>OU898282.1:32331777-33813370 GCA_918026665.1 Diabrotica balteata | reverse complement strand
ACACTATAAATATTGCTAAAATTAGAAAAGCTTGTGGTCCAGATGATACATCAACTGAGTTGCTGAAACTAATAGACGATGATAACATAAAAGTAGTAGTAAAACTTTTTAATTCGATATATTACGAGAGTATAATACCGCAGTGATTCCCACAGATTGGCTCAAATCCATCTTTGTCGCAATACCTAAAAAAACAATGCGAGAAAATGCTCAGAATATCAATTAATTAGCCTAATGAGCCACACTCTTAAAATTTGGCTAAGAATACTTCATAACAGAATTAGACGCAAATGCGAAGAAAATCTCGAGGATACCGAATTCGGTTTTAGAAATGCTATGGGAACGAGGGAGGCACTTTTTACGCCTGACAATCACATCCTGATGCAAAGCTTCAATTAAATGGAGTCCAAGTTGAGAAAGTTCACAAAATGACATATTTGGGAACTGTGATAACGGACCAACTAGATCCAGATATAGAAATAAAACGTAGAAAATAGCAATGACTAAAACTACTTTTATGAAAATGAAGTTCATTTCTTTGCATAAACATTCTCAGTTTAGAACTAAGACAAAGAAAGAAAACCAATGAAGAAGTACTAAGGAGCGTCAACAAAGATAGAGAACTGCTAAAGACTGTTAAACCATCGAAAAAATGTCTTATCTGGACGTATTGTAAGGAGAAGTCGATATAAAATATTACAACTGATCCTTAAAGGCAAAATAGAGGGCCGTAGAGGTGTAGGAAGGAAACGCATTTCTTGGTTGAGGAACATTCGTGATTGGAATCGGATATCAAATGCGAGACAATTATTCCGTATTGCAGAAGATCGAGAAACGTCGGATAATTCTGATATGGCACGTGAAGAAGAAGAAGTAGTCTATCTGATTTCTGATGCAATATTTTTTATTGTCTTCTGGCGATTTTCACGTGTATAATCTGCGCGCTGGTAGTATTACCAATTTATTCTATTGCAATCATGCTTTTGACAAAACTAGAGTATAGTCTGTTATAGTTATTAACGTTTTTTTCATATTTTTTCGTGCGATGCATTAAGACTTGTAGATCTCTAGAGAATTGTGCAATCTCAGTATCGGATTGATCGGTTGTTGCAGCATAGACTTGTATAATATTTATGTTGATTGGGTTGTCTTGCAATTATAGAAGTAGCATACGATGTGATGTGAGTGATAGATCACTTTTGTAACGATTTTTTCTACAGCTTCCCTTTTTATGATTCTGATACCATTCCGGTGCTATTTTTGGATATTAATTGAGTAATATATTATCTTCTTGTCAATATCCATGTTTTCTGAATTAATCCGTGCCATATCACTTACTCTGAGGATATGAATATTTAACCTGTTCATTTCTTGGATGGTGTTGTAGATTTTGCCTGCCTCGATGAATGCCTACATTAAAATGATTAGGGCCTGTTAAATTCCGAAATAATAGTAATCATCTTCTTCTTCTTTTTCCTTCTGGTATGTAGGCTTTAAAGCCTGATTCTTCTTCAATATTAGCCTCCTCATCATCATTATCTTTGGCTCTACAACCCTGGGTGGGTCTTGGCCTGTTCAAGAATTAGTCTCCATTCCCCCTATCGTTCGCCCTGGCTTTCTAATTTCTGATCCCTAGATTCCTCAAGTCATCTTCGACTTGAGTTTTGAATCTAGATCTTGGACTGCCTCTCTTCCTGATTCCTACTGGCTCTTGTTGAATATCTGTCTTTGGGGGTCTTCAGTGTCCATTCCTTCAAGGTGTCCTAGCCACCTTAGTCTATTAATTTTAATAGACTGGACGATGTTGCATTTTTTATTCCGCTTTCTTGTACTCCTTCGTATATGTGCGTAAGTATTCGTCTTTCAAAGCGGCATAAGAGTTCTTCGTCACTTTTTATCATAATCCACGTCTCTGACGCGTATGTCAGGATAGGTTTAATAAGAGTTTTATATATTAGTATCTTGGGTTTTCTCCTAATTATGTGTGATGTTAAGAACTGCTTTAATCCAAAGAAAGCTCTGTTCGCCAGGTATATTCTTCTCTTAATTTCTACGCTTACTAGGTTGCTGTTATTTAGTTGTATTCCAAGATATATAAACTTCGAGACCCCTTCGAATGTGTGTGCTTCTGTCACCAGATCTTGTGATGCCGCTATTTGTGTGCTGTTCGTGACTTTCATGTATTTTGTTTTGGATACGTTAACCTGCAGTCTCATTGTCTTCGCGCTTTTTCTAATGTTTCAAAAGCCTGTATCAGGTCTCGTTTGGTCCATGTTACTATGTCAATGTCATCTGCGTAGGCCACAATATTAGCCTCTTAAATTGTTTAAATTGTGGCACAATCTTTTTCTTGGTCTGTCAATACTTCTTCATCCATTTGGTGACTTATCTCGTGCTATTCTTACTATTCTATCCTCTGCCATTCTACTGATATGTTCGTTCCACTCCTGTTTTCGTTTTGTCACCCATCCATTTATGTCTTCTATATTGCATGCTCTTCTTATGTTTTCGCTTCTCTCCTTATCCAACAGACTTCTCCCTAATATGCGTCGGAGTATTTTCATCTCTGTTGTTTCTAGCAGTCGTCTCGTTTTAGATGTGTCAGGTCTTGTCTCCGCCATGTATGTTAATATAGGTCTAATTGCTGCTTTGTAGATTCTTGTTTTTGTGTCTTGTCTTAGGTGTTTGTCCTTCCAGATTGTGTCATTAAGAGAACCCGCCGCTTTACTTGCTTTTAAGCTTTGTTGTCGTACTTCTTCTTCAACATCTCCGTAACTAGTTATATCTATTCCCAGATATCTAAACCTTGCATCCTGCTTTATTATTTTCCCATCAATTTTGATTTTACACCGTAGTGGGTATTTAGATGTTGTCATACATTTAGTTTCTTCATCATATTGTATTTCTTGGCTGTTGTACCCTGTTTGACTCCGCTTTGTACTGGTACACATTGTGTTAGTTTTCTATTTATTTTTGCCTGTATTCGATTATGGAGGAGGATATTTCCGATGTTTTGTATAATATTGATTGGTATGTTTCTTTTATACAGTAGGTGTAATACGTGTTCGACTTGGATGCGATCTAAAGCCTTTGTGAGGTTTATAAAACATAGTATGCTGGTTTATTGTACTCCATGGCTTTTTGGTGGTTTGTTTTAGTACAAATACGGCGTCTACGCAGGATCTTCCGGATCTAAATTCTTGTTGTTCATCTGATAAAGTTGTTAGTTTATTGATTTTATTGGTTAGGACTTTCTCCATGCGTCTGGTATCTTGCAGTGCAATATTAGTTTTAGTATAAGTTTTGTCATCTCTATGGTTATACTTTCTCCTCCGTATTTTAGAAGCTCGTTGATTATTCCGTCTGGTCCTGGTGACTGTCGACTGGAGCGAATTTATGGCTATTTGTACTTCCTGAAAACTGATTTCTTTTTCTTGTCTTAATTCAGGTATGTTATTGTGTTGATTATTATTTTACTTTGCTTTAATCAGTTCCCTTAGGTATCTTTCCCATTCGTTTGCTGGTATGTTATTGTATTACTTCAATTCTGCCATTTCTTTCGTTGGTTTCTTATAAATCTCCATATTTGTTTTTGTGTACCGTAGAAGTCGCTTTCCATCCTTTTTGTTAACTGTTTCCAGTGTTCATTATTTGTCCTTCTTACCAACTGCTTTGTTTCATTTCGTATTCTTCTACAGTTGTCTCGGGATTCTGGAGTATTTGATGTTTTTTTACTTCGTGTAGGCCTCTCGTTTCTCTTTACATTTCTCTTTTATTTCTTTTCTGAACCATGGTGTATTATTCTTGTTTCTTTTGTTCAGTATGACTTTGCGTTTTCCTAGAGCTTCTGTTGTTGCTTCTTCAATGTTGTTTTTAATTTTCTCCCTTCTTCTTCTTCTAGTTCCATGACCGTTATCGATCGTTGGATATCATGTTGGCTACCATATTCGCTATCGTGACTTTATTGACAGCAGCTCTAAATAACGATGTAGTTGATTTTCCATACCATTGCCTTAGATTTTTTAGCCATGATGTTCTTCTTCTACCAGGACCACGATTACCTTGGATCTTTACCTGAATGATCAGATGTAAAAGATCATATTTTTCAGGGTGTCTCATAATATGACCGAAGTATTCCAGCTTGCGTTTCTTTATTATATTGACCAGTTGTGTTGTTTCGTTCAGCCGTCTAAGGACCTCCTCATTTCTAACTCTGTCGATCCAGCTTATTTTCAGTAGTCGTCTGTATACCCACATCTCAAAGGCTGTCAAGCGTTTAAGCATAGCTTCATTTAGGGTCCACGCTTCTACTCCATACAGCAGGACAGGAAAGATGTAGCAAAATATCATATGAACTCTAATGCTAAGATCATGACTGGAAAGTACGTTTCTCATTTTTACAAAGGCAGCTCGGGCTGGTTCTATTCGGCTTTTAATTTCTGCGGTTGGATCCCAGCTCTCATTGATATTACTGCCGAGATACACGAGTTTCTCTACTCTGTCCAGTGTGGCATCTCCGACTTTTATACCGTCATCATGTATATAATTTTGTTTGCTAACTATCATATATTTAGTTTTCTTAACGTTGAGTTTTAATCCATATTGATCACAAGTCTGTTTTATTTTGTTCATTAGATTTTGAAGGTCTTCTCCGCAATTGGCAAGGACTAAGGTATCGTCGGCATATCTAATATTGTTGACGGTTACTCCATTCACAATAATACCTTCGGTTGTCTCCATTAAGGCTTCCTTAAATATTTCCTCCGAATATAAGTTAAAAAGTAAAGGCGACAATATACAGCCTTGTCTCACTCCTCTTTTTTATATTTATTTCATCCGACAGTTCTTGTTCAACCTTTATTCTTGCCACTTGATGCCAGTATAGATTTGTAATTATTCGTAGGTCTTTATCGTCCAATCCAGCTGTTTCCAATATTTCTAGCATTTTGTTATGTCGGACTTTGTCAAAAGCTTTTTCAACATTTTCTCCCAGCTTGCGTTTATATCTTCGATGTCGTCTATTTGTTTCAACTCTATCTTGTGTGCTAGCCTCCTTTGGTACATTTCTCTTGTATAGTCGTTCCACAGTGAACCTACATTGAATTTTTTCTTGGTGATTTCCTGTAGAAAATTTTGTTTTGGTGTTATTTTCATACTTATCTTTGCTGGTACTAGTTTGTCTTCACTCCCTGCGTCTGCTGAGTTTAAAGTTCGGATATCTAGAATTTGCTTTGGGTGGATTTTTCTATTAGTGACTATAAAATCAATCATAGATTTATGCCCCCTGAATTGATATTGATACTGATTCTGAGTTACTTATAAGCAGAGAGATTATCCATGAGTTCTCCATTTGCGTCGACATGGTTTTCATTAAATCTTTGTTTTACTGCTGGAACTATTTCATTTCCAATACGAACATGTATATATTTCATCCAATATTTCATCCAGGATGGTTTGCAATTGTTCGTAGAATGCCTTTCGTTCCTCCTTAGGTTTGCAGTCCTCAGGACTATAGATAGATATGACATTTAATTTTTGGTAGTCCATTGTGATGTTCATATGTATTATTCTTTCGGAGATATAACGGCAGTTATTTATGTTGTCTTTAATTTTTTTATGGACAAGTATAATCATCCAACATGAAAAATCACTGCGTTGGTTTTCTTGGTCCCAAATTCTTGGAAGCAATAGCAGAGAAAGACCAAAGAAGACTTGGTAGAATACGCTTGGAATGATCTATTTGTGAAGGGGATTAATATTTGTATGACCGAAGATAAAAAACTTAAATTGATGATGAATTAAGATAATAATAAATACTGAAGAATATGTGTATAATTTGTTGTCTAGATCCTTCATTGCACTATCTGCTACAACGGTACTAGTATACAGAATACAAGGTTGATTGACACGAGTTTCTAATTTAAAAATATTAGAAAATTAGAATAAAAAAATACTACATTATTTATATTTATATATATTATTAATATTATTTATTTTAAATAACCTTGGCAATTATTATAAGCTATTAAAATAATGGATACTTAAAGTACTAATAGCTATATCTAATCACAACACAAAGGTATTAAATTAGAGTAAAAATACATGTTCAGCTCATAAAATTACAAACAGGTAATAAGCGGGTTTGACAAAATTATTACAATTTTTCAAGCAATAAACACCTAATTTAATGCAAAATAACGTGATCATTACAGATGCGTTTATTTACATTGCTAAGTATATGTATTAAGGATTGAAAAATATGACGAAAACAAAACGTTGCGGTGATTAATCAAAAACAGGATTAAAAATGTGAAAATATTTATATACGAAAATAGGTATCGACTATGTCCAAAGAGTGAAATCGAAGATAAAATTTTTATCGAAATGTCTGCATTTTTTGATAGTTTAACATGGAATACAGTGGGTATGACAGGAAGTGGTATCTAACCCTAAATACATCTGGCAGGTACTTCAAATACAATTATCTCAGGTCGTATTTTAAATATCTGCCAATGGTATATTTCAAAAACAACTTAATTTATTACATTATGATACATATTCGAAAGATCTTCGATATCAGCCTTATTATTGATAGAATTTTGTTTTCTTTTGTGAATCATCATGTGTTTAATTTGTTGGTTTGTACACTATGTTTGTCTGCAACAACCTTTCCATTTAGATATTGGTGTGTTTGCCCAATATAAGTTAAATTGCAGACTTTACAATTTAGTTAAAGATTTTTCAAAGATATTTTAAAAACAAATAATTATCCACCAGAATTTTACAACCGCTAATTGAAAAAAGAAATTGCCTTATCAAAAATCACTATAATTTCGATAACAATCTTTAATTATTTTTCTAAATTTAAATCAAATATTACTAAAGATCATCAGTCAGATAATGTAAATTTTAAAGACTGTAGTTCAATATATATATTAGCAAACACACCAATATCTACATAGAAGGGTTGTTATACACAGATTTTGGAAAAAGAACAAAACTACAACAAAAGATTATTTTGGAGATAATTGACATAAAAACAAAAATTAAAATTATATCAATAATAAGACCAATTTTAAAGAACTCTCCAATATATATGACAACTTATTAAATTGAGTTGTTCATAAATGCATCTGGTATGAAGGTATGAACCAAATTGGTAGATAATTTGAAATCCGACTCTGAATCAGTCGTAGTTTCAAATGCCTGCTATGTGGCTTTAGGATAAAATAGCACTTGCCCTGAGAATAGTACTATATTCTTCTTCTTTATATTTTAATCCTAGTCATAAGACCTTTGTACCAAATTCTACTTTTTTCATTTACCTCCAATAAGTCCTGTGGCCCCATAGAAGGCCAAAATTTCCTCATTGGTAATTTAAGGATCTCTTCTGATTCACCCAGCATTTTTCTTATTTTTTGCATCATGGTTAATTGACGTTACCTATTTTGTATAGGTGTTTTCTTAAATGAAAATTTTCAATCACCATTTCGGTGACCAATTTAATCTCTCGCTTTTGTGGTTTATCAAATTGTCCAAGAGTTTTTTTAACTATGTTCTTGGTCCGGATTTGTCCCTGAATAGCTCTCCATTTCTTTTGATGATTCCTTATCAGCCACTTGTGAACCTCCTGTCCTGCAGCATCTTTGCTGATGCCACAAAAAATGGTTTTGGTTTTATAAATTTTTCTGTCCAGCTTTGTTTCGCTCCAAATCTGCTCGTTCATTTCCCTTTCAACCCCTTCATGACCCGCCACCTATATCTTTTGTGAGGTAGTTGAGCAGATTTTTGCACTTATAAGGATATTGACATATAATCTAAAACTAGGATTTTTTGATGTTTTTTATTTTTACAAAATGTAAATAAGAATCACATAATAATACTTAAAATCAATATATTATTACTTAATTAAACAAATATAGTTTTAGCAAATTATAAGTTGGTGGGTTTTGACAGAAGCAAAATCAAAAATGGAAGGTAAAGAAAGAAGAACAAGAACGAATCACTGGTTTGACGAAGAATGTCAAACTATAACAGAAAGAAAAAACAGAGCATATCTACAGACGCAACAGAGGCACAGAACCCGACAAACAGAGGAAGAATATAAACAACTACGTAAAGAAGAAAAGAAAATTCACCGAAGAAAGAAGAGAGAATATATCAACAAAGAACTTCAAGAACTACAAGAACTAAGTAAACCAACAGAGACAAGAAAATTTTACCAGAAACTCAACAAAAGCAGAAAAGAGTTCAAACCGAGAACAACGATGTGTAAAGATAAGGAGGGTAATATATTGACAGAACAGCAAGAGATACTTAGAAGATGGACAGAACATTTTAAGGAAAAGCTTGGGGTGAATAGGACGGAGATAAACCCTGATATACCATTAGACCAAGCAGACAACAGAGAAAAGAGTCCACCAACAATAGCAGAGATTAGAACAGCAGTGGACAAATTAAAGAACAATAAATCACCGGATCGGATCAAATATCATCGGAGCTACTGAAAGAAGGAGGAGACGCATTACTTAAAGCCATACATGAGCTGATAAGAAAGATATGGTTGAATAAACAGCTACCAAAGGAGTGGAATAGCGGCATTATTGTACCACTACATAAAAAAGGAAACCAGTTAGAATGTGAAAACTACCGTGGAATCACGCTGTTGAATGCGGCATACAAAATAATGTCCAACGTAATGTATGAAAGACTTAGACCATACGCTGAAAAAATAGTTGGCAAATACCAATGTGGCTTCTGTAGACAGAAGTCAACAATAGACCAGATATTTGTTCTGCGACAGATCCTTGAAAAAACAAGTGAATATAACATCGACACACATCATCTCTTCATAGACATCGAAAGCGCATATGACAATATAAACCGAGAATTCCTAATAAAAGCAATGAAAGAATTTAATATACCAACACAGCTAATAGAATTGATAAAAGAAACACTAAAAGTAGAAAGTAAAATCCGGATACAAAACGAAGTAACGGAAACAATAGATGTGAAGAAGGGACTACGCCAGGGAGACGCTCTATCATGCATATTATTCAACATCATACTTGAAAAAATAATAAGAGACACAACATTTAATACCCGAGGAACAATAATTAATAAAAGCGTGCAAGTACTAGCATTTGCAGATGATGTTGACATAATCACAAGATCAAGAAGAGAAATGATAGAGGCATTCACTCAAATAGAACGAGCTGCAAAAAATAGTGGTCTTAAAATCAATCAGACAAAAACAAAATATATGCCTGCAAATAAAAATGCACAAATAAGGCAGATGCCAAATTTAACAATAGGAGAATACAACATTGAGGCGGTAAAAAACTTTACATACTTAGGATCCCTAGTTACGTCTGATAACAACGTTGCAGAGGAAGTGAAGAGGAGAATATTTATTGCCAATAAATGTTACCATGGCTTAATTAGGCAACTAAGATCAGATAACGTCTCCAGAAAAACAAAATGCCAAATATACAAAACCTTAATAAGACCGGTACTCACATACGGTTCAGAAACCTGGACACTCTCTAAAAGGGAGGAAACGTTATTAGCCACCTTTGAAAGAAAAATCTTGCGACACATATATAAGGGCACAGAAGAAAACGGGATTTGGCGGAGAAGGTATAACTTTGAACTATACAACATATACCAGGATCCGGATATCATAACATTCATTAAAATAGGAAGGCTACGTTGGATTGGACATGTGGAAAGAATGGAAGAAGGCGAAATACCAAACAAAATATTCAAACAAGTGCCAGTAGGAAAAAGAACAAGAGGAAGACCGAAGCTGAGATACGTAGAACAAATAGAAAATGATATAACAACATTAAAAATTAAAAACTGAAAAAAAAGCACGAAACAGGTCAGAATGGAGAAGAATCCTTGAACAGGCCAAGACCCAAAAAGGGTTATCGAGCCAGTGATGATGATGAAAATCAAGAATTGGATAAGTTGTCGAACAAAATAATTGACTTTAACTCTTTTAATTGTCGATAAAAAAAAAGATGAATCTTCATCATCTGAACTGTCTTGTACATCTGGTTCCGGTGATCTTTCTGTTAATGAAGTAATGTTGATTATCCCTGAAACCAACCGTGATACTCTTCCGGTATGGTTAGGTTCTTCCATAGTTTTCAGAAGATCTTTCTTCTTTGCCACGCTTATGGGAAGTGATTGTTGATAAAGTCTTTTTTAAACTTTTAACAGTATTGGTGACGACTGAATACTTGTGTTGTTGGTGAGTTTTTTAGTTCTTTTGGTTTACTTGCAGAGCATATTTTTTTTGGATTACTATCTTTTATTGGTCCTTCAAAATCATTAATTTAATCAATATTATCCGAAAGGTAATAATTGTAATAAATCCGATCAAAGTGGTCTTTCACAAATTTTAAGGATTTGATTTTGAGTCATTTCATTGGTTTTTCGGTTTGGTCAATATTTCTGTTAATAATAAGTTTTTCTGTAAGATCCGTACAGTTATATAAATCGTTATATTTCATTTTTTTTTGTGATATATATCGGTTTCGACACATTGTGCCTTTTTAGTTCAGAAACCGGCACCCACTTTGTTTTCTTGCATGTAAGCTATACATTTTTGCGATATTTAGATTTCTATCTAAATACTGTCGTTTCGTGCCTTTTCTTCTATAATGTGACTCCATTGATGGAAATGACTCGATATGGAATTTAACTTGTTGAATTGATTCCAGAATGGTTTTAATAATAGACCTATATCTTCCACGTTTGTCATTACCTAAGAATATTTTTATACAACCTTTATTAATGACAGCATAATATAATCATATCCTTGATATACCATTAACATTTTGCACGAAAAATTTCGGCATACTTAAATTTTGTCATTTTCATTGTCAAAGAAATAATGTTTTGAATTAGATATTCCGTTATGTTGTGTTTTCTTGAGTAATACGCATCTTTTTGGAGTACAAATTTATATGTTCGACAAATTAAAATATTTTTTTTTTCGTTTAAAATCCATTTTCCAATAGTTGGCGCAAAGTACTTGTCGCAGTTCCATTAAAAAATACTCAGTACATTTATAGGAATGTACGTAATGTATACTAATACATAATATAGACAGTTCTTCTCCAATCACTAGAATTACTTGATTTCCATCTTCTTAAACTGTTTACAGTAAACACAGTAAACATACAGTAAAATATGACGTGTCAACAAATATTCATTGGTGCCAATTTGTAACCCTTCGAGGCTCAATTTGTAACATCCCAACGTTGAGCTGCTGTTGTCAACCTGTAACCGCAAACCTTAGTTTACTGCTACAACCTGACTAACATCGCTAACAACGTTGGAGTAACAAATCGTTTCCCGTTGGGACCAATTTTTAACGTCATAACCCCTAATGTATCAATTACAAAATTGCTACATTAGACGTTATACGAAACACTCCCTGGCTAGCTCACTCAGGACGTGAATATGGCCTACTCTGGAGCAACACACACAAACAAGTAAAAAGAAGAAACAATACACAGTTAAATTAACACATGTTTATTAAAATATGAAAGAAAACAGAAAAATAAATGTTAAGTATCGTATTGAATTTAAATAAAAATTATTCGACTTCTTGCTACAGTGTTACATTAGGTATATGAAAGAACAATTTTTGTCACCAAATCCTAAGTTTTATCCTGGTCTTTTCTGCTCTGGTTGTTAGCAAGCCATGTGGTTAGTTTTGGATTTTCTTGTCCCAGAGTCAACTCTCCTATTGGAATGATGGTTCCATTCTCAGGCCGGTTGGTCTTCTGGATGTTAATAGAATTTGACCCGCACCTGAGAAATGTATCCCGGAGGTTGACTCCAAATCTGGAGACGACACAACAATTGGTTATTCTACTCTTAGAGAAGTCATGAAGAAAATCCACATTTTTAGAAAATAGAAGTCTTTATATCGACTTTTGTATCGAACGGGAAGGGGGAAATATCAACAGAGAATAAAGATGAGACCTCTCGTTCCAAAGTAACAGAAATAGAGATGAAAATAAAATTCACTCTTTAGAAACTTCAGTAAAAGATAAAAATGATGATTATTAAGAAAATAGAAAGGTAGATACTAAAATATATATATAAAGAAGATAGATTTGACGCCAACTGGTTTTTATACCAAATACCAGTAAAATGAAAAGAGAATAATGAATCAATTAAGTAACGACATAATTCTGATACAATCTATATCCGAGAAAATATATAGAAAAATAAGAGATACAATGGAGGATATAGAAGAATATGAATTATGACAGAAGATACGGAAATTGGAGAATAGAATTAACGAAATATATTAACATAAGAAAGAAAGCAGGCAATGTAGCAGTTATAACGCTACAACTTCAATTACCACTGTTTTGTCAGAAATCTGTGCATTAGATGAAGTTGGACAACTTATTTCAATATTATTCGGTAATAAAAAATTTGATAATACTTAAATTTCTGGTGATAAAAAAGGAAATATTTGATTATCTGATAATGTCGTAGATTTTGTCACACAATTTGAGACCTTTACTGGCTCCACTGCGCGTTGTTAAATGTCTGGTAAGTATTACATTTTGCAAAACAGTGTAACCACAAGGGATATTAACAGTTTCATCTTAAAAAACTAGATAACCTAGTACTTTTTCAGCAGGAGTGAATCAAGACGGATCCTCGTCAAAAAAATCATATCCTCAAATTGCCTCATTTTGTCTCTATCATCCAGTTCTGTTCAATGTCACTCTGCCAATAAATTGTCTCCTTCAGTTTTTTATTACAACTGCAGATATAATTACATCTCTTCCTACTATTAATATCGATGTTCTCTTTAATTACAGAAATTATCCTTCTCCGAGCAATTCCTTTTTTTGTATCGTTGTGGAAGAAGAGGTCTCTCACATAATAAAGTTTCTTAATAATTCGAATTGTAGGGAGGTCACGAAATTAATAGCAAGGTTTTAAAAGAAACTTACCAAATAGATTTAATATCTTTCACTCATCTTATTAATTTAATTCTATCAACTGGAGTATTTCTGGAAGTACTAAAATACTCAGAAGTACTACATATCTATAAAAAGGTGATTCCTTAAAAACTGACAATTACAGACCAGTAAGCATTGTTTCTACTTTTGAGAAAGTGATTGAACAACAATTTTATTCCTATTTTGAGTCCAATAATGACTTTTGCAACTCACGATATGGATTCAACAGTGCTCGTTCTACTACGAACGTGGTATATAATGTGAGCGAGGTGATTTTTCGCAATTTCTCTTTGCGACTTGTTGAAGGCTTTTTACTGACAAATACATGACATGTTGCTCCAAAAATTAAATTACTCTAGAATCAGAGGTATCCCTTTTAAGCTTTTAACTTCTTATCTATGTGACAGACACCAGGCAGTAGTGTATAAAGGTCATCTCTCCAATTTTCTATCTCTTGTATGGCGTCCCACAAGGTTAGGTCTTAGGACCTCTTTTGTTTATTATTTATGTCAACGATTTGTCTAAATTCAGATCTCTGTACAAATCCATACAATTCGCAGATGACATGACATACTTTATATCAGGAAAAAATAATGATGATTTAAAAATGCCTTACGACGAAGTTTTTACTAAATCTAACACATGCTTTGCTGCAAACAAACTAAAATTTAACTTTGATAAAATGCAAAACTTGATTATATCTGCAAGTAATTTACATAATGATCCATTTAACAAAGAAACTGTTAAACTATTAGTAATAACCATAGATAATCGACTGAACTGGTCGGCTCATTACTCACAACTATTGTTTAAGTCACAACTAAAGAAAAAGTTATCAAATTCATTATTTGTTATTCCCCAACTAGCAAGGGTTGTCAACTTTTGTCAATTTCCATTCTACAGTAAGCATATTACACCGATATTCTTGTCACATACAGTCAACTAAATCTATTTCTATTTCTCTAAAATAAAATACCGCAATTCAATATTTGAAAAGCTCAATAATCTTTTTAATGATTTAATTAAGGAACTAACTAAATAGGCTGTCTGATGCAAAATCCACTAGGTGTTTAAAAATGCATTCAATAAGCACTCTACTTTCCTATTACCTTAATCTGAAGATCTTTTTTTGCATACAGGTTCTTTTGCATAAAAAGCTGTTTCAACTGGAATGAAGGAATAATTTTAATAGTATGGGTTCACGAGACATTTTTCTAAATTAATCTGCATGTTTTAAGGAGTTACTATGAGTAATTTTAATAATTGTTTGTCAACCTGTCTACAAGATTAAGGATCTTCTTCTTCGTCTTGTAGCACTACAACACGGGATGGGTAGTGGCTGACTTGTTTCTATCTCAAACGGTCGTCCATGATAGTTGGATTGGTGGGTAGCCACATTATTCTTAAATCTGACCATATGTTATTTCTACACCGCACTCGTGGGTATCTAAGAGCCTTCTCCGTGTCGGAGCCTCGTCCCAGATTAACAATATGATGAAAACCTTGGACGACAGCGTTATATATTTGATTGACCTCAGTATTTTTTCTCATTCGGTATTTTTTAGTATTCGGGTAGTTGTAGGGTCCGAAGATCCTTCTGAGGATTTATCTCTCAAAACATCTCAAGTTTTCTTTCCATTGCTTTTGTTATTCTACACGTCTCACACTCCTATAAGCACCAGTCTTATCACTGTTTTGTATATTCTGATTTTTAAGGTTCGGATTAGGCTCTTGGATTTAATAGCGTTATGGAGGCTGTACCTACATATGTTTGCAGCCTAAATTCTCCCTTTTGTCTGTAATATCGTTATCTGCGATGATTGTCGCTTCAAGATATTTAAAACGCCTTACTCTTTTTATATGGGTCTATTAGTACATTTTGCCCTATTCTATCTCGCCTTTTTTTCTGTTGTATTTGTACATGCACATGTATTTAGCACATGTATTTAGTTTTCTCTTCATTGGCTGTAAGATTGTTCTTTGCCTCTATCATGATTGTAGTTCTCGATAGTTCTATTCTAATTTGTACTATTCCTACTACCTTTCCAGGATTCTATTAAAGAAGAGAGGTGACAATGCGTCTCCTTGTTTTAGGCCAAAGTCTCCCCTTTCGGCCTGTGTATTGTCTGAGAGTGGCATTTGCGTTCTTGGTTGTTTGCTTCTTATGTTTCATATATGTTTGGGTCCTCTACCGATAGGTCTACCTAAAGGTATATCTCCCGTCTATGTTTTTTTCTTTTGATGTATGCTTAGTAATTGTTTGAAATAATCTTGCAATGATTGGAGTAGTTTATATTAAGGAACAAATAAAGATAATATTTGTTGGTTCAAACCTCAAGTAGTGCGCTAGGTCAACCCTCAAACTAGTGCGCTACATAAATATTTATTAAATAAATTAAATGAATTATATTTATTAAAATGATGGACAAATATATGTGAATTTATTGATGGTCAAAGACAACTTCTTTAAAGCTACACTATTTTAAAATGTGTATAATAATCTTTCTCTATGTATGAGAACCATTCGTAAAATAAGGTTCGCATGAATTTTAAAAATAGACAGCTTTATTTTTGTTCTTAATGTTATAGATCATTTTTAAACTTAAAACTTACGCTATTATTTTACGTAATCTCCGTTTTTATCCAAACCATTTTGCAGACGATGCTCTAACTTCTCTATCCCCATGTTATAGAATTGTACCGCCAATCCATTAAGGAATCGAGTAACCTCTTCTTTGATTTCATCATCAGGACTGAAGCGTAAGACACTTAAGTGTTCCTTTAATATTGGCAATAAGTGACAATCACTCGGTGCTAGGTCCGGACTGTAGCGGGGAGTGGGACACAACAGTCCAGCCAAAATCGTTTAGAAGTTGTTCAGTATATTTCAATATATTTTAAAGAATCGATGAATTGCAAATGCTACAAGGTCACTCAGAACTTAAAGAAAAGATTGAGTCAGATATGATACCATTAAATAAATAATGGGTGTGGATGTAAGTCGATTTAGAAACTGCATTAAATCAGCTAAACTTATTTTTGTGCTGACATTAGGTCTGAGCAAAATCAAATAGTAGCTATAACCCAATCCAAATTAAAAAAGGTGCTCAAAAAATAGTCTTGCAAAAATATTGATTTAACCCAACTACCAGATGAGAAACAATTTCATCATTACTCTCTTAACGCAGGGAGTTATGGTAAAATTAGATCCAAAATTAAGCAGGATAGAACCGATTCTAGAAGGGTGTCCAAGGTATTATGTAAGTGTGAGCAGAGACCTGCTACGTGTTCTCGGTCTTATTTTATGGTGTCGAGTTTTGGACTGTTAAAATAAAAATGATGTAAATCGCCTTGAGGCTTTCGAAATGTGCTGCTATAGAAGAATTTTAAAAGTTTTTTTTGGAGGACGGAGAAGATTCGAAACTCCACAATACTAGAACGTTTTAGCAAGACTACTGAGATTATAAAAAGCATCAAGAACAGAAAGCTGGAGTACTTAGGGCAATTGCTACAACATATTATAAAAGGGAATATACCTGGCAAACGCAGTTCAGAGTGAAGAAAGACTTCATGGTTGAAGAACTTGCGAGATTGGTATGTATTAATACAAGTATGCTTTTTAGAGAGGCAGTGAAAAAAAAAATAACATAGCTATGGTAACCAACTTTCTGAAAGCACATAATACATAAAGATGAATGAGGAAGGAACCATTACTGATGGCTTAAAAAAAAGCAGTTAAGACGGTATGGACTCATTCAAAGGAACAGAAACAAGACTCCCTAAACAAGTAGTAAACTAAAAACCTACAGATAATCTGCTATTGTATTTGGAATCAACACTTACATGAGCCAACCTTTATTATTTAATAATATTAATGTAGACACGTATTGATGTGGTTGCTTGATGGCAAATAAACAGAGATTGTTTAATATTAATCGTATAGATATTGAGTTCGCAAAGAGATTAACAAACAATACTTTATTAAATATATGAAGAACGCGCTAAGTAAGAACTTGATTAAATTCTGTATTACAACAATTTTTACCTACCTTAGCCGATTGTTGTAACATCTTGTTAAAATGATAACCGTCGAACATATCTATGGAATTGTCATCGGAAATATCATTTGAGGTAGGGCATTCAAACATATGTTCCGTATCACACATACAGTTTTGTGATGCTTGGTATCTGCGACTGAATGAAGCGGTATTTTCAAACATCTCAATGCATCCATGTTCAGCTAAAATAAATAAACAGTAACAGATGATATATATTTTAGAACGCACCTACGAAAACTATGCCTACGATGAAGGTGTTTTGACTCGATCGTCGTTTATTAATATGTTATATTAATATGTTAGCCTTATATGTTAGCCGTTTATATATATATATTTATATATATATATATTTATATATATATATATATAATATAATATATATATATATATATATATATATATATATATAAATAGAGTGTGTATAACGACGCTAAGAATACAATTCTTTGGAGGGTAACTTTCGGGAAAGCGTCAAAACAAGGATCAGCTAGAGATGGTATAACCCAGTTTGGTGTAGAACTTTATTCTAAATGTGAAATTTTCGGTGATATGTTGTCACCTTCATCAGCACCTAAATGGAAAACCTATTTTAGTACAAGTGGTGGAAATCAAAATTTAAAAACCTACATTGAAAATGTTCAGTTGGTCCTAGTGGTGAAGAACACTGTCACAAACATGTTAAAAATAATAAAAAATACATTTAAAACTTTGAATAAAAACATTACAACACAACAGGGTATTTTTTCAAATACAAACACAACAAAAAAAATCTAAAATTTAAAACCTACAAAAACTGCAACTTCATGTTAAAGGTAGAAAAGAAGAATTATTCTTCTTTTTTGATGACATATTTCTGATTTCTGCCAATATCCGGGTGTCATATGTAACGAGGTTATAAATTTTCACGTTTGCACCTGATGGATATGGAAAGAAAGAACCCAAGGAAACATAATCAGCAGGGGAATGAAGTCTTTTGCCAAGTACAGGCAGGTAATCTATGCATGTTATGATAAGTTCCCTACATTCTCCAGTTTGTTACATCTTGTCAAGTCCTGTTGAAGTAGAAAGGAATAAATACAACTCAAGTTTTCAACATCTTTCTTACAGTTCATAGAAGAGCTGCAGTTATGGATGTAGCACATTTCTATGAAGTTTCTCTTAAATTGGTTGTCAACCCTCTTTAGTACTTGCACATTTTCATAGTTAGCAATGTGTCCAGTATTCTTATATGTTGGCTAAAGGCTGTGCAGGTGGGCTTCCTCACTACATCACTCTTGTGCAAAGCTAGTCTTTTTGAGAGTTTCTGGCTGGTTTGACCGACATACACTTCTGAACAGGAACCACATGGAATAGAATACACTACATTGAAGTTATCCAGTTTTTTAACTCTTTCTGTGAGGTGAGTAAAGTATGTCCCTAATCTTTTGTACACTGAATTTGCTATCACTATGTTGAACTGTCTGAAAAGGTTTGTGATCTGTGGTGATAAACCTCTGATGTAAGGTAATCTCCATAGAAAACTTCTACTGTTTCTCCTTCTAATGTTTGTCTTTGGTGTGTTCTGACTGTTGGCATATCTTGGAATAGCAGTTTATTAAGAAGCATCTTAGGGTAGTGATTTTTTCTAAGAATCTCAATACAATAACTTGATGTTCTTATTGTAGTTAGAAGGGTGACAAATTCTTTTTATTCTGTTTTTCAGACCTTTGATGATGTTAATCTTCTGCTCATCTGGACGATACGAGTGAAAAGGCACATATCTACCTGAGAATGTTTTCTTTCTGTACCAATCCAACCTTACTGTGTTGTCCTCATGTCTGGTTACATAGGTGTCGAGTACTATTATTTTCTTCTGTTTCAACAGTGAATTGTAGGTGAGTGTTATATGAGTTGAAAATGTCAAGAGTGTAGTTGATTTTGTTTGCAGGGACTGCACATATGAGGTCGTCTACATATTGGTAAATGAAGGGGAACTGGAAATCAACTTCTTGAGTACAGTAGTGAAGTAGGGAGTTCATTACAATTTCTGCCAAAGTTGGGGATATAGCTCCACCCATGGGTGCTCCTTTTATTTGGACATAGACTTTATTTTGAAAAGTGAAATATGTATTGTTGTATAAAAAGGTAATCAGTTTCAGGAACAAAACTTTGGGAATTGTACAGTTCTGTTCAATAAGATGGTAATTAGTTATCAGAATAGAAACTACCAGTTCAAGAGGGATGTTGGTAAACAAGGAAGTAACATCAAAACTCACCAAGACATATCCTGAAGGTAGTAAAAACCCATTGATCTTATTTGCAAATTCAAAAGAATCTTTAATTTTGTAGGTATTATGAGAAGAAAAAGAAGTGTCAATAATACCTGCCAGATATTTAGCCAAGGATTGAGTGGGGGCATTCTTACAAGATATTATAGGACGTAGAGGGCACCCTTCTTTGTGAATTTTTGGAAGTCCATAGTATGTTGGGGTGGTACCGGTGTAGTTGGTTAATTCTTTTTTTATTTTGGTGGTAATATATCCTTCTTCATGTAGTTGTTTTATTAGTAAATTGATGTTTCTTTCTACTGATGGAGTCAGATCTTTGGGGATTTTTTTATAGGAATGTGGGTCATTGAGAAGTTCAAATGATTTGGTGATGTACTCGTTTCTGTCCATTATGACTGTAGTGTTACCTTTGTCTGCTCTTGTTACTATAATATCAGGGTTGTCTTTCTGAAACGAGAAAATTTCTGAGGTGGAGCTATATCCCCAACTTTGGCAGAAATTGTAATGAACTCCCTACTTCACTACTGTACTCAAGAAGTTGATTTCCAGTTCCCCTTCATTTACCAATATGTAGACGACCTCATATATGCAGTCCCTGCAGACAAAATCAACTACACTCTTGACATTTTCAACTCATATAACACTCACCTACAATTCACTGTTGAAACAGAAGAAAATAATAGTGTTCCATTCCTCGACACCTATGTAACCAGACATGAGGATAACACAGTAAGGTTGGATTGGTACAGAAAGAAAACATTCTCAGGTAGATATGTGCCTTTTCACTCGTATCATCCAGACGAGCAGAAGATTAACATCATCAAAGGTCTGAAAAACAGAATAAAAAGAATTTGTCACCCTTCTAACTACAATAAGAACATCAAGTTATTGTATGAGATTCTTAGAAAAAATCACTACCCTAAGATGCTTCTTAATAAACTGCTATTCCAAGATATGCCAACAGAGGTTTATCACCACAGATCACAAACCTTTTCAGACAGTTCAACATAGTGATAGCAAATTCAGTGTACAAAAGATTAGGGACATACTTTACTCACCTGACAGAAAGAATTAAAAAACTGGATAACTTCAATGTAGTGTATTCTTTTCCATGTGGTTCTTGTTCAGAAGTGTATGTCGGTCAAACCAGCCAGAAACTCTCAAAAAGAATAGCTTTGCACAAGAGTGATGTAGTGAGGAAGCCCACCTGCACAGCTTTTAGCCAACATATTAAGAATACTGGACACATTGCTAACTATGAAAATGTGCAAGTACTAAAGAGGGTTGACAACCAATTTAAGAGAAACTTCATATAAATGTGCTACATCCATAACTGCAGCTCTTCTATGAACTGTAAGAAAGATGTTGAAAACTTGAGTTGTATTTATTCCTTTCTACTTCAACAGGACTTGAGAAGATGTAACAAACTGGAGAATGTAGGGAACTTATCATAACATGCATAGATTACCTGCCTGTACTTGGAAAAAGACTTCATTCCCCTGCTGATTATGTTTCCTTGGTTCTTTCTTTCCATATCCATGCTTTCCCGAAAGTTACCCTCCAAAGAATTATATATATATATATATATATATATATTATATATATATATATATATATATCTTTATTTATCATTAACTCCGAAGGCGGAAGAGCTAAATTAGTTAACGGCATTAAGATGTGGACAGCCACGGGATGACTACCAAATTAAAGATCCGCATGGATATCCTTAGTAAAAATCCTCATGGACCCACTAGTTGATAGTTATTGTTGATTAACTTACTGATGATAGAGCCCAAGATCCAGGATCCGGCAGTGGAGGACAATCCGATTTAGACGACAGGGCCTTTCAGGTCGTCATTAAGGTAGTAAATCCCTCTCAAATAAATAAGAATAACTCTATTGCCTTGAAAATTAAAACATGGAACGTCAGAGGTTAATACCAATCTGGCAAAGTAGATAACATTGTGTCGGAAATGTGCAGAATGAAGATAAACATACTGGGGATTAGCGATACTTACAACTCTCATTTAAAACGTAAAATAAATATAATCCAAGTATATGCACCCACCTCAAACAAGGATGAAGACACCATTGGCAATGTCTTAAAGCTAACTAAGACATAGTATAAATATTATAATGGGAGATTAAAACGCTTAAGTAGGCCTAGAGTAGTGGAGAATTGTGTGGGGCGATATGGCCTCGGGGAAAGGAATGAACGTGGCGACAAGCTGGTTGATTTCTGTATCAATGAAGAACTCATAATTGCAAATACCTTGTTCAAACTTGCTAAACGTAGATCATATACATGGAAGTCAACAGCTGACAATAAGAACAAAATAGTCAGAAATCAAATACGTTATATAATCGTTAACAAAAGATATAGAAATTCTATAATATTATCCAAAACTTATCTAGTTGCGGACATATCCTCCGATCACAATCCGGTTGTTTTGTCGATGAGAGTGCAAATAAAGAATGTAAAGCACCCTAGTTCCAAGAAAATCATGGATATAAGGCTGCTTAAACAACGCAACACATATGCGGAACTGAAGTGTTAAATAAACGAGAACTTAAGGCAAGACAAAGAATATAATGCAGAAACTCTAACTATTGACCAAAAATGGGGTAAAATTTAACATGCCCAGTTGGAAGAGAAACCCTCAAACCACTTGGGGAAAAACAAAACTTAGTATGGTAGTTGAAATTCATAAACTTATGAAAGAACAAAGAAAACATAGAGCAAAAGACCGGAATAAATACAAAGAAATTCAGAAAAACATCAGAAAGAAAATTCGTGTGACAAAAGATCGGTGGTTCTCCGACAGATGCAAAGATAGTCTCTAAATTACTTGTATCGGACTGACCGAAAGTTTTTTCTAATGATGGTTAGTTTGCATCAAGGCTCTTCACTGACTCCCCGCCTGTTTAATCTTGTTATGGATGTACTGGTAAAGAGGGTAAGGGTGAGGGCTCCTTGGTCGATGCTCTTTGCAAGTGATATCGTATTAGTGGAGGACAGCAAAGAAATTTTGGAGCAGAAATTGAAGAGGCTGATAAGAGCTATTAAAGAGGGAGAAATTAAGGTTGCAGATTTAAAACGGAGCATATGTGGTTGGGAGGAAGAGGAATAGTTGGGTACACACAATTGCTTGGAGAAAAACTAGGATCAGTAGGAGAAATTAAATACCTTAACTCCTACATAACAGGGAGAAATGCTCACAGGATACAGGCTGAGTAGTTTAACTGGGATGACTACAGTCTCAAATAAGATCCAAGAATAAAGACTGCAATGGATTGGTCATGTCAAATGTATAAATGAAAACTATGTGGGAAGAAGGATAGAGCTGTTAGTTGATGGAAGAGAGGTAAGGAAAACCGAAAAGAAATTGAAATGGGTAGAATAATATTAACATGTGCGTTCCATTTAGTAAAACGTGATATAGAAATCAAGTTTAAAATATTTTTTTATTAATATGTTCATTTTATGTGAATAATTGGTACAGCCTATGATATTTCTGATTGTAAATTATTGCTTCGGAAATATCAGAATAAAGGATTAGAAAGTAAGGATTATAAAATATTTTGTTGGTAAATACTTAAAAAAAAAGACAAAGGTCTACTGCCCTTTAGATTTGATTTTTAGAATAAAAATTGGAAATTTCGGATAGTTTAGTTGTTGGCGATTTCGAAGTAAGTGGGTTTTTATGATAACGACGATACTTCAATATGATTGGTTGGGAGTAGAATGTGAAAGTGGAATGAGAAATGACGGGTGTAAGTTAAAGGACGAGAAAAGAGATCTGATTCTGAGCTTTTGAAAAGAGGACTTTTGCTGGTAGCTCAAAAGTAATTTTCAGTGTTTTAATTTTTATACATTATAAAATTCTTGAAGTAAATTATCCAAATCAACTACTACATAAAAAATCAACTAATATTCAAAATACAAAACCTCTTCCGGTATAACATAATTTAAACAAGCATTTTATATATAATGTTTTTCATAGATTTATTTTAATTTTTTATTACAAAGGCTGGAAAACAAAAACATATTTATTGCTGAAATGGTTACGGAACGTGAGTGTTCGTAGAAATGTTGATCAGTGTTGGTATATTTTTCTTAATTATTGCTATAATCTTGACTATAGTACCAATTTTACATAAACGATATGTTAAAAATCAATCTAGGTACTTGGGCAATGTGCCAGGGCCCAAACCGAATGCATATATTGGTAATTTGAATTTATTCTTAGGAAAATCTATTGAAGGTGAGTTAAACAATATTACATATTAAGATTTAAGAATACTCTTCTTATATTTTAATTTATGTCTAGTGAATATACACGTTAGTGTTCTTCCAGTCTTCTTATTGCTTTGTAGCCGCTAGTCTTTCATCATTATTTATTATTGGTTGCTCGTCCTGCATTTTCAATCTTTTTTACTATGCCATTTGATTAGTGATGGCACTCTACTTCCCCTCCAGTTTTCCCTGGAACATGAACCTTTCTATAAATATTGCATAGAAATACAAGGTGAATATCCTAAGATATAAGCTAGATGGATGCCGTGGATTGTTATTCTTCTCAAGAATATATGAGTTTGCACCTCTGGCGGGTACTTAGCTTTAAGTCATTCGAATAATGTGTAGATATATTAAAATGTATCTTCCCTTATCTGCTGTTTTATTGGCCCATATTGCGTAGCTATTAATAATATTGGACAAAAAAAATCATTCGTGATGGACCATTCTCATTATTGAAGCGAAGCTTGTATATTGGCTTTGTATTTTACTTTTTTCTCTATAGTAAAATGCTGAGGCGAGCGTCACGGATCTAGCACCACAAGATGGTATCATCACGAGTAGCGTCATGGAATAGGACAATATTAATAGTAATAATGATTAATAACTAACTAAATATAGACATTAAATGAAAAGTAAAAAATTAAAATATATCTGTCAATAAAAAATAGTAAAATAGACAAAAAAATAAAAGATCGATGCTAAAATAAGATTCGTAGCTATTCTCGAACGTCGAAATTCATTATATATGTCAAAAGTCATCAATGTCATCCCATCCAATTAATAACAATATAAAATCGTCTGTTTAATAACGCCCGATGTCATAATCAATTTAACTGTGAATATTAAATAAATTAAAAGTTCACTTTAAGTGTAAATTTCAGTTTTTTTTTCAAGTGCTCCCAAAAGTTTACAGAGAAAGAATGAATTGTTTAGAATAATATGAATTATATGAATGATATTTATTGATAAGGTTTCCTTTGACAAAAGATACAGTTATATCTCTATTTGAACAGATCGAACATTTAATAAAACTTCATAACAAAGAGGTACGTAATATCATTAATATATAATAAAATTTGTCATCCGATTAACATTTGTGGATAAAAAATCATTAAAAAGTCAAACCAACCAAGATTAATGTTGTAATTTATATGGAGAAAATACTGTAATTAATACATAGTTTTAGGGAAGCTGTTACATTAGTTCAGCAGCTATTTTTAACATTATTACTTTTTGCTTCTGGAAAAATGCAAATATCAGTAGCTGACGGTATATTGGTATATCAAGAGCAACAGCTTCAAGAATTGAAAATATATCAAACAAACAATGAAATGGTTTAACTTGAAGAAGAGTTTTATGCCATTATATGATTTGCAAGATGCATAGCTGCAGTTCTTTGTACTTTAATACAAATTGATTCTTATGGAGGTACAAATGTAGAAATATATTGTTCAGAAAAAGAATTTTTGCATTAGATGTCCAAAAGGTCAGTGACTAGTTTAAAAATTAGAAATATTATTTCAAAATGTCTGGGTTCAGTACATGATCAAATTTAGTAATGGGATGTGATCAGTGCCGGTTTACCACAGTCTGCCACCCGGTGCTGATACGGATTCCGCGAACAGATTCAAAAATATTTCTTATTTTTGTTTTAATTCAACAAAACATATTTTGAATAAAAGTTTATTAAAATAAGGAAAACAATTACAACTTTTTTTGGTTTTAAACTTGAATGCTAAACAAAAAATGAATACTAAACAAAATACAAGAAAAAATTAAGGGCGAACTTTGTAGCACTTGCAATTCATTGATTCTTTGAAATATATTGAAATCCCCTCGTATATGTAATATATTGAAATCCCTCATATATGTTTAAAAAACGAAGAATTTTTTCCGTTTTTGTTAGTTCGTATCTTTCAAGTTAAAATACCTAATAGTGTTTTCAATCATTTTAGCGTTGCCAAGTAATAGTCTTGCCTCCGTTGCCTCCGTTAGTCGCTAGGAAAAACTGAGCATCAAGAGTCGCTACGGTGTCTGAGACCGACAATTAAAAAAGATTGTTTTTAATATAAAATTCATACAAATATTTTATATTGTTTATAGAAATAACTAAAAAATATTTTTGAAAATATTTTATTGAAAAAAAAAACAGATACAAAATGAAAAACACTGTATAACAATATATTGCGAATATTGTTCTGAAGCTATTTTCTTGTGGCATTTTAAAGTAATTACGGTTTAAATGGGAATAAGCCACAATTAGAGGTTAAAGTAAGTTTATTGATGTTTTAATTTTCACACCGGATATCGTTCTCAAAATACAAACATTAGTTTGTATTACGTACTATATAATTTTCTTGTCTTGTTCTAACATTTTACGGTGGAATAGCCTTTTTTTCATCTAGTAACGCTATATTTTCCAATAAACGCTAATGTATTACTTCCACTTTCTTTTTTCTCATCTGTCACATCTTGTTCCGATTCATTTCCACCATCACCACCTCAATTTGATCTATTTCGCTTTCACTTTCCTCATCGTCAAAATAATTTTCATCGTCGGTGGGAATCATATCCATAATTCCAACAAGCGTTGGAATCAAAGTTGTTTGGCTTCAAAGGACATCTATAAATAAGAATTGACAAAAACTTACCGATAAAATGTAATAATAAGATGATAAATATTTACCTGTTCTGCAAGTTTTGCAACAAATAATAGCTACACCGTTAGTCGCTACGGTTTCTGGCACAGAAAATAACTATAAATCTCACACAACAGAACTTACACATGTAAGAATGTACACTAACACGAGTTTGGTTGATAGGGAGAGGTACAGAAAGTAGCGATAGAAAAATAACAGTTATTTGTAAATCCCGAATGAGTAATTTTGTCGTCGGTGTGTGAGACCGATAGCGACTAACGGAGGGTTAAGTGAACGAATTCTTAAGAGAATTTCGTCATATTCTTACTTGGGTCGTCGTAGTCTCAGGTATAGATCTAAATTCTTACTTTGGTCTCAGTAAGCTCAGGTGTGGATCAATTCTTACTTTGGTCGCTGTAGGCTCAGTATGAATCCAAATTCACCGTCGAATTTGTAGTTTTCTGTTTTTGGCCCCTTTTTGTGGAAATGTGTAGCAGTGGAAAAGAAATTGTGTAGTATACCAGAACATGGTAGAATTTTGAAGCAGTATATAGGATGTCCCACCAGCTTTGTTGTCGTTTGCCTGCTTGATCCAACCCCATCTACGTCAGATCTTCGTTCCTGAGTATGGAAATGGTTTCCTTTTGTTCCAGTTGAGAGTTTCGTCCTTGCAGCTCCAATCTCAGAGATAGTAGCAAGTTTTTCAAAGTTAAGTGGCAAAGTTTGTGAATTAAAAGGTAACATTATGTGTTCATAGTAAAATAGCTTTTATTTTAAATAACAATAATTGCTTTCATTGAAATTTAAAGGATTTATAATACTTAATAAATTATAAAATTTCAGAATTTGAATTTAGCTGTCAATTTGTCTGTTCAGTTTTTTTTAAATTTATTATTAACTTATGACAGAATGTTTTATTATTTTTTGATTTTAGTTTACTTTATTTTTAATCTCTATGCCATTTTGAAAGATTTTGTAGCAATCTTCTTTGTAAACAGATGAACACGTAAGTTTTTTCTTTGTGTTTGTGTATTTTACAACTATTTATATAGTTTATTTTTTGTGTCATCTGTATTTGTGTAACTGTTTGCGGTAAGACACAAAAAATGTTAAATTTTGTTTTCTTAACATTTTGTTTATTTTTTTGAACTAACCCTTTTTTTGAGTTTTATTTGAAAAAGATGTTTTTTATGTTTAATAATTATTTCCCTAGTTACAACTAGTGGTTGTAATAGGTAGAATTAGGCACCTCAAAGTGGCGCCCTATATTAAATTACTCGAGGTGTTTCCTGTTTCTTTTTGCTTTGTTTATTCCAAGAGATTAATGACTCCTTTATTTCATTTTTTAGTAGTTGCCCGAATCCAAACCCCTTTGCCTTTTACTTATCTACGACCCGAGCTCTCCTAACAAACTCTGAGTGCCGTTCGCACAAGTAGCGATTATTTTGCTTGCCTTATCTCCACCTTAGTTTCAGTTCCCAATTTTCTACCCCTTGTATGTTTTTTGACCCCATGTGGTAAGCAAAAATATATTCGTTAGAACTTATATGCTCCTTAGTAGATTAGTTAGAACTTATAATTAATAAAAATGCTCCTAATAACATTCAACCAGGTAACATGAGGTAGGTAATCAAATACTTTTACTATTGAAAAGTTTGTTGTCTTGCTTTTACTGAAGTGAAGTTTTCGATTAAATCATTTATATTTAATTCATTTAGCAGGTCCTCGTTAATGAATAAAACTGTTAGGTAGTTCACATTTTCTTGAAAAATTGAATTTTTTAAGTTGGTCCTTACCCTTTTTAGTGTCGAAAGAGATCGTTCGCCACTTGAAATTGCGACCATTATGAAGGAAAAAATACGCAGGCAAATATTAACGTTTGGAAATGAAGGTATTAATTTATTTTCGTATAAAACCTGTACGAATTTTAAAAGAGTGTCTATTTTTAATTAAGGAGGAGACGTTAACAAATGCTTTAAATGAATACATTCTTGGGGAAAATACTCGTCCCAATCCTCTTTGTATTTTTGTTGTAATTCGATTGCTGATCTGGAAATATCTTCATCTTCCGTAGTTTTAAGTTTAAATAATAATTCAAATGCTCTTGAAAAATATTTGTAACTATCAGATCGGCGAATAATCTCCGACTTAAGATTGTCTATTATAAAAACATAACATTGTGTTCGGATTTTCTCTTTTTGGCTTAAACTTACCTATGAATTATTTTCTCCTAATTTCTCCTAAAAAATATGAAAAAGAGTTAAGAATAGACGAATAGGGGAAATAAAGATCATGAGAGATGAAAGATATGTCTCACCCCACGCTTGATTTAAATTTCCTTTGACAGCTGTTCATTAATCCTCCTCCTACACAGTCCTAATCCCTTTTGGGATGTGTGACACCATCCGGCCTTTACAGTTTTTTCACGATTTTCCTCCATCCTTCTCTGTCCTGGCTGGTTGGCCAGGCCCTTACCAGCCTTTGTTTTGTGTGTATTCTTATGCTAGAAATTTTCCAAATTGCTACCAGTTTCATCACAGCTGTTCTAGTAATAGTCAACCTTTTACGTATCTCATTATGTTCATTAATGCGTACTTTTAATTGCTGCTTATAGCACAAATTCGGTATGAGCCTGAGGTTATTATAGTCTATCTTCTTTAATTTCAGTATATTTATTAATTGTTTAGGTCGTACTTTAACGAATATTATATTATAATTTTTTTTAGAATACTTGGACATAATTTCAAATGTTTTTAAAGAAAATGGAAATATAATAAAAATTTACAGAGGACCTTTAGCAACAGTGGTGTTAGTGGCAGACGAAGGTCTTCTAGAATATATTTTAAGTTCCAACAAACTTATTAACAAATCCAAAGAATATAAATACTTAGAGAATTGGTTGGGAACAGGACTACTAACTAGTGGAGGTAAGTCAATTTCAATTTGAACTATTTTTATCAAATCTTCTACCTAACCACGTGTCAAAATTCATTATTTGACGCAGGTCTTATTATATTAATTTGTTCCTTTCTTCTTTATTGATTTACTTGAACTCGATTAACTACATAAAATTTCTATTAACGTACACCTCTTCACAACGGAAACCTCTGCTGAATGGATAGTTTTTTAGGTCACTGACATTTCATTTATGGGTAAATAGGAAGACAACTCCGAACAACGAACTCTCTTCATAAGGACTTCGAACAAAATTTCAATTTGAACTATTTTTATCAAATCTTCTACCTAACCACGTGTCAAAATTCATTATTTGACGCAGGTCTTATCATATTAATTTGTTCCTTTCTTCTTTATTGGAAGTTACTTGAACTCGATTAACTACATAAAATTTCTATTAACGTACACCTCTTCACAACGGAAACCTCTGCTGAATGGATAGTTTTTTAGGTCACTGACATTTCATTTATGGGTAAATAGGAAGACACCTCCGAACAACGAACTTCCTTCATAAGGACTTCGGACAAAATTTGCCTTCAGTTTTTATAAGAAAAAAAAAATTTTATTTCAAATCCTTTATAAAAGGTACATAATAAAATACCAAAACGGGCTATCACAATTACATTACAGAACGTTTTTGCAATGTTAATTCCATCATCAGTGTAAACGGGGTATACATGCTATGAGCCACCAAAATATATGGGTCAAAACCCGTTAAATGTTATAAATTTATAGTTGTTTTACATTATATATAATTACAAACTAGGATGTTGAAGTTACCGTTGGAATTCCAACTAGGAATAAAACTAGGAATAAAACTTACAACTACGTTGTAAACATCAATGTGATATTCCCATAATTTACTCAAGATCTGTTTGACTATACATATTTGATTCAGTGTCGATTTTTCCCGTCGAAAGCCCGTCTGATACTCTCCAATAATATTTTCTGCTAGTGGTTGGAGCCGCTGGTTTATAATATACGTGAGGACTTCATATGCTGAACATTTTGTCTGATAGGTATGTCTTTATATGCTGATCATTTTGTATGCTGAACAAGAGTTTGTCTCCTTTTTTTATAGATCGAACATACTATACTTTTCTTTCAGTCGTCGGGTATTTTTTCTTCTTGCCACATGTCGAGTTTGGAGCATGGAGAGACGTTTCAATCAAAACAATTGAAGAGTGTTTTATTAGGTGCGGTTTAAAAAAAAGATAGTAATGAAGACGAAATTATAAGTTATTTAAAATTATTATTTTATGCACTTATACGTTTTTATACGAAATGAAGTTACCAGTTTATGATATATCAATTATTTAGTTGTATTTGACACTAATAAATGTTTCTGTTCGATTTTAGGTCAAAAATGGAAAACTCACAGAAAAATGCTAACACCAGCATTTCATTTTTCCATTTTAGAAAACTTTGTTGGAATTTTCGAAGAGTTAGGACAAGATTTTATCAAAAAGTTATCAAGTAATGCTAATAAGCCATCGTTTGATATATACCCCTTGGTGAAGTTATTGACGTTAGATATTATATGTGGTAGGTCTTTTCACTAATTACCTAAACTTATCTAAATTTATACAATAATTTCTGCACATACAAAATGAAAGAGGAGCACATTCCAAACTGTAAAGTACTAAATATGGTTCTGAAACTATTTTTACGGGTTTTTCACTGAATATTTTGTACATAGGAATAAACCACTTCTCCTTCTTTCTCTGTTTCTTCTTCAATATTAGCCTCCTAAATTGTCGCACCATCTTTTTCTTGCCTTATACCATCTTGTCTGCCAATACTTCTTCATCCATTTGGTGACTTATCTCGTGCTATTCTTACTATTCTATCCTCTGCCATTCTACTGATATGTTCGTTCCACTCCTGTTTTCGTTTTGTCACCCATCCATTTATGTCTTCTATATTGCATGCTCTTCTTATGTTTTCGCTTCTCTTCCTATCCAATTGACTTCGTCGGACTTCTCAATGATCTTCGTCGGAGTATTTTCATCTCTGTTGTTTTTAGCAGTCGTCTCGTTTTAGATGTGTGAGGTCTTGTCTCCGCCGTTTATGTTAATACAGGTCTAATTGCTGCTTTATAGATTCTTGTTTTTGTGTCTTGTCTTAGGTGTTTGTTCTTCCAGATTGTGTCATTAAGACAACCCACCGCTTTAATGGAATAAACCACAATTAATGTTAAAACATTTTTGAAGCCAAGCGTCTATACTGGCGTTGTATTACTTTTTTCTCTACAGTAAAATTAAGTAAATAATTAAAAGAATATATGAAGGGTAAGGGGAAAAAACAAACGATGTCCATTTTATGAGATTTTCAGGTAATCAACTCATTGTGTTGACAATATCCGGTCCCAAACATGTGCTGAATTGTATAGGAATAATAACAACGGTGTCCAAATAAGAAAGCATTAGAATATACCCGTACTGGTTAAAAACAAACGTTGTCCGCGCGGTACTGGTAAACAACCGACGTAGTCCAACTAGTTGCCTAGCAACGAAATTTAACAGGGCGTGACATTCTTACATGTTTTGTTCTTTTCACGGCAGTTTATTCCAAGATGAGTTCGAGTGAAGAGTATTTGTATGACGATCTGTTAAAAAAAACCAAGAAACGAAAGAAATTTGGTCGAACTGCAGATGTAATGAAAAAGTTAAGATTGCAGTCTCACGAATTAGGAGATGATTGTAAGTGTAAAAGATTGAAGTGTTTTGAAAACACTACTGCTCAAGAGAGGCAAAACATACTTAACGCATTCAATCAACTAGTATCAATTGATGCTCAAAACTGTTATTTAGCCAGATTGATTGCTGTATTGCCAGTTTTAAGACGAAGGTCACGACAAATCGATGGAGAACAACATCATGATGCTACCTACCGAGTACGAGTGAAGAGAGAAAACATAATAGAAGAAATATCTGTCTGCAGTAGTGCTTTTACTGCAATGCATGGTATTACTAGATCTAAGTTGGTCCATATTCAAGCATCTCTGAAAACTTCCGGAATTGCTCCTGTCGACAAAAGAGGAAAGCATTCTTCGAAACATCGTCAGTTAACTTCAGATTTGAGTAACCAGATTCAGCAACGTATTGCTTCATTTCGGGGCAGGTTAAGTCATTATAGCATTCACGACTCCAAAAAAGTATATTTGAGTGAAGAGTTAAATATTATGAAAATGTTCCAAATGTTTAAAGAAAAGTATCCTATTGCATCTGTTTCATATGACACCTACCGAAATATTTTTACTAACAAGTTCAACATTTCATTTGGATACCCAAGGGCAGATACCTGTAGCAAGTGTGATGAGTTTAATGCAAAAATCAAGACTCTTCATTCTGTTAACGATGCAGCACAGATAAAAGCTCTATCTACTGAAAATAACTTGCACAAAATTCGTGCCCAAGTTTTCTATGATAGAAAACGAGCTGCCCGAATAAAAGCTAGGAGAACTTTTGAATATGAATCAATCGTCATGGACTACCAGAAAAACATTTCGCTACCCAACATCAGCACTAACGATGTTTATTATAGGAGACAACTTTCTATGTTTTCTTTTAACATTCACGTGCCGTCTTCAGGAAAATCCTGTTTTTTTACATATCCTGAATATGTGTCAAGAAAAGGATCCGACGAAGTATCATCGTTTCTCTTCTTTTTCATTTTTAATGAACTACCAACAGAAGTCCGCCATATTCACATTTTCTGTGACTCAGCTGGCGGACAAAATAAAAATTTCACAGTTGTTCGGCTACTTCATTACATTGTCCATGATATAAAGCGTCTAGATACTATTCAAGTCATATTCCCCATTAGAGGACATTCGTATCTAGAATGTGATAAAAACATGGGCTTGATAAATTTGAAGACTAGGATGGAACTACCCGTAGATTGGATAAATGTGTTAAAAGATGCAAGAAAAAAGCCGGAACCGTTCAAAGTTATAGACGTGGACCAGACATTAACGAAACAGTGGACTACTTTTCTGCAAGAAAAATTTATTCGTAAGTGTCCAATAGCTCTACAACAAGTAAGGGAACTTCGATTGATGAAAGAAAAACGCGGATTGGTTTTTTACCGAACCACTTATAATGGCACTTGGGAAAGCAAGCAAATAACAGGTAGATCAATAAAATCTGTTTCCAAGAAAAATGAAAGATGGCGAATTTGAGTTACCAAGCCAAGCATACCATGGACCATTACCAATTTCCCAGGTTAAGTACAACGATTTGTAAGTGTTAAAACGATTTTGTCTTCCAAATGCTAAAGAATTTTATGAAACATTGCAATACAAATGAAAAATCTCTGTGTAGGCTTATGTCGAAAATAGACATCGTTAGATTTTAACAAGTTATTTGTGACATTAACGTGTTTTTTTTATTTTTTCAACAAAATCTAATAATGTTAAGTTTGTATCCTTTTGTTTAGATATTAACAATATTGTAATAAACTACTTAAAAATATTGGTATGCAGTTTTATTTATTTCTAAAATCATAACCAGCTGTTTAGTAACGTTAATTAACTTTTCTCTGTAAGTTACTTTTGTGACATTGTTTGTTTTTTCCCCTTACCCTTCATATGTTACTAAAAGATTCGATTCGGAACGATTCTCAAAATTTAATAAAATTCATAACTGTCATCCGGTTAACAACTATGTACATTGAATCACTTGTTTAAATTTTTATAATAATTCTCGTCTTAAAATAATTTTATATAAATACAATTATTATTTTTAAACCACATATTTTATTTATTGTAATAATTATTATAGTTTATATAATAATTAAATTGACTATCAAATGATTTTTATTTATATTTTTTTATTAATATTTGGTCTGAATTTGACAGATACGTCAGAAGTAAACAAAGTATGCTTTGTTAATACGTTAACAGGTGTCATTAGGAACAAACATATTAATTTATTGAATTTGCTTAAAATATATAAAAAATAAATAAATAATAAAATTACTTTATTTAATTTTAAATATACTATTTACATTTTAAAAATACATCTTTACAAACAGCTTTGTATCTCTGAATACTTAACCTGGAACAGACTTGGAGACGAACCACTCGTGGGAGTATTCTGGGTCAAATTCAAAAGTGCAGAGAAGGAAGTCACAATAATTCATACAATGTACGAATGTTAAAATAATTCATAAAATCTACGAATGTTAAAGCACCTTAATACGAAAATAAGGACTGCAATTTTGAGATGAATTAAATGAACAATAAACGAACAAACAGATTACATAACTAGTTCAAAATGTAAAGGATAAACATTATAGGCGGATAAATGAATCAAGAAAAAATCATAAATGCCAGATAAGATCCTTAAACTAGAAAAAAATCAAAAATGACCAAGACAGATATAAAACGATAAATATACCAATAAGAAGGAAAATCAGAGAAGCAAAAGAAAAAGAAGCAGTGGCGAAGTTATTGGGACTCTACAGTCAAAGTATGATAGTAACAATTTTACATAGGAACGTTAAAGATCTCATAGTTGGACTAAAGCGTAGACAGATAACTGATTTCGACGGAAACATAATCTTGAACAAACAGAAGTAACAAACAGAGTAAAAGAAGAAGGAAAGAATACCTGAAGAAACTGTTTGAAAACCAAAGAGATAACACCTTTGAGCTAGAAGAAGCTATAAATGATGGATTAAGAATAATACAGCAGGAAGTTTATTCTGCAATGACATAGCTAAAGCTATGTCCGATGGCAAAGCAGCGGGTCCTGATAATATACAAGCAGACCTACTCAAACTAATGGACAACAAATTAATAGCAATAATCACTAGAATACTCAACAATATATACAACTTTGGAGAAATACCAACAGAACGGCTGAAGTCTGAATTTATTGCACTTTCAAAAAAACCAAGAGAAAAAAAATGCGAAGAATATAGTACAATAAGCCTCATGAGTCATTTCCTAAAATTATTTCGAAAGGTAATCCAAAAAAAATTACAAGCTGTGTGAAAACATTCAATCGAGTACAACACGCCAAAATTATGGAAATACTAAACGAAGCAAGAATTAGTAACCAAGATCTGAAAATAATTAGAAACCCCTTACTGGAATCAGACCGCAAAAGGCTTCTACTAAACGGCCACCGACTTAACACTATTAGATATGCAGATGACACCATAGTATTTGCGAACAACCTAGAAGACCTACAAGTCGTTACACGGGAACAAAATCACGTATTAGTCAGCAATATGAACTATATTTAAACGTAAAGAAGACAAAGCTCATGAAAATTCTAATAAAAATGATCTACGTCAACCAAACTCCAGTAGAAAAAGTGACGCACTAGAACTACCACGGCACCATAATAAATGAAGAATGGACCAACAACCATGAGATAAGAGCGCGCATTGGAAAAGCTAGATCGACCTTCAATCAAATGGGAGCCTTCCTCAAGAGCCACAACCTTTCTCTTGGTATAAAAGTAAGAATGCTGCTATGCTACGTCTTCTCTATCTTTTTTTAAAAGAAAAAGATTGGAAGCATTCATTTAAGATGTGGCTATATCGGAGAATACTTAAGATCCTAAGCTCTAATATTAGAGCGCTGTGGCATTGAATATATAAAATGCCCTTTTGGGGTCCTTTGTAATACATAATAATAACGAAATATGTTTCAATTAACTAGATACTTTATTTCGTTATATTATGTTGTTTTAAATTTCACGACTAAATCGAAACAATATACAGAGGCCCAAAAGTCTGGAAACGGCTAATTATCTCGTAAAATGCTAATCATAATTGTACAAAATTTGAGGTACACCTATTTTGGGATACGGAGATTCCATATTTGATATTTACAATGCTGCCAGATTTGCCGTTTTTCTTATATTATTAGTAACTTTGGTTTTTCAAATACATCACCCTGTATATTCAGTCATTATTGGAATCTCCTATTCAATATGAGTTCAACCATATGTAACACTTATGATTTTATGTAATCTGGAAGGTTAGTAGATACGTTATTAAGTGTTCAAAATGTGCTCAATTTGTGAGTTGACAGCACCCTAATCGATGGTAGAAGGCGTCTACCACATTTCTCCATGATTGTCTAGAAATTATTCGAGATTCATTGATAATTCGTTGCATTAGCTCTGCAAGACTTGCTGGTTAAGTTTTGTAAACTGAATTATTCACGTATCCCTAATAAAAATAATCGTTAGGATTGAAATCGGGTGAACGTGGAGGCCATTCAATTCTACCTTGTCTACCAATTTATCGTCCAGGAAATATCTCATCTAAATATCGCCGAACATTTACACCAACTATCTGACGTTAAATTTCTTTCGACAAAAAATGACCTAATTGAATAAGTAACTACTATATCTAACCATACATTTAATTTTTGTGGTCTTTGAGTATGGTTTTCACGCATTCAGTCTTCAGTGTGAATTTACGTCACACCAGTACCTTAAATTGTGTCGATTTACACTTCCACACAGTGTAAAAGTTGCTTCATCGGAAAAACATATTCTGTTTTAATACGAATATTAAACGAAATTTTAATAATTTTCAATTTTATCCATCATTACCTCAGTAAACTCTAATCTACGACCAAAGTCATCTTCACTTAATTCTTGCAATAAGTTAATTTTGTATGATTTAAATTTATTTTTACGTAATAAACGTAAGACTGAAGTATGACCTACATCATGTACTTGTGCAACCCTGCCTGGGGATGAATGTGGATCTTGAACAAAACTTTGCTTATATCTGAAGTTTTGTTGTCATTGATAACTCGTTTCGGTCAACCTAATCGGTATCTATCTTTTACTTCTCCATATTCCTCAAATCGCCTTACAGTTTTTTGTACCGTCGTCTTATGAATAGAATGGTTTAGAGAACGGCATTTTAGAGAAGCAATTTAAATTGCAGAACTTTTTGAACCACAACTACTGTCAATTTTAGTTCATAATTTAAATAGTAAATAAATATCAAAATCACAGCATTCTCCATTTAAATATTTAATTTATTAAAATCTACATATTTTGCACTGTTTTATGTATTTAAGATCTTTCTGACTACATAAAATCAAGTGATCATATGGTTGAACTCGTATTGAATAGCTGAACTCGTGTGAAATTCACACTGAATGCATGAAAACCATACTCAAAGACCACAAAAATTAAATGTATGGTCAGTTATAGTAGGTACTTATTTAATTGGGACATTTTTTATAGAAAGAAATTTAACGTCAGATAGTTGGTGTAAATGTTCGGCGTTATTTAGATGAGATATTTCCCGGACGATAAATTGGTAGACAAGGTAGAATTAAATGGCCTCCACGTTTACCCAATCTCAATCCTAAAGATTATTTTTATTAGAGATACTTGAAAAATTCAGTTTACAAAACTTAACCAACAAGTCTTGCATACCTAAGGCAATGAATTATCGATGAATCCCGAATAATTTCTAGACAATCATGGAGAAATGTGGTAGACGCATTCTACCATCGATTAGAGTGCTGTCAACTCACAAATGGAGCACATTTTGAACACTTAATAACGTAACTATTATGTTAAAAAATATTCTAAACTATCAATTGTTACGTTTTAATGTATTTGAAAATAGTTAGTATTAAAAAATGTATTAAAACAATTTAGGCGTTGCCAGACTTCTGTTTTATGTATTTAAGACCTTCCAGACTACATAAAATCATAAGTGTTACATATGGTTGAACTCGTATTTAATAGTAGATTCCAATAATGGGTGATGCATTTAAAAAACCAAAGTTACTAGTAATATAAGAGAAACTGAAAATCGGGCAACATTGCAAATACCAAATATGGAATCTCCGTATCCCAAAATAGGCGCATCTCAAATTATGTATAATTATGTTTAGTAATTTACGAGATAATTAGCTGTTTACAGACTTTTGGGCCACTCTGTATATAAACACAGGTTCACGACCTACATTAACATTGTAAGACAATATTCTAATTAGCGGAGGTACATGAGCTTAACGAAGTGTTTAAAATATTAAACATTTATCATTGTATTAGATACGAGTCATTATATTAAGTATTATATTTTAAGATTATTTTGCGTATTAATACTAGGGGTTAAGAACCTAGCACATCGTGAACTGATCACTGACCACCATTAAATCTTGAAAGATAGAATACTTCGAACACAGATGAACCCAGATATAATTATTCCATAAGGTAGAAGATCAAGAAGCTCTCACAATGGTGATCGCCAATGTCGGATAACTCTGATATTGCACGTGAAGAAGAAGACGCCCTCCTATCGATGCACGGTCAAATATTTGTGAAGTGAGGTCCATTAAGAAGAAGAACACCCTGGTTAAAAAACCTCAGAACCTGGTTTAACACAACATCTGTGTAGCTTTTCCAACATAATGATTACCAACAATCGTCAAGGATAGGCACATCAAGAAGAACACTTTCGATAATTGCATTACACATTCTGTATCAGGAGTATAATTATTAGAGTTATGATACTATTAACTAAAATATTGTAATACATTTTTTTTTACATATTTATTAATATTGAAATTTAATCTTTCAGAAACTGCGATGGGTGTGAAAATAAATGCTCAAACGTACGAAAATTCAGCATATGTGCAATCTGTTAAAAATATTTGTTCATTAATTCACCAGAAAATGTTCTCTATTGCTGTAGCGATTAGCCATCATCTACATCCTTTGACTATCAATTACTACAAAGAGAAAATTGTCTTGAAGACACTTCACAATTACACTGATCAAGTAATTGCTAAAAGATGTGAGGATTTGCGGGGTGTTATTAAGGACAAAAGAGATGAAAACGGAATAAAAAAGAAAATAGCGTTTTTAGATTTATTACTCAGCGCCAACTCCAATGACCGGTTTCTTTCAAGAAAGGATATAAGAGAAGAAGTTGATACTTTTATGTTCGAGGTAAGTGATAAATATTTAAAATATGCAAGACAATAACCAAATATTAATAAATACATTTTAGGGCCATGATACCGTATCGTCAGCCATTTCGTTTACTCTTTACGCTTTAGCTAATAACGCTCAAGTTCAGGTAAGAGAATACATTTATTATAAAATGGATTTAATATGGAGATTACAAATTTGATGCTTGCAATGTTGCCAGATTTACCATTTTTTTGATATCATTACTTATTGTGGTTTTTAAATACAACACTCCGTATATTGCACTATTTTTGGATTCCTCACTTTAAAACGAGTTTAACCATATGTAACACTTGGTATTTTATCTAGTCACGAAAGTCTTAAATCTTATATAAATAAAACTTCTCAGTGCTAAATACTTTGGAAGTTATTAAGTAAATATATAATGCTGTGTAATGACGTAATGATGTAATTTGTAAAATAAGTTGTATTAATAACTAAAGCTGACAGCTGTTTTATGTGTTTTTAAAAGCTCTACAATTTAGATGGATTTTAATGAAAAAGTGCAAATTACTGTTTTAATGATTAGGGGCTACATCGATAGAAAAAGATATTATAGTGAAGTAACTAACTTGGTCAAATTATGTTAAAATTTAGTTGAACACAGTTTAAATAAACTTTTGTTTTAATAAACTTTTTAAGATGTTTCTAACTATATAAGATCGAAAGTATTGTAAACGGTTAAACTGGTATTGAAGTGGAGATTTAAACATAGTATTTCACCCTCTTTAGGTCCCGTCAAAGCGGTACATGCTGCTGCTCTGATTAAGGCTCTTATCGGCTTGCAGCTGCCCTGCATCGAAATAAAAATCTAATACCGTCATTAGTTTTATTTCTTTACTCTCTTTAGAGCACCAGAAACTGAATTCACTACGAAGTTTGACCATGATGAACGGCACGTGGAAAACATATTTTAGATTCCCTTGCTGACTAATTTATCAATCTGTCTGTCTTGCAAGTTGTAGCAAGCACAGTGGTAAATATTTGAATTCAGTTTTTCCTTGCAGGAAATCTTATGATTTCTCTTGTTAAAATATTTAATGCATTCCAAGATTAAAACAATGCTATCTGTTTATTTCTAGCCCATTATTTATTCACGTTCTTCTTATTAAAGTTCCATCTCCTATCGGAGGTTGGATATAATAACGGCTATGGTCACTTTGTTGGCTGCTGCTCTGAAAAGTTGTAGTGAACTACAGTTAAACCATTCTCTAAGGTCAGGAGATGCGCCTTCTTCTTATGCTTCTTCTTCCTTGGATCCTTCCTTGCATAATAATTCTCAGCAGCTCATATTTTTCTCCTCTGGTTATGTGACCCAAATACTCTAGTTTTCTTCTTTTTATGCTGTTTATAATTTCTAACTCCTTATTTAGACGTCGTAGTACCTCAGCATTGGTAATTTTTTGAATCCACTGAATTTTTAATATTCTTCTGTAACACCAAATTTCGAACGCTTCTATTTCTCTTCTGTGTTGTTTCTTCAATGTCCAAGCTTCCATTCCGTATAGTAAGATAGAAAATATGTAACATCTTAGAGCCCTCTATATATATGTAACACCACATTTCGAACGCTTCTATTTTTCTTATGTGCTGTTTCTTCAATGTCCAAGCTTCCATTCCATATAGTAAGATAGAAAATATGTAACATCTTAGAGCCCTCAATCTGAGATGCAACTGAAGGTCTCTATTGGTAAGCATTGTCTTCATTTTCACAAATGCTTGCCTTGCAGTTTCAATTCGGACTTTTTCTTTGCTTTGGCCATTTTTGTCATCAGCCCATGTTCCCAGATATTTGTATGTCTCTACTTTTTCTATTTGGGTTTGCTCTATCATTAATCTTTCATCTCCATGTTGCGTTTTTGAGACAATCATAAATTTAGTTTTTCTCTTATTTATTTTTAGTCCGTATCTAATGCAATAATCGTTAATTCTATTTACCAATTCTTGTAGCGATTCTAGGGAGTCTGCCATTGTAAGGGTGTCATCAGCGAATCTTATGTTATTTACTATTCTTCCGTTTACAGAGATTCCGCCACCCAGATCCGCTATCGCTTCCTGGAATATGGCTTCACTGTACACGTTAAACAGTAATGGTGACAGAACACAGCCCTGTCTTACTCCTCTCTTTATATCTATATTTTCGGACTTTTGTTCTTCTATCTTTATATTGGTCTTTTTAATACTATCCAATTAGTTTAAAGATACTGAAGAGATGTAAAGCTCAAGGTAGGAAGAATATTGTTAAGCTCGCAGATCGAAATGGAAAAGTGATAACAGATAAAGATAAGGTAATTAAGGTAGTTGAAGACTTTTACACAGAATTATATAGAGAAAGGGGCAAGAAAGACGGCACCAAGTTGAGAAAAGTCCAGAATGTGGGTTATCCCAGAAATAACAATCGAAGAAGTCTCAAAGTCATTAAATGGAATGAAAACAATAAAAATAAAGCAGCTGGTGATGACCAAATCGGTATTGAGGAAGTTAAAGCAGGAGGAAAGACAGTATTGAAAGCATTGACACAATTATAATATAATTGTTATATTATAACTTATGCCTTTCAAAAGAGGTTATACCATCTCAGTGGAATAAAGCTGTTATAGTAGTCATGCATAAAAAGGGAGATATAATAGAGCTAAAGAACTATAGAACTATTAGCTTGTTATCTCACGTTTATAAGTTGTTTATGAAGATAATAACTAATAGGTTGATATCAAAACTAGACTTCTATTAACGTTGCGAACAAGCAGGATTTAGAGCTGAATACAGAACAAATGATCATTTGCAATCTATTAAGTCGTGATACTTGTCTTTGTCGACTTTGAAAAAGCATTTGATACGGTCAGTCAAAGTGAAATGCTCCAAGCTCTAACACAATGTAGAATAGATCACCGATACATATCTCTCATCAGATACATCTATCAGCATGCTATAGCGTGTGTAGGGCTTAACGAAGATACTGGTACCTTTCGTATTGAAAGAGGCGTTCGGCAAGGGGATAACATGTCTCCTAAATTATTTACAACTTTGCTAGAAAACGCTTGTAAAACAATATATTGGAACAAAAAGGGCATCAATGTAAATGGAAATTTTTTAAATAACCTTAAATTTGCAGATGATATCGTTCTTATTGCAGACAGCTTTGATCACGCACAGATACTGCTCCAAGAACTCCATACTGCCACAAAAAGATTTGGACTTAAAATAAATTTTTCAAAACACAATTTATGACAAATTTAGTCCACGACAAAAACACCTCAGTAGAAGACAAAGATATTGAGCCAGTTGAGTCCTATAAATACTTCGAAGAATAAACCTCGCTTGGGCTGCATTTGGAAAGATGAAGGATGTTTTTAGGTCTAAGATTCCAATGTGTCTGAAAAGAATAGTATTTAATCAGTGTATTTTGCCAGTGATGACCTAATACCAGAAACCCTAACACTCACAAGAACAACAGTGAGTAAACTTCAAGTTGCGGAAAGGGCAATGGAGAGAATAAGGGCAATGTTAGGGATTTCTCTACGTGATAGAATACCCAATGTTACTATACGCAAAAGATTAGGAGTAGCAGACGTTATTGAAAGGATAACAACACTAAAGTGGAACTGGGCAGGTAGCAAGATCAATTGATGACCGGTAGACAAAAAGAATTTTGTAATGGAGACCCCGAATACAAGCTAACAGAAATAGAGGTCGACCCCCCAACGAGATGGACAGATGACATAAAAAGAGTGACTACAAATTGGAATCAGATTTCGCAAAATCGGACTAAGTGGAAAAGCATGCGAGAGGTCTATGTTCAGCAATGGACGTTAGAGGCTAGTTGATGATGACGATGAATATCAGACCAGAGACTCATAATAGAAGATAATGTTAATTCATATGTGGGTCAATCCAAGAGAATTTCTATGACAATATAATATGGAGACAAACAATATAAAAAGTAATGCTGGAGATGATATATTAGAATTAGCAGCAGTATAAGGAAGTGGACCAAATCACTCTCTAGTGGAATATTATTCTATATTGTTCGTGAATGACCTGGAATTTTTCTTCTAATTAGCGGCTTATTCATATCTATTCTAACTACTCTGTTCTCTGCCATTCGATTGATATAGCTTTTCCATTGTCTATTTTTCTTCCTTGCACTCATTCATTAATGTTGTTGATTCTGCATAAGTCTCAATTCTCGTTATATATCATGGCAGGTCGAATTGTTGACTTGTATATTTGCGCTTTTTTTTTCCATTTTCTGTGTTTCCAAGTTTGTTTCCAAGTATATTTCTTTGTATTATGTCGTTATGCCAAGCAGCATCCTGCTGCTTTGCTTACTTTTACCAATTGATTCCTTACTTCCGTTTCAATGCTATTGTCGTTTGATAAGTTTATTTCTAGATATTTAAATGTTATTACTTGTTATATTATTGGTTTTTTAATTTTAAGTTTGTACCATATCTGGTTCCTTTGATATTACTAAGCTTTTCGTTTTATGTGATGAACTTTTTATGTTAAATTCCTTGTCTTTGATATCAAACTGCTATAGCAATCATTGTTAATCATATTCATTCTAAATTAATGGGAAAACCCCGTAATTGGCTGTATACCATCGTTTAAAAAAAAACAGAAGTTAAAACACTTCACAATTGTGTATTTTGGTATAAAAACATACAAGTACTTAAAAACTTTTTACAAGTGTCGTCAACATTTAAAATTATGGCAGAACGTTTTCAATCTATACAGATCATCTTCAGTGCCTTTGGTATTTGGTGCTAACAATATGATGTCTATAAGACTTCCATGTGTTGGTTGGTTTAAAAAATATATTACATTTTACATTTAATAATGTTGAGAGTCTAGGTCGACGACAATGGAATTGGTTTTAAATTAAAATTTACTTTAGGGACTACATGTCTCTTAAGCTCGAATACTTGCACGTGGTATTTGTCAGTTGAAACGACGACACAGACCAAATGGCTGATGTCACAGGAGATAATTTAACGACAGCTAAACCTGACAGGATGTCAGTATGTTCCGAAATTAATGTAATTTTTGTTTATGAAGTTATAAACTTTGTTTAATTGTAGTAATGAGTAATATCTTAATAATGAACCTGACTGTAACAATTAAATTTATTTAAATGATAAAATTTATTGCCTAGATCAGTGAATCTCTATTATTGAAAAATAAACTGTCAATTTATTGGGATTAATATATGAGGTTGAAATTTATAACATCATAAGTGATGATAAAATGATAGAGGTAGAAGAAGAAAGGTATTGGTGTGGTACTGTACAAATGCTAGTATATGAAGTGTTTAAAATTAATATACCAAAGGCACTGAAGATGATCTGTATAGATTGAAAACGTTCTGCCATAATTTTAAATGTTGACGACACTTTTAAAAAGTTTTTAAGTACTTGTATGTTTTTATACCAAAATACACAATTGTGAAGTGTTTTAACTTCTGTGTTTTTTTCATATTCATTCTCTGATATCCTAATTGCATCGTCAGCGTAGCTTATTATCTTAATTTTTTTGTCATTCTTTTAGTTTTTACGTATTTTTGACCTAGTTCAATATGAGATTAAATATAGACAGAGACAGAGATATAAATAGAGACAGTTGTAATGTCTATGGGTTCAGTCATTTCTGTTTAAATTTTTAATTCGATTTTTTTTTCTTGCGTTTATGTTTTCTATCATTTATATTACGTATATTCAATATATCTGTTGTATAGCAAGTGTATCGCATCTGATAGCCTTACTCTGGCAAAGGCCTTTTCTAAGTGTACAAATTATATGTAGACTAATTTATTGGTTTCCATAGATTTCTTTGTTATTTTACCTGACTAAGAAGATATCATCGTCACATTGCATTCCGCTACTGCCTGTATATCTGATGTTAATATTCACTTTTATATCAACAGTTTCATTTATGGGTGCTTTATTAATTACTTATGTGATCCAAGTATAAGTTAAATAGTGCTGGTAACAGGATAAAATTTGACTCCCGTTTTAATGCTTATTTAATATTCTTTACTAATCTTCCTCGATTTGTAGAGTCGCTTTTTATTTGTAGTGAATATAACTTTATATTGTTACGTTTACAAGCTAAATTTTCATTTTATTATGTTTTGCATGTCAAAAACAATGTGTTTTATTGTAGGAAAAAGCCATTAACGAACAAAGAAACATGTTCAGTGATTTTAAAAATGCAAAACCGACTATGACCAATCTAAACGAAATGAAATACTTGGAACTAGTAATAAAAGAAACGCTAAGATTGTTTCCTCCTGTACCGATGTTTGGCAGACTGGTAGACGAGGAATTTGAATGGAGTAAGATTTGATAAATCTATTCATATATTAAGTAATTATATATTGAGAGTATATTTTAAAATCGCACTTATTCGCAAATGTTTCTTTGCGAATTACTCAAAAATATGTATTTTATCAAAAAATACGTCTTATAAAAAATGTAGCTTATAAAAAAAGAATGGTGGGTTTCTGGTGTTTGTTCTTCTTCATAACATGTACATGAAAATAAGCACGCAACTATAATTCCTACGGCCGTTTGTTATAGACAATGATGTCATCGAAGCAGTTAATGAATTTGTATACCAGAAAGCGCTTGTTAACACTGAATACATTTGTTATTTTGGCTTCTCAGGTTTGTTTTTTGGCATAGACTTTTAGTCATTCAGCCAGACTCAACATGGTAAAAAAATAGTTGTCTGAGTTTAATATTGTGAGAGTGAAATATACAAAACAAAGAACAGGTAAACAGGGTCACTCTCTTCTCGCCTAGGGGCCCATCAAGGCATTTTTTTAAGACAATACAACACTAGGCCACGGTAAGAGGGGAATTTGACAATTGGGTTAGAAACAAAGGTTACGTTATTAACTAATGCATAATTATTTTATGTGGTTATTTTACTATCCTTTAAAAACATAACTAAGGAATCATACACTGCTCTCGAGTCTAGTGATAATAAGTACTGAAGGTTCCAAGGGGCTAATATATTGTATTTATGTAAGTTATTTATTAATCTTGCTGAAATTATAGTATTTCTGGAACAACTGAAAAATATATGATCTAGGTTTCCTTCTGTACAAAATTCACATCGATCATTATCTAAAACCTTGAGTTTAAATAAATGTTTGGGGTAACAAGCATGTCCAAATCTCAGTCTAATGATCGTGGTAACATATTTTCTAGGTACATTAAAAGACTTATACCAAGGTGTTTTAGGAATATCTGTTTGAAGAGAAGTGTATCTATTTGGGCTAACAATGGAATATTCCTTCAATATATTATCCCACCTTTGGTATAATCTTAATTTTAAGGAAGCCAGAAAGTCGCAAGCCGTGATTTTATACGAGATTTCTCTACCAGATAAAATACTTTCCTTTGCTAATTGGTCCACATGTTCATTATTTTCCAAACATATATGTGCTTTAATCCAAACAAAGACCACATTTTTGCCCCTTGTTACTAACTTTTGTTTGATATCCTTAATTTTGTAAATATAAGGGCAACTGTACGTATTTGGTAATCCCGGTTTCCCAATAGAGGTCAAAACTGATAAAGAATCTGATAATATCACTATATGATCCGAGCTACTTTCTGTTGCATAAAGTAAGGCCTCATATATTGCAAGAGTTTCCGCTGTAAAAATAGAGGTCTGGAAGTTTAACTCAAATGTGTGTTCTATTCGTTCCAACGGGACAAAAAAAGCGCATCCAGTGCCGTTTGATGATTTGGAAGCATCAGTATATATAACGACGGAGTTTTTGAATTCTGATAATATTGAGTGAATAATCCGTCTGTTTATGTGTATATTGTCACTATATTTTGGTACCATGATATCTGTATTTGAACAATATGTTGCATATGAAATGTTTTGAAGTGTATACGTAGCTTTATCTATCTCTTTTAATAAATCCATATTATGTTGCAGAGCTTCGCAGACTAAAGGCGATTTCTTTTTTTCCCAGTATTTAGTAGACAAATAATAGCAATTCAGAGTAAAGATCTTTGTGTATAAGGATTGATTTTTTATATATGCCTTTACCAGAAATTTTTCGGACAGGAAGTTTCGTCTGATATTTAAAGGTGGTTCCAAGGCTTCCAAATACAAGGTTGAATTGGTGTGGACTTCATAGCACCTAAACATGTACGTAAAGCTGAATTGTGTATTACGTTAATTTTATTTAGCAATACATTACTGGCTGATCCATAAAATATGCTTCCGTAATCAAAAATGGAGCGGATATACGCTCTGTAGAATAATAAATTTACATCTACATCAGCACCCCACCACGTTTTATTAATCGATTTAAAGGAAATTTATTCCCTTGTTGCATTTGTTTAACATATCCTCAATATGATCCTTCCAAGTCAAATGTTTGTCAAGTGTCATCCCTAAATATTTGACCTTACTTTTTAGTGGATATTGATGCTCTCCTAATTTAATTATTTGATGGTTAGGTTTATAATGTCTAGTAAAAATGCAAACCTGAGATTTATTGCAAGATAATTCAAAATTGTTTTTATGGAGCCATTTTTGAAGTAGCTGATAGATACTATCCAAGTTTTTAATTGCTGTTTGATATTCTTTGTGTTCTGTGTAAATGCAGATATCATCTGCGTATTGTATGAGGTAATACAAAGGTTAAACTCTACAAAACATTAATATGCCCAGTTCTAATATATGGTTCAGAAACCTGGACTCTAACAAAAAGTAATGAAAATATATAAGGACGTTTCGAAAATAAAGTACGAAGGCGAATCTATGGAGCTGTGAATGACAATGTAGTGTGGAGAAGACGATATTGTAAAAGTGATATCGTAAAATATATCATGATAGGACGTCTGAGGTGAGCATGTACGCGGATGGAATAAAATGACCCAGCCTGAAAAATACTTTTTGATAGACCCATTGGTCAAAGAAGAAGAGGAATACTCAGAACAAGGTACTTGATAACATCGATGAAGACATGAGCAAAATAGGAATACGTGCTTGGCGGAGAAAGACGATGGATAGGGTCGAAATTCTTGATTAGGCTAGGACCCACACAGGGTTGTAAAGCCAAAATGAAACATATATCTGGAACATGTACTAGGAAGAGGCTGGTTGGCAGGAAAGGTAGGCTTCTTAGCCATGAAGGCACATGTCACGAAGGTAAGCGGGTGTAGATTTGAAGCGAAAGTGGAGTATGAGAATGTGTTGGAGGTGTTAAAAGGTACGAGAGGCATGGTCATATGCTATAAGGATAGAAAACAAAAAACCTTATGGTAAGGTATGGTCTTCGTGAATAAGGATCTTTCTTTGCCTGTCAGGACTAACTTTTACATTGGTGAACATGTAACTGTTTTTCAAGCGAAGACATTGGCCCTGCATAAAGCAGTAGAGACAAAGATCAAGGATGAAGTTCAGGATCATGATATAATTATGTACTCGGACAGCCAATCAGCTCTGAAAGCGTTGATAAATTCTATCAAACGACAGAATTGTTTTAAAGCTCCGAATGAGTTGTAGGATAAATCTAAGAAAAAACCTGTTAGATGGGTGCCTGGGCATTTCGGTATTGGGGGATGAAGCAATCGATTTAGCAGCTAATGAAGGTATAGATCAGGTGTGTTTCTGACCTGAACCCTTTTGCCCAATTTCTCATCAGAAATGTAAAACTGATATACGAAAGTGCTTTCTAGATGAAACCTGTCAAGATGGAACGGGAAGACCGATTATCGCCAGACTTAGGAGGCCGTCGGCTCATTCTTGTCAGTCTAACCTACCGCTAGAAAAATAACTGCTTTGCGTAGAGATAGAATTCTTAAGGTAGTACAGGTCTTCGCAGGTCACTCTAATTGCAAGCCACCAAAACATCTGTGGGATCAGCCAATAAGATATTTGTCCCAGTTGTGGGGAGAGGGAATAGACAGCCAAACACTTTGTAAGCAACTATCCAGTTTTTACTTACGTGAGGCAGCAATGGTTCCACTCTCACCAAACAACCCTCAAAGAGGTAGTGACGGAAGGCAAACTAAAATATAGGACTGGCGGCAACTCTGGATATATTTTTATTAAACTCGCTAGGAGGAAACTGATAGGGTAAGGAGAATGGGTCCAAGAGCTGAATGCAGCCACTAAAACCCTTAAAAACAAATAGTAAACATATTTTGGAGAGACACGAAGAATTAAACTAATAGGTTTGTTTAACCTATTACCATAAAAACAAGATTTTTTTTACTTTTTTTTATGTAAAAAAATAAGAATATATTCCGCTTTGGTTGCAAAACACTAAAATTCACATGGTGTATTTTTTATAAACTTTTATTTTTAATTTTATAATTTAATTGTTTTTATCAATTGAATTTATTTTTATTTATTTATGTTTCAGACAATATTGTATTTCCAAAGGGACAGGAAATAACTATGTTTCCATTTATATGTCATCGAAATCCAGCATATTTCCGAGAACCACTTAAATTTATACCCGAGAGATTCGAAACAATGTCCGGTAAACATCCCTATACGTATATACCTTTCAGCGCTGGAGCAAGAAATTGCATAGGTAAAAGTGTTTTGTCTATAAATTTTATTTTACTTTACTTTAATATTTTTTATTTTAGGTCAAAAGTTTGCCATGTTAGAATTAAAGAGCGTGGTGTCTAAAATTTTACGGCATTATGAGTTATTACCAGCTGCAAATTTTACAATCAAGCTTGCCCCAGAATTAATTTTAATATCAAAATCTGGTGTATATTTGTCAATTAAAGAACGAACTTAAAAATTAAATATTTTGTGTTTATGATCAAACTCTGAAGGGATGAAAATAAATACAAGAAAAACCGAGATGTGCCGAACAACCATTTCGAATAACTGAATATAAATTAACTATACTAAAACTTTAATAAAAATTTTAACTTTAATAGTAACTTTAATAAAAAACTAAATAATAAGAAGACGTGATTAATCAACAGCTGGATGCACATATGGTAATTAGGTACCGAATTGAAATGGCTAACAGTGCATTCCAAAAAATCAAGAATGAATAGAATAGAATATTCTTTATTAATCCAATGAGATCACATTGTGATATAGGTCAAGTCATACAGTTATATAAAATATAATCAACAAGTTATATAGGACAATTGCATAAAACATAATCAATAAAATATAGTTTGATAGTATACAAGGCAACTATCGAACACAGTGATTAATTAAATCTTGCCCAAGTACTTTCGATCAATAGATCATCTTCAGGGGCATTTCGTCAGTTGTGGCCTATCCACTGATGTATATATATATATATATATATATATATATATATATATAAATATATATATATATATAAATATATATATATATATATATATAAATATATATATATATATATATATATATATATATATATATATATATATATATATATATATAAGGATCACTCAGACGAGTGGTGGGTTCTTATATCGGTCTCTAGGTGGAGAAATAAAAGACAAAGTTGATAGGCTACTTTATCTATTTTGAAGACGTTTCGCTTTCGAGTTTTGAAAGCATCATCAGTTCATCTAAAAAATTTTACAAAATGAGAACCACACAATCATGGAAACGAGGTTAATTGTTACCTTAAAAAGATATGTAGCAGTCAATGTTATTAACAAACATGTGAATGAAACTAAGTAAATGGACATAATACGCTGATCTTGTATAAACAGTTAAGTAACTAACAACATATATGAACTTATAAAAAATTAGCACAGCAAATGACCATGTGGTCTAAAGTAAATTCAATGTTATTTAATGTTAATAAGTGAGTAAGAACCAAGAAAATCATAGATAACTTCCAACTATTTAATGGATATTAAGCTTTGATTTTAACTTTAGGTAGCATTATAAGTGATATTAATAAAATTTTTTAAAAAGTAGTATAAATGAAGTTACCGATCAAAGCCCTATGAATGTCACCGGGAAAATGGCGTTTAATGAAACAGGAACGAACTAAACCGCGAAAAGACAGCCAACCTTGAGGTCAAAAATACTTTCGACAGATCAACAAGGTGTAGATACCAACCCAAATTTTGTGCGGTTAATTTAAGTTTAAATGAGTTTGGATGACTACCCGGTTGCAAAAGACAACACAGTGAAAAAAGTTGGTAGTGTAATAGCAACTCCCCTCACTAATCAGTCCAAATTTACAAACAGGAGATTTTCATTAAACCTCATAAGTATGTAATAACGTTAATCATTATGGCTAGTTAAACAGCCACAGGTGGTTAACGATTCGTTAATTTCCAAACAGCCCAAGGTTCAATATACTTGGAACTGTGATTTGCAAAGGATTCTATGAATCAATTACAATATTTTTATTTTTATTATTTTAGTATAAAATTGGTAGCACTAATTAAAGTAATTAGTATATGGAAATGCAATGTAAGTTGCATATGTAATAGTAAAATTAAGTAAAGAATATTAAGTTATTTTATTGATATATTTATTTATTTTATTTCTATTTATGTATATAATAATATATAATATATAATAGAAATAAAATAAATAAATATATCAATAAAATAACTTAATATTCTTTACTTAATTTTACTATTACATATGCAACTTACATTGCATTTCCATACACTAATTACTTTAATTAGTGCTACCAATTTTATACTAAAATAATACAAATAAAAATATTGTAATTGATTCGTAGAATCCTTTGCAAATCACAGTTCCAAGTATATTGAACCTTGGGCTGTTTGGAAATTAACGAATCGTTAACCACCTGTGGCTGTTTAACTAGCCATAATGATTAACGTTATTACATACTTATGAGGTTTAATGAAAATCTCCTGTTTGTAAATTTGGACTGATTAGTGAGGGGAGTTGCTATTACACTACCAACTTTTTTCACTGTGTTGTCTTTTGCAACCGGGTAGTCATCCAAACTCATTTAAACTTAAATTAACCGCCCAAAAGTTGGGTTGGTATCTACACCTTGTTGATCTGTCGAAAGTATTTTTGACCTCAAGGTTGGCTGTCTTTTCGCGGTTTAGTTCGTTCCTGTTTCATTAAACGCCATTTTCCCGGCGACATTCATAGGGCTTTGATCGGTAACTTCATTTATACTACTTTTTAAAAAATTTTATTAATATCACTTATAATGCTACCTAAAGTTAAAATCAAAGCTTAATATCCATTAAATAGTTGGAAGTTATCTATGATTTTCTTGGTTCTTACTCACTTATTAACATTAAATAACATTGAATTTACTTTAGACCACATGGTCATTTGCTGTGCTAATTTTTTATAAGTTCATATATGTTGTTAGTTACTTAACTGTTTATACAAGATCAGCGTATTATGTCCATTTACTTAGTTTCATTCACATGTTTGTTAATAACATTGACTGCTTTTTTGTTACCTTAAAAAGATGTTTTTTAAACATCTTTTTAAGGTAACAATTAACATCGTTTCCATGATTGTGTGGTTCTCATTTTGTAAAATTTTTTAGATGAACTGATGATGCTTTCAAAACTCGAAAGCGAAACGTCTTCAAAATAGATAAAGTAGCCTATCAACTTTGTCTTTTATTTCTCTACCTAGAGACCGATATAAGAACCCACCACTCGTCTGAGTGATCCTTATATATATATATATATATATATATATATATATATATATATATATATATATATATATATATATATTATATATATATATATATATATATATATATATATATATATTGGATTGACGGTCGTACTCCTTTTTCCGATATATATATATATATATAATATACAGGGTGGTCCTTAAGTAATTGTACAAAAAGAAACTGTAGATTCTGCACTTCAAAATATTATGATTTAAGTCAACTTTCTTAAGTAAAATGTTGATATTAAGAACTTTTAGGTTTGTTAACATTTATGTATAAAAATTTACAACTGGGTACTATTGAATATAAGAAATTATAATTTGATGCACACTTTGATGTAGCTGATAGAGGGTGCCACATATGCCACCTATGTGGCATAAATTTGCACCTAACTTTTTTATTCTTTAAGACATCGATATGTATAAAAATTTACAACTGGGTACTATTGAATATAAGAAATTATAATTTGATGCACACTTTGATGTAGCTGATAGAGGGTGCCACATATGCCACCTATGTGGCATAAATTTGCACCTAACTTTTTTATTCTTTAAGACATCGATAATTTTGATAAAAAAAATTAAAGGCACATTATTTTAACATAAAAAAGGTATAATCGTTAATAACTTTAAATTCAACAGTTTTCGAGATAATCGCATTTTACAAATCAACTGCATAATTTCGATTTACCGCAATTACTACAGGCAACGAAAGAAAAATAGACAAAAACATTATTACTTCTGAATGTTGGTATGACATATCTTTAATAAAGTTAATAGCTAACGAAATATTAAATAAAGTAAATATATCAACAGGATAATTAATAATATGATTTGACAAAATAATAGAATAATTGGATTTGACATCAAACATTTTACGTTCTATATTAAAGTCATAAACATTTATTTTCAAACCAAATTAAGAAATAGTTAAACTAGTTAAGATTAAACTCTTTGTCAAAGTAAGTATTTGATATGTCCACCATTTTCCTCAATATATTTATCAATCCGTTTCATATGAAATAGCATCATTGGTTTAATAGAAACTGCTGCAGTATTTATTTCTTCCCAAAGTTGGTTGCGAGTGTTTATGGGATTCTTGTAGACACGTTGTTTCATTGCGCCCCATACACCAAAATCTAGCGGAATAACTTCTGGGCTACGTGGTGGCCCGCACAAATGACTACCACGACCAATCCAACGTTCCGGAAAGTTGGTATTCAAGTATGTTCTCACTGCCCTTGTATAATATGGTGGTGCACTATCTTGCATAAACCACATATATTGCCTTAAGTTTAATGGCAATTCATCCAACCAATTAGTAAACTCATTTTGTAAAAAATGTAAATAGTTCTCACCATTCAAGTTACGAGGTAACTCGCGTGGCCCTAAAAGATGATTACCAATGATTCCACACCATACGTCTATTTTAAATTCATGTTGAAAATGCCTTTCTCTCTTAACATGGAGATTTTTAGTATCCCTGAATTAATTGTTCCTTAAATTAAAAACACCATGGCGTGTGAATGTAGATTCGTCGTAAATAATATTCCATCGACGAAAGAGTTGTCAAGATTTTGCCTGTTTCAAATTTCGAAATAGATGTTCAAATGTTTGGTGATTGGGTTGCAGTGTGTTTGGGTACCTTCTTAAATATTCCCTTTTCGCTGCTCGCCCGTTAAAATGTTGCTACCAATAAATAACAACCATATCTCTCATATCGATATTAGAAAAATTATTATGCCTTGACATTTTCTGCTTTTCTTTAAGAAACCAAAATAGACTAGATATTGCAAAAATTACTGATTAAACGAAACAAGACTTATTTTTAGTTGTCAAATGCATTTGTGACATCAGCCTACTATATTAAAATGTCCTGTAATGCATTGGGGTTGTCTACTGACATCAAAACTGCCTTCAAAAAAAAAACTGACACTGTAGATTAGCACTCAGCTTCATATCATGTTTTCTATATTTTTTAAATAATATTTTTAACATTCAATAAAATAACTTTATTATTTATTTATTATTTATATTTTAAACAAATTATATTATATTAAAATAATTCAATAAATTAAGTTTGCTAGTAGCGCTACCTGCTAACGTATCAATAAAATACAGACCCGTCAAAGTGAGACTTAATATATTAAGTTATTATTGAAATATAAATTTGATATTCGATCATTAATTTGATAGTAAATGTAATTATTATATAAAATAAATAAGACGTTTACAATTACAATTTGATTAAAGTTTGAAAGGAATTTACTGTCAACTAACATTAAACGTGACGCCGTAGCGTGAGCGCTCGTGACGTCGTCTCGTAGCGCTTCTTACGTGACGCTCGACTCACGACTCGACTTACAATAAAGAAAAAGTAATACAACGCCAGCATAGAAACTTATAAAAGCAATATATAAAGGAAATTGTAAATATAATGACGGCTAACTTCTGAATACAAACACGGCACTCAAAGAAGAAGATAGAAGCTTCTCTCCAATAAGATATTTAGCAACCATAACAAAGCATTTCGGGATATTACGTTATCATATTTGAGTTGTTTTAATAAGAACAAACTAATAATTATGCTTATTCACAGGTATTCAGTGCTTTACCGCAAAATTATCACAACTAAGAATTATTATGCAGCTGACTTATAAAATGCGATTATCTCGAAAACGGTTGAATTTGGAAGTTATTAACAAGTATTCCTTTTCTTTGTAAAAATAATGTATCTTTAATATTTTTAAATAAAAATAGGGCTAACTTAAGGAGAAAAAAAAAATAAAGCGCAAATATATGCCATATATGTGGCATATGTGGCGCCCTCTATCAGCTGCATGAAATTATGCATCAAATTATAATTGTTCCTACTCAAAAGCATCCAACTGTAAATTTTTATTGTTACAGTGTTTATAAACATCGTTTATTTACATTAACAAAACTACTTTGTTCGACATTTCCTCTGCGATAACGCGATAACGTTAAAAATTTAAGTTTACATAACTGATAATTAACTCAGGAATCAGTGGCATGTGAAATTGTTCTATTAATATACAAATATTTTTCACATTAAATTTAAAGAGTATTTGTTTATGATAAGGTAAAAATGCAAGCAACATCGTCCAAAAAGAAAATTTGAGATTTTGCTGATAGTGGGTGATAAATATAAAATATTTCAAGAATTTACAATTTTAATTTCCGATAGCCAGATAAAAATTGACTTAAAAATCAGACTTGTGGAGATGTACATAGTAAATTTAGCAAAAAAGCCAAAAAGTTGTAGAAAATAACACCACTGGGTTGCAACTAATGATCTTTGCGGTTCTTTGAGAAAAAGAGCATCTTCATTGCTAAATGATATAAAAGACATATAGTTTTCAACGATTCTAAAAAAACACAAATATGATCTTTACAAACTTACAGACAATAATACTTCAAAAAAAATTCATACTTTAAGATCAGGAGAAAGAAAACATATCTATATGTATAATTTTTTGCAAAGAAGCAATATTCTTATTCGATGGAACAGTTTCTAGCCAAAACTGCTATGTGAAGTGATATGAATCCACAAAACAAATGCTTAGTTCGAAATTTATAACGATTCAATAATTGGATCTTTCTATTTACGGCAAACTTAGGTGTGTTTTTCAAACAATTAAATAAGTGATTTTATTAACAACCTTCACCTAGTTGAATGTAAGTAGATATGGTTCCAGAAGGATGGTGTCCCATGTTACAGCAGATTATTATACTTAGTCACTATTTTCCCCCTTAACTGCAAAGAAGAAATTGTAGGAAATTTGAAACATATTTGTGACAAAAAAATCATTTTTGATGGAGCCATGGTTCTATTGTCAGACTCTTCCAATTATTCCCCAATCAACTGTTATGGAAGAACAAAACATATGCCTAACTTCATCCAATTTGTGGCGCAACGTAAAGACGCTTCCATTGACAGTGTTTTGCAACAAAATCAAAGTGAAATTGTGTTTTTGAAGCAGTTGTTAGACATTGGCAGTGGTAAAGTTACCGACAAATTTCTGTTATTTTACTGACTCGAAAGAGGAGCTTATTGGGTGTGTTATCCTGATACAGCGCAACAATTATAATTGAATTAACTATAAAGGGTTTTGGTATTGTTCAATTATGGTTAATTCAATATATAATTTTCCAGCATATAATTTTCTTATGATATTGAATATACTCTGTTCCAAGCTTGCCTTGCTCCATTCCCCTGGTAATATAATTTGTGTCCCTATTTGTGGTATTAGCGTTTCCTTTGTGTGATTGTGTTCATCCACTGCTACTTCATATTCTTCAGCTGCGTTTCCTTCTCTTGAATTAATGATACGATTGTTTTTGTGGCATTGACTTTTTCAAATTTAAGTACCATTATAGAAACTTTGTCAAAGTCCTTTACAGAATATTCTATAATAATATCTAATGACAATTAAAGTATTAAGATAGTAATTTGCTTGTTAAGAACATAAATAAAATGGAAGAAACAAATAGCCCCCTATAATACATTGGCTATACCGCTATAATATAGGTAGTGGGGAAGTTAAATTAACACAGAGTTCAAAATTCTTACCTGTATATCCTATCGGGCATGGATTCGGTGGACTGCAATAAGCTGGCAAAGTGGATTCGCCTTTATGAACATTCTTATTCTTAAATCCGTTGTGTTGTAGTATTGAATTTTCATCCCTGTCTCCATTCAAATACTAAAAATTAAATTACTAAAAACGGAATTTTTTTTATCATAATTAAGCAGTACTAATATCTACTAATGTCTTGTAGTTTTAACTACATTGGTTTTTAATTTAACTTTAAAATAGACGTGCTTCGTGTGTCGGTGTCATTAGTTGTGTTTAAATCTTCAAATAATTGCAAGGTGGCTTGTTTCCAAGTTTCATTTAGCATTTAGGGTATTTGTATAATGTAGCTATACTTGTTTAAATAATGTCTTATGAGACATATAAACAATATTAGACGTAAAATGAGCATAATATAATGAGGACTATACTACAAAAGTCAAGCTTCATACAATATTATTAATAAATGTTTATTTTGATTCTCTTTTTGGTAGTTTAACATGGAATACAAAAGTGTTGTCTGACCCTAAATAAATCTGACAGGTAATTCAAAAGGCGTTCAGGGTCGTATTTTAAATATCTATCAATGGTGCAATTAAAAACAACTGAATTTGTTAAATTATGCTACTTATTGAAACGATCTTTGATATCAGTCTTATTATTAATAGATTTTTGATCTTTTTTATGATAATTATCTCCAATGTGCATCTCTTGTTGTAGTTTTCTTCTTTTTCCAAAATCTGTATATATTCAAAATCAAAAGAATAGCTATTTTCTAGAGAATGCTTAGCTAAGGCTGTATTGTTTAATTTGTTGGTTTGTACACTATATTTGTGTGCAACAAACTCTTTATGTAGATATTGGTGTATTTGCCCAATATACGTTGAATTACGCAGTCTTTACAATTTATTTTATATATAACAATCGACAGATGATATTTATTAACATTAGGTATAATATTGTTCTGAAGCTATTTTCTTGTGGCATCTTAATGCAATTACTATTTTTGTTGGGAATAAGCCACAATATAAGTTTAGAATAACTTTATGAAGAATTGTAATTGGTTAATCTACTCCACGCATGAATAAACACAAAGAGAATTATTATGACGTAATATGTGTGCCAAGTTTAAGATATGCAAAATTATTCCGCGCAAACCTGAGCGGAGATGGAGGTAATAGCGGTGCAATCGCGGTTGCTGTATATGACCTTCTTTAATCTGTACTCACTGCCATACCACAGAGAAACTGCAATTAACAATCAAGACCTAAAAATAATTAAAAGCCTTTACTGAAATCAGACTGCAAATCTCAGAATTGAAAGTGAACACACCGAATATGTGAAAATCATACGTAGAGTTGCTTCATCTAATCTTCAACTTCTATTATGAAAGAATATTTTGCTTTGCACGAAACTGAAACAGGCATACTACTAAACGGGTAGACAGAAGGTTAACTCTACGTCAACTAAACTCTAGTAGAAAGAGTGACACACGACAATTACTTCGGCAACATAACAAATGAAACATGGACTAACAACCAGGAAATAAGAGCAAGCATCGGAAAAGTTAGATCCACCTTCAACTGGATGGGGGCCTTCTTCAAGAGTTCCTCTTATACAACCTCTCTTTTGATATACAAGTAAAAATTCTGCTATGCTACGTCTTCTCTTTACTTTTTTATGATGTTAAATCGTAAATCTTGATTGATCACAAATAAGTCCTCAGAAGGATGAAGAAGAACCAAGGGGTACTGACCACCATCAAATGTCGAAAGCTACAATAGTTCGGACACATTATGCAAAATCCAGATATGCCCTCTACAAGCTTTCCTGCAAGGAAAAATATATGGAAAGCGAGTTTCAGGAAGAAGATAAACATCCTGGATAGGTAATTTCAGAACCTGGTTCAACATACCATCTGTGAAGTTTTTTCGCGCAATCGCTGAAAAGATAAAAATTGTCATGATGATCCCAACATTCGTCAGGGATAGGCAAATACCACACACCATCATAACTATCTATTATGTTGTTGTAGATTGTCCAGTGTTTTATATTGGGAGATTAAACAACAATTTATCTTGTGAACTAAATGTGCATTAAGTGGTGAAAATAATCGAAAAATCGTCAAGTTTGTTACTAATGTAAATCTATAATATTTATTATTAAATTTAATGTCTTATAACGTCAAATACTTTTGTAAAGACTACTGTAAAATTGATCAAATCTAGTGTATTCTATTATTATTTTCTGTAAATTGTATAGTGCAAGTCGCAAGTTGAGTAGCTTTTAATAATTTATTATTGATAAACTTTTATGATGATGTGGTATTATTAATACAAAAAAATAATTATTACGTTCTTTGATATCTATTATATACTTAAATTTCTCTTATACCGTAATTTCGGGTGACTTTGGTCCACCAGGGTAACTTTGGCCCATTGTGGAAGAAATATATTTTAGTAACTAGGGCGTTTGTACAATATATTATCAAGTAAATTTGATTACACCGTACCATTAGCACCATATGAACTGTAGGAAAATTGTAATAAATTAAGGTAATACTTGTTATATTAATAAATAAACGAATTTCTAAAATGTAGCCATTTCACATAAGATTTTTTGACCCGGAAAAAATTGGTTGGCAACCAATAATACTTCTAAGAGTAAGATTAATTACATAGTTGCATATTGAAAATAAACATTAAGAAGGTCGGGTATTATTTTTAAGGTGCTACAGAATTTAACGGTTTTCGGGTGACTTTGGCCCAGTTTGTTGATTGTCGGATTTTGGTCATTCGTTGGTTTTATATTAAATTAAAGTAAGTAAATGCTGATATTAAATTTGAATTTAGCCTTGTAATAACTGTAGGGTTTATTAACTTTATAGCACTAACGACATAGGTAACCTGGAAGATGAGTACACCAAATGGGGCCTCACAATTAATATACAAAAAACTGAGTAACTATAAAACGGGAACTATAATGGGAAATATAAAACCAACAGACAATTTTAAATATTTGGGAGTCTAAATAACATCAAAAGCAGGAAGTAGCGAAGAAATACATTCCAGGATTGGCCAAGCAAGATCAGCCACCAGACAGCTACACGGACTATTATGGAATAAAAAAATAACAAAAGAAAATAAAAGAAGAATTTATAAAACAATAATAGAAACTACTGAGCTGTACGGTGCCGAACTCTGGGAAATAAACCAAAGAAACAAATTAAAAATTAAGGCCATGGAAATGAACTACTGGAGACGATGTTGCCAGCTCACTAGACTTGATAGAATGAGAAACGAAGATATTCGGAGAGAAATGGAAATCGATCTAGACATAATAGACACAATCGAAGCAAAAAAACTTAACTGGTATGGACACCTTCAGAGAATGCCGAAAAATAGATGGCCAAAAAAAAAAATAGAAGAATGGACTCCGCCAACTAGAAGTAAACGAGGTAGACCAAGACGATCCTGGAGAGACGATGTCGACGATGCAATGACCGCCAGAGATCTAACAACTGAAGATAGCTTCGACAGAAAACGCTGGAAATTAGGATGCGAGAAGCGGCGCCAGCTGTAGAAGACTCGCTTGTTATATTATATACGACATAGGTAACCTTTTTCTCTTTTAGATGCCCTCCAATTACAAACTTGTTGCTGGTAGTAAAAATATGGAAATTACATGGCAGACACAGTAGAAAGAGCTCTAGAAGCTATCAGAAATGGAGAATATGGTTCTATCTCCGAGAAAAGCTCCAATAGAATTTATAGTGCCAGTAAGTACTTTAAAAAATAGATTAAAAATATGCATACGAAACAAGATGGTGGTCACACCATTTTTACGAAAGCTGAAGAGGACGCCTTCACGTCTCATATTTGTAGCTTATCTTTGTACGGATTTCCATGCTTTCCTTAAACGAAATCCATGTTAACTCAACGTTTTGCAAGCAACATCAAACGATCGAGAGCAGAAATCAGTGAAACCACTATAAGAGACTACTTAAACAAATTGCAGAATAAACTTGTCGATGTCCAAGCTAACAACATTTGAAACTACAATAAAACAAGTTAATTGGTGACAATGTATATCATTAAAAGTTTTACAGCTTTGTGAAGCAAAAAACATTAAATTCGTGTATCTTACTGCCAATTTTACGCACCTAACACAGCCATTAGATGTCGTCTACTTTCGACCGATGAAAACAGCTTGGCAAAATATTTTGGTAGAATACAAAACACTGAGTGTTAACACCAACTTAATCCCCAAAAAGCACCTTTCCCACCCTTTTGAAAAAACTGGTTAAAATAATTAGTGTAAATGGCGGAAACAATTTGGAAAATGGCTTTTGAAAATGGCATTTTTTCCCTAAACGCAGAGAAAGTACTAACCAGAGTTCAAACCTATAAAACTGATGCTGCGCAAGTACCTTTGAGAGTAAGTGACGCTCTTTTAAATTTTCCTGCAGAAAAAAGGGGATTATAGTCCTCAGCTGATGGAGTTGTTAAAAGAAAAATAAAAACAGAAATTGCAGCAGGAAAAATTATCTGTGCTAAAGATGTTAAAAGTCAACAAGATGTAGTTGCAAAAAAAGCAGCTAAAAAAAGTCAGTAAAAGAAAATCGCACTACAAGAAAATCACAAACGAAAACTGGAATGGCAGCAAAACGTAACATTGGAAGGAAAACTGAACAGGCAAGCAATCAAGCCAATAATTGAACCAATTGAGCCAATTTTTGAACAAACGACTATTGCTGCAGCTGGCTCTAGTGAATTGCCTAAACATAAGATGGTAAAAAAACCAAACGTTTCAATAAAATACAAGATTTTAGCAGATAGTACGTCTAATTCTGCATCTAATGAGAGCTATAGGAATAATGCAGATCTACAAGAGTTTTTCATTCGAGTTGGAGACTTTGTAATTGTATCCGACTACTTATACAACTTTCCAGGAAAATTCCATGAATTTGTAAAAGGTGGTAATAACTGTTACGGTTGGATGCAAGTAATGGTACTGGGTGAAAGAAGTTTATGGCAATGGCTCAAAGTCACCGTGAGAAAATCCTACCACTTGGGTAATATTGATTTCACAGAGCCATTGGAGCTTGAAGATAACCGATATCTCTTTCCAGATTAATAAAAAGCCTGTATAATCGTTTTATTGTTCACTTTTTGTTGAGATATTATGTTTTTTGTGAACTTAGGCCTATGTAGAGTTTCATATTAGTTTTAGTTTTTTTTTTGTTTGAAATTTAAATAAATATTTTTTATACCTAATAAAACGTTTGTTTCTGATTCATCTTGTAGGGCGACTTTAGTCCAAACAATAATAGCCACAGAATAAATGTAAAATGTAACTTAAGACAACCCGACATAGTAGGTTTGCGCACCACATATTTTATTTTTTTATAATAAAGTAAGCGCTTCTTTGTGTTTTAGTGTAATTTTTATAAAAAAGCAGTAAAAACTTAAATACAAATAAATAAAGAAACATACTTTTATATACTCAGAATACTAATATCTACATTTAAACTTCGAAAGTGAGTCAAAGTCACTCGAAATTACGGTCCAAAAATAATTTAAAAGCATTTTAATTTGAAATTATTAAAAGAAAACTTTTTTACTATTTAAATTGTCTGGAGATAATGAGTAGTCGTAGAATTGTCTGAGAATTAGAATTTTATATTACTAAAAATACGTTAAAACATAATGTAAAAGAAAAACATTTATCTTAAAAATTCTAATTTTACAAAGAAAATATATATAAAATTTCTTCTTCTTCTTCTAGTTCCATGACCGTTATCGATCGTTGGATATCATGTTGGCTACCATATTCGCTATCGTGACTTTATTGACAGCAGCTCTAAATAACGATGTAGTTGATTTTCCATACCATTGCCTTAGATTTTTCAGCCATGATGTTCTTCTTCTACCAGGACCACGATTACCTTGGATCTTTCCCTGAATGATCAGATGTAAAAGATCATATTTTTCAGGGTGTCTCATAATATGACCGAAGTATTCCAGCTTGCGTTTCTTTATTATATTGACCAGTTGTGTTGTTTGGTTCAGCCGTCTAAGGACCTCCTCATTTCTAACTCTGTCGACCCAGCTTATTTTCAGTAGTCGTCTGTATACCCACATCTCAAAGGCTGTCAAGCGTTTAAGCATAGCCTCAGTTAGGGTCCACGCTTCTACTCCATACAGCAGGACAGGAAAGATGTAGCAAGATATCATACGAACTCTAAGGTCAATGCTAAGATCATGACTGCAAAGTACGTTTCTCATTTTTACAAAGGCAGCTCGGGCTTGTTCTATTCGGCTTTTAATTTCTGCGGTTGGATCCCAGCTCTCATTGATATTACTGCCGAGATACACGAGTTTCTCTACTCTGTCCAGTGTGGCATCTCCAACTTTTATACCGTCATCATGTATATAATTTTGTTTGCTAACTATCATATATTTAGTTTTCTTAACGTTGAGTTTTAGTCCATACTGATCACAAGTCTGTTTTATTTTGTTCATTAGATTTTGAAGGTCTTCTCCGCAATTGGCAAGGACTAAGGTATCGTCGGCATATCTAATATTGTTGACGGTTACTCCATTCACAATAATACCTTCGGTTGTCTCCATTAAGGCTTCCTTAAATATTTCCTCCGAATATAAGTTAAAAAGTAAAGGCGACAATATACAGCCTTGTCTCACTCCTCTTTTTATATTTATTTCATCCGACAGTTCTTGTTCAACCTTTATTCTTGCCACTTGATGCCAGTATAGATTTGTAATTATTCGTAGATCTTTATCGTCCAATCCAGCTGTTTCCAATATTTCTAGCATTTTGTTATGTCGGACTTTGTCAAAAGCTTTTCAAAATCGATTGCACAAATATATACATTTTGATTTATATCTCTGCATCTCTGTACTAGCACCTGTATACTAAACAAGGCTTCTCTTGTACCCAAGCCACTCCTAAACCCAAATTGAGTATTGCTAATTCTGTCCTCTAACAGCGTATAAATTCTGCTGTGTATTACTCGCAGAAAGATTTTCAAAACGTGACTCATCAGACTTATTGTCCGATAATCACCGCATGTCTTTGGACGATGTTTCTTAGGTATTGTGACAAATGTCGACTTTAACCAATCAGTTGGTAATATGCCAGTGTCATAAATTCTGTTAAAGAGATTACACAGAGCTAACATATAAAATTTCAGCTAACTTAAAATAAATTCTCGAAATTGTCCCCAGCTCTCGGACTATAGAAACAATTAAATTAAAAATATGTTCAAACACAAACAAAGCATTATCATATTATGAACATTGGAATGTCAAGGTTGTTTGGAAACTTAATGCAATATGATGAAATATGTTGTAATAAACTGTAATTCGTTTTAAGTGTATAAATAGTGTAGTTCGCGGTGAAAGCAGTATCAGTGTTCTATTCGAATTGTTCCAGTGTTAATAAACAGTTTAGTAGTGAAAAATAGTGTTTAGTGACGATTAAAATTTTCATAGGTAAATCTAACAGTAAGTTTAACCTTTTGTGGTTTTGTATTGTTTTAGCGTTATGGAGACCGATACTCAACAAACTACAGCTCCCGCTGATGCACAGCTACCTGCAGAGATTGAGGCCATAATTAAAGCGACAGTTGAGCAAACCGTTGTTAGTTTAATGGAAAAACGACTTGGTAAACGGAAACATCAAAGGTCCAGGTCTAGATCTAAGAGCAGAAGTCGTTCCAGATCTCGAAGCCGTGGTGGACGTTCCAGATCTCGAAGCCGTGGTGGACGTTCCAGATCAAGAAGCAGGGGTAAACATGACAGATCTCAAAGCCGTGGTCTCTGTGGAAAATTTGGACGAAAAAATAAAGATAAATGGAATAGTTTGGTAGATTTTGGATACCCACCCCATCATCATTCCCATTTCCACCACCATCATCATCCACCAGGTGTGTTCGGTAAGAATTTTCATTTTAAGCGTCATGGTAAACATGGAAGACATGGTAAACATGGAAGGCATGGTAAAAGGTTTCCATTTCCTTGTGAATATTTTAGTAGCTCTAGCAAAGAAGAAGAACAAAATCCCCAAAGTGAACAGGAGGAACAAAATCTCCAACGTGACAAGGAAGGTACTCCGGCTGCCGATAAGAGTTTAAGAGAGAATTTTGAAATCCTTGAGATTGATGACTGAGCAAACGGGAAGATATTTTATACATTTTAGATGACAAACATTGTAAAAGGCCTTGTAGTGGACAAAAAATTAAAACGAAATAATGTGTAATAACTATTCCCTATTATATTTAAAGATAAAAAATATGTACCAATATACAAGCTATATTTACATTAATATTGTATAATGTTATAATTATATAAAATAAATATTCTTTTAAAATACATCAGTATTTTAATACCCTTATTCCTGTTTTGTTTTCCCAATTGTTTTTATTTTAAATATTTAAAGTGTAAAAATGTAAAGAGATGCACAAAGATATTTTAAATGCACTGAAAAATTTAGACAATATGTACCAGTATCAAAAATTTAGAAGAAAAACATTAAAAATTTTAATTATGACAAATAAGAAAGTTTAATAAAAAGATTTTAGTGCAATAAAAGATGAATGCCATTGTTGGCAAATAAATAATCACTCATAGACAAATTAAATTACTATCTAAATGTAGAGAAAATTCAGCTTTAAAAAAAATATATATATACTTATTTTTACAAAATTAAAGAATAGTAAATTAGAGTGGATTATGCCTAAAGGGGAAACCACTATAAAAGAAAACGCGCCGTGAACTCTACCTCTAGGGTGGTGTGGAAACGAGTTCATCTTCATTAATTTAAAATAGTTGGGGATCTAGAAGCAAAACGAGTAATCTCCACTTTGACAAATTTTTCAGGAAATAGAATTTTTAATAAAATTTTAGTGTTTTATTAAAGTTTTGTTATTTATATTTATTTGTACGTTGGCTTTAGTTATTCACAAAATTAGCCTAATTATTTTATTAAATAACTAAGTTGAAGTAACTAATTAATAATTTAAGTTTGGAGATTTCTGGTTTTGCTTCAAAATCTTTAAAAGCGACGATTTTGCAACAGAAAAAACAATATATGAATGCAGAAACACACATCTTTCTTGAAACTAAATTTTTATTGAAATAATCCTAAAACAAATATTTATGGAACAACCAAATCTGAAATTTCATCAGCTTCTCCTCCAGTATATTGAATATCTCCTTTATTTATTTCAGAATCAATAATGTTTTCTAGCATATCATTATTCGTGTTTAAAGCGTTATGGTAAAACTTAAAAATTTTTCCACTCGTCTGCGTCTCCAAAATTTTTTGTTACTTTATTAACGTCCCGAAGTTTTCAGAGGTTAACTTTTTTTATTTATTTATTTATTTACGCTGTAACCACCAGGGTTATTAGCGACCTAAATGTATAATACAGGTAAAGTTAGAAAAAAATTACAATAATTGATACAGTCCTGAGTCTTTAAGATAACTTATTGTGGTTTTAATGTTCATGTTTTCTCCTAGGGCTTCCTTTATATTATTTGGTATAGTGTGCTTCTTTCTTGCTGCTTCATATTTTTTGCACTGAGTTAGTATATGCTTCACGGAGAGTGTTACTTGACACGTTTCACACATTGGCGGCACAGTTCGCGTAAAGAGGTATTTATGTGTAAAGTTACTGTGTCCTAGTCGCAAACGTGTTATTCTCACTTGGTCGTGTCTATTTGCTGTGGGTTGGAGCCACGGTTTCACTAATTGTTTGATTTTCTTGAGTTTATTTTGTGATGCACATTAATAAGAATGGAGTCCTGGCTGAAGGATGCTAAGCGGGCTAGTTCATCTGCTTCTTCATTTTCTTGTATACCTGAATGTGATGGAACAAACATGAAGTCAACAGTGATCTTATTATTATTTAGAATCTCTATTTCTGATTTGATATGTGAGGAAATTGGATTATTGGTATATAAACGTTTGATAGTGTGAAGTGAGCTTAGTGAATCGGTTATTATGAGAGACGGGGACTGTTTCGACTCTTTTATGTGGATAAGTGCTTATAATATTGCAAACAACTCCGCAGTATACGACGAAGTAATGGGATTGAATTTAAATTTTAAGGATGTATTGGGTGTAAGGATGGCTGCACCAACACCGTCTGAAGATTTGGATGCGTCAGTGTATATCTTATAGTGATTTTTATAAGTTTCCATTTCTGTTAAGAATGATTGTTTGATCAGGTCTGTTATAGTCTCACGTTTTTTATATATACTAAGGTTAGTATTAATCTTGGGAATTGGTATTAACCAAGGTAAAGAAGTTAGGAAATTTGTTGGGAGAATTTCAGGAAATTTAAGATGTAGGTCATGAAGGTTTCTTTTAACTCTTTCGTAAAATGGTGGATCTAGTCTTCTTGTAGAGAAAGTGTCTTGAAATCGATCTGTGAACGTATTGGTATAAGTAGGGTGTTCTTTATTACTAACTATTTTAGAAGCATATGAGGGAGAAAGATATTTGCGTCGTAAACTTAGTGGTGGTTCTCCTGTTAATCATTGTAAACTTTCAACTGGTGTCAGTGTTTTGAACAGTTTCTAATATTTTCAATACTGATACTTTGCTTGATGAATAAACTATCGCACCATAGTCGAGTTTGGATCTAATTAAAGATTTATATACATGTAATAGTGTATTTTGATCTGCTCCCCAGTTTTGCTGGAAATAGTTTTCATGAAATTTAGTCCTGCTTGGCATGAGGGGTTAATTTTAATAGTCCCCAATTCAATAATGTCAGGTATAATCATCCTGATTTTTTTTCCAGCCTTACAAACACTTCTTGGTTTTCTAATATCTCTTCGATAGTACGGCTCTCCCCGTACCAAAACGTTTAATCCATTTTAGTATTGATTAAAATAATACGTTCAATAGTTGAAAACTTAAAGAAGCACTACCTTTTAACACCCTATGGGCTTCTTCTTTCCAATTAGCATTCAAAATCTTTTCCCATACAAATTACTTTGCCAAATTCACTGAAAAACTCATTGTATTGCTCTGGTCTGGTAATAACTTTCATTTTTTTTTCTATTTTCTTCAACACTTGTTCGATTCTGCCAAAAACGCGATCTCTATTAAGAAATGAGTGAGTACCTGTGACTGGGTATATAAGTTCAATAGAATGTAAATTTTGTGCGGCATCCAAAAACCATCTAGCGCATGTGGCGATTATAATGCAATTTTTATTTTGACCACCGCATCCATCGGAGACCAATTTCAAAGTTTTAATGCCTTCCAAATTTATTTCATTAAGTCGATGAAATAAAGCGGAACTTACCTCACTGGATTCTTTATAAAACTCATTTTCGGTCCATGTATACATGAAAGTTCTTTGGGTTTTACTTATTCTTTGGTTTGCTTATTTTCTGACGATTCTTGTACAAAGCAAAGGTTATAAATATACAACTGTCGGCTATAGTAACTGTTTTGACCCGGGAACTTTAGCATTACTTGATTTTTTTGACAGTCGAAGCTTATTTTAATTAAATCATCTTTAGTCTCTCGTAGTAGTAAATAAAAAGCCTTTGCTCTTATTTCATGAATGCGTTTGTTTAAAAATAGGTCTTTCTTTTTACACGCATTATTTGTTACGACTTTGATTTGATTATCACATGACAGACAATTAGAACATACATCCGTTCGTGGTGTTTCAAACCCCAAGTTGAAATTCTTTTAATTTTTTTATCTTCAACTCAGATAAAAGATCTTCTTCTTCTTTTTTATACGCAAAATGCTTGTTCAATGTCGATTAATGCCTCTATTGGAGGTTATCACTCCATCTTTTGCGTGGTCGCCCGATACTTCTTCTACCTTTTGGTGATTTGTCCCTCGCCATTCTGACTAATCGGGTCTCTTCCATTCTGTTTATGTGTTCGTTCCATTCCTTTTTTCTGTTCAGTGCCCACTCATTTATTTCTGGTATATTGCATTTTCTTCTGATCTCTTCACTCCTCATTCGATCCCTCAGTGTGTTTCTTGTAATTCTCCTCAGTAAACGCATCTCCGCTGTTTCTAGTAGTTGCTGAGTTTTGGAGGTATCCGGTCTTGTCTCTGAAGTGTATGTCATTATTGGTCTTATTGTTGCTTTGTAGATTCTTGATTTCACGTCGGTATTAATGTGGGGATTGCGCCATATCGTGTTATTAAGACAACCTGCTATTTTATTAGCCTTTTGTACTTAATTTTTTACTTCCTTCTCCACATCTCCGTAGCTAGAAAGTGAAATTCCTAGACAGTGTAATTTGTCTCCATTACTTGCTTAATGCTGATACCGTCGATTTCCAGTTTACATCTAATTGGTTCTTTACTGATTACAATTGTTTTAGTTTTCTGTGTAGAGATCACCATATTAAAGTCCTTTGCCCTTGTGTTGAATCTATGGGTTAGTCTTTGTAGATCGTCTTCATTGGATGCAATTAGGGCCGCATCATCTGCATAGCAGAGTATTCTGATTTCTTTGTTCCCCATTTTGTATCCTCTTCCTTTATTAATAGTATTGATGATTTTATCCATGATTAGATTGAATAGCGTTGGACTAAGCGAGTCTCTTTGTCTTATTCCATTGCCCATATCTATTGGATCTGTAAGCTGGTCATCTATTCTGACTTCCATATTGTTGTTCTGGTAAATGTTCTCTATTGTTTTTATAACATTTAGTGGAATTTCTCTATCGTAAAGAAGGTGAATTACATCTTTAAGCTTCATTTTATCGAACGCTTTCTTCAGGTCTATTAGACATATGAATGCCGGTCTGTTATACTCTAGTGCTTTCTCGGTAATCTGTTTTATGATGAATACTGCATCTGTGCACGATCTTCCTGTGCGAAAACCCTGCTGTTCATCCGCTAAGGTAATTCTCTGATTTATTTGGTCTTGCAATATTTTGGTTGTAAGCTTCAAAGTGGTGTTTAATAAGTTGATACCTCTGTAGTTTTCAGGTTGTTTTTTATCTCCTTTTTTGTATAGTAGGATAAGCTCGCTTTTCTTCCACTCTTCAGGTATTTTATTATGTTTGATGATTTTGTTAATTAGTGCTGTTAGCTGTTCTGTTAATGCTTCTCCACCATATTTCAATAATTCATTTGGAATTCCATCTTTACCTGCAGCTTTTCTGTTCTTCAGTTTTTCTAAAGTTTGTTTTACTTCTTGTACGGTTATCTCGACTTCCTCGTTTGTAATGATTTCTGGTGTTTCTGGTTCTAACATCATTTGATGTTCATCATTATAAAGCTTCTTTAGGTATTCAATCCATGTGTCGTTATCTATGTGTTTCGGTTCGATTAAGGCTTTTATCTTTGGCCTCTTATGAAACGCCATATTTCCTTTTGTAAAAGTCGTGTTCCATTTCTTTTGAGAAGCGTTCCCAGTGTTCGTTTTTAATTTTTCTTACTAGTGCTATTGTTTCGTTTCTTATCTTTTTGTAATTGTTGTATTCTTGTGGTGTTTTGTTAGACATGTATCTTAAGTAAGCTTTGTAAGATAAAAGATATCGCCTAATAATTGTTGCGCTTCTTGTGTAGTGAGCTTCTACGCATTTGAATTTTTTAATAAAATTCATCACCGACTCTTTTCTACTTTTAAACTTAAACCTGATTCGGTCCCCTTCTCTTTTTTTCCGATGGTGATTGACCCGTCAAATGGTAATTTTTCATTACGCCTTGAACATTCCATGTCCAATAATCTGGATTTCTTTTTGATTGAAAAATTGCTAGTGGTAATATGTTTTATTGTTTTTTTTTCTTGTGCGTGATTCTTTTTTTTTAATTCTTATACTAAAACCGCTAATAATCAGTCTTATTCACATTTCACAATCTTCGAGGTCCTTTGTTACGTCTTCATAAAATAATTCTACATTACCTTCTAGATTCGTTGATCTACGTGCATATAGTTGCACAATTTTTAATAATATTTTGTTCATTTTTATTGCCATGTGTAGATTTTTCGGTTTGAGATTCCTCTATACGTTATTGCAAACTTGAAATATAAGGAGCTTAACCCTGTATTTGGAAAAGTGTTTCAAAATATATAAAAAATATGAAATTTGATTTATGGTGTCAGTTTGGCACCACAAACGATAACCAATAAAAATAAAACTCATAATACTAAAAGAAAGTGACTTTTGAATTCGTAGCTAAAAAGTTACATTGCCAGTTTGAGGCACAATCTTTTCTAGCTAAGGTTATTGAGCGTAAAAAATTAACAATCGAACATGTAAAATCAACGTATGTAAGAAGAGTATATGAAATGCTGCCAAATATATTAGAACTGAACCCTGAGTAACCAAAACGTTTATGTTTCTCTGTGAAAAATATAAAAACAATTTTAACTTTTAGTCAGCATAGTCTTATATCGCATTTACTACATGGAATAACAGAAAATCCAGATGTACAATATCTACACCTACCCTTGGTGATATGTTTGGGCCAATGAGTAACTGAATCCTGTGTAGTGGCTTTATCTGGTCTCAGTGAAAGAGGAGATTGAATTTTATTTTTAGGCTGCAGGAAAGGTCTACCTCTTTTACTTTCTTTTCCTGTGCGTGAGAGAGAATTTGCTAGCTGTAGTCTAAATGCTTTTAAAGGTAGAGGTTTTTCTTTCAGAGCAGTACAGCCATTTTTATAGAGAATCAATCATTTATGACACATATCTCCAATATCCAAGTCAGAATGGAAAAATACCTACTCTTGGCTCTACTTGGACTTCTATACAATCCAAGTAAAGAGTTTTCCTTATTAACCCCTCCCATGTGCTTATTATATTAGATAATTAGAGAGGGACAGGGTACATTTACTTTTCTTTTTTCAGTTTTACAGAATCTTTGCACATAAGTTACAGGTTGAATCCCACAAAAAGTATTTGTTAAAAGTATACATTTATTGTCAATCCATTTAATAACAATAATTACCTTTTCGGTATCAGACTTATACATATATGATCCTCTTCCACGTTTGGACATTAGCTTGTCGCTTTCCATTATACATCTGTCATCCTTTGATTCTGTTTTATCAAATTGTTCCCAAACTTAGTATCCCATATTTTTTCTTCAGATAAATAAAAACCTCCAGACCGAAAAAGCAGTTGTTGCAAAAAATTATTAAAAAAGAAGTTTCTTCTTCAGTAAGCGCGTTTAGAGTATTGTGCAACTCAGAAAATGTGAAAGCTCCTTGGTACGCCATAAAATCGGAAATGTAGCCAGACGCGTCAGCTCGAACAAACATTTTGTATCCCCATTAATGTGGTTTATTTTGAATATATTGCCCGAGATTTCTGGAACGAGTACCGGTATTATGAAATCATAGTTTCGTCTATGGAATACTGATATTCACATTGATGTTTCTGGTAATTAGATCTGACTGCATCCAAAAGTGGTCTGATTTTGAAATACCGATCTTCGGTTTTGTCTGTAACCTGGCTGTTGTCATTGCAGTGTATAAATTTTCTGAGAAGTTGAAATTGTTTTAGGGGCATAATATGCGGAATTTGGGATATTCTAGAGAATGCCGCCCAATAGTCTTCTACTGCTGGTAAATTTATTACTCTCATCAATAATAAAATAGATAAGAAATCTGTTATTTTATTGGGCGAAGTGTTGATGGGTTTTCTTCTTACCTGTGTACTGTACAAATTAGACTGGTACACGATATTTTCAATAAACTCAAGTAAAAACAACTTGGTAAAATACTCCAAAGGCGTAGTTACCTCTCCACTGAACAATAGATCTGGATCAGAAATGGAAGTAGTTGTAATATCATCTTCTGAAATGGGTAGGATCTCTTTTTGCTTTTCTTCTCCATATAACTTCGTCTTCTTCGATTGCTACTTCCTCATCAGCTTCTCTATCTTCATCTATTTTTTGTATAACCATATTGTTTGGACCTGCTTTATCATCAGAGTTCTGAAAAATATTTTCGTGTTGCAAATGATTTTCTTCCAAATCAGATAAATCGGAAATATCTGAAATATTTGGATATACCGGAGTTATTGCAAGCATTTTTCTTCCCATAAAACATGCAGCCCTAATTGGAATAAAATCCATAATAAAAAATAGTTTTCTTTGTAAAATCTGCAACAAAAAAAACTTGCTATAAACTGGCAACGTTGCTTTTTACCTATATAATTTTTTGAATGCAGATTTTAGCGATATACATGTCTTTTATCACTGTAAATATTTAAAAAACTTTCAATGTAAATTCAAAATATTGTACAAAAAAGGTTTTTACTTACTTTTATGATGTAATATTTTTTCACTTTCAAGCAGCATGTACGCACACAGCTGTTTATTTTAGGCCATATTGAAATAAAATTTCTCAAACCTTGTAATAGATGGGGCTGCCAACCTTAACACTAATAAAAGACGTAGTTTAAAGGAACCTTTCTAGATAGAGTATGTAAAGCACTATGCTATTGAAATTCTCGTTCAAAGTTGATGTAGTCAAAAAGCTACAGGACCCGATACAGAAAATTGCCGTCTCCTTATTAAAACTCCTAAGTGATTGACAATCACGTACCATTTTCCAATCGAAAAATAGTTAAAATTTCCTTAGACTGTTGAAGAGACCGATTACGCCTAAGTGTGTTCCTAACTTCTTCAGCTTTACGAGACTTTTTACAGCAAACAGATTGCTTCTGCTTCGATTATTAGAAGCTTCGATTATTACACGAATTCTTTGAGCATTAGACAAAATGTACGGAACTAGGATTGAGTAATTAAAAAGTAAAAAGAAGATGATTTTTCGGATGGTTAGAGTACGTTCAACGATGAAATGGGAATAGTTAAATATGAGAAGTTTTTGAGTAGCTCTTCTTGAAAAAAAGTAGAAGAGCAGGTTCAAAAAGACATAGTGCGAGATGATTACACAAGATTGGACTATCATTGATATTGGTAAGAAATGAAATTAAATAATTTGAACTTGGATAACGATACAGACAAACTAATATAATACTTTAAATTTATTACCTGTTTTCCCCATAATGTGCTATGCTGCAAGTATTCTTGATCACGAATGCTTGGGTGCATGTTAATTTCACCCATTGCTTCATAGTCCATTGGAAACATTTGCTCTTCTTCCAGGGTACCAGATAAAGAGCGCCCATCTAGTGGCATTCCATCGGTAAAATCCAAGTAAGATACTCCATCTCCTTCTGAGATACCCTTTCCATTGATTCTATTTACCAAGTCTCGAAGAAATAGCCCAGAAAGAAGATTTTCCTAAAAAAATCATAATTTACATATCGGGATAAGCGTAATTACTTATCTAGGAATAATGTATAATATACCGGGTGGGCTACCAAAAATTTTTCACCCACGTTTCGGTCTAATTGGCGAAGAAAAAAACAAACAAAGCTTGGGTTCCTTAATTTTTATTTTTAGGAACACATTTGGTAAATACAATATCATTCTCAAATTTTAACCCTCAAAGTGCAGGTGGCCTTTATCCATAAGATCTTGAATAGAAAGGGGTATCGTGTGATATACCTTTTTAAAGGTCACTTTTTCATGTTTTGAAAATCACAGTATTTTCATTTTAGATGAGAAAGTAACTGATACAATTTTAATCCCTAGTAAAACCTTAAAAGCTTACCTTAAAACATTAAAACGCCGTATTTGGAAAAGAAATCCTGTTTCTAGATAAGATGATAGTTCAAAATCCCACTGCAGGATTACTACGTTTATAACATAGTTAAAAAAACTGACATTTTTGATGTAGTCTCGGTTAGAGTCTTAGTTTCCACCCTCTAGGTCACGATCGGTAATAGGCATTGGTCAAATACTTTTGAAACTAATTGGTATATTTGCCCTAAGTGTATCTCGCAGTTTTCCAAAGGCTGCCCACGCTAAAGTAATTCGTCTTTGAATTTCACATTTTTGGTTATCCCTGCTGATTATTATTTGTCATAAACATAGTTTTGGTCAAGTTCATTCTGAGGCCCACCTTCGAACATGCAGTCCAATTTAGTTTACATATCTGTGGCGTCTCCTAAATTATCTGTGATAAGGACAATGTAATCTGCGAAACGGAGATGGTTAAGATTTTTGCCGTCTATTGTTACTCATCTGTGGTCCCAATTAACCATATTAAAGGCATACTCTAATGCCGTTATGAATAATTTCGGTGACAATGTATCTCCTAGCATTATCCCACGTTTTATTTTTAGTGGCTGGGTTTTATCGTGTATCTTAACAGTCATAGTGGCATTTTTGTAAATATTGTAAATAAGTTCACTATACTTATGGTCAATCCTGCTGTCATTCATTGCTTCTAGAAGGCTGTCTATTGCGATCGTGTCCAACTCTTTGTGAAAATCTAAGAAAGTAATGACAAGAGGTTTGTTGTATTCTATAGATTTTTCAGTATGGAGGTGATCATCGGTACCATAACTTGAACGGAATAGTACCTGTTCTCTCGGTTGTTTTCTCCAATCTTGATGTCACTAACCAAGTGAAGAACTTGTATATGTGGTTCAACAGGCTAATAGATCTATAATTTTTCAGGCCCGTTCTATCTTGTTTTTTTATAGAAAAGGATGGTAATACTGCTGGATGATTTTTGCTGCAAACATAGATTAAACAGTTTCCTTAATTTATTTAATAGCACATCTCCATTTACGATAGCTTCTATTACAATTCCATCCTCTTCTGGGGCTTTGTTATTTTTCATTTCTCTTAATACTTGTCGAATCTTATTCACCTTTATCTCTGGCATTAATTGGGAACCTTGAATCATGATCTTTGAAATGACTGTTTGTATCCCTGTTTGATTTTCTCGTCTAATTTAATATAATTCCTCATAAAACTTTTCGACGACCTGTATTAAACCGTCTCTATGTGATATTATTTCATTTTGTTTATTTCTTAATACATGAATTTCACACTTCCCATTCGTTAGCTTTCTACGTAAAACTTTTAGGCTATTATTTTCATCTGTCGTGAGTTTAATATTATCGGTTTTAATTTTCTTAAATCTCTCCTGATTGCCTTCGAATCAGTTTTATTCATTTCTCTTAAGGCGCCTACTCACTCAGAAGGAAGCGCGAAGGATTGAATGTGCATGGCACGGGGTACACTTAAAAGTGTGTGTGTATGGCGAAAAATGTGGAATGCGCAACCAAGCCTCTCAAAATCAGGATCGTCTTGAGTTTTGGCGTGTGCAATTATCATCGCGCGGGGAAGAATGACAGTGTATGGGCAACATTAAAGTGTGGCTTGTGCCACACTCTAAGAGTGGCATGTGCCTGATATTGGTTGATATCTAATGGGGGTGTCCAGATACCATGAGATTGATTTTTAATCATTATGTTCCTTTCTTCATTTATGTTGATTTGGAATTTCGCTCGTTTTATTTTGTGGTCACTGTTTGTGGTGAATTTGTTGAGTACTGTTAGATCTTTAATTATTTGTTTTTTGTCACTTATGGTGTAGTCGATTTCGTTTCTTGTTCTTTCTCTGACTTTCCGAGGTCCATCTTCTGTGCATCTTATTGTGAAAGAAGATGTTCATATTGAATAAATTATTCTGGAGTAAGAATTCTAGTAGCATTTCTCCTTGGTAATTTCTTTCTAGAGAACAGAATTTATCCAAAGATATTTCTAGCTCTGCCTCTTTTACACCTATTTTTGTGTTGAAATCGCCACATAAAATTATGAATTAAGTACGAAAGTCATTAAGCACAGTAGATATATCGTTACAAAACATTTCGATTTCTTCGTCTGTATGGTCTATTGTGGAAGAGTATACTTGGATAATTTTAAGTTGATATTTACTGTTCAACTTCAGAATAAGATATGCCACTCTAGATGATATAATTTGGATGTTTATTTGTTCGCGTTTTTTTTATGGACAAAGAAACCGATGCCTCTAACTGATGTAGTTTCAGGGCTAATCTGATAGGGCTAATCTTAATTCAGTTAATAGTAATTAAATTTTTGGACAACATTTACAACATCCACAAAAATTAAAAGTTTGGGCAGGAATTTTGTCATTAATTCCACTTTAACAGCCTTAATTAAGGAAGACGACCGTTATAGTGAATAAAACTTAATCTTTTAACAATATAAGGCTCCTGCGCATTATTCTATTATACCAGTGAGACCGGTCAGACAATTTTTAGAATATTATCAGAAGGAGGTTAACTACGAAATGGCCTACACGTTTATCAGATTTATTTACATTTGAGTTTTGTAGAGTCATTTAAAGACAATAATTTACGCAATACAAACCGAATTATTACAAAGTTTTTATTACAGTGCAACATTACTTTTAACATGTTTCATAATACTAGAGAAGACTGAGCAATGTCTCTATTAATGGAGGTCGGTAAATGAGAGTCAGGGTTATTAAAATAATATTAATTAAAATATCGGAAAAATAAAAATCCCCTAAATTTACATGTCACACGATACTCTTTCTATTAAAGAATTTAGAAATAGTGGTCAGCTCCGCGGGGAGGGGGGCTGGTGGGGTTGAAATTTGAAAATGATTATATTTACATGTCTGTCTATTTCTATATTTTTTTAATTTTTGGTATTAATAAGAACACAAGTCAGATTGAAAATTGGTGACATTATGCTGTAGCGCACCTTGTATAATAATTTCTTTATTATCGTTCGCTTTCGGTGCTCAAAAAGTTTGAGAATAAACAAACGATTCATTGTCCATTCAATTTTGTTACTTTAAAAATACTCTAACTAAAGCTATCGTACTTAAGGAACGATTTATTTAAGGATAAAATAGCATTAACTCTTTTGTAAACTTTTCGATTTGCGAATTCGAATTGATGACGCACGTTTTTCAGGTTTTATCTCAAAAGGGCGATAAACGGTGGCTCTCTGTAAACATTCAGTTTTTGTCGCCAATTATGCAAACACCCGTTTTTATGTATTGATCGTAGAAAAAGAATTTTAATGTGGATTAAGGATGGTAAAGGGTCTTGTGGAATAGCTGGGTTGTTTAAATATAACACGAGATATCCAACTGGTTAGTATGAACGAGTTAATGGTTCTAGGAATATAACTCGAAAAGAAATCCTAATTGTAGGTTCTCAGAGGCACATACACTTCATCTAATTTACATACCGATGCACGTCATCGGCGTCATAGCCCGCGACGTCACATGATACCAACACGAAATATTTAGGCGGTAGGTGTGTTCTTTTTTAGATTCACTTTGCCGAGTACACTGGCATTACAGCCACCAGACATATTTTATTATATACGCGTAAAAATAATATTTAAAAAATTTATATTAATGTTAACTTAAAGAAATACACAATAATATGTTTCATTTAATTTGTATAAATGCATTATAAAGCGTTTTTATGAAGAAACTTTTGTTCTAAACACACGGTAACAGCATCCTACTACCTCTCTTCAAAAAGGGAGACAAATCAGACCCGGAAAATTACAGAGGAATTAATTTATTAAACACAACAATTAAATTAACACACAAAGTGAATGCAAATAAATTGAATGCAATGATAACACTATCAGAAGAACAACAAGGTTTTAGGTCAGGAAGATCATGCACCTACGCTATATTTATAACGAGGCAAGTGCCAGAAAAATCATTAGAATACAACAAACCGGCATATCTATGTTTTGTGGACTTTACAAAGGCATTGGACCAGGTCAAATTAAAAGACGTTATCCACTTAATTTACGCATGAGAAATACCTCTAGGAATAATCAAACCAATCAAAAATATCTACCAAAACAACACAATAAAAGTAAAAGTAGAAGAAGAGTAACCGACCCTATTGAAGCTGGTAATGGGGTAAGACAGGGAGATTTATTGAATCCTTTATTGTTCAACCTAATTGTAGATGAAATAATAAAAAAGGTAAGAACTATAAAAGGATACCAAATGGAAGAAAAACAACTTAAAATATTCTGCTATGCAGACGACGCAATACTATTCTCTCAAAGTGAAGATGATTTCCAACGTATACTGAACCAATTTAATATAACCGCCAGAAAATTTAACATATTAATTTCTTCATAAAAGACAAAATGCATGGTTACAACAGCAAATTTACTTAGATGTAAATTGGAGCTGGAAGTTTAGATAATAGAACAAGTGATGAAGTTTAAATATCTAGGCATCACATTATCTAGCTACGGAAAGCTCGAAGCCGAAGTGGAAGATCAAGTGAATAGAACAAACAGAGCCGCAGGCTGCCTAAATGAAACAATATGGAGAAATAAAAATATCGGGAAAGAAACGAAAGACAGAATTTGCAATAATGACATACGATGTAGAAACAAGACCTGATACAGAGAGGACAAAAAGGATCTTAGAAACAGCAGAGATGAAAACACGTGCAGCAGAGATGAAAATTTAATGGTTAGACACTATAGGACAGAGCTAGAAGTACAGATATATGACAACAAATAGAGTAGTAAAGACGCCAAGAGATGGTTCCTCGATAGAAAGAAGATAAGTAGGAATACCACGAAAACGATGGAACGACAACTTACTGGAGGCACATTGAAATACAGAAGAAGTCTAGAAAAGAAGAAGAAGAAAAGACTACTGATATAGGATTGAAGTAGTGTAAAAACAGAGAAGAAGAATGGCATGTTACTGACGACAATAAACGTAATTTAGAAGTAAATTTAGGGAAGACAAAATATTAACACTTTCGATTCGTTAACGAATAAAAAATCAAGTTATACAAAAGTAAAAAAAAATTTAAATCCAAAAATGCCTGTTTTTGGGGCTATTTTATCTCACACTTTGGGAATGTAACTTCATAAATTGGTCATATTATAACTTAAAATTAATACTAAATAGTCATGAAACAAAATGGGCAAAAAAATTAACTTTAACGAAATAGCCTCTTTAGCTCTCCTTGAATTTAGCTCTATAGAGCTCTCTTCAGATCTATAGTATGATATGGTAATTAAGATAATATAGTAATTTAAATAAAATTTAAAACTATATCTCCTTATATTTTTTTGGTATGATCACAAGAGTATATCTTTATAAAGCGACTGAATGGACTTGTGGGTTGTCAGTATTTAAATAACACGTATTTTGTACCTGTTACTTTATTTTAGAGGATCGTACTTGTTACTGGAAACCAAAAATACCTGTTACTGGTACTTGTAACTTAGAAATATTACGAGATATTTATTTTTTTAGAGTATTTCAATAATATATATATATATATATATATATATATATATATATATATATATATATATATATATATATATATGACACTTTAGATCTGGTACTCATTACTAATAAAACAATATTTAATAGAGGCGAAATTGAAATGATCTCATCGCACACTCAGCAGAAAAAATGTTTAGTCTTAGGCCGATAAGATTTGTTTATTTAGATTCCTCCTAACTAAATTAAAATGGGGAAAAAATTCAATTATTAAGTGGGTGTCCGTAGCAATAAGTGTTATATTTTGTATTAGCTAAGATGACATATTTTTAAAAAATTTCGATACGATATTACTGTCGGACTATTCTCAAAATCTGGACAATTCATATCAAAGCGAAGAAGTCGTCTGCTAGAAAAGAATGTACAAAATATTTTATTCTTACATTGTAATTATGACCTCTGAGCACGTGTCAAATGTGTTTTTTTAATGAATATTTTGATTTGGTATGTATGTTTATGGTACTTATTATGCATAATTACAGTTTTTTTAAATTTTATTACATATTTTTTTAGGTCTCGTAGAGTCTTTAAGCATATACCCGAACTACTATTCTTGCTAAAACGACACTCAGTGATAACTGCAAGACGCAAGTCGCAGGCTTAGTCTTGTTCTTGTTTAAATCTTGCACGGTCTGTCCTGGTCTTGGTCTTGCTAAAATTAGACGGTCTTGGTCTTGGTCTTGCGAAAGCGCAAGAACAAGTGCCAATGAAAAAGTCAATATTAATGCTGCTATAATGAAAATGTTTGCATGGAATTTTCAGCCTTTACAATAGTTGAAGATAAAGAATTTAGAAATGTAATGAATGTGATTGTTGACATATATAATATTTCTTCCCGAAAATATTTTTCAAACGCGCTTTTGTCATCCCTATTTGAAGAAAAATGTAATAATCTTAAAACTCTTTTAAAAGAGAGGGCACATAGCATTTGTCTCACAACAGACTGTTGGACATGTCTGTCAATGATAGTTATATGGGGATAACCGGTCATTTTATAAATGACGATTAAATACTGATATTACTTCTCTAACACCTGTGGAATGGGATATCTGTAAAGAACTCTGTGATACTTCCATGTGCGGAGGTGACGAGAGATGAGAAATGAGTAGTAAGCAGTACGTAAATGTTAGCAAAATCATACCTATCACTGATGGATTAAGCACGAAATTATCAATTTTGTTAATGAATTTATTAATGTTATTTATAAAAAACAAAAATATATAAGAAGATACCCAAGGTAAAGAGCATGAACCGTTATCAGAACCACAAAAAAAAAATGAGATGAATATCAAGATAAAATGAACAAAGTGAAACCAAAAGGAACCTCAACATCTTTTGCAATTAAAGAAGTTCAAAGGTACATAAACGATACTCCTATTGGAAGAAATGAAAATCCACTTGAGTAATGAAAAACCATCTTTTATCCAAATCTAGCTCACTTTGTAAAAATTAAGGGCAATACTATGGCAACCTCTGTGCCATGTGAACGATTATTTTCTAAAGCAGGAAATATATTATCGGAACGAAGAACACGTTTAACAACTAAATAAGTTAAAGAGTTGATGTTTTTAAATATGAATATGTAACAGATTGTCTTGATTCATTCTTGATTTTAACTATTTTTTGTTCTGTTTTTTAATGTTATTTTCTTTGTTACTAAATAAAAAATATATTACAAATACTTATTTTATTATAACTAGGTATATTTATTAAATATTATTATTATTATCTAAATATGATCACAGGCAGGTACTAGATACCTTACAACAATACACACTTACACCCTAAACTTATTGCAACTTATTGCAAACTTATTGCAACTATTACAGATATTTTCTCGTCCTGTCAAGGTAACAGGTATATTGTAACTAGTATTTCTACTAGGTATTACTAAATACTTGTAACAGGTATAACTCTTAGTGTTAAATACTCTCCAGTGGGTTTAGCCCACTCCAAGAAGGAACCAACTATCTTTTATAGAAACTTACCTTGGCTGGAGGAAGATAACACATTGCCCCTGTTAAACAGCACATTAAAATTGTGATCTTCATCTTAAAACAGTTTTCGACCTAAACAGAATAAGAATGAGTTATAAGTATAAGTTTTATATGCAGTTAGACCAATGACGTAATATTATACGTCATTGAGTTAGACTAGGGCGGATCTATTTTGAGATGGAGGTGACATTTGGAGTTTTGCAGAAATGTTAGGTGATATCTTTAGTAATAATAATTGACTTAACCTCCCTCTTAAATAGGTCGGAAACATTAACAAAACAATTTAAATATTTAAAAATTGCTAAAAACATCGATTTATTCTATTTTACTTGCTTATAACTTTAAAACAATTCATTTTAGAGCAAAGTCGTACAAAAATAAGATAGAGATAATTAAATTTTCTTTAAGATACCGCTAGTTAAAAAAGTTTTAATTTATTACCGTTCTCGCTAAATGGCAAAAAATAAAAAAAAATGGAGGGAAACAAGTCTTTTCTTATTCAATGTACTTAAACCACTTAGATTACACTGAGGACCTTCATAATTCGTCTAGAAGATCTTTGTAACATAGTCAAACAGTAATCCAAATTTCATTACAATCGATTTAATAAATTTGCATAATAATTTTGTAATCTAAATTTAAAAAAAAATTGAATTTTTTTAAAAATTTTACATAACAAAAGCTAGACCATATAGAAGTTTCCCAATTTTTTTACTTAGAAATACTCACTGACTTACGATTTGCGATAGACATAGTCATAGTTCTGATAACAAATAACTTAAAAGAGATGGTAACTATGCTTACTGAGTTAAATGTCGTCTGTAAGGAAGTTGGTTTGAACATAAATTTTAGAAAAGCACAATACATAACGAATCAGGTACCAAGATAAAATCCAAAAGTCAAGTACAACGAAATAGGATTAGTTCATAAATATAAATACTGACCTCGTGAAATTCAAATTACCAGGGATAACCAAATTGCTGAACTAAAAAGAAGAGTCACTTATGTATGGGCTATATATGGAGCTCTATCAGACATCTTCAAAAGTAACATATCAAATTATTTGAAAACGAAGACGCTCGACCAATATGTGCCTCCAGTTATGACTTACGGCGCAGAAACACTTTCCTTAACCGAGGCCATAGCAACCAAAATCAGAGTAACTCAAAGAAGAATGGAACGCTCGCTGCTTCGTTACATAGCTCTCTGCTGTCGTTACATAGCTCTCTGAGTTTTTCTGATCTTCTCCATGTTTATTTTAGTGAATGTCCAGGTTTAAGCTCCATATGTAAGTACAGGTAGAATACAGGAATTAAATACTTTGGTTCGAAGTCTTTGAGGTATATTTTTATTTTTAAGTACTTATGAGATTCTTCCGAATGCTGCCCATCCCATTTTTATATGTCTTTTTATTTCCGTATCTATGTGTAGCTATGTGATTCTATGTGTAGCTCATCAATAATCGTATTCAGTGCATTCCACGTATCGGCTATTAGTACTACATCATCTGCGTATGTAAGGTGGTTCAAGTATCTTACTTTAATAGGGATTCCCTTATTTTTTTATGCAGATGATACAATACTGTTTTCCAATACCACGGAACTGCAAAACTTAATGGAACAAAATAATGGAAACAGGTAGAAAATATGGACTGGATATAAACACCAGCAAAACCAAGCAAGGAAAAAATAACTGGAACAAATATGTATGTAAACCATATGAGAATTAAACGTGTCTTACAATACAACTACTTGGAAACTATAATCAATAAGTCGTGGGACTATGGGAATACCCAAGAGATTAAATGTCGCATCGGAAAGGCGAAAAGTGCATTTTTGACTATGAGCTCTGTGTTCAAGAGCCATGACCTCACCCTAGAAACAAAAATAAGGCTCCATTAAATGTTAATTGTACTCAGTGCTTCTGTATGGAGTATAAACGTAGACATTGAAGGCGATCAAAACTTCAAGGTTTTGAGCTATGGTTATACAAAAGGATCCTGAAGATACTATGGACAGACAAAGTCACCAATAAAGAAGTTCTGAGGAGAATGAACACAACCGCGGATTTGGTCAACATCGTAAAGGGTCATAAGCTGCAGTACTTGGGACATATAATGAGAAATCAAGGCAGATACGAGCTACTCCAATGCATTTTGCAAGGTAAAATTGAAGGAAAAAGTGCCGCAGGACGAAGAAGAATATCCTGACCTGCAAATATGAGAGCATGGTATAGAAATACCTCAACACAGCTATTTCGTATAGCAACCAACAAAGTTATCATAGCCAGAATGATCGCCAACGTTCGGAATGGACAGGCACCATAAGAAAAAAACATTGTCGAGGCCCCGAGCAGAGGAAAGAAGCAGATGTAGACCACCTACACGATGGACAGACGTTAAAAGAATCGTTAAAAATTAACTGCAAGAAACTTAAGACCGACACAACTAGAAGAAATTATGAGATAACTATATCCAACTTTGGGCGCAGAAGGCTGTAGGATTAATACTACAATAATAACAATAAACAAAGATACTACACTTGAGACTACTACTTGTGTATTCTTACATACCACACCAACATTAGGCATAATTAGACAAGGAGACAGCCTGAACTCATTTCTAGTTGGTTTAATTATATTATGGATAAAATAATACATAAAAAGTTGCCTCCCTAAACTTGGGACACACAAGTAATACAACATTTTGGTAAGCATGGTTTAGACAAGTTATCTTTTCTACAATATGTGAAAGGAAAACGTCATAAATTTCGAATAAACCTGTTTAAAATTTGTTTATTAGGAGGCTATACCACAGAATAATAAAACAATCAGAATGCCCAGTCTGCTTGTCTAGATAAGTACGCGCATCTCGTTCGCGAAGACAGAATCACCCATGTTTTAAACGGAACCAGTACTCTTCAGTGAAATTTTATCTGGTGGGCGTAAAAAAATTAAACCGGTTTTTCAAATTTACTAAATTATTAATCTCTAAAAATTTAAATTATGGTTTTGTCGTAGCTTGTCACAAATTTCTCAATCCGAGTCTGTGTTTCCGTTTAAAATATGGCGATCGCATGCTGACACTCTTCAAAAACGACATCTGAGAGAGGGCGTTCTGATTGTTATTTACTCTGTGGCTATACCCATATAATTAATATATATTGCGGCAAAGAAACAATTAATGGACAACCGGTTGCTAAAAGGGTAGTTATTAAAATATTAAACCCTTATTCAATCAGGGTAGGACTCTTGTTACGAACAAATCTTATACATCAGTTAATCACGCTGAAATTTTGAAAACTAGATCCACTCACCTAATAGGAACGTTGAGAAAAATCCAAAAAAAGATCCCAAAAGGGTAGTAGAAGGCAAACTCAAAAAGTGGGGATCAATGCCAATCAAAACTAAAATAATATTGTAATTATGAAGTGGCATGACAAGATAGACGTACTTTTTTGTCTACAAAACATAGAGACGATATGATAGAGCTAACGCATAGGGAATGTCCTAAAAGAAAACCTGCTGCCATTGTCGAGTGCAATAACACAATAGCGTTTGCGACATGTCAGATCAAAAGACAACTTACTCAAACTGTTTACAAAAGTCTGTCAAATGGTACAGAAAAGTGGTAATTAAGATGATTACTGGTACTTCACTGGCGAGTGCTCTAATTATTTCCATTAACATCAACCAAAGAAAATTTCCAGTTACAAAATTCAAAGAAAATATGTCCATGCAACTTCTGTAAAGTAGTAATCTATTACTTAAAAATAAATACTGTTTGTATTTTGAGAACGATTTCCGAAGTGGAAATTGAAACGTCAATAAACGTATTTTTATCTTTAATTGTGGCCTATTCCCAGTTAAATAGTAATTAATTTAAAATGCCACAAGAAAATAGCTTCAGAACAATATTCATCTATTACTTCCTATACAAGTTCAAACCAAACATAAACTTAATCAAAATGCTTTTGGAAAAAGAGGCAGGTGCACGGTTTGTTAAAAAAAAGCTCTAAACTACATGGTCGAAATTATGCTGTAAAAAACACAAAACGAGTAACATGTGTATGCAAGGGTTGTGAAGACACCCTTTTATGTGCTTAGAATGTTTCTTTGTCAACCATGTTTAAAAAAAATAACTAAAACATGCACAATAAAATTTTCTATTTAAAAAAAAACTACGTTCTACGTTACTTTTGATTGCTGTACGGTCATAATATAAAAAAATAATAATATGTAAAACAAAATATTATTAACGTAAAAACATGTTAATGTACAGTTAATTTTTATTTTTTTACCGTTATACCTTTAAAAATTAAAATAATTTAATTACACGGTAAATGTGTACCAACCACGAACACATGACCAAAACTCTAATAAAACCTGTGTCCAATATATGTATGTACACATGGCAGAGAACTAAAATGGCCTGTGTCCATATATGGAACTCGTGGCAGTAAAAAATTATTACCTGGAATATTACAATATGAAAGATTTTTGTCCATGTGTAAACAATCACAAATATTGGAATTAAAAATTCCAAAAAAAGTAAAATATAAATAAAAATTGTGATAAAATATATGAGTAAATGCTCAGCAGAAGTGAGAGGGGTTTGCATATGGATGAATAATTACCTTACCAAAATAAAAAATATGGCCCAGTCTAATTCCAGTTTTCCACATTTAAGTAAACTTTTTTCCACATAATTAATGAACTTTATGAGAACTTTTATAAGACATATGCAACACTATTTACTAAAGAGCTTCACATGATTTTTGATTAAACGTATAATACCTGACTTATATCTCGTATAAGCAAATATGTACAATGCTTTCACATAACGTTTACAAATAGTAACAAACCCTGAGCAATTTATAACCAAATGACTTATTTCACCTGTTTTGAATAAAAACAATTCTATGACCAAATGTCACACCGTTTACAAATTTTATTAGCAGCTGCAGTTCAAACCACCTGTTAAAATAATAATTCCGGGCAGGATTTAGATAAGCTATATTCGTACATGTTTTAATATAACTTGCTACACTAGAAAGATTAATTCTATATACGATAAATTCTGAACGTTCTTTCCTTAAATAAGAAAAATATGTACTGGGAAAAATTGCCACGTCAGTGATATTATATTTCCGTTAAATCTGTAAAGCACACGCGAAATTCATAGTGGTCCGTGCAAAACTCTAAATATAGTGCATAATCTATTAACAACATTTATTTTTTATTGAAAAATTGAGTTACTTACCCTAAGGGTCGAGCACTAATGCGGAAATGGGAAATTTTTAGGTTGTGTCTAGCTGGAATCAATGGTGGAAATGCGCACTGAATGATGCGACTCCAGGCCCGGCTTATCAAACTGCAAGGGTTAGGGCATTGATAATACGACCTACATGCAACGAATAACCCCGATTAGTAGAGGGGTTTTCAGTGTTTTGTGAGATGAAAGAATTGGGTAACATAAAAAAACTTTAAAAACTAAATACTTAAAACTTACTTAAGTTTAAAAACTTTCTCTTTTTACTTAAGTTTAAAATCTTTAAAAAAAGTTCTATTTCTTAAGTATTTTTTTTTCAAACGAACTACGATTCCATTTTCGAACAACAGAATTTACAAACAAAAAAAATTGAAACCAAACATGCAAGTCATCTTTCTAAAAAAAAATAGATATTGTTCTGAAGCTATTTTTTGTAGCATTTTAAAGTAATTATTATTTGAATGGAACTTAGCCACAGTTGAAGGTTAAAATAAGTTCATTGACGTTTCAATCTTTACTTCGGAAATCGTTCTCAAAATACAAACATGGCTGTAGCATCCTCTTACGTATTCGGAGATTCCTGATGATCTACGACCGCCGCTCTGGAGAAGGATTGTAAGTTTCTCGATTCCCTCCTTGTGTTCGTTACCGGGGCCTTTGTGGTCGACAAAGGGAAACCGGCAACCAGAATATTCCAATAGTTCGAGATATTTCTTAATAACTTGTCTTACAACTAGGTACAAAAATGAAATAACAATAACTACGTAGCGACATCGTATCGAGTTTGACGAGTGTCCTGAAATGCTAATGATCCTCTATTTACAATATAGTTAAAAGTAATGATTTGGCATTCCCACGGTAGCTAACGGCTGCTTGGAGTTTATGGCGTTGCATGGCTTAGCTATTTCAATGGAAACTGCTGTTGTAGGTATGATGCAATATGAAACTGGCATTGTGAAACTTTTACGTCAGAAACCATTGGCTGGTTCAAGGTTACTATTTTCACATATAACAACTCCCCTTATTAGTGAAAAGTTGATGCCTTGCTTCGACTTTTAAAGTTCAATAGGCGTTTTCGATTTTTTTTGAATGCCTGGTTGTACGTCTGGTTTTCTTTTAAAAGTTAATCCTTTGAGTTTTTGTTTAATGGAATTTCGGCGAGGTAGTGCAAATGGACGTGAGTTTTGTGGATGGTTGACTGCAATTCTCAGGAATATTTTGCGTCGACATTTACAGCAAATGTAAATCAAAGCTAAAATGAAAATTAGTAATAAAGACAATACGGTGTACAAATTCAAATGTTCGTCAATCATTGGTTAGTTCATAATTTGGACGAGCTCTTCTGAATACTGGTCCAGCTTGTGCTGTGCGATGCTTAAATCGTCTGCATTGATTTTATTGAGTTTTAATGGTTTTTTTAGTTTTGATATGCGGTTTTTCCTTCGAAGTGGTCACAGCATATGTATGGAACATTAACTGGATGACTTCTTTAGGTGATATTTGAGTATTTATCTATTTCTTGTATAATTTTATGATCTGAGTAGTGATGTCTTTTCTTCCACACGTAATAGTAATTGGTAATGGATCGGAAACTGTTCTTAACAATAAAGTTTTTGATAAAATGCTAACTGATTTCAACAGATGGGCTTGACACATGGCGTCGCTGTCTATTGGATACGGAAGAATGTCTGAACACATTATTTGGCTTTGGCTAATTGGTTTGTATTCTCCTGTATTTTGGAGTTAAATATATGAAATAAACCAGCGATATAAAAATGCAGTAACGGATACAAAAACATACCCAGGCGCAGATGTTCCATCGGATCACAACCTACTAGTGGCTAAATTAAAAATAAAGTTTAAAATGCTAAAAAAGACTGTCAAAAGAAAAACCGACCGATCAATTTACTTAAACAAGAAAATATACAAAGTATGGTAAAGACTAAACTCAACGAGGAATGTGAAAGACTCCAAAGAGAGTTATCACCAACTACAGAAGGCTTATGGACTGAAGTCAAGAATGCTTTTACTAGCGCCGAGAAATATATAAAAGACACTAATAACAAAAGAAAATCTAAACCCTGGATGACACAAAAAATTCTGGGAATGATGGATACTCGAAGAGCCTACAAAAATAAAAATAATGAAAAATATAGGGAGATACATCGTCAAATCAAGAAAGAAATAGCTACCGCAAAAGAAAATTGGATGATAGAAAACTGCCAAGAGATCGAAGAATTAATAAAGAAACACGACAGTCAAACGCTTCACAAAAAAATAAAAGATCTAGCTGGAATGACAAAACAAAGACTCCCTTGTAGATTAACAAACGACGAGAATAAAACGATATGGGAATTAAGCGATCTAAACAACGTATGGGGACATTACATAGAAGAACTATTCTCGGACACACCACTATAAGGCCTATTCTCACTATAGTGCCAGGCATGTGCCAGGCATGTGCCCTGCTCGAGACGTGCAAAATTACTTTAACGTTATTTAAATGGGTTTAGCGACGGTCCGTTCTCACTACAAGTGCTTGGAATGGGAACGGTACGCGCCCGGCATCGGACAATCTTTTCAAACAATATTTTCCTAGCCCGTGCGTGGCACATTCCTTGCACAGTCCTACATAGTGTGAATACTTCAGATGAGTTTCGACAGGCAAAACGGTGCGAAAAAAATATTTTCACATGATACTGATGAATTTTTAATAGAATTAGTTCGTATGAGAAGTGAATTATACGATTTTATGAATCGACTGTATGCAGATGCAGCACATAAGTCTCAGGTATGGTGGGATATTGGAGGAAATATTAAAATAGGTAAATAAAACACTATATTTTATCTAGGTAATAGACCACTGCCGATAATATTTTAAACAAAAAAAATAATAGTAGGATGAAACTCGTTGGAAAAGAAAGATGATATGACATAAATGAAAGAAAAAATAATTTACGGGCGACCTGAGTTCGGAAAATGGAGGGAGTGAGTTTTTTAAGGACAAAAATGGTTTGTCGTGATTTCCTAGAGCAAGTCGAACTACATATCTACTAAAGCAAGTAGAACTACAGAAAAAATCTTTTTGTAGTTAAAGTAGCTGGAACCACTATTGATTGGTGCTATAATTTTGATGTGCTTTTCATCTAGGGCTCCTAATGCCCTTGGGAAAATTCTACGACAACCAAAATTTTTTGTCAATTTGTTTAAAATCGCATTCTGCTGGTAATTCTGCTGAAATTCGGCAATTGACATTCTATAATATATATATATATATATATATATATATATATATAATATATATATATATATATATATATATATAAAATTTTGACTCATTATCCATGAGTTCTTTATACAAGGTATAGTATTCTCCTTCTATGTTTCTTTCCTTAATCATTGGATGTATCCAAAACCTCATTTTTTAACTTTATCTCTCATATTCTCTTCTTCTTCGGCATCCAAAGTAAAAAATGCAATTTTTACTAAAGTTGCCGTAGAAAACATTACAACTGCACAACTACCCACCGACACGTCTAACCGACTGCCTGTGCAAAATACCGCTGAAAGCATGTTACGAGCGCGAATAGTGTGAATATTTACCAAAAGCATGGCATGTGCCGGTCAGGTGACGAGCACGGGCCTGGCACGTCTAATGAGAATAGACCTTAAACAACATAATATATAAAAACCATGAAACCAGTCCTCCTATATTAAAACAAGTAGTAGAGAGAGCAATCAAAAACGCAAAAAATGGGAAAGCCCCTGGCCCCGATGACATACATACGGAAGTCATAAAGCTACTGGAAGAGAAACATTTAAATATAATCGTCAAATTATTTAATCAAATATATACAAGCGGTGAAATTCCACAAGACTGGTTAAAATCAGTCTTTATTCCCCTTCCAAAAACTAAGGGAGCAAAGAAGTGTGGTGATTTCAGACTTATTAGTTTAATGTCGCATATGTTAAAGTTATTCTTGAAAGTTATTCACCAACGCATTTATAAGAAATGTGAACAGGATATCAGTGATGAACAATTTGGCTTCCGAAATGGATTTGGGACACGGGAAGCATTAACCAGTTTTATTATACTGCTGCAAAAATGTCGAGACCAAAAAAAGGATCTCTTTTTATGTTTTATTGACTATCAAAAGGCCTTCGACAAAGTAAAACATGATAAGCTGATGGATTGCCTTCACAAAAAGGGACTAGACGAGAACGATTTTAAAATTATCCAAACGCTGTATTTTAACCAAACTGCAGCAGTTAGAACAGAAGCCGGTGACACAGAAATATTCAATATCAAGCGAGGTGTACGACAGGGGTGTGTATTGTCACCACTACTTTTCAATATATATTCGGAAGAAATCTTTGCACGAGCAATAGAGCAATCAAGAGAAGGTGTTAAAATTAACGGCAGAGTTGTAAATAATGTACGATACGCCGACGACACGGTCCTAATTGCAGAGAGCGCACAGGATCTCCAGACACTCTTAGATCGCGTCATATCGATCGGAGAACAATACGGCCTCAGCATTAACGTCAAGAAAACAAAAACAATGATTGTCTCCAAAAAAAATCCATCCATCCACCCATGGCTTTAAACGTGAATGGTAACATTATCGAAAATGTCGAGAAATTTCGATATCTAGGGTGTTGGATAACGAAAGATATAGATCCAGACATAGAAATAAAATCGCGAATTGAACAAGCAAGAAATGTCTTTTTAAAAATGAAACAAATGTTTACGTCCCAAACACTCAATCTCAAAATCCGATACCGAATGCTGAAATGTTACGTTTACAGCACCTTACTATATGGAATGGAGGCCTGGACCTTCAAAATCAACTCACTCAGGCGTTTGGAAAGTTTTGAAATGTGGTTATTTCGAAGTATGCTGAAAGTCCCCTGGACAGCGCATATGAGCAACGAGCAGGTCCTACACAAGATGGGTACCGACAGAGAACTCTTAAAAATAATGAAAACAAGGAAAACCTCATATTTGGGACACATATACAGAAATGAGAAATACCAGCTACTGCAGCTTCTTATAGAGGGGAAGGTAGAAGGAAAACGTGGTCCTGGTAGACGGCAGGCGTCCTGGTTGAAGAACATTCGTGAGTGGACTGGTTTGGATTCTCAATCTTTAATAAGAAAAGCCAGAGACAGAAATGATTTTGCTGAGGTTATCGCCAACCTTCATTGAAGACGGCACCCAAAGAAGAAGATATGAAATTGAATCATCATCTCGCGCTATATATTTATGTACAGTAGAAAGTATATGATACAGGCCAGTTTGGTTATCTTATATTGGTATCGAATATAGGTGATATAAGATATAAATTTGAGGATCGACTAATGGGATGACAAGGACGAATACAATTTTTGAATCAAGTTGATATGCTTGGAGTTTTATTGTATCAATATACTGTGCTTTTGATGTATAAATGGGCAATGGCAATACATTATTTTGTAATGATTGCGAGATTGTCTTTAGGGAATCCATTTAGTCATTGGGGGAAAAAATTGAACTGTGTAAGGTTTTCAAGCAAAAAAAATGCAATGGGGGGGTTTAAAATGTCATTGAGGTAATTTTCAATATCATTTAGATCATTGTTAAAGGTTTTTCGTCTAATTGCAATTTTTGGATAGTACTGTTACAAGATTTTATGACTGAAGTCATAACGGAGATTTGATTTTTCAAGAGAGTTTCGATTTGATGCTCATCTGTGGTTATTCTATTTATACATTTATTAAAGTATTCGTCGGATGCGTCCAAATTTCCGCTAATAGATTTCCAAACATTTCCAAGAGCGTTGATTAATCCACGTTTTTTGCGTGGAGTATAGGTACTTGTGTCGGCAATTATTTCTCTATATTTTAGGTTCACAGTATTTGAAACTTATCTGATCAAGCTGATATGTGCTTGTACTTCGACTTGAAAGAAACAGGATGTTATCAACAGGTCCTCGTAGACACTTCGTCTCAGGACCATTTTACTTATGTAGAGTCATACGCCGCCATGTTACCTATCCAACGGCAACTTAAACATCACAAATTATAACTATTAATAATGTAAAACAACTACAAATTTAAAACATTTAAAGGGTTTTGACCCATATATTTTGGTGGCTACTAGCATGTACAACCGTTTGCACTGATGATGGATTTATCAATCCGAAAACGTTTTGCAATGTGTGCTTCTACATATAATATATCTGAAAATTCTGTATAAATATTTAAAACTTCGGGATTCCATTTCCGATTCCGATTTCCGATTTCGTTCCTTTTCTTCGGGATTCAAATGGTCAATTCTCAGTTGTTCTTTTAAAATTTGTTCTCTGTCTATAATTGGATATTCACTTTGCTTTTGGTTGTAACAAAAAGTCGGCTCCAAGTCGTCTATAGGTTCAATGTTGATGTTCAAAAATTCGATACTTTATGGCATTGCAATTGCATTGATGACGGAAATAAAAAAGTCCCCATCTTCGTTTACATGGACTAATGCATGAGGAATTTGGACTTTTTCTATTTATTGAGATGACAATATTGCGTCTGTATTTGATAGATTGCAGTTTAATCTAAATATTTGTTCGGTGCGGCCCTCAATCGTTATTCGATTTATGTTTTCTTTTATTCTTTTTCTCTCTAGCCTAGAGATGTGTTGATATTAATCTCTTATATTTTCAGGAAATGAGCTATTTTTGTACGTGAATTATTTTCTGTGGACTTATGTATTTCTTGTCCAACTTTATGTAGGGTGAGGGTTTTGAAGTTTGTATTATTCTAGTTTTAAGGCCTATTATACATTCATAATAGGCCTATTATACCATCGAAATCAATGTCTAAATTGTAAATAAAAACTTTATTTGAAACCTTTTACTGAAGGTTACCTTCAGTAAAAGGAATAAGGAGAGATCCTGTAATTAATAGTTTTTCGTCGGCTATGCCTTGTATGATAACTTTCTGAGGGAACCTATTTCGCTAATTTTGTGCAGTATTCTCTTAAAAATTCACAGGATTCTCCCATCATATCAATGCCCAATCACAGTCAATCAAAGATCATGACGTTACCATAACCTTGTTTTGGATGGGGGAATAAGGAGGAGGAGGAGGAGATTATAAAAACATATCTTCTTCAGCAGCCATCTTTAAAGAAAAGAACTGTACATATTCAATTAATTTGCTTATTTTTGTTTCTTCTTCTTCTTTCAGTGCCCTGTCCGATTATCGAACGTTGGCGATCATATTGGCAATAATAACCTTATTCACGGCGGCTCTAAATAAATTAGCGGTGGTTTCTTGATACCATTCTCGGAGATTTCGTAGCCAGGATGTTCTTCGTCGGCCTGGGCCTCTCCTTCCTTCGATCTTACCCTGTATTATGAGGTGTAGAAGGTTATACCTCTCTGGATGTCTCATTACATTTTTTGTTTAGAATTGATAATAAATCGATACAGTGATATTTTATCAATACTGCTTTAAAAAAGTTTAAAATTTTAAACTTGATTTCTTCATTATCTAATTTAAATTTTCTATACAACATGTTGATTTTACAAATATTTTAAGAAAGTTAAAATAAAAGAGGATACTAAATATATACTTTATTAAACGTCACTCAATTAATCACTCAATTTAACTGTCATTTTCCATCATCCCAGTATTACAACTGGTACAACTAAGAGCCATTTTAAATGTTTGCTAAATCATATAACTTAAAATAACAAAAAGAATACATAGCAAAAATATGGAAATCGTTACTTAAGTAGTAATTTTTTTTTTTAAATTTGATAATCATTTTTTTAATTAGAAAAACCTAGTAACAAGCTTTAAGGAAACATCCTCTTCTTTGAAAGAGACCATTTGGACAAGAACCACCATTGGTAGCTGGTTGTGTTACCACCCTAAACCTCTCTCTGTATCCTCTGCCACAACTGGCGCTACACGGACTCCAATCTGACCATTGGGATAAAACGCAGTCGGTTGGCTCCAAGCGAGTATTTTGTCTCAATAAAGTAGTAGAGTCTAGAGTTCCTGTTATAGCATCTAGAAGAAAAATATATAATTAGACATAGCATTTGATACAATGTCAGTTAAAACCGTAATAAATACTAGTCCAGATCAAGATGCCTGCATATTTTTATTAGAAAAAAAGAAAAACAACTATATAATGTTACGCTCTAAAGGTGGGTCCAGATTTGACCATTATAGCTTAAAAGAACAGAACCAACTGAGCGCACAGAGCAGAATTCGTTAAGTCTAGACTAACTAACTAACTAAATGTTATTTTTTACCTTTATGTAGTTTTTAAGGCTCATGTAGAGTTAGATTCGTTAGATTTTACATGTAGAGTTAGAGCTCTACATGTTTCTGCTACAATAACGCTTATACTTTGTTTCAGTATTTCAAATAAACACTAAAGACTGTTAGAAGAATCACCAGAAGCTAAAAATCTCACTGTGAAGGCCAAACGATCTCTAATCGATATCTTCATTGTCCTCATTACTTGAGCTCTTGGCAGGGAACGGCGTGGTGGCAATCTAAATATTGTTAGCTTTCTGTCAAATGTGGCCAAAGTAATTTGGGCATGCTCAAAATTGATAGGTTGGTTTTATGTTCTGTCCAGGACACGTATACTACTTCTGTAGACCCACATTTCAAAGGCTTCGATCTTGCGCCTATCGATTTTTTTTTTGGGAGTCCATGTTTCAACTGTATATGTAGCAATGGGAGAAATACGGAGATTGACCAACCTGAGCTTAGTATTCTTTGTTGTTGTTCGGTCTTTAAATATTTTAACTAATTTAACTGTTGCGGTTCGAGCCATTGCTAGTTTGCACTTGATTTCTGAGGTGCAATCACCATTGTTGGTTATCACGGAGCTTCAAGTATACAAACCTTTCTACCTCTTCGAAATTCGTCACTTTATTTATCTGCGGTAGATTATTATTTGCTCTGTCTACGATCAATATTTTGTTTTTCCGGTGTTAATAAGATGTCCGAAATCTTCGCTTATCTGGATTAGCCGTTTGGTAATGGTAATAAGTGTGTCATCTGCGTATCGCAGGTTACTGATTTTTCTGCCTGTTATATTGCTGTCTCCATTTTATTCGTCTAGTACTTTTCCCATTAATCGATATAGCTTTCCGTATTTTTGTGCTCTTCTTTTCGATTATAGTTCCAATTAAATTTAATATCTACTCAAAATTTTTACAACTCATTCCAGTGAAATTATTTAAGTGAACGAAATCCATTTCTCGTAATAACAAAATTATCAGCATAGTGTAGATACAATCTTCATACCCACTGACTACGTCGTTTGTTTTTCATTTTGAAAATTTGACAAATAATAAAAAAGGCTCTAAAAGCTGTTGATAGTCACTGTTAATTTTTTAATCTACTAAACTTCTAATTTTTAAGAAAAAAGGCTCCAAATACTGCCAGCAACTGGAACTTTTTACGCGAACGCAATTCTCGTGAACCGCACGATCTTTTGTTCGTACTGTTCGTTCTACTTGTTCCTGCGCGCTCAGTTCGTTCTGTTCATTCAGGCTAAAATGTTCAAGTCTAAACATACCTTTAAATTATTTTAGATAACAAGTAGAAAATTGTCATAACCTTTTTGCTTGATTTTGGACTGGAATACTTTTCTAGTAACTTACATTAATTTTTTTTTCCAATTTTAAAAATCAATAGAATAAATCTGGCAGTTGATATTTTGGTCAAATTAAGGAATGAGGAATGTTTTTTAAAAACATGATGGCGATATATCAATGTCATTTGAAATTTGATTCGCCTTGATTAAAAGGACGAGGGTATTTTTTTCTAGTGCAATAGACAGAGTAGTAACCTACTGAATTTTTGATCGGTAAATCGCAAGATTCTCATCAAGTCTGACATAGGAAATTTTTATGTTCGTCGGATTAGTCTTCGTTCTAGTTGCCGTATTCATCTACAGATTGAACGAAATAAATTCGGAACATAGGAATATAATGTATTTCGGCTCAATTCTGCTGTAGATGGTTGGCCAACAAAAGATTGTCAAAAAATTATGTTATAAAATTCCCATACTTCAGCGGGCTGCTGGATTCTGAACTCATAAAAATTGAAAGCTACACATAAATCTATGATTTATGCTGTCAAACCAGTTATAGTCCAGGAAATGAAGTATTCCACCTCGCAATTTTTTCGTGCCTCGTGGATCGACTTGAAATTTAACAGAAGGTAGGTAATAGCCTAAGGATCAAAATCTATATCGAACCAAAGTGCGCCAAAGCCTAGGGGGTGGTTACCAAACCATCTCCGGGGTGAAAATTTTTTTTACGTTTTAACTACAGGTTTCGATTAAAAAAGTGATTCTAAACAAAAAATGTGCTATACATTTTTTTTATAAAATGATATTTTTCAAGTTATTCGCGATTGAAAGTAACAACATCTAGATGTAAAAATCCATGTTTTTAATCGATTTTTCGCGAATAACTCGAAAATGGTGCATTTTATCAAAAAAATTGTAGAGAACAAATTTGTAGCTTTTAAAAAGACAAATACAATTGATTTTTTAAAATGTTTTGGGATATAATAGGAACCAAAATACGGCCTATCAATGTTCAGCGGTTTTCTTCAAATGCCAAATTTGAAAGATTCAAAGTCAAATAAGTATCGGGAAAATGATGCATTTTTGGAAGAAAACTCAAAAAACCTTTTTTAAAGAGCATAAATAGACATATCATAAAAAAGACTCTAGCTCAAAAATTGAGTGAGTTATGATGAAAATATAAGGTCAATATCTCATTTTTTACGAAAAAACCGATGAAAACAACCCCCTAACCACCCTCATAATTAAAATCGATCTTCACCCTTCTGCAATTCCCTTTGTACATGTATTGTTAATACGTCCAAGAAGTTTTACCCATTTAAAATGCTTTGTGTTAGAAAAAGTACAGCTTAAAGCGAGAAACGATTTACAATTTCATATTTTTTACCCTTCTTTTTTTAAATATGCCCGAAAATACTGAATATATGAAAAAAATAAAAATTACCAAATTATAGCTTTTTTAATGACTAAAATTATCCCTTATTTAGATTTGTTGTACAATGAATATTTGGCGAGATATAGCCGTTTAAAGCATCGATTTACGATCAAGCACCATCTTTTTCGAGTCCTTTAAACTCACCCAATTTAAAAACCAATGGTTCCAAAAAGATTTAATTCACAGATCCTTGTAGCTCTTAAAAACCTCAACAAATCGTTTCTGAAGAAACACTCTATCGTTAAAAATTAAAGGAAATACGTTAAAAAAAACAGTGAATTTTTTTCCGGAAAATTCCATTAGTATAGTACAGTACATTTCGGAGCATAATAATCTACAAATCCGGTATAGGTATTAGCTAGTGGAGCGTTATACATTCGAAATTTTAAGCGTTCTAATTTTGAAATCCCATACAACAGAATAAAACATCTGCTCATATGTCTATGGCTTGGCAATGAAAATATCAGAGCAACAGATTAGGGATGGTATTCCAAAGATGGTTTGTTATTACCCGCACGCATGAACAAACAACCTGCACTCGATGAACTTTTGAACATTTTTGCCGATGCAAAAAAGGATGCGGTGTTTTATGTGGGTGCAGAAAAGTTGGTTTATACTGTAACTCTACTTGTTCTGGATGCTCAGGTGAAGGGTGCAATAATAGTCCACCAATAATTGAAGATGAGGATGACATAGATCACGATGAAGATGTAATTGATGACGAATAAGATTAATATTATAATTGTTTTACCTATAAATGTAAATAATTTCAACTATTTATGTAAATGTATAAGAATATATGGTGTATTTTTATGTTGATAAATTTTTTTGTATTTAATTCTACTTTTTCAATTTATATCTTATAAATTAGTTTATAAAAACTGCAATGTTGTAAAGGGTGATTTTCAAAAGTTGAAAAGTTGCAAAATTTTGGCAAAAAATTGTTTTCACCGATAGCACTCATAACAATTGATTTTTAAGGGTTGAAAATATATGAATTTGTATTTTAAAGTATAAAAAAATCACTATTTAACTATCCTAACCAAATTTCACTCATCTTAAGATTTATAATATTATTTTACAATTTTTGAAAATTAGGGGTAGTTTTCACCCCTAAGAACAATCAGGGTTCATCGGCATGACATAAACTATAAAGCAGAGGGTGAGTTGAGCTTAATTCCAAATTTTTATGCAAATCGTTCCAAGGTGAAATATGATGGAACTTTATTCAAAAGCACGAAACTATCATTATTTAATTAATTCAAACCAAATTTTACCCATGTTCAGGTTTAATATGTTATTTTATAATTTTTGACAATCAGGGGTAGTTTTCACTCCTAAGAACAATCAGGGTTCGTCGACATGACATAAACTATAAAGCATCGGGTGAATTAAGATTAAATCCAAATTTTTATCCAAATCGATCCAAGGCGAAATCATTTTTTTTTAGAATTAGTAATTTTTTTACATTAATCTCTATAAAGGGTTGCTTTTTAAGGGTTGAAATATGATGGAACTCTATTCAAAAGTATAAAATAATTATGTAACTAATTCAAACCAAATCTTACCCATATTCAGGTTTAATATATTATTTTATAATTTTTGACAATTAGGGGTAGTTTTCACCCCTAAAACCCTTCAGCGCACTTCGGTTCGATATAGATTTTGATCCTTGGGCTATCACCTACCTTCTGTTAAAATTTCAACTGGATACATGCAGGACGAAAAAATTGCGAGGTTTTAACTTTTTTCGAGCTTAATTTCCTGAACTATTATTGTTTCCTTAGACAAACCCGTCTTACGCAAACAACATTGTTGTGAGACAGATAGTTGAACGATATTTTATACAATGTCTATGCCCAGGTATGGATTTATTTTTGTCCAAGTTTTATATTGGTCCACTATTTCAAATGCAGTTCAAACAGACATGTATTCAATTGTATGTTCCGTTTTAATTTGGTTCAATCTGTATAAATGTAATACCTGTCATTCATGTGATAGGTATTTAATTTATGATATTTGTTTAATCGGTTATAATACTGCGGTGTATAAGGCAAGAAGAAACCAACACACTAAATATTCTCAAGATATTATAACTATGGCAAATTACAGAAAACAAAAGGCCGCTAGTCCGTGGCAGACCTTAGATGGTCAAGGGGTGCTAAGAATCCCCACGACAAATGCTAGGAACCACTCGAAAATGGAAAACAAAATTACAAGTTAAAAACTGGAACCTGAAATGTAAAATTTCTCTTTATACTAGGAAAATCTCATAACATCGTGAGAGAAATGAAAAGAATAGGAGTCAACATTCTCGGAGTCAGTGAAGTTAGATCACCTGGATCTGGACAGACAAACATCGATATCCATGTAATATACTATGCTGGTAATGACGATCCTCATTATTATAATGGAGTGGCATTTATAGTTGACCAGAAAAGCAGTAAATGTATAAAGAACTTTATACCTATATCTGATAAAGTAGCTATGCTGCAAATTAATACCACTCCTCGTAATATTAACTGTATTTAAGTATGCTCCTACAGCAGAAAAGCCAGAAAGATAAGTACGAGAATTCTACCAAGAGATCAAACAGCTAATGAAGATCATAAAGAAAAATGCTGTAAACATTATTGTGGGAGATTTTAATGCCAAAGTAGGTGAAGGGCGGACCGAAGACGTAGTAGGAAACTTTGGTTTGGGCCAAAGAAATGGTAGAGGAGAAATACTGGTCCAAATTTGTCAAGAAGAAAATCTAATGATCGTAAACACCTGGTTTAAATAACCAAAAAGAAGATTATATACATGAAAAGCACCTTGCGATAATCAAAACCACATAATAAGAAACCAGATTGATTATATTTCAATTGACAAACGTTATAGAAATGGAATCAGGGGAGTTAAAACATATCCCAGGGCGGACATCGGTTCCGTCCACAATCCTGTTGTTGGTAAAATTTCAATTAAACTAAAGAAAATAAAATACAGAGAGAAGATAAAACCTAGCCTCGAAAAACTTAAAAATTCAATAGTACAGACAGAAATAGAACACTGAATGATACACTCAAAGAAAAGTTCAGTGAAACACCCGCGGAAGCAAAAGAAACAATAGAAAGTATTTGGCACACCTTCAAAACAACAATCACACTATACAAAGAGAACAACTACAAGACAACATCAGAAAAACAAGGAATACATGGATGACAGAAGAAGTCCTAGAACTGATGGACATAAGGAGATCTTACAAAAATCGCAATAAAGAAAAATATAAAGAAACCCAGAGTATCATATAATATATATATATATATATATATATATATATATATATATATATATATATATATATATATATATATATATATATATATATATATAAGCGAGGTTCCTACAGCCTCTGCCGTTTCTCGCATTTCGACCGCCATCGTTTTCTGTCCATCCATTCGTCTTCTCTGATGGCTCTATCTCTCATTATGTGCCGTACATTTTCTTTCCAGGCAACTGAAGGCCTTCCCCTTCTTCTTCTTTGTTGTGGTATGTAATTTAAAGCTTTCTTTGGCCACCTATCTTCATTCATTCGTTTCACGTGACCATACCACACTAGTTGTCTCGTTTCAATTCTATCTACACTGGAATATACAATATTTGTCCTCCTTCTAATATCTTCATTCCTGATGTGATCTTTTTTGGATATACCACACGCTCTCCTTAGAAAATCCATTTCTACTACTTCTATTCTTTTTCTATCCTTCTGCGTTATCTGCCAAACCTCTGCCCCATAAGTCATAATAGGCTCTACCAATGTTCGATAGATTGTCAATTTCGTTTCTTGTCTAATATCTTTAGACCAAAGTAGAGAGTTTAGAATGTTTACCACTTTTTTTCCCTGCTGTGTTCTGTTTTCGATGTCTCTTTTGGTAGTACCTTCTTTATATATTATAGATCCGAGATATTTATATTCATTGCATGTTTTTGTGTTTCTAATTTCTAACTCTGGATCTTCTTCACCATCTCCTATTTTAAGATACTCTGTCTTTGCCATATTCATATTGAGGCCCCATTTTTCATATTCTTTCTTTAGTTTTCTAAACATGTAGTCCATGTCTTCCTCGTCATTCGCTACGACTACCTGATCATCTGCGAAAAATAAAGCTGTTAGACATTCACCACCGCCTATGTCTATTCCCATTCCGGATCCTTTTTTTTTGTCCACTGCTCTAGCGATGATTGAATATATATTTTAAACAGGGTCGGAGACAGACAACATCCTTGTTTAAGCCCCTTTGTTATTGGAAATGATTCAGATATAACCCAGAGTATCATCCGAAATAAAATCAGGAGAGCCCAAGAAGAATAGATGAGCAACAACTATGAGGAACTGGGAGATTTACTAAAAAAACATAACTACTTAAGTGCATACAAAAAGATTAAGGAAGTCACAAATATGAAGGAAAAAATCACAACAACAGAGGGATTCATAGCCTTTTATCCCTTGTGAAAGTTTTAAGAAACATCTTGTTGCGCTAGCACCACATCAATATTCTCTAAACATCTCGATACGTTTGAAATGTAAGTATTTCCTCGTGAAATTAGTGAAAGCTGTAAGTTCAAGTTACAGAGTTTTTTGAGTAAAGGCCTAAAGAGAGAAAAGATCAGACTCTCTGAATAAACGAAACATTACTAAGATAAAATTTCATGGTTCTAGTTTCCGGGCATTTGTAAAGATTCCATTTAGAATAAATGTATTTGAATTAAAAAATATAATTAAAAATCCTTTGTAAAAGGTATATATTTAAGGCCCAAACGGGCTAAGTTAAAAAGACATAACGTTTTCGGAATCCACGTTCCATCATCAGTGTCTAGGAGTACATGAATGTAGCCACCAAGATTAAATATATGGGTAAAAACCCGTTAACAGATGTTTAATTACATTTAGTTTTAAAAATACGTTATAATAATTTAAGATGATAGAGTAACATCTGTTAACGGGTTTTTACCCATATATTTAATCTTGGTGGCTACATTCATGTACTCCTAGACACTGATGATGGAACATGGATTCCGAAAACGTTATGTCTTTTTAACTTAGCCCGTTTGGGTCTTAAATATATACCTTTTACAAAGGATTTTTGATTAAATTTTTTAATACATGGTATACAGCCAACTACAGGAACGCAGATTCCTTGTGAATAGTATTTAAATTACTTCTGTTTTATATTTATTGAGTAAGATTTAAGCATTCTAAGAAGCATAGTTTGTCTGTTTCTATTGATTTTGTTTTAAAGAAAGATATTTGGAATTTAAAAGCAAGCAAAGTTGACTCCATATTTCTTTTATTTTGTTCTAACTTAATTATTTCTTCACTTAATAATTTGTTCCGTTCTTTGACTCTCTTTTTGGTTTTCTAAGGTTTGGTTTAAGTTTTTTATTTCCCTTTCTTTTAAGGACAAAGTAAAATAGGAATTTTCTAATTTGAATGACAGTGTAGCAGAATCCCCAGTAATATCTCTATTGCCGATGTTTAAGAATACTTTGTGAATTGTTTTTTCAGTTACTCTACCTCTGCATTGTGGGCAACTTTTGGATCTTTCTATCCAGTTCATTAATCAGGGAAAATGAAACACATGTCCACATTGTGTAAAATAAATGTCAGCTCCCGTAATAAACAGTTCACTACAAATAAAACAAGTAAAATTCATATTCTTCAATTTGTGGAATATATTATATTTATTTTATTGTTTATATTATATCGTAAAAAATCATAAACCAAAAAAAAAGAAGCAGTCTCGCTGTTACCTTACGTACACAACTAATTATCTTTTATATTATTGAACCAGCACCTTTAGAACTTAAGATTATTTAATATATTTTTTTAATTACTATATTTTTTAATATATTTTAGTAGTTTTTATGGAATTAATAATTAAATAACTTCCTCTGAAGTAAGAACTTCCTTTGTAAAATGATATATACCATTTTACAAAAGAAGTTTTTACTGAATTGCAAGTTTTTAGAAGTGTATTGTACTGTATTTATTACTGTATTGTATTGTAAGAATTGTAGTTGTTTCGAGCAGCAAGTTCTAAATAAAAATAGCCATTATGATTGCCAACCGCCGTGGGGAGACGGCACTCTAAGAACAAGAAGTTTTTTAAACTATGTATATTAAACTATTACCTTTAACAATTTTGCAGGTATCCAAACATTGCTCCTGTGTTAAAAAGTTATTCCTATTTCCTCTGCATCCTCCATAAACAAACGGAAAGCATTTAAGCTTGGTAGCATCAAACCACCATCGGTTGAAATATCCTTGGCATGGTCCAGGATCTCCATCTTGCATGCATACAACTAATAATAACAATAATAATTATTATTTACTAAGTAGATCAATAAAAAATTTAGAAACAATTTATGACAAAGTAATTTTTGGAAAAAAACCTAGTAAACCATTTAGTATACTTTGAAAATTTGGAAAAAACACTCTTGGGATGATAACATCTTTGTGTAACATTTTTAGAGACAGATAGTGCTGTTTGTGATATTAATACAAACATTTATGAAGTTTCATTTTTATGAAGAGATAATATATTATATCCCTCGGATTCCTTGAGCCCTTGTGAGGGCGTGGCGATACTCTAAATGTTATTGGCTTGCTGCCTCCATTGGCTACGATCCTGTACCATATAGACATCTTCATGACATTTTCCTCTTGGTCTTCAGCCTTTTAACTTTGCCACTACTACCAATAGTTCCATGGTAGTATTATATACAATATATTGTATATATATATATATATATATATATATATATATATATATATATATATATATATATATATATACCGGGTGGTGAATCGCCAAACGGACCATAGGAAACTCAATGGGAAATTCTAAATTGTTGAATTCCTGTTTTAATAATTATTTTAAATCAAAAGTTATAAGAAACTTTTTATAGAGGAGTGAAATCTGCATTAAAAACAAGTGTTGTTCTACGAATTAAGCGTATTGTACTCCAAATTTTGCAAAAATATAATACATTTTTTAGGCCACCCCTTAAAGTCAGGCCACAGGCGATACAAAAATGTGTATGACATGTTGAGTTTGACCATTTTGATGTTTCTGATATTTGACTATATTTGAATTTTGAATTGTCAATATTTTTATTTTATGATTAAATTATAAACAACAAATTTTCGCAAATAGTACTACTACTAGTTAACAATAAATAGTATTTTGTAAGCAATAAATTATATTGTTTACAAAGCAATAAAGTTGCTTAAATGTACTCAGTTGACGAAAAATCGCGATAATGTTATATTCAGGCAATAGTGCGAGCACTGCCAGATAAATACACTCCAATTCTATTTCAGGTTATACATTTCAAAGAATTTCAATATAGTTTTACTGTGATTCTTCCTAAAAATAATTTTTGATAATTTCTAAATATAAAACTATAACAAATGTTCAAACAGTACGCCAATTTGAACTAAGCAGTATCCCAATCGATTGTAAAATTCTCGTCCAACATTAGCCAGAACACGTGACGTTATTTTTGCACACTCTTCAATAATTCGCATTTTTAATTTTATTGCTTCTGTAAATCTGTAAATCTGTAATCTGTAAATTTGTTATCAAAAATCTGTAAATTTTTGGTCAGAATTCATTTTTGATTTTAGATGCCCCAGATAAAATAATCGTTTGGAGCTAGATCTCCCGATCTCGGGTGCCACTTAACGTTACAGTCAGGTAAAGCTGTTTTAAGGAATTCCTTAACCACCCAGTTATTGCGCGCAGGGCATCCATCCATTTGAAACCAAATTTCTTCTTCATTTGGAGCTATTTCTGCAAGTCTGGGTAAAATCTCTTCTTGTAGCAAATCTAAAAACTTTTTTGAATTTAAATTTTCCTCATAGAAAAATGGTCCAATAATATTGTGTTCAAATATTTCTAACCAGACATTTATTTTTCGACGATATCGGGTATGGCTTTCAATAATATCCTCAGGCTTTCCTGTCTACCAAATCCTATAATTTTGAACATTTGATTCATTATTTAATGTAAATGTACATTCATCACTAAACAAAATGTTCTTTTTTTAAATTGTCTGTCTTCATTATCCCAATTCGCGCACTATTGCCTGAATAAAACATTTTTATTATTGCTACTTTCTCCTTAACTGAATACATTTTAATTCAATTTTATTGTCTTTTCAACAATTAATCTTCTTCTTCTTATGGTACCTATCAGTTACGAATGTTGGACACTAACATGGCTATTCTGACTTTGTTGACTGCTGCCCTGAAAAGTCCGGTAGTGGTTAAGTTAAACCACTTTTGCAGGTTATGCAGCCAGGATATTCTTCTACGTTCTGGACCTCTTTTCCCATGCACTTTACCTTGAAGTATGGTCCGAAGTAGGTCATATCGTAACAATTAATCACAAAATAAATATTTTGGCAATTCAAATATTGGCAAATATCAGAAACATCAATATGACCAAACGCAACATGTCATACACATTCTTGCACAGCGTGCGGCGTGACTTTAAGGGATGGCCTGAAAAATGTATTATATTCTTGCAAAATTTTGGAATAGGTTTAATCGTAGAACAATTTTATATTTGTTTTCGATACAAATTTCAGTCCTCTCTAAATAGTTTTTCTTGACTTTTGGTGTAAAATAATTAGGGAAGCAGGAATTCAACAATTTAGGGTGTAGGGTAACACATTTATTATCATCATCATTCTACCTTTATAACTCTGTCTTCGTTCGCCAAGCACCTAATCCCATATTTCTCATGTGTTCATCGATGTTATCAAGGAACCTTATTCAAGGTCTTCCTTTTCTTCTCTTGCCAATGGGTCTATCAGGGAGCATTTTTCTAGCTGGGTCATTTTGTTCCATCTGCATTACATGCCCTACCCTCCTCAGATGTCCTATCTTAAAATATTTTACGACGTCTGGTTTCTATAAAGTTCAAAGTTGTATCATATTCTTCATACTCCATTGTCATTCAACGCTTCATAGATTCGCCTTAGAACTATTCTTTTGAAATGTCCTCATTGTATATGCATAGTAACCGTTTATAGTGGAGAAGATTTAGAAAACTCAATTGGATATAGAGCAAAGAATCGCAAAATATCTTAATACTTCAGGAGCACTGTGATCAACCAGTACATATTTTCTATAATGACGTAAGTACAATGAAAAAGTACAATGTAAAGGGCAATGTTAGTTCCAGTAAACGTCCAAGTCCTGGTAAACGACCATCAGATCGAAAGAGGAACGACTGGGTAAGATCAAAAACAAAACTCGAATATATCACAACAAAAATTACCAAACTCAAATAAAGCATCGTAGGCCACACTACTAGATAAAACGATCAACATTAGAACGCCACAATACAATTAGAAAGCTACACGACCAGAGAAAGACTACAGATGAAATGGGTAAATGATATTAAAAAATAGCTGGGGTAAATTGGAAGTATGTTGCTTAGGATGGAGAGCTATCGAAGTAGTAAGGAGATACCTATGTCCAATACTGGACGATTGAAGGCTAAGAAGAAGAAGACTCAAACCTACTACGGATAAGAATTGTTAATAGTCATGAATCATGGCAGCAAATGTTATAATGAAAATCATAATCAAGCGTTTGTACAGATATGTGAAAAGCAAAGATAAACTACTGCACTAAGCTTCTGAAGGTAAAATATGTATACTATATGGCTATAAAAATATAATGGTCTCATGTTTTTTGAACATGTTAAATGGTAAATGAACATGGTAAATTGTGTTTAAAATAATCACATGGACAAACAAAAACATGCCAAAAACCAACTTTAGAGGAAATCAATGATAATAATTGGTACACGTAATGTTAGGAGATGTATACATCCTGAGAAAAATAAACAACTTAAATCAAGTTATGTGCGCCATAGGTAATCTGCATAAGGAGTCTTATATCCTCTCCTGTGAAATCTGGTCATGAGTGTTTTGATGGCTAGGATCAAAAATGACAGGTATGATATATCATTAGATACCGTAAGAATGATGACTTATTAAACATGATATTCGGATACAAGCCTAAAATACCATTTAAATTGGACACCTACTAAAATCCAGGTTGTACTTATGTACAACACTATAAGCCTTCTAAACCATTTTTTCCAATAACGAAATATACAGGCAACTAATAGCCACAACTTTTAAGGCACCACGGATAGGTGACATGTATTTTATTATCACATTTCTAAGTGGCTGTGATATGACTCAGGGGTTTCGATGCATCATCATCATCCTCACGTAGCGCTACAACCCTGGGTGGGTCTTGGCTGACTGTACATCTTTTTTTAAATTTGTTCGGTCTTCCATCAACCTAGGGTCAAATGGAATGTTCATTTTCCGGAGATCTGCTTGGACGTTATCTCTCCATCGCATTCTGGGACGTCCGAGTGGTCTTTTGCCTGTGGGTTTCGATGCATGACCACCTAGATCTCCTAACATTAACCGTGTCGACAATTCTATATGGAGCAGATTTTTTGATTATTCATCATTTGCCATGGTTTGAAATGATTCCTTAACACTTAGAAAAACAGTTAGATATTTAAAAAAAATTATAAAAGCAGTCCTACTCCATATCAAAAATCTGCTATAAATCATTAATAATTTTCACTTTGGATTTCATTATGTCATTTTAGTTTTTTGTGCCTTAAGTTTTTTATGTAAATTATTCATTATTGAATATTCTTAAATTTTTTTAAAGATTATTAAATATTAAGTTAATTATTAAAATATATTAAAAGATCATTTTTTTTTCAAAAAACTGTTCTATGAAACACTAGAAGGAAATGCCGAGAAAATCCCGGAATCATTATAGCAGATTCAACTTCCAAATAGGTAAAGAAAGCTTCAGAGAGGTTGCAGGTAAAAACTCGATACATAACATAACAAACAATAACGGAGAAAAACTATGTAATTTAGCAGCGACATTCACATGCACATAAGTAGCACGGGATATAAACACCAACACATACACAATAACATATACGAGACCAGGAAGACTGGGAAAAAACCAAATAACTGGTGGAAGACTGGAGGAATGGTGGAAAAAAATCAAACAAGAAATAAACAAAGCAGCAGAGAAAGTGGTTGGCTAAATTCAAAATTAAATAAGAAATAATTGGTTTGACGATTAGTGCAAAATAGTAGTGGAAGAAAAGAATGAAAAAAGATTAAAATGGTTTAGCACAAGCAAAGAAGAGAAACGAGAAAACTACAAAGACTAAATGTAAAAGGCAAAGAAATGGTTTAAATTAAAGAAAATCAAAATGTAGTAAAAATTATAAACGAGGCAAAAACAGAAAATAAAAGACACAACTCAAAATCATTATACAAATACTCAAAACTAGGCAACCGAAAACGAATGGCTAATACAGCTATAGAAGCAGAAAAATTGTAGAAGTATTTCGAAGAATTATATCAAGAAACAGATAGAGAAGAAAAACGAGAAACAATAATGAACAAAACAAAAAAGAGAAAGAAGAAGGAGAATAGACATATACAGAACCGAAAAATAAAATAAATACGAAAGTACTTTTTCCCTCAATGGAAATATTAACGCATACAATTTGAGGTATTGGAGTGACACAAATCCTCACGTCTTTCATCATAAAAAACATACTACACAATTAATATTTTAATGGGAATAAGTCACAATAAAATTGCCACAATAAAATAGCTTCGGAACTATATTAAAAAACATACTAAATTTCTAAAAAAAAGTAAATGCTTGGGCAGGTATTTTGGGAAACCACATAGTTAAGCTTGTTTTTCTCAACTTAACCTGTGAAGTGAATCTGGATATGTTGCAAAACACAAGTGAGCCGGTAATTCTTGAAATTATGGAAGATAATCCAGATAAATTCGGCAACTTGGAAATAACGTTTCACGAAGATTGTGCTTCTGCATACTATTATGGTCTAGTAAGCCGTTACCTAGATGAGGAATATCGTGATAGATGGATTGGACGACGAAGTACGATAGAATGGTCAGCTCGATCACCAAAACTCACACCATTAGATTTTTCATCTGTGAGGGTACTTGAAATCTAAGGTTTGAGCTGCAGCACCCGACAGTATTGACATTTTGAAACAACGAATTTTTGAAGAATGTAGGGTAATTTCCCTCGATATATTTGTACGAGTACGAAAACAGTTGAGCAATAGGATGCATTTTTATCAGAAAGTAGATGGAGCACATTTTGAACACTTAATATAAGAACTGGTTCTTAAATCTTTATTAATTAGATGCGAAACTATAATTTTATTATTTATTTAATTTATTCATCAAAATCAGCTTAATCTCAAACAAAATTAGTATGATTGAATAGGCAAGGTCTATACCTTTCAAACGAGATATCACTTGACATAAGGGTCCATTTAAAATTATCGGCTACAGTGGCTCTGTAACGTCATCTATGTTACGTCACCTTTTATGAGTAATTGAGAAGCCTACGTCCATTTATTTCTTCCCTCCAAAATTCCCTATTATAAATATAACTGTTCAAACAGTACGACGGACTTTTGGTTAGTACTGTATATTTTCTTCACTAAATAGAGATCTTAAATTATTTAATGTACCTTTGGCAGTGTTCATATCAATGATGCAAGTGGGAACATCCTCACATGGTAATTGTTGGATCAATTCTACACGACTACTACATTCTTGTTGCCTTGAAGGATCTACTAACAAAAGTCTTGTGCGCATCTTAATTCCCTTTCCACAAGATGCACTGCACGGGCTCCAATCACTCCATGCTGTTGTTGGACACGAAGGATCATCTGAGTCAATTTCGCCGGGTTTGCACTCCCGATTTATGCACTTTTCTTTTTCCACTGAAAAAAATAAAGACAATGTATTAGTTTTAATATATCATAGTTTTTGAAAGATAGTATGAAATGTATTAGGGTGTCAAATGTTTTCTTTAAGAAAGCCATGAAACGTTCTCAAATAGATCTTCGGTGATGTAATCGTAATATAAAAGAACAAATTTAATTTAAAAGGCAGAATATTAAATCTAATAGCGAATTTAAAAAAGAACAGAAAGAGGGATAAAACTAATACTATATTATTCCGGTAGAGAAAAATCATCAAAATGAAGGAGTAGGAATTATATTAACAGATGAATTAAACAACAAAGTAATCAAATTTGAATCCATAAACTTAAAAATATAAGACACCTAATAAACAAGAATAGCAAAAGTTCCAAACAGAATTCTAAAAAATATAGCAAAATATGGAAAGAATATCATAAATTGAAATCTAAAATGATAGAACTCTGTATTAACAACAATCTACCAATGGAAAACGAATATACATACGTGGCGGAAGTAATTTAAAAAGTATAGTAGATTAATTAATAGATTATGCAAAAAATTTAATTATTAAAAACAAAATTATTAATTAAGTATCAAATTAATATTAATGACTAAACAAAAATCATGAACATACAATTGCGAAAAGAAGCGGAACAAGGAACAAAATATTGACTAGTCGTAGAAGAAATGCTCGAGAAAAAATATATTGAAGAATAAAGAAATTAAGATCTGGACTTAGAAAGACATACATCTAAAAATTATGGTGCATATCTACACTCACCGGCAAAATTAACGGAACACCTTAAAATTGTACATGTTAGATGTCTCGAATTTCCTAAACGTGTTATCCGATTTTAGTGATTTTTTTAGTATGTTATAGGTATATTATTTAAGAATATCGATGTAATAATATTGTTGCTAGACAGGTCAATGTCATTTTATACCGGGTGTAACAATCCTACTGTGTTTTTTCCTTAAAGTTCGGAACACCCTGTGGAATATTCTAGCATATATAAAATATTGAAATTAAAACTTAATTATAGCCTCAGGCTTTCTTAACATTTTCTTTTTTGATTCATTTGCTTATGTTTGATAATAAAAAAGTTAGGTACGTTAACAATTAGCCATGTTTTTCATCAATAAATCCTCATTTTCTGCTTAGTTTAAAAACAAGCCTAAAGTAGGCTATGAGAAGTTAACAATTTAATGCACACACCGGCAAATTTAAAGGAACCTGTTATTAATGCAATATTTCTTTATATCTGTATTTTATAGACTATATCTACATAGCTTTGAAAGCTCCTTGTCACAAGAAAGTCTTAAATGTCAAAATGTCAAATTAATTTGTTTATTTGTATTGTGTTTTACATTTTACAGTCATTCTGTCTGTTCATAACAAGTACAAACTTGTATTTAATTGAGCGCACAATAAGAAAGAGACTTAAAGAAGCTGGTCTCAAGTCATATGTGCCAATAAAAGCTCCCAGATTCCAGAGACACCATCGTTTAGCACGACTACAATTTGGTCGAGTACATCAAAATTGGAATGATAACCACTGGAGTCAAATTCTCTTTACGGACGAGAGCCGTTTCTGTGTAAATTACATCGACGGTAGAGAAAGATTGTATTAACGCCAAGGAGAACGAAATGCCCCTTTCAATTTTACTACGACCGTACCTTTTGGTGGAGGTTCAATTATGGTGTGGGGCGGTATATGTTTGGGAGCAATAACAGAGTTAGTGGTGATTGATGGTGGAGCATTAACAGCAGATAAGTATATCAGAGGTATTCTCCAAGGCCATGTGGTACCTTTTTCACCATATATTGGCGAAAATTTTATTTTATAGTGTAAGAGTGTGTAAGATATGGGTATAACAACGATGAATTGGCCAGCTTGTTCCCCAGACCTAAACCCGATAGAGGATATGTGGGACATGCTAGTCAGAAAACTTAGGGCACGGGTTCCTGCTATTTAAAACAGAGAAGGAGTCACAATTGCAAAAGATTGAGGAATGGGAGAGGCTGCCCAACAACTGATCGATAACGTTATCAGAAATATGAGAAGACGAACAACTGCAGTTGTAAGGGCTCGTAGGGAAAACACACGCTATTAGAGCCAAAAAAATGAATAAAAAAACAATTTAAGTTCAAACTGTACAATAAAGTTAATCCATTTAAAATCCGTATTTTGTTGAGTCTGACATCTTTGTGTTTTATTTCTTCTTAAACAGGTATTATATTGTACTACCATTGTAATATAAATTCAAAATACTTCACCAACATTCGTATTATGATATTATCTAAACAGTATATAGACTAGAGAGAAAATACTTAGATTGTATGGTTGTTCCTTTAAATATGCTGGTGAAACTAAGAAGAAAATGAGCATTTATTGATGAAAAACATGGCTAGTTGTTAACGTACCTAACTTTTTTATTATCCAACACAAGCAAATGAATCAAAAGAGAAAATGTTAAGAAAGCCTGAGACTATAATTGAGCATTAATTTCAATATTTTATATATGCTAGAATATTCCACAGGGTGTTTCGAACTTTAAGGAAAAAACACAGTATGATTGTTACACCCGGTATAAAATAACGTTGACCTGTCTAGCAACAATATTATTTCATTGATATTATTAAATAATATACCTATAACATACTAAAAAAATCACTAAAATCGGACAACAGGTTTAGGAAATTCGAGTCATCTAACATGTCCCATTTTTAAGGTGTTCCGTTAATTTTGCCGGTGAGTGTAAATCTTGGCATAAGACTAACAACCAAAGGAAACTGTGAAGAGACAATCAGAAACAGAGTCACCAAAGGTAATAGGAGCATTGAATTCAACATTATGACAGAAAAATATTAGACCTGAAACAATAAGAGAAACTTGGCAGTTGACATAAAAGGCAATAAAGTGACAGTGAGTATTATACATAGATTTTGAATCAGCAAAAGAGCAGCAGGAAGAAATCAACTGGAGCATATTAGAACCCAATAAATCAAAAGGCAAATAAAAGAAATGATAACACATAATAGAAATAAATACATGAATAGAAAAGGAATGACTTCCAAAAATGATTTTGAAATGGATCCCGTCGGAGAAGAGACAACGAGGTAGACCACCTACAACATGGTTACATGGAATCTCCAAAGCAATGTCAGCAAGAAATAGTAAGTGAAAACGACTGGAAGACAGCAAAACCAAAGGTATATTACGCTATAAAAGGGATTATCTAGTAGAAATATTGCTGGATAGAGAGAAATTAGAAAACAGATAAATCAAAAACCTCTACTAAAAAAATTAAAAGGAAAGAGATAGGCCGATACTAACATCTTATGAGAAAAACAAGGCAATATAATTGAGAGGATAATAGAGATAAGTTAAACAAAGAAAATAGAAACAATCGATAGATCTAATAAACCAAATTATTCAAAAAGACGAAGGACGATTAAAGAACTGATAGCAATGAGTACAAACCGGAAAAACTGAAAGAAATCGATAAGCAACGATCACATACGTATCTCAACGTGTCTTGAACGTGTCTCACAGTATAATTACTTGGGAACTGTAATCAATGGGTCATGGGACAATACTTAAGAGATTAAATGTCGCATCGGAAAGGCAAACAGTGCATTCTTAACTATGAGCTTTATGTTCAAGAGCCATGACCTCACCCTAGAAACAAAAATAAGGCTCCATAAATGTTACGTTTACTCAGTGCTTCATAACGGAGTAGAAATGTGGACATTGAAAGCGAAAACTCTATCAAAACTTCAGGCTTTTGAGCTATGGTTATTCAGAAGGATCCTGAAGATACCATAAACAGACAAAGTCACCAATGAAGAAGTACTACACTGGATGAACACAACCGCGGATTTGGTCAACATCGTGAAGGGTCGTAAAATGCAGTACTTGGGACATATAATGAAAAATTAAGGAAGATATGAGCTACTCCAATGCATTTTGCAAGGTAAAGTTGAAGAAAAAAGGGCCCCAGCACGAAGAAGAATATCCTGGCTTGCTAACCTGAGAGCATGGTACAGAAAGACCTCAACACAGCTATTCCGTATAGCAACCAACAAAGTCATCATAACTTTGAGGGTATACAAGGCAACTATCGAACACGGTGATTAATTTAATCTTGACCAAGTACTTTCGATCAATAGATCATCTTCAGGGGCATCTGAAATAAGCCAAGAAACGTTTTTTATAAAAAGGAAAATTAACTCACTTGGATAAATAACTCCAAGTTTATGGTTGAAAAAATTTTATATGTGATAAACGTTTATAGACTTACTTCGTCAGTTGTGGCCTATCCGACATAATAGAATGTCATAAATATAAAATTTGGACATAACAATACAAAATACAATACACAAAGACAAACAAACACTTTAAAAATTTTTTAAGGAGATGCTACATGTTGTATAGAAGCCGGAGACAGAATGGGCTCCCGGTCTGACGGAAATATTGAGATGACATGTGACAAATGACAGCTTGTGAAGGGCAGTTATGTGATCTGCACCTTTCAAAATTCTATGAAACTAAGTATTGACCAAAGGTCCAACTGACACCACTATAGGAAATCAACTGATGAAATATAAAATTATATAGTATATTTTTTATGTAGATTGAATAATCCCAATCTCATACTCAAACCTGTCTATAATAATTAGGATGTTAGTTTGAGAGCAATTGAAGTTGACATAAAGTATGAATGTAAGAAAAGACTAACAATATATTAGACAGTGGATGGTTGACTACAATAAAATGGTCCACCAAGCGCTATCAGTACTGTAAAAAAGAAAAATCTGAATATGCAGTTAAATTACTAAAAGTTAAAATCAAAATTGAAGACAAAATATATAAATGGGTTACAGTCCACGTAGTTCAGTTGAATCCACAGTCAATGGAAGAACTTCAAAATTAATATTGAAATGCTCAGTGCATAAAGTCTAAACAGTCGAGCTGGGTCCTCTACGAGCTGAAGCTGTAATAAAGTTTTTAAATATAGGATTAAATTTAGTACAATTTAAATTAATTTGAGTATTAAGACAGTGAGAGTTTTCATTTGTTTCCCTTGTAATCTCCAAATCTTCCAATAAATCCAACTCAAGATAGTTTTTCTTTCTGCTAATGTCATGTAAGATAGATGAACCAGAATTGATGTTAAAATTGTGGTTGCTGGATACTAAGTGTTGACCAAACTTGAAGAATTTGGTCTTTTCAAATGTTCAGAGACTCTAGTGGATAACTTTCTGATGGTTCTACCTACATAAGAGGCATCACAATCATCACATTTTAATTTGTAAATACCACTTTTATCAAGTGTATTCATCCTATCTTTGGTATTGATTAAGAAGGAACCTAAAGTGTTATGTGATTAAAGGAAATTTTGATGTTATCAATTGTAGAAGTAAAAAGTTTAGATATTTTATTGGAAATGCTACTAATATAAGTGAAGCCAGATATCATCATAGCCAGAATGATCGCCAACGTTCGGAACTTACAGGTACCTTAAGAAGAACAATCTCACGACAAGTACACGAAAGAATATATATAATTAGAATATAAATATAAAAGCAATTTTACCAATATATCGGTATTGACGATATATAAAATATATTCATTACTTACTGGTTAAAATATGAGAGCATTTTTTTAATCCACTTCTATTGAAGAATTTTCGAGTTCTCATTCTTTGCCCAGGGCCACAAATTTCAGAACAGGACGACCAGGCGCTCCACTTTGTTGTCGCACAAACACCGTTGTTGTCAAGAGAATCTATTTCTTGTGAATCTTTTTCTGCGTCTCTAAACAAATTATATAATACAGCTTTATATACCTTCATATTTTTAAAGTCATATACATACTAATATCAAAAGTAGTAAAACACAATATGATAACATTTAGTTCATTAATAATAACAGGGTTAGGTAAATAACATTCCTTAACATTGTTTTTTATGGTAATTACAATTTATAAATTTCTCTAGGATCTTAAAATAATAATAATCTAGGTTTGTTTTTTTGACGAATCTATCATGCAGATCCTTACCCTAAGTAGAGCTGGGAAAAAATACAAAGGGAATTGCATTTTAAGGACGCTAAAATATCTCCTGAATGTGATGGTGTGGTCCAATATAAGCAGTGAAAGAACTGGTAGACTTTACATTGTTGAAGATACAATACTAGAGGACCAGTACTTAGGAGTATTGCAAATAAAAATGGTTACTCAGGTGTAAGAGTGGTTCCCGAATAAGAGTTTCACGTTGATTATTATTTATTTATTTATCGTATGGCAATTACAACACAGTTAGAACAAAATTACAAACACTAGTAATATAGGTATATGACAAACTTTAAATAATTACAAACAAACATCAAGTGTATTAACATAATCAATTGACTCTGAAGTTGCAAACAGGAAGTCTTCAGGGCTACCGTTGTAGGATCTTGAGGGACACTCTTCAATAATGTGGTCGATCGTTTGGTTCTTCCCACAGTCACATTGAGGAGACGGATTCTTTCCCCATTTATGTAGCATATATGCACATCTGCCATGTCTGGTTCGGATCCTGTTTAGAGTGGACCATGTTTTACGTGGAAGATCAAAACCTGGTGGCTTGTGAATAATGCAGGTATGATATTTTGCCATGCATTCCATTCTTGGGACCATGCATTCGTGATGTTGAACTCCTCATGTATCATTCTTGCCGTTTTCATTGGTGGGTTTCTAGAACGTAGACGGGTATTTCGTGCATCCTCGGTATCTTGGTGGATCGGCAGGTTTATATTGTTCATGATCTTTTTGTATTCACGTATAAGTGCGTCAACTCGTCGTAAATGTGGAGGTGGAATGTGACTTAATACTGGAAGCCATTGGGTGGGAGTTGATTTAATTGTACCAGCTATCATCCTCATCGTGCTGTGCAGCTGAGTGTGGACCTTTTTTACGTGTGGACTGTGTAGCCAAACTGGGGCACAATATTCAGCGGTCGAGAAAACAAGGGCTAAAGCAGTAGAGCGGAGAGTGGAAGCCGATGCTTCCCAGGTGGTACCGCAGAGCTTCTGTATAATGTTATTTCTTGTACTCAACTTTTGGGCAATTTTTGTTAAATGCTCTTTAAATGATAGCGTTCTGTCTAGTGTTACGCCCAGGTACTTCGGTGTTTTGTTGTGGGAAAGTGTGGTATTTTCAAACCGTATGTTGAGTTCCTTTCCAGCAAGTTTATTGTTCAGGTGAAAGCAACTTACTTCTGTTTTGGATGCATTTGGTTGAAGCCGCCACTTGCAAAAATATTTGCTCAATATATATAAGTCTGCCGTCATAACTTCTTCAGATGTTTCTAGTGTTCTGCATCGTGTAGTGAGGGCCCAGTCATCAGCGTATCCGAACTTTCTTGATTGTGTTTCTGGCATATCTGCTAAATATAAGCTAAATAGTAATGGAGATAGCACTGACCCCTGTGGTAGGGCATTCTTAAGTATCTTTGGTGGGCTGATATCTGTGCCCATCACTGCTTGAAACATTCGGTCGTTGAGCATGCTATCTATTAAATGTGCTATTTGTTTACAGGGGATTGCACGGAGAATTTTGTATATAAGGCCCTCTCTCCATACTGTATCGTAAGCTACTGAGAGATCAATAAATGCCGCTGAAGTTTTAAGTCTTCTTTGGAAATCCGCTTCGATGTAGGTGGTGAGTGACATTACCTGGTCCGCGCAGCTTCGTTCTGGTCGAAAACCCGCTTCGGTGCGGGTTGATTAATGACTCGGTGCCTTGTCATAAGACAAAAACTGTTTTTCTCCAAAAACAAATAGAGGTGCTCAACTGGCCTTAAAAGTCTCCAGACATGTATGGCATAGGAGAGCAATAATTTAACAAAACTGCCAGAAACGAATAGAAAATATGCCAAAAAGATGCCAGGTAGTCATTACTGCAAATGGTGATACTATGAAGTAATTGTATTAAAGGCTTATGGCACACTTTTAAGTTTTTATATATTTTTCTTTTATAAAACATTTCTTGTAAATTTCTACATTCTTTCTACATTTCTTTTAAAATATATTTGTAAACTTTATAATCTGCTAAATCGCAGTAAAATAGAAATAATCTAATCTAACATCTAACCCAGATCTTCCATTAAATGTTTGTTAGGAGATAGAAAAAGTATTTAGATATAAAAAGTTTTCATATAGTTTAGAAATTGTAACTTCTCTTTGGCAGAAATAAAAATAAAGAGAAATTAGTACAAATTACTTGAAAAAACTCAGTTCTTAACAGATGAGCACAATATTTCAGTGAACATCTAAATATAAACGATATTGAAGGAGGGTACAATAAAGAAAATCAACAGAATCTACAACGGCAACTACACAGTGAAGACCCAACAAGAGAAGAATTGTCAAATGCCAACTTAAAACTCAAAAACAATAAAGCCCCAGGAATCGATGAAATCTATTCGGAAATGTATAAAATAGGTGGTGATTAACTTTTTTCAGCAATCCATAAACTAATAATACTTATATGACAGAATGAATTGGTACCAGAGGAGTGGCTAAGGGAATAATATGTCCATTGCATAAAAAGGGTGATTAATTGGAGTGTAAGAACTATAGAGACATTACTCTGTTAGCATCTGCGTATAAAATCTTTTTTTGTTGCGTTTGAAAGACTTAAACATTTTACAATAGTAGGTACATTGTTTACCGGGTAGGAAAAGCTTAACATTCCTGGACGACTGTGAAGATTGCTAAGTCGAGGCGCAAGCCGAGACTTAGCAACACAGAGTCCAGGAATGTGGCTTTTCCTACGAGGTAAACATACTATTTTTCCGCAAATCGTTTAAAATTAGACAGATATTGATTGATTAAAAAAAAACGCGATAATTTTATTCCCAAATAAATGGTGCTTTGAAATTCCTAATAAAATTACTTGGGTTACTATGGAAACGTATTGAGGTTGAATTGTCAAACTTGACGCTTATAAATTTAATTGCTGGTGTTCTCGAAAGTAAAATGATAAGTGATGATGAAATTTCCATTCCTGGGACTCCTCCAGAGCTGGTTGAGGCAGTGAATACTGCTTCATTAGAATTATTGCCAAAGAAATCAAGAGAAAAGTACGAAAATGCATACAGACGTTTTATGGATTATCGCATGAGTAAAAATACGAGTTCTTTCTCAGAAAATTTTGTAATGGCATACTTCCTAGACCTTTGTTTAAAAATGAAATCTTCAACATTATGGGCCAATTATTTAATGCTGAAGTCAACTCTTGCACTTAAACACAATGTAGATATATCTACATACTCAAAACTTCGTTCTTTATTGAAACGGCAAGCTCAAGGTTATAGGGCAAAGAAATCTAAGATTTTAACGAAGGAAGAAATTGAAAAATTTATCCAGGAAGCTCCAGATAAAGAAAATTTAATGATTAAGGTAATTTACAAGGTTTTAATTTCTATTTAGATTATAGCTTTATTTATTTTTTAGGTGGCTGTAATATTTGGTATTTCTGGGGCCTGTAGAATGGATGAGTTAGTCCGAATGACTGTACACGATATAGAAGACTTAGAATCTAAGCTTTTAATCAGCATACCTGATTCGAAAACCAACAAACCAAGATCATTTGTAATTAATCAGATCTACTTGAATGTTTATCGAAAGTATGTTTCGTTAAGACCAGAAAATATGAACAGTGACCGATTCTTCTTTAAATATCAAAGCGGAAAGGGTTGTAGACAAGTGGTAGGAATTCATCAATTTAGAAAAATGCCCAAAATAATTGCTACTTATTTAAACTTGGTAAATCCGACAGAATATACTGGTCACTGCTTTCGTCGGTCTTCTGCAACAATATTGGTTGACTCTGGTGTCGACATAACTAGTTTAAAGAGGCATGGCGGATGGAAGTTATCAAACGTTGCTGAAGGATATATCGAAGAATCGTTTAACAATAAGGTTGAGGTGGCAAATAAAATTTTCACAGTACAAAATATTCAACAAAATGACACTTCCATCCTGCATGTTGTCCAAAATGTTTCTCATAGTTCTAAGAGTGTTCCTCCAATGTTCAATAATTGTACTAACTGTCAAATTACTGTAAATATAACAAATTGATCTTAAAAATGATTTCAGCAATGACTTGATGTTTTCAAAATATAAATTAATTCCTTATAAGCAATGTGTTTTCTATCATTTATGTAGAACACTAACAACTGTACGGAAATATCATTTCCTTACAGTAAGGAAGTCTTGACTTTTTCTTCAAGAAATTTTGACAGGAATGTCAAAATTTCCTGGCGATTTGCGGAAAATGATATTTTTATCAATATCAATGCGGTTTACTGCTGAAAAGTCAACTGCAAATCAAATTCAAGTACATAGGCAGATTCTAGAAAAGTCACAAGAATATAACATAGATACACACTATCTCTTCATCAACTTCAAAGCAGCCTATGACAGTGTGAGAAGAACTGCATTATATAATGCAACGATAGACTTTGGGATCCCACCTAAGTTAGTTAAGTTAACTCAACTAACAATGCAAAACGTAAGCTTATGCGTTAGAATTGAAGGAGAAAACTCTACGTTCTTTGACATTAATAATGGTCTAAGATGCGCTGGCGTTTCTTTTCTTTAATATTGTCTTGGAAAAGGCAATCAGACAATTCAATATTAAAATAAATTGAACTTTTTTTTTGATAGATCAACGCATTTTCTCGATTTCGCTGACGATATAGTATAGTGGGCAGAAGTATGAGAAACATAGTGCAGTGTTTTACAAGGCTTGTGAATTAGGACTTGTGCTAAACGAGGAAAAACTAAATATATGTTGGTTTCTAAAAACTCACGAAATATCCAACAGAAAATTCAAATTAGCAACCATACCTTTGAGCAAGTCAAAGAATTCTCATATCTTGGATCGCTAGTAAACGCAACAAACACGACAAGCGACGAAGTAAAAAAGACGCATAGCAATAGCAAACAGAACTGTTCACGGTCTCCAGAAAGATTTAAAAAATAAAAATATAAAACGCGCAGTAAAGCTCAATATATACAAGACCTTAATAAGACCGGTTTTGATATATGGGATTGAAACGTGGACCTTATCTCAAAATGATGAAAGACTTTTTGGAATTTTGAGAGAAAAATTTTTAGAATAATTTGTGGGGCCGTAAATAAAAATTTTGGTTATGGCGTCGAAGATACAAGTTAACCACTGATCTAGATATTGTGAAATTCGTTAAAATACAAAGACTTAGAAGGGCTGGACACTTTGCTGGGATATCAGATCAAGAATACACGAAGAAATTAATATTTTTAAAACCAGAGGGTACAAGGTAGAGAACGACCAAGAAGAAGATGAATTGATTATGTGGAAGAAGACCTACATACTCTAAGGGTCAGAAGATGGAGGAAGGTTGCAAGGAATCGACAGGAGTGGCGACTTTTTTGGGAGCAGGCCAAGATCCACAACGGATTGTCAAGCCACTTATAATGATGACTTGGCAATAAAACTTTCTAGTACAAATATTAAACGTTTGTGATTACTACAAAATGAGTAAATTACCCTTCACATTCAGGTACAGCTGCAACACACATTTCTTTTGATACTAACTGCCGATTACAATTATTTACATTAGCCTTTTGTGGAAACAGATATTGTCTAGTCCTCATTCTCAGTCCTTTTCCACACGTTACGGAACAATCACTCCATTGGGAAAATTCACTAACGGCACATTCAGCTAAAAAAAATTAAGTGTGTATTAAAAGTGCTTTGTAGTTCCAGATATAAAATTGTTATTTTACCGTTACATTTTTTGATATTAAATTTTGAAAAAAAAAAAATAATAATACAATAGGTAAACAGTCGCTACAATTTAGCAGTAAGACCACATTATAAGAATACTTACGTCTTGTAGTTTCTTCAGTATTTTCACTAATATCAAGCTGCGAAGATAGAAAATTGTCATCACAAGCTTTTGGTATTACTTTTTCCCTTGTTAAAAACAATCTAGCCAATGCCGGCATTTCCTTTTTGGTGGGGTCATAAAATGGTGCTCTGGGATCTTCAGGATAGGTAGTGGTAATTCTGTACATTCTTTCTCTAGGATTAGTTTCGGCGTTAGGAGACTAAAACAAAATTATATCAGAAAATGTAAGAAATAGTTTTACTCAAATAAAAAATAAACCGACACAATGCATTAAAGAATAATATAGATAGATTATATATTTACAAAGATTTTTTATGTTTCAAACCTTAATTGTCAACCATAATTACTATATTAGTATTATTAAATACCATACAGTACGACAAGCAAGAAGTGGTTTGTTGTACGTTGACCAAATTTTTTTATTACCTAAATTATTTCTACTCTGACCGTCAAGCGGAAGAGATCGAGCTCATAACGTTAAATTCACTACAGTGATGTCAAGTATTTAAATATTTCTTTGAAGCGGAACGGTGAAAAATGCTTAGGAGTCTTACTACTACTTTCCAAGTCATTTGGATTCCCAAGACATCATCGGCGTAATAATATTATGACTTGGATTAAGTAAGGTTTAAGTTTCGTTAATTTTAGGTTTTTGGTCATAACTTCGCCCTTGTCAAAGAGTAGAGTATATAATATGCATCACCTTGCCTTAATCTTTTAAATACTTAAAATTCTTCTGTCTCTTTTCCATCTACTATTATTTTATTAATTGTTTTCCGTAGTGTTATTTGTTAATTTGTTAAGTTTTCAATTGTTATTTTCTATTTTTCTTACAGGTTCTATTTCTCTTAAGGCTCTGGCAATAAATGAACACCATATATCTTGGTATATACTATGTCCTTATACCAAACATCTCTCAAAATATAATATGTTGGAAACAATTTTAATAAATTAAATAATTGAAAAAGATTAAATAAAAACGAAATAATTAATTTGCTAGCCATACCATATAACTTATGCCTCCATCAGTTCCTGCATCGTAGGGATATAGATCTATCGCCAATTTTTCAGTCCACGTACAGTTCTTTAAACACAAGTTCAATCCATTGATTCCTACAACCCAGTCCGGTGACGGTCCTGAAATAGAAATTAAACCATACAACGTTTAATGAAAAAAGGAACTCCATGAGTATATAAATATAATATATAATATAATATTATATATAAGATAATATTATATATAATATAATATATATATATATATATATATATATATATATATATATATATATATATATATATATATATATATATATATATATCATATCATATCAGATATCATATATCATATCATATATAAGGATCACTCAGATGAGTGGTGGGTTCTTATATCGGTCTCAAGGTGGAGAAATAAAAGACAAAGTTGATAGGCTACTTTATTTATTTTGAAGACGTTTCGCTTTCGTATTCTGAAAGCAGTTCATCTAAAAAGTACAATATGAGAACCACACAATAATGGAAAAGATGTTATAAGTGTTACCTTAAACAGACATGTAGCAGTCAATGATATTAACAAGTTTGTGAATAAAACTCAAGTAAATGGACATTATACGGTAATATTGTATAAACAATCAATTATCTAACAACATTTAGCAACTTATTAAAAAATTTAGCACAGCAACTGACCATGTGGTCTAAAGTGTAAGTAATATTTTATTTTACCTTAAGTAGTGAAAAAGAACCAAGAAAATCATAGATTTACTTCCAACTATTTGATAATTATTTAGCTTTGATTTTAACTTTAGGTAGCATTATTAAAGTGATTCTAATAGAAAAAATTATTTTAAAAAGTAGTGTAAATGAAGTTACCGATCAAAGCCTTACAGCTGCCGGCGGGAAAATGGCGTTAATTGAAACAGACCAAACTAAACCGTGAAAAGACAGCCAACCTTGAGGTCCAAAATTTGACAGAACAATAAGGTAGACGTACCACCCCAAATAATTGGGCGGTATATTTAAAAGTTTAAATGAGTTTGGATGACAACCCGCTTGTAAGAGACAAACCAATGAAAGAAATTGGTATTATAACAGCAATTCCTCGCATTAACCAGTCTAGAACGAACAAACAGGCGAAATTCATTCAACCTCATATATAATTAATAATTGTTTAACGTTTATGCATCAAAAGTCTTTTTTATTAAAACTTTTTATATCTGAGAATACTCTCATCTCCTCATGGCAGACTGCATGTAATACTTTAATAACTGTTACACATTTCATGTAGGTATGTCACATTGTTCAACTGTAAACACTGTAGTGATTTTGTAAAATTACTAGTTTGATAGTACAGTACCCTTGTCTATTAGTCAGAAAAATCTTTTTTCTGAACAACCACGTGGTCATAAAGACATGTGATCTCTTAGTGTCTTTAAACCATTCATTTTGTTTTCGTCAATAATATCTTTTGTCGGTTTTTGTCTCTGGTAAGTTTACAACAAAAACTGATTTTCTATCTTCTACGTGAGTAATTAGCATATTCATCGGTTCTGGCCGTTGACATGTACCAAATACACCAAATATTAATGCAACTTTTTTCATTAAAAAAGTATCATTCTGTGCTTTATAGATAAATTTTAAAACATTTTCTCTAGACAGAACTTTAGACTTATTTGGCTGGTATCCTTTGGACCCTTGCTATTCCTATTTACCATTAAGATCTATTTTATCATTAAGTATTTGGACCATAAGAAGATCGGAAAAAACTTTTTAGCAATTTCTTCGGGAATTTCAAAACTTTCCTGCATTTTCACTTTTTAGGTTTGACAGCAGCAAATGTTTATTTTTGTTTGACATCATTACCTGGTAGTGTCTACTCTACTATGATAAATTTTCTAAATTTTGAAAAATATTTATGATAACATATTTACGATTGATTGCAAATACGATAACAAACTAGTATAACATAACATAATATAACATAAAGTAGAACTCTGGCATAACACTCAGGCCAGAGGCCCACGTGTTTGTAAGATAGTCGCTCTCAAGTATAAACATCTATTTTATGCTCTTGTTACATAAATAACTATTATTCGTAAAGCTTTAAAGGTATCTTATCAGATACAAGGGTAAATTGTTTGCCTCAAATTGGTACTAATTTAAAAAAATCACCGAATACACTGCAGGAAACATAGTAGTTTTGATTATTGAGGTCCATAAAGCTTAAAAAACTTGTCAGGTACCTGGTCCGGTCAATGTTCTCAAAACTGTACTTGTTTAACTTATTTCTCCCTCGCCGCTAATACGGCTCGTTGAAGAAATTGAGGGATCATTATTGACTCATGGTATATTCTACTATTCTACTAGAACGGAGTCTAAGTTGAGAAAGTTCACAAAATGACATATTTGGGAACTGTGATAACGGACCAACTAGATCCAGACATGGAAATAAAACGTAGAATAGCAATGACTAAAACTACTTTTATGAAAATGAAGTCATTTCTTTGCAATAACCATCTCAGTTTAGAACTAAGGCAAAGAATGGTTAAGTGCTATGTTTGGTCTGTACTTTTGTATAGTGCAAAAGTGTGGATGCTAAAAGTATCGATCATGAACAAAATTGAAGCATTGGAAATGTGGGTTCATAGACGAATGCTGAAGATACCTTGGACAGCAAGAAAAACTAATGAAGAAGTACTAAGGAGCGTCAACAAAAACAGAGAACTGCTAAAGACTATTAAACATCAAAATATGTCTTATCTGGGACATATAGTAAGGGGAAGTCGATATAAAATTTTACAACTGATCCTTAAAGGCAAAATAGAGATCCGTAGAGGTGTAGGAAGAAAACACGTTTCTTGTTTAAAAAACATTCGTAAATGGACTCAGATACGAAATGAAGGACAATTATTCCATAGTGCAGAAGATCGAGAAGCCTTCGCAGTAGTGATCGCCAATGTCGGATAATTCTGATATGACACGTGAAGAATAAGATATTCTACTATTAGTGCAAATTAATTTTCCAATCAACTTACCAAACATGGAAGCTACAGAAATCAAATGATGACGTCTATCGACTCTAAAAGTTGTTGACGTGTTAGTATTAACGTTTGGATACCACAGTCCAGAAGCCTTGATAATTGTTCTCAGGTATTTACTTTTGGCTCTCAGTTCCGTTTCCATGAGTCTAACTGAGCCCCATTCAGCTAAACTTCTAAATCCTTCTGACGCAATTTGTCCCTCTCCCCAAAAACTAAAGTTTTTCTCGTGGGAAGCTCCGATTACATCTGAGAAGTGAGTTAGCCATAATAATGTTGGATAATCTTTGGGGTGAGTTTTACTGGACCAAATTCCTTCGAACACAAGCTAAAATATAAAAATTTTGCGTGTAAAAATTGAAATATAAATATAAAAGTTATTTAATGTTTAGGTATAATTTAATATTTTACTGGTACACTTTGTAATATGGAATGTTGTTTTCTACGTTAGGTGTAAGCTTAAAATTCAAAATAAAAAAAAATGCAGAAATAAATGCAAGGAAATTTTTTAAAGAAATAAAACAAATATATTGAAAAAAAAAACACAATAGTATAATTTTAGCCTTGCTTAGCAAACAGAACAATAGTGCTGTATGAGTGATTAGTCCGAAAATATGTACAAAAAAACTAAGTTTATGATTATTATAAATAAAAACCATATGGGACAAAACTTATGGAAGATAGCTGGAACACAATTCAACAGGATTAATAATTTATTAATACGTATCTAAGTTTCCGCTTTTTTCTGAGTTTAGCAACTAATGAATGTCCTGAAATCAAAGAAGATAGACGATAATGATCTCAGTATCATATCTAATTTGTACTATAAGCAGATAGCAAACGTATGCAGTAATGAAGAGCTGTCAGAAGAAATTGGAATTAGACGTGGAGTACTTTACTTTTTCGCGACAACTTTAAGTCATTGATTGTACATGTTAAGGGACATCTTGGGCATGACAGAAAATGCTCTGGACATTTGTACAGATCGCTATTAGCAGTTTACAACTTTCACTTTATTTTGTTGGTCTTTATTGGAATAACCTTAATCATCATCAGCATTCTGGCTTTACAAACCTGCGTGGGTCCCATCCTCCTCCAAAATGTCTCTCCAGTTGTCCCTATCTATCGCCTTTCTCCGCCAAGCACGTATTCCCATATTTTTCATGTCTTTATCGATGTTATCAAGGAACCTGGCTCTGGGTTTTCCTCTTTTTTTCTAGCCAATGGGTCTATCAAGGAGAGTTTTTTTGGCTGTTCCATTTTGTTTCATCCGCATTACATGCCCCATCCACCTTATATGTCATATCTTAATATGTTTTACGATATCAGATTTCTGGTATATTCTATAAATTTTGAAGTTATATCGTCTTCTCCACACTCCATTGTCATTCACTGTTCCATAAATTCATTGTGGTTGCGTGCTTATTTTCGTATACTTCGTTTTGTTGGAGTTTATTATTAAACCCATTTTTGTAACTCATTCTTTTATGCTACCTACACCTCTCATGCAGCGTTTTCCGTTCTCCTGATAATATTGATATCATCAACATGGGCCAGGATTTGCACTGATTTGTTATATTTTGAACTCGTAATTGTGATTTGTGACATACGTATTACTTTTTCCAGAGCCAGATTGAACAGTATACAAGTGAGAGGGTCTCACTGGTGCAGTTCGTTATTTGATTTAAAAGGTTGGGACAGTTCCCTCTGAATTCGTACTCTACATTTAACTTTTTAAAAGTTGAGTTAATTTTGTTAAATTTCCCAACTGATTTGGTATTCCTAGCTTTTTTATTGCTTTGAACATTTCTCTTCTATTCACAAAGTCATGTGCTGCTTTGTAGTTTATAAATATGGGATGAGTATCAATGCCATATTTTAGTGTTTTTTCCAAAATTTGATTGAGGGTTGCAATCTGATAAATTATTATCGATTTATCACCTCTGAAACCAGCCTGGTATTTTTCTACTATCCGTTCTACATGTGGTGCCATACGGTCACATCGTACTGTGGAAAATATTTTATTCAATACATTTAGAAGCGTAATTCCTCTTTGGTTAGGGCATTCAAAGATATTTCCTTTTTTGTGTATGATGCAAAATATTTCATTATTCCAATCATTGGGAAGGGATTTCTGTGTTTATATTTCTTTTATAAGCTGTTGTTATGCCCTTATGGTATCATGACCACCTTCTTTATATAATTCAGCTAAGATATTATCTATTCCAGGTGATTTGTTTCTGGATCGCTTTTTAACTGCATCTTTAACTTCAAGAATCTTTGGTGATTCCTCTTCCCTTTTGACTGTTCCCCTTACCTCATCTCTTTTTTCTTCCAGGTTTTCTTCATCTTCCTCTATTGTTGTTGTTAATAGATCGCCATTCTGACTTGTGCATTGTCTCGTGGTTGCCTTGATTTCTTTTCTGTTTATGTTAACTCTCTTATAGAATGCTCTGAATACTGTTACGTAATAAATATGAGTCATATTAAAAACCTGTAAATATGTTGTTTATTCACTAATATGTTCTAGATTTTATGACCCTTCGACTAGCTGGCAGAAATTCCAAGTAATAAATAAAAAACCGATCCATTTGAACGTTCCGGAAATAGATTGAATGAGAAACCAGACCGTAACTTTCCAGTATTTTCGCCAAGGGTTGACATCCTTCTAGTCTACCAGCTGTATATGGGTATATAACAGGACCTTTTTTAGAAAACATGTAGTCAGAAAAAAAGATCGCGACGGGTATTTTAAAATGTAACGTCCGTATAAATAAATTATTATTGTAAGATAAATTATTATAAATAAACTTTAAATTAAGTTGTAAGCGTTATAAATATAGAACCTTTGGTAAATAGTAAAAACACTAAATTAGAATTAATAAATATATAACAATACTTTATCTCTGTTGAGGTTTCCTGTATATTTAAATTCCTCATTTACGTGGTTTTGTTTTTTTCTTTTGTGTATCCTCTTTCCTTCTCTTCTCTTTGTCTGTTAATTCTCTATAGTTGTTCTAGTTCGTCGGGTAAGCCTCTTTCTTTAGGCTTGATTTTTTATTTTGTTTCATGAAGTAACCTTAAGCTTAGCTTAAATGTCCTTCAGGGCTTCCAGTTAAAGCTACTATTAAAGAGCCTTTCTTCTTGGGATGGTAAGTAGTTTTCTGGTGGATCGACTAACACACAAGGCAGGAAGTTTTTTCTGGATTTATCCACCTTATAATATTAGTATTGTAAACCATATTGTTCCAATTTCACCCTTCGTTGATCTGCGCTTCAGCTTTATGTATTAAACTACCACGCTTAGTTTTATAATTAAATTCCGAAGTACTAATACCCAAAATTATGCAGAGTACCTAAACCGTTAGGGTATAAAATATGAAATGTTGATTGTTATATTGTAATACAAAAATTTTATATATTTCCACATGTTTTATAATAAAAGTATGTTTCCTGTTAATTAATGCAGCTGTAACCTTTCTAACAATATATTAAACTACAACTTACCTTATACTTAGCTTCATCACACGCACAACATTCATCGTCTGATGGTAAATCTTCATCTTTTTGTTCACAAATTGTTTTAGTTAGGTTTCCATCTTCTGAGAACCAAACATCAGAATTTTCCAAAACCATGGCTCTAAAACATAGTGATAATTAGTACATCTGGTGTTACGGAACTTTTAGTTTTTAATGCCAATAAATATTTCTTCTGATTTCAATATCGTAAAACGAGGTTACTTTGCCAACAGTCGCATTAGGTAACTATGCACCATGTGTGTAAAAGTGTATTATTAGTGTAATACAGGAAACTAAAGTTTTTCATTTTCTGAAGGAAACTTCAGGTAACTGGTAGTTACTAGGAGAATTGAGTAGCCCGGTAACTATCAGTGCCGGTCTCAATCCCGAGCTTGGATAAAGGAGGAGAGTTTGCGCCAAGAATGGCATCTGGTAGTAAAATCCTTGATAAAACCATAGAAAGAAGGAATATGGAAAATTAATTCATCATTAATACGTTCTTTATGAAGACTGAAGACCCTATAGTAGTGGGGAAGGGAAAGTCAGGTGGATTTTATACTGTGTAGAAGAAGTCAGTCAAAATAGTTTACGAACTGTAAAGTGATAACGGGTGAGTATGTAGCTAGTCCACACCGATCGGTGATAGTGGATATGGAGATAAAGGTAAGGAGAAAGGAAAGTAAGTAAGATACCAAAAAGAGTTAAGTGGTGGAAGTTAAATAATAAGGATTTAGCAATAGTCTTTAAGAGTAGAGTGCTGGAAAACTTGAGAAAAAAATAAGGTAGAGAGACATCGATAGTAGAAGGACAGTTTAGGTTTATGCCAGGCAAGAGGACAACGGATGCCTTGTTTGCGTTGAGACAGATGATAGAGAAATACAGCGAGAAAAAAGACAGCTACATTTGATATTAATAGATCTTAAGAAAGCGTTCGACATAGTTCCTAGACAAGAGCTATGGAGATGTATGAGAGAGAAATAGGCTCCTGGGAAGTACAAAAGGCTCGTGGAGAATATATGTGAGGGAGTGTATGCCAAAGTAAGGACTGCTGTCGGATTGACCAAAAGGTTTTCAGTGACGGTTGGTTTGCGTCAAGACTTTTCACAGAGTATTTACCTGTTTAATCTTGTTATGGATGTACTGACAGAGAAAGTAAAGAAGGGGACTCTTTGGTCAATGCTCTTTGCTGATGATATCGTGTTATTAGTGGAGAATAAAGAAATGTTAGATTAGAAGTTGGAGTTTTGGAGGGCGATTGAAGAGGGGGGACCTAAGGTTAGCAGGTCGAAAACGGAGTATATGTGGTTAGGAGGAAGAGGAATGGTTGGGGACGTAGAATTGCTTAGAGAAAAGCTAGGACGAGTAGAAAAATTTAGATACCTTGGCTCCTACATAACGGAAATGAGACACTAAATCGAGAAATTGCCCACAGCATACAGGGGCGTTGGTTTAACTGGAAGATAATAAGCAGGCTACTTTGTGATCGAAAAATCGGGAAAGTGCTGAAAGATAAAACATACAAGAGTGTGGTGTGATCTGCGCTGGTGTAAGGCGGTGAAGTGTGGCGTGTAAAAAATCCAGGAAAAAAGATAGAGCTGGTTGAACTAAAATGTTACAGTGTATTTTGGATAAGACTAGAAGGCACAGGATGAGAAACGACTTCATTAGGCAATAGCTTGGTTATGTCAGATATAGAGATGAAAACTATGTGGGACGAAGGATAGAGATGTATAAGTTAATGCAAGAAGAGATACAAGAAAACGTGTATTTTGTGACATCCAAAAAAAAATGTAGTGAACGTGTATGAACTTTCGCTAGAATCGCGCGCCTTTCAAACAACAGTATAAATAATGAACTATGTTTCAAAACAAACTCTTTTATTCGTAATACTTGTGTAAATATTCTCTTAAAAGATTTAGTACCGTACCCTCTGAGGAAAGGATTTTAATAAGCTTTCTTCAAATAATCAATGGAGAATACAGCAAGCTTCCAACAATACGAATAGACCAGGCTACCCTGATGCGTTTCCTGATAAATAAGAAAGGACATTTGTTTTTTGCATTCAACAAGTTGTCTATGACTGAAATGGAACTTCGTCAAATAACCAGGACATATTTAAGTTAAAAAGGTACATTTAACATTTTATTTATGTTGGAGGTAGGAGAGTAACTGGTTTTAAAGATATAAATTCATGTTAAAGACTGAGTTAGAGCTTTTTAAAGCGACATAAGAGTCTGACAGTTAGGTTTGCAACTAACACTAAAAATATTAGATCAGATCTTAATGCAAGTTTATAAAGAAAACCATATATCAGACCTTGGACGGAATTTCATCACATGTAATCTATAACTACGATGAAACAAATTTGACAGAGAAGCCAGTTCAAAATAAATTTTTAACCAAACGTGGTAAAACATATTCAGAAAGTATAGTTAATTCATCAAAATCTTGTATTCCTTTGGGCATTGTAGGAAATAGAGATGTTACAAGATATGAAGGAAGAAAATAAATTTAATTAAAACTTGACTCTGGGTATTTTGGTAAATCTGTAGGTGCAAATATTCAAGAATTGACTCTGGAACATATCAGGATGGCTGTAGATGAATACGTTTTAGTTTTGTATGACAATAATTCTTATCCTGGAGTCCGACAAATTTGGTAGACCTAGGACAAAGTACTTTGTGCAATAAATGCACCTAAGCATATGATCAAACGTGACCTAGTATTATGTACATGGGGTGGGTGGCTCAAACCACCTACAAATATTCTTGTATTCTATACCTGAGTGCGATCGATTATGGTAGAACTAATATCCATTGAATTTATTTTAGTTTTAGTTATGCTATATAAATTTACTATGTTTTGCTCAATGCAACCGATGGTGATTCGGGCAAATTTTATTATAAGCGCAAATAAATTTTAATTTTGTCTGTTTTTATAATAACACAAAACTTAAAATCCTAAATGGTGTTAATTATTTGCTTAACGATATCAAAAATAAAAAAGTTTTATACTAAAAGAGCCACAATTTCTTAAATTTTACAACGGTGTAGGATTTCCTTAGCCCAGAGCAATTTTATTACAAATAAAGTAGTCTTAAATAAACTTTTTTTTATTATTGTTACATTGCATGTTCACAATCTACTCTATACACAGAGTAATGAGTAAATAGTCTAAGTAAATTAATGTGAGTTAAATACTCACATTAATTCACAGTCACAGTTCAGTGACGGTTCTCTTTGACGAAGTATTATTAATGACGAAGTATTATTGAGATAGATCTTCTGGCCAAACTCTCTTCAATTTTCTTTCGGCAAGTGAATGGTTGAATAAATTATTTGTCAATTCGTTGTTGTGATCAGTGGTGCGATTTTTATAGTTTATTGAATGATTCTTAGTTATTATGTCCTTAAGTAGTGGGATGTCCAGATCATTGTGAAGTGTTTGGTTAAATACATACCAATTTTAAATAAACTCACGCAAAGAAAACTCATTATATGGCCTACTTTTCACCGCATTTAAATATATTATTTTTAAATTTGGCAGACTTCTACTTTAACATATCTACTATTAATTTAAGCATTCCAACATATTTTCGACAATTAAAGAAGTATGTATTAAAAATAAATAAAAATAAAGTCAAAAATGTAGAGCAAAGTAACACTGTTTTACGACATCTTGACGTAACTTTATCTTTATCTCTTTAATCTCTTTATTGATTTACCGTATACAATTACGTATTTTTCAAACTTTCAAAATTTTGTGCATATGCCGATTCTGTAAGAATCGATAAATTACAGGTTGGGTTAAACGTTTAATAGGGAAAATATATTCCAGTATCGGCATTGGCCTAATATATAATTTGGAGCAGCAACATGTTAAAATTAATTAAAGGAAGAAAATAATGATCAGACTTCGGTGGAACACCTTAAAAAGAATCAAAAGAAACATAATGACATTGAACATGGTCCTAATGCTAAAAATTTTTTAATTTCAAAAGGAAACTGAATAGATGTTATATTCTTAAACATTTTCAACAATCATAATCAACATATACAATTTACAGTTGAGGAAGAGGTAGATAATTCTCTACCATTCCTTGACATGAAAATTGTAAGAAATACAGACAATATGTTGAAAACTAGATGGTTCAGAAAACCCATATTTAGTAATAGATTTATAAGCTATTACTCTAATCATCCAAATAAAATGAAAATGAACCTTATAACAGGATTAAAGGAACGTGTTTTAAAACTTTCTCATCCAGACTACCTACAAGAAGATCTTCATTTGTTAAAAAATATTTTAATTGAAAACTCTTATCCTCCTGATATGCTACATAGGATGCTTTTTTCTAATTTATTAAATATAAATAACTTAACACAATTTTTTGCTAAATCTCAAAACACTGTATCCAACAATCAAAACATATATTATCATTCACTACCTTTTATACCATCATTAACTCCTAAATTAATACAAACATTAAAGGTTATTGACAATATAAAAATAGCAACAAAGAACATCAAAACTATTTCATCTTTATATTCCAAAACTAAATATCCTATAGACAAATTAGATCAAACAAATGTAGTATACAGCATTGTTTGTACTCAGTGTGAAGCTGAGTATATTGGTGAGACTGGAAGAAATCTCTCAAATCGCATTATTTCTCACAAGAGTGATTGTAGAATTAAGAAACCATCTTGTGCTTTGGCAGAGCATGTAATAGACAAAGACCATATTATGGATTTTGATAATATTAAAATTTTATGTAATGAAAGTAATAAATTTAAAAGAACTTTTTTGGAAATGGTTTGTATTAGCAAAAGTGATAATAATTTAAACAAAAGGTCAGAAATCCAAAATTTAAGCAAAATTTATAATTATATAATTTCTATTTAATTTATTCAGTCAGTAAAATATCACATTTTGAATTTTCCATGTATTTGTTACATTTTTTCGGGCATCTATCAATGGTGAATAAATCTTCTTCTTTTTTGTTACTAAACAAAGAAGAATTTTTTAAACAAAATTTTATTTTTGACAATATGTCAAAAATAAAAAATTTTTAAGTTAGTATTTATGACTTTTTAGGCTGGTTGTAGCTATTCTATTTTTGTTTATAAATTCAATTTTTTTTCTTAAGAAACTTCATCTAAATTTTTCAGAGAAACATTTATTAGAATAAGACATTTTTTATTAATATTTTTTGTATTTATTATGTAAGCAGTAGTTTTATATAAAAAACTAATTTTATTTGGTGAGTTAACAAAAAATTTTTTATTTCTAGTTCAACTTTGTAAGACATTTTGTATTTTTTAGAAGCTCTTGATAAAAATTGTAATCACAATTGAAAGCTCGAGTAAAAAATAGTCAACAAATAGCCCCTTTTATTGACTCCAACCCATCAAAAACAGTGTTATATTTTTTCCAAACGAGTCACAAGTACTTCTTTTTTCTTACTCTTATATATATATAGTTCAGCTCAACAGGCCTCAAAGGCCCAAGGATTCAACGGTTTTCTTCCATTTCTTTCTATCTTGTGCTAAGTTTTTCCAATCTTGTACCCGCAGCAACTTCAGATCTTCTTTTGCCGACTCCAGTCATTTTCTTCGGGGGCAGCCTCTTTTTCTTTTTGTACCAGCCTCCGTGTTTATTAATTCATTGGGAACTCTTCCTTCCTTCATTCTTGCAATATGTCCGAGCCATCTTAATCTTTGAATTTTAGCGAGTCTTGTTATTTTTGGTTTTGGTTTGGATGTTTCCCTCTTTTACACCTCCGTATATCCTTCTAAGAATTTTTCGTGACCATCTATCTAATTTTACTTTCATATCTTTATTTAGTGTCCAGGTCTCGCTAGCATAGAGTACTGTATGTCGGATAACTGTTGCATATATTCGTTTTTTTGCTGTTCTGGATATTATCTTCGACCTCACTGTCTTAGTCAGGCTCCCAGCACTCTTACTACCTTCGGCCATTATTTTTATGATTTGTTGGTTCTCTTCATTCCCATTTGTTAGTGTTGCTCCCAAGTAATCGAATTGGCTAACAACTTCAAAGTTATATTCTTTACTTGGACTTTGTATCTTAAAGGACTGTCCTAGATGATTTTCGTTTCCCCTCATCACCATATATTTTGTTTTTTCTTCGTTTATTTCTAAACCATATTCCCTGGCTATTCTCTCTATTCTAGTAAAGATTTCTCTTAATTCTGCAGGTCTCCTTGTTATTAAGGTAACATCATCTGCATATGCTACGCATTGATGCCTGTGATGATACATTGTGCCTCTAGTGTAGATGTTACATTTTCGTAAAATCTTCTCTAAGATCAAATTGAAAAAATCTGTTAATAACGGGTCACCTTGTCGCAGACCTCTATTGGTGATAAAGCTATCCGAAACCCGTCCTTCTAACATGACTTTACTTTTAGTATCATTGAGTATGCATTTAGTCAGTCTTACTATTTTCGGTGGAAATTCAAAATATTCTAGTGCTTCATATACTTTATTTCTTTTTATAGTATCATGTGCCTATCTAAAATCAATAAACAGCATGTGTAATGTTAGGTTGAATTCATATGAGCTAGCTAAAATTTGTTTCATTGTAAAAATTTGGTCTGTTACCGATCTGTTTGCTCTGAAACTTGCTTGATGTTCACCTAGACAATTTTCAACTTTTGTTTTAATTTTATTTCTAATTGATATGGCCAAAATCTTATACACTGTATCTTGTAGAGCTATTCCCCTGTAATTTTTACATTCTGTAACGTTTCCTTTTTTATGCACTGGACATAAGATTGCTTCTTTCCACTGATTGGGTATTTTTTTTTGATCCACACGTCGCGTATTAACTCAGCGCTTTCTTCTTGCACCATTTCGCCACCTTCTTTTTGAAACTCAGCAATGATACCATTTTCACCAGGTGCTTTGTTGTTTTTTAAGTTTTTTATGATTTCTATAATTTCTTCCTTGGTAGGTACTTCTTCATTTACATCTGGGTCCCTTACTTCTTCATGTTGTAGTTGCGTTTGTTCTCTTTCATCTTGGTCGTCCGTACAAAATAATTATGTTCTCGAAATAACTGGCCCACCTTCTTAATTTTTCATCTGTTCCACCTAACAGATTCCCCTCTTCATCTTTATAATATCTTGATGTGGTTTTGTACTGGGTTCGGTCTCGTTTTATTTCTTGGTAGAAATTCCTGACTTGTTTATGTATAAAATCTTCTTTAATACGAACTAGTTTCTGCTCTAAAATTGACCGCTTCTTTCTTCTACAGATCTTCTTTGCTTCCCGTCTTTTTGGTGCATAAGCTTTTTTACTCTTTTCATTATTTCTTATTATGCTATTTATTCTAGCTATATTTCGGTCACTAATTGCTTTCTTATAATCCTCATCATACCAATCCGTTTGTTTACATTTTCTGTTTCTTGATAATACTGAGTCGGCTGTTTCTTGAATTTTTTCTTCTTAATTTCTCTATATAGCCTATATAATTTCCAAACATGAAGCAACTGGTTATTCTCCATCGATGATGATCATAGGAAGAGAAATGCTTAATTTCCTCAAAATATTATTTTCGGAAGATGAACGTTAATAAATAAATAAATTTTTCCGTGAAAAAGAACGTTAATAAAAAATTTAAACATAAATTGGGAAAAATCTACAAATTTGCTCGTAAGTTTGAAACTTCAAAATGATAAAGGCAAGGCTAGGCTCGACATGCATTCTACTGGTAAAAAATTTCGAAAGAGGTGACCAAGTATGGTTATACAACCCCACATGTAAGAAAGGACTTTCAACGAATTCTCCAGAATTTCAACGAAACTGTGAAGGCACATACACTGTCCCACAGCAATTAACAAAAATAATATTTGTAACTAACTAAGACTGTTAATTGAGTTAATTTCTCCTTACCTAAATGTGACACATCCTGAACCCGGAGGAGGAGCAGACCACATAAAGAATACTTCACTTTTCGGAGAAGTATTTACTTCTGATATCGTATTAATACATTCCTCATTGAAACTTGCAACTTTATCCCCATATAGCTGAAAGCTACCTACATTTTGGGGAGAATCCGTTCGGTTACTCGTAGATTCGACATTAATTGTGAATCTCGTGAACTTCTTTAAGCGATTTGTATTTGGGTAAGTTGGAGCCATTAGATACACTAAAAAATTTAAGTATGATTTAAAAAACAATTAAGGAATTGGTATATTTTCAGTATTATGGTACATAATATCTAAACAGTCATTTAAAAAAATGTAGCCAATGACATTTTCCAGTTTTGGATAATATGCAGAATTGTAGAATAGAATAGAATAGAAATATGCTTTATTGTCACTGAAAATTATTGAACAATTTTATGGACAAAGCTAAAAAATAAATCAGTTAAATAGTACAAAAAGTATAAAACAAAAACAAATATAGTAAAAAACAGAATAACACAATTTTAAATTAGTAAAATTATTGTATAACCTACATAATTTGTACAGACAACAACAAATGAGACAAATTGTAGCCACTGCTTGAGACACCCAAATGTAATTATAAACAATACTAATTTTGTTTCTTTGTTATACAATAAGAAACTCGCCAACTGAATAATATGGTCTTTCTGACAGATAGATTTTTGTCACCTTACGAAACTTAATGAAGGATGTTGCGGATTTAATTTCTCTTGGAAGGTGATTATAAAGTTTCTTTGCACGATATAGAATAGAATTCTTTACTAGCTGAGTGGACGGGATCGGCAAATAAACGTTACAATCCGAATTTCTAATGGAGTAGCCATGGTCAGGTCTATCGGGAAAAATGTTTAGATGCTTTCGAATCAAACAAACCGTTTCCAAAATAAATAAAGAGGGAAGCGTCAAAATTCCGTGATTTTTGAAGTAGGTCTTGCAATGAGTTGTTTGTTTGAGACCAAATAAATAACGGATTGCTCTTTTGTGCAACTTAAAAATAGTATCAAATTGGGCCGCTGTACTAGAACCCCAAAATGGAAGCCCATATCGAAGATGGGACTCGAACAATGAGAAATATTACATTTTGGCAGAAGATAAATTTAGTTCCTTCGAAACAGATCTTATTGCAAAGCAAGCTGAGGCTAGTTTCTTCCTTAAGGAGTCAGTATGCAAGGACCATTTGAGATCACTGTCAATGAGAATACCTAGAAATTTCACGGAATTTACGATATTGATTTGGCTCTCATTCAAAAGCAAGGGTTGCATGACTCCATTATAAGATAATGCTACAGTCTTGTCCACGTTAAAGCACAGTAAGTTGGAGTCTGACCAAGCCTTGATTATAAGTAAATCAGCGGTTATAATTGAATGAAGCGTTGAAATATCAGTACATGTGGTAAAGCTTATATAAAATTTTTTAAACTGGACACCCTGTATATTTTCTCATATTTAGATTCCTCTCATAATTCCTGTTATTACAATATGGGGTGTGACAATACTATAGAGGTTATTTAAGGAGTTATTACCATTTTTATTTCAAAATCGCTATGAAATAAATACACTCTGGTATCAAACAGCCATTTCAATTAAAAAAAAAATCAATAGAAAACAACATAGTGTTTACAAAAGCAGACAAAGGTAACACTACTATTGCTATAGATAAAATAGAGTATAATAACAAAACAATAGAATTTTTAAATAATCAAAATATTGAAACTTTAACCAAAAATCTGACAGAAAAGTATTAAAAACAAATTAAGCTAGCGTTAAAAAATTCAAAATCAATAATAAGTTCAATAGAATAGAAATACGTTAATATCATGAACCCACAGTGTACAACGAACAAACAATTAATAAAATTCTAAATCAAAAACTACCCAAGAAAGCTTTCAAAAGTACCTTCTACTCGATTACATATACAGAGAAAATATCAACAAAAATAGCCAAACACATAAAAAAAGAACGAAATAACACCAGCTTTTAGAACAAACAACAACTTATGCAAATATATTAAAACCAACAAAGGCCAAAAATAAAAAGCACTTACACAGTGGTGCATGCAAACTTAAATGTGGCGACTGCCAAAAACTTACATCAGTCAAACTGGTAGAACTTTTAACAAACGTATAGCAGAACATAAAAAGGTTTCCAATAGTAGAAAAACAGATTCTACATACGCACTTCACCCTCTAGATCATAATCACTCTTTTAGTGACGGATTTCAAATTCTTCACATCCAAAATAAAGCTCATCTTCATTAGAATCTATGGAAATGAATAAATTTAAAAACTTTGGACAAACAGTTCTAACCTCCTCAACCTATTTCGTTAAAGACTATAAAGTTTAAACACATAACAAAAATGAATCACTTGAGAAAGGCACTCTGCCAAAACAGCTGTAGTGATAAGATTTTATAATAAATTTTGTGGAAGTTTTGAAAAACAAATTTTTCAGTGTTTTATTGTTGTGGTATTAGGGTTCATAATATCCAAAAAAGGTAATAACCACGTGGTAAAGCAAACATACAATTTAAACTAGACACCCTGTATATTATCTCATATCTAGATTCCTCTCATAATCTCCGTTCTTTAAATATGGGGTTTGACACTACTATACAGGGTATTTAACAAGTTATTACTATTTTTATTTTGAAATAAATCAACTATGAAATAAACACACCGTAGGATATAAAAAAATAATAGACAAATAAGTATTCATTTTACGTAAAGTTTGGTAAAGGTAAATAGTATGTTCCAGTTTTCAAATTAAGTTTAACAGACATAATTGGCAAAGATTCGTAAACAGGGTGAACTAGAAAAGAAAATTTGATTTTCTCATATTTTTTAAATGTACAACTCTATATTTTCTTTTTTCTAAAGATTGCATTTATGATACTACTGCCATTTTCTATATTTAAGCTCATTTTCTTTCTATACTTTTAGTTTTCTTCAAATTTCGAGAATACCTACAATTTTTGTAAGTAGAAATAACTTGTCTTCTGTAATTATATAAAAAATATATTCAGGGGTGGTTGGCACCACATCTTACTTCACTTAGAATTGTTGCTCAGAATATGCCACGAAGAAATAGAAAGAGCAGTAAAAGAAATAAAATGAAATAAAACGAAATAAAGCTCCTGGAAGCAATGGAATCCTAGTAGAAATGCTGAAGGAAGGCGAAGAAGAAGCCATCACATATCTAAAAATACTGTTTAATAAATGTCTATTCCAAGGCAACATACCCGAACAATGGAATACTGCTAAAACAATACTAATATACAAAAAGAAAGACTCCACAGACCTGAAAAATTATCGACCAATTTCACTTCTTTCACAACTTTACAAAGATTATTACAAAAAGGTTAACAATTAAATTTGACGAATACAATATCCCATTATGTCTGGCTTTTATAGATTATGAAAAAGCTTTTGATAGCGTAGAACTGTGGGCAATAGAAGAAGCATTAATCAACAACCGGATCGACTCCAGGTACAAAATATTAATACATAATATTCACGAACAAGCTAAAATGATAGTGACGTTGGGTAATGGAATCGAAACAAGACCAGTAAAAATCAACCGAGGAGTAAGACTAGGAAACACAATATCTTCAAAATTATTTACAGCTGCCCTAGAAGATATCTTTAAGTCAATAGACTGGGAAAATAAGGGAATCCCTATTAACGGAAGATACTTGAACCATCTTAGATACGCAGATGATGTAGTACTAATAGCCGACACGAAGAATGCACTGAATACGATGATTGAGGAGCTACACACAGAATCCCTAAAAAAAGGACTGAAAATTAATTTCAGCAAAACTAAACTAATGTCAAACAAAGATAACAAACCCATGATAAAAATCGAAAGGACAGAGATAGAACACGTAAATGAATATACATATCTGGGTCAAAATGTAAAAGAAAGAAGAGAAAATCAGACTACCGAAATAAGCAGACATGTACAAATGGGATGGGCAGCATTCGAAAGATTATCATACGTACTTAAAAATAAAAATATACCTCAAAGACTGCAAACCAAAGTGTTTTTTTTCTCCTGTACTTACATATGGAGCTCAAACCTGGACATTCACTAAAATAAACATGGAACGACAGATGCTGGGTATCTCACCCAAAGACCATAAAACCAATGAAGACATTCGTAATAGAATAAAAGTAAAAGATGCTCTCGAAGAGGCAGCTAAACTGAAATGGAAATGGGCTGGACATAACGAACGTCTTACGGATGACCGATGGAATAAAGAAATCGGGAATTGGCGACCATATGAAACCAAAAGACGACGAGGAAGACCGCAAATGCGATGGAGCGACGATATTATAAGAACTGCAGGGCCAATGTAGAAACGTCTTACAAAAAACAGAGATGAATGGCGAGAATTAGGAGAGGCCGATATTCGGCAATCCGAATAGAGAAATAGACTTAAAAAAAATCGAAATAGCAGGCTTTTCGTATTCGTATATTAAAAATTACTTACTTGTATAAATATTTCCCGGAACGTACTTTTGAGGGTTTTCATTAATCTTAATTTGATATCCATTATCACCAGGTGTTTTTATCTTCCTAGATTGATATATACTTGGTGTTCGACCGCAGCAATACGCATAATTTATTATAAAAAACAATAAAAATAGTACTTTCATTGTAATTTCTTAGGGTGAACTGTTAATAGATATTGTAGAAGCGACAGTTATTTCATTATTCTTATCAAAATCGGTGATAACCCCGGGTCAATATTATTTATTCAAAAGTAATTTCCCAAGAACAGCAAAACTAGTGTTTTGATTAAAGAATTAATGTCTCCATTTACAACTAATAATTAAAAATTAAAAAAATATATAACAGATTTGGGGACAAAAATATATGATAAATACATTCTAATTGTTTTAGAAAATATAATGCAAAGAAAAACGAGAAATTTACAATAATTACAAAAAATAGGGAACGAAAGTAAAGAACAGATAAGTAAAACAAAAGACAAATTTTTGCAAATTTTCTGTTCAAGAGTGGAAGCTGACTTCTACGAATTGCAAAGGCAGATATGGATATTAGCTATTATAGTATACAAAGAAAAGAAATACGTACGCTAACAAAAGCAACAAAAATAAACACGATTACCTGTAGTACTAGGCTGAAAGTGAAGGGATGAAATTATATTTCTCATATCTGCGGAGATTCCTATACTTATTAAGTAACTAATAGCGTTAATATTAATTTAATATAATAATGTAATATAATAAACAATGAAAAAAAATGTGGTGGATGTTTAAACCTCTGGACAGACGACATCCCAATGATGTCAGACCTATTGGCTATTGGCTGACATCAAGAAAGATGTTCCCTGAAACAGAAGGTTCATTACTCGCCATTCAGGATCTGGTTATACCAACCCAAAATTACCTGAAATATATCGTCAAATATCCTCAGGTCCCAAATGACCAATGCTGATATTGATGTAAAGCTCAAGAAACCATCCAACATTTTACCGGAGGCTGCCAGGTATTTGCTGCAACTGAATATAAGAAACGGCATGACTAAGTAGGAATGATCCTTCATCAATAGATAGTGATCAAACTGGAAGTGCTCCAAATAAACTATCTCCTATATTACCAATACGTTGCTGAAAATATGCTTGATAATGACAACTACAAGCTATACTGGGACCACACTGTACTCACAAAACAAACAGTAGCTCATAATAGACCAGATCTCGTACTAATTATTAAACCAAAGAGACAAACAACACAAATTGATGTAGTGATACCCAAAAACAACAATCTTCGTGTTAAACAGAACTAAAAGATTGCCAAATATGGGAATCTGAAAATTTAAATACGAAGACAATGAAAAATGGAAAGTACTCAGACAATATCTATTACACTTTCTGTACTGCTGCAATCATTCCAAGGAATCTCTTAATCATTCAAAGAATAAAAAAGCTACATCTGAATGAATATCTCTACAAGACCATGCAGAAAGTTGTACCTACTCTTAACGTCCCCGTGTGTATGAACATTTTTGGGACACACTGCAGAATACCAAGTCCCCTAAGGCTCGATAACACGGAAAAAGTCCCACCAGAGCTCAAATCGTTTGATACCGTAGGTATCTGAGATAAGTGAATTTTCCCCTTAAAGGGAGTGAGAGCCGTATGCCTAAATCTGGAATTGTAATGAACTATTTATTATCTTTATTTATTATAAAATGTTTTACACTTTATGAATTTATTTACATACATTTATTTATTTAATGTACATAGAAACACTTAAATAATAATTTATTTACAATATATAATTTATTTAAAACATTCACACTGGTTACAATTTAAATAGCCTCGCGAACAATTTATTAATCGACACTTGTTTCCGGCTGTCCTTTTAAATCTCAAATCGTCCGTTTTTATACCTAATTTGTTTTTCTAGAAATTTCTGCCGACTTCGATCGGAACGCTGGTGTATTATTCGATCCTCATCTGGAAAGTTCCAATCGCAGGTATAAGCGGGGTCCCGTATCATGAGTCATATTTATCGTAACATACATTGCCCCTTCCTAAAAGATGGTTCCTCCTGGAACCTTGTCGGAACTGGAACTGGAACGGTATGCTGGTATCGGCAAAATGACAAGGGATGACTTTCTCTTCGCACCAGTAACTATGCGGATTGCAACAGACTAACACCTGGGCTTCGGTGTGTTTGAAGATCTCCTCCACCATACGAATAACCCTCAAATCTAATTGGCGGCACTCCAACTTTGGCATGGCTAACTTTTGCACGTCAGACTCTAGAATGTGCTCTCTAAACTGAAACAAGGCTTCCCATACATCTCGGTAGGTAGTCGTCAAGCAGGACGACTGAGGCAATACATGAAATGGACTGTGTCTATAAACGAAAATATTTTGCGCTTCTAATAAAAGTTGACAAACCTCGGTCAAGAAACGATCGGCTATCGACAACATCTGTATGCCGAATTTTGCAGGGAATACCCAGAGATTCAAATATCAGAGCAGCGAACAGCAGATCATACGTTAGAATAGTTTCATATATTGTGCAGCAACATCAACTGGTAATGTTATGGACATTAATATGGACACGACGCGGTACTAATATGGGAAGGACTAAAAACAGAATTAGATTGAAATACTCCAAGACACTCACAAAATTACCTGAAATATATCGTCAAAGACCCGCAGGTCCAAAATGACAAATGCCAGTATGGATGTCAAGCCCAAGAAACTATCAAACATCTTACCGGAAGCTGTCAGGAATTTGCTGCAAATAAATATAAGGAACGGCATGACTCAGTAGGAAAGATCCTTCATCGAAAAATGAGCCAATAAACTGGGAGTTCTCCAAATAAACTATCTCCCATATTATCAATACGTTCTTAAGAGTAAGCTTGATAATGACAAGTACAAGCTATTCTGAGACCGCACTGTGCTCACAGACCAAACAGTCCAAAATACTCGCAACATGATTCAAATAACAACACAGCTAGACACTGCCTGGGCACATTAAAATAAAAACTCTCTGTTTGGGCTGATTGCCTAAGGAGATGCAAAGATAGTAAAAATAGCAAATGAAATGAAATTAAATTACACTTTAGAAAATAAAAATAAATCCCAATCAAGCAAAAAGAAATTCATGAGCTTATAGAAAACCAACTTTTGAAGCCAACTACTCATAACAACAATGCTGGATGAATTTAAGACACGACGAAAAACTGTCAACACCACAATAATATTCCTTGTGAACCTTTTTGGAGTGCTCATGAGTGTTTATCAATGTTGATTAATCATGTTATTTCTGATCTGCAAGAAATATCACAGGAATAATCATGTTATTTCTGATCCCCTAAGTAAGAAATATCATTTCTTACTCAGGGAACCACTTATCTAATACCGAAGGATCAAAATAAAACTCATGATTCACCCAAGTACCACCCAGTTATATGTCTTCCAACTTTGTACAAATTGGTCATATCCTGTATAGTCCAAAGTATCTACCAACACTGTTCTCTATATAATATCATAGAGCCTCAACAGAAATAATGCTCTAAAGATTCCACGGGCTACAAAGAACAACTTATAATTGACTCAGTTATTTCTAACCTGACGTGCACCAAAAAATCGAACTTCTTACTGCCTTTCTTGTTTTCAAGAAGACCTTTAATTCAGTTTCGCATACATGACATAGATATATTAAAAATATATCAATAATAATATAGTGATTTTTTAAAGCATACTTTTAAAGTATTCAATCTTAGATCTGCGTATCTAATGGTATTTATCATTTTTCCATTAATGTTTACACCATATTCAAGATTCTATCTGAATATAAATTAAACAAAAGTGAATACAGTACACAACCTTGCCTGACTCCCTTTATAATCTAACTGTGGACTTCTTATTAATATGAATGGTCACCTTTTGCTGCGAATATAATTTTTCAATGATCCAGACGTCGCGGCTATCGACACCTTGATCCCGTAATATTTTAGTTAATTTATTCCCTCCAAAAATATTAATTATTCCTACAAACTGGATAACATATTTTCTATATTTAGTGCTGAAGCTATTGCAATCTACGAAGCGTTGACATTTTTATCACAATCTACAATTGATTCTGCAGTAATTATATCGGACTCCCTGTCTGTTTTAAATTCCTTGGTTTTGGCAAAATACCCAAGTTACACCTCCAATTATATCATATATGCAATTAAAAAACGGATTTTAGAACTGCAAAAAGTTAACAAACACATTAATTTTGTGTGGATTAAAGCACATATCGGTCTCGAACATAACGAGTATGTGGATATGCTGGCAAAGAAAAGTGTAAAAAATGGTTTGACCAATAAACTACCTGTAAGTTTTTGTGATGCAGTAGCTTATATTAGAATGAATTATCTTAATATTTGGAACAAATGTTGGTCACAATATACTTATACCAAGCCTTCTAGATACTGCAGTATACAAAATCAAATACCGAATAAAACGTGGTTCCAGCAATATAATTATTCAAGAAAATATATCACAACGATAACACGTCTTAGATTTGGTCACGCCTGTTATCCCACACATCTCCATAAAATTCATGTTCTTGAAAATGATCTTTGTCAAAATTGTGGCAAAAAAGGTGATTTAGATCATATTTTTTTCGAATGCCAAAGATATAAGGATGAAACAGATCAATTTATTCAACAATTACATGATCTCAATGTACAGGCTCCGTTTAATATCCTTAGTCTCTTAGCTAATGGTAATGAGAGAATTTATAATGCATTAGTAAAATTTCTGTCAGGTACCAAAATAGTATTTTAGTGACAACTATAAAAAAATATATGTATATACAAAATTGTGGTGAGCAACTTGGACAGTCCATAGCAAAGTAGCTGTCGAATTGAGTAGATAGCTGCTCAAGAGTTTGCTATGGAACTCTGAGAACCTCATCATCTTGTTTATATGTAAATATAGATAAAAGGGAGATAATACAAAAAAAATTAGTATTTTGAATTATATTATGTGTACCATTTTTTGAACACACTGATGATGTTAAAAAGATATATATTTAACTATTATCCTATTTTATTTTTAGCTCTTAAAGCATATTATTCAGCTCTTCGTTATTGATATTTTATGGACCTTACGGTAATAAAATTCTTATGTTTAAGGTAGTAGTCATGTTGTAACTGGCTGATTGATGACACCTAGTCTATGCCAATAAAAAAATGAAAAAGAAAAAAAAAACGCAAATTAAAAAATTTAATTTAAGTTATGTGAGATGTCAGGATATATATTGCATTTCTCCATATACTGCAGACAGGGCATGTCTTCTTTATTACCTGGATTAGACCACCCCGGTTCTGTTGTTGTTTCTCTATCTGAACCATTACTTGACGAAGGTCGTACTCTTGTAGCAGACAACTGGTACAGCAGCATTCCATTAGCCACTTAAAAAAATGCAGAATACTGCGGAACAATGAGGGATAATCGAAGTGGTATCCCAAATGACGTCAGAACAGAGAAAATAAACAAAGGACAAATTATAGCTGCAATTAATATTAACGGAATTTGACTAGTAAGAGGTATCTCAAATGATGTTAAAACAGAGAAAATAAACAAAGCACAAATTAAAGCTGCAATTAATATTAACGGAATTCGACTATTGAAGTATCAAGATAAGAAAACAATTTATATAGTTTCAACGTTCCATGGATCTTATGAAAGAAACTAAGAGAAGAAATTGCAGAGGTGAAATAATTAGAAAACCTACTTCACTTTTAGACTATAATAGGATTAAATGTGATATAGACTTCTCAGATCAAATGATTTCTTACTATAATCCTGCTTGTAAAAGTGTCCAATGGTATAGGAAAGTCGTTTTTGAATGTATTAGTAATACATTCTACAATCCCTAATAAATATTATGAAACAAATAAAACACAATTTTATTCCATTCACTTGGAACCAAATTCCATTAGCCAAGTCAAAGTTCCAGTAAAAGAAAAAAAGGGAACCATTATTATTCCCAGACAAATTTTGCAAGGCGTCGTAGTACGAGAATCTCTTACCAAGTCGAAAACCATCTCGCTTAGACCGAAATTGCCAACTTCACGTCAGATTCTATTCCTGTTTCCCTTACGGAACCACTTGATACTAAGGAAATATACATCGAAGATTTTCATATATATATATATATATATATATATATATATATATATATATATATATATATATATATATATTCCGTGGAAACAACCCCGGGACCAGGACACAGGCAATATATCGACGATTTGATTAAAACCGAATATCTTAACCAAGAAGAAGAGAAACAAGTTCGCCGCTTATGCTGAATCATGTAATGATTCATGTACTGAACAGGACAGGAAATAGGTTAATAAAATACATATAAAAGTAATTTCTTACTTTAAATTAATCTGACAATTTCCGTGTCTGGTGATAGGTGTACGTAAAGGAATATAGACAAACTTTTAACACTTTTTAAAATCGAAACATGGGTTGAAGCTACGCCTATGCTTAAAAGGGTAGAAATAAATCTGTTCAGAAAACACCTGGCATACAGATATGTAATTTAATATTATCTACCGAAACCTAAGATTTTCATAAACTATAATTTTCGTCCGTACACAAATAAAATTATTAGTTTGTGAATTATATCGGTACACATTAAATATTTTATTAGAACATTTTAATTTCTCAATGACACTTAAAGGTCATTTATTTCCTATAGAATCTGCTATAATCTGAATCATATTTTCCCAATATATAGAGGCTGATAATAAAAATATAGGCTTTACGGTCTCCTATGCGATAAATATTTAGTTCTTTGAGATCAATTTCTATTCCAATTAATGTTTTAATGTCTACCTATCTATCAATAATCAATATATCTAAAGCCCTTTTTATATTTAAGTTCGGATGTAGGCCTCATCCTCTGATTTATATTTTTCTCTGTAATTAGCGATTTTTATGCATTTTGGACATTCTTGTCCCTTTATATCATTTACTCACATCATCTGTGGTCTTTATTTGGGTATTTTGATTTCCAGTTACCACTATAGCACTTGTTTATTTCATCTATCACCTTTCTGCCTGATGTTATGGCCTGCTTTATGTTTACTGCCTGATATTATAGCTGTCACCTTTGTGACAGTGACGTGCAAAGACACTCAAATCATCTAACCTAATACATCTTAAGGCACACTTTGACTTTTGACCGTGGTAATGGCGCATTCCTGAAATAATCAATTAGAGAGGGGAAAGCTGTACTGGTAGATAAATGTGTTCGTAGTTCTCTGATAAATCTAAGGACTTCGTAAGGACTCTTTTAGTCTGGTGAGACAGTTTTGAGAGTTCAGTTCTTTGTTCTAAAACATTCAGTTAAAATATGTCTATTTTGTCAAAAAGTAAAAAAGTCTATTTGCCTCTTTTGAGTGTCAAAGATATTAATGCCCTTTCGTTAGAGGATATGGCAAAGGATTACGAAGAATCACCAAGAGAATCATATCATTGACTTTACTGTTAAATGAGAGTGACTTTTCTCTTCTAGTATGTGCTTCTAATGTAAAATGGTATTCCATTTGCCGATGTTATTTTTGTAGCATACGACGAAAGGACTGCACTTAAACACCTTCATGCATTAATTCACTTTACAGGCGGATCTACAATGTTGGCTTACAAGAAGAAAATACAACGTGCAGGGAAAAGACTACATCCAAAAACTATATTTAGAAAAATTATTTGTTTGGATCATTGTGTTGGTTTTTTGAGATACATTGCCTGTGCTGATGGTCAAAAACCCCTTCATCGAGATGGAGATGGACTTTTGAGTAAACCTCACTCACATTGCGAGAGAAGAGTATTTAAATCAGAATGGTTGCATTCGAGAGGAAATTTCTGTGCAGGTATACGTAATGAAATTTCTACCCTAGCGAGCAGAGGCGTTAACAATTTTAAAAAATATACATCTGAGATGAACTACACGTAAAATCAACCTGCAACAACGGAGATACGATATAGCACCGTTTCGACAAAGTTTTTGCATTTGTTTTTTGTCTTAACATATTGATTACCACCTCCCTTTTCCATCGATACCTTGCACGTAGTAGTACGTTAAGCAGTTTAGACGTTACGAGCTTAGTGTCCTTTTGGCTATACTATGTCATTTTTGTTTTTGTGTTAACGTATTCGTTACTAAAACAAAATAAAAAAAGAGGTTAGATCTTTGTAAATGGGTTAATTTAAAAATTAAAAAACCCTTAAAAGGGCTACATCAAATTACACAAACGTTTTCGGAATAATAATTCCTTCATCAGGTTTAAAATTGCAAGTTAACATGCCTGAGCCACCAAAATGGTAACTCGAACCAGCTGGAGCTGGAGTCCGTTGGAAGAGGTTTACTCTCCGGACGCTGGAACTCACCTAAGACATGGGTGTATGTTACCTAAAGTTAAATTTAATTTAATATTAAACATCAAATTTTAATTACAACATTATGTACAATCTTTTGTAACCTTAAGTATTTTAAAGGGTTTTTATCCTGATGGTGGCTCAGGCATGTTAACTTGCAATTTTAAACCTGATGAAGGAATTATTATTCCGAAAACGTTTATGTAATTTGATGTAGCCCTTTTAAGGGTTTTTTAATATACCCATTTACAAAGATCTAACCTCTTTTTTTGTGATACGTGGTATACAGCCAGCTGCAGGAATTATTTTCCTTGTGGATTTTGTATTCGTTACTCTCTTACCTTTTCGATGATACCTAGCACGTCACGATCCGATAAGTCGTCCTACCTCTACCACAAAAAGCGTCAAAAATGACCAGAATGGACCTTAGCGATTTCTTTTGGGATTTAACATGGGGAAATATCCAGAACTCTTGTTGACCTTTTACTTTTATTATTTCTGTTTAACTAATTTAAGGCTGGAGTTCGGAGTTTACATTCTTAATTTTAGAGTTCAATATTTTATTGAGAGAAGTCCGCCAGGTTTGCGTGCTGTCCCCTCTACTTTTCAATATCTACAGTGAAGCGGTATTTCAAGAAGCGCTCTCAGACTCAATAGAAGGTATATCTATCAATGGAGAAGTTTTAAATAACTTACGTTTTTCAGACGATACAGTAATAATAACGGATAATAACAAACCAAAGAAATTAAGACATGTATTGAAATAGCACGTGCATCATTCATTAAACTTAAAAAGTTTTTTTGTTGTCGGGATATAAGGTTAGAACTACGCCTGAGAATGCTTTGGTGTTACGTGTTCTCTACTCTTCTTTATGGCTTGGAAGCATGGACAGTAAAACAAGTCCATCTGAATAAGTTGGCCGCCTTTGAATTTTGGTATTACAGAAGAATCCTACGAGTATTATGGATTCAAAGAATGTCAAACGTGAAAGTAACTAGAAGGATAGTAAATGAGGCGGCAATAATATTAACTATCAAAAGACGAAAACTTAAGTATTTAGGATATGTGATGAGAGGGCAAAAATACTTATTATTACAACTTATTATGCAAGGCAAAATCCGAGGAAAGCGAAATGTGGGAAGACGAAGAATATCCTGGCTTAAGAACTTAAAGGAATGGTTTGAATGCAGTAATGCAGAACTTTTTAGAGCGGAAATCATCAGAGTTCGCATAGCCCTGATGACTTTCAACCTTCGATAGAAGATGGAACTTATAGAAGAAGAACTTATTGAGTTCTGTCAGGTGGTTTTTCTGTACTGTTGTAAAGTCCTTGATAATATTCTTGTGTGATCGTAATTTTCAGCAGATTTCGGCTGCTTGTCATTTCTCCATTGTTGTTTTCCGAGTATTTCCGTCAGATGAAGAGTTAAATAATCACCCGACGAGAACAAAATTATTATCAATAATTCTCTAAAAAAACGTGCTAAGACAAGCAATTCAGATTCAGATCCTAGTACTTCATTTATGACATTAACAGAGGTAAGCGATTTTATGATAAATAGTCTTTATTTTTCATTTTATTTTATTTATAATCTAAAAGTAAATTATTTTTTGGATGAAACCTTTTTCAGAAAGTTGGCCTCAAGAATTAGTGATAGAAGAACAACAAATCAATACAGTCGACAACATAATCAGTTCTGTTATTAAACAGTTCAGAGATACTAAAGAAACTGATACTGCTGACGCTATTTCATTAGATAGCCTTATATGGAGTACTGCCATATTATTATAAGCAGTATATAAATAAAACTCTATATGAGTTCTTTAAGATTTTCGTAACCAATGATATTATAGGTTTCATGGTTCACCAGAATAACATGTAAGCGAAATAAGTTTCTCCAGGCAACAACACAGTCCATGGTAAAAAATATACAAAGCAATGGGTTCCTACTAGTGCTTTAGAATGTAAAAAAAAATTGATATTATTATTTGGATGGGTCTTCTCAAATTACCACGACTAAAAACTTCAAAATCCAAACTGACGTTGGACAGTTTGTCTGTGTCGGTTTAACTGACAAAAATCACGTGTTAAAACCGAGCAAGGAGACATGTAGCTCCTCAAGTATTAAATTTTACCCAATGTCATCGACCTAGAGTCACAATATAATTTAAATTTGGGATGATGTAAACCCATGTATGGATGTCACAGCCATAGGCACTGAGGATGATCATATTAGATCGAAAACGTTATGCTACTCTATATATATTTTGACGACACTTTTTAAAAGTTTTAACTTTATGTTTTTTATATCTAAGCACTAAATTGTGAAGTGCTTTAACTTCTGTATGTTTTTTTTTCATAATCTATAAAAGCCAGATATAATGGAAGATTGTATTCGTTAGTCTTTTCTCTTAAGATTCTTTTCGTTAGTCTTTTCTATTAGGACCTATAGATGGTCACAGGTGCTGTACCCTTTTCTAAATCCGGCTTTTGGAGACTGGCTGAATGACGAAAGTCTAGGCCACAAAAAAATCCGGCTTATTCTATTGGTTGATATCAGTCAAATTTAATTGTTAACTTGTTTGCAATAATCTTTGTAAAGGTTTTGTAAAGTTGTGAAAGAAGTGAAATTGGTCGATAATTTTTCAGGTCTGTGGTGTCTCCCTTTTTGTGTATTAGTATTGTTTTAGCAGTATTCCATTGTTCGAGTATGTTGCATTGGAATATACATTTATTAAATAGTATTTTTAGATATGTAATGGCTTCTTCTCCACCTTCCTTTAGCATTTCTGCTAGGATTTCATCGCTTCCAGGAGCTTTATTCCTTTTTATTTCTTTTACTGCTCTTTTTTTTTCTTCGTTGCTTATTTCGAGCATCACTTCTGAGTTGACATTTGTTATCTGCCTTTTCAAGTTGTTTTGGAAGCATAAACGCCACTGAGTGCTACTGCTAGGTTTGAGGTTTGAGTCTTTTTATAACATGTGACAATAAGTGCTCGTTTAAACAAAAGAAAAGCCGTTTATTTTTGGTTTTATTTATTTTTAATTGCAAGTGCATTAATTACATAACTATCAAATATAATACGTTTGTCATTACACTTTTATCTAATACAAGTGCATTAACTACATAGCTATCAAATATAATACTTTTGCCATTACACTTTTATCTAATACATTTATTATTATTTTTTTGTAGCTATGAACCATATTTCTATGTACACAATTTTAGTTATTATTTGACATTAGCGTTATATAAGAATATGAAACCTTCAGAACACCTAAAAACATAGGAAGGTCCATAACTCCAAATGAAGCTGCTTTCAAAACGGACGGTCGTTGGCATCTCATTATTACAAATAAAAAGTCTTTTTTAAGATCCTCCTCACAATTGACCCAGTTGGTTTGAAACAGAGATTTAGCCAATAATTCACCCTAAAAATAAAAATTATATAAAGTGTAAAAGGATACAATTGCTTTCATGGTTTAGTTATTTTAATTGATGTAATATAAAGCCTCTGTAGCTTATATGTAACTATCCAAATATGATGAGAATTGAAGCAGGATCGAGTTTCGATTTAAAAAATTCTTAGTTTTCAGTTTACTAAAAAAAGAAAGGGAATTTCCAATAAGCATAGCTATTCCTGGTAGATTCCAAGTTCCAGAATTTATTATTCTTTTTCATAACGTACGTCGCCACTCGTTGATTAATTCATACTGTAACGAATATATTTTGCCTACTACGTAGGGTATGATTATAAGGGGTAGAAAATTGAGGACATAAGATACTGGAGGTGGAGATAGGGCAAACAAAATAATCGATACTTATACGAACGGCACTCAGGGTTTGTTTGGAGAGCTGGGGTCGTGGATAAGTAAATGGCAAGTAGTCGGATTGGGGCAACTACAAAATTGAAACAAGTGGTACTTATATGAATCTCTTGGGACAAACAAAACAAAAGGAAACACCTCTAGCAATTTAAAAAGGATACCTCTTCGAGGTGCCAAATTATAACCATTACAACAGCTAGTTGTAACTATTGAAATAATTATTTATTAAACATAAAGAATATAAACTTTGAAAATAGGGCTATTATCGAGCACAAGTTTAATTAAATCTTGCCCAAGTACTTTCGCTTAAAATAGCATCTTCGGGGGCATCTGAAATAAGCCAAGAAAACATTTTTTAGATGAAGGAAATTATTTAACTTCGATAAAAAACTATGGATGCAAAAAAAGTTTTTGTGATTAACGTTTTAGACTTACTTCGTCAAATATGAGCTATCCAGCAAGCGTAGAATGTGAAAAACATTAGTAATAACAAAATTGTACAAAACACTACACTAAAACAAAGACAAACAAGTGTACATAAATTGTGAATGAAAGAAATAGACCAAACGATCTATTGGACAGTGGGTGGTTGACTACAATAAAATGGTTTACCAGGCACTCTCAATACTGTAAAAACGAAAAGAAAATTGACTATGAAATTGAAATATTAAAAATTAAATCAAAATTGAAGGCAGTGTATAAATGGGGTATAGTTCAAGTAGTTCAGTTAAACCTCAAGCCAATGGGAGAACTGTAAAACTAATATGTAATAGCGTTACTAAAGACCAACTGACCAACGGTGGCAGGTGTTGAAATATAAAACTGTGGAATTGGTATATGTAGATTATGCAGAGGTATGCAGAGTGAAATTAACTCCAACTGTGGATCAATTGAACCCGAGCAAGCTAGTTGTGTAAATTGTTAAAGAATACAATAGTAATGCTGAACAAAGCATGAAATAAATAGATTCTTAATGGATATACTCAGTGCAGGAAGTCTAAACAGCCGAGCTGGGTCCACCACGAGGTGAAGCTGCAATAAAGTTTTTTAAAATAGGTTTAAATTTAGTACAGTTTAAATTAACTTGGGTGTTAAGACATGAAAGTTTCCATTCGTTTCCTTTGTGATCTCCAAATCTTCTGTGTTTACTAGACTGTAAATGTTGACCAAAACTTGAAGAGTTTGGTCTTTTTAAATGTTCTGAAATTCTGGTAGATAGCTTTCTAATGGTAGATGCCTCTTATGTAGGCAGAACCATTAGAAAGAGGCACTTGGGCAATATTTAATTAAACTGTGCTCGATACTAGCCCTATTTTTCAAAGTTCATTTACTCGAGCATTCAACCTTATATCAATTAATACAGAATATATCTTTTCAAATGAAACTCAAAAAAAGGGATTAGAGAGTTAGTCAACATAAATAAACAAAACGGTTTAAAAAAAATTAAACATTTATTGTGTCCTGCCACAAACAGCTACAAAATTAAATGGCACAAATTACTAGATTAATAGTTACAAAAATTTATATCAAAAATAACACAGAAAACTTCCGTTTCCAAACTCTAGGAGTTGAAGATACTACAAAAACTTACAAATGTTACTGCATAGAGGTTAACCGTTTTTTAAAACAACCAAAATAAACTAATGTCAAAAAATAATAAAGCTAGCTGTCATATGTTAACATTAAATTTAAAACAGAAAAATTAAAATGACAGCTAAAGTTGAACCCTAAAATTTACAATTTTAAATATAACAATTTTTAAATTTTAATGCAAGCAATTATTACTTTAAAAAACTGTCTGTCTTTACTTTAAAATTTGATCACAAAAAAGTTACCTGGATTTCACTGTATAATTTATTTCTGGAACTATAATTGGAACAATTAAAATTTCTGGGGATGGAACTGGGCTTCACTCTCTGTGTAACAAACACATGAACAAATTTATCTCCATACTGCCAAAAAGCCTGGGATGACAACCAGGGAAAAACAAAACGAGGATGGAAAAATAACTGCCACAATACACTACATATTCTTCATAAAAAGAGACGAACAACGAGGAACATTTCAAATTTGACATAAAATTTGGATCCACACTTAAGCCGACTGCCTCTAACAGCGACCCAAGTGAGAATGAGCAATTATCTTGCCGGCAAAAAACTTGGTATAAACAAAACACTTAACGGGAACTGAAACGTAAAATATCCCACTTCTTCGACGTACAAAAATTTCAAGTCGGATTCGATTAAAGAAATATAGACAAAATACGCACCTGTGGTATTAATAAACAAACTCTGTGTTTACACAAAAACACAATTTGTTAACAAACAAAATGTGTTTGTTTTCGACCTCGGTGACGCTAAGATGAATTGAAAGAATTCGGTGTTTAATACGTACTATAGGAACAGATGATACTGATCAAACAAAAGAGATTAGATGTAGAATAGAAACCGCTAGATTAATAGAATAGTCTTTAATAGAATGCGCAAACTCTTTTGCAATCGTGATATCAATATAAAGTTACGAATACGAATGCTGCGGTGTTATGTCTTTTCTACCGTTATATGGAGTGGAGGCTTGGACACTAAAACAGTTGACCATAACAAACATCGAAGCTTTCGAGATGTGGTGCTATAGGCGCATTCTCAGAATATCATGGATAGACCGCGTCACTAACACGCAAGTACTCCAAACTTTAGACAAAAGATGCGAAATTCTAAATGAGATAAAAACTAGAAAGATGGAATACTTGGGGCACATTGTGAGAGGTGAAAAGTACGAACTTTTAAGAAACATCATGCAGAGCAAAATTAAGGGCAAAAGAAGTGTGGGAAGAAGAAAAATATCGTGGCTTCGTAATATACGTGAATGGTTCGGGTGTAGTTCGATTGAACTTTTTAGGCGCGCTGCTAACAAAGTCGCAGTGGCCATGATGATTTCCAATCTCCGCTAGGAGTGCCACGAGAAGAAGAAGATAGGAACAGAGAAACGTGAAAAATATTCTTCGTTATTTTATTTTAATACATATACGAGGGGTTTTCAATATATATATAAACATATACATACAAATATATATACTTCATCTAATTTACATACCGATGCACGTCATTATCTACGTCAGAGATCGAAGTTGACATAGTTATCAAAGTATATCTACAATGTATAAAAAAATCCTGAATCCATTTTAAATCAAATAGATCACATAATTATTGCAAAAGTATTGCCATCTCTTTACAACGACTCTTTAAATGCTTATGTGACATTTTTAAAATGAAACACACTAATTTTGTTCTAAAATGTACAGATTTTATTAAATAGGTAAAAATATAAAACAAAAGCTATTCACTTTAAAATTCAAAATAATAAAGTACAAAAAGTGTCAACACCGCAACTGTCAAATAAGTGTTACCAATTTATGCCAAAATTTCAGATTCTTTCGATTACAGTTACAGTGTGTTCCGAACAAATGTTCTTCATAAAAACGCTTTATAATGCATTTATACAAATTAAATGAAACATATTATTGTGTATTTCTTAAAGTAAATATTAATAGAAATTTTTAAATATTATTTCTACGCGTATATAATAAAATATGCTTAGTGGCTGTAATATCAATCTACTCGGCAAAGTGATTCTAAAAAAGAACACACCTACCGCCTAAATATTTCGTGTTGGTATGATGTGACGTCACGGGCTATGACGCCGATGACGTGCATCGGTATGTAAATTAGATGAAGTGTACATATATACATATACACATATACATATATCAAGGAAAATACAAATGCTACAATACTGAGACATTTTTCTTTTTAATAATTTCGTTGTTTCCTAGAAAGGATTAGAATTGTTAACGTTTCTTTCCCGCCTCACCAGCCTATGATGATGAGAACATTTCCCTCTTCGTCACTAGGAAACGCACTATCTAGAGGTTAAAGCTTCTCCTTGAGACCAAAAGAATAATAATTGATGAAATAAAAAACCAATAAAACAAGAAAATAAAATGCAGAAAGTGATTTATATGAAAAGGATAAGCATATCAATATTTAGATATGCTGATACAATCAAATATGATGGGAATACCTGGGAATTACGTTGTATAACTATGGAGGCCTGGGCAAAGAAGTGAGAAATCAAGTACAAAAAGCAAATAGACTGGCAGGATGCCTTTATAACACTATATGGCGAACCAGACAAATAAAGTCAAGAATTTATAAAGTCTGTGTAAGACCAATAATGACATATGCCTCAAAAACAAGACCCGGCACAGCCACAACGCAAAGGATGTTGGAAACAGCAGAGTTGAGAGTACTGAGAAGAATTACAGGAAAAACGCTGAGAGATCAAAAGAGAAGTGAAGATATTAGAAGAAAATGTAACGTACAGCGTATAAATGAATAGATACAAAATAGAAAAAAAAATGGAATAACCACATAAGCAGAATGAAGGAGGCCCGTGTCGTCAAAATAGCAAGAGATAAATCACCAATCGGCAGAAGTATCGGACGACCGCGCAAAAGATGGAGTGACAACCTTCCATAGAGGTATTAATCCGCCAATGAACAAGCAGAATTACTAATAAAGAAGAAGAAGAAGAATATGTGATGGGAAACTATAAGCACGAAAAAATATAAAACATATAAAACTAATCTGATATGGCCACAGAATGAAACCAGCAAAACTTAGTAAGATTAGCTCTAGGTATGCAATGGATATCATAATTACAAGAATATGACATACAAGTGGATCAATACAATTAAATTAATAACAACCGATAAAAAATCAAATAAATTGTTAAAGAATTAAATATAATTGTAATCCAATGCTTGAAAACGCATGGGATAGGGGGTCCCATTCCAACATTCGAATAGTAAACACGTTATCATTTAGTAATAACTAGCGGACCAACTCGACATCGAGTTTTGATGTAAGTTTTGCTGATATTTAAGAGGGGCGAAGTCTAACGATCCATCGTTTCCGTCGCCTGGTGTAAATGTTCCAAAAATCCTAAAAATAAACTGTATCGACGCCAATTTTTTTAAATTGAAAATCGATACAGTAGTTTTTTAGGATTTTCAGGAAGATTTACATTAGGAAACGGAAACAATATGATTGTTATGACTCCGCCCCCCTTAAATAAAAACCGGAATAAAACCGGAAGTAACTTTTTTGCATATTTTAGATTGTAAAATGTCACGTTTAAGAAAAAGAACTCGGTTTGAGAACTCACGGCCCCGTCCATATGCTCTGGAACACCGTGAAAGAAACCATAATTTTTAAAACTAAATCCGGAAGTATAGAAGTAAATACTTCCGGTTTCATAATTCTGAATTCAATCAATAAGTATAAAAAAAGTAGACGCGGTCATATTTTCCAAATACATTGAAAATTAGGACTGTAAATTTGAAAGAATGAAACCTGTAGAATTCCTATACTTTACTAGAGGAAAATTTCATTTTATGGCCGCCATTTTTAAACCGGTTCGATTTTTTTAAATTTGAAACCTTAGGGGGAATCTACTCAACAATCTGTTTAATTATTCGAAAAAATTATTCTCCTATCTATCACCGTTTAGGGGGAGTATTGCGCACAAGAAAAGGGCTTAGCCTTTTAGTATATAAGATTGATTTTTATTATTAAAAGTTTTTAATTATTATATTAGAACTAATTTTGGTGAAGTGTTAAAACAGTATATCAAATATCATTTGTGAGTATATAGTTTACATTATAATATTAATAAAATCAACAAAAATCAATAATATCATTCCATTTACCTATTGTGGGTGCTTATCTATCAACTGATTTTTTCTCAAATTATCGTCTATGGTTTTTCATCGCCAGAGGCGGACTTAATTTAAATGTTTTGGATAAAAAACTCAGAAAGAAAGCTAATAATGGATAATCTTATCCAACATTCTTTAAATGTCAATATTACTTCACAAAATGTCAACAGCATGGTTAAATCATACTGAGCAGCGTTAACCAAAAACCCCACTCCATTAGTGCAAATAGAGATCAAGCCATAGTTTTTACATCGATAGAAGGTTGTAAAATTCAAGAGTATTTCTTATAGAATGGACCAATTGGTAATCCATAAATATAATATATTGTTTACGTATTTCTAACAATCGAATTTGCATATATTTGAGAGATAAAAAGATTGTCGACGATATTCTTAAAAATAATGAAGCCATCACATTTAACAATACTCGTCTAGTTGTTGGGCAACTAAAAAACCCATCAGAAAGATAGCTAGTATCTAATGTAAGCCCCACAATTCCTAATAAAGATATCACATGGCATTTACGTAACTTAGGCTTAACATTGTTATCGCCAATGACTCCACTGAGAATTGGTGCTACTGATTCAGCTTGCAGCCACATATTTGGTTTTACAGTTTAAGTTTTTGGTTTTTGTCCAGTACCAAAATCAACAAAGAGATATGTTTGCTTTGCGTGGACAATGGGGATTAAAACTGATTCGCTTCTCCTAATGACTTTATTTTAATCTTTATTTCCCAAAGAATGTGTATTTTACTTTTTTATAGTATTTTTCTTCATGTTATTGTTTAGTTCGACAATGCAACTCTCTTATTTATACATCGATGATTTGATCATGCTTTAGAGTTTAAACAAAAATGATAGTCCTTTATACAACCGTAGGCAATTGTTGTGTGCGCACATATTCCAGTGCTATGATTCTTAAATCCGGTCCTGATGCGCCGTTTGGGGTAAACCGGCAACGTGGTCACCGGCAACGAGGTCGACCGTTTCCCCGGAAGCAATACATTGCCTATACATCTTACCTGCACTGCATTCTAACTGTGGCTTTTAGTATAGTATGTTAGTTTATTAATGAATGTGTTTTCTTTTGTTCTGTCAATAAATATTTTTTCTTTTGTGTGATATTTGTTTACTTTATCATAAAATCGAATTCAAAATTCATGCCGGCGGCCGGCACATATCACTGTAACCTTAAGACGGCCCTTTAGTATCAGAAATATTGCTAGTATCTAATGTAAGCCCCACAATTTCTAATAAAGATATCACACGACATTTACATAACTTAGGCTTAACATTGTTATCGCCAATGACTCCACTGAGAATTGGTGCTACTGATCCAGCTTGAGGCCACATATTAGGTTTTAGAAGACAAATTTGCATTTCTTCTCCTGTAAATACACACATTCCTTTTATTGAAATAGAACAAGACGGACTAGTAAGCAGATTATTTTTATCATTAGATAGCCATAATTGTTTCAAATTCAAGCAAGCACGACATAATACTTCACAATGCACTGTCTCTTTTACCAACTTTGTAATGCCTACAACAAGCAATATTCAATCTGGGAACATAATATCTCTTACCCAAATTCCACAAACTTTTTTTGCTGGAATCACTACAGCTTCTTCTTTCAACAGCTCACAATGCGTCAACGCACACAGCTCGCAAATAAATCAAAACTTACCCGCAGATATGTTTGAGTAATCTTCAACCCAAAATCCAGAACTGTCAAACCCACCCTTCTCTCAGCCTATCCATCTTCTTCATGTGCCTTGTCCGTTCCGAACGTTGGCAATCAACATGGCTATTCTGACTTTGTTTACGGCAGATCTGAATAGTTCAGCAGATGACAATCCGAACCATTGCCGCAAGTTTTGGAGACACGAGTGACTTCTTCTCCCTGGACCCCTTCTGCTGTCTATTTTCCCTTGAACGATCAGCTGTAGTACTCTATATTTATTATGTCTCATAACTTGACCCAAGTATTCCAACTTTCTTTTCTTTATACTTATTCCTACCTCTCTCTCTCTCTCTCTCTCTATCTCTCTCTTTCTCTCTCTCTCTCTCTCTCTCTCTCTCTCTCTTTACCTATCCGGCGTAGTACCTCTTCGTTGGTCACGTGCACAGTCCAGGATATACGTAATATACGTCGGTAAGCCCACATTTCGAAGGCCTCTACTTTTTTCATCAATGTTGCGGTCATTGTCCACGCCTCCATTCCATATAACAAAACCGGTAATACATAACATTTTAGAAGTCGAATTTTCAGAGGTAGGGTGAGGCTTTTAGAGGTGAAAATTTGCTTCATGCTAGTGAACGATGCTCTTGCCTTTTCTACTCTTATACGTATTTCCTTCGCTTGATTCCAATTTGAGTTAACTGTTGTTCCTAAGTAGATGTACGAATAAACGTGTTCAATTTTTTCATTGTCTAATATCAGTTGCTGTGATGGTTGTTGGGTTTTGCTTACTAACATCCATTTGGTTTTTGTGATATTTAGTCTGAGTCCGTATTGTGCACTTGTTTTTTGTATCTTACTCATTAGGCAACTCAGTTTCTCCATGCTACTTGCTAGAATCACAGTGTCACCAGCATACCTTATGTTATTAATTCTTTCTCCATTTATCTTTATGCCTTCTTAGCTTTCCTCCAGCGCTGTCATAAATACTTTTTCTGAGTATATATTAAAGAGAATTGGAGACAAGATACAGCCCTGTCGTACCCCTTTCTTGATCTCAATTTTATTGGTCAATGATCCTACTTTCGCTTTAGCTGTTTGACCCCAATAGAGACTCACTATTGTTCGAATGTCTCTGTAGTCGACTCCGATCTTATGGAGAACTTCAATTATCTTTTTGTGCTTTACGTTATCGAATGCTTTTGCGTAGTCTATAAAGCATAATGTACTGTACACGTCTTTGTTCATATCCCTGCAGCGCTGGATGAGTACCTGTAGACTAAAAAGTGCTTCTCTTGTCCCAAGAGAATTCCGAAACCCAAACTGCGAATCTCCAATGTTATCCTCGCATTTTTTGCTTATTCTGTTGTAAATAACCTTGGTGTATGCCTTCGAAATGTGGTTAATTAGACTTATCATCCGATGTTGATCACAAGACTTTGCTTTTGGTTTTTTCGGTATGGCAACAAAAGTTGACTCTAGTTTTCCTTTAGTCTTGAGGAAACTCCCCGCTGTTATAAATATTGTTAAAGAGTCTGACGAGTGAGTCTAGAAATTGACTGTTTGTTTCGCACAGCATTTTCAATACTTCCCCGTATACGTTATCGTTGCCTGGTCTTTTGTTGCTATCCTATCCATGCCTATCCATGCTCATATGAATTCGAAGATTATCCAAAATAGTTAATAGTTATTTAAAATCCTTTATAAAAAATATATAATTAAAATACCCAATCGGGTTATATCACAAAACGTTTTCGGAATCTGTATTCCATCATCAGTGTGTCTAGGTGTACATATTTTGAGCCACTAAATATTTGGAAAAAAAACCCGTTAAATGTTATTAGTTTAAATTTATGTTACATTATTTAATCTTATATGTTAAAGTTACCAGTGGAATTGATAAAATAACAACGTAAGACTCTTACGTTCTCTCTTACTAAATGTATTGTAATTTATTTTAATTTGCACAAAGCATTTGGAGGGTTTTGTATCACAAAATAATTTTAACACTGGTTCATGGGGCTTACAAGGAAATATACTTGCTTTTATTTAAAATTTTCTACATAGAAATTTCTAGGTAAAACTAAACGATGTTCTATCTAATGTGAGGTACAAAAAAATGGCATTCCTCACGTCTCGGTAATCAGCCCGACACTTTTCTTTATAGATATTAATGATATAATCAAATCAATGAAAAAAACCATTCAAGCAGATTGTACGCGGATGATCTTATAATGTTCTTAAAAGGTAACAATATACAGAGTATGGCCAAATTTCTAAAAGATCAACTTAATAAATTTACAGCATGGTCTAAAGGAGTGGTTTTTAATTTGCTTCATCTAAAACTCGCTGCATCATATTATCAAAGGGACCAAAGCAGACAAAGGTAATACCTACTCACAATATATAAACATCTGATCCGCTCCAAGATCAATTATGGATGCCATGCTTACTCGTCTGTTTTAATAACTCTAAAAGTTTTAGACTCCATTCTAAATAACGCTCTTAGAATAATATGCGGTGCATTTAAAACAACCCCTTTCATAAATCTTCAGATTTCAAAAGACAGAAATTAATAATTTCTCTCTTTACTCTTTACAATATCACCAAACCATTTAATTTAATAATAACTCAAATTATTATAATGTCCCCAACGTCTACAGTTTGTTGTAAATCGATAGCACCATTGTAAGTTGTTTTTGCATTTTGTTATTATTATTTGTATTTGTTACTGCTTATGGTAAAATAATTATAAATAGGTTATGTTTCTACCTAAACCAAGTGCAGTATTATATCCTTTAAAAAGATTCTAACCCTTTTAATGTATTTTTTGGAAAGAAAAGCCTTTCTTTCAATCCAGCAAGAAGATTATTGTAAACGGCTTCCAAAGTTAAATAGTTTAGGAACCTTCTCGCGTTGTGTTGTCCAGGACATCCATGTAAGTACTTTTTGATTTTCTTCCTTTGTAGTTATCCAATTTCCAGTCCCTTTCATTCACTCACCTATGACCCAGCTGTCCAATCAAACCAACAGTAGCCGTTGTCAAACGTTCCGGTTTGTTTTGCTTACCCTATCTCCAGCCCAGCAATTTCTGTCGCCAGTTTTCAACCCCCTATAAGTAATACCCTATATGGTAGACAATATAACCGCTACACATTTAATAAATAAACTGCACTCATAGCCAATATTTTTTTTTAATAAAATTTAAGATATAGAAGAATCTAAAACTATACTGACCTCGTTTTGTAATCTTTGTCCACTGTGACAATCGAATAATAATCCGATTGACCATCCGAGAGCCACCAGGAGGGAAGAATAGCTTCTACCCTAATATAACATTATTAAAATATTATTACAAATATAAATAGTAGAGTACGAATATCTTTGTGCAAAATATAACAGTAATATATGTGAGCGTTTTTTATAAACTCCATTCTTATGCCTCTATTGTCTGTGTTTAACATTTATTTAGCTCTCCTAAGTATTATGAACCACACCTATAGATACAGTTCTAACAACTTTGTTATTATTTTAATTATTATTTAATGATTACTCATATGTACATGACGTATGTATATATATATATATATATATATATATATATATATATATATATATATATACACTAATTATACTTATCACTGTAATAATGGAGTTATGATATTTACAATTTACCCGCACTAGACCGAAAAATCATATCAAATTGAAAATTCTATATTTTAATTATCAACTTATAAAACGACCATTCAAAAACAATAACAAATTATGTATACACATGAATCATCTCTATTGTGAGGCATGCTTCATACAACGATGTAATGATTGTCAATCGATGTGTTTTTTTTTTCGGTTTTGTCAACCATTTTAAGTAAACGAACTTCTTAATTTCGTTCGCGCTATTTAAAATCAATTCCATAGAATGATTCATTTGCAAACCATTACGTGCTTTAAACCAAAATCAAATCTGCTGAGTTGCAATATGATTTTATGTAAAAATTTACTTTATGTCAGTAATAAGTTTGAAGCCGCAATTAATGCAAGTTAAATAATCAATAAAACAATGATATTAAAGTTCTATATTTAAAAAAAAAATGATCCGATTTTCATCTCAAGTACCAAACTTCAGGTATTATTTTTCAGGCTTGATCCGAATTCGACTGAATTGGAGTTTTTTTTCAAGTTGGGCGTTTTAAATAAAAAAAAAAAAATAAATAAAATATAGCCAAAAGAGATAACCTTTATTCTTAATTAATAAATTAATTACTATCGGTGTCCTCGGATCAAGATTCGTCGTCACCTAAATTAATACTCAGTGGCTCTAACTGCTGTTCTACAATAAAATCTAGTTCCCACACCTTGGATATGATGCCATCTTCATGGTTGATAGCATTTTTCCAGGAATCCGATGTAACATTATTTAGTGTTTAGCTGAAAAGTACTTTAACGTCATTTAATTTATATATGATATTTTTTCTTACAACTTCACCCTTTACTTGTGCTCATATTAGCTCAATGGGGTGTAACTCTCAGTGATAAGGGGGCAATCTAAGCACACATCTATCTGAAGACTTAATAATTTTATCTATCACATACTTTTGTTCTATGGAATGACTTTTTACTAAAGTTAGTAACTCTATTTTGATCATGTCGTCAGTAAATATAATATTTTTTGTCGCAGCCATTCTTGAATATTAGCTTTTTCATATTTTATGCTATGGTAGGACGCATTATCTAAGACCATTTAAGACCAATAACTGCCGTTTTAGCTAAAGTTGGCAAAACCCTTTGCAGCCACTCTTCAAAAAGCTACTAATTCATGTCTTCATGGTAGTCGCCATTTTTTTGGATTCAAATAAAAGCAGTCCATTTTCCACAAATCAATTTTTAGATCCAATATGTAAAACAATAAGTCGTTTGCCTTTCCTAGAAGGATGTTTCAATCTTGTAGAAAGGACTTCAACATATGCTTGTCGAACACTCGTTATTGACATTCTTCTGATTGGACTTCCTGCATATATTGTCGTATGGATCGCAAGTATCGTCGCCTCCATGATATAATTTCATTTTTTTTAAACACTATTTCGACATCTTTTCTTAAACCTAAATTAAGAATGAATCAGTCCAGATAAAAGGTTTACTATATAAAAGAAACTATGAACAATTCGTCGAATCATTTTATGTTCATCAGTAATTTCATCAAGCACTTTTTTAGATCTTTGGTAAGGTTCTGGAGGTTTAAATTTACCATTATTTTGGCGATGTTCTTTTAAAATATTATAAACAGATGATTTGTTAATACCTAAAATTATTTTTATTATTTCTATTATTCATAACATAGCAATATTAACAATTTACCTGTAGCTTCAGCAATGAATTTAAACACCTTCGCAGCACTTCTCTGCGTTTAACTCCTCAGATGCTTTGTTATATGTATTGAAAATTACAAATTTTGTTTTTGTTGTAGGTGAAAGAGTATTTCCACTCATATTTAAAAAAAGGCTAATCTAGTAATCTAACACAAACTGATCTTATTTAATATGGTGCGTTGTGTACACGGCTTCTCCCGTTCGGTTTCAAAGTTGCAAATCCATGTAAGTCTGCAGATAGCCAATCACAAAAATCTGAAACTCTCCGACACTCAGTGATCACGCGGCCTTGAGATTCTATCTGTTCGGCGGCCCAACTTTAGTATATAGAGGTTCTGAAACTGTTTTCTTGTGGTATGTCTAAGTTCAACACGTTTATCTGGATTTCAGTCAGAACTGATTGTAAAGAAACGTTTGACGTTTCGATTAACAAGTTGTTCATAGGTTATGTTTTCCGTTGATTGAATAAACCAAAGGGGTTGTGTTATTCAATCAACGGTTTTTCAAAATTGATGGTTGAATGGACCACAGGAGTGATGACGTAGATTTGATTGACATCTGCCAGTTTCACTTTCCAAACAAACCTTGTTTAGTGTTTTGTATTTTTCGTTATTTTTTCATTTATTTTATAGAATCTTTCCGCTTTTTGCAATATTTAAGTATTCTAATAGTTACTAAAACAATTTTACAAGGTTGTGTAAATAATAAAGCACATTGTTTTATGCTAATAGGAATAAAATGAAAGTATCAATAAAGTAAGGTTAAAATTTCTTTAATTAAACTTTTAAACCATATTTCATAAAAATAGAACTCTGAATTATGACGGTATTATCGTAAAAACACTATACTTACAAGAAAAAGCAGCAGAGGAAGCAAAATGTTAACTTTATAGGAATTAAAAAGTCTTGAGATTTGACATTTCAACGTTTGTTTGGAAAGTAATAATGACAATGTGACGTCACACTCCTGCGGTCCATTACTCTAGGAATAGTAAGTTTTTTTAACCCTAGGAATAGTAAGTTAAAAATGCTATTTTCAGGTCTAGTTAAATATATTTTTTTTTCTTTATAATTAAAATTGTCTGATTACAAAATGTAAACCATACAGCTAATTCTAACCACGTTTGACAGACAAATAAGTATAAGTATAAAATAAAATAAGTATAAAATCAATAATGGCCTTATAAAATTGAACTATGTAGGCTAGTTTTCGAGGGTTAAGTCAAAAATAAACAATATTATATTAAGCACAATGTATTAGAGTTGTAATATAAGTAACAGTAATTTAGATTTTACAGTAATTTAGATTTTACAGTAATCTAGATTTTACCAATGAATTATTTATTCAGATGCATCACTCTCAGGAATCAGAATGCAATCACTACACACTAATGTTATTTTGCCAGTGTGTTCTTTGCATATTGCTTTTGTGCAAGAACTACAAGAGTGTTGTGTGTATCTATTTTTCTTGGCAGGACAATATGAGCACTTTATTTTGTTCTTTGAAGTTGTCGGTTGTGAAACTGGATTGATCCTGATCTGTAGAATATCCCGAATTTTTTGCTTTAGGCTAATGGAAAAAGTTGAAATTGAAGACCGTTTTTCTAAATGTGGTTTTATCAACTGTTTTGCTAAGTTTGAAATAAAAGTTCTTCTTTCTAACAAGGTGTTAGTATTACTCCTATAAATTATTTGGTCATTTACAGTAGCTATGTTGAGAAGTGTACAAAATAGAGTAAATGGCCATCTGTTACTAATTCTGGTTACATTGTATTCTGACTTCATCCTATCTACAACATCCACGCCTCCTTTAGTTAAATTATAAAATGTTATCATCTCTGGCTTGTTCTCACTAGACTCTATATCAATTGAATCGTCATCGTGCATCGTTGATAACATTAGTACATTTTTATTTTTTTGTTGGGTATATGAGACTATAGTGCAGTGATTTTTATTCTGGCCATATGCAAACATGCTGCTATGAACTGGTCGACCTTTTACAGTGAGCAAGTCTAAAGGTAAACCCCTTTTATTTTTTCTTATTGTGCCTACAACAGTAAGTCTGTGGTTTACAAACAGATCATTTGCCAAAGGAATATATGTAAAATAATTGTCCATTGTAATATTTCGACCAGTATTATCAATGGGTTTTATTAGTCTTTTTACAACGCTCGATGCATCATTTGACAGTACGTAGGGGCCTTCTGGTTGTTTTCCAGCGTAGATCTCCATACTGTTGACATAAAATGTTCGTGCATCAACCAGCGCATAGATTTTAATGCCATACTTCTGAGGTTTATTTGCTATACATTGACGAAAACGGCACTTACCACGAAAACCTTCCAACATCTCGTCGATTGTGACGTATGAACCTGGAGTATAATATTGAGAACATTTATTTTCAAAGTTTTCAAATAGCTCTCTAATAGAAGCTAAATTATCAACAGCTCTCCTTTCTGGTCTGGTTTGACGATCATCAAAACGAATACCTCTCACAAGGACATGGAAGCGCTTCTGTGACATACTGGCAGCAAAATATACAGGTGCTGTTCCATCGTTCGTCCACAATTCATGAGTGCTCAAATGCTGCCCCTTTTTTATTCCAGCCAAATATAGAAGCCCAATAAACGCACATATTTCATGGAAATCTGTTGCAGGACAATCTTTTTCCAGTTTATACGATTTCCGCATAACCGCAAGTTGTTTATTTGTATGTCGTACGATATTTTCTAGAGTACTATCAGGAAAAAAAAGTTTCCAACAGTCCAGTATAGTGTAACACTTTGATGCCACTGATTTTACACCTGGAAGTTGAATAACAATATTTTGTCTTTTTGTTTTTGTTACAGGTTTTGTTATTTTATGTTTTAACCAAACTGTTCCATCTTTGCCAATAAATTGAGGAAATTTTGAGGGAACTGTAGTTATTGCTATAGGTTCGTCAATTGCGTCACATAATTTAAAATTCTCATCGTTTTCTGACTGCTCCGTGTCCGTCTCATGAATGCTATGTGCAGAAGAAGCGTCATTTTCTAAGTCAGAATATTCTGATATCGGTTCTGCTTCTACTTCTTCGTACCACTTTAAAAGTTGATTCCTGGTTTTAATGTCGAAAATATCCATTCTGGAAAAAAAATAAATTTATTTATACTAGAAGCAAATATTATATTGAAAACAAATAACAGATCCATAAAACAACAAATAAATAAATAAAAAGTATGTTAAATATAATAATAATTGTTAATATTAGGCATTCTTAGAAATATTACTTAAAATCTTACCTATTTTTCTCTTCAATCAGCTTTTTGTGACAAATCGTTTACTGAACAAATTTACGTACGCAAAGAGTCCCGTGTAGAGATTTTTTCTCACCTTCCGTTACCCACTAGATATCGATAGGCACTAAACAATAACGGTCGTGTTCCCTGGCTACCACTCAAAATGTTACAAGCCGAATCCCAGAGACGTACCTGAGGCATTGCTGAAGGCCCAAGACGTTAAAAAAATTATTATCAAAATTATAGCATAAAATAGTAAAAAGTGAGATTTTTTCTCACCACGGGACCGATCGTGGGTTAATGTTGATTTTACCCTAGCCTAGGACTATCAAATTCTGACTGTTTTGTGTGTTTTTTGTATTATTTGTTTGTGTAATTTGTGTTTACATAAATTATAATATGTGATGATTGTAAGTGATATGTCTGCAACTTTCTTTAATCCGCCAATGTTGGTATGTTATTGTTGTTACATTCTACTTTTACTACTGACAAACAAAGCCTGCTACATTCATCTAATGGGTGTGCTATAAATTTTTCTTCATTATGTAGGACGAGTGCTGCTTCTTGACTTTTTTTTTTTTTCATGCCTTTTTTTTCTTTCATGATTATTGATGCGTCTTTTATTTTGAATAAGGTTTATGTGTATTTTAAATTGATATATGATTTATGTGTGAAGAGTCCGCGTACAACTAAACATAGATATCGTTGATGGAAACAGGAGTTATGTGTTAATAAGGAATGATGTTTTGTAAAGTAGAAGATATTTGAATACTATAGAATCTGGGACATCAGTCTGAGATATATTTTAAAATGCAATTAATTTAATTTAATATTAAAGTCTAAAACATTAATTGAATTATAAAATACAAACCTTCATAAATGCATATACACCATAACCCATAATTGGTCCTGTCATACTAACATGTGTAAACATGAAAACAGTAAACGTTTCGTTGAGTTTTTCTTCTAAGCTATAAAAATAAATATATTGTATTAAACAGAAATCAATCCAATAGAATGACGTATACAAAAGTATACACACGCGAGAAACAACATCGCTGCGTGTATAATTTTAGATAAACATGTAAAGTTTTGGTTGGAGCCATGTGTTGTGTATATTCAAAGAGCGCAATACATTTGATATGGGTAGGTAATTGATGTAGCCGGATTAAGTAAAAATAAGCTATTAATTACAAAAATTTTACGAATAAGTAAGAAAGTTAACAGCAAATTTTCCATAATAAAAGAAAGAAAAAAATAAAAAATAAACATTATTTTCTATTACAAATATGATTGTCAAAAAAGCATTCCAGACACAAAAAATGATCCTCACAAGTTTTACATTTGGTTTTAACTAGCCTTGCATTGTTTGTTGCGTATTAGGTCGGACCGAAAAAGGGCAAAAAAATTTTTTTTAAATCTTTAAACGGGCTAGTAAAAAAAGTTATGGTTGTCCTAATACTATGTGGCGACAATATTTGCAACATCTATAGACTCTGGTTCCTTACTTCCATTACTTTTCAATTGTAGGTGTACCCTTTGAAAATACCGTATCGCATCTTCGTACGTTGGCAATATACTTGTTTCTTCCGGGAAAATATCATTTGCACCTATAAAAAGATACATAGAAAAGTCAGCACGCGTTTGCTTCGTCATTGTTTATTTATACCGATTAAACAAATACAATCCAAAAAATATTAAAATTTCATAATACAAACTTTACGAAAGCTCGCTTCCGTGTGGTCATACTCTGAAGATCGGCTATCAACTGATACGAGATACAGACTACAGACAGACAGATGCAGTTTGCCTCGCTTGAGTAGAATTGGCGCGCTCCAACTAGTTTTAACTTGTTTCCCAGTTTGAGGAAGCAACGTCCGCACCAGTGATACAGAACATTCAATTTGAATAAAGGGGCCGGTTGAAGTTACCATATAGTATATGGATTATTTTTTTGCAAAAACAAAAACAATTATTTACTAGGCCCAAAAATTAAAAAGAAATATTTAAGGGCCAGGGGGCCCGGTTAATTATTCTTTAAACCGACCGAAATTTGATATAGAAAAATATAAATACTAGTTTCAACTTTTGGTAACTAGCCTTGTAGGGAAATTAGAAAAAAAAGTTCGACCAAAAAAAATTTTTTTTAGGAGCCAGGGGGCCAGGGTAAATATTTTTTAAAACGGTCCAAATTTGGTATAGGATTATATAAAAACTAGTCACAACTTTTGACAACTAGCCCTGTAGAAAAAAAATTCGGCCCGGCCTATTGCGTATGCGCTCCCATTGGCATCCTTATATTTTTTGTAGCATGTAGCACATCGCCCTTTTTTTGTTTGGGATCAATGTGTGTTTTAGTTGATGTTGCAGTTGAAAGTCTAAAGGATTTTCTTTTTTGTTTTCAAAAGCAAGCATTTTAAAACATAAAGCTTTTTCGGAATTCTGTTATTTGTTTTTGATCTGCTTTGTTATTGTTTTTATCGGTATAAATGATAAGCATTTACGACACAAGTTCCAGTAAGCCATTCTACTTCAAATTTACGATACCATTTATGACTTTGACGTCAATATGACGACATCTGGTCAGATAAATCAATAAATATTTTTGCTTTGCAATAATCAACAACTGCCTAGGGTTTAAATTTATGTATTCTGCCTGGAACTTCAACTACCGTTTTATCATGTTTCTATCCGCGATTGTATTTATCCTCCGTAGTATTTCTTCATTGGTAATTTTGTCTGTACATGGTATCTTCAGGATTCTTATATATAACCATAGCTCAGAAGAGCCAGTTTTGACAGGATTTCCGCCTTCAATGTCCATGTTTCTAGTACAGAGGTACTGAGTACACGTAATATTTAAGGAGCCTTATTTTTTCTATAGAGCAAGTTTCTAAAGTAAGGTCATGGCTCTTAAACATAGAGCTTATAGTCAAGAATGCATTTTTGCTTTTCCGATGCAACTTAATATCTTGGGTATTGTCTCATTACTCATTGATTATAGTTCCCAAGTAGTTCTACTGTGAGACACGTTTAATTTTCATTTGGTTCACATACAGAGTTGCTCCAGGTATGTTTTCCTTGTTGAGGATCATTAGCTTAATTTACTGGTGTTTACATCCAGTCCATATGTTCTACTTGTTTCGGTTATTTTATTCATTAAGTTTTGATTCTATGGTAATGAAAAACACTATTATATCATCTGCATACCGCAGGTTATTGAGCTTGCCCCCATTTAAGATGCTTCCATCAATATCTTTTAGTGCCTCTTCAAAAATATGCTCCGTGTACAGACTGAATATCAGTGGTGAAATTATGCACCCCTGTCTCACTCGCCTTAAAATTTTCACCTGATTTGTGTATGATTTATTCGGAGCACTGCTGATTGATTCCAATACAAGTTAGCTATTATTTTTAGATCTTTTTCGTCAAGCCCTGTTCTCTTCCATCATTTGTTCATGCCTGACTCTATTAAAAGTCTTGTTGTAGTCAATCAGGCGTGCAAAAACATCAGAATTGACATCTCTATAAGTAGGTGTATTCTGAAGAAGAAATTGCAAGACGTTTGCTGTTTGTCCTCGAAGTGACAGTATTAAGAAAGCTACCATTTCGTTTTCAGTCCAGGTATTTACTCTAGCTGCAGTTTCGAATTGAAAACGATAAGTTCACCAGGTATTTGACCATCGACTAATCGTTCTAATTTTGGAAGGTTAAACTGGGCCAGGATAAAAAAGGATGGACGGGAATTGTAAAAAAATTATAAAAAATTATGCTGTTACTACATTCATATAAGGGATTCAGACTGAAGAGAAGGACACGGTGGACAAATAATATAAAGAGGCCTAAAACAAATTAGATTTACCGCCCAAAAGGATATCAGCAATAAAGCCCCGTACGCTGGCCTGAATTTAAATCGATCAGAGAACTATGTTGGAGTTCTATAAAGAGAATTTGGCTGATACTTGTACCCCTATCGCGCTTCAGAGTGCTATAGGAGAGAAAGGGGTGGTCTGTAGCATTAAAGCGGGGTAAAGTAACTCCTGTTTTACACTAGTTCATGCACCTCGCTCCAATGAATTGTTACACCCGAACGTATTTTTAAGTTGTGAACATCTCTCACAGGCTGAGTTTGATTAAATTGCTTGCTTGTTGGATTTGCTGAGCTTTATAAAATAACAAAAGTTTATTTTATCAAAGTAAAAAAATAGGCATTATTTAAATTTTAAACTATTTGAAGTATAATGTCAAAGTACAATACCTTAGAAGAGATACGTGATATCTAACCGCAAAATTAAATTTTTCACGCCTAGTTCTTGCATCTTCTTGGTTAAGAGCGTCCTCAAACAAAAATAATAGATGTCTCATTCTGACAACTATATGTTCAACACTTTCTAGCACCATCCATGCACCTAATCCCGTAGTCATGTAGATATAATAAATGCATAAGCACTGGAACATAATAAAATAAAAAAAAACGTCAAATACTTATTATAGTACCTATATTATGACACAAGTGTATAAAATTATTTTTAAAACAAAAACAACAAGATTAAGGGCATAAGCAAGCAGAAAATCCCCTAAAAGATGACCATATCCTATAATTCATTGGCAACCGGACAAATTTGGTATCAAAATAGTTCATAATAAAAATCTGTTTATTAAAGAATTTTTTTTTATTGGAGTGGGGGAACATCTAAATAAAAATGAAAAAATAATAAACATTTGATTTTATAATTTTAATGAAATTTTGTATTTAACTGTCGATATCTCGATTCCGTTTAAATATTTTCATTTCTAATTTTTACTAAATATAGTGGACACTAGCGGACCAACTCGACTACTCGACATCGAGTTTTGATATAAGTTTTGTGAGTTTTGCTGATATTTAAGAGGGGTGGAGTCTAACGATCCATCGTTTCCGTCGCCTGGTGTAAATGTTCCAAAAATCCTAAAAATAAACTGTATCGACGCCAATTTTTTAAATTGAAAATCGATACTTACAGTAGTTTTTTAGGATTTTCAGGAAGATTTACATTAGGAAACGAAAACAATATGATTGTTAGACTCCGCCCCTCTTAAATAAAAAACGGAAGTAAAACCGGAAGTAACTTTTTTTGCATATCTTAGATTGTAAAATGCCACGTTTAAAAAAAGAACTCGGTTTGAGAACTCGCGATCCCGTCCATATGCTCTGGAACACCGTGAAAGAAACCATAATTTTCTAAACTAAATCCGGAAGTAGGGAAGTAAATACTTCCGGTTTCATAATTCTGAATTCAATCAGTAAGTATAAGAAAAAAGTAGACGCGGTCATATTTTAAAAATACATTGAAGATTAGGACTGTAAATTTTGAAGAATGAAACCTGTAAAATTCCTATACTTTACTATAGGAAAAATTCATTTTATGACTGCCATTTTTAAACCGGTTAGAATTTTTTAAATTTGAAACCTTAGGGGGAATCTACTCAACAATCTGTTTAATTATTCGAAAAAATTATTCTCCTATCTATCACCGTTTAGGAGGAGTATTGCGCACAAGAGAAGGGCTTAGCCTTTTAGTATATAAGATTTATGCAAAAATGAGATGTGTTCAAACTCTTAATATTAATTATAAACAAAATGAAGATTTCTTTAAAAATTGTATTCTAGGTATCGGATATTTTTTCTAATTAAAAATGTTGTATTTTTAAATCTCCCTTTATATCGAATTCTACATTAAAATCTAATATTTAAGATTTAATAAAGTTTCATATTTCCAAATTGCATGATCAAAAACTTACAGCAATGTTTATCCGACGTACCGTTCGCGTCATAAAAAACTGGATAATAAAAAATCGTGTTTTTTAAGTTGTGTCCGTTGATCTTGTCACATGTGTCATTCTAATTTCTAGGGCACCGTTGCCAGTTTAACGGAAATATTATATGAAACCAGCTAAAGCAGGGTTGTGTGACAGACCACCAGTTTTGAGTATACTAAAAACTAAAACATTATCGAGCATTCTCGATCTGTCAGTCACATTAAATTTTTTAAACATGCATGCTAAGAAATTCTCATATTTATTTTGTAATTTTTCATCATCTCAATTAAGTACCCATACATTGATTTGTGTTTTAAAACAATTTATGAAAATATTTCAATTCAAAAATAATTATTTTTTTTGTGGCATAGACTTTCGTCATTCAGCCAGTTTTGAAAGTTTATAATATATTCCTCAAGAAAGTATATACACAAAAATAATGATAGACAATTAATCTAGACATAACTTTAAATTATTATAATAAAACATTACAGTGAGATACTGGACAGTAACTGTCACGTTTTGAAAAGCATTGTTTTGCCCCGAATATTTTATAGTTTATAATACGTAGGATACAGTATAATGATAGTTTTTTACATTTTTATCGTTTTTGTAATAAATAATAAATTAATATTGGTAGATGACCTATTACAAAACTTATTGACAAAAAATACAGTTCGTGTTTGGTAGGTAATTGAAATATAAAATTACAGTAGATGCATTCCAATGTTCCCTGTGCCAATATCTTAGGTTTAAAGATCCTTCAAACATTTTGGATAATAACTCAACCCTATCTCTGGGTATTTAATCTACATACATACATATATATATATATATATATATATATATATATATATATATTATATATATATATACATATATATATATATATATACATATATACATATATACATATATATATATATATATATATATATATATATATATATATATATATATATATATTGTTATGATATGTAAAATCGAGAAAAATATTGGTTTGTTTAAAATATTTCAAAGTTCAAAAACATTAAAATAATGCAGATAAGTAGGATAATAACCAACAAACATTTCGAAGAAGGAAAGTCTTTAAATTTTTGGATTACCTGTATTAAACAAAATGTAAGCTATGCATAAATTATTTTCTTTGTTATAATATACTTGAGTGACCCGCATAATTTTAAGTGAAATCCAAAGACAATTGAAGCGGGTTTTCCAAATACATTAATGCGGTGATTAAGGACAATAGAATAGATTTTAGAAAGATAGGTTTTTGTTAGTTTTTAAGAATTGTAGAAAAATATTATTTGTAAATAAGTTTTAGGAAATTTTATAATTATAGGTAAAAATTTGTTTGTTATCGAAATGAAAAAATGGGAGAAATGTGACGAGCTTTTATTGGCGGAGATTGAAAAAGGTGGGATAGGTATGTAGGAATGAGAGTTTAGCTAGATTTTTGAGAGAGAAAAGATAATCAGTTGGTTTCCAAGGGTAGAAGGCGAACGGCCGTTGTTCTCGGGTAGTTTCCCAGAGGTAGGAAGCAGTAGCAGTGAAAGTTTGTGAGTTTTCGTGTAGTTAGTGTATCTGACAGAAGCTGATCCAGTAAAAGATTGTAAGTTATATTTTCTACTTATATTCCAAGAGTCACTGTTCAGGCCAACGAGAGATTCAGTTTATTGAGAGAAGAAGAAGCTAACATAATTTGAACGATTCGTGCATTTGAAGGAGATCATTAAGGACGATAAACTTGCAATAATTTGTTGTAAGATTGCTGATTACCTAGGGAGCGGCTGAGAGTAAATAACATAGTCTACAAGGAACAAGGATTTGGACCACTCATCATCAGAGAGAGATAGTTTTGTTTTCTGCAGTTTTTCTTTTATTGATAACACAATTTTTACACTTAATTTAGAAAGGATATAAATATTTTAATTAGGAGATTTAGAATAATATTTGGGATTTTGAGATTTCAACTAATATTGTTTGTATCATTAATTTTGAAGGTTCACGTACGTAGAACAAAATTTTGAGAATCATTATATGAGTTTTGTTTATTGAAAATTTTTGAGTGTGAATTTTATTTCATTATTTTATTTCAATATAATATAATGTTAGATCCTATATGTTTTTTATTATTCCAGTATTCTTTGGACCTTACCTTTCACATGTAATAGCATAGATATTGAAGCACGAATTTAACCCTGAGATAAGAGAATTAAAAAGTGTGATAGAGTCATAATCAAATCATTTAAATAATTTTAATTAATTAATTAATTGATTAGCTAATTAATTGCTTGGCGCACCAAGACTTTAAAAATCCCAATAATATATATATATACATATATATATATATATATATATATATATATATATATATATATATATATATATATATATATAATTCCACACATACCTGAACAACCGTAAAAATTTGTTTGGCGGGGAAAAAATTTATATTAAATGGCATCCAGGTGTAAGCAAAAAGTCCACAAACTTCATCAGTATGTCTTTCTTCATTCAATTGTTCACATTCCTGTCCACGAAATGCAGTAGATCCAATTACGGCACCGAGTATCATAAACTGAAGGTAACAGTATTGGAATTTAGAGTATCTATTGTATTTTGCGTTAACTCTGTCGAAGTCCCTAGGTTTTCCAAATTTGTTAAAATCAGATATACCCAAATAAAGTTGAACACCATCATGGACTCTTAGCAAGTAAGATAATATAAGACCATAACCAGCACTATTGGACAAAATGTATGTCAAATCTACTTCTATGTAATAGAATGTATGATCTACAAAAAAAGTAAGAATTAATTACTGTTTGTGTGATTTGCTTACTCTTGTTTTCAGCGAAACGCCATCACCTATTGGCTTTTTGATAAATGTGTAAAATAGCTTAATTTGTTTGTCAATATAAGGTTGAATGTTCGAATAAATGAACTTTGATGGTACACAAGGCAAATATCGAACACAGTAGTTAATCAAATCTTGCCCAAGTACTTTCGATCACAAGATCATCCTCAGGGGCATTTCGTCAGTTGTGGCATATCCAACAGTAATAGAATGTCATAAATGTAAATTGGGACATAACAAATACACTAAACAAAGACAAACAAACACTTTAAAATTTAAAAATTGGAGAAGCTACATTTTATATAGAAGAATTATCCAAGGTAGATCATGATTCTGTCTCCGGCTTCTATATAAAATGTAGCTTCTCCAATTTTTAAATTTTAAAGTGTTTGTTTGTCTTTGTTTAGTGAATTTGTTATGTCCCAATTTACATTTATGACATTCTGTTACTGCTGGATAGGCCACAACTGACGAAATGCCCCTGAGGATGAACTAGTGATCGAAAGTACTTGGGCAAGATTTGATTAACTACTGTGTTCGTTATTTGCCTTGTGTACCATCAAAGTTAATTTGTTTGTATCAAGTCGGACCTTAGAGTTTTTAAAAACTATCTGCATTCCAACTATGAACCTAAAAGGTAGATCATAGCTGAAATGGAAGGAAATTATCTTTAACCGAAAATCTAGCATATACATCCGGATTAGAGTTATTAAATGTTACGTTTGGTCAGTCTTTCTGTAAAGAGTTAAAGCCTGGTCATTAAAATTAAATACCATGAGATCGTTAGAAGCCATTGAAATATGGTTTTATCGCAGATTGCTCAAAATATCATGTACATAACACATTACCAATCGAACATTATTAAACACCATAAACAGAGAATTAGAATGTATAACAACTATAAGGAAAAGAAAGACCTCGTACCTAGGCACATAATAAGAAATGACAAATATAACCTCCTACTAATAATAATTGAAGGGAAAATAGAGGGTAAAAGAGGAGTAGACAGAAGAGCCATGTCATGGCTTCGCAATATCAGAACGTGGACTGACATGAACGTTCAACAATTACTGTGGCGTAGAATAGAGAACATTTTGATGTAGTGATGGCAAATCTCCAGTAATGGAGTGCACCAGAAGAAAACGAACTGGAATTTAAACAGGTTCTGGCTAAAAAAGTTGTACAAAACGCAGCAACAACTTTAGAATACAAAATCAACGTTAATGACATACATTTTTCGGATCTATATATTATAATCCTAAATATATCAAAAATTATAAAATCTATGACAAAATGGTTAGGCATAAAATTCTTCTCGTAAGAAATTAAATTTCCTATCAAAAGTGTCTCTTAACTTTTTTTGTGACTTAGACTAAGCGTCAGTTAACCATTCACAGCATGACTAAAGCATATTGATAAATATCATAAACTTAAATTCATAAAGTCTATACAATATCAACAACCAAGAGGTGTGTTAAATAATTAAGATACTACAAATTAAGATAGTTAAAATCAGCAAAGGGAAAAGACTGGGATGACAGTTTCTTATCTAGTTGCTTGTTAAAACATAACATAATCGACAACACTGAGTCGCGGTAAGGTTACAATACATTGTAAAACACAAAGGTAGCAAAAAAACCTAATATACTCAAGAAACTACAGAACAATTTGAACTTGACTGAAACTTCACTAATGCAGTATAAATACTCCTACTTCCATTATCTAAGGAGACTCTCTATTAGAGAAAGAGGATGATGTTTTATGGCAGCATTCAAATGTTGAGTATAATATATGAGGAAGAAAGCATACCCAGTAGATGAAGGAGAGCATGGTGGTATGATTGCATAACGATAAAGCGGACATTCAAGCGAAACTTGGATCCACTCGGAGTAAAACCACAAATAATGCAAATTATGAGGGAGATTAGGTGACATCAATGAGAGAAGAATAGTTTTTGTTTATGCCAGGAAAAAGGAAAACGATTGCTTTGTTTGTTTTGAGACCATTGATAGAGAAATACGGTGAGATAAAAAAATAGCTACATTTGATATTTACAGATCTTGAGAAGGCGTACGACACAGTTTTTCTTCTTCTTGCAGTACCGTCTCCTATCGGAGGTTGGCTACCATCACAGCAATCTTTACTTTGTTTTTAGACCTGAGTTATGGAAATGTATAAGAGAGAAATGAGTTCATGAGTAGTACGTTAGACTCGTGAAGGATTTGTATAAGGAAGCATTCACCAAAGTAAGGTCTTGTGTCGGATTGGCCGAAGATTTTTTAGTGGCAGTTGGTTTTTATCTAGGTTCTTCACTGAGTCCCACCCTGTATAATATTGATATGGATATACTAACAGAAAAGGTAAGGGAGGGGGCTCCTTGGTCAATGTTCTTTGTGAATGATATTGTGTCAAGAAACGTCAGAGGAGATGTTAAATGGTTGGAGAAGCGTCATTGAAGAGGAATTTAAAGTTATTAGAATTTATATAAATATATAACAAGCGAGTCTTCTACAGCTGGCGCCGCTTCTCGCATCCTAATTTCCAGCGTTTTCTGTCGAAGCAATTTTCAGTTGTTAGATCTCTGGCGGTCATTGCATCGTCGATATCGTCTCTCCAGGATCGTCTTGGTCTACCTCGTTTTCTTCTAGTTGGCGGAGTCCATTCTTCTATGTTTTTGGCCATCTATTTTCCGGCATTCTCTGAAGGTGTCCATACCAGTTAAGTCTTTTGGCTTCGGTTGTGTCTATTATGTCTAGATCGATTTCCATTTCTCTCCGATTATCTTCGTTTCTCACCCTATCAAGTCTAGTGAGCTGGCAACATCGTCTCCAGTAGTTCATTTTCATGGCCTTAATTTTTGATTTGTTTCTTTGGTTTATTTCCCAGAGTTCAGCGCCGTACAGTCCAATACTTTCTATTATTGTTTTATAAATTCTTCTTTTATTTTCTTTTGTTATTTTTTTATTTCATAATAGTCCGTGTAGCTGTCTGGTGGCTGATCTTGCTTGGCCAATCCTGGAATGTATTTCTTCGCTACTTTCTGCTTTTGATGTTATTTAGACTCCCAAGTACTTAAAATTGTCTGTTGGTTTTATAGTTCCCATTTCGATTTGTAGGCTTTCCGGTTTTTCTCCTACAGTTATTAGAATTTAGAGGAATATAAAGTTTTTTAGAGTTTTATTTTTGTATTTCTCGATATAATTGTACATTTAAGGAGGAGATTGAGCCCAAAATACCATTTGTTGGCCATGCAAATTTTGCGGTTTATCTCTGCGCTAGTATTATTTTTAGTGTTAAAACGCTTTCAGATATACAAATTCGTTCACTGCTTCGATGACATCGTTTTTTATGGTGGTAGGATTTGTAATTGCGTGCTTATTTTCATTTACTTTGATTTGTTGGTGTTTATATTAAACCCATTTTTGTAGCTGATTCTTTTAATGCTAGATACGCCTCTCGTACAGCGTTTTCCGTTCTCCTAACAATATTGAACCAGTGGTTACGATTTGTGACATACGCATTACTTTTTTATGAGCCAGATTGAACAGTATACAGGAGAGATGGTCTCTTCAGACAGACAGTTCCCTCGAATTCGTACATTCAAATGTTTCAAGAGTTTAGTTAAATTTACCAACTGGTACCAATTTGGTATTCCTAGCTCTTTCGTTGCGTTGAACATTTCTCTTCAATTCACAGAGTCGTAAGCTGCTTTGTAGTCTATAAATATATATTTTCTACCTCCTGCATGATATTTACCTACTATCCGTTCTGCATATGGTGCCATACGGTGACATAGTACTGTGGAGAATATTTTATACGCTGCATTTAGAAGCGTAATTCCTCTGTAGTTAGAGCATTCAAAGATATCTCCTTTTTTGAGTACGGGAGAAAGTATTCCAATATTTCAATCATTGGAGACGGATTTCATTGTCCATATTTCTTTTATAAGCTGTTGTAATGCCATTATGGTATCATGGCCACCTTCTTTCTTCTTTATATAGTTCAGCTGGGAGATTATCTACTTCGGGTGATTTGGCTAGTTTTTTTTAACTGCATCTTTAACTTCAAGAATCGTTGGGTTCCTCTTCCCTGTCGTTTGCTCACCTTACCTCATCTCTTTCGTCTTTCCGGTTTTCTTTTTCTTCCTCCATATTAAGTGCCTGGTTCAAGTATTCCGCCTATCTATTCAATACATCTTTCCTTGTTGTTAATAGGTCGCCATTCTAACCTCTGCATTGTCTTGTGGTTGCCTTGAATTATTTTCTGTTGATGTTAACTTTCTTATAGAATGCCCTGAATTCTTTCTCTCTGTTAAGGTTTTCTATATATTTGAGTTCATTATTTGGGTGGTGTCGTTTTTCTCTTATATGTATCTTCTTTTCTTTTCCTGTCTTTGTCTAGTAATTCTCTACAGTTGTTCTAGTTTAGGCTTTATTTTTTTATATTTATTTATTTTATTAATAGTTCTTTCGTCAATTATTATTTTTTCACTTTCAGGTAGTAATGCTTAGGTACGAAGAAGAATACAGAAGGAAATACAAAAAGATTTCCATGATAATATATGAATGTTGCCCAGATGACCATTTAAAAATTTATTTCATGTTTTATAAAGAATGTTTAAAAGCATATATAATTGAAAATCAACTCCTTTGAAGTATTAATTGATCAATTATTGATATATTATACAATATTGATAAGCCTAATGTGCCAACACTTAAAGATTCTCTTGAAAATTGTTCAAAACCGAATTTATAAGAAATGTGAGGAGCAGATAGATCAAACGCAGTTTGGCTTCAGAGGGGGCATGGGTACAAGAAAGGCATTATTTACGTTGACGGTACTCTTTCAGAAATGGAAATATAACAAGAGTGCATTATGTATGCTTCATAGACTTTAGGAAGGCCTTTGACCGAGTGCAGCATATGAAATTAATAGATGAAATAAAAAACATCAATTTAGACAAAAAATACATTGAGTTTATTAAGGCTATATACTGGAACCAGAAAGCAGTAGTATAGGTAAACGATATAGAAACAAATAATACACCGATTGCGAGAGGGGTCAGACAAGGATGCGTCTTGTCTCCGATGCTTTTCAACGTGTACTCACAGGTCACATTCAGAAAAGCCGTATGGGAAAGAAAAGAGGGAATAAGAGTTGGCGGAGAAATCGTAAACACCATGAGATTTGCAGATGACACTGTAATAGTGAATGCATTCAAATGGGACTTGACATCAACACAAATAAAATCAAATTTATGACAGTATCAAGTCCAATAAATAATGAACAACTAACCTTTGGTGGACAGCAAATAGGGAGAGTGACAAAATATAAATATCTGGGAACTTACATCAACAGCGTTCTTAAAATTCAAGTAATTGTTCTGTGACAAAAATCTGAATACTGCGCTAAGACTGAGTTTGTTGAATGTAACGTCTGGTCCCAATTATTGTACGGCATAGAAACATGGACGTTAAAAGCTCAAATAGTTAAGAAACTGGAAGCCTTTGAACTTTGAACTTTGAAACATGAACTGCCAGGATCACAAATGAGGAAGTGTTGAAAAGGATGGGTCGAGACAAAAAATTGTTGAGAACAATAAAAGTACGCAAGACTGCATACCTTGGACACATACTGAGGAATGATAAATATAGTCTTCTGCAGTTCATCATGCAGGGTAGAGTCGATGGCAAAAAGGGAATAGGTAGAACGAGGAAGTCATGGCTGCGAAATATTTGAGACTGGACAAGACTGTAGACAAATTATTCCACGTTGCAAAAGACAGAGAAACTTTTAGAAATGTGGTCGCCAACCTCCGTTAATGGGGACGGCATAGGAAGAAGAATTATTGATAATTACTGTTCCATTTTTAGAAAGTGAAACACAATATATTTAATTTAACAAAAAATACAATTAGCACGTTATAAACTTACCTTGAACATGTTTAATAAGATGCAGTGTACTTCCCACTAAAACAACAGACGAGCAGATCGCTACGATAAAAAATTTTATATAAAATATTTTCCCCGGGTTTAAAAGATTTTCTTTCAAAGGAAAAACTTTATGCATTCTAAAAAGTTTTATTGAAAATGGCATACACACTATATCGTTATTTCTCTTATTATTCTCCATGATTAAAAAACAAAAATTGATGCTCAGTGGCATATTTATACTACTAAATTCAATCAAATATTTACATAAACTTCAACTGTGACTGCATTTGCTAGTTTTGGGGCGTTGCTAAAAAGTAGTAAGAGCTTTGAGGTAAATTTTAGATTTAATTTTTTGGTATATATCCTTAGACGTAGGTTGCTTATATAATTCTTATAAGTATTTACAAGAAATTTGTCTTAAACTTCAATTATAATATTTTGTATTAGTATTATATATATATATATATATACAGATTGAACCAAATTAAAACGGAACATACAATTTAATACATGTCTGTTTGAACTGCATTTGAAATAGTGGACCAATATAAAACTTGGACAAAAATAAATCCATACCTGTGTATAGACATTGTATAAAATATCGTTCAACTATCTGTCTCGTAACAATGTTGTTTGCGTAAGACGGGTTTGTCTAAGGTAGCGATAATAGTTCAGGAAATGAAGCTCGAAAAAAGTTAAAACCTCGCAATTTTTTCGTCCTGCATGTATCCAGTTGAAATTTTAACAGAAGGTAGGTGACAGCCCAAGGATCAAAATCTATATCGAACCGAAGTGCGCTGAAGGGTTTTAGGGGTGAAAACTACCCCTAATTTTCAAAAATTATAAAATAACATATTAAACCTGAATATGGGTAAGATTTGGTTTGAATTAGTTAAATAATGATTATTTTATACTTTTGAATAGAGTTCCATCATATTTCAACCCTTAAAAAGCAACCCTTGTTAGAGATTAATGTAAAAAAATTACTAATTCTAAAAAAATGATTTCGCCTTGGATCGATTTGGATAAAAATTTGGATTTAAGCTCAATTCACCCGCTGCTTTATAGTTTATATCATGTCGACGAACCCTGATTGTTCTTAGGGGTGAAAACTACCCGTAATTGTCAAAAATTATAAAATAACATATTATGGGTAACCTGAATATGGGTAAAATTTGGTTTGAATTAATTAAATAATGATAGTTTCGTGCTTTTGAATAAAGTTCCATCATATTTCAACCCTTAAAAAGCGACCCTTATTAGAGATTAATATAAAAAAATTAGTAATGCGAAGAAAATGATTTCATCTTGGAACGACTTGCATAAAAATTTGGAATTAAGCTCAACTCACCCTCTGCTTTATAGTTTATGTCATGCCGATGAACCCTGATTGTTCTTAGGGGTGAAAACTACTCCTAATTTTCAAAAATTGTAAAATAATATTATAAATCTTAAGATGAGTAAAATTTGGTTTGGATTAGTTAAATAGTGATTTTTTTATACTTTAAAATACAAATTCATACATTTTCAACCCTTAAAAATCAATTGTTATGAGTGCTATAGGTGAAAACAATTTTTTGCCAAAATTTTGCAACTTTTCAAAATCACCCTTTACAACATTGCAGTTTTTATAAACTAATTTATAAGATATAAATTGAAAAAAGTAGAATTAAATACAAAAAAATTTATCAACATAAAAAGGCACCATATATTCTTATACATTTACATAAATAGTTGAAAATATTTACATTTATAGGTAAAACAATTATAATATTAATTTTATTCGTCATCATTTACATCTTCATCGTGATCTATGTCATCCTCATCTTCAATTATTGGTGGACTATTATTGCACCCTTCACCTGAGCACCCAGAACAAGTAGAGTTACAGTATAAACCAACTTTTCTGCACCCACATGAAACACCGCATCCTTTTTTGCATTGCCAAAAAATAATTTTCAAAAGTTCATCGAGTGCAGGTTGTTTGTTCATGCGTACGGGTAATAACAAACCATCTTTGGAATACCATCCCCAATCTGTTGCTCTAATATTTTCATTGCCAAGCCATAGACATATGAGCAGATGTTTTATTCTGTAGTATGGGATTTCAAAATAAGAACGCTTAAAATTTCGAATGTATAATGCCCCACTAGCTAATATACCGGTTTTGTAGATTATTATGCTCCGAAATGTACTGTACTATACTAATGGAATTTTCCGGAAAAAAATTCACTGGTTTTTTTAACGTATTTCCTTTAATTTTTAACGATAGAGTGTTTCTTCAAAAACGATTTGTAGAGGTTTTTAAGAGCTACAAGGATCTGTGAATTAAATCTTTTTGGAACCCTTGGTTTTTAAATGGGGTGAGTTTAAAGGGTTCGAAAAAGATGGTGCTTGATCGTAAATCGATGCTTTAAACGGCTATATAAACTTCTTGGACGTATTAATAATACATGTACAAAGGGAATTTCAGAAGGGTGAAGATCGATTTTAATTATGGGGGTGGTTAGGGGGTTGTTTTCATCGATTTTTTCGTAAAAAATGAGGTATTGACCTTATTTTCATCATAACTCACTCAATTTTTGAGCTAGAGTCTTTTTTATGATAGGTCTATTTATGCTCTTTAAAAAAGGTTTTGTGAGTTTTCTTCCAAAAATGCATCATTTTCCCGATATTTGATTTTGAATCATTCAAATTTGGCATTTGAAGGAAACCGCTGAACATTGATAGGCCGTATTTCGGTTCCTATTATATCGAAATAACATTTTAAAAAATGAATTGTATTTGTCTTTTTAAAAGCTACAAATTTGTTCTCTACAATTTTTTTGATAAAATGCACCATTTTCGAATTATTCGCGAAAAATCGATTAAAAACGTGGATTTTTTCGTCTAAAAGTTATTACTTTCAATCGCGAATAACCTGAAAAATATCATTTTATAAAAAAAATGTATAGCACATTTTTTGTTTAGAATCACTTTTTTCATCTAAACCTGTAGTTAAAACGTAAAAAAAAATTTCACCCTGGAGATTGGGTGGCAACCACCCCCTAGGCTTTGGCGCACTTTGGTTCAATATAGATTTTGATCCTTAGGCTATTACCTACCTTCTGTTAAATTTCAAGTCAATCCACGGAGCACGAAAAAATTGCGAGGTGAAATGCTTCATTTCCTGGACTATAACTGGTTTGACAGCATAAACCGTAGATTTATGTGTAGCTTTCAATTTTTATGAGTTCAGAATCCAGCAGCCCGCTGAAGTATTGGATTTTTATAATATAATTATTTGACAATCTTTTGTTGGCCAACCACCTACAGCAGAATTGAGCCGAAATACATTATATTCCTATGTTCCGAATTTATTTCGTTCAATCTGTATATATATATATATATATATATATAATATATATATATATATATATATATATATATATATATATATATAAATATCACGATTAAAAATTAACACTAAAACAGAAAGAAAACTGACAGAATGTACTAAACATTATAAATAAAAAAAAGATTCAAACCTTAAAATCCTAAATAAAAATTTAACGAATACTGTAATATAATTTTTGCTTAGAATCAATATGAAAGATGTAATAATTAAAAAGCAGAAACGGAAAAAGAAAGTGCAACGTAAATTTAATTTTGGAAAACTGCGAAAACCATACAAGATAGTGCTACTGTGAGTAACACAACAAAAGTTCTTAAAAATGACAAACACTATAAAGGAAGCAATGTTGAAGAACTTACCAAGAAGAAAAAGATTTAGAAAAAACCACTAGTTCAATGACGAATGTAGAACAGAGTTAAAAAAAGATCAGATTTGAGATTAATAAGTTTGTGATCGCAAAAACAAGACAACCTAGAAAGGTATGCCAAACAACCACAAAAAAAGTAAAGAAAATCCTAAGGGCGCGAAAAAGAAAGTATATGGATGATAAAGTAAACGCATTGAAGGAAATTACAAGAAAAATAAAATAAAAATTTTTTACAAAGCGGTAAAATACATTAAAACTGAGTATCAGGGAAGAACGATGAATGTAAAAAATAAGCAAGGAAACCTGATAGTGAACGAAGACCAAATATGTGAAAGGTGGAAAGAATATTTCGAAGAGATGCTAAATAACGGGGAGTGACTACTACAGAACTGATTCTAAACTTCAAATAGTAATAGAAGAAATACCAAAGCCCACAAGAGAAGAAATTGAAGAAATAAAAGATATGAAAAATCAAAAAATCCCCGGGGAGAGGATTAGATAGGATAGAGAACTTCAAATATGGAGGAGAGGCTTGAATAAACCAACTTATTGAGCTAATACTAAAAGTGTGGGATGCCGAAGAAATGTCTCAAAAATGGAACAAATCCATTTTAATTCCACAAAAAGGGAGATAGAACCGAATGCACAAACTATAGAGGAATATACTTGTTAGAGGTAAAATTGCTCGCCACACTAATTAAAAAAATTATTAGAAACATTTGTAGAGAAGAATCTAGCAGAATACCAGGGAGGATTTCGCGGAAAGATCAACAATCGATCAAATTTTTATGATAAAACAAATCCTAATCAATTGCTATGAATAAAACATTTTAGCACAAGTACTTTTTATTGATTACAAAGCCGCCTACGATACAATAGACAGAAACAAATTAATAGAAACGCTAAAATCATTCCAAGTGCCAGAAAAAATAATAAGGTTGGTAAAAATGACAATTAGACAAACCATTTTTGCTGTGAAATTCAACGGTACAGTCTTAGAAGAATCCGAAGTGAAAGTGTTCGCCAAGGAGACCCGTTGTCTACCTTATTATTTAATATGGTTCTACAAAAAATTGTAAGGGTTAGTGGGATAAATAGGTCTGGCAGTGTTTTATACAAAGAGCACCAATGCTTAGCATACGCTAATGATGTGGTTCTCACTGCAAGAAATGGAAAATAACTGACAAGTATAGCAAAAAAACTGATTAGGGAAAGCTCTAAAATGGGACTGAAAGTTAATATTAAGAAATCCTAGTACATGGAAATTTCAAGTAAAGAAGAAATAAATACCAGGGGCTCGTTTAAAGTGGAGCTGGAGGATGGATCAGTTGTAGAATTCCAGAAGGTGGATGAATATATGAAGATATGTGAAAAGTCAAAGACTGTCATGGCTGGGACATGTGCAGAGACAAAACGATGCAAAAACAACAAAGAAAATGTTAGAATGGAAGCCCATAGGAAGGCGAAAAAAAGGAAGGCCCAAAACGAGATGGTTGGATGACGTGGAAGACGACCTTAAAACAATGAACATAAGACAATGGAGAAGAAGGGCACAAGAGAGATCTGAATGGAAGGACATAGCCAGACAGGCAAAGACCCATCCAGGGTTATAATGCCAAAAAAAGAAGAAAGAAGGATGAATATATGTACTTAGGTACTCTTATTGATCATACATGTAAGTAAAATCTAAAATCAACCTGAGACTGACCAAGAGCAACAAATGTGCTGGAACCATAAGCAAAATAATTAGGGCCAAAAATATATTTCGTAATACAAAAATAAGAGTATACAAAACTATAAGTAGATCCACAATGCTATGCGCTGCCGAGGCATAGACTATGTACAAAATCAAACAGAACAGATTGAAAGCATATGAAAGAACGATAATTCGCAGAATATTTGGTGGAAAAGTAGTAGAGGGAGAATAAAGAAGACGAACTAACGCAGAGGTGTACCAAGTGTATGCTAACTCTACAATAACAAACGTGGTGAAAAAACGTAGACTAGAATGGCTCATACATCTAGAAAGAATGCAAAGTAATAGACTAATCAAGAAAATTGTTTGGAGAGTACCCGAGGACAAAAAAAAAGAGAGAAAGACCAGAAAGAAACGGAGAGATGTACTGATGGAAGATGTTAGAGAGATTTTAGAGGAGAGGTAAATAGAGATTTTTATCGGCCTAAAAGGCCTGTTAACGCTATACATACATACGTAATATCAGTAGCAAAAGAATCGATCCACAATAAAGCAGACAAAGTTTAAAACCTCAGCAATGAAAGATTTAAAGCAAAAGAGACAACTCGTGCAAGACCAAACACTAAATAAAATAGAAATAACAGAAATCAACAAAACACCTAGTCCAGTCTAGAAAAGACATAAGAAAATAAAAAATATGGCAGTAACATAAAATGCTACGAGAAAGAAAATAAAAGAAAGGTATATGAGACTGGAAGACGAAAACAAGAGAAGGTATAAATCTAATTACAATACTAGTTAATAAGAAAACGGGAAAAATACAGAAATTCGAAAAATAAACATATTGGTATAAAACTGCTACCAAACATTATACGAGTCAAAAGCAAAACCATTACCAGGAGAAGACGAAAAATAGAATTGATGACCGATATATAAAAATTTGATAAAAGATTAAGTAGATACTTTTTAATATGGAGGACAAACAGAACTTTAAAATAGCGCTGATTTTATTTAATGACATTATTAAGTTATATATTTTACTTTTGGTAGCTTTATTCAATAAAGTTGTTACAAAGTAGTAAATAATAAATTTGATTTAATATTACCAACGAGACACCAGGCGAACACTTTAAAGGTTAATTCAGAAGAGGTTTTTCAATGAGGGATATTTAATAAAGGTAAACTAACTGAATGGTAATTTCAAAAACGTTAACATAACGGGGTGTTGCCAAAATTAGTGTAGTATAAGTTGACACCGATGAAATAAGCAGGGTTTCATAATGCCTCTATCATTAATATGGATTTCAACTTTGCATTGAAATGTGAGAACATAATTAGTACTTTGATAGAGCACTAACGATTCAAAAGAATAAACGATAGTGGTAAATCAGTGGTTCACTACACCAATCAAATTAAGGACCATATAAGTAAATTCAATATTTATATATTTATTATTTAATATTTCAATATTTGTTTAAATATTTATTTTAAGAATAAATAAGGTATATAATTTTACAAAATTATTAATAGGCTAGTTGATCTAAGTTAGTCTAGCTAGTTGGACCAGATGATGTGCCCATCGAATTATTAAAACTCATCGATGAAGATGGTATTGTGGTTGAACTCTTTAGTCTAATATATCAGACTGCCACAATCCCCAAACAATGACTGCAATCGACCTTTTTAGCAATTCCCAAAAAGCCAAGCGCAACAACTTGTTCAGATCACAGAACAATAGATTTAATGAGTCACACACTTAAAACATTTTTCAAAATAATTCACAGCAGAATTGTTAAGATTCTTGAATATGAAATAAGTGACACACAATTTGGCTTTAGAAATAGTATGAGTACAAGAGATGCTTTGCTCGGCTTGAATGTGCTGACTCAGAGATGCATGGACATGAATCAGTACATGTACTTATGTTTTGTAGACTTTATTAACTCATTTGATAAGGTTCAACATAAAAAGCTTGTAGATATATTAAAAAGCAAAAATATTGACAGTCGTGATATAAAAATTATATCTAATTTATATTGAAATCAAACTGCCAATTTAAGAGTTGACAGCCAGTACACCCAAAATATCAAAATACAGAGAGGAGTCCGCCAGGGTTGCATTCTGTCCCCACTACTTTTCAATGTCTACAGTGAAGCGGTATTTCAAGAAACGCTCTCAAACTCAATACAAGGTATATCTATCAATGGAGAAGTTTTGAATAACTTCCGTGTTGCAGACGATACAGTAATAATGAAGGATAACAACAATGATTTACAGAACGTAATGTAACGCCTTAATGAACGCTGTCATGAGTACGGACTGAAGATAAATTTAAAGAAAACTAAATTCATGATCATGACTAAATCTGCACATGCAAATATCCAATTGACCATTGAAGATACTGCAATTGAGAGTGTTAATAACTATAAATACTTAAGAACATGGATAATATCACATGTAGACCAAACTAAAGATATTAAGGCACATATTGAAATAGCACGTGCATCATTCATTAAACTTAAAAAGTTTCTTTGTTGTCGGGATATAAGGTTAGAACTACGCCTGAGAATGCTTCGATATTACGTGTTCTCTACTCTTCTTTATGGCTTGGAAGCGTGGACACTCAAACAAGTTCATCTGAATAAGTTAGCCGCCTTTGAATTTTGGTTTTACAGAAGAATCCTATGAATATTATGGATTCAAACAATGTCAAACGTTCAAGTAGCTAGAAGGATAGGAAATGAGTCAGGAATAATATCAACTATCAAAAAACGAAAACTTAAGTACTTAGGACATGTGATGAGAGGGCAAAAATACGCATTATTACAACTTATAATGCAAGGCAAAATCTGAGGAAAGCGAAATGGTTTAAATGCAGTAGTGCAGAACTTTTTAGAGCGGCAGTCAACAGAGTCCGCATAGCCATGATGATTTCTAACCTTCGATATAAGATGAATTTAAAGAAGAAAAAGAATTTGATCTAATCTATAAAATTAATCAGAAATAAAATTTGATTCTGCAAAATTAGAATTGATAAATTTGACCCAATAATTTTTTTAATGCCAGTTCTCTTGTTAAGAGCATTAGGATGTTTAAGTTTGTAACACATTTCAAAAAACTGTCTTTTAGCGTAATTTCTTTCATTGTGAAGAATTTTAATCTCTTCATAATTGACCTTGTGTTAAAAAGTAATAGCATATGTGTTTAGATCAATTAATATCACGTCTACCTCTAAGTCAACGCCCAGTCTGCCCTATATAACAATAATTACAACCAGCACAGGGAATGTTAACAGTTAAAGTGTAACAACATTAAATTGTTCCAGAGGGGATAAAGGTGTCTTGATTTTGGAAAATAAGTTCCTGGCAGTTTTAGGGTAACTTGAGGGAAGTGTGGTAAGGAATATTAATGGAATATTGATGAAGACCACATTTTTTATTGCAGACTGGGATTATACGTGAAAAAGTGAACAAGTTTTATCTAATTTTTTTTTGATTAGCGATAGATGGTGCTGTAATCACAGAAAAACAACTGTACATCAGAAGTCTGCAAACTAATTTTTATGGCACTAAATACAATGTTTTACGATTTTTTTGTAGAATACGAACCTGCAATAAAAAATAATGGTTCCTATTTAAAATTTTAAAGTTACCTCCCTAGGCAAGGGTGTCATGTTTGGTGTCATTCAATAGATTTTTGAAAAATAATAAACATGTATTTTTAGTTTTTTTTATTTGGAAGTGTATTTCTCGAGATCTTAGACCGCTGCCATCATTTTCCTAGGGTATCAAGAGATTTTCCGATTATAGCGAAATCTATGAACAATTTGAAACATTTCCCAAATGAAAAATACTTAATTTTGCACAAATAATTCAAACCTTTAATAAAAAAATGGGGGTGGTTCCCATTTAAGATTTTAAAGCTGCTCTCCAGCGAACCGTTTGGCACACATTGTATATTTTTTCTGACAATTTTTCGAGTTCTTGTCTTAAGGTAAATATAATTTTTGTCTATGATATATCCTGGAAATAACTTTCTATTTGTCTGTAGAGAAGGAAGTCAAAGTAACACTCAAAATTTTATGTATTTTTTATTGTTGGCCTAAATTGTGAGTGTGTTATGTGCTCCTGACAATATTAATTGTTGATATTAATAATAAAATGTTGATATTAAACTTTAATAAAGTGCTTCAAATGTTTCTTTGTTACTGCAAAAACCCACCAAATAATTTCCATATTATGTATTTTGTAATAAAGCTATATACGAATACGTTACTTTTAACACCTAAAAATATAAATAATAATATATTAGGTTAACTAAAATTTGATAACTAATTACCCCTAGAAACATCGCTCTATCCATTACACCAAAGGAGGCAGCACGTAACTGTAAACTAGTCTGACACTTCTTTAAAACAAACATCACATCCATTTGTAAATCGACTTCGTAAGTGTACCAAGGAGCCTCGTACACAGCCACTGCTAATTCTAAGCTCTAAAAAATAATCGTAATCTCAAAATTAACTGATTAAAACATTGATTTAGTATACGAGTATAAAGTCAATTTGGTGAATTTACTCGGTTGCGAATTAAGTAAATAAGTAACGATTCAACTGACCATCTCTAAAAATGATTGTATCTTTTAGTGGGTAATAACTGTAGTCTAATGGAATTAGACCCTGAAAAACAGAAGGAAATATGGGAACAATATCTTTGTTTCGGTTTGATTTAATTGGTGATCGGAGAGCAGAAGGGCCCCCACAAATAGATACCGATGGAAAACTAAGTATTCTAACCGAAGAAGTTATGCGGACAATAAAAGACGCAAAGAACAACAAGGCACCCGGCGAAGATCTAACAACAGCCGAACATTTTAAACACCTGATTAATGATGCTGTCGGGAAATTAACCTACCGCTTTAACATTATATATAAACATGGCACTCTACCGCATGACTGGCTAACATCCACATATGTAGCTCTTCCTAAAAAACAAAAAGCAAGGAAATGTGAAGACCATCGAACTGTATCCCTAATGAGTCATGCTACTAAGATTTTGCGAGTAATTTATAACCGCATTCACAATAAGTGTGAAGAATACCTAAGTCGTTCTCAATATGGTTTTAGGAAAGGTACAGACACCAGAGAAGCAATAATGGGATTGGCACTAATGGCAGAAAGGTATCTCGAGGTTCAAAAACAGCTGTATGTGTGCTTTGTCGATTATAGAAAGGCCTTCGACCGCATTAGACACGAAAAATTGATTGAGGTGCTAAAAGAAGTAGGGCTGGACGGACACGACATAGCTATAATAAGCAATACATACTGACACCACACAGGATGTGTTCGAACAGACAACGGAAATACCAATTATGTAAACATAGAACGAGGAGTGCGTCAAGGGTGCATTCTGTCCCCTCTTCTATTTAATGTCTATGCCGAAAATATCATCAGAGCTTCTCTTGAAGATCGCCCTGAAGGTGCCAGAGTCAATGGAATCATCATTAACAATGTAAGATATGCCGATGACACCGTAGTATTAGCAGAAACAGAAGACCAACTAAAAATATTGATGAACATACTATCAGAAGAAAGTCACAGACTAGGTTTGGATATTAATCTTTCCAAAACCAAAATCATGGTATTCCACAAGAACCCCCATGAACAAATTATACCCAACATATAAATCAATGGTATCACCCTTCAGAGCTCCCAAAGCTTCATATACCTGGGCAGAGAGCTAAACAGTCAGCTAGACCACTCAAAAGAAATTAGAAGACGTATTGAAATAGCAAGATTTGGCTTCATGAACATGCGTAAAATGCTCTGTAACCCCAAGCTATCAATCACAATAAGGTTAAGAACACTAAAGTGTTATGTGTGGTCTCTACTACTATATGGCTGTGAGACCTGGACATTAAAACAGTATGACGTCAACAAACTGAATTCATTCGAAATGTGGATGTACCGCCGAATGCTAAGAATAAGCTGGACCAGCAAAACTACAAATGAAGAGGTACTGGAAATAATGAACAGACGACCTCATCTGGTTAATACAATCAAAACTAGAAAGACGTCATATCTAGGACACATAATGCGCCATAAGGAATTTGAGCAGCTCCAGGTAATATTAGAAGGCAAAATCGAGGGTAAAGGGGGTATAGCAAGAAAGAAGAAATCCTGGCTCCGAAACATCAGAGATTGGACTCACACAACAGGAAATGATTTAATCCATCAAGCGCAGAACAGAGAGAAATTTGCCATATTGATCGCCAACCTCAATAGAGAAGGCACTTAGGAGGAGGAACTGTAGAAGACTCATGCGATGCCCAGTTTAATACTCTCTTTGGTATTTTCTGTTCATTCATTCTTTGGACATGTCCATACCATCTTCATTGATTTATTTGTTATGAGTCGCTATTTGTACAGTGCTTTTGTGCTTTCATGGTTGAGGCTATCAAAGTTGTATTTGGTTTCTATTGTTTTTTGCTCTTGTTCCTAGTTGTGTTCTTTGTTCTTGGCTAGTCGTATGGCCATTATTTTAGCCTTGACTAGGTAGTGGTCGTTTCCACATGTGCTTCGTCTAAACGCTCTTACGTCTTGTATATTGGGTTGCGTATTTTGTCGGGCGTTCACATAGTCTGTAATGGATTTCAAATTTGTTGATCGTTGTATACAAGTGAATATATATGTACTTCTCGGTGCTGTAAAAAGCCTTTAAGTATTCTCAGGTTGTTTTGTTTACATGTTGATAAGCCTATCTTCATTGTCATTCTAGTATCTTCTCCGAATTGAACTATTTTATCTTTACATTTTTTGCCCGTTCTCGCATTTAGGTCTCCTAATAGGAGTATTTCTCTTGATGTTCATATTTTTGATATTTCGTAAGATAGTTGATCAAAGAACTCTTCTTTATCTTATATAGAACCGCAAAATACCCCAATGATTGAGGAGCAAAGTGTTCAAATAATGCATCCTTCCTATCATGACATATGGATGTCAAACCTGGACCCTAACCAAGGCAAACATGAATAAACTAGCCACAACCGAAAGAACAATGGAAAGAGCAATGTTAAGTATACGACTGTTAGATAAAAAGGGGAACGACTGGGTAAGATCGAACAAAAGTCGAGGACATAACAACAAAAATTGCCAAACTAAAATGGAACTTCGCGGACCACACCGCTGGATAAAAAGACCAACGTTGGAATACTACAATACAACATACGAAAAGTAAACGACCAAGAAAAAGACCACAGATGAGATGGGTTGATGACATTAAAAGAATAGCCGGAACAAATTGAAAATATGTTGCTTAAGATAGAGACCGATGGAAGGAGTTGGGAGAGGCCTATGTCCAAACAGGGACGATAGAAGGCTAAGAAGAAGAAGAAGAATATACAGTGAAAAAGCAAAAAGTTATAACCCTTGATGATGGTAGTCATAAAATGGTCTTTCCTCCATTGAAAAGTGGAGGGGACAACTTTTAACTGCAATATCTCAGCTTGTGTCTTATTATTGGTCATAGAAGGTACTGATTTTTTTTGTAAGTTTGCTTTTCCACCAGCTTTCCATTGCGTTTACTTACAACCGTGTCATATAAAAATCATCAAAGTTATTATAAATGTTTAGAAGCTATAAAGTCAGCCATTTTTTAAACTGTTTTTTGAACTGTTTTTTAATAACAAACTTAATATTTTTTAATAAATGTTATAAATGAAACCTTGTAGAATCGATTGCGATTTACAAAATTCCTCTAGAGTGACTGTTTGGACAAGTACAGTTGTTTCAATAATCGCTCTCCAGGATAAACAAATTGAATAACTTATAAACTTTTCGGTCTATCTGTTTGAAATTTAGCATACTTTGATAACTTATTAACCTGTATTACCTTATGAAACCTTATGAAACATGTTTCTCTATAATGTATAAGAAACTTTTTATAAAAAAAACTATTTTTTTACATTTTAACATTATTTAAAAACAAACTAAACAAAATCATCTGTACCTCTTCACGGATTTTTCATAAGCTACCCCTCATTTTTATTCTTCCTTGACTAGGGTATAAGGATAATATTACTGGAGTAATAAAAAAGTTAATACTCTGATGTATTTTATTTTTATTTAAGTTGTTTTAACTTAAACTGTAAGATTTGTGAGCAATGTACTTAGTTCTTACACGACTTATTAATAATAAACCAACGTGAGCTAACGCAATGACATTTTAAGATTTAACCAGATTAAAACATAAGCAGGTATTAATTTAACTATTTTATTGTTTTAACAGTAGTTTATTACCTCGTCTTGAAGACGCTGACCACTGAAACAATCCATGAATAAACCCCAAAACCAACCAGTACACACCATAAATGTTGATAAAGATTTTGCCTACGGTTAATAAAATAAAGTTAAAAATTAATTCTTTATTTATGTTAAGAAATATACTTTGATAAAATGTGAATCCAATGGTGAATCTTGTATTTATACAGAATACGATACTGGTACGTCTCGAGTAAGGAGAGTAAGCAGATTGAGACCCCGAACTCGAACGGAACCGTATCCATCTTGAAAATGGCTCCAAAATGGGTGCCAAAACGTCGAGCATTATATTCTCTACGCGATTCTTCCCAAGAAACTAGTGATTTATATATATATATATATAATATATATATATATATATATATATATATATATATATATATAAATCACTAGTTTTTAACAAATTTGTAGTTCAACAAATATATATATATATATATATATATATATATATATATATATATATATTTGTTGAACTACAAATTTGTTAAAAATGTCAATTAAGTAAATGTTTAAAGTTGGTTCCGTTGTTTTCTAAACAATAATACAGCCTATTTTTAAATTCTGCAAGAACTTTGGCAAATTTTGTTCTAGTAATAGACATGCTTTTCTTTCTCGTAATTCCCCAAATGACACAGGTTGAGTTTTCTAAGCAACTGACTTAAGGTAACTTCATAGAAAAAAGTCAGGTGGCGGTAAGTCTGGTGACCTCGGTGGTCACTCAATAGGACCTCTCCTTTCTATCCATTTGTTCGGATAATTAGTATCCAACCACTGCCTAACTGCATAGTAACTAGGTGCTCCATCTTGTTGGAAGTGCAGCAAATCTTCGTCTAGAGATAGGTTGTCTTGATCGTCCCTTTGGTTCTCTAATTCATGCACAATTAAAGGTTCGATGGTGTTTTCCAGCAAATCGAATAAATGTCACAACTTAAATTGCCTTGGTATGAACAAGGGGCCATGTATAGCATCGCCTAATATTTCTGCCCAAAAATTCAGTTTTTTAGGATATTGAGTGTGACCTTCTCTGAATCGATGCGTGTTCGCATCACTCCAGTACCGACAGATTTGTTTATTTACATTACCATTCAGCATAAAAGTACATTCATCAGTGAAACAAATATTTTTTAACATTCCCGGTTCAACGCGAATTCGTTCAGTCATGAGTTCACAAAACTCCATTCCTCGGTCAGGATCATCATCGCCTAGTTCTTGAAGAATTTGTGTTTTGTATAGGTGAAACTTATGTAATTTTAGCACCTTTCTAACCGACTCATGTGAAAGTCCTGTCATTGCAGATACTTGACGTGTTGATGTACAAGGCTCTATTGCAAAATTTTTAAAGTCCCCAATTTGGGATGCTTCATTCAGTAATCTTGGGACATCCCTTTTTTTGCACTGATCCCGTTTCTCTTAACTTTTTAACTAAGTCGCAGACGTACATGTGACTTACATTTTTGTCCGGATGCCTTTCATGAAATATTTGAGCTGTTCGTAAGTAACACTGGTCCTGGGAGGCAAATATGAAAATGATCTCCACGCATTCACGTATACTATAACCCATCGTGACAACTGCAGCTGAATGACAATACCGATCATACAAATGATGAAAACTAATGACATTTAAAATTCTCAAATAATACTTTTTATAGTATTATTCTATAATATGGTTTTGTTTTCTTTACTTATATTTTTATTCCCACACGATAAAAGTTCACAAAACATCATACCTTGGGCACATATTAAAGGCAAAATTTAAGGAAAACTCGGAGTTTGTAGGAAAAAACTCTTACATTCGAAATATACGATATTGGATGGGTTTAAATTATAAAGAACTAATAAATAATAGAGAAAAATTTGCCAAAGAAATCGTCAATATTCATTAGATGAATGGGCTACCATAAAAAGAAGATTATTATTCCCATTTTCAGACCTGGTAAAAATCCAAATCTACCACAATCATATTATAAACATATTATACTCCTTATGTTATGTGTACTTAAAACCTCGGAATATATAATAAAGTACAGATAACTCGACTAAAGTAAATGTTACTTTAACTAAGGGTGGAAATGAAAATATTTGGTAAGAGAGAGTGGAATAGTTAAAATAAAAAGACTTACATGTAATAAAGAGTATATTCCAGTTCCTAACACCGCAGCAGTTAATACCATATGAGTAAACATAAATATACTGAAAGCATCGTTTGCTTTGTATTCCAAACTACAACAAATAATATTGAATTAAACAATTTTATTTTCTCATTCCTAGAAAAAATAGGCATCTACTTTAGATTCGTAATTATTTTTTCCTGTAGCCGTCTCGAAAACTAAACCTTCGGTATGATTTATTACATCGAAAGTTTCACTTTACAAAATCGTACTAAGCGCAATTATTTTCGGGATGATTTTTTTGAGAGATTTTGAGTATCTACGTTGACGACTTTAGTGAAAGTGATGCCAAATTGATTCCAAATAAGATTAGTGAAGCTGCTAAAATGGCTACTTACGCATTACTGCCGCTACAGTAAAGAGGGAGAGAGGTGATTTATGGAGGGAGCTATGAATTGGTCTATAAAACAATCATACGACCCGTTGTGATGTATGGAAGCGAAACGTGGACAACAACAAAGGCAAACGAAGAGAGACTATGTGTTTGGGAAAGAAAAATCCTAAGGAAGATCTTTGGTCCTGTGCTGGATGAAGCATCAAGACAATATAGGATAAGAACCAACAAAGAGCTGGAAGAATTTTACCCAGGCGCCAACATCATAAAAGAAATAAAGTCCAGAAAACTCCAATGGGCAGGATACCTTAGAAGACATTCTGACGAACGAACAGTAAGACTGATGTGGGAGGAAGTCCCAACTGGAAGGATACCACGCGGACGCCCTCGTCTCCGGTGGCGAGATAATGTAGCAAGAGACCTACGCACTATGGGCGTGGAGAATTGGATGGAGGTTGCTCAGGACAGAAAACAGTGGAGGCATGTTGTCGAGTCGGCTAAAACCCACGAAGGGTTGTAACGCCACGGAGTAAGTAAGTAAGTACTATGAATTGGTAGTTCATAGTAGTACAAGATCCCACAGCAGGATCACTACGTTCATAACGTAGTTAATCAAACTCACATTTTTACACATATTTAAAATTAGGAGAATACCTTGATAATAGGTTGTCAGTCAAAAAGTGGCCGCATATGTTTTTAATTCAGTTAATTGTATTTAATTTAAAAAAAACTATTTTGTTTATATAGAAATAAGAGTATACATATTAAATGGTAGCAAACAAATCAATAAGAAAGGTGCAGGAGCTGCCTATAATTTTGAAAATTAGACCAAACTATTTATATTTCATACTTTAACTGAATTTTAAGTTTTTCAATAAAATCAATTCTTACCCAAAAAGAGAATTGTGATATTGTACAGCAACTCGAAATCGGTCTCTTCTAACCAGGGGATCTTTCTCAGCTAATGCCTCAATGATTACATGCTTTACATGTCTAATTCTTACAACAATGTGTTGGGTGGTTTCAAAAACTAGCCAAGCCATTAATCCGGCAACCATATATAAGTGATGAACCTATTAAAATAACTAAAGTTTAGTATTCAAAATCGATTAAAACGGTATTAACTTATTTTATGCACGGAAAGAGATTTTCAGAAAAGTAAGACAAGTTATTTATACCTCGCGTGGAATTGCTAGACCTCCATCGTGCGCCTCTCCAGGTGGCGAATAGAGGAACGTCTCCCATATATGGGTGTTACCGGGGAAATTGAGAATACAAATTCAGCTACAAATAATAGTGGGCAAGAATGGAAAATGGTTAGACACAAAAAAAGGAATGGACGTTTTGTTATAGGTAATAATGAGAACTCAGAAATCAGTGGTGTCCCAAAATTTAGCCATCTCCATGTTACTAGAGTAGACCAACATACAACGGCAGAAAATCTTAAGAAGATGTTAGAAAAACACTTTCCAGAAGTAATATGTACGTCGTTAACGGCTAAGCATCCCAACATATATTCATCTTTTAAAGTTTCAATTTTTGAACAAAATTTCGGTAAAGCGATGGACCCAAAACTATGGCCAGTAGGCTCTTATGTAAGTAGGTTTTTTATGAAGCGCTCAACACATACGCAAATAAAGTGAAGTATGAAGAATTGACTTTTAAACAGGAAAATGGAAGGGATGAGTACGATCTCCTATGTCAAATATTCAGGGACTAAATCAATTTAAAATTGATTGTTTATTTGCTGATTATAAGGAGTCTGATTTGAAATTTCTTTGTATGACTGAGACGTGGGCAGCAAATGACGAAGTGATTCATTATAATTTTCCAAATTTTAAAATTGTAAATTCTTTTAGTAGATCCCAATATAAATGTGGTGACGTTGCAGTTTGCGCAAGGGATGATATGAAGGTTAATTCCATTTTACTCGATCAGTATTGTGTTGAAAAAGACATTGAGGTATGTGGGCTGAAGTGGCATTATAATTCAAATCAACACACAATTTTAGTTTGCTACAGATCTCCTAAAGGTAAATTTGATGTATTTTATGAAAAACTTAACCTTATTTTAAATTCAAATTTTAAACCAAATCAATTCATATTTTTAACAGGCGATTTTAATGTAAATTCCATGACACTAAATAATTCACACAGATTTTCTGGTCTTCTAGCATCTTACGGTTTGTCACCCAGGAACTTTACACCTACAAGGTCGACTTCCACATGCGGAAATATTTTGGATCAGGTATATACAAATTGTGATGATTGTGTAGGTACTGTAAATGTAAATACTGAATCGGATCACGATATATTCCTTTTAAGATTGAATTTTGAATTGAATTAATCTAACTATGACAACAGTTCGAAATACTTTCAGAGTAACACATGAAGGCGCTATAGATGCATTCAACAATCTCTTGAGTAAAGAAACAAGGCAAGATGTTTATCATGCAACTGATGTTGAGAGTAAATATAATGCCTTTCATGATAAATTACAGTTCTATTTCAATATTAGTTGTCCTATTAGAGAAACCAAACATCACCAAAACAAAAAAAATACATGGGTCACCCAAGAAGTAAAATCTTCTTCAGATAGTCTGAAGGATTTGTATATATTGAGTAAGACTTACCCTGAGCTAAAAACTCTACATAGACAAAAAATATCAGCACAAAGTTCTTGTTGAGGCCACAAAGAGTCAATTTTATTTTAACAAAATCTCTAAATCCTCTAACAAAAACAAAACCACATTGGCTGTTATAAATGAACTTAATGGAAAACAAAAAAATCACAAAAATATCTGTCTAAAAATAGATGATACTAGGATTACAGATTCAGATATAATATCAAACAAATTTAATGATTACTTTATAGATGCACCAGTGGATATAATTAGTAAAATAATTAAACCAAATTTAAATTTTCAGCATTCCAATGATTTTATTCAAAGTAGTTTGTTCCTATCTTATGTAACAGAGGAAGATGTCGATATAATAAAATATAAAATTAAAAACAAAGCATCGTGTGGTTTTGATGAAATATCAGGTATAGTAATTAAGAAAATTGCGTCTCAAATTTTGACACCACTGACTCACATTATAAATGCTTCTTTCAATATTGGTGTTTTTCCCCAATATGCTGAAAACTTCTATCATTTCACCGGTATTAAAACAAGGTGATCCTGAATTAATGTCAAATTTTCGACCATTGTCTGTTCCCTCTGTGATATCTAAGATTATTGAATATGCAATGCTAAAACAAATTTTATTATTTTTAGATATCAACCAAATTATCACAAAGCATCAACATGGATTTCGAAATGAATTTTCTACTTCCACAGCCATTAACAGTTTTTATGAGGAAGTCTTACTCTCAATTGAGAACAGTGAAAATCCAACTGCCATTTTTTGTGATCTCAGTCGTGCATTTGATTGTGTGCAACACGATGTGCTCCTCGATAGATTGTACAGATATGGTGTTATAGGAGTTGCCCATAGCTGGTTTGTTTCCTATCTGAAAGACCGGCACCAAATAGTTAAAGTGAAAAATAACTTCAAGATTTCAATGTCTGATCCGATTATTAATAAGAATGGAGTACCACAGGGCTCAATATTGGGCCCTATATTATTTATTTTGTATATTAATGAACTACCACATGTAATGCCTGATACATTTGTATCAGTTTATGCGGATGACTCAACAATACTATTGGGACCGTGCAAGTTCGGAACAGCGACACCTGGTGTCGTAAATTAACAAAATTTACTGCGCTTTCATGTTAGATCGAGGTTACCGGATAACTATCAAGGACGTAGCCCCAAAAAATAATAAGAAGAAAAAGTAAGATTGAGGTTATGTCGGTATGTTATTAAAAGGTAAAAGAGACAGTTTGTAGTACCCTATCGACATTTAGAAATAAGCAGGAAGTCATCTACTATCTGTGGTTTACTACTGTATAATCAACTTCCTCAAAATTTTAAAAACATTAATTCAACTACAGCTTTTAAAAAACCAAGTCAAAGAGTACCTAGTGACCATGTGTCCTTATACATTAGGTGAATATTACTAGGGTGTATCTGTGAATGCCTAAGCTGCAACATAACCAAAATTAATATTTTAATTATATGTCTATATTGTACGTTTTTTAAGTATTTTAATGTTTTAAATATTTTTAATGTATTGTTTCCATTTTTTGTAATATTTAATATTTATAATTTTAGTTTTGACTTGTTGTAAACCTAGTTGTAACTTACAGTCAAATAAACTATCTATCTACCTATCTATCAAATTCCCGGGATGAACCAAAACTAGCACACAGTGTCTGACCCAGAATGGGCGACTGCAAATGGCGTTTGTGTCGAGAGAATCGGTTAAAATACAAACCAGAGAAGGCAATGGGAAACCTGCCTTCTTAGATAATCGAGGGGTACGAAGAATCCCTGGAAGGAATAGTTTAAATATTTTAAATAAGAACTTTAATGGAACGTTAGAAGTCTATTCTTAAAGGGAAAATCTGCAAATGCATACCACGAGATAAAACGTTTAGGAATACAGATATTGGGTTTGAGTGAAGTCAGATGGCCAGATTCAGGTTAAAACTATAAGCAAAACTTTTTATTGCTCTGGTAATAATTCCGGTTCATCGTAACAGAGTTAGAGTAATTTTATACAACAAATATAATAATGTTATCACAATCTTTATAAACCTGAAAAAGAACCTAAAGTCTTGAAATCCATTAAAGAGCGAAAGTAAGCATACTTCGGACATATAGGGAGAAATGAAAATAAATACAGAATCCTACTATTGATATTAGAAGGGAAAATAGAAGGAAATAGAGGACCAGGACGCCGCCGAATATCCTGGCTTAAGAATTTGAGACAGTGGACAGGTATTACCACCACAGACATATTTCGAACAGCTACTAATAAAATACGATAGGCCATAGTGGTAGCCAACATCCATAGAGGATAGGCACTATAAGAAGAAGAATCTTTGTGCCATTCTCTCAACGACGCCTATGGGCAGATTCGAACCTAATTATAAGGATAGAATCGTTTTATAATGCCCCTTTGTCCGCATCTTCTCGATCGACAATGATCAATACAATAAAACGTTGAAGTTGTGGAGTAAAAATGTTGGTTTTATTAACAGATACTACTAATTATACTATATGGTGTTGGTTAGGTAACTACCTATAATAGACTGTAACACAAATGAGCTCAAATCCTCAATTTATAATCTCACAAATAATGTATACATCAGCACAGAGAATTTAATCTAGGCCGTAATTGTAATGCTTCGGAAGTTTAATTAGAAGTTGTAGGTAAATGAACCAATTATTAAAATATTACACAATATGTTTTCACAGTGTTTCAATTATACACGGTGAAACTATAAAGGTTAATAGGTTAAGAATAATGTGAGATTACAAAATAAGGGATTAATTTGTGATTGAACATATTGGACACTATATAAAATAAACAGACGACTAATATAAAATATTTAAACATATATAAAATATAAAATAATAATATAACAATAATAATCATAACACTAATTCACTAGGTTTTTGAATTATTATCTCACCCGAGCAGTGCTACCTATAACTTGAATATTTAAAATTTATGTTTCAGCTAAACTATCTAATTCAAATCTAAGCTTGTCAAGTGAAACTGATCTAGGAAGGGCTTTATCTAAAGTTTTATCTAAATTTGGTTATGATACCGTATGTATTCGAGGCGCTGCTGGATGAGGTTGAATGCAAGAACCTTGATGCCTTTGTTCAATTCTATACCCCTTCCTTTATCTTCATATGCCACTTAAAAATAGTGTAAGTTATTGTAATGTACTGCGAGTAGAGTCCTTGGGACCAACAACGAGCGCACAACACAGCCTCTTCTTTTTCTAGGTTTGTGTCTCATTGAAATTTCTTCTCTAATTGCAGCAGTCTCACATATGCTTAATGTTCTGAGTCCCCCTAATAGGCTTGTATTAGAATTAAAGGGTATTTTACCTTTAAATCTTTCTTCGTTATCCCTTTTTACTGTTCTTTTATAATATTTTTTACACTATTTTTCTTCTACTGAAAGAGCATTGTTTTGATCTACTTCTTCTAACTCCCAGTGTTTTTTTATTTGTTCCTCCATTTGTCATCTAGATATCATGTTGAGTACTTGTATATTAGGGATATTCTCTTGCTGTGATATGGGGATGTTATGGATGTTATCCAACCCAATTTTGTATTTTGGGCGAGCAAACCATTCTTTGTTCGATCTACTTCGTCCAGTAATATCAAACTATACTCTTTGGCTCCTAATAGAATATCTATTGAGCCTGTTTCATTAAAATTTGGATCCGCCAGGACTAAGTTCCTATGGTTCCTTTCTTTTATTTGTATCTCTTTCTCCGGTAGATTTTTTGTTATTTTTCGTAATACAATTGCTTCGATCTTCATTTCAAATTCATTTTTGAAATGCGCCTCTAAGTTTAATGTCACGCTCTACTTTGACGTCCTTTGGTTTTCATTGCCAATTCCAGATATCTGAGCGTGGACAGCCTTTCTTTTTATTCCGAGACTTATAGCGGCCTACTTCGTAATGAATGATGACTGCGAGCCTTGGTCAATCAATACTCTCATCAATTGTGAGCTTTCTTTTGAGTCTCTTACTCGTACTAATGCCGTTGCAAGTAGCACTTCTTCATTCTGATGATTTAAATAGCTCACGGTATTCTCTTGTCTCCTTGACGATCCGTCGCGTCGTGACTGTTGTCACCTCTGGTCCCACGGGAATTGGGTCTATTTTGTGGCCTTCTGTTTTCAGAATTCCTTCTGTTATCATACTGACCTTCTGACATGTGTAGTAATGAATGGTGCTGTCCACCATATTCTGCACATCTATAAGAGGAATAACATGATACTTCCTTTTTGTGTAGTAGGCATCTACCGCACCATTGCTTTTTCTTTACGATTTTGTTTCTTTCACGTATTTGTTGACTTAGAAACGTTGTACATTTGTACAGTTTATGTTTAAATAAACTTCATGACACACCACACAGGTTATCTTATTTTTTACCTGTTGTCTGTGATCTGTTCCTTTCCTTTCTGTTTCCTACATCTCCTATGTCTGGAATCTTCTTTGTATTAATTCCTGTGTTGACTTATATGTCGGAATGTCCCTACTGTTTTGAATTGATGTTTCATATAATCTCCTGGTTTCTGTGTCTCACTTTTACAGGCTTATCCTTGCTATAAGAGGGCTCCAGGACCCTCTCCTGTCTCCTCTGTCATTATACCTAGTCCACTAATGACTTCTAAGCATTCGTGGAGAGTATCATGTAATGTTTTCAGCGCCTTTGCTGACGTTTCTTTTATATCCGCAGATATTTGAACATTTTTAGGCAGCACTATAGTTTGCTTCTGTTGTGTTTAAATGTTATATTATTCTACTTGCTTCTCCTCGGAGGCTTGTCTTCAGACACTGCATTTTTTCCACAGTTGATAGTTGGTTATTCTTATGTATCAAACGTTTAAAAATATCATAGAATGTTATCCAAGATTCATACCTTCCCTCAAAATAGGGTAACTTCACTTGGGGTAATATTATTTTTTCTTTCTTGCATCCTTCCGCCTCTAATCTCTTATTTTCTTTTATGATCGACTTCACCCTTCTTTTCATTGTATAAAATCTTTGTATTTCACCTTCTTCTAGTGCATCCTGTTTATTGTCCACAGATATTTCCATTATTAAAGCATCTTATTGTATCTCTTCATCGTTTTCGTCATCTTCCAATAAATGATGAAGTTTTTTCATCCTAATTTCTACTTCTCCAATTTTTGTCTAAGACTTGTATGAATTTTTAATAAATTCCTCTAAAGTCTTTTTCGTTTCTTCATATCTTTTTGTACTTGTTCGTAAAAGTTAGATGTAAAATATTTATCATCTCTCGAACCCTTGTCTTCAATTTTTGTGTTTTTTTACTGAAGAAAAGGAAACAGATGTAGAGAAAGATGATGTAAAAAATGAAAATGAAGAAAAAAGGGATGAGACTATAAGAAAATCTAATAGAGAACGAAAGATGCCAATTAGATATAATAACTATGATATGAATATGAATGACTTCATGACAGCACTCTCAGATAAAAAGTGGTTGAAAGCTGTTAATGATGAGTTATTAGTTTTAGAGAAAAATAAAACTTCGGAGTTGGTGTTTCCTCCAAATAAGGTGAATATAATAGACTCCAGGTGGGTATTTACACAGAAAGAAATAAATGGAAATATTTTCAAAAAGTCTCCACTAGTTGCAAAAGGTTATAAACAAGAACTTGATTCAGATGAAGATATTTACACTCCAGTGGCCAGAATGATAACATTAAGAGCACTATTGGTATTAGCTCTTGAAACAGATTTAGAAATTCATTAAATGGATATGAAGTCTGCTTTTCTAAATGAGGAATTGAAGGATCCTGTTTATATGCAACTATTTCCCGGACTTTCACAAGTTAAGCAAGGTTATGTGTGTCAACTCAGGAAAGCTTTATATGGATTAAAACAAAGCACTAAGTGTTGGTATGATCGGTTACATTTATTTTTACTTGATAAGAATTTCAGAAGATCTGTTGATCCATGTTTATATATAAAATGTAATACTTACTTGCTAATTTGGGTAGATGATTTGATGATAATATCTAATAATGTCATTGAGGTAAATAACATAAAAGAGCAATTATCAACAGCATTAGAAATGAAAGATTTAACTAATAACTCTTTTCTCAGAAGATATAAATAAAGATGAATTGAAATTTCGTATTTTGAACTCCGAACCGTGTAGACCTCAAGGGCCATTCCTTGAGACATTAAAACAAATAGATCTTTTTCAAAAGATTATTATTCTATTCGATATTCTATTTCGAAACAAACTAAAAATAATAAAGAACTACTTAAGGAATTATATGTCTAATACTAGACTGTGTGTTGTGTGATCTTAGTTTAATTGAACATGAAAGAGCTCGGTATTTTGATGTAGAAAAGTTAGCAAGACTGTTCCTAGAAACAAAGAGCCGTAGGGGCTTTGTCAGTGACTAGGAATTAACATACAGTGTTGTTCCTATGAGCCTTAGGCAGCTGTTTGACTGTAAGAATGCATTATCTAGTAAAATTAATCAAATTTTGAGAAACGAAACATAAACGTTAAATTGTAGCTTGCGATATCATGTATACTGTATAGGGCACTGAATAAATAAAAAATGTTAAGTAAAGTAAGTAGTCTATATTTTATCGTCCTAAAAAGTACATTAATTAATTGTTAGTAAATAATGTGATCCTTACTTCAGTTATATTAATGGTATTTGTAAATGTTTAGTAACAATTTTGCTTTCAATTAATTTTTTGAATAATATATTTTTTTAACAAATTAACTTTAAAATTACTGTACATTATAAATTATATTTCTTTGAATAATCTTTCTCTAATTGGATATAGCTTGTACAATGTCGTGTATATGAAATAGTATCTAGGAAGTATGGAGAAATGTCGTTGTCAGTTTCTTCGTAGTAGCTAGTTGCAAGTTGGGGGGGGGGGGATAAGTCTAGGAATAGGGGCGCAAAAAGAACACTTGCATTGGGGCGCAGCCAAACACTAGTTACGCCTTACGCCACTGTTAATATAGCAACAGATAAATCACCAATCGGTAGAAGTATCGGAAGACCGCACAAAAGATGGAGTGACAACCTTGCATAGAGGTAACAATTCACCAATGAACAAGCAGAATTACTTAGAAAGAGACAGAAGAAGACGAAGAACATATCGAGATAGCTGGCAATAAACGTCAACTATAACTTCACGGTTAATTGGACAAAAATAGGTCTAACATAAGAAGAAGAAGAAGAATTTTCATCAATATTTCAGTCATCATCTACAATGTAGATTCTACATATCGTTTCCGTAATACTACGATTAGGTAACTCAAAATTTGCTATATTTCAGAAGAGCAGTTTTAAATTTGAAAAGAAACAAACCGCGCTCTATTACCGCAAATTAATTTTTTTCTGACTATTTATAGCAAGACTAGGAAAAATTAAGAAGGAACTAGAGATTGTGTTTACAATAACGCATAAAATTGCAATATCTGGGACACGTTATGAGAAATCAGCACCGTTATTCCCTGCTACAGTCTATATTGCAAGGTAAAGTGAAAGGTAAGCGAGGACCCGGTAGAAGGAGAATATCATGGCTGCGGAATTTAAGAACATGGTTTAAGAAAACCTCAACGGAGCTGTTTCGAGCCGCAGCGAGCAAGGTTATGATTGCCAATATGATTTCCAACATCCGAAACGGATAGGAACCGGAAGAAGAAGAAGAATTTATAGCAAGAAGTTCAAATAAATCTAGCTTCTGATTAATTGTAAGTCTTCTAAAGCCTTATTTCAGTTTTTTTGTTATTGAAAAACAAGATATCTATTTATTCCAAATAAAATTAAATATACCTAGTTGTCGACTTAGCAATAAGTAAAACTTTTTCAGTTAATACTTCTCTTCCTGTTGCTGTAAAAGGCTGGTTTTCAAATAATCCTTATTTTCCAGAGAAATTTCAAGAGGTTTGGTGTTAAACAATGTCAAAAGATCCTTGTGTTTTTCCAGAGTAATATAAATTCTCCTCTTATACAAAAGGATTTGGCATTATTGTAGTAACATTTTGAGTCCGTTTTGTCCTTCTCCCGCAATTTAAAGTTTTAAATTCTTCGTTAAAGTTTTTTTTTTAATTTTATGATTGATGGTTCGCATTTAGAAAAGAACATGCAACATATTTTCTGCCATGCTACTTACTGTCCACTTTCTTAATTTCTTACAATTTTTGTTTGTGAGTGATATAATAAATGATGTACTGTTTATCTCCTTTTCTCTGGGCACATCTAGCAATTTGTTTTCCAATCTTATGGTAAATATATTTTGCCCACTCTTTTTAACTCTGTTGAAATGGCTGACTGCATGTAGTCACACTCCATTTCACTATGGTCGGAAATTAAGAAGGTTAGTTCAATGCTTTCCAAATGTGGAGTATTTTGAACTAGCGATGTTTTTATTTAAATTTTGTCCATCACATCTATCACTAAAACAATGAACCTGAGTTACTCGTTCCGGAAAAGATTCAAAGTATTGGTATAAGCAAGTGGCAATCTCAGAGCTGCCTCGCTTTCCTTTAACCTTTGTCCACATGAAGCAATTACCCTGTTTAGAGACTGTGTTACAAATGGTGAAGTTAAATACTTTTAATCTTTTCTTGTAAAATAAAACGTTATTCGTTGGGTCGTTTGATACCAAAATCACTTGTTGAAGATCAAAATTGCAACTTATGAGTCTATCGTTAGAATTTTCTGCCAACTGTCTACTTATTCTCTTTTCATCACGGGCTCTGTTCTTGGCTGCTATGTGTGTGAGATGTTTTATCGATTAAGGAGAATTTTAGGCCATACAAATTCGGCACTGGTGTTTACGAGGTTGGTAGAAGCCAAGGTTATATTCCTCTGAAAATAACTTTCTATAAATAGCAGAGTTAGCTGTTTGATTGTTCTCACTGCATTCTGTCTTGTATAACCAATACATAAGAGTGATGTTAAGGTCTGAGGATAAATATTTCCATTTTGTTTTGAATGGCAATAATGTGAACTGACTATGGAACTTCTCAATATGTTTTTTTTATACTTTCCAGGATAGCAGGTGACGTTATCTTTTTTGTATGTTTTCCCCTATTGTCTACCAAAGTAGTGTTTTCTTCAGTTCTCTTTTTCATAGCTATATGTACAATTCCTTTTCGAATTCCCAGGGTATTGATAAACATGATTTTACAAACCTGGATTCTATTAGAATTTTTAGGTAAATATAATAAACTAGTTTTTTACTTTTGTTTCACAAAATATCACGAAAAATAAAGTAACAATGACACTCACAACGTATCCTATGAACAAATGCACAAATAGGTATCTTAAAGAATATCCGGAAGAGGCAACGCATAACACAAGTTACCCGGGCCCACAGTTAGGTATGTCAAATTAAACATTTGATGCAGCAAAAATTTTTTTTGTTGTCAGCTTTTTAGATATTTCAATATGATCACTTTTAGCACCAATTTTTTTTTCGGACTTATGACAGCTATTACTGTGTAATTGGATTCTCATGTATAGAATGGGCATAGAACTTACCTATTTGCAGTATTAAAAAGAGCCTGAAAAATTATATCGGTGACGGTAGATAACTCAAAATCGCAAAATTTCGAGTTAACTAGTTGTAGTATTCAGGGGACGGTATATCCCAATGGTAATATATTACAACTTAATACTAATTTATAAATTTATTACTCAATCACATTTTATTCAAATCTGAAAATAAGTTTATATGAACAGCTCATTTTAACATGGTATGATAACGATGGTTAAATTATTAAATTAATCACATGAATAAGAATTTAAACCTATACTTACTCCAAAAACCTGAACAAGCATATATATTTCCCTAGCAGGAAAGAAATCAATATTAAAAGGTGTCCATGTATATGTAAATAACCCACACACTTCTGTCATATTACGAGCTTGGTTTTCTAGCTGGCAGGTTTCCTTCTTAAATAGATTTGAAGTAAAAATAATTATCCATATTAAAGACTCCAAGTAAACAAAATGCATTTTGGCATATTTATTAAAATCCGCGTTGTCTCTATCAAAATCTATGGGCTTTCCGAATGTTTCAAAGTCGGACATATATGTATACATAGCGGATACTGACTTAATTTTAACAAGATAAGCCCATACCAAAGCGTAAGTCGTGGTGAACGATACAGCATAATTAACATCAAGTTCAATACGATTATTTTCTTTGCCTAAAATAAATCTTATTTAATATAATACTGATATAATATACTTAATATACTTTATTAATTGAATTAATCGTGTCTGTTATCAAAAAGACTTTTTATTGTTTCAGATAGTCATATTAAAATGCCACGAAGTAAAGTGGATAGATATCAAAAGATCACATTTAAATTCCCAAGATTTAACTACAGCCGTAAATAAATGCATAAGTGGAGCATTATTAATTAGGGAAGCAGCAACGTGCTATAACATATCAAAAACCACGCTGATCAGTCACGTAAAATCCTTTCGGCAGTCGGGGGCTTCAGAACTTTCTTATATTGCTGAGAGAAGGGAAACTGAGTTAAAAATATATCTTCTCACTGCTGCACGCCTCCACTATGGTTTGACGAAAATGGGAGTTCGTACTCATACCAGTATGCAATTGCAAATAACAAGTCTTATCCGCCTTCTTGGGACCAAAAAAAGATAGCTGGCAAGGAATGGCTGAGGCAGTTTCTTAGAACACATGAAGATTTATCACTTCGTAAAACCGAAGCTACAAGTTTGTCCAGATCAGCATCCTTCAATAAAACAAATATATCTTCCTTTTTTAAGAACTACAAAGAAGCATTGTCTCGTGGAGATTTTAATCAGAAAAAATTTGGAATTGTGACGAGACAGGGTTAACGACTGTCCATGTACCACCAAAAATTGTATTACCTAAGGGGATAAAACAGTTAGGTCAAATGACAAGTGGAGAGTGAGGTCAAAATGTAACCTTGATAGCCTTAATAAATGCAATCGGAAATCATATTCCGCCAATGATGATATTTCCGAGGGTTATTTTAAACCTCATATGCTAAAAGGTTGTCCGGTTGGAACTATAGGAGGTGCAAATTTGTCCGGCTGGTCAAGCGAAATATTGTTTTTGAAATACCTATAACTCTTTAAAAATCATGTGAAATCAACTGTTGAATATCCAATTATATTACTTTTGGATAATCACGATAGCCACGTGAATGTAAGTGTCATTAATTTCTGTAAGAAGAATGGCATTCTACCGATAAGGTTTCATCCCCACACCAGCCACAAAATGCAACCGCTCGATCGAACAGTTTTGGACCGATGAAAACTACTATAATACCGCCTGTAGCGAGTGGATAATTATGCACCCTGGACAACCTATTACGATTTACGATATAGCCGAACTTGCAGGTACTTCCAAAAGCATTTACTGCATCTAATATCCAGAAGGGATTTAAGGTGAGCGGTCTCTATCCCGTCAATGAAAATATTTTTGAAGATAGTGAGTTTCTGTCTTCGTATGTAACTGATCATCCTTTAAACCAGCTTACTGACAGTCGCGAGCAAGTCTATGTTGAACAGGACGGGGAACAAACTAAAACTACAGGTAATGAAATGGAAGTCTTTACTCCTTCTACCTCAAATATTCATTAAGCAGGAACTTCAGGAAGTTCTATTACACCTGAAATATTGCGACCCTATCCAAAGGCACCTGTTCGCAAAAAGAAGTTAGGAAAAGCAAGAGGAAAGTCACGAATACTTACCGATACTCCAGAGAATGATGAAATAGCTGAGCTCAAAAAGGGAAAGACTCAAGAGAAGGTATCATTTGAGAAAGTACAGGCAGTTACAAAGCAAATAGCGACAAAAGATACACAAAATGTACCAAAGATAGTTGCTAAGCATGATAGTGAATCAAGTTCAAGTGATGAAGGTACATTTGATGACTTGATAACTAGAGAAAAAGAATTATTAAATGAACAAAAAATATATGACTTATCTAAAAATGGCGAGATTAAAAACGGGGACTTTGTTTTAGTGAAAGTGGCAGGGAAGAAATATTGTTTATTTTGTTGCTGAAATACTGAACAGTGTTCAGTATTGCCAAAGTACTGAACAAATTAATCATAATTTTTCTGATTATTTTGAGATTTTCAATAAAAAATTTCAAGATTTGTTCTAATATCTTATTTTTTTTATAACTGACCCAAGGTACAATATATGCTGGTCCAAGGTACATTACCAGTTTGTACCTTGGGTCAACATGCAAGAGGCTGCTAAAATATATTTTTTAACTAACTACTAAGCTTAAAATGTGTCAAAAAAAAAAAGAAAGCATGTAGCCAAATAGCCATAGTAACTAATGCATTGGATAAACTTTGCAAATAAATATATTTCTAAGATTTAGAAATAATAAAAACTAAAAATTTACCCAAGGTACAACACTCTCCCCTACCTTCTTTAATCATGCTGTAAATTATTTAAGGTTCAGTTTGTGGAAGATCTGAACATACAACAATGAGTGTGTTATACTTACTTTGGATAGTCTTTACTAAATGTAAAATACTACTCAGCAATGGCAAACAGGAAATAACAGAAATGAACAAAAATTTTAAAAAGAATCTGATACCGGGATCTAGTTCTTTGCCTTTCGGTGGAAATACCATAAAAGCCCGCATAATTTTTATTGTTACAGGCATGCATATTATCGGTACTTTCTTGCCATTATTCTCGAGGATATTGGCCATCGTTAAATATTTCCAATAGTTGGACAAGATTTTATGGTAGAATAGAAAAAGCTGTGTATTTATAGAGCTTTGATTTATTAAGTATAAATGGGATTTAAAACAAGTGTTAATCAAATTTGTAAGTAGGTACAATTATATTTTGTCTAGTATGCAATCATAGAAGTATAATAGTCCAGTGAGTAGTAGAGTGTCTACAACCAAAAATCGATTTTAAAGCTGATGTTTCATAGTTTCTTTGATTTGTGTCTATTATTAATTAATAAAAGAACAGAATTACCTTCTTAATACAGTTTCGGATACAAGCTTCTTCAAATCTTTACATCTTATCAGATGTGTCTTATCAGAGTGTTTGTAAATTTTATTATTCTTCCAGGTATCGTATTGTACTTTTTAGGCTGTTTTCCATCTATCTCTATTTTAGGTTGTATGTACTGCATTAGGAAATTTGGGTTAGCAATTTTTCAACTGCATCAATCTATCAATAGTCCAGAGAAATAAGCAAAATTTAAGCTTTCATGTTAGAGATTTCACAAAATCCAGACATTTGATGTTTGAACCTGCACGTTCTGTGCATACATTTCGCGTTACTTTTTAATTATTAACAATTTAGTGCAAAAAAAAACCGATTTTTGAGTTGAAAAATATTTAAATACTTGAATATAAATATTTTATCTGTTAAGAGATATCTTTCTCTACTCAGGTCCTATCTCTGATCTCTGTATCTGGTCTCTGTCTCTTCTCTGTCTCGTCTCTGGTCTCTGGTCTCTGGTCTCTGTCTCTGGTCTCTGGTCTCTGTCTCTGGTCTCTGTCTCTGGTCTCTGTCTCTGGTCTCTGCCTCTGTCTCTGGTCTCTGTCTCCAGTCTTTGTCTCTGTTACGGGTCTCCGTCTTTGGTCTCTGTCTCTGGTCTCTCTCCCTGATCTCTGTATCTGTCTCTGTCACTGGTCTCTGTCTCTGGTCTCTGTCTTTGGTCTCTGTCTCTGTATCTGGTCTCTGTCTCTGGTCTCTGTCTTTGGTCTCTGTCTCTGGTCTCTGTATCTGGTCTCTGTCTCTAGTCTTTGTCTCTGGTCTCTGTTTCGGGTCTCCATCTTTGGTCTCTGTCTCTGGTTCCTGCCCCTGTCTATGGTTTTTGTCTCTGGTCTCTGTCTCTGGTCTCTGTCTCTAGTCTCTGTCTCTGGTCTCTGTCTCTGGTCTCTGTCTCTGGTCTCTGCCTCTGTCTCTGGTCTCTGTCTCTAGTCTTTGTCTCTGGTCTCTGTTTCGGGTCTCCGTCTTTGGTCTCTGTCTCTGGTCTCTGTCCCTGATCTCTGTATCTGTCTCTGTCACTGGTCTCTGTCTCTAGTCTCTGTCTCTGGTCCCTGTCTCTGGTCTCTGTCTCTGGTCTCTGTCTCTGGTCTCTGTCTCTGTCTCTGTCTCTGTCTCTGGTCTCTGTCTCTGGTCTCTGTCTCTGGTCTCTGTCTCTGCCAGAATTAGTTTTCGATATCCAAACTATTCATTAGTTGTGAAAATAAATTAAAAGTGAAGATCTAATACAAAAATGTAATCGTATGCATTATGAAATTGGTTACTTAAGATATACTTTATAAGGTCGTTACCAAGCAATTATATTCCTGGGTAAAGTATTATGTTGATGTTATTTTCTTCCAACAAAAAAAGTGATATGTTTTAATATATTTTTACATATCCTTTTTAGCTCTACAATTAAACATATTAGTAACACAACTGATATTTTGCATATGATATATTATGGCTACTTAATTAATATTTTCTTTATTTCATTATTTCAGCCCCGAAGAAGTGAATAAACATTCACGAAAACGTTAAGCCGTACAAATTAATGCACATTGAGTTTTTTTATTGCAGATTTCCCCAATATAACTCTAATGTGTATCAATTGTTTCGCCTAACGTTTTCGCCAAAATTAATTTGGCTTCTTCAGGGCTGAAAGAGAATAAATTATAATTAGCTACCATATATTATCTAATAAAAAACATTTACCTTACCGTAAATTTTAGAAATGTCGAGTTATGATGTTAAAAACTTTAGCTAGTAACAACATAGTGGTGTTTTTTTGTTACTATGTACAAAAAAGTTATTTTTGTTAACGTTGGAAATGTATGGTAGCTTTGAACTTAAAACGCAAAGGTTTACCCAAGGTTAATCGAAAAACCCAATGTAAATACATTTAAAGGAAGTAATTCTTTGAATTACTTCACACTACACTGAAAATTGTCGGTCAGATAGCTCAGCGGGCTGTGCGGCTGCCTCTCATTCGCTTCACTGTCGAATGGTTTAGTGGATGTGGGTCGAGTCCAAGCTCGGTGTACAGAAAACAAATAGTCTAACGCAGCAGTTTAAAATTCTAGATGAATCTGCGGCTTAGACTAGGATATGCTGGGTTCTGATCGGCCTATGGTGGAGCAGTACGGCAAGAGATAAGGGCTTGCGGCTCGGTGATACTCCTCCATAGATTCCTACCGGACGGGAGTAACGCCTAAAAAACCGGATATATATAATTCTTTGAATTGTCGCAATAACTAAATTTTTGATTGTTATAAAGTTTGAATGTGAGGTTCTGTTTTCATAGAAAGCAAGCGCTGACAATTACAAGTAGTTTTTTTTTGAATATTTATGTCGTTAAGGTTCATTGGTAAAACCGATGAAGTTAGATCCCAGTCTGGGGAGATATTAGTTTAGAATTTTCTTAATTGAAATTCTTTTTTTAATTAGTATATATGTTCATGTGTTATTATAATAATATCTTATTGAGATGTATCTAAGAAAAGCAAGGGAATGTTATCTTTTTTAGTTAATGAAAATTATTATTAAAGTAGGTTAGTTGTTAATAGTTATATCAGTCAAGTTAGTTATCTGTGATGTTGTATTGTTCTTGGTATCTAGCCAAACATGTCCATTCCACTGGTCATCACATGGACTATACGAACACTACAATTCTCCACCGTGAAAACAATAAATCTAAAAGAGAGTTCATTGAAATGTCTTATATTTTCCTTAACGATTTTTCCATCAATGTTAAGAGAGACATTAAGAATCTAAGCGATATATACCACTTCTTACTTAAATCAGATACCAAGAATAATACAACATCACAGATAACTAACTTGACTGATATATCTATTAACAACTAACCTACTTTAATAATAATTTTCATGAACTAAAAAAGATAACATTCCCTTGCTTTTCTTAGATACATCTCAATAAGATATTATTATAATAATACATGAACAATATACTAATTAAAAAAGAATTTCAATTAAGAAAATTCTAAACTAATATCTCCCCAGACTGGGATCTAACTTCATCGGTTTTACCAATGAACCTTAACGACATAAATATTCAAAAAACTACTTGTAATTGTCAGCGCTTGCTTTCTATGAAAACAGAACCTCACATTCAAACTTTATAACAATCAAAAATTTAGTTATTGCCGACAATTCAAAGAATTACTTCCTTTAAATGTAGTTACATTGGGTTTTTCGATTAACCTTGGGTAAACCTTTGCGTTTTAAGTTCAAAGCTACCATACATTTCCAACGTTAACAAAAATAACTTTTTTGCACATAGTAACAAAAAAACACCACTATGTTGTTACTAGCTAAAGTTTTTTAACATCATAACTCGACATTTCTAAAATTTACGGTAAGGTAAATGTTTTTTATTAGATAATATATGGTAGCTAATTATAATTTATTCTCTTTCAGCCCTGAAGAAGCCAAATTAATTCTCTTGGCGAAAACGTTAGGCGAAACAATTGATACACATTAGAGTTTTTCTTGCAGATTTCCCCAATATTTAAGAGTTTACTATTTAACTTATCTGCAAAGATTAAATTTCTTTTCTATATATATATATATATATATATATAATATAATTAATAATAATTTTTAGTTCAAACTTTGTAGTTCTTTTTACTTTACTAAACCAATTTTTAATATACCAGATTCCTTGTTTTATATAATGAAACCCTTTCTATTAATTGGAGGTGTATTCTACCGCCAATACGAACGAGGTGTATTGTTGACAATGGCAACTACAAATAATAAGTACGAGTATGTTGGAAATAACAGACATTATTGAATACCCTAAAATTACACTACACTTTGTTGTTTTTAGATGAATACAAACCAATGAAATTTTGAAACTATTTTACACGAATAGGTATGTATGTAATTTAAGCAGATTTTCCACTAAATACAAAGAATAACATTCAATTAGTGTTTATTTATTTATAAATCCCATGACGGAATTTTCAAATATTACAAACATTTTATAAGAACATTCAGAAATAATATCCTTTTATATTAAAGTAGACTTTAAACGGCTTTTAATATTTCAAGTGCTGTTTTTTTTAAATAACAAGACATGAAATAGGCGAATTAAAATACCGAAAAAATTAGGTTAAATAAAATTTAATTTCAAAGTTCAAAATCAGTATAGGTACGTAAACAAATGTATTTTCTCGACTTCCAATGAAGCAATTTTCTTTATTTTTTTTTAATTCTTTTAATACGTTGTGTAACTCGAATAGATATTTATAAACAACGCATTACCAAACTCCAAAGATAATTTAATTTTATTATAAATAAATGTATTTATTTATACTCCAGTCGCCAGAGACAAAAAGCCACGGAACCTCTAAAAATGATACGAACAAGCTGAACAAGCTTGAAATTTACTACTCCCTTCCCCCGAGTTTCCTCTAAAACCACCCCATCTTAGGGGTAGGAAACGAAAAAATCAATTTATCAAGAATCTATAAGTTGTAAACAAACTATTTCAAATAAAAAATGTAGATGAGGTAATTTTAAACAAAAATGTTTATTAGCAATTTTTGTGAAAAAAAAACCGTACTCAAAAATAACGCTTGAAGCTACTGACGATTTTGAATGCCAGATACGCACGAGAAATCAATTTTAAATGAAATTTGTATCAATTCGATGGTAAAAATTCGATATTTTGATCAGAGTGTCCTATCGGCAAAAATCAAAATGAGTTTTTACTCTGAAGAGTGTAGCTTTCTTATGTAATTCTTAAGTAATTTATATAAAAGTGTTAAATAAACGTTGAGAGATTTTTGTTAACTCTAGCGGAGAGGGCGAAGAGAATTTGTGAAGCACAGCATCTGCAAAGTGAACTTCTTCATATTGAAAAAACTCTCACCTCTAATGGTTATACCAGAAGAGTAATACATAAAGCGATAAAAACGTTTCTAGAAGAAAGGACGAAGAAACAGCATGTACTTATAGGAAAAGCGTTCTTGCCCTATATATCGGAGATAACAGACAGAATTGGGCGAATACTTAAAAAGCCAATGTAAAGACCATTTTCAACCTAACAAAGAAAATCAAGGACTTTTAAGATCGGTGAAGGACCCGTTAGCAACGGCCGGAGTATACCGAATAACATGCACATTTGGGATGGTATATGTGGGAACCACGAAAAAACACACAAATACAAGGATAAACGAACATAAAAGCCATTGTAGTTTAGGACATATCGACAAATCTGCCGTTGCCGAACACGCTTTGGGAAGCGGAGAACATCGAATACTGTTTGAAGAAACGCAGATGCTGGATTAAACATCACAGTTCTACCCATGGTTATATCGGGAAGCGGTGGAAATATATAAGCATCCAAATAATTTTTTTTTCGGATAAAAGAAGGACTAAAAATTAACAAAACATGGATAACGATATTAAATTCCACAAACACCCTTCCCGCAAATCACGAAAAAAGAAAAGCTACAAATGACGACACGCCCCCTCACGCCGAAACCAGTGAAGAGGAGGCGAGTAGAAAATATTTATAAATGTGTGCTATTAAAGCCTAATCTTCAAAAAGTTATCGCATGAAATTTCAGCTCTCATTTTTGGCAACAGGTGTGGGCATTTAAAATATGTCTAAAAAACGTTGAATTTAAACTTTCATATTACAAACGATCGCACGTTACGGAAAATACTTACACGATGACTGTTGGGTGAAATTTGTAGTTAAAGTTGTGCAGTTTTAAAAAATTTACCTGTACAATCGAAAAGAAACAGTTTTAAACGTTTTACATCGATAGTTTAAATTCAGCGTTTTTAGGCATATTTCAAATGCGTTATACTTGAGGCTTTAAAATTAAGACTTCACACAATGATTCACAATGTTGACAAAAAACTAAAAGAAATGAGTAACATATTTAAAAAACGAGTTCCTTCTGTACTCCTTGACAATAATAACAAAATTATTGTAAATGAGCACGAAATAAGAAAATAATGGCAGCTGTATATATCAGAGTTGTTTGAAGATGACAGGAATAATATTGCCGAATTCTACCAAAACTGCACCGACGGCCCAGAAATTATTAAATGCAAGGTAGAGCACGCTATAAATAATCCTAAAATTAGAAAAACGTGTAGTTCAGATGATACACCAACTGAGTTGCTGAAACTAATAGAGGATGATAACATAAAAGTAAGACTTTTTAATTCAATATATAGCACCGGAGTGATTCCCACAGATCTCAAATCCATCTTTGTCGCAACACAATGCGAGAAAACGTTCAGAATATCGATTAATTAGCTATATGAGCCACACTTTTAAAATTTTCCTAATACTTCACAACAGAATTTAGACGCATATGCGAAGATCTCGAAGATACCCAATTTGGTTTTAGAAATGCTATGGGAACCAGGGAGGCACTTTTTGCGCCACACCGATGAAATCTCCATACGAGGAGCCAGACAAGGTTGCATTTTGTCGCCAAAATTGTTCAATGTTTACTCAGACCAGTTATTTAAAAAAGCACTTGAGAGACAACCATATCGAATAAAAATGAACGGCGAACTACTTAATGTGATTAGATATGCAGACTATACAGTATTCTGTCAGATAATATTGAAGGTCTCCAAATTCTGCTTGATCGTATTCACGAGGTAGGAGAGCAAATGGGCGTTAAAATAAACTCAAACAAAACCAAATTTTTAGTATTTAGTCGTGACCCCATTCCCGATGTAAAGCTTCAATTAAACGGAGTCCAAGTTCACAAAATGACATATTTGGGCAGTGGCGCACCCAAGGGGGGCTTTGGACGTTAAAACACCCCAGGACCCTATTCCGACAGTGTTATTTACAAATTTTAAGGACTTAAAATGGTGGAGGTAGCATAAAAAAATTTCAGTGCCCAACCAAAACCCCCCCAGAGGAAAATTCTCGAGAAAAAACGTAGAATAGCAATGACTAAAACTACTTTTATGAAAATTAAGTCAATTCTTTGCAATAATCATCTCGGTTTAGAACTCAGACAAAGAATGGTTAAGTGCTATGTTTGGTCCGTACTTTTGTATGGTGCAGAAGTGTGGACGCTAAAAGTATCGATCATGAACAAAATTGAACCATTGGAAATGTGGTTGACGAATGCTGAAGATACCTTGGACAGCAAGGAAAACTAATGAAGAAGTATTAAGGAGCGCCAACAAAGATAGAGAGCTGCTAAAGACTGTTAACCATCGACAAATGTCTTATCTGGGACATATAGTAAGGGGAAGTCGATATAAAATATTACAACTGATCCTTAAAGGCAAAATAGAAGGTCATAGAGGTTTAGAAAGGAAACGGTTTTCTTGGTTGCGGAACATTCGTGAATGGACTAGGACAGTGTTTTCCAAAGGGGGTCGCGACCCCCTGTAGGGTTGACATGAGGTACTAGCGGGGTCGCCGAATATTTCCAAAATAAGACAAAAGCACCACTTTGTTAGATCATGTATTTTTATTTTAACAACGCCGTAAATAGAAATTAACAATTAACTATCAGACGAAATATAAAACTAAATATTAAAGTCCGTAAAAATAAAAGAGTAAAACAAAGTCAAAAATCATAATCTTAATGAGAGCTATGCGCCTGTTTCTGTGAAACTAATCTTTCAAATCTAGGCTGTGTATTTTAGACACACACAATTATATCATTTTCAAGTACGAGACGATTTCTAACTCTTGTAAGATAGTCATAGACGAGAAACTTAACTCACACAAATATAATGTTACCAATGGAACCAAACATTTTATAGCTTCACTCGCCAACTGGGGGTATTCCTGCATCTTTTTGGTCCAAAATTGGTCCGAGTTCTGGGAAAAAAATTGGAGCTTCAACATTACATCACTTGATATTTCAATAATTTTTTCTTTCATGTTTATTGGTATTTCAACATGCTGAAAGGAATCGGCTAAAAACGGATTTAGTATCCATCTGCAACTGTCGTAACTGTTTTGAATTTCTTCGGGGAAATAATCACAGAGCTGTTGTTTTAAATCGAGCAAAGTAACATGCATGTCAGCAAAAACTTGTTCAAAATTTGTAGCAATGTAATTGGATACATTTTCCTGAAGGTACTGGAATGAATCGAGTTGTTTTTTGCCAAGTGAGGTCGACCATAAATCGATTTTTCTTAGAAACGCCTTAATTTTATCTGTGGCTGTAATTATATTAATGTCGCGACCTTGTAAATTACAATAATTTCAAATACATTAAAAGCTCCGCTCTTAAGTGAAATACTCTTTTTAGGACGTTGATAGAGAAGATTTTCAAATAAAGCACCCATGTCTTTGCAAATTTTTCTAAAAATACAGGTCTGCAAAGCTTTTCCTTTAATGAAATTTACAACTTTAATAATGGTTTTCATAACACAGTCCATTTCAGGTGGTAAAGCTTTAGACACAAGAGCTTCTCGATGTAAAAAACAATGTCTCCATTTGGCATTAGGCATTATTTCTTGTAATTTGACGACAAGACCAGATTTATGTCCTGTCATAGCTTTAGCGCCATCTGTGTATATAGCAATACATTTACCCCACAAATCCCACATATCTTACAAACGTAATGAATTGGGCACAGTTAGATATATCTGTGGATTCGTCCATTTAAAGAGAGAAGTACGTGCATTTATTAAGATTTTCCACAACTTGCGCTTGAATATCTTCTGCCATAACACTAATTCTTCTTTGGATGGTATTATTTGACAGAGGTATTGTATTTAATTTTGCAGCCTCTTTCCTCACACATTATATGTACCATTTCAACAGCTTCTGTAAAAATCAGATTTTCAGCAATTGTGTGCGGATTACTAGTTTTGGCAACACGAAAAGCAACTTACTAATAATGCTTTTTTATTAGTAGTGGTTACCAAGGGAAAACTGTCTTACTGTTTGTGAAGGCCGTTCAGCTTTCTTTCAAATAATTCTACGGGCTTGTCTTTTTTATCTAGATGTTTGCTATTTCAATGTCGAAGTAACTTTGATGGCTTCATGCTTTCTTTTGACAAGATTTGTCCACAAATAACACATTGTGGTTTATTGGAAATAACGGTAAAACCATATTTAAGATATTCATCAATGTAGAATCTGTTTTTCTTTTTATTGCTGCTACTGCCACTTTCAGACGTAGATGGTTCTGCACTTCTTTTTAAAAACATATCCATAATTTATAATTTATCGTAAACGTAAATACGTAAACGGGAATACGTAAGTCGTAAAATATTTACTCATTACTCAACACCGCGTTCGCCACCATAGGCTGTTTGGATTCGAACTGAGGTTTCGTTGCGCATCGCCGCTTATATAAAGCCAAAACGAGGCTACGAGAACGTTCCAGAGTGCCATCTAGTAGCGAGCGCTTTCGCGATTATCATGGAAGAGTTTTGCGATGTAGACACAAGCTAATATGTCGCGGTGTACAATGTGCAGTCGACTTCTTATTATTTATTTATATTGTAAATGCTATTCTGGCAGAAGTACCTACTACTAATTACTAGTGGGACAGATCGCAATCATTAAAATATTTGCATTAAAATAAAATAATTGTTTTTGATTTAAACTTAAACAGTAAAGTAAAATTAAATTTGAGAAACCATCAGATAATTGTAAATTAGGCACGCTATTTCTGTCAAATAATATTGTATAAATGAGTGGGGGGAATTAGGGGGTCGCGAACAAATTTTTTAGCAAAAAGGGGTCGCGCTTTAGATAAGTCTGGGAAACTCTGGACTAGGATATCAAATGCAGGACAATTATTTTATATTGCAGAATGTCGAGAAGCATTTAAAATGGTGATCGCCAACATCGGATAATTCTGTTATGGCACGCGAAGAAGATAATTAAAAATCTGTTAATTTTTATTTTTCATAAGAAAGCATATTTTGTATAATTGTGTCAACACTGGTTAGAATTACATTTCTTGGACATATGAAACGGTTGTCATTCGTGTCATTTCTTGTTGTTTCATGGTGTACAATGGCAGTGGTTTTTAAAAACAAGACATATTTTAAATGGACATTACATAAAAAAATGTTGAGCACCCAATAAACAGTCCGTAGAAGTCGTACCCTGTGGCTCCACTAGTACCATTCATTATAAACAAGTATAGATAAAATACAAACTTTTAATTTAATAATAAGCAACTTCTAAACAGAAAGTGCGAATTATCGTTTAAAAATTCTTATGTGATACTGATGCAACGTTGCGGCAATTTTTATAGCCGATCATAAGTTCTTAAATTGACTGACATACGAACTTTTGCTCAAATTTTCATGAGAGAATTATATTATTTATCTATGGAATAAGTTCTTATGTCACTGATATTATTTTAACACAATATGAAAAAGCAAGATTTGACTTAATTTATTATTTCCGTCAATTATTTTGTGTATAATATTAATCATTATACCGGATTCAGATTTTTTTTTTCACCAATATGGATGGTCACCTATCCGTTGGTCAACTTACTCAATATTGTGAAAACGTGACTAAGAAGTTTTACCCTGCGACCACAAACTGAAAAAATTTGAAGTTTTCTTTCGAGTTACTTTGCATAAAAAAAATCACAACATTATTGTATACAATTTATTAAAAAAGTACCAAGTTATCCTTAGAATCTAAAAAATCATCAGGTCTCTGTAAAACATCGGGCGCCATTTTATATTTACAAAAGTTTATACTTCTTTGCAAATATTCATAGCTTAATCCCGCGTCGTTGTCATCTGTATACATGTCACAATTTTTGGAAACTTCAAACTTAATCCACTTATAGTTTGCACATCTTCGAACTCCTGGATAGCTCTGAATGAGGTGAAGAACTGTTGGATGAGACAGACCAAAGAAGTCGTGACCTCTCGGCCTTGTACTAACTACGTTCAGTGATAAGGAATCATTAATACTCTGCAAAAGGAGAGAATGGCACACATCAGGAGTGTCGCCAGTAATTGGAGGGCAGTGGTCATCAGATGCTATTTCAAATCTAAAACAAAATGCATAATGATAAGAACATATTTGAATAATATTTATAATTTGTTGCATTGTTTACTATAGTCGATTCATTGACCTTGGGAATATTTTGAGGAAGTCATTGGAGCCGATGTCAGCTTAAAAATTCCTATCACTCCTCATTAATAGCTAAAACTAACTTACTGTTGGAGATTTCATTAATTGAAAAAAGAAAAATAATCATGAATAACGGAAGTGCTTATTCATTAATTTTAATTAAAAACTTTCCATAAGCAAATATTAATCTATAAACAACTAAAATTTTTAAAATAAACAGAGAGACAGACAGAGTTGGGTGTACCTCTGGACTGCAGCCCCTAACTGCATATTCTCTTGCAAGAGGCCAAAAAAATTGCTGAAGATATCGATTATGATTGCCAACTAAGTCTTTGCTACTCCTCTCTACCTTGGGCCCTTTTTAACCAGTTTCCATGTAGATACATTATTCCACACGCACAAAAAGATGAAGAATGATCCTGTGGCGAGAAGTTCATAGGTTATAGGCCATAGGTATTATTATGGAATCACTAACAGTAGAATTTTACTGTCATTGTGGCATTTGGTTGTATTTTTATAGACGATTCACATGCTACGATTTTTTTAACAGATATTCTCAAGTTAAAGTTGATTTCATGTAATTAAATAAATTATCTTGCAATAAAGTCATCCCAGGAATGCCACTCAGCAATACTAGCAAAGTTGTCTTCTTTAAAATGTATAATATATGTCTCAATTGTCAATATAAATGAGTCAGATAAAATTACAATAAATTACTTTAATGAATTTAATGTGAAAGTATGATTTCTTGAGGGCTCAGTGTTTAGTGTTTATTTATTCTCAATAGTGTTCAATCAAATAAAAGAAAAACCACTGGGTAACATTCCTGGTGCTTAAGGTATGCTAATTATGTAGTATTAGTAGGAAATGCTGAAAGGGATTTAGAACAAAAACTTAACTAACATACTTCAACTTGCAAATGGTAACTAACTTGTAAATTTGTAAATGGTCACTAACACCAACCTGAGCGAGTACTGAGAGCTAAAACTCCATAACCCTACCCTAGCACCTACCAAAATTTTTCACCTAAATACAAATGTATGTTTATAAAGACACTATCCACATCCTCCGCAACAAAAAAAGGGGTGCAGCCATACTTTGAAGAGGCAAAAGCCTACAAGAGGTCATCAAAATGTTCGCTCCTGGTGCTTAATGTATGCTGATTATGTAGTATTAGTAGGTAATACTGAAAGTGATTTAGAATAAAAACTGGAACAGTGGTGACAAGCTCTTGAGTAAAAACATTTAAAAGATATATATATATATATATATATATATATATATATATCCGGTTTTTTAGGCGTTACGCCCGTCCGGTAGGGATCTATGGAGGAGTATCACCGAGCCGCAAGCCCTTATCTTTTGCCGTACTGCTCCACCATAGGCCGATCAGAACCCAGCATATCCTAGTCTAAGCCGCAGATTCATCTAGAATTTTAAACTGCTGCGTTAGACTATTTGTTTTCTGTACACCGAGCTTGGGCTCGACCCACATCCACTAAACCATTCGACAGTGAAGCGAATGAGAGGCAGCCGCACAGCCCGCTGAGCTATCTGACCGACAACATTTAAAAAGATATATTCATTTAAAAGATAGTAGTAGTATTAAAAAGAACATTTAAAAGATAGTAGGACAAAAACAGAGTATTCTGTTCATTTAAAGGTGAAATTACTATAAATAAAATGATAGCTTTGAATGGTAAGATGATTGTAAAAAGTAATAGTTTTAACTATCTAGAATGGGTAATACAGAGTAATTTGGAAATACATGGAGATGCATGCAGTAGAATTAGGATGGTATGGATGAACTAGAAGAAAACAGGTGGTGTGTTGTGTGACAGTAAGATTCCACTGAATTTGAGAGAAAAATTCTCTGAAACTACCAAGACTCACTATGATATACCAAAGTGAATGTTGGACAGTTAAAAAAGACATTTCAAATTTTAATTTTTTATATTTTCAACAGCACCTCATTTTCATTTTGTGTGGTTTGTTTATGGTACTGGCTATAATAATATATGCTCTTTTCTGTTCACATTATTTATTATCTTATACCATAAGACTACATTTATAACAGATATTGAATTCTTTGTTTCCTATGTTTCTATGTACCACAATTGGTAATTCTCTCAGTAAGTTAGTCTGTTCTAAAATGAGCAGTTTAATTGAACGCTTTTTTTCATTAGGTTTTCTGGTAGAGTTTTGAATGTGTGACAGGGAGCTGACCTGTCTCTACAAATCTCCCCATTTATCTGGGATTGGAACCAGCAAGAATGACTGGAAGTAGATTCATCTAACACTCACCAAAGACAGAGTTATGATGGAAGCCATGTGATCAAACAACAAAATGAAAAATTAAAATATTATCAGCATTAGCCTCTAAAAAAGGCTAAGGCTCAATGAACCTGGATAGAAAAGTTTTCTCATATATTTGTTTAGGTATCTAATGAATAAAAAAAATTACATTTTATAAAATGCACAATGGATAAAAAAGTATATTAACAGTTCTCACCTCGGTATATCATTGGCATCTGATATCTTGCAAGTGTAAACACATTTCTGTGTTGGATCCTTTAAACTACCATATATCCTTGTTGAAACATATCCTACTGGATAAATTGCATTTTCAGTATGAAATTCGGACCTAGTATGAACTACTTCTCCCAATGAATGCACTGTCAGCCGGCCTAATTCGATAGGAAATATTGGTTTGCCATTATGATCAACAGGAACAGGCTGAATAATCTTCTTTCTGCCTTTCGATGAACTTTTTCTTGACTTTAAACTGGAAGAACGCCTATCTAAAAACAGAGATAAAATTGTTAAGGAAACAATATTTTTTAAGTGTAATTATTTATTTCTAAATCACAGGAGAACTGCCTATGCTCAAAATTTGATATGTCACTTTAAGAATAATATATAAAAATTTTGTAAGTAATAATATGAACTAGCCATAAATATGGTTAGATGTATAAAATAAAGATATAACCATTGAGTCTGATTTTTGCGCTAAGCACTTTATTTCAAGACTTTCCACTCGTCTAGTTCAAAATTTTTATTCTCAAAGTTTGTGCTGACATTCTCTTTTCCTTTTTTCTTGCAGATTCCACTCTAGGGCAGTTTTTGTAATGCAGGAGCTAATTTTACAAAGTGTGCGGCAGATCCAACACCACCTTCTGGATATTATTTCATTCTCTTTTCCATCTGATCAGTCAAATGTAATAGATCTTCGTTTCTGATGGTGAACAGACTTAACATTCAACTGAAATATTTTATCTTTGTCTTTGTGAATAATAGCAAGACCTCCAAACGGGGCTAAGCATGTTGAGCTTTTCATATTATCATATCAACATCATCTTCTCTGCCTGTTTTATGATATTATGATACAAATGGAAAGTATGAGAGCAGTGAGATTAAATAATAATAATGATACAGTTCTTGTTAAAAAGATTTTGATACAATGATACTATTATGTTCTGTAATAGCTAAATGTACCTGAAGAACTCATATGCACTTTCTTTTTAGATTTCTTTTCTGAAACTGAATTGTTGGAGGAGATATGGGTTACACTTGGTCGACTTATAGGCCCGTCTTTAGCTGCATTCTGTACTTCTAAAGCTACTTGAGGTTCATATTCACATAATTTCTTTAAAAGAAACTTCCGCTCTTCTTTTTTAATAATTATATTCATCTGGATTTCCTCTAATTCGTCTACCAATGCCGCATTTTCCTAAAATTCAATTGTGTATAATATCGACCTGTATTATAAACGAAAAATTATATTTTATTTAATAGAATAAACTCACATGAACAAATTCTCTAATATTTCGCTTTAATACCATAAGCTTTTGTTTATATTTCCCGGTCGGACGTTGGAAATTATTTCGCTGCATAAAATTGCTATTGTTAAAATTTGAGTTAGAATAATCATACTCCATTATTAATAAATTAATTTTTCAGTCACAACCCGTAAAGTGTAATTGCAAAATTGCAATAATAAAATTATTAAAATAAAGACATTTGTAAACAAAAAAATTATTTTTATCTAAATGTCATTTGTCATTGTCATTCCCGTGATATTACTACCCGTGTAGACAAGAAAACCTGTGAAGTAATATATTAGATAAGGGTAGAACATGCATGAGTAGAGACGTTTGTCAAATAGTTTTTGTATATTTTGTGATAGAAGAATCTACCGTACAGCGGCGTCACAAAAGGATTAATTGTACATTGGAATATATTTTGAAATTTTTTGGTTGCTTGATATACGATTTTTCTTTAACTACTCGGGATGTTGACAAAAAAAGATTTTAATTTCGTTTATTAGAAAATACATAGCATGTCTTGGACATATAAAAATATAATTTTTATTACAATCATTTGTGCTTGACAATTCAGACATATTATATATTTTAAAGTCATAAAAAGAGGAAGTTAATAAAAGAAAAATACCAGTATTAGAACCATTTTAAAAACATTATGTATTAAAGTTCTTTATTAACCCTTGAATACGCGTCATTCGTAAATTTGACGACGATCAAAATACATTGGGCATTTTCGCCCACTCTCGTTTATTTTAACAATTGAGTATCTTCCTGATTAGCATCGAGTTTGATAGTGTCGCAGACGGTTGTTATAATTTCCAATTATAAGACCATATTTCGTCGCTTGGTTCGTAATTTTTACGAAAGTCCCGTGTTTACGTCATATAATAAATCAGCTGGTTCTTATTGTTTGTAGCTTAATTTTGAGTGTTTCAATAACAAAAAATTAAGGTAAATTATTTTTTCATTCTCATTACATAATATACTTGTTGCGTTTTTCTTATTAGGATGTCAAATAAAAAGTTTTTATCCGCGAAAAGTGGGAAGACAGTTATCCAGACCCGTTTGAAGGTAGTGGTAGTGACTGGGAACAGGACAATTTGGAAGCTGAATCCTCTGGCTCCGATAGCGAGGTTGATGCGAAAATATCTCCAGATATCAATATATGATTGAGTTAAGCCTTTGTCTTGCAAAACCATGAATGCTAAACAGATACAACACTGCAAGTTTACGTCGAAATATTTGCCAAGACAGCTGTAATCCTCAACATAACTGAAGGAGATGATAAGAATATGGCCCAGGAAAAGAAGAGGAAGACTTATTTCTACTGTCCAAGCAAAAAAGGCGCATGATCACCACCTATTGCAAGGAGTGCAAGAAGCCAATTTGCGGAGAATACCGAGGATATATTTGTACCGTATGTTCCTAAAAATACTCAAATTGTCGCCCTGGTGCCTTTAGTGACCAACTAACACGCACCTTGGCGCGCATCACCCCGCCTTTTACATTTCATTCGAATTTTCATTGGCCAAGGGATCCGAAAATGTCATATAAATATTAAAATACCTTTAAATGTGGCATTCTTCGGATCTTGGAGGAGTCGAGAGATCACAGCCCTACCTAGAGCACGTATGCTCTAGGAGGGTAACGGTCGGGGCTCTGCTCCACCTTTTGCTACCGCAAACCTCAAGACTCTGTAGGTAGTCTTTCTTCGTACATCTGTGTTTCACCTTATGATGCCTGAAACCTCTAAGTAGAGCGTATGGCGGAGTGTATAATTTTATAGATACACTCTTGCTGCGACGACAAAATATGTTTGTTTCATAATTTTATGCTTTTGTAAGATATACTAAGAATCTTAATTGTGTTCTATATAATGAATAAAAAATTCAAAGTAAAAAATATAGGCTTTTTTCTATGGAATAGTTAAATTTATGATAGTCCCGTATTTACGTTTGGCAAAAACGGTCCCGTATTCTAGGGTTAAATGTGCAAAACTACAGTTTCACATTTTTTTTATTTAAAATTGCCACAAAAAATTATTAGATGTCCGCCTCTGGCAACCTAAATATAAATGCTCCGTTCTTTGTTGTTACCTTGCTTAGACAAGGAAAGAGTTGTTTAAGGTTGTTTCTGTCAGTAAATGCAACTATATTCACATGGGTTTTGGTTTGACGTTTTGTAAATGAATAGGTTATAATAATATCAAATAATTAAAACAAAACAAATGTAAAAATGGTTATTTACGGTATTTATATTGTATCAAAGTCTGGAGGTTTAATTTTTAATTATGATAATGTTGTCCCAAAAATCGAATCCGAAAGAAAGTTTACTTACCCCTTAGATATCAAATTACGTTCTGAAAACAAAAAAATTATAGTCGAATTTGGTCAAAAAGATGGAATTCAAGGTAATATTTTAGTTAAGTATTATATCTGAGTATTTATTGATTTATTTTAGTTGGTCATGTATTAAATTCAGTGAATGGTATACCAGTTACTGGACTACAAATGGATAATGGTGTTAATGCTTTAGAATTCATTGAGAAGGAAGAAAACTATCCTGTTACTCTACAATTCGCTAGACCTAAAATGACAACCAATGAAAAAATATTTTTAGCAAGTATGTTTTATCCTCTGTTTGCAATAGCGAGTCAACTTAGTCCAGAACAAAAGTCTTCTGGTATTGAAGTTCTTGAAGCTGATACATTCCGATTAAACTGTTTTCAAACCCTAACTGGTGTTAAATTAATGATAATCTCAGATAGAACCCAGACTGGAGTTGATGTTTTACTTAGACGAATATATGAGTTATATGCAGATTATGCTCTAAAAAATCCCTTCTACTCTTTAGAGATGCCCATAAGATGTGAACTATTTGATGTTAACTTAAAAAGTTTATTAGAACAAATAGAAAAAGGTGTAAATAATATATAAATAAATAAAAACATTGCTTTTTTATTTGTATTACAAGTATAGACAACTCTCTTGAAACAATGTTCTCAACTTAAACTTCATCATCTGTAAAGACAAATACTTTTATTTATTATAATAAATATAACATATATACCCTGTATTAATATAGTATTCCAATTTCTCAATTGTGTTATGTTTGATCTCAAGGTAAACTCAGATCAATGTTAGGATTTAGTTTCCAAGAGGTGTGGATACAAGAATCTGTTTCATTGAGGTCTTGTTAATTATTACTCGTATCTACTTCCAGTTGATTACATTTTTGTGTAATATTGTAGATTATATTTTTATTATTGAATTAGACCATATTTTATTGCCTACCTTGTATTTTAATGCCCAGGGGGTCTCGAAAGTGTGTACCGTAGCTCTTTTGTACAGCTTGCACCTGGGTGATAACCCCATTTTCGCTTTTTAGAGAAACTAAATTTACTTATATTTGTGAGTACAATATAATTTTCACTGTCTAGGTAACTTCAACTATAATTCATTACAACTTGTTACTGGGGATCAGTTCCTGATAAAATGCAGTTTGTATATTGTAAATTAAGCAGTTAAATGTTTACTGTTATTGTTTTTAATTGTGTCTTTCAATGACACTAAACCCAAACTGAGCATCCTGTAATTTCTTACAGGATTTCATTCATTTTATATAACAATAAAACACTGAAAACTTTGTTTTCAAGTATTCTTTATTTATAAATTTAACAGATACTAAATTCAGTAATAGTGAGATACAACATTTAGAGAAAGAGTTTAAAAACGACTTAGCTCAACATAGTAATCAGAAAACTTTAGAATTTTTAGATGTAGAATGTGAAGTAGCATTAAATAAAACTGTCGACAATATTGAAAAAAAGTGTCATTGCAAAATCTATTACCAATGTGTCTAGTGGAACTAAAAAGTCCTATTACAAAGATAATCAAACAGCCATTTCAATTAAAAATAAATCAATAGAAAACAACATGGTGTTTACTAAAGCAGACAAAGGTAATACTACTATTGCTATAGATAAAATAGAATATAATAAAACAATAGAATTTCAATGAAACTATTGAAACACTAAACAAAGATCCAACAGAAAAGTATCAAAAACAAATTAAACTAGCATTAGAAAATTCAAAATCAATAGTTAATTCAATAGAAAAGAAATACCTCACTATCATGCACCCATAGCCTCCTAAATTATCCTCTTTTATTAAACTACACAAACCTGATCACCCAATAAGACCTGTAGTTTCTTTTTATACCACTTTGTCTAGTACGACCAATAGGCAATCATGGGATACAGATTCTATGGTAAAGGCAATAGAAGCTGTGAAATGGGGTGGCTCACAGCATCAAATCTTTTCAATATACCTCAATCAATTCCTTGCAAAAAAAATAAAAATTTAAAAACACGAAAAACGACTATGCAGGTTTAAACCTACTTTTCCCATAGAAATAGAAAGACAATTGGTTGAACATTTAAAACTGCTAGAGTTAAGATTCTTCGGACTAACGAGACGGGACATATTTGAGTTAGCTTATAATTTAGTAGTCAAAAATGGGTTTGAACATCATTTTAATAACCAGAAAAAGGCCGCTGGAAAAGATTGGTTAAGATTTCGCCGAAGAAATCAAGATATAAAACTGCGTAAACCCAAAGCCACATCTGCAGCAAGGGCGCAAGCTTTTAATAAACCTCAAGTAGCTACGTTTTTTTAAAGTGTTAGAGGACACTTTGATAAAGGAAAATATTGATCCCATGAAAATATATAATGCAGATGAAACTGCATTATTTACCGTACAACGCCCGCAGAAAGTGTTTGCTACAACCGGTAGCAAACAAGTAGGTGCAATTACCAGCGCCGAACGAGGTTCCTACGTGAAAGTTGTTTGTTGTATGTGCACTAACGGGATCTATATTCAACCTATTCTAATATTTCCACGAAAAAAATATGAAAGAGGAATTAGTTGACCATACACCAGAAGAAACTTTATGTATTCCCCAAGAGACTGGCTGGATGATGGGTCCAGTGTTTTTACAATGGTTGCAGCATTTCCAAAAATATGCCAAGGCATCTTCCACCGAGAAGGTTTTGTTAATTCTGGATGGACATTCAAGTCATAAATATCTTGACGCTCTTCTGTACGCCAAAGAAAATGGCATTGTACTTTTATGTTTGTCGGCTCACTGTACACATCGGATGCAACCTCTCTTTGGTCCACTCAAAACCTATTATGACCAAGAAATAACCAAATGGCTCAAAGCTCATCCTGGTCGAGTTGTGACTCAGTTCCAAATTGGTGGTCTTTACCCAATAAACCCCGATGTATTCCCCGACTACATGCTTCAAGCATTTGAAACTACAAATATTGTAGTAGATAGTGTCAAACCTGCTGTAAAGGTTTATGATAATAATGAAGATCCTGGACCTTCCTCTTCTACCATAGAAGTCCCTAATGTGATGATAGCTCAGTGAAACTGGCAAAATCCAACAAGTGGCATTTTACTATTGGTTACTACGGCAGATTTTTTAGTCCAGTTCCAGTCTAACCATTTGTTTCCGGCCAGGGAAAAAGAAAGGCTAGGACACGGCAAGGCAGTTCTATTCTTAACTTAACTCTAAATTTAGGGGAGGCAAAAGAAAAAAGCAAACCAAAACCAGAGATCCCTCCAAAAATAAAGAGCGGTAAAAAAATTGTTTTTATAGAATACAAGTTAGAAAACGAAAGAGAAAACGTTTACTGTACAGAACTGTACAAGTTGTCTAAAAAAGGTGAGCTATAGCTATGCTGTTTTGGGTGTATTTTATTTCAGAAGTTTTGTTCTTTTAAAAAACGTACTAGTGTATTTGATAAAAAAAGTTTTACATGTTTTAGATCGTTTGTTGTGTGAAAGTTTAAATCCAGCGTTATTTAAGCATACTTCAAATGCCGCATATTTGTTGCCAAAACTCAAAACTAAAATTTCATGCTATAGGTTTTAAAGGTTAGGCTATAGTTATCAAAACTTTATAGTGCCCAGTCAATGAAGGGGATAGATTGTATTGACCTCGTGAGAATCATACAAAAATGAGAAAAATCGCGACACGTTTATTTATTTAACACCTGTATAAAATCTGAGTTTAGTTGTAGCAAAATACAAAAACTGCATACGAAAGCCGAACTCTTTACCTTTATAACGCATCTTGATTTTTGTCGATAGGTCACTTGAATCAAAAGATATTGCATTTTTACTGTCGAGCTGATACAAATTTTATTGAACATTGATTTCCCGCGCATAACTGACATGCAAAATCGACGGTCGTTTCAAACGTTGTTTCTAAGAGACCGGTTCATTTTATACAAAAAATGCTTACAGACATTTTTGTCAAGGGGGTTTGAGGAGGAAACCGGGGGTAAAAGTGTCAAACTCTTTTGCATTTTTTTTGGGTCCCAAAACTAATATGCTCGTGAAAATTCAGTTTGTTCGTATGATTTTTAGAAGTTCAGTGGCTTTTTCATCTCTGACGACTGGAGTACACAGAAGTTTAAATTTCAGAAATTTAATATATCCACTCAACTCCTCTAGTCCCTCTAATGTTATCGGGCAGCTACTTTTCACTCATTCCACAGTCAGTATATCACAAATTAATAATATCACAATCGCCTTCTTTGCTGACCAAGTTACGATAGTAGCTGTAAACTAAGATCCCATATAAGTCTCACAAGACCTACAACATCGCCTTAATATAATTAATAATTGGTACACGAGATGGGGAGTTACAAGTACCTAAATAAAAAAAAATCATCCGAAACATCATTCGCCAATCGCCACAAGTCATACCACCTGTATTCTTGGATAATGTACTCATACAAACAGTAATAGACTGAAAATTGATCATCTTGATCAACACATGAAAGAAACATGTTTGAGCCAAATGAAGAAAGCACTATTTGAAATTCCGGTAAAGAACCGGCTCCTAGAAAGAAAATTTAAACTGTTCATCAAAAACAATCATTCTATACAATATATATATATATATATATATATATATATATATATATATATATATATATATATATATATATATACCGGGTGGTGAATCGTCAAACGGACCATAGGAAACTCAATGGGAAATTTTAAATTGTTAAATTGCTGCTTCCCTAATTATTTTAGATCAAAAGTCATAAAAAACTATTTGTAGAGGACTAAATTCTGAATTAAAAACAAATGTTAAAACCGTTCTACGAATCAAATGTACTTCAAAATTTTGAAAAAATGTGATACATTTTTCAGACCACCCCTAAAAGTTAGGCCACACGTAATGCAAGAATATATATTAGGACGTTTGTGTTTTATCATATTAATGTCAGATGTTTGACAATTTGAATTGTCAATTTTTTTATTTTATAATTAAATTATAAACAATGAATTTTACTAAATACTACTACTACTGAACATTATTACTTTGTGAACAATAAATTATATTGTTTACAAATCGATCAATATAATGAAATGTACTCAGTTGACGAAAAATCGCATAATGTTGTATTCAGGCAATAGCACGAACCTTTTCCTGCCACTACCGGATCTTTATTTACCGTAAGATATTCTAATTCACTAAAATTTAATTCCATGTTAAGTTAAGTTATACAACAATTCAATTAATTCCAATATACTGTTACTGTGATCTTTATTCCTAATAATAATATATGATTATTTCTAAACATAAAACTATAACAAATGTTATAATAAAACATGAATAAAACATTTTTATTATTGCTTTTTTCTCCTCAACTGAGTACATTTTTTAATCAACTTAATTTTTTTTAAACAATAAATCACAAAATTTTGGTCATTTAAATCATCATCTTCTTCTTCTTCAGATGCAAATCCACTAATGGATGTTAGCGATCACATTTAAATCATAGATAAATATAATATAATTGATTTAAATATTGTCAAATATCAGAAACAATAATACGACAAAACGCAACACGTAATACACATTTTTTCACAGAAAAATGTATTATATTTTAGCAAAATTTTGGAATACGTTTAAGTCGTAGAATAATTTTAACAGTTGTTTTCGATACATATTTGAGTCCTCTACAAATAGTTTCCCATGACTTTTGGTGTAAAATAATTAGGGAAGCAGGAATTCAACAATTTAGAATTTACCATTGAGTTTCCTATGGCCCGTTTGCCGATTCACCACCCTGTATATATATATATATATATATATATATATATATATATATATATATATATATATATATATATATATATATAATATAATAACAGATTGATTACGGCTGTCGCCGCCCCCAATTTCCATCCTTTTCTGTCATATGCAGTTGCCTCTTCTAAGTCTCTTGCCGGCATTGCTTCATCAATATCATTCCGCCAACTTCTCCGTAGTCGTCCTCTCTTTCTTCTTTCAGGATGGATCCATTCCAGTACTCTTCTTGGCCATCTAGCTCATAGTTTTCTTTCTATGTCATAATTGATATTTCGCTCCATTTTCATTTTGTTTCTTGTTTGTTCGTTTATATTTCTCTCGTTTCGATCTACCGCAGCTTCGTCCCAGATAATCCATTTCTGTCGTCATAAGTTTGTTTCTATTTGCTTTAGTGACCTCCCATACTTCCGGACCATAAAGTGTAATACTTTAGACTATACTACCGTAAATGTGTTTTTTGGTTTCTCATCGAATTTAAGAGAGAAGAGAGTTTAAGGTACGGGTCACTGCTCTACCCTTGTTTATTCTTTCCTTGATTTCATCTGCGCTATTTCTCTTCTTGTTAAAAATGACCCCCAAATATTTGCAGGATTGCACGCCTTTGATTTTGTCGTCTTCCAAGACTAGGTAACATATTTCATCTGCCACCTCATATTGGATGAATATCATAAAAACAATCCAATATAAATTGCTAAAATCGATATTGAATGCACCTTGGTATATAAGGAAGGTGCTCTGATGTTCCTTTTCAACATAGTCTCGGAAGAGGCTGTTAGAGACGCCAGAATAGACAACAAAGGAACAATTCTTAACAAATTCTCACAAATTATTGTAGATGAACTAGACCTTTTTGTTCGTTTAACAGCAAGTCAAAAGAAATGTACATCTCTTCTCAAATTCTTAAAAAGTATGGGCCTACAAATAAATAAAGAAAAATCAGTATGTTGAATCACGTCACAGCACTCGTGATGATGTCATGGGTCTCATTTATACATCAATTGATAGTATTGTAGGTCCAATTAACATTTTCCAATTTTCAAATTAAAATATTTATTATTTCCTGAATTATAGGCTGTTAAAAACTTCTTGGAACACCCTATACATGAAAAATGTACAGGGTGTCTTAAAAAAGAACAAGAAACATTATTGAGGACGGCGGCAAAGATTGTTTACAAGAATTGTCTATAATAAATACTTTTCCTCTGAGCTCGTTATCTCTCAAAGCTTGCTGTTTTAGTCTACTAGAATAACAAAATTGTTCTAGAATGTAATAATTAGGGTCTATGCATGATATAACTGCCTTAAACCACACTTGGTCTTTACTGATTTTGCCCTTTTTGACAAAAGAAACTTGCCCTTTTTAAAACATGAAGACTGGTTAGTGTTTGGTAAACCTATAAATAAAAGAAACAACTTTGTCAACTTATTTATTTAGTTCTATACATTATTATTACCTTACTTAAGTAGTAACGTTGATTTGTACAAATAAGCATTAAAATTAACACAAGAACATTATGTTCTGAATTTATAAAATATTAACATATTTTCCAAATGGTAGATACCAGAAAAAGGTAAAGGGTTCTTGATTCAGTTGATTGATACTTAATTGCAACTCGATATTCATCAGTTCTAGTCTTAATAGAATAATATTGTATTATATTTTCCAATTATTCGTACATGTTTATATATAATATACTATAATATATAGACATAGGTACATAATTGTAAAACATCCATTTGCAACTCTCTTATAAGAATAAGTGAACAATTGCACGTTCGTAAATTGTAAAACATAACGAGCAAAGATGCATCCATTAAATAAACTTTCCCGAAACCACGACAGTCTAAAGATAGAAACTTTCATCGAATTATAATATCTTTTTACTGCACTTTACTGAGACTGAAAAAGCAAATAGAAAAACAACCTTCAATGACAAGAGACATTGTTATTGGATTGGATTTATAGGCCGTGATGTGGAATTTTTTGTGTGTAATTTTTAGTTTGCAACTGGGCAAGACATAATCAAAGGAGATGCCTTTGTTCCTATTTCTCATTTATGATCTTCCTAGATTATTGACGCTATTTGTAGTCGTCATATGCCTCAGGGATTTGTCTGTTGATTTGAATTGGTACTAAAGTTTTTGGTGCAAGCTGGGAGAGTTTGTGTACTTTGTAGTATTGATAACCTAGTAGTAGAAGAACCAGTCAAGGCCACTGGAATTAAACGAACTATAGCCCACTCTTAACCACAAATAATAGCATAAGCAGATGAAATAGGTCTTATGGGAAGAAGTAAAGGAAAAAATAAACGAAGCATTTAGAGTCCAAGCAAATGAATCACGGAAAATGGGTCTAGAAATTAACGAAGGAAAAATATAATATCTCATCTATTATTAAAAGAGAAAATAATAAGAGAAATTAAAATAGAAAACTACACTTTTAAAAAGAGTTCAAAAATTCAAATACTAAAGAGTAATTAAAAATTGCAATAATAAGAGAAGTGAAGAAGTAACAGAGCAAATACTAGCAGACAACAAGACATTCTGGAGATACTATAAGCTAATAAAGGACTAGAACTTATCCAGAAATACAACTCATAATATACAGAGTTGGAATCAGACCAGTAGTTATATAAGCAGCTGAGACAATGTACTTTACACATGAAGGTAAGAAAAATTAAGAGTATTCGAAAGGAAAATCCTCAAAAGAATTATGGACCCGATAAGAATGGAAAACAGTTTGTAAAGTTGAACTCCAAAAAACTAGTAGGTACCTATCCTTCCCATTAACAGATTTTTATCAAAATGTTGGAGGCACTCGTACAAAGATTTCCGAGATCCTGAAAAGTATTTCCTGCGGCTTGTACTATATAATTATTTTAGTAGAGAGTAACTTGAATAATAACATAACTGATTGTGAAATTAAATGTGATGGTTTTAGTAGCTACAGATGTGATAGATCTCCACAATCACCTCGTGAAATATACAACTGGCATTGTCAAACTGTGGAAAATGTTGTTCCGCAATACTCAGCACAGGATATCTATGTTTTTAATGATTACAATCTTCCGAATGCATCATAGGAGAATGATGAGTTTGGTACAATGATGCATTGTCCTGCAGGTGATCCAACTGTGAATATTGCTCAAGCCTTTAGTTTTTAAAAATTGTATCAACATAATAATATTCCCAATAATCATAATGTATTTTTGGAATTAGTTTTTTCTAATGTTAGGGAGCTTAATATCTTAAAAGCAAGTGATCTCCTTGTAGATCCTAGCATCCATAATGTGGGTTATAAATGTTGCTTAAACCTCGATGTGAAAGAAACAAATAGAAATAAGTTGGTTTATGATTTTCGGGATGGTGATTATATTGCGCTTAACAACTTCCTTGCTTCCATAGACTGGCAGGTACGTATAGTTAATGATGTTGAAGTTGATACAAAATTATTTTATGAAGTTCTCTCTATAAGAATTGCTTACTTTGTGCCATTGAAGAAATATAGAACTTCAACTTTTCTCAAGTGTTTCTCTGCTGATCTTAGAAGACTGACTCTGGAGAAAAAATATGTTCACTATATTTATGTTAATAATCGTACTGATGATGAATATATTAGATTTTCCCACCTAAGAGCTGAATGTAAACAACTGTCTGAAATTTGCTTCAGCAACTATATTAAAGGTATAAATACTGGCCTAAGAAATGATCCAAAATGATTTTGGACGTACATCAATGATAAGCGATCTAGTCATAACCTACTTAACTCCTGATTTTATCAAGTTCAATCTTCAAGAGATGGTCAAGACGTAGCTAATTTGTTTATGAACTTCTTCCAAACTGTGTATTCACTAAATAACAACAACCTTTACATACCTATGCATCCATTAAATAGCAACTTTAGTAGAAATATTTGTCCTTCTAAGATTACCATTACCGATATTTTTAATGGCATAAATGAGCTGCTCAATAAGCTTACTGCTGGTTCAGATGGAGTGTCTAATTTTTTATTAAAAAAGTGTGTCTGCACCCTTGTAATACCATTTGTTATATTGTTTAATAGATCTCTGGAAACCTCTGAGTTTCTTTCTTCATGGAAAGAAAGTTATGTTGTTCCTATATTTAAAAATGGCCAGAAAGACAATATTGAAAATTATAGTATTTGTATACAATATGCAATCCCTAACCTCTTCGACAGTATTATAGCAAAGCAACTTTCTTGGTTATGTAAATGCTTAAAATCTCAATCATACTATGGTTTTCATAGCAAAACATCCACTTCAACACACTTGATTTGCTATCAATCTGATATATTATCTCATATGGAAGACCGTAAATAGGTAGATGCAGTATACACAGATTTTTCCAAAGCATTTGGTCGTGTAGATCACCAAATACTTTTGAGCAAATTAATTAATGTAGGTTTTCATGTCCGGTTTGTAGGATGGATTAAAAACTCTACATCTGGGAGAAGTCAAAGAGTCAAGATAGGTTGTCATTTTGTCATCTGTCTAACAGTATCACAGTAACATCTGGAGTTTCTCAAGGAGGCCACACTTTTCCACTTGTTTTAATATCTTCGTTAACGACATCACTTCTTGTTTCCTAAATAGCAAATGTCTAATGTTAGCAGATGACTTGAAATTTTGGAAAGTTATAGATAGCTTAAAAGATCAAGCCTGAAGCCAGAACAACTCCACAATGTAAAAAAATGTTGCTTTACAAGTTTCTCTTTAAGTCAATAGAATTGAAGAAAGCTATACTATTAATAATCAGGCACTGAATTATGTTTCTTCTGTTCGGGATTTGGGTGTTATATTTGATGAGAAGCTTACTTTCGGTAAACTGAATAAAGGCATCCAAACTTCTTGGTTTCATTACTAGGAATTGCAAGTATTTCTCCATTAATTCAACAAGATTAGAATATTGTTGCTTAGTTAGAACTATTTAGAAACACTGTTCCGATATTTGGTCAACGATTTAAACGAAAAAATAATTGTGATAAACGCATTTAAACTACCTACTTTATTACCAAAATATTGCAAAAGTGTCAATTTTACATTGGATGCTTAGACGGTACGAGCATAATTGGAAAGTTGACCATCTACCGGCTTATACGTGATTATTTTAAATAAATCAATTTAATAATGTTGTCATCAGCCCGTTAGCTTCTTCTGAAGTCTTGTAGATTTTATTAAGTAAAATTTGCTTTCAGTTTGTCTTCTATCAAATCAGTTAATAGTTTAGTATTAGCTCTTTATAATTTTTTGGATTAATTTTTAACCTGTTACCGATTGTTTATAGAACTAAATATTAAAAAAAAATAATTTTCATTAGGTATATTTTTATCATTTTATACCAATTTCTGATATCCACATTACGAAAATGCATTCAAAGCAAATTTGAAATAACGACACTATACAATAGTTTTTAATTAAAAGGAGCACCCCTTGGATCAAAGTTTGCGGGAGAATACGGCCAGTAGGTAGGTGGTGGGAAAAGAGCTGTTTGGGAATGTTGCGTAGTTCCTGGTAAGATATTTGGTAACCTATGATTAACAGTATGCCCTGTAGGGTAGAGAGCAGCTCCTAATTCACTTTGGTGAGGTTGGTACTTTTGGTAGGTTGGTAGAACGTCTCCTTGTCCCTGAGCTTGAGCTTGACACGCAGCCATCAGTCCCTGGAAGTCGAACTTATAGGCGTACCGTTTGCCATGAACTTTTGACATAATGTTTTTATCGTAGTAATACCTAAAATTATAAAAAGTAAAATAAATAATATGAAGTATAATTAAAAGAAAGGAATTATATTTAAATATAAGCCACGATCACATTGCCTACGAGTGGTTTTAAATAGAATTCAGTATACCAATGTTAAAACATATATACGTTTTTAGATGTTCAATATGTTATATATTGAACCACCAACGTACCATGACAATAGGATCACCAAGGACGCGGTGGATAGACGAAGTGAGAACCGATGCTAAAGATATATTAAGGGTAGATAACTGGAGTAGAGCAGGAAAGGGATGCTTGGAGGCGGATGCTGGGGAGGCCAGGACCCGACTTGTAGGACTGTAGCGCCATTGGAGAGAGATACTGAAGATATTATTAATAAACGACTAAATGAAAACTGTACTAAATATTATGGGATTCCAACACTTATACAAAGGTAGTTGTCAACAATTTATTATATCGCATTCTTTTTTATGATATTATTGAAATTATGATATTATTGAAAATAAAAATTAAAGGTGGATTAATCATATGGACGATATTGTACATAAACCATTCAAAATATTAGCTGTGAGAGTAAAAACAGGTAGATCTAGTAGCCAGCAGGGACCTTTGTATAACAACTAAGTACCTAATTGATTACAGAAGAAGACTCCCGTTGCGAATTCCAGCTGTGCAAAAAAATAAGAACTGGATAGTGCCCTAACTGATATATGGGATAATTCGAATTAAATAATAATCGACAACGTCACTAAAAGTTAAAAAATTGTAAAATACTTATAATTTTAAAATGTTAATTGCAATTTTAAAATCTTAAAATCTGTTATGCAGACAAGATATGAAATGCAGGAGCGACTAAAAATAAATTACAAAAAGAAATATATCATACAGTATACATTTCTATAGAACGTGAAAACAAAATAAAAATGTCACAAAATAAAAACAATGGCTTTTATTAGCACATTTTCAGTGAGATTCAAAATTTTCACGATTGATCGTATAATAAAGAAATTAACCCATTTAAGGCCACCGTTATTTGAAACGACCTGGTTAAATATGCATGTAATGTTATTATATTGTTAGTTATTACGAGATGGCGCGTGGTGTTTCGTGTAACAAAAAGCCATTTTATTAAAAACAATTAACAATGGTTGTATAAATCTGAAATCTGGTGATTTCGGCAGAATTTTTGGGGTTACCTGAAAGACTGAAAGACTGAAAGTTTATAGTTTCCAAACTTGACTGACAAAAGATGAATATAAAATATTGAAGATAAATCCTTTATTTTCAAAGATATTTTATTTATATTATTAAAATGCCTTTAATATTATATGTAAAAAGTTATATAATAGATTATTATATAACTATTATTATTTTTGTATATTGGTTATCAAAGTTTGGTGTTCTTAAACATAAACATGGACATAAATATTTTTCCACCCAAAGATGGGGAAGAGACTGACGAGGATAGCGGTGATGAATAGGCCGTTGAAATGAGTAACTTGCCAGGAAAACAACTACGATAAATAATCGAAAAACTCATACCAAATCCGATATCAATGAATATGAAGACGACATGCCTTTGCCGCACTCTAAAAAAAATACGTTAAAGTCTAAAAAGCAAGAAGCTCTTACAGTAAATGTGAAAGAACAGAAGAGCAAACGCTACAAAAACTATCGATGGACCAAGAGAGATATACATAGCAATATTTCAATTTGGAGCATAATAAGGTTTAAAAAACATCATTTTCCCAGTAAATACTTCTTTCCTATTTTTTGATGATACAGTTATTCAGATGCTTGTTGAATTTTCATATATGTACGCCAATTTACAAAACCGTGAAGGCGATATTATACAGTTTCAGATTTATCATACAGAATATTCATTGCTGTGATAATGCAAAATTGGATACACAGGACAAATTTTCAAAGATTTGACCTCTGATTGAGGTAATGAATCAAAAATTTATCGATTTAGCACCACAAGAAGAACACTCTCAGAGCTGTCATGTGGAGTGGTTTGATCCATATCAGGGATCTTCATCCACTATTCACGATAAATATAAACTTCTTGGTTTGGGACCTAGTGTTGTCTTACAATTTGTTGATGCCCTAGAAGACAAGGCTTCCAAATTATCCTATGATATATATTGTGACAACAATTTTACCCTGTTGGTGCTTTTAGAAGAACTTACATTAAGGGGATGTAAAGGAACAGGTACATTAAGAGAAAATTGCCTATACCATTTTTCTAGTAAAACACTTGCACGTCACGATTTATACAATGTGACGTCACTTGTATTTAAAATTTCCAGAACATCAACCTTAAAGTTCAAATTTTCCTAACACAGCTAACAATACAAAACCCATACGGAACTGCTCGATCTTTCATAGGCGTCAACATGGTGCAATAATCAGAAAAATGTTATCCAAAAAAATATCCAAAAACATTTGTTATTATTAATAATATAAATTTTATGAAATGACTCTTTAAGTCTAATATTCTACAAAATAATAATTTTAATTAAATATATTAGACAATTGTACGCAACTGATACGGAAATACTTCAAATTTTATTGACAGTTAAGTGTGTGGCAAAAGTGTATACAGTGTTGCCGCTTTTTTAGAGTAGGAATTTTATTTATGTTTTGATTTCTTACACAATTTGATCATAATATAATATATATTAATAAATTGTATTTATAAATACATATTAAATTTAGATTAATAGCTTTATTGTGATATGCCAAAACAAATAAATAGTGTGTAGAAGGCTGATAAGCTAGATTATTTTGAACAAGAAATAATGGAGGGACGTTTTTAATATTAAAGCCCTAAAAGAGGTAAGTTTAAAATTTAGAATATATAATTTTGTATTAAAATGTTTTCTTATGTATTTTAATGTGTTGCAGTAGTCTTAAAACTAAGTGTATTTACTGTTAATGTAATAGTGTGACAAATAGTTGACATTTTAAAACTTCCTCACTTACTAACTATTCTGATGTTTTGGCAACGCTGTGGGGTTCTGACGATGTAAATCTTAAATGACGTGCAAGCTTTTTTATATGAAAAATGCTATATATTATACTTTTTAAAGTAGACGACTTATATTCCTAATATTGCTAAATTGCGTTCCTGGGACGACTTTATTGTAAGATAGTTCATTTGATTACATAAAATTAACTTTAACTTGAGAATATCCGTCAGAAAAAAGCATAGCATGTAATTCGTCTTTGAAAAGACAACCACGTGTAATGAAAACAGTAAAATTCTCCTGATAGTGATTCCATAGTAACTCATGAGGAAAAAACCAGGAAAACAATAAGTATTTGGTCCGACATTTAGTTTACTCTCAATAAACACCAAATTCTAATTTTATATGCTTGTTATTTAAAAAACATAAATGATGTATCGTCGATATGTTACTGACTTACTAATAGCGCTATTCTTTTTATTAACTTCCTCTTTTAATATTGGTAACCAGATCCTGATCCTACTGCACTCTGCCGAGAAATTTGCTACATAATTGATCTCATTTAGCATAATTAGAGCCGCTTCTTTGATTGCTCTCTTTTTATCATCTGTTTCTTTTAGTACTATACTTGAATCATTCGATTGAACCCTATGTTCATTTTCTCATGCGTGTTTATATATTTGAAATCTATCAAATGCTTTATTTTTAATGCAAGATTGATGTTCACTTATTCTAACATTTAATCGTCTTGATATTTCACCTAAATAAAAATGATAGCGTTCACAAAGTATTTTATAAATACAATTTTTTGTTCTTTCTTGTTCATTGTGAGGTTTAGTTTTAGATAAAATAGACGGCGATATGTTTGTTGTTTTGAATGTTGTTGAAATGTTGAACTTATATCCAATCTTTTTTAGTTTTTCTTATAATCCTTTTATATAATGGTATTGTTATTTTGGTCGTATTATTCCTTGTGTATGCTGTAGGATCTTGTTCTAAGTTATTTCGTTCTATTCGGTTGATTGTTGAAACTTCCCCATTTATAAAAGATAAAGGATAATCATTTTTTAATAAAACAGATGTTAACAAATGTTTTTCCTCTAAGAACTAATTTTTGTTAGAACAAGCAATTTTGGCTTTATCGTATAAGGATTTAATGATTCCTGCCATGTCATATAGTATAATGACATTGCCTCCTGTTTCCTCTTTGCTACTTTCCTAATGTTTGCTGACTAAAATTATATTTAAAAATTAATAATGATGGTGACTATCAAAAACTACGGTCTGGTTTGGATCGGTTGAGGTTTTTCTTGTGACAGCAACGGAATGGAACTTAATGTTAAAAAGTTTCATTTAATGGATTTTGGTGGGAATAAAACACCTACAAATTATATCTATACTATTAATGGTTGCCCTTTAGACTCTGTATCTCAGATAAAAGACCTAGGTGTTGTGTTCGATTCCAGCTTATCCGACATCCCCCATATCTCATCTATTGTCTCAAAATCAACTTTTGGTTTATCAAACGTTGTGCTAACGACTTTCTAAATATCCCATCCATTAAAATTTTGTATTGTTCACTTGTGAGACCCCACCTACATTACTGTTCATGTGTTTGTTCTCCTCACTGTAACATCCATATTCAAGCTATTGAGAGGGTTCAACACAAATTCTTGAGATTTGTTGCATTTAAATAAAACCAGAGGATTGCAGAAATTAACTATTCAAATATGGAAACGTCCCTCAACATAACTTCTCTCCAAATCCGACGCATGCACAAAAATCTCACTATGTTTTATAATATACTGCACTCTATTATGTTTCCTCAACTATTGGAAAAATTAATCTCCATGTTCCCAGTAGACAAACAAGTCTAAATCAACCCTTTTATGTTAGACCCCATCGCACAAACTACGGACATAATACCTTCACATCTAGAACACCAAGGTTTGCTAATCAATATTCCCAAAGGTTGGATTGTTATAGTATTCTAAAAGAATTTAAAGCTCAGCAAGAACTATATGTGATAGCTTGATGTCCTTGTGTTTTGTACATTCTTTGTTAGTGTTTGTTATTTACTGTTCCTACTTTTATTTTTCGTATGATTAAAATTTTTAAATTTTATTTAAGCAGGTTACGTTAAGAATCTGTAATTTATCAATAATGTTTACATTGGGCGATTGACAGTTGATAAATAAATAAGTATTATGAGACTTTTTTCCTTGTTTTTCCTCATGATTTACTATGGAATTACTAACAGGAGAATTTTACTCGCATCATGGCATGTGGTAATCTTTTTGAAAACGAATCGCATGCTATGATTTTTTGTGACGGATATTCTTAAGTTAAAGTTGATTTCCTGTAATCTAATGAACTATTTTACAATAAAGTCGTCCCAGAAACGCAACTCAGCAATATTGGCAATATCATTTTAAAGTCGTCTACTTTAAAATGTATAATATGTCTTAATCGTCAATATAAATGAGTCAGATAAAATTAAATTATTAGAAGAATTTTTCACCAAGTAACAAAAACAAAATTTGTTTAATTTATTAATGTTTGTATTTTGAGAACGATTTGCAAAGTGGAGATTGAAACGACAATAAATTTATTTTAACTTTCAATTGTTGCTTATTCCCATTAAAATATTATAATATATATAAAAATAGTAAATATTTTATACAATTACCAGCATAAACCAGTAGAAGGATATGCCCTAACAGCAGACACCAGAAAAACTAAGAGAGTATTAAATTAATATCAAGTAATGCATAATAGGGTACACAATAAATGATTGATAAAGAAACAGATAAAACAGAAAAATACAAACTGATAGTAAAACAGACAAAACAAAGAATGATCATCAACATAGCACAATTCCGTTCTGAGGATTTCACACCTTACTCCGATTAGGAACTATATTTGTCGGTGGTTTGTAATAGGATTAGAAAAGCAAAATTGAACCACCGGTTAGAATAAGGTAATAAACGCCAAAATATGGCGAAACAACTTTTAACAAAAATACGCACCTTTTAAGGCAAGATCCATCTGTGCGCTAAGTAGGAAAGAAACACCATATAAGTTACAGAGATATTCCAACACGAAATGTGCGACAGTTTTAAGAAGGAAATAAATCACGGAATTATTTCTTTCTTCAAATTTATGGTTGAATCTGTTTGTCACGTGTTTTTTGGCGGCCTACGGCGACATGCTGTAACTAGTAGTTACAATTCAGTTGCTGTTGACATCTAGTCTCGTTCTTGTTTTGTTTGCTGATATTTTTAACAGAAAAATGACTAGTACTAGTGATAGTAATAGCAATGAGGGCAGTATTATAAATATTTTATGCGATTTGGCAAAGTCAGTGCAGAGAAAACAAGGTGTACAAAATAAACATTTATACAAACACGAGGTACAAAAATTACATCGTTTACACGTTGAAACCTATACTACTTCAACTACAGGGCGTATTGTACCGGCAAAATCAAATACTGTTAGTGAGTGTACATGTAAAAACGGTGCACACAGAAGTTTGGTTTAGAAGAAAAGCAACCGATTCTACAAACTATGTATAGTGGACGTCCAAAAAATGAACAGGATACTTTTCTTATGAGCCTCATAAACTGCTCGAAAGTTATTGGAAGACGATCCAAAAATGGAAATCCCAAAAGTTGTGACAATACTTTTCGTTATTTTATACAAATAAATTCTGCCAGAGTTAAGGTATGTAGGCAAGCTTTTTCAATCTTGTATGGTATAAAACATAAAGCAATTTTTCGACTGACCTCTCTTATTGTCGAAGTAAAATTACCGGTGAATCACCGTGATATTCAGTTATATCGTGGCAACAATTTAGAGAACAATGTAGTTCTTGCGATCGATCATCACATTCGATCATTTCCGTTAAAATAATCTCATTACAGCACCAGATATTTGGATGCTAACCTCAATGTGAAGATAATGCGTGACTCTTTTGCAAAAAGTATCCCGAACATGCCAATATCGTTTTTAAAAAAATACTATAATGATAACCATGGCTACAGATTCGGAAGACCATGGGTTGACGTTTGTTTAACTTGTGAAGAACTTGAGGTTAAAATAACAAGTCAAACGTTGAATGAAAACGCTAAGCGTATAGCAGTTGGTACATCTGAGACCAGCTAAAAAGTTTTACCTGAAGCAGCAAAAAGTGTTGAGATTAAGAAAAGAAAAGAAAATTGTCAAATCTATTGATTTCGACTACATGTAAAACCTTCCTCTTTCAAAAATACCAGTGCAGGAAATGTTCTATCTCAGAAAACTATGGCTTTACGTGTTTTGTGTCCACGATTTCAAAACAAATTGTGCAGATTTTTACACGTACCATGAAGGATAAGCTAAAAGAGGACCTGATGATGTATGCAGCCTAATTTAGAAGACAGTTCAGAATATGGATCCTGCTATAAACGAACTTCACGTGTTTAGTGACGCTTGCGGAAATCAGAATAGAAACAATACCCTGATGCGGTTCATGCTCATGTTTCCTGTGCGTGGACATTCGTTTTTACAGTGCGATCGAAATTTCGGAACAGCAAAAAGACTATCAGGAGAAACGATAGGATTTACGTACCAGAGGAATACAATCTAATAATCTCTACTGCCAAAACAAGAGGACTTTCGGTAGCAACAATAACCTCAGACGACATATTCGACTTTAAAAAAACCTGGAAAAATTATTACATAAAACTTGTAAGTCGGTGGACAAAAGTCTACATTTATTATATCTAAATTATATATGTTTTTCTTCCCATAAAGGCTACGTAACAGTTTCACAACAAATAGATGGTTTCCTGAAACAGAGGTTTCTACTTAAAAAAATGGGGTGATCCTTTCATTGCCTACTAACAGAGCATACAGGGCAAAAATACCAATAAATGAGGAAAAGATAGAAGAAGTTCGGAAAATAATTCCATATATTCTACAAGATAAAAAAAATTTTTACTAAAACATCCTTACATTTTGTGTCTTTATTCATGTCAAAAAAATATAAGTTGTAAGATAGGAATAAATCTAAAATTTTCTTTATCGTTTTTCTAGATAACGAAAATCACTGGATGGTTTTTCTGCAATCCAAATTAACTTATATAAAATTAACTTATATTAACTTAAGAAAAACTTAAATAGAATGAATAAACAGTTTTTATTGTTTTCCCATTTCTCGAAAATCTACTTTTTGAATTTATTTCCTTCTTCTAATTGGTGGTTCAATTATGATCGTCACAATTTTTAAAATATTCCTATACTGCCAGAAGATTTACAATTAATATTAAAATTTAAAATTAAAAATATTTTAATTATATTTCAATAGTAAGGAATGGAAGCTAAAAATGCGACTACGTTAAACTACCACTACAACTTGAAATATTCAGTACAACCCTCATATTATGCAGGTATATTAAAGACTAATTTTATACCTTAAAATTTTTTAGATTTTTGTTAAAGTAATGTACATAATATCTATTTTTATTAGATATTATTTTCATAAGTAATATTTAGTTAGAAATACATAATTGAAGGTTATTGTAATCCTAACATAATGTTCTAATTAAAAAAAATATTTTCTTACTTATTATAAATTAAACGAATAGGTAAGGCACTTTTTTAGATTAATATTTTTGATGTGTTAATTTAAATAATTACCTAAGAGCTCTACTGAGTTTGTCATAGTTCATATTCGGTTTGGATTTTCTTTCTCCCCATCGCCGGGCTACCTCGTCGGGATCGGTAAGTTTGAATTCGCCATTGGTGCCTTCCCACGTGATACACGCGGAATTCGACGAATCGTTGAGCAGCTCGAGCAGAAATTGCCATAGTTGGATCTGACCGGAGCCTTGCGCCACCAATCGACTCGTTGCCGCATTCAAAAGATGATAAGGATCTTAAAAAAAGAATATTTTTAAAGTTTTTTTATATAATAAATTATTGGAGTTCATATTAAAACAGAAACTGTGGAGGGGACTAGGTACCTCCCAAAAGTTGGTTTTAGTAATTTATTGTTTTTATGGTTTTAAAAATAGATATTCCTACCTAACACATTGGGTTATTTTGGCAAGGTCAACAAGTTGTCGAAATTACTTGCAAATTTATTGCTTTTTTTTTGTATTGTTAACCATAGGAATGCAACAACAAGACGTCGGTAACCATAAACGGCCTAATTGCTTTATGGTAAAAACAAATATACCTATATTTACAAAACAGGTATAGGGTGATTCATTTTTAACGTTAAAGCATCTCTCAATTTGTGATTATAAAACTAATTCACAATTTAGGAACAGAATAGTTTCTTTAAAATATTGAATGGTGTCAGTTCAATATTTGTTTTAACAATTTATTATAGCAGGTCTTGTGACGTTACGACTAGTGAGGAATTTAAACTAAATCTTATAACATGTTTCTGATTTCCTTTAAGTACGTGTATTGTAAATAGTTTATTACTTTAAATTAAGCAGAAAGTACACGATTTAGTATAACCATTATCTTTTAAAATTTGTTTACATGTCGTAATTGAATTTCTTTTATCCAAGCAAGTGATTTCTGAGATTTTTAAAATCGCTTCCTTAGCAACATTCTGCGATAATATTAGAAATACCAAAGTGACTATCTGAAAGACAATGGCGGGAGTTGTCATTGCAGCACCTTCAGTCGTTTTTCTAAATTCTAACAAGACTGTTTTCTATAAATGCTCGAGTTTCGTTAAACTTATGTTAGAGCATGATATATTGTAGATAGTTTTGAGAAAGATAAAGAGAAGCTCGCATTTAACTTAAATATTAAGACTTCTTCGTAGCACTAGTATGGCTACAGTGGGTTCCGCAACACCTCAGATAACCTGCAGGACGCAGGTAGCAATTTTTGTAGTACGCATATTACAAACAAATATACACTGTGCAAGATTATGTATTATCATCATAATAATATAATATAATATAAGGTTTTTTTAACTCCTAAGTGGTAGAGGAGAATAGAGCTTCAGTGAAAACGCGCCATCGGGTTCTATTTTACGCTAAGGCCTTGACCTCATTACAAGACTTTCTTTGACCTCTTTTCTCGTCCATGATGGATCTTCTTCAAGTTTGTACTAGGCGACCTATTTTTCTTCTTCCTTTGGGGATTCCACTCTAGGGCAATCTTTGCAATATTGGAATTATTTTTTTCTGAGTGTGTGACCAATCCAATCCCACTTTCTGGACTTTATTTGATGTTTTACCCTATTTTGTTCGGTCAGATGTAGTAGATCTTCGTTTCTGATGATGTTCGGCTAGAAAAAACGAATAATTCGTCGTAGACATTTATTAATAAAGACCTGCAGTTTATCTGTAAAAGGTTTTGTCACTTTTCAGGTTTCACATCCGTAGAGTAAAACAGACATAACATTTGACTGGAATATGCGGATCTTTGTCCTTGTATTATACTCGCCAGATCTCCAAACAGGGTTGAGCATGCTGAATGTTTGTTGAGATTTTCGTATTCTCATACGAATATTGTCCTCTCTACCCCCGCTTTCTGTTATGACACTTCCAAGATACGTAAAGTTTTCCACATTTTCAATCTGCATATTGTTGATAGTAAATACCGTGTTGTTTCTTGCATTTACTCTCATGGATTTGGTTTTACTCATTACTATCATTTTTAGTTTTAAAGCATTTGTTTAGATTATATATAGCAATCAAAATTCTCGTAATATAATGCACAAATATATTAGACGTGTTCGAAAGAAAAATATTGCGGAGAATACTGGGCCCAATCAATGAAAATAACAATTGGCAAATTCGATGTAATAAAGTAATATACCAAGAATAAAGAGAACCAACACTAATAGCAGAGTACACTAGGACCAGGCTGCAGCATTTACAGTGGGCAGGACACGCGGTTCAGATGAGAACAAAATCCCCAGGAAATTACTAAAAGCGAGAATGCACAGAAAAAAAAGCTATAATAATAACAGACTCCAGATCTTCAACTGAAAACACAGATTTTACTTCATACTAAGTGAAAGTGGTATTTATGTGCGCTAAAGAACATGTCGGTATAATAGGTAATGAAAAAGTGGACTGTTTGTCCAAAGATAGAATAAGACAGGGTGAAATCCTAACTCAGATTTTATCGAGTGATGCAATAAATGATGTTAAAGCCAGAATATACAGAAATATGGGAAAGATAATGGAACCATATTTGAAATATGTCAAAAAATTTATATTTTCTTTACATCAACAACTTTTAAAGATCGTAACGAGTAACCTAAATAAACAATCGGTGCTACAGCTCCGATCAGTTGAAGAGGCGAGTAGCGCAGTACGGAGAACCTTCACGATAAGGATAATAATTAGTGATTATTTACAAAACAATACATAGGCGTGTAAGTGCGAATTATAACGTCAAAACACTGTCCGGAATAAGGTAAGAGATTTATAATATTTTTAACAGCATGGCCGCGAGAAGAGGATTAAATCAATGGGATAGTGAAGAATCTGACGATGGTAAGAGAAAGAGGGAGGAAAAAAAAAGAAGACGACCAAGATGAAAACCCTCTCATGAAAAGCAGAAAGTTAACTAGGTCTCCACCTAAGAAAGATTGTGATAATACCGAATTGAAAGAAATGATCGCTCTTATGAACGAAGTTAAAGGAGTACGAAAAGACCAGCAGATCTTTCAAGAAGAAATTCGCAATTTAAAAAAAAGAAAATCATGAGTTGAAGGGAAAGGTAAATTTCCTGGAAAGCAGGATCGAAAAGATGGATAAACAAATTCGGAAACAAACATTACATTGTGATTAAAGGACACGATTTCAAAGAAAATGAGGAACTGGAAGATATCACCAACTTTATAGCAAGTCAATTGAATGTGAATGTAAAAATAAAATATGTGCAGAAAATAAAAACCTCTCAAGGGAAACCACCAGTGGTGATAGTAAAAGTAGATACAATGAAGGATAAAGAACTTATTATGAAGAATAAGAGTAAATTAAGAGGAACGCGGTATTTCATTGAAAACGATCTAACCCAAGCCGAAACCAAACTACAGAAAGAGTTAAGAGATATGGCGAGAGAAGAAAAAGGAAAAGGTAATGAAACAAAAGTCGGCTATCAGAAAATATGTATAAACGATGAATGGTGGAAATGGAACCATAGTACTGAAAAACTAGAGAAAATGAAAAAAAAACTGAGTCTACACAGGCACAGTGGTCAGGAAAATATGGAAACGAATAAAGCGCGGAATAGGATCATGATAGGACAATCAAATGTTAGAGGGACTTTTGAAGTAGGGGCACTAAAAAACTTATCAAATACATTAGAGAAATATGAGATAGATATTGCAGCTATACAAGAAACTAAACAAGAAGGAAATTTCACCATGGATGTGAGAAATTACGTGTTTTTCAAAAGTGGAGACAATGAACGTGTATTTGGGGTGGGATTTTTTATAAAGAAAACATTTGCCAATCTGGTAATAGATTTTGAGGCAGTCACAAGCTTCTTCTTCTTTAAGTTCCATCTTCTATCGAAGGTTGAAAATCATCATGGCTATGCGGACTCTGTTGACTGCCGCTCTAAAAAGTTCTGCATTACTGCATTCAAACCATTCCCTTAAGTTCTTAAGCCAGGATATTCTTCGTCTTCCCACATTTCGCTTTCCTCGGATTTTGCCCTGCATAATAAGTTGTAATAATGCGTATTTTTGCCCTCTCATGACATGTCACAAGTAGATTATGTAAAATAAGAATAAGAGGAAAATATAGAAAAGTAACCCTTATAAATGTGCATGAACCAACAGAAAATACAAATGAAGACGTTAAATACGAAAGTATTTAACGTCTTCAAGACGTCTGAAGACGAAAATACAGATGAAGACGTTAAAGATAGCTTTTATGAACAATTAGAGCATATGTTTTACAAAATGCCATCACATGACATAAAAATAATTGTAGGAGATTTGAATGCCAATATTGTCAGGGAGGATGTATACAAACAAATAACAGGGGGAAAAGTAATCATAGAGACAGTAATCTGAATGGAAAAAGAGTAAAAAAATTTGCTTTTGAACACAATATGCGAATTATGGGGACTTATTTTGATCACAAAGAAATTCATAAAGGTACCTGGGTATCACCAGATGAACAAACAGTAAACCAAATAGATCATTTACTAATAGAAGTCAAACATATGAGAGCCATAAAAGATAGCCGAAGTTATAGAGGTGCTGATGCAAATTCGGACCACTTTTTGTTTAAAGTTAAAATGGAGCAAATAATACCTACAATTAATAACACTAGTTGTAAAAAAATAAAAAGATATAACGGTGCACTACTTCAGGAGTGAGAAGTTAAGAAAAAATTCAGGCAGTAAATTGAAGAGAAACTGAAACGCCATACAACAGTAAATGATATAGAAAGCAGATGGGTACAACTAGAAGAAAACATTCAAGAAGCAGCCGACTCAGTATTATCAAGAAACAGACAATGTAAACAAACGGATTGGTATAATAAGGATTGAAAGAAAGCCATTAGTGACCGAAATAAAGCTAGAATAAATAGCATAATAAGAAATAATGAAGAGCATAAAAAAGCTTATGCCACAAAAAGACGGGAAGCAAAGAAGATCTGTAGAAGGAAGAAGCGGTCAAGTTTAGAGCAGAAACTAGTTCGTATTGAAGAAGATTTTTTACATAAACAAGTCAGGAATTTCTACCAAAAAATAAAACGAGACCGAACCCAGTACAAAACCACATCAAGATATTATAAAGATGAAGAAGGGAATCTGTTAGGTGGAACAGATGAAAAATTAAGAAGGTGGGCCAATTATTTCGAGAACATATTATGTACGGACGACCAAGATGAAAGAGAACAAACACAACTACAACATGAAGAAGTAAGGGACCCAGATGTAAATGAAGAAGTACCTACCAAGGAAGAAATTGTAGAGATCAAAAAAAACTTAAAAAACAACAAAGCACCTGGTGAAAATGGTATCATTGCTGAGTTTCTAAAAGAATAGAGAGAATAGCCAGTAAATATGGTTTAGAAATAAACGAAGAAAAAACAAAATATATGGTGATGAGGAGAAACAAAAATCATCAAGGACAGTCCTTTAAGATACAAAGCCCAAGTAAAGAATATAACTTTGAAGTTGTTAGCCAAGTCGATTACTTGGGAGTGACCTAACAAATAGGAAGAAAGAGAACCAAGAAATCATAAAAAGAATGGCCAAAGGTAGTAAGAGTGCTGGGAGCCTGACTAAGATACTGAGGTCGAAGATAATATCCAGAACAGCAAAAAAAAAACGAATATATACAACAGTTATCCGACCTACAGTACTCTATGCTAGCGAGACCTGGACACTAAATAAATATATGGAAGTAAAATTAGATAGATGGGAACGAAAAATTCTTAGAAGGATATACGGAGGTGTAAAAAAGGGGAACATCTGGCGAAGAAGAACGAATGAAGAAATAATGCTAATATATGGGCAACCAAAAATAACAAGACTCGCTAAAATTCAAAGATTAAGATGGCTCGGATGCAAGAATGAAGGAAGGAAGAGTTCCCAATGAACTAATAAACACGGAGGCTGAAACAAAAAGAAAAAGAGGCCGCCCCCTAGGAAAATGGCTGGAGTCTGCAAAAGATCTGAAGTCGCTGCGGGTACAAGATTAGAAAAACTTAGCACAAGATAGAAAGAAATGAAAGAAAACCGTTGAAGCCTTGGGCGTTTGAGGCCTGTTGAGCTGAACTATATATACATAAACAACTTCGTTCGACAGCTGAATATAGACATAGTTTCAAACTTTATGGATTACCCCTCATATTCATTATTTTTACACTTTTATAAATCCGTGTCCTTATAACATACTTAATAGACCTTTTTTATATAAAATAAACCTTGTTTGGTTTTTTATTTTATTTAAATACTCCTTTAATTTATTTTGGGTTTTTCAAGGTTTAAACATTTGAAAAATTTACTTTAGTAAAATTTTTGGAAACGTGATTTATAATGAATTGTAATTTACTTTCTGAATTGGACCATGCAAGAATTATCGCTTAAGTATTATAATCGCTTATTATTATAAGTTAAAGAAGACCATTTATCGCGGTTCGTGGTGGTGTTTATAAGAGCGGGTGTTTCTCGGAGTGATGTCTCACGGATATGGAATAGGTTTCTTGAGATAAATTCGATATAGAATAGAGCACGCAATGAGCAACAGAATAGATATAACACAATTTCCATTCGGAGAAATTCTTCTATGTCTCTACCAATCCTCCAAAGACACTTCAGGCATGCTACAGGAGCCAGAGAATTGTTCACTACAATAAGAAGAAACATTTTAGAGTCAGGTTTGAGTAGTGGTCGACCATTAACAGTTACTCAGGTTCAATCTAGGCATATTTTGCACCACCTTAAACAAGTATAAGAACACAGACAGCACCCTTAATAGTTTTGCAATTTTGTGCTTTTTTTCAGACGAAATCAGAATCTGTTTAAATATTAAATAGTGATAGCTGAAGAATTCGTGTTTGGCGAGAGCCAACAAGAGCTGCACAACTAGCTTATGCCCGTCCCGTACTTCCTTTCGCTGGTGGCAGTGTTTTGAGCAGGGATTAGGACAAGTGGACGCAAGGAATTGGTTATTGACGGCACTCTAATAGGACAAAGGTACATCACACGGATTTTAGAACCTTATGTGAGATTATGGCGAGGAACTGTGAAATTTTGTATTTATGGATGATAACGACCACTCACATAGGAATGAAGCTATTAATGACTGTCTTGAGACAGAAGGTATTCGCCGTTTGGAGTGGCATGTGCTATTTCCAGACATAAACAATATTTAACATGCATGGTATGTACTCTTCAGAGCTTTTCATACCCGAAGGAATCCTCCAAAAACCACGATGAACTTAAAATTGCCTGTGGAGAAGAATGGGAGGATCTGCCACAGGAAATGATTGATAGACTTCAAAAGACTGTATCTCTTTTACAACAAAAAATATCAATCAGCGTTGTGATATTTTTTTATAAATTATCTATGACAGTAATTTTGGAAATAATAGTGAAAATTTTGGGTGATACAGTACTTTTGAAATTATGTGTATATTAAAATATAACATACCAAAGCGCGGTATTTCTAATATTGTTAGATTAAAAACTGGACACGGAAAATGTGCAGCAACATCTGCATTAATTAGAAATAATGAATTCACCAGTTTGCGTTTGTGATAATGTTTCTGTTAGAGATTTGAATAATATTTTCCTGGAATTCAAAATGAACGAGAGATATATAGACCAACTACATTACAATCTACAAGTTTGTTTTTAAATTAATATAGAGAAAATACTAAGTTTTCCATTCGATGAGAATAATAACTCACTGATCGAATATTTGAAAGAAATAAACATTGCCATTTAAATGAAATAGTTATAGATATAATAAAACTAATAGATCACGAAGGAGATCAAATTAGCCAAAGAAAAATGGATGAGAGAAAGGTGCGACGAAAAGGAGGATGTAATATCTAAACACGATATATTTAATGTGCACAAAAAATTGAAAGAAATTAGTAATGTATTTAAAAAACGAGTTCCCTCTGTACTTGTTGACACTAATAAAAAAATTATTGTAAATGAGCAAGAAATAAGAAAAGAATGGCAGCTTTATATATCAGAGTTGTTTAAAGATGACAGGAATAATATTGTCGAATTCTACCAAAACTGTACTGACATCCCAGAAATTATGAAATGCGAAGGAGAACATGCTATAAATAATGCTAAAATTAGAAAAGCTTGTGGTCCAGATGATACACCAACTGAGTTGCTGAAACTAATAGAGAATGATAACATAAAAGTAGTAGTAAGACTTTTTAATTTAATATATAACACCGGAGTGATTCCCGCAGATTGGCTCAAATCCATCTTTATCGCAATACCTAAAAAACACAATGCGAGAAAATGCTCAGAATATCGATTAATTAGACTAATGAGCCACACTCTTAATATTTTCCTCAGAATACTTCACAACAGAATTAGACGCAAATGCGAAGAAGATCTTGAAGATACCCAATTTGGTTTTAGAAATGCTATGGGAACCAGGGAGGCACTTTTTGCGCTAAACATACTATTACAAAAATGCCGTGACCAAAGAGAAGATGTATTTGCATGTTTCGTGGACTTCGAAAAGGCATTCGATAAAGTACAGTATCTAAAATTAATGCAAATACTGAAAAATATCGGAATATATGACAAGGATATTCGTGTCATTAACAATTTGTACTGGAATCAAACTATCGTAAAAATTGGAGATAACTACACCGATGAAATCCCCATACAGCGAGGAGTCAGACAAGGTTGCATTTTGTCGCCAACATTGTGTTTACTCGGACTAGCTATTTAAAAAGGCACTTGAGAGATAACCATATGGAATAAAAATCAACGGGGAATTACTTAATGTGATTAGATATGCAGACGGTACAGTAATTCTATCAGATAATATTAAAGGTCTTCAAATTCTGCTTGATCGTATTCACGAGGTAGGAGAGGAAATGGGCATTAAAATAAACTCAAACAAAACCAAATTTTTGGTGTTTAGTCGTGACCCACATCCCGATGCAAAGCTTCAATTGAACGGAGTCCAAGTTGAGAAAGTTCACAAAATGACATATTTGGGAACTGTGGTAACGGACCAACTAGATCCCAACATAGAAATAAAACGTAGAATAGCAATGACTAAAACTTCTTTTATAAAAATGAAGTCATTTCTTTGCAATAACAATCTCAGTTTAGAACTAAGGCAAAGAATGGTTAAGTGTTATGTTTGGTCTGTACTTTTGTATAGTGCAGAAGTATGAACGCTAAAAGTATCGATCATGAACAAAATTAAAGCATTGGAAATGTGGGTTCATAGACGAATGCTGAAGATACCTTGGAATGCAAGAAAAACTAATGAAGAAGTACTAAGGAGCGTCAACAAAGACAGAGAACTGCTAAAGACTGTTAAACATCGAAAAATGTCTTATCTGGGACATATAGTAAGGGGAAGTCGATGTAAAATATTACAACTGATCCTTAAAGGCAAAATAGAGGACCGTAGAGGTGTACGAAGAAAACAAGTTTATCATTACTTTATATAATAAAGAGTTATTAAGTAATTTACAGGACCGGAATTACAATGTTGCCTAGAACCTGCTTTGGTCTTGGTCAGCTGCTGGCAAAAGGAAAATTTGTATTACGTTCTATTTTTGTATTACTAAGCGTTTATACCACTTAATAAATATGTAGTATGTTTAATAACATAAAATGGTATTTTTTGTTGGTTTAGTCAATGCTTAAATATTAAGAAACTTTCCGATTATCACTGTATTGTTATGTCATTATGATTTCAATAGAGGATACAATATTTATTCCAAAACAGTTGCAAATTGATGAAATACACTCTGTATTGATAATATTATATAGTACGTTTCAAACTTACCACTGTAGATCATATTTGCAGCATGTAATTTATGATGTACAGATTGGGATCGTACAGCAAGTCGTCGAGCAACTAATAAATCCTCCGGAGTACAACCGGGGGGTAGCCTCCACATGGCTACCCTTTATGAACACAACATACTTTAAGATGGTTTTTAAGTTTATGAAAACATCCTTTTTATGTTCACCAACACTACCAGTTTAAAATAAAGCGTATAAGTTATATTTTTACTGAAAACGATCATGTTATAGTGTATTTATTTGAGGTTTTAGAATTATTACGTGTTACATTAAGTAACATTGGTAAAAAATAAAAGTTTTTAACCAATGTATACTTTGGTTCTTGCTTATGGGTCACAAGTATGGACTTTTTTAAAGATAAATATTGATAGAGTAAAGAAAACACAACGATTTAAGCAAATGTAATTGCTAATTATAAAACTAAAGCATAAAAAGACAAATAAATGGATTAGAAAGTAAATTATATTAAAAAATATCAATATGCCGACACTTCAAAAGGTGGACTAAATTTTTTATTAAATAATTTGGGAAAAAATTGGAAAATTTCAATTTTTTTGTTCTTTTCGTTGCTATATCTTGGCAGATATGTTTTTAAAAAAAATTGTGAAGACAAAAAAGGTTCTTTAATTGAAGGACACCGCAACTATCCTTATGACAAACCGGCCACAGTCAAATTAAACGAAAGTTCGGTCAATGACAGTTCTCAGTGCGTAGATTAAAAAAGTCAATGGAACTTAAGTCTGAAAAACTATTATTTTGAAGCCTTCCTAAGTTATTGGATTTAGGTGCTTAGTGTACGTCAAGCGCACTTGAACTACGTGAACGAAAATATTGATTTATGAAAAAACAGAGACATATTTTTTAGGTGCATATATATGAATCAGTGGCCATAAATAGATGCATCATATTTTAGTCTTCAGAAAACAGCCTAAAAACTGAAGACAAGCGATAGAAAACGTGCTGCTAGAGACAGTTCCAACATAGCTGGAGCTCCGCCTTACCTTCAGAAAACTACTGAAGCCGCTTTTGAAAACTAAGGAAGAACCACACCACAGTATAGTGCTTTAAAAATAAAGCACTATACTGTGACCACACCGACAAGTGCTGCTAGAGCGGCACAAGACATCTCACGCTTTCAAGTATGCAGAATACATACCTGACCTCAGCAAGGCAACAGAACCTTTTGATTTAAAAAAAACGCTGAATCATCATTAAAAAAATAAAGAACCTCGGCAGTGATAATAGCTGCATCGACAATACCTAAAATATTACGTTATACCAAAATTTCTTTAGGATTTTTCATCAAATAGCATAAGGCAAGAAAGCCCAAGCAAGATCATAATATGCTAGATTTCAATCGTTTATGGCAAATTCCGGTTTAAGTTATCTTCAACTATCTGTATGTTAAAATTCTGCTGATCCACATAGAATCTTCCAAATTTACCCAGAATTTTTTTTAATATAAATAACACTACACAAAATTTCAGCACAATCGATCAAGTATTTTTCGCAAAATCATTTTGCAATCTAAATTTTTGAAAAAAAGTTATTAATTTTCAAAATTCTGCAGAGCGAACAAAAACAGTTTTAAATATTTAAAAATTCGAAAGAATCAAATCATCGAAATCCATTAAATAGAAAATCTGTACAATTTTTGAGCTAATAAACAAATAGAATAACTTTTTCAATTTTGAGTCAACATTTTTTTCTAAACTTTGTTCCAAAGTTATGATCGATCAAAGTTGACCCTCTTTTACAACAATATTACGAAGGTTTGAGGTCTGTTTCTTAAACAAATAACTTTGGTGTGCCAAGTTTTTATTTTCATTTTTTCTTTGTTGAATATGGGTAAAAAATTGATTTAGAATCAAAATAGCGACACTTAAAAGTTTCAATTATCTCAGCTTCTAGTGGACCAATTTTGATCTTTTTTTTTTTAATGGTGTACCCTGAGTTAAAACTTTCAAATATGATACTTTTAAACGAATATAATTATTTATTTTCCATGTTTTTTCCGTCATTTTTACTTTTTCTGTTTTGTTCAAACAATATAAAATAAAAAATAGACAATATCGAAATATAGTTTAAAATATAATATATGATATTTCAATGTATTAAAGAACGTTAATAATAGTATTTTATAAATATTAGAATGGCGGGTATATGCTTCACTGTTGTCGGACACACGTATTTTCAAATAGGGTCTTTTGTGTGAGTCATACTGTATATATGTGTATCCAAAATTTTAGGTGAAAGTGAAAGAGAATAGCAGAGCTATATATTTTTAATATAACCATATAGTCCGGTCCTCAGAGGGTTGACCCCTAAAAATCATACGAACAAGATACAAAAAAGTTTACCACTTTTAACCCCGGGCTTCCCCGAGGAATTTACCCCCCTAAATCTCCCCTCATGGGGGGGGGGTAAACATGCAAAAAACTCGATTTACAAAGAATCTTTACGATGCCCGTAGAAAAAAATGTTTCAAATAAAAAATGTACGAGAGATAATAATAAACAAAAATGGTTATTAAAACCTTTTGGGTAGAATAAACGGTTCTCTCAGAAACAACGCTTGAAGCGACCGTCAATTTTGAATGTCGATTTTGAACGGTAAAACTTCGGTATCTTTTGATCCAAGTGTACTATTCACAAAAATCAAGATGCGTTTTAAAGGTATAGAGTGCAGCTTTCGTACGCAGTTTTTGTGTTTTGCCTCAAATAAACTCAGTTTTTATAAAAATGTTACATAAATAAACGAGGTGTGATTTTTAACATTTTTTGCGAATATCGTGAGATTAATAAAATTGATCATTTTCATTAACCAGTCGTAGTAAAATTGCCATTTATATAGATCAATCTTTAAAACCTATGACATGAAATTTTAATTTTGAGTTGTGGCAACAAATATGAGGCATTTAAAATATAAAGAAAAAACCCAAAATTTAATGTTTTACATTACAAAGGATCGCACGTCACGGAAATGCTTCCAAGAAGCATTAGCGTGAATCCTTTTTGGGTGTAGTTTATAGCAGAAGTGCATTGAAAAAAAGTGTTTAAAATCGTTTTAAGTCGCTTGTTATGTGTGAGTTTAAATCCAGCATTCTTTAAGGATAATTCAAATGCCTCACATTTGTTGACCAAACTAAAAACTAAAATTTCATGCTATAGGCTTTTAAGGTTGGGCTCGAGTAATCGAAACTTCATAGTAGCCAGTCAATAAAAGGTATAGATTGTATTGATCTCATGAGAATCATACACAAGGATAAAAATCGCGCCACGTTTATTTGTTTAACACCTTTATAAAATCGGAATTTACTTGCGGCAAAATACGAAAATTACATACGAACGCTGAACTTTTTACCTTTAAAACGAGTCTAGATTTTTGTATTTAGGTCACTTAAATTAAAGGATATTGAATTTTTACCGTCGAGTTGATACAAATTTTATTGAACATTGATTTCGCGCGGGTATCTGACATTCAAAATCGACGGTTGCTTCAAGCGTTGTTTGTGAGAGAACGATTTATTCTACAGAAAAAGTGCTAATAAACATTTTCATTAAGAATTATGTCGGCTACATTTTTTATTTAAAACATTTTTTTCTACGGCGTACAGGCTCTTGGTAAATCGATTTTTTTGCGATTTTACCTACATACGAGGGGGTTTTAGGGAAAAGCTCTGGGGTAAAAGTGGTACTTTTTTGCATCTTTTTTGGGGTCCTAAAATTATTATTCTCGGCAAAACTTGATCGTGTGATTTTTAGAGGTAAAGTGGTATTTTCGTCTCTGGCGACTGAAGTTATAACATTTTTTAAACATACGCTCATTTATACTTACACGTGGTTTTAACCGTTAATTTTTTTTCACTGGATAAAAAAGTTTTATTTATTAAAAAAAATTTAGATGAATTGATAAAAAATACTACAGTTAACAACGATATTGTAACCTTAACGAACGAAAAAAGGAAAAAATTACGTAATTTTGCATGTGAATATTAATTTATACGAAAAAACATGGAAAATAAATACTTATACATTTTAAAAAGTATCATATTTGAAAGTTTTCCCACGGGTCCCAGTTAAAAAAAAAATGATCAAAATTGATCCAATAAAAGCTGTGATAATTTAAATTTTAAGCGCGTCGCTATTTTGAACGCGTGTTTTCATTTTTAAGGCGGTTTAATTGCTATCACCACCACTGCTTTTCGTCAAAGTTTTAAATTAACATTTTAACCAGGTTGCACAAAAAAAAGATTAAAATTTGTAGGTATTAGGTTTTATATTAAGTTTTATATTTGTTTAAAAATATTTATCTTTGCTAATTTTACAATAATTATTTTTTAAATTTGCAATCAATTCCTTCTTGTAGAAAATTTAATTACAATACTTTTTTGTCTTTACAATTTTTTTCCAAAATATATATCAATAAAATATCAATTCAAAATTATTTAAAATATAATTTACTGAATCTACTAACTTGTATCACGTTATTAATGACTTATGATTAATATGATTAATAAAATAAGATTATCTATTTTAAACATATCGCATTGACTTACTCTATCGCATTAAGACAAAATGATGATAATTACGTAAAAATTAAAGAAAAAGCATAAACATACTGAACTAATTATTACGACAGTAGCGTCGATTGTGAGGGGAAAAAAGAAAGTATATATCCCTGCAGCACGCCTCTGGTAACAGCGAAATACTGTCTTTTAACACTAGCTAAAGTATCCTAACATGTGTAAATTGTTTGTCAAATTTGAACAAAAAATATTGGAAGGTATTACAACAATGGGCTAAAATAATTTTAGAATATTTGTAATAAAACACTTTGTATCTCGATAACGAGAAATATTGTATTTGAATGTTTTAGGTGTGCTAAGGTTTCTCCAGTTATTATATAATAATTCTTAATGACAAACCCTGTATTATGGTATGCTATAATGGAATGAATGCTCCCGCTTTTGGAAAGAAGAGCAGAGAGGTAGCATCTACATACCGTTGAATATTATTGAGAACAATAATGAAAGGGCAGAAACTTATATATGTCACGTTTTTATGTTTATATATCTCCAAGACGATGATAGGAGTAGTAGAAATAACATTTTAAAAAAGTCGCAGGTGCCAATAATATATCATCAACATTGACTATACTTAAGTGAAGAATGAAACAAGTCTCGTAATGCTTAAGAGGACCGACACAATTCTGAGGCTATCCTCTGAAACTACAATAGATTATAGGAATTCATTGTCAGTGAAATTAGAGGGATTATTGTATCAAAGAATATAGACGCTTATAGCGTCTATATAGCGATTGTATGTAGGTAATTGAGTAATAATAGTACGATAAGCAAAAGATTAAGAATTAATAGATATATAAGAAGAACTAAGAATTAATATAAATGATGAAGATGGAATGGAAATAAATAAGATGCCTAAAAAATGAATAAATAAAGGAACTAACTAGAGAAATAAAATTGTAAGTGTACCTTACCCAAATCCTTACCAACATAGTTTGAATTAAAAAATTCATGTTCACAAAAAATGCCAAGGAAATAAACTTTGACTTTATAAAAATGGGAATAACATTCTAGCACATAAATTCATAAGATTTAAAGGTATAAAAATTAGAATGAACTTTATTAATACGTATCATACTAGCAAACTTAATTTTTCTACTTATCGAACCCGTGTCATTTTTATCTTTTGGAGTAACCCGACCATTTCAATCATGAACTCACGAAATAAACTCACTACATATGTTTATCACAAAATCGGAATCTGTATTGCTATATTTCATTCACTTGCGAAACTCACAACATTTGAATCGCATGAGCGCTTCGAGAGTTAAACAATAAGTGGCGTCCCGGCGCCAAAAATCACGCGGAGTATCCCCTCTACTATTCTGAATCTTACTACCCTTAAAGGTTTATTGGTTTTAAAAAGTACAGATACAGGAAAGAAGACTCATTTTTAAATTTAATTGAATGAGTAATACGTTAAACAATTTAATGGTTAAAATTTTTAATAATTTACATAAACAATTGATATACAATAATAATAATACATTTTTAAATTTAATTTAAAAAGGAAAAAAGTTTACTCACATTGACAAATGAAAATTAATATTTTCTAGTGGACTTTGCTAAAAAAAAACATGTTAGTATAAAATATGTACATATTTTCAAAGAAAGGACATTTACGAGGATATAGAGGATATTTTTTAATTAAAAAAGATGAGAAGTCAACAAAAGTGCGAACGTGTAGATGACTTGACACAGATTCCAATCATATTTGGTTGATATATAAATTGTACTAAATCTTCTTTAAATTTTGAGAAGACGTTGGCAAATATGGACTAAAAACATGTAATGAGACAGCGGAGAGGCTAGTTCAGTTTTGCAAGGACAATGTACTCATTATCAAAAACACAAGGTACAAACTACTAGTCCAAAAAATAAACAGCTGGAAGGCCCCTAGAGATGACGGTGAGAACATAATAAGAATCCAGATGGACTACATTATTATAAACCAAAGATTCCGTAACGTTATAGTATCAACTAAAGCTTACCCAGAGACAGATATAGCAAGTGACCACAATCTTGTTTTAGTAGATATGAAACTCAATCTAAAGAAAGTAAAAAAAATCACCAAAACATCTAGAAATAATCTACGGACACTAAAAGAAGCTAATCTCTGTCAACAGATCAGAGAACAAATACACAAGGAAGTCCAGAAAGTAGAAAGACAAGGACAACTGAATGCTACAGAACAATGGAAAGAGTTAGAGAAGATCCTGAGAAACATCATATAACAACAACTGGAGGGCGACATCCTCTAAATGCAAACAATGGATAACACAAGAAATAAAGTCACTGATATCTGGCATAAACAAGAAAAAAGATATGTTGGAAACATAATGGACAAAAACAACAAAATAATAATTAAAAGTGCTGAGAAAATAAATAGATGGGAAAAATATATGAAAGAGCTATTTGAAGACGACAAAATAATGGAGACAAAAGAAAAACGAGGAAGAAATAGACCTACAATTACCAAAAGGAGAAATTGAAAAATTACTAAATCCTATAAAAAAAGATTAAGCCATGGTGCCGGATGAAATACCTACATAAATCTTAAGACTACTAACAGACACTGAGATACTATTAGAATTATTCAATGAAATTTACTATACCTGGAAAATTCCGAAAGAATAACTAATGTCGCAAATGTAGCTTTCATTCTAATATCCAAAAAAACCCAACGCAATTAAATGTGAAGGATATAGAATAATCCTCTTGATGAACCATATTTTAAAAGTCTTCTTGCGAGTGATACATGAACGCACCTACAAAGTACTAGACGATACAATACCTGGAAACCAACTGGGATTTAGAAAAGGCTTTGGCACTAGAGAGGCATTATTTACGATACAAACACTCATAGATATGCGTCGAGGTATCAACTGTGACATATTCATCAAAATGTGAGAATTATTACAAATGTATATCAGAAAGTCATAACACGAGTAGACCAACAAAAATCTAAAGATATACCTATAAGAAGAGAAGTACGACAAGGTGTATAATATCACCTCTACTATTTAATATGTGCTCAGAAGAGTTGTTTAAAGAGGCACTAGAACACATCTTCTTCTTCTTCTTAGAGTTCCATCTCCCTACAGAGGTTGGCAATCATAATGGCTATTTTTATTAGAATACATATTTTAATAGAAAACATCAATAAAGGCGTATCAATTAAAGAAACGCTAGTAAATAATCTCAGATATGCAGACGATACAATACTTCTTGCGGAAAGCAGAGAACTGCAAACTTTGGTTGATCTTACTTCGTAGTACTACGAGAAGGACCGATTGATTCTAAACACAAAAAAAAAACAAATATGATTATTGTCAGTAAGAATAAAATTGAAGAAGAAACTAGTTACGTTAGTGAAGAAGCTTTAGAGAAAATACTTAGATATAATTAGTTGGGATGTTAGCTAAATGAACAATGAGACCGCAGCCTTGAAATAAAACGACGCATTGAGATATCCAGAAGTACTTTCAATAGGTTTAAAGCAGTATTATGCAATAAAAAACTGGTAAATAGAAATTAAAACTAGAGTATTGAAATGCTACGTATTCTCAGCCTTTTATATTGAGTTGAAGAGAGATTTCCAGATTTGAGATGAGGTGTTATCGAAGAATCTGGAAAATATCATGAACACAACACGTAACAAATACGAAAACATTAAGAAATATGAAAAAAGAAAAAGAAATGCTTAATACTGTAAAGGAAAGAAAAATAAGCTACTTTCATCACATACTTATAGGATGAGATTCTCGAAGTGACACAATCCGTATTTAAACCAAATGTCTAATTCATTGTAACGGTATGCCATATAACGTTCATTAACGGCCATTGACGTCCTTTAACTGTTTTAGTTTTATTGAAATCTATCTATCTATTGAAAAATTTATAAAAAAAATAAACAAATAATAAAATTACTTCCTCAACTTTAAAAATATTTAAATTTTAAAAATACAGAAATTTATATTATGAAGGTTCGCGCTTGTTTACAGTACCTCCTACTGCCTATTTTTTTTACTCTATCTAATTTTTATTGCTATCATTTCATTTTTATTCTTGGCCAACATCAATTTTTACAACCACCCAACTCGACCTCTGTACCCCATACCTAAAACGTTAGAAAACGTTTACACAGACAGCATCTAAATCTCTAAATTATATACAATTCTTTAAAATGATTTCTATATGAACTCATTTTCTTACTTATAGATGACAAGTATTGCCTTTTAGAAAGCAGATGTTGCTTTTTGTTGAGAACAAAAAGAACTGTGGAAAGGCTAATCTTAAATATGAAACTGAAAGGTAATCCAGATAATGAAACGGAAAAAGCCCGGGGCCAGATCAACTGCCTATTGATATCCTTAAAATAATAGAAATTGAGTACTTGGATGTCCTCTTAAAGCTCTTTATTGAAATTGATTAGTCTGATGACATACCCAATAAATGGTTGACCTCCACATTTATTTGTATCCCAAAAAAGAAAAATGCTAGAGAATGCACCTACCACCTCACTATAAGCCTGATGTCTCACACATTTAAAATGTTTTTAAAGATCATCCATAAACGCATTTACCAGATATTTGATACGGATATTGAAGAAACCTAATTTTAATTCCGCAGAGGCGTAGGTACCCGTGAAGCTCTCTTTGCATTCAACGTACTAATCCAGAGATGCTTGGATGTGAACCAACACATGTTCATCTGTTTCATAGATTACAACAAAGCTTTCGATAAAGTCTGCCACAAAGAGCTAATGGACGCCCTCAAAGCAAACCAATTACAATACAATGACCTTCGAGTTATAACAAATCTATATTATAAGCAGCAAGCAAACAAACGCATTAATGAACACACATCAGAGAAGTTCGAAATTAAAAGAGGAGTGCGACAGGGGTCTGTATTGTCACTACTACTATTCAATGCATGCTCTTATGAAGGAATTCTCCCTATTGAGGGAGAAACAGCAGGAATAAAGGTCAAGACCAATTAACAACATTAAATATACGGACGATACTATCATAATAGCAGACAACCTCGAAGACCTACAAAAGCTAATGAACAAGATAGTTGAGCATGGAGAAAAACATGGATTATCAATAAACATCAAGAAAACTAAATTTATGAGGATATCAAAAACCCAAAATAATGATGAAAGCCTGACAATTAACGGTAAAACTTTAGAACAAATTGAAAACTACAATTATCTTGGCACAATAATTAATTACACAAACGACTACTACAAAGAAATAAAAGTTCGAATAGAGAAAGCACGAATAAACTTCAATAAAATGAGATACTTTGAGGTACTTTGTGCAAGAGAACTGAAATTAGACTTAAGAGTTAGGCTGACAAGGTGCTATATTTTCTCGACTCTGCTTTACGGGATAGAAGCAAGGACACTTAACGCGACTACTAAAAAGTTGGAAGCATTTGAACTATGGGTGTATAGAAGAATCTTTAAGATATCATGGACCGAGCATGTAACAAACAAGTCATGAGAAGAGTCAACAAAAGAATGGAAATATTGGAAACCATCAAGACACGAAGCTGCAATACCTGGGGCATGTTATGCGTAATGAAATATATAACATACTTCAATTAATTATACCAAGAAAAATCCAGGGCAAGAGAAGTATAGGTAGGAGAAGAATCTCATGGTTGCGTAACTTGAGGGAATGGTACGGATGCACATCAATCGAACTATTTAGAGCGGCAGCATCTAAGATCAGAATAGCCATGATGATTGCCAACCTCCATCGCGGAGGTTGTAAGAATGGGATGGGAAACATTCAAAAATCTTTTACACATACTGAAAAACAAAACAATACCACAAAACCTTCGATCAAAGTGTTCAACTCTTGCATTCTTCTTGTTCTAACTTACGGAGGTTAAACCTTTTTTTTATTAAGGTGAAAATGTTCTAAATACCATACCATTGCCCGGTGTGTGTTGGATTCAAAACAGAGCAAAACATCCGAGCCCATTTCCCCCTGTGTAGAGGTAGAGGAGATCCTGCAAACGGATGTCTTCCAGTTGCCCTACCTACCAACTAAAACCACCCATTCTTAGGAGTGCCTTGCTCTGCCTAAAATGATAATGAAAATTTGTTGCCGGTTCTTAGATAGGAGCGATAAGGGACCAGAAGAAAATGTATATAAAATAGAGATATAGCCTTGCCGATGGTATTACCTAAGGGCGATAAGGAACCAGGAGGAAAGTATACGGAATGTATAGGTATACTAGGCAACAATAAGGTATAGAAATACTAGGTAATAGGTAATACTAAGTAACAATAAATAAGTATGTTAAACAAGTGTAGTACACACATACAAGCGTACATACATATTGTTATGATATGTAAAATTGAAAATAATATTGGTTTGCTTTTAATATATTTCAAAGTACAAAATATAATATTTCAACTAATAAACTATAAAAGATATTTCGAAGAAATGAAAGTCCATTATCCTGGATTACCTGTAGTAAACAAAATTTAAAGATATGCATAAATTATTTTCTTTGTAAAATATATTCGAGTGACGTGAGTTAGCTTAGTGAAACCGTAAACAATGCGAGCCGGTTTTTCAAATGAACTTGTACGTCGATATACAGTAAATAAGACAATAGAATAGAAATATTTAGAAAATATAATTCTCAGTTAGTTCTTAAGAATTTGTAGAAACCGATTAGCATGTTAATAGTTTTTAGGAAATTTATAATTGTAGGTAAAATTGTTGTTTGTTATCTAAATGGTAGATGGGGATGAATGTTACGAACTTTGATTGGCGGAGATTGAAAGAAATGGGATAGGTATGAGGAATGAGTGTTTAGTTAGATTTTTGAGGGAGAAAAGATAATCAGTTGTTTTCCAAGGGTTCAAGGCGAACAGTCGTTGTTTTCTGGTGGTTCTCCAGTGGCAGTAAGCAGTAAAAGTGAATGTTTGTGAGTTTTCGTGGAGTAAGTGTATCTGACGGAAGCTAATCCAGTAAAATATTGTAAGTTATACTTTTCTACTTATATTCCAAGAGTCACTGTTCAGGCCGGAACGAGAGATTCATTTTATCGAGAGGAGAAGAGACTAGCATCATTTGAACGATACGTGCATTTGAAGGAGGTCCTTAAATACGAGAGGCTTGCAATAATTTGTTGTAAGATTGCTAATTACCTAGGGGACTGCTAAGAATAGATAGTGTAGGCTACAAGGAACAACGATTTGGACAACTCATCATCAGAGAGATAGTTTTACCATTCGTCAGTTTTTCTTTATTAACAACACAATTTTTAACAATTGCTTTAGAAAAGATAGAAATATTTTTATCAGGAGATTTAGAACAACAATTTTGATTTTTAATAAAATTTTAATTTTTGCAGGTACATTCTTCGTTTTTGGCTGCTTGAGCCTTCTATATTCGGCATGATCCTTTGTAGGCTGCCGTTCTTTCTTCTGTCCTCTGAACTACATTCGTCAGGTGTTTCGTGAACCTTAGGCCCGTGTCGATGTATATATCTAGGTATTTTGCACATTTTGTACGCATTAAAATAGTACTATCGATTTGAAAAGTAATCTCGGGTCTTCGTCGTGGTTCTTTTAGTATGACCACTTGCGCTTTGCTTCCTACAGTTCGAGATCGTTTTTAGCCATCCAGCTGTTGACTTTATCTTTTACGATTGTTGACGATTATTCAGTCCATGTAAGTCGGGACCAGGTCATCTGCGTATGCGATACGGAGCTTAAACGTGGACATTCATAAAAATAAACATGGACAAGATTCGAAAAACTTAGCAAGCTATAGAACGATAGATGCTTGGTATCTCACTCATAGATAGACAAAGAAACGAAGAAATCCAAAACAAAACAAAAGTAAGGGACGTCGCGGAGCAAGCAGCTAAATAAAAGTGAAAATGGATTGTACACAACGAACGTCTCGAAATAGAAGAGTAGAATGAAACGATCATATAGGCTGAATGACAACAAATAGAGTAGTAAAGACGGCACGAGACGGTTTCCCAATAGGAAGACGATCAGTAATAAGACCACGAAAACGATGGAGTAACAACTTACTGGAGGCACATTGAAAAATAGACAGAGTCATGTCTATATAAAAAGAAGAAAAAGGAGAAGAAGGAGAACGTCTCTAAGATGGAAGTTAGAAACTGGCGACCGTACGAAGCGAAGATACCAAGAGGAAGACCTCAAATGCGCTGGAGTGACGATATCAAAAGAGTCATGGGATCAATGTAGAAACGCCTCGCCCACAACAGGGATGAACGGTGAGAAAGGGGAGAGATCTTTATTTGACAATTTGAATAGAAAAAAGGTTTAAAAAAATCTATCCATACTCTAGATATTCAGACATTTACACATATTTTAACAAGCTGGATCAGTTTTGTAGGAAACAAAATTTCTGCTATTTTATTCCACATCTGATCCCTTATAATGATGTCTTAACTTTCTCGGAAATCTATGAAGAGATTATGGATAGTTCTATTGCTTTCCCATCCTTTTTGAAATAGCTATCTTAGAGTAAAATTTGATCTATGGTCGATCAATCTTTCCTGATTGGACTTGGTATTTCCCTACGAAATTTTCTACAAAAGGTGTTAGCCTATCTAATAAGATACTCAATAAGATTTTGTACGCCGGATTAAGTAGAAAGATTTCCTATAACTAAAGCACTTGGTTTTGTCTCCCTTTTTATGGATAGGGATTATTATTTCTCTTTCGTGCCATTTTGTTAATATTTTCTCTTCATTCCATATAAGTATTATTAGTTTGTATAATTTGTTTCTTCAATTTGTCAATTGCAATATTTGGTCTATTTTTGGGTCTTCTGCAAGTAGGTCCACCCAAGGTTTATATTATCTCCATGTTTTTCCTCTTGATGTATGTTTAGTAAACTTTTGAAATATGTTTGCCATGTTTAGAACAGCTTTTCTGCTTTAAATATATTAGTGCATCCTTATTTTTCATAAGTACACACAGACAGTTAGATTTGAAGCTTCTCTTTTCATTTGACACCGATTTGTAAAATGCTCGACTTTTTGACTCTTGTCTATTCCTTTCTATTTCTTCATATTGCTGTTTTTCATATTTGCTCGTTTCTCTAATTTTTCGCTTTTCCTGTCAGTAGTTTTTCTTTGTATTCTTTATCAAACCATTTCCTTGTTGTTTTCCGTTTTTTCCTATTATTAGTTCTGCTGTTTCTGTAATTCTTTTTTCAATTTTTTTCCACAGCATTTCGACATCATTGCTCTGGTATACTATATTCAGTTGTTGCTTCTCTACCTGCACGTAAGTTTCTCGGTTTTCTTCATTTTGTAGTTTTTCGATCTTCCATTGTACCAATACTTTGTTCATGTTAAGTTTCTGTGACGATATTTCTAAGCTGATTTTTGATTCCACTAGGTAATGATCTGTTTCTCCATCTATTTCTCTGAGGCTTCTTAATATTAAATAGAATATAAAGAATAAAAATAATTTCAAAATTTAAGTATAATAACTAATATTTTTTCTTGAAATTTCCTTTTGCTATTCTTGTGTTTTATAGTAAAAATTCTAAATAAATTTATATCTGAATATAGATTAAAGAGCTATGATCCCGTTGATCATAGTAATCATTAAATATATTAAAGTTTCCACTATGTGTAAACCTATTCTCAAATTTTACCCGCTGCACGTTTTCCGACCATCTTCCATTCGACGAGACGAAGTGTAAATCCCACTTGAAATTCAGTAAGAATCCTGATATAAAGGCAATATATAACAGAGTCCTTCCTCCAGGAACAGCCCCCTTCACGCCTCATCGTTACCCTTCCTTCCTGTGTGCGGAGTTTCCTTCCTTGACAGCACCGTACTTCCGAAAACTTTCCGCATTCAATGTAATGCCACAATATTAATGATCATCATCGTTATAGTCTCAAGATTCGAACACTGGATTTATAAGTACAACGTTGCCCGTTATGAAACAATATAAGGATTTAAAGTGAAGCATATCAGCATTTGTTTTATCTTTTATGTAATTATATTACTATGAAATAACATACATTTAGATCCATTTTGCAGCAACCAAGAGAATTAGTATGGTATGAGAATAGAATACGTTGGATATTATAGTATTGCAATACACTACTGGCTGAATTTAGAGGTAATAGTAAAAAAAAGACATAAGCATAATATTTGTAGACGGTTGTGGACTGCTTCTCCTTCCTCTCAATAAACAATTCTGCGTGTTCATTAACTCACTAATACCTCTATGGAAGGTTGTCACTATATTTTTTGCGCGATCGGCCAACACTTCTATTGTTTGGTGATTTATCTCTTGTTATTTAGATTACTTGGGTCTCCTCCACTCTATTTAGAGTGACTATACCACTCTTTTTTTCTGTCCAATATTCTGTGTTGATAGTTCTACTGTACTAGCTGATTCTAAGTATACGTAAAATCACATGTCAAACGCTTACAGCTTTAAATGTTCCTTCTTCATTATCCCCATTTTATATCCATACAGCAGTAAGGACCAAAAGTAGTACTTTAGTGTCCGAAATCTTAATTGGATGGCCAATTTCGGGTGGCATAGAAATTTTTTTATGTTGACAAAAACAGTCCTAGCATTTTCAATACGTTCCCTAATCTCTTTTGAGTGGGTCAGCTGAGCATTTATTTCTCTTCCTAGATATATGTACCAGTAAAAGTGTTGGATGTTAATATCGTTGATAACCCTATTGGCACTCCTTTACATGTAGGTTCCACAATCAAGGACCACAGCGTTGTCTGCATAATTTAGGTTTTTTTTGCCTCAGGTTCAAAACCTATTTAGCCAGATATTTGGTTGGATAAGTAAAAACATTTAACTTTTATACTTCCTTTAAAGTTATATCAGACAATTTCCTATTTCGTTCATTCACTCAATTTTCTAATCTTCCCATTGAAAACACTGTTGGTGACTGTTCAAAAAGGATTGAATAAGGATACACGCTTCACGCTAAGGTATCCATGATGACGACTTTTTTTTTAACAAATTATAATTGTCGGAAATACTATAATTAATGTCCTATCATTTCGCATTCAGACAACAGTGCCTGGAAAAGGTAGTTTTAATTTTCCGTTTGGTACGTTTAAAAATTTGACTACTTAAATAAAAAAGAGAAACACCATTCTGCGGCAGTATGATTTTTTGATGACATTCTGCAGATGATGGACGAAAGAAGATTAGTGAAAAACAGGGACGCAAAGAAATACCAAGAAATCAACCAAACAATTAAAAAATAAATGCGAAGAATTTACAAGAAAAATGTAAACTAATCGAAGAGCTCCAAGTGAAACACGATCATATAAATATCAACGAAAAGATTCGAGAAGCCACTGGTCAATACAAGAGCATAAACACACACTTCCTCATAATCAAAGACCAGAACCTGGCGACGACAGTTAAGGAGAAGTTGGTGACCTGGAAAATGTACATCGAAGAACTTTTCTGGGACTACCGAGGTAACCCTCCAGAAATAAATTGCATGACAGGCCCGTCAATACTAGAAAGCGAGGTAAAAGCAGTTTTAAAACAGTCTAAGAATGGTAAGACCACAGGTCCGGATGAAATACCAGTTGCACTTAAAGGTGATAAGTGAGCACAAAGGAAATAACTGAACTGTTATCTAACGCCATATACGATTCAGGTAATACCCCAGAGAAATGACTATTGTCAACATTTGTAACATTACCAAAAAAACGATCTGCGAAAACGTGTGAAAATTTCCGGACTATTAGCCTTATGAGACATGTACTTAAGATTTTTCTTAAAATCATACATGCCAGAATTTACAAGAAATGCGAAGAACATGTCGGTGAAATGCAATTTGGATTCCGCAATTCCCTAGGTACATCTGAAGCACTTTTCATTTTATAAGGCTTACTTCAGAGATGCCGTGGTGTCAGTTATGATGTCTATATTTGTTTTATTGACTACGCTAAGGCATTTGACCGTTGTCAGCACCAAAAGATGGTCGCCGTCCTACAAAGAGTAGGATTGGATGAGAAGGACATTCGGATCATCATTTATCTGCAATTTATACTGGAACCAGCGTGCTCAAGTCAAGATTGAAGACCAGCTGACCGACCAAGTGAAGATTATGCGAGGACTAAGGCAAGGCTGTGTGCTCTCGCCGACTCTTTTCAATATATAATCTGAGGAAATTTTTACTGAAGCCCTCACAAACCTAGAGATGGGAATCCGAGTGAACGGTGAATACATCAATACGCTTCGCCGATGACATTGTATTACTAGCAACCAGCCTAAATAATCTACAAACCTTACTAGTCCCAGTGAGAACTGTGACCGTAACATACGCACTAGACCTTAATATTAAGAAAACTAAATTCATGGTTGTCAGCCATGCAAAGTTAGATCCCGGAGCATTAATGGCAGGTAGCGAAGAGACCCTGAGAGTTGACAGATACGCTTACCTCGGGACTACCCTCAACTCAGAATGGGACTACGCTCAAGAGATTAGATCCAGAATTGAAATGGCATGGTCTACATTTATTAAGTTGAGATTCTTGCTGTGCTACAGTGATCAGAGTTTGGGAACCAAGATGCGGATAGTGAGGTGCTACATTCTTCCAGTGTTACTATATGGTGTTGAAGCCTGGACACTGACGCAAGCCACTGAAAAGCGGATTAAAGCTTTCGAGATGTGGATCTACAGGAGGATACTAAAAATATCGTATGTGGACCATTTCACCAACGTTGAGGTCCTACAGCGCATGAGAAAAGAAAAAGAAGTGCTTAATTTAGTGAAACAACGTAAGCTTGAGTACCTCGGGCACGTGATGCGGAACGAAGAAAAATATCAAATTTTTCAACTCGTTATGCAGAGTAAAGTATTTGGCAGGATAGGACCGGGACTCCGTCGTATCTCGTGGTTAAAAAACCTCCGATAATGGTTTGGGATGACCTCCGCGGATCTGTTTCGCAGAGCAGTCAACGAAACTATAATAGTCTTGATGATCGCCAACATCCGAATCGGATAAGGCACTGAGGAAGAAGATGATTTTTGGTTGGGAGATGGATTGAAATAAAAATTTTATGGCTTCTTGATTATACCGACATTAAAACATCCAGTGGTTCAGGTCACCGAAACTGTTTTCACATTCACATGTATCTGTTGATGTATCTGTGCGAGGAGGGCAGACTGTGAGTCGGATAGAATTATATAACCTTCGAAATATAATATGCTGTTAATTATACAATCCATCGCCTTAATAATGGCGTAAACATTTGAAGTTGAGCTAAATCTACGTGAACAATTGAACTATGTGAATAAATTACGACAATAACTCATTACATTTTGCCTGAAGTGCTGGGTATATTATGTTATTGATTACAATTGTGATGGTTTTAGCACTCGCTAGGCGTTTTTCCAGAGATTTCTTATAAATATACTCCGCATGGACGTTAAAGAGAAGTGAAGTCAGAAAGCATCCCTGACGTCCTTCGCGTTTTATAGTTGGTGTTGCCATTTGTAGTACGAACACACCCAATATGATTCCAGTATATATTACTGATAACAATTACCCCGTCCATCGAGCCCAATCTCTTTTAGGATTTAACTCATTTTGTAATAGTTTATACGGTCAAATGCCTTCCGGTAATCAATAAAGCAAACGTAGTTTTCTTTGCACTTCCAAATATCTTTTCGCCAACAATGTCTGATGTCTGTTGCCTTTCGAAAACCATACTGGAATCAACTAAAATGTGCATCGCATTTATATAAATTCTGTTGTGAATTATCCGCATAAGGATTTTTTTCAGCGTGACTCATCAGGCTAATCGTTCTATGGTCCTCACATTTTCTTATATATGTGGAAGTTAGCTAGTCCTGTGAGAGCGTTCCTGTTTCATATACGTCATTGAAGAAGTACGCGCATTTGTTAACTTCTGTTTTCTTGAAGTGATCAAAATATTTCGCTACTACAGATTCTTCTTTAGGAGCTTGTCATCTGGTCTGTTGTCTGCCAATAATTCTAGAAGGTATCTTCCTTAAATTTGATTTTGTTTCTTTGGTTCTATTATTATTTTGTTATTCTCATATTTCATTAAAGATACATTTTTGTACATTAATGGAATGGCTTCTAGAGATCTACAACATCTTTTATTTTTGATGAAGTTCTCGGTTTTTGTGTTCCTACTTCTTTGCTCCTCTCGTTCAGCCATTGTTCCATTACCACCTGTATCTGTATGTGTTTTTCAATTTGCTTGTTGAGGCAATTTGCTGAGCAGACACTAAGACAAAAACAATTTTTGTTTTTGTCTTAGTGTCTGCCTTCCATCAATTTCAAGATCTTGTCTCTCATCCATGGGTTTTTTATGGATTTTTGTCTGCCTATTTTGGCGTCATATAGGTTTTGGCTTTTGGTATTCTGTTTATGAAATTTTGTCACCCTATAATTGCTAGGTAGTTTAAAATACCTACAATATTTCAAAATAAGAATATGTCTATTTCTAATTTTATACATTGGAGACTTATAGGGTGTTTAAATTCAAATATGGTTGTATAAACTAATTGATATATTTCTTCTTCCTGTAACCATACAACTCCTATAGGATTGGTCAGAGAATAAATCTCGCAATCGACAGCGTGCGCGTCGATAAAATGCAATAGACATAACTCGAAAGTGGATAAATACAATTCGTTTTGTTCGTGGTTTCGTAAAATGGTGCAAAAAATTACTATTGAAGTTACCGGTAAGTCCACACTTAGTTTTACCTTAACCTATACATTGTTTTGATTGTTTTTTGCAACCATTAAAAATTTGATGATTGTTTGCACCTAAGAAATAAAGTTCATTTATTTCAAAAGGGCTATTGAAAGAAATATAGTTGATATTAATTTATACTAGCACCAATATTGCACTTAAACTAATGACATCTTGGACATAAAAGTAACTCAATGCCTACCGTCGCAAATGCATATTTTCTAGCAGTGAGTATGGACAATCATAAGAAGATAAATAAAAATTAAAAACTGTAAGAAACAAGTAAACAATTAAACTGAACCGATTAACCAAACCCATTAAAAATCTGCAAGCAGTCACCAACGAAGATGTTACAGCATCTAAACATCGAGCTATCCAATAACTCTATACCAAAAATTTATATAAAGACTCAAGAAAATCAAGTCATTGAAGTTACGTATTTGGTTATGTACAAAACAGAGTAAATTAAAAACACGATAATTTAGTTTAATTAGTAATTAGTTAGTTTATACGACTCGCTACGTATTAAGATTTTTATAATATAGGTATTAAAACAATCGAACTATTGGTTGACATCAGGAACGATGTTCCCTGAAACTTTACTTGCGGTTCAGGATCAGGTTATAATAACCAAAAATTACCTGAAATATACCGTCAAAGACCTTCAGGTCCAAAACGACAAATGCCGATATGAATGTCAAGCCAGATAAACCATCCAACATCTTACCGGGGGCTGCCAGGCATTTGCTGCAACTGAATATAAGGAACGGCATGACTCAGTAAGGAAGATCCTTTATCAAGAGATAGCTTTTAAACTATGACTACTACAAACAAACCATCTCCCATATTATCAATACGTTCCTGAGAGTATGCTTGAGAATCACAAGCTATATTGGGGTCGCACTGTGCTCACAGACCAAACTGTAGCACATAATAGACCAGATCTTAATCCTCTTGCTAATTAATAAACTAACGAGATAAACAACACTAATCGATGTGGCGATACCTAACAACAATAATCTGCTTGTTAAGTACAACGAAAAGATCGCCAAGTACAGAGATCTGGAAATCCAAATAATGAGACAATGGAGAATGGAAAGTACCCAGACGATACCTATTATTCTTTCTACCACTGGAGTCATTCCGAAGAACCTAGAAAACATAAAAAAGCTGGATCTAAATGAACATCTATATAAGATCATGCAGAAATCTATGCTACTTTCGACATTCAGATGGGTGCGAAAATTTTTGAGAGATACACCGACGTACCAAGTCACCTAGGACTCGATAACATGGAAAGAGTCCCACCAGAGCTCAATTCTTTTGATACCGTAGATATCTGGGATGAGTGTCCGGATAAATCTGGATAATAATAAAGGCCTTAATTCATCACATAATATTATTTTCATAAATTAATTAATAATCAAAAAGCTGTGATGGGATATATAAACGGCTGTGCGCAGTTCGTTTGTTCCTACAGTTAATCCTAAATTGTTTTGATTCTTTGATAATTTATTTGCGTCTATTCCGGTTTAAAATGCCCTCCGGTAATATTAGCTTATTACACTTCGTATTTTTACAATAACATAATTTAAATAACAAGTTTTTCTCCTTTATTCAAAAATAAATGAAATGAGAGACGACTTGACGGAGGCGCAAGACACAGGTAATCAAGAAAACAATTTCACGAATCCCGCTGCGCTGCATAATGAGACCGGAGGGCGGGATTAAGGATAAACCGGCAGCCGGGATATGGGATTATCTACGGCAAGGATTCAGGACGCACAGGCCTCAACTACCATATTAGCCCGCTAAGTTATTTATTGCCTCATAATTAAGTTGGTAAGTGTCGTTTCATTTGCATATTGCTTTCAAATTAACCTGCTTGATGAAAACCTTAGTCTTTAATTAAATTCGCGTAGAGTTGCGTTACGGTTTAATGCAACTTTAAAAACTGGTATCAAATATTATAAGTAAAGCTATAAATATACTTTTATAAAGTGAACACATCCATCCTTTATTATATACAAGAACGTGTATGGTCCAATAATATTACAGTCCTATTTTTGCAGATGGCATTATAGGCATTACTTCTTCTCATACTTAGATCTAGTGGCAATTTTGTTATTAGAAATAATATATTTCTAGCTGTCGAATAGTTCATGAGAGATTTAGCCAATGTTGCTTATTATTGTCCATTATTTTATAATTCGTAATTATAGTATATTTAATGAATTTGCGATTGATTTGAATTATCGCTAGACACTCGACCACCCTACTAAACAGCAAAAGAAGCACAAAAGTAAATTGCTCTAGTATTAATGAAAATATGAAACAAGTAATTTCTAAATTATATTAAAAAATCCTTCTACTACTCGTATAATCTTTCTAGTATTAAGTATAGGTTATTCCACGAATATACGACTGTTTGGAATTATTGCTACAACGAATATTTTACTGTACAAGTAGAAGTATGAAAGTAAATTGGTCTAATTATTATTCCATAAAAAAAGGATCTTCTGTTACTATTACATATTATAAACTAAAATTATTTCAGTTAGTAGATGTTCAGATAGACGCAAAATTTATTGTGAAAATTAATCCAAAAATAACAAAAAAATTTACGTAAACGCTCCTACAAATAGGTAAATACAATGACCTCTATGAAGTTAAAATGTGTTCATCAGCCATTTGGGTTAGATTTCGGTGAAATGTAAACACTAAAGATGGGAGTATTCGAATACTGGAATCGAGTAGTATCCGATTTCTTACAGAATCAAATGTACTCGAGTACTCGAACTGGAAACCGATTGAGTACTGAGTATTTTTTTTACCGAATGTTTTATTTTATTTTATTTATACTTAATTTATATTTTTAATGTTCATCTAATATTTAAACTGTTTTTTATTTTTTAGACAATAGTAGAATACTGAAAGTTTTTTTATTAGCTAAATAATTACTTTATTTATACCAAATATTATATTAAAACACTCTTTTATTAGAAAAATTTTTGGTCCATTTTTGTGATACCTATCTTATTTGTTTTCAAAACTTGTTTACTTGTTACCTTTTGTATTTATTATAAAACAAAAAAAAACATACACAAAACACACACAAACAATTGAAAAATCATAGATACCTAAAGATTGACAAACCCACTATTAATTCAAAATCTGATAGCTACAATACTCGGTACTCAGTACTCAATAAAGTATCCGATTCCTTACTGTACTCGATTCCACGGTAACCGATTCCCATAAGTAATCGATTCTGACCATCACTAGTAAACACCAAAGAGGCGCGCCGGGTATCTTTATTACTTTATTAGGTAGGTACTACAAAGGTAATAAAAAGAAATATATTTTTAATATAAATAAAAAGAAATTGGCAGAACGATGGTTTAGAAACCAGGAAAAGAATCTAGTATTCCACTTTGTTAGTTTTTTGTTTGCATTGAGTGGATATACTCTTAAAAGTTCCGAAAGTAACGGGTATAACATGGCGGCTATTGATAGTTAAAGTACCGAGTCATTACAGATATTAAAAAGTAACAAAAATTTACATACAGTTTCATAAATCGCCGACTGATTTTAGTTTTAAAAACAGTCCGTATAGAGGTGTCCGGTGAAGAGACGTGTCCGTTAAGAGAGAGTTTAGTGTAGTGTATTTGTTTGTAATGGTGATTAGGAGAATAAGAGTAAGAGTAAGTTTTTTTGATTTTTTAATACTAATTGAATATTCGACTAAATAAATTAAACTATTTAATCACTTAAGTATTGTTACACTTCGTTTAAATCACTTAATTCAAAAACCAACTTGTTTACAATACTAAAGTCAATGAGAGTAATTATACGAGTATACGTCAAAATCTGAATTACAACTATTCTATAAACTATTAATTCTATATTTAGATCATAACTTCATATTTAAATCTAAGGTGTATATCTGTCATAACAGTATTTTAAAAATGGGGAGAATTTACCATTGTACAATTCAGCACATTGGACCACTTAAGTCGACACCTTAAAGCGAATTTAAAACAGTCGTATATTCGTGGAATGGAGTATAGTTATTTATAGTAAATTCTTTTTATACAGGGTGTTTCAAAAAGGTATGTCATAAATTAAATCGCGCATTCCGGAGACAAAAATAAATAGATTGAATCCAACTTACCTTAGTACAAAACTGTACACAAAAAAAGTTACAAAACTACTTGACATTTTGTAATAAAAATGGACACGTTACTTTCTTGTTCTGAAAGCATTTTTCTAAAAGAAAAACAACAAAATCTAAGCGCACAGATAAATTTTAAGGAGGGTGTGCAGCCCTAAATCCAATCAAACTTTTGAGTACGTTCAAATCAAATGAATTTTTGATGAATCATTAGTTTAACACATTATTTTTAAAAATGCCTCCTTTTTGCCCCCTATTACTTTTTTCAAAAAACAGTTTTTATTGAGATACTGCTGTTTTCATTAACCTTTAAAAAATTGGCCCCCATTTTCTTCAATATACATTCGGTATCGTTTTAATAAGGAAAACCGAATGCGCTAAAAAATCAAATTTTTTTTGACGAAATTAATTTGCAGCATCATTATTATAACCCTTAATTGTTGTTCGTCCTCTATTGTTACAGAATAGACTCTCTTTCATAAACCCCTAAAAGCAAAAGTCCATGGGCTTCAGACCTTGACTTCTGGGTGGCCAAAAAATGGGTGCGTCATGACCCCTTCCAATCCACCGACCAGGATAATGCCTGCAAAGGAATTTCCGGACTTCATTACTGTAATGCGGTGAAACGCCATCTTGTAGAAACCACATATTGTGCCTTATTGCAATAGTCACTTCTTCCAAATACTCTTGTAAATCGTTTGCCAAGAATTGCAAATAATTATCACAATTTAAATTGTTGGGCCTATTAGATTATTATCCACAATTCCTGCCCAAACATTAACTTTGGAAGTCCTTTGGTGATGAGTCGTTTTTTGGCGTGAGTAGGGATGGGAAAACCTACCGGTTTTAACCGAAAACCGGTTTTTTACTTCGTAATAACCGGTTTTATCGGTTGTTTTTTTGTCCCCGTTATAACCGGTTTTTTATTTTTAAAGTAAAAACCGGTTATTAGGTTTTTGCAGTGATTAGGATTAGGTTAGGTATTATTTTGGATCCCACCCATTTATAATTATTATTCTCAAGTAATTATTCCAAACAAAACTAAAATTCAATTTTTATTTTATTTTATAAATACAGAAGCAAACTGAAAGTGCAAGCTCACATCAGCCAGAAACAATTAAATTTTATAATAGTATTTCGTTGAAAAAGTTTTTTTAATCATAATAATTTTACATAAGAACTGATCTGGTATTTATACATCATCTATTTTTTATACTTGACTCTTGTCATTGAAAGTGGGTGAATGGCTTTTTCTGATTACCAAAAATAATGACTATGAATATCGAATTACCGATTACGAATACCAATCTCCAAGGATTTCCCTACGTTTTCAAAACGATTTATACCCATACCGGAAGTCGTAAATGAGATAAAGGTAATACGTGATAATTTTTTTTGATGGTAGTAAAAATAAAAGATGAATTGCATTATCCAATTTATATTTAAGTAAAATATTTATGTTGATATTATTTTCTATAAATCCCATTTGAAAGAGTCTCGGAAATTTTTGTTGGGGAATTTTTTTCTCATAAAACACAAAAAAATGTGTTGTATTTATATTGATATTGATGTTCTTTCGATAGTACTAATTTTGATCATATTGATATCGAGTCGAATGTAGTATCGCAAACTAAAGTGCATTGTAAATGTAACTTTCTAATCTATTGGATTAAAAAAACCGAAAACCGGTTTTTGAAAAAACCGGTTTTGGCCGGTTATAACTGCCAGTTAAAAACCGGTATAACCGAAAACCGGTGTTTTTTCAAAAACCGCCATCCCTAGGCTTGAGTATTTTTATCGTCCCAAATGTACTATTTAAATGAGTATTTCTAATAAAATTAACATTTCGAGTGTTTTCCATTAACAACCAATCGCAAAATCAAATCCTTTTAGGATAATTTTCAACCAGTAACTCTTAAACCGTTGTTAAGTGATGGGGTTTAATCAGCTGATCCTTCAAACGCCTCCAAAACCTTACGTGAGGAATATTTAGTTGAGCAGCTATTACCCTTGTACTTGTTCCAGGGATTTCTTCAATGATTTCTAAAATGTCTTCATCAGTTGTATCCATTATTGGACGACCACTATTGCCAGCAACTTGCGGTTGGAATGTACCCATTTCCCGTAAATGACGATCAATGGTCAAAAATTATCGTCTATCGGGTGTATTTCGATTGGGATATTTTACTGCATAGCGCCTTGCGGCTGCTGGACTATTTCCTTGACATTCACCTACGATATTCCCGATAGTTTATTGAAATCATATTTAATCTGATCCAACTTATCCAAAGTTAAATGCATATCTGACATTTCCTGAAATGTGTAGGCCATTCTAATATCAAAATTTTTAATATTAATCTTATTCACACAATAAATGATAGCTTCAAATTACTGACTATTATTGATGGAACTCCTTGTAATTATTGTATTTGTAGAAACTAATTCTAATTTTATGGCCAACTAGGAAAAAACTAGTTTTTTGAAAAAGTGATAAGAGGCAAGCAAGTTTTAAAATAATGTGTTAAAATAATGATGCCACAAAATTCATTTAATTTGAACGTACTCAAAAGTTTGGGAGGGGGGGGTTAAGGGCAGCACACCTCCCTTAAAATTTTTTTGTGCGCTTAGATTTTGTTGTTTTTTTGTATTTAAAATGTTTTCAGAACAAGAAAGTAACTCAATTTTTATTACAAAATGTCAAGTAGTTTAGGAGTTAATGCAAAAAAATTATTTTTATTTTGTAACTTCAAAGGACTGTAACTTTTTTGTGTACACTTTTGTACTAAGGTACGTCAGATTCAATCAATTTATTTTTGTCCCCGGAAAGCGGGATTTAATTTATGACATACCTTTTTGACACAACACCCTGTATATTAAATTAACAAATATTCAAGACATTGCAAAAACCTCATATTGAAGACAAAAACTTATTGAACTAAGATGACAGATAAAACGGAGTAGCAACATAAGCAAAAAGGCAATAAGAACTGGCATAAGAAACTATAAATTAGACAAAACCTGTTACTTGACAGAACTGTTTAAAGGAAAGGAAAATAATAATCATCACAATAACCGTACCTGAATTAAGATACGAAATAGAAATTTATTTTCAGGAAGTATAGATTGCCATAAATTCACTTAAAAATAGAAAGTAACCCAGACCAAATGGAATCACCAATGAAACTTCTAAAACACGGAGGAGAAAGTATAACCCTTGATATGACAAAACTTATACAAAAGCTAATATTGCACTACAAGATACCAGACGCATGGAGAAACAGCATATTGATACCAATGTTCAAGAAAGGAGATAAAAAGACCCCAACAATTATAAAGGTATAAATCTACTAAACACCGCAGTTAAGCTTACCACAAAAGTCCTAACCAACAAAATCAATAAACTAACAACTTTATCAGATGAAGAACAAGGATTCAGATCCGGAAGATCCTGCGTAGATGCCGTATTTCACTAACACAAATTACAGAAAAGGCCATCGAGTACAATAAACCAGCATATCTATGTTTTATAGAACTGATTTTATAGGCTTTTGATCACATCCAAGTTAAAGACGTCTTAAACTTACTGTATAAACTTACTGTATAAAAGAAACATACCAATCAATATTATACAAACCATCGAAAACATCTACTTCCATAATCGAATACAGGCAAAGATAAATGGACAACTAACACAGTGTATACTAGTACAAACCGAAGTCAGACAGGGTGACTCGTTAAGCCCACTTCTCTTTAATATAATAATGGATGAAATAATACAAGCAGTACGTAAAGGTCATGGGTACAGAATAGGGAACAAAGAAATCCAAATATTATGTTATGCAGACGATGGCGCATTAATCGCCGAGACATGAGACTAGCTCCAAAGATTAACACACATCTTTAATACAACAGCCAAGAAATACAATATGATAATATCAGCCGAAAAAACCAAATGTATGACAACATCTAAATACCCACTACGATGTAAAATTGAAATTGATGGGAAAATAATAAAGCAGGAAGCAAGGTTTAGATATCTGGGAATAGATATGGAACTAGTTACGGATATGTTGAAGAAGTACGACAACAAAGATTAAAAGCAAGTAAAGCGGCGGGATCTCTTAATGACACGATCTGAAAGAACAAACACCTAAGACAAATCACAAAAACAATAATCTATAAAGCAGCAATTAGACCTATATTAACATACACGGCGGAGACAAGACCTGACACATCTAAAACGAGACGACTACTAGAAACAACGGAGATGAAAATACTCCGACGAATATCATGGAAAAGTCTGTTGGATAGGCAAAGAAGTGAAAATATAAGGAGAGCATGCAATATAGAAAACATAAATGGATGGGTGATAAAACGAAAACAGGAGTGGAACGAACACATCAGTAGAATGGCAAATGATAAGATAGTACGAATAGCACGAGATAAATCATCTAATGTACGAAGAAGTATTGGCAGACCAAGAAAAAGATGGTGCGACAATTTAAACAATTTAGGAGGCTAATATTGAAGAAGAAACAGGCTTTAAAGCCTACATACAAGAAGGAAGAAGAAAAAGAAGTTTTTTGGTCACATATGTTAATTAACCTATTTATAATATTCATGGATATTTTCATAAATAATACGAGATCTAGAACGATAAACTCAAACCAATGTTGGATACAATCGACTTAATCCGACATAATTTGAAACAAACACTACTCGACGCAGACGACATAGTCCTTATAGCGGACAATCACAAGAAGATGCAAAAATTAATAAACATATGGCTAGAAAACTAGAGACGTTGAAGATAATAGTAAATATAAATAAAATCAATATAATAAGTTTTAATTCCAAAAATATAAAGAAAATAAAAAACTAAATTTGTTTATGATGATGAATGATTCACACTAGGAAATGTTAGTTTTATGTCGTATAGTTGGTATAGATATTTGAGTAGAGCATTCTCGAATGTTCGTCCGTAGTTACAATGGATTTTTAGTGGTGTTCCATAATGCTGCAAAAACGGTAGGAATGTATTGATTACTGTTACTACCTTTTGCCTTCTAAAGGATAGGATTATGTGAATGTGGTTAATTCGTTACGAATAGCTAATGCATAGTTTCTAGTAAAACATTTGAAAATATTCATATTGATTGTTTCGAATGATGTCTTTTAAGTTTCTGTTACGACTGATTGTCCACTTGCAAATTTACTCTGCAACTCTTAACCTTTTGGCAAATTACACATGCTTCTAAAAATTTTTCGACCTTCCGAGCTTTTGTTAAGTTCTTCTAATTGTATTTCTCCTTCATTCGTCTGAAAGTTTCGTTTATTTCTCAGTGTGAATTGTTTTTGCCATAATGGTAATGATTTAAGATTTGAGGGATTTCTTCTTCGGTTACTGTTTTAATTATATTTTGATAGATTCCGAATTTTAAATTTTTGTCAGCAAAAATATCTCTAGACAAGGTAGTTCGAGATTATTTTCTTTTTTTTTTTTCGAATATATCATTCATTATTTTCTCGTGAAGTTCGTTAAGTTTATTTTGCAACAATATTTTTATGAGATGTATCTAGTAATGCCGTATTCCACGTTTCATTTTTAGAATAATCGATTATCAATTTGGTTCTATACAATTCAATAAACTTGTGAAGTTTTTGGGATGTCTTTGGATGTCAAAGTTTTCATAATATTCTCAGAAATAATGGTATTTCTGATGGGAAATTTTCACCCTTTATGACATTATGACAGAGCAGGATTTAATTTAAAATAAATTTTAAACTTACCTTGTCATGTAATAAAATGTAACAAAAAATTATTTATTACATTTTATTTCATCAATGGATATTTTATGTCTGCTAAGGGGGGAACATATTGTAGTTTGATTATTTTTAATTCGTTAGAATTCATACACCTACTCTATCAAAAATTATGCTCGTAATCAACTCATGCCGTAATATAAAATCCACTTACGTTTATCAGTTAGCATTATTCTCTTGGCGCAATTTATATACAGTTGTAAATGTGATAATAGGTCTTTCCGAAGTGGTCAATTTACTCTTTTCTTTTCCCACTTAATCGTTTCCATTTCCAATTCCACTCGTTTTCCTGCAAGAACCGATTTACGCGTTCCGGCTCGGCACTGCTTATCTTTCCTTTTCACTAAATTGCCATGATATTTTTCCATTGAATTAAATCGTAGAGATTCTATCACAAACACATACATTGGAAATGGTAATCTTTATTATATCGTAGAAAAGGATACGATTCTTGTTTAAAACTAGTGAATTGTATTGTAGTATACCTACCAAGAAATATACATGCAGAAATAAAATGTTTTATTACTCCCTTTATAATATAAACAAATTTAGTTTTTTATTTTCTTTATATTTTTGGAATTAAAACTTATTATATTGATTTTATTTATATTTACTATTATCTTCAACGTCTCTAGTTTTCTAGCCATATGTTTATTAATTTTTGCATCTTCTTGTGATTGTCCGCTATAAGGACTATGTCGTCTGCGTCGAGTAGTGTTTGTTTCAGTTTATGTCGGAAAGTCGATTGTATCCAACATAGGTTTGAGGTTATCGTTCTAGATCTCGCATTTTTTATGAAAATACCCATGAATATTATAAATAGGTTAATTAACATATATTAGCCTATTAATATTACCCTCCTAAATTGTTTAAATTGTCGCACCATCTTTTTCTTGGTCTGCCAATACTTCTTCGTAAATTAGATGATTTATCTCGTGCTATTCGTACTATTCGTACTATCTTATTATTTGCCATTCTACTGATGTGTTCGTTCCACTCCTGTTTTCATTTTGTCACCCATCCATTTATGTTTTCTATATTGCATGCTCTTATTATATTTTCACTTCTTTGCCTATCCAACAGACTTTTCCATGATATTCGTCGGAGTATTTTCATCTCCGTTGTTTCTAGTAGTCGTCTCGTTTTAGATGTGTCAGGTCTTGTCTCCGCCGTGTATGTTAATATAGGTCTAATTGCTGCTTTATAGATTATTGTTTTTGTGATTTGTCTTAGGTGTTTGTTCTTTCAGATCGTGTCATTAAGAGATCCCGCCGCTTTACTTGCTTTTAATCTTTGTTGTCGTACTTCTTCAGCATATCCGTAACTAGTTCCATATCTATTCCCAGATAATGAAGATCACAAAGAAAAATGCTGGAAACATTATTATGGGAGATTGTAATGCCAAAGTAGGTGAAGGGCGAACCGAAGACGTTGTAGGAAACTTTGGTTTGGGCCAAAGAAATGATAGAGGAGAAATACTGGTCCAATTTTGCCAAGAAGAAAATCTAATGATCGCAAACACCTAGTTTCAACAACCCAAAAGAAGATTATATACATGGAAATCACCTGGTGATAATCAAAACCGCATAATAAGTAACCAGATTGATTAGTATTAATTGACAAACGTTATAAAAATGGAATCAGGAGAGTTAAAACATATCCCGGGACAGACATCGGTTCCGACCACAATGCTGTTGTTTGTAAAATTTCAATCAAACTAAAGCAAATCAAATACAGAGAGAAGATAAAACGAAAAACTTAAAGATCCAATAGTACAGGCAGAAATAGAGAAAACACTTAATGATACACTCAAAGAAAAGTTCAGTAAAGCACCCGCGGAAACAGAAGAAACAATAGAAAGTATTTGGCACACCTTCAAAACAACAATCACAACTATACAAAGCGAAAAACTACAAGACAACATCAGAAAAACAAAGAATACATGGATGACAGAAGAAGTCCTAGAACTAATGGACATAAGGAGATCTTACAAAAATCGCAATGAAGAAAAATATAAAGAAACCCAAAGAATCATCTGAAACAAAATTAAGAAAGCCAAAGAAGAATGGATGAGCAGCAAGTGTGAGGAACTGGGAGATTTACTAAAACAGCATTACTACTTTAATACATACAAAAAAATTAAGGAAGTCACAAATATGAAGAAAAAATCACTACAACAACTTAAGTGGATGATAACAACGAAATAGTATCTAGTGCAAAAAATGTAGGATATATGTGGGAAAAATACATCGAAGATCTGTTTGATGACGAGAGAACAGAACTATAAATAAATATAGTACAAGAAACAATACTTGATATATTAACATCGGAAGTTACAAAAACAATCAATACGGCAAAACCAAGAAAAGCCTCAGGTCCAGATGTAATATACGTAGAGATGATAAAGCTTATCAATGAAGAAAATCTTCAGACGTTAACAATATTATTTAACAAAATATATACTACTGGAATCTTCCCAGAAGACTGGCTTAGATCGACATTTATACCTATACCCAAGAAAAATTAAGCAATAGATGCTCACAGTTCAGATTAATTAGCCTGATGAGCCATTTTCTGAAAATTTTACTCAAAATTGTACATCAACGAATATACAGGGAATGCGAAAGAAACCTGAGCGATAATCAATTTGGATTTCGTATGGGGCTCGGTACAAGGGAGGCATTATTTGGCCTCCAGGTATTACTACAAAAATGCCGAAATCAGCGAAAAGACGTGTTTCTCTGTTTTATGGACTACGAAAAAGCGTTTGATCAAGTAAAACACACAGAACTCATAGAAACCCTAACACAACATGGTATAGATCATAACAGTGTAGCACTTGGTACACACAGTAAAAACTAGGCACAGTAAAACACTAAATTGGGATCATATGGTGTCTATCAAAATAGACAATCATCTGACAGCAGAATTGTCAATAAAAAGAGGTGTTCGTCAGGACTGTGTATTTTCTCCACTGTTATTTAATATATATTCCGAAAAGATCTTTCAAAATTCCCTCAAAAATATTGAAGAAGGAATAAAAATCAACGGAGAATACGTAAACAACTTAAGATACGTAGACGACACCGTCATTATTGCGGAGAGTAATAAGGGTTTACAACGACTTTTGAATGTCATAACCAGAGAGGGAGATAGCTTGGGACTAAATATAAACACAAATAAAACAAAAGTAATGTCTGTTACACGTGCACCAAATGTCGACATTAATATTCGTATCTATAACATATAGAACCAGTACAAAGATTCCAGTATCTGCTGGATAAGAAACGATCTTGACCACAAGATCGAAATACGTGGTCGTATAGAATATGCTAGGTCTGCATTTCAACGAATGAAAAAAATTCCTAATAAACTCTACGTTATCGTTGGATATCCGATACCAATTTGTAAAAACGTTTATTTATTCCATATTGCTATACGGAGTGGAAACATGGACTCTCGGAATTACAAGTATGAGGCGTATAGAAGCCTTTGACATGTGGGTTTTTCGAAGGATGCTGAAGATCCCTTGGACAGAGCACGTGACCAATAACAAGGTGCTAAGAAGAATGGGTACTGAGAGAGAACTCCTAAATATTGTAAAAAACAGAAAAACAGAGTTATCTAGGACATATTTACAGAGGAGAAAAATACAACTTCCTACGACTTATAATGGAAGGGAAAGTGGAAGGAAGAAGAGGTCCAGGAAGAAGAAAATGCCCCTGGTTGAAGAATGTAAGAGACTGGACAGGTATGGACACACATTTGATACTAAGAACAGCTCAAGATAGGGAGCAATTTGCTGTAGTTATAGCGAACCTTCAGTAATGGAGAAGGCACTTTAAGAAGAAGAAGGTCACTTCTTCTTCTTCTTAATGAGTAACGGTAATTGAATCTTCTCTTAAATAACGGTAATTCAACAACATTTTAGGTGAATAAAGTATTTTATTTTAACATTATAAATTGCTCTCAAAATATTGGCAATCCATCATGTTTAATATGGTCTGAGACTATGGTATTTTCAGCTTGTATGGCATTGCGTCATGCATGTAATATTCAATAAATGTCCTAATCTCCCAGTTTAACTTTACTTAAGGATTTTTTAGGTCAAAGTTCACATACAAAGTTAAATTTATCGTTATATCACGTAGAATTGTTTGTAATATTTTGATTTACATTTTTTGTGAAATAGATATTTTCATTACTATGTGAATACCCCTAACTGCTTGTCCTTTACTTCGTAAGTGATAAATTATATACGTAATTGAATTATTATACGGTTCACCCCAAGCGTTTATCAAAATAACAGAGGGCGAGGGGGCCACCTGCCTGCCTATCTTATATCTAATATAAACATGGCAATTGTACTCTTAATTGTATGGCAATTGTATACTTAAAAATCGACATTATGTTCCAAAATAATTATATCGGCTGACCTATAAGTACATACACTTTAAATCATTTTAAATATTATTATATATGGGTTTAAACCACAATTATTGCTTGTACTAAGAATTAAATTTAACATTTATTTTGACGTTTCAATTTCAAATATGGAAATTGTTTCCAAAACAAAAACAACAATTTAATTAAAAATCATTAGACTTAATCTATAAAGGTTTATAAAATTGGCGTTGGTTGGTTGCTTATCTGGGTCATATATTTCGAAATTCCAAGTACCAGTTCTTAAAACTTATTATGGAAGGAAAGATAGAAGGAAAAACGGGAATCGGAAGAAAGAAATACTCATGGCTTAAAAACACAAGGAATTGGACAAACCTCGATGCCCATGCACTCATGAGAGCCACACAAGATCGAGAGGAGTATCCCAGAATTGTCGCCCACATTCAATAAGAAGAAGGTAATAACAATTTAGCAGTTGACTTGCTTGGCCTCGATCTAATCTATAAATGTAGTTCTTTGATCTTTCCTGTGTGCTGTTATATTTGTTTTGGAAAGAATATATCGCAGAATCGTTGGTTTTGGACTGAATAGAAAAGGTTGTTTTAAATGTTGTTGCGATGTTGTAATTATTTCTTATCCTTTTTAATTTTTCTAATAAGTCTTTTACATCTGGTATTGTTGTTACGTTCAAATCTCTTCTTGTGAGTATTTCTGGATCGTCTTTGGCGTTTTATTGTTTCCTTTCTTCAATCTTGTGGAATTTATTGTTTGTAAATGACAAATTATTAACTCTCTCTAACTCTAATAACTCTAGATTACTTAAATTTAAAAAATTAAATTGGGAAATATACAGGAGAAAGAATAGAAGGACTATTACAAGGAACTGTTTACAGAACAAAGATCACAATTCATTTTTTTTTTCATCCTTTATTTATTGAAATCTGTTTCTACAAATAAAAAAAAACAATAATCAATATGTTTATCAAGTAATTAACATAGGGGAGAGCTGTCCAGTGACAGAAATCCTTAAGATAAATTTCTAATATATATAAATATTTGAAATATAAATAACAATTTACAAAGACATTTTACTAACATATTAAAAAAAAATAGCAATAGTTAAAATTATAACAACACACACAATTATAAGTTGTAGGTATATGTAGTATCAGTTGTAGCTATAAAATGATATATACGTTTATGTATATAAAGGTATAGAGAGGTCTAGAGGATCACGTCGTTTTAGTCTTCCTCTCCTTGGTCGCTTAAGTAGGTCTTGGGTAGTCTTTGGTAGTCTATTTTTGTAAGTGCCACTGAGTGAGACAACGGTGTCTTTAATATTTTGGATCTGAAGATCTCTGTGTATAACATAATTGGGCACGTACCACGGTGCATTGGTAATATGTCTCAAAACTTTAGATTGGAAACGTTGAAGTTTCAGTAAGTGAGAATTAGATGCTGTACCCCATATCTGTATACCGTAGGTCCAAACTGGCTTTAGAACAGATTTATACAGTAATAATTTATTATGTAGACTTAGTTTGGATTTTTTATTCATGAACCAATACATTTTCCTGTATATTAATCCTAGTTGCAGTCGCTTTGTCCAGATGTGCTTTCCCCAATTTAGTCGGCTGTCAAAATGTATTCCCAAGTATATTATCATCACTTTTTTTGGGTATTATGGTATTGTTTATGCACACAGATGGTACACTCTCTTTGCGTAAAGTAAATGTTATATGTGCTGATTTGCTGCCATTTACTTTAATTCGCCACAGTTTTAACCATTTCTCTAGTTCATTTAAATGAATTTGTAAATTTTGACAGGCTGTAACAGGAACCGAGCTAGAAACCATTATCACAGTATCATCTGCATAGGTAGCGATTGTGCTGTTTACTCTTGTGGGAATATCTGCCGTATAGAGCAAGTATAAAGTTGGTCCCAGTTGGTCATTAGAAGTAATATAAAACATCACGAAATAAATAAAGTGTGTGAAATCAACATTCAGGCAACCTCTATATCTGTAGATCTCAGTAAAGGGCACATAACGATGTCAGTTGCGTATTGTCCCCCTGGTAAAATAATTAAAGAGGACCATTTCTCTAGTTATTTCAAAGGGCTTGGTCATCGCTTTATTGCAGTAGGTGATTTTAACGCAAAACATACAAGATGGTGTTCAAGACTGATAACAACTCGCGGAAGAGAACTTATTAAAAGTTTAACCGAAAATAACTTGACTCCAATTTCTACTGGGCAGCCAACCTACTGGCCTACAGATAGAAATAAAATACCCGATCTCATCGATTTTGGTATCATAAAAGGAATAAGTAACAACTTTTTAGACATTAAACCTTCTTTTGACCTTTCGTCGGACCATTCTCCCATATTTATTGATGTGATGGAACATGTATATAATACAAATAAATACCCCACGTTTTCAAATCATAAAACAAATTGGAGTCTGTTCAGATTTAATATTCAAAACACAATTAAATCTTCCTCTCAAAACAAGTGAAAATATTGAGGAAGCAGTTCATCACCTTACATCAATCATTCAACAGGCAGCTTGGAGAGCAACTCCAGATCTAAATCGGGGTGATAACTGTGAACCATATCCACATCATATAAAAATCTTAATCAACGAAAAGAGAAAACTAAGAAAACAGTGGCAAACTTCCAGATCTCCTGAGAACAAAACTGAACTGAATAGGGCTACTCGTTTGCTTAAAAGAGAATTACACAAATACAAAGATCAGGGCATAAATGAATTTCTTGAAAGTCTTACTGCGACGGATGACACAAACTACTCTATTTGGAAACTCTCTAGGAAACTTAAACATCAGATTAAGCATGACGGTCCCATTAGAAATAAAGACGGTGATTGGGCCAAGGCCGATGAAGATAAAGTACAAGCATTCGCTAATCATCTCAGCCAAGTTTTTCAACCACACTCCAGAACTATCTCAAAGGAAGAAGAAGAATTCATTCACAAGAACTTAGATGCACCCTACCAGATGTCACCTCCTATAGAAAATATCAAAATTAACGAAATAAAAGAGTTAGTTAAACATCTCAATACTAAAAAAGCTCCAGGGTATGATTTAATATCGGGAAAAATCTGCAAAAATTTACCCGAAGAAGGATTTCACTAAAGTTAGGCTATTTTCCGTTTCAATGGAAAATGGCACAAATTATTCTAATACCGAAACCAAATAAAGATCCACAAGAACTATCATCCTATCGTCCAATCAGTTTGCTTCCCATTATCTCTAAGATATTTGAGAGGATACTCCTTCAGAAAATGAATTCTATAATCGACAGACAAAAGTTAATACCTGATTATGAGTTTGGATTCAGGCAACAACATGGAACAATTGAGCAGGTGCATAGAGTTGCCAAAGTAGCAAGAGATGCGATTGAAAAGAAAGAATACTGCACTGCAGCCTTTTTGGATGTCTCACAAGCATTTGATAAAGTATGGCCACAGAATAATAAACATACAGAATACCCACTCTCCACGGAAAATTAAGTACGCGCATCTCCTCCGCGCAGACGTTCCGCCATGTTTTAGGAGGATTTTAAAGAAATTATGTGGTGTGCATGGAAAAATTAACCAGGTTTATTTGACTTACGGCAATCATAGACATACTATACAATTATATTAACATTGTTAAATATAATAACATAAATATAATATAATTAAACATAAATATAAACAATTACATAACCACACAAACCATATGTCTGTGTCCTCCTCAAACATGGCGCGCGTGCTGAAAAACTTCAAAGGCGGCATCTGAGAGTGGCCCTTCTGATTGTTTATTATTCTGTGGTATGGCATGAGGGGCTGCTATCTAAAATAAAAACTCACTTTCCTCATCCTCTGTATGCTCTTCTGAGATCCTATCTTACCAATCGATATTTCCAGGTCAGGTGCAATGAAGCAGTATCAAACATATCTCCAATTCTATCGGGAGTACCTCAGGGTAGTATATTGGGACCAACTTTACAATTCATTGGAAAAGAAAACGGGCGCAGACGAAGCAGATCCCCACAACAAGAAATAGAAATAACAGATAGGTAAATGAGAACGTCCATAAAAGCAATCAAAAATAAGAAGATTATATGGGAAGATACTGCGAGAAAAGATAGAGCAAGCGATAAAAGGCAAAATCAGGAAGGATCAGGCAGGTTTCACGGCAGGAAGATCATGCATAGACCATATATACACACTGGAACAACTGTTGGAAAAGAAAAAAGCAAAAAAATAGAGATATACATTTAGCATTTGTGGACCTGAGAAAATCGTATAACTCTGTACCTAGGTCAAAACTATGGAAGGCAATGTACAAATTAGAAATACAGACGGAACTCATAGAAGCTACAAAAGCTCTGTATAAAGAAAATAAAGTGTCCATTAAAATGGGAACAAGAATCATAGGAGACTTCATCACAACAAAAGGGCTATTATAAATATATGGGATATAAAAACAGCCTAAATTAATCTGCATAAACGAGAATATGAAATTTAACCGAATCACTTTCAATCATTTAAATCCTTTGCGTCACTAAAATTCAGTTAAAAAATTATAAAAAATAAATTATTGATCTCTAAAACTCACCAAGTACTTGATCCAAGTTCAGCACCAATATAATTTCGCTCTTCATAGTTAACATATGATGAAGCTGTTATTAATTTCAATCATTACCTAACTCACCACCTAATTGAAAAGCAACTTCAATACGTGCCTAGTAATAATAAATTGGAGTGACACAAACTTCAAAACTTAAGGAAACTTAAAAAATGCATTTTTAGAAAACTTTTGTTGTGAATACGTCAGTCAACCTACCAATGTCTAGATAATCTGTCAACAACAAATGTCAGTGATAAGTCATTAGAAAAAATAACATTCATAGTAAATTCAACAACATTTAGATTTAGTTTGTACGAGAATATAAAGAAGAAGAAAAAAAAGAGAAAAATCAAAGATAAACAAACTAAAATAAATTATTCAAAATGAAAAAATAATGTATTTGTTATTTTTCATGGCTATTTCCATAATATGAACGTAAATACTTTAACCACGCTATTTTATTTCTCATAAAACAATTATTCCTTATAAAAACCGAAATATTTTAACTTTATTTTTTTTTAAACATATAATCCATATCAACCACGCAGGGTTATTAGTAGAGTAACGTACACAAGAATTCATTTTATTTAGATTAAATAGATGTACATAAACGTAAATCTTTTGAATAAATTATTACATGGTCAGTGTTTATGATTAAAGTGGTTTTGATGTCATCTGAGATTCCATATTTTCTTCTTGTTTCTTCGTGGTACTTTCAGTCAATCAATATGCTTCACCGTCAATGGGAGAGAACAGTTTCTGCAGGATCTTGGAGAAGATTCTTTGTTGATTAAGAATTTATGGGTCAGTACAGTGTGTCCAATTCTTAGTCGGTTAATTATTACTTGGTCCCTTCTATTGGATGAATTATTCAAGATGGTCTTCACAAGGGGATAAATCTCATATAGTTTGGTTCCTGAATCTTTCCAGTAGTCTTGCCATATGTTCATACAGTGGTCTTTAATTAGGTTTTTGAGATCGAAGTATGGGTAATTTCTTGATTTGTGATTTTGAGTTATAAAAACCATTATAATTCAAAATCGATTCACAATAGGTGTAGGGAAGTATTATTAACAAAAAAGTTTCAGGTATACTCCATTCCACGAATATACGACTGTTGTAAATTCGGTTTAAGGTGTCGATTTAAATGGTCCAATTTGCTGAATTGTACAATAGTAAATTCACCACATTTTTAAAATACTGTTAGGACAGATATAAACCTTAGATTTACATATGAACTCATGATATAAATATAGAGTTGATAGTTTATAGAACAGTTGTAATTCAGATTTTGAAGTATATAATTACCATCACTGAGTTTAGTATTGCAAACAAGTTGGTTTTTGAATTAAGTGATTTAAACGAAGTGTAACAATACTTAAGTGATTAAATAGTGTAATTTATTCAGTCAAATATTTAATTAGTATTAAAAAAAATAAAAAAACTTACTTATTCTTTTATTCTCCTAATCTCATACACTTCACTCAAAGCAAACAAATATTTAAAACTAACAATGTGAAATATTAGATTCTTTTGCTGCCATCGTTTTGCCAATTTCTTTTCAATTATCTTAAAAATAGTATATTTCTTTTTATTACAGTTGTAGTAATAAAGTAATAAAATAGTGTAATATTAAAGAAACCTGGCAAGCCTCTTTGGTGTTTAAATTTCACGGAAACCCAAGACCCAACCCAAATGTCTGATGAACACATTTGGCTCATAGACGTCATTGTATTTATTTGTATGAGCGCTTGCGTAAACATTTTTGTGATTTTCGGATTAAATTTCACACTAAATTTTGCGTCTATCTAAACATCTATTAACTGAAATAATTTTAGTTTAGATGCCATACTAACAGTAAATCCTTTTTTTTTTGGAATAATTATTAGACCAATTTACTTTCATACTTCTACTTGCACAGTAAAATATTCATTGTCGCAATAATCTAAAACAGTCGAATATTCGTGAATTAACCTATATATATATATATATATATATATATATATATATATATATATATATATATATATACATATATATATGAACGAATGAAAAGATCTTAGATATAGAATACCGTGAATATTTCTAAAATTTAAAAAAATGTACAAGGTGTCCCATTAAAAAACAAAGTTATAAACAACTTCCGGTATAACCGGAAGTATCTGTTATGCTGCTACTATGAACGGTTGATTCTTGTTAACTACCAATACTTATTAACGATACTTATAAAGAATACTTCATATCCAATGATGTCTGTAAATCATTCATATTGGTAGTTCAGGTCGTCCACATATCTTAAGTAGTCAATTTTGATACAAATCTCAACCACAGTATAGTGCTTAAAAAGAATGTGTTTAGTTCTTCCTTTATTATTAAAGCTAATGGATGTTATAGTGTTAACATAGTCTGTCGCGATTAATACTTTTTTCATCTTATTTGCATTTGCCGCAGTATCTGGAATTCTATGTTTGAGAATCTATGTGCTGTTAATTATTGCCACTTCCACTCCATTTTCAGTTTTAGACGCGTCTGTATAGTACCTATACTGTGTAATCGGAATGGGAGTTAATTAGATATGTGAAGAGTTGTATGATAAGATTAGGGTTGTTGCTATTTTTTGCAATTGCAATAGACTGCAATTGACTGTTGGAATTTTTATAATCCAAGATGAAGATATATTTTTGTATTGATATAAGGGTCGAAATTGCTTCCATCTTAGTAGGTTTATTGCATCATAAATTCTGCGGGAATATGGGAGATTGAACCTTGAAGCGTAATTGGCCATGGATATGTCTAAAATGTTATTTATTGGAATTCTTTTATTTATAGCTATGCTAGAAGGGTAATACGGGTTAATAGCTGCCTACGAAGCTCTAGCGTGAGTTCACCTATTTCAGCTTGTCTGCTATTTATCGTACTTGTACGCTTCAAGTATAATCCTTTTGTTGGTGTTATGTAACGTATCCAAAGCTTTTAACGTTAACGATGACGTCCATATTAGAGCTATGAACACAGATTCCAGTATCGAGTGAACCGAGTCTACTTCCCTCATAGTATGACCAGATTCAAGTATGATCTGCTTAATTGTGACTTTCAATTCTTTGGCCAGATCACTTAAAGCACTGCACAAAACTTTGTTTCGGTTCTTATAATTGCAGCCATCGGATACCAAAACGAACTCTGTATAACTACGCGGACAGTTACGAATGAAGTCCACAATACATGACATAAATTCGTTTAATGATACCTGGCCATCGGCTTCGTGCCATACGTACATGAATTTCATTCTTGATATCAGGTTATATAATGTAAAATTATGCAACTGAAGTTTATACCTACAGTAAGTAAGAGATGCGAGCAGTTTTGTTTCTGGGCAGCAAGTCTTGTTTCTGAAGCAGACTCTTTTGCAACTGCCTTGGCTTCACGGGCTTTATTCTGTATTACAATGTGAAGGTCATACTGGGACTTGCTTGCATTTCCAGTTTCAAACTCAACACACTTGTCGCATCGGTCTTTGAGAGGATGATGTATCTCTGATATTCTGTCTGACTCCAATTACTGGGAGCTGTCTGTAATAGTTCAATCCATCTTTCAACATTTTTACGATTAATTTTTGATTAAGATACAGTATTACTTTCTTCTTCTACAGCTGTCTCTGTTACATCGTTTATGCCTGTAGTGTTTGCTGGTACCGTCCATCGTAAAAATGCATCACTACCAAGATGAAGTGTGTTTAGAAAAAACATTCGATACCAAAGATTCGATTGCATGATGAAGGTGATTTTAAATGGCAATCACGTGAACAGATTTTCTTCGGTTCAACATTGTTTTGATTACTCCTTCTTCTTTGTTTCGGAGAGGGTATGTCAACATTAATTTGTACGAAAACTCTTTTTGCCTCCCAACTTGTTAAATTCCACAACATAATGTTAACTGTTTTCTTTTGTCGTTTGTTATTTGAACACATAAATGAATTCTTTTTGCTTTCTGTTTGACATCGTCATGTTTACATCTTAGCAGTACACCCCTTTCCTGTCTTTCTACTGCCTGAGTTATCTTTCCTTCTTCATTTTTGAATCTTGACTCTTGATCTTGATTGACAGCAGTCATGTCCTAGGGCTAATAGACCGCAGTTGCATTATCAGGCTTGTCGTTAGCTGGTGTGTCTGAGGGCTGATTAATCGAAGTTGTTTCCCCCATGTATATAGAAGCAGAATTTGGACGCGAGTGTACTTGGGCAGAAGTGGTTATGATTGGCATCCAATTTGGATCATTATAGTCATCATCCGAGCTAAAATATTCGTTGTCGGTAGTATGTACTTTCATTCAAAATTTGTTCCATTTCAGCAGAGGTTAGAAAAATAACTCAGTCAAATTCATATTGCAATTAACACAAAAGAATGTATTTTTAATATAAATGTATCTAAAATATAGTTACAGCGGAGAATTTAATAAAGTTAAAATCTGTTAAGTGCACGTAGTCGCTCAACTTTTACAAAGAGCAATTTCGGTTATATACAATTTTAGCACATAGTAGATTTTACCTTACCTAAACAGATAGCAGATTTTAACCAAATGTTTATATCTTGTTTAATTCTATTCATAGCCTATAGCAGATTATACCAATTTATTAAGAATTAAATTTTCAGAATTTCTGTGCTCATAACTCAATTTCACCAAAAAATGTACATAGCAGATTTTACCCGCACAATGACGAAATTCGTTTATTTTTAATGTTCTACGTATTTTCTTTTCATTAATTTAAAAAATATTAAACTTTATTTTTTTGTTTTAAAATAAATTATTAATTTTTAACTTCAGACAGATTGAACTTACCATTCATAGTTATGACGAGATAAAAATTTAGTCAAAATTCACAACTCACCCTGTATATTATTAAACAATTGGAGCAGACATTAGTAATGGTTATTTGTTATTAATCATAAGGGCCTCCATACGAGGTAGGAATATGTACAGCTCCTCATTATTCACCCGGTATGATATAATAAAGCAAACTATTTTGAGCCATTAACATAATTCAATTTCCCTCAGTACGCGCTCTCTCGTAGAACAAAACATTTCGAATTTAACGTTCGTGTTTGATAAAACATCCAGGGAAACGTTGCTAGATGTATACTAAGCCATATTATATTTGGAAAAGCTGATGAGATTACCGCTCCACAAGAATCCCATCTAAAAGTCAAATAGTGTCACTTCTCACTCGACCCTTTGCCTTTGCGGAGCTCAAAGTTTTTGCCCTTCTTGAGGCATTTGTGTTTATTAGATACGAAGACGTCTTTTGTTGAAGGCACTGAAGTTCAACGACGGGTTTATAAGGTTTACATGGAAAATTTTCGGGGTTAGTAGTATCTGGTAGGTACAACAATATAAAAGAAATATGAAAAAGTATAAAGTTCACGTAAAAAAAGTAAATAACGGTTTTATACTTACCACTAAATATAAAAATATTAAAAAGTTTAAGCTGCTTAATAAGCTTGGTTAAATTTAAAAGTTTCCAAAGTAAAATTTCCATCCTCGATTATTCCTTACAGTAATTAAAAAAGAAACTAATTAAGTCTTTTCTGATTTGTGACAATTAAAATTCATATGACGTACAATGTTTATATTATAGTAATTACTGTTTTAATGAGAATGAGCTACAATTGAAGTTTAAAATAAGTTTATTGACGTTTCAATTTCCACTTCGGAGATCGTTCTCAAAACGTTCTCATGTAAGTATTGGACGCATTTACTATTTTCCTTAACCCTTGCCGGTCTTGTGCAGCAAGTAACAAGTGGTTACTTGAAAATTTATATCGATCTAACCCTTTCCACCAATGAACTGAAAAATATGTAACAATTCATAATATTGTCTCTTTTCCATTAATTGCAGGTTTCCTCTAGCAATATTTTGATCAAAGTGGAGTATGCAGACCAGTCTTAACTGAAAGAATAATTTTTTCCTGCTAAATGAGATGTATATTTTGTTCCTCATTTTTAAGGCTAATTTGTCTTCTTCTTCTTCTTCTTCCTTCTAGTATGTAGGCTTTAAAGCCTCTTTCTTTTTCAATATTAGCCTCCTAAATTGTCGCACCATATTTTTCTTGGTCTGACAATACTTCTTAGTCCGTTTGGCGACTTATATTATGCTATTCGTACTATCATATCCTCTGCCATTCTACTGATATGTTCGTTCCACTCCTCGTTTTGTCACCCATTCATTTATGTCTTCTATATTGCATCTTCTTCTTATGTTTTCGATTCTCTCTCTATCCAACAGATTTCTCCCTGATATTCGTCGGAGTATTTTTATATCTGTTGTTTCTAGTAGACGTCTCGTTTTAGATGTGTCAGGTCTTGTCTCCGCCGTGTATGTTAATATAAGTCTAATTGCTGCTTTACAAATTCTTGTTTTTGTGTCTTGTCTTAGGTGTTTGTTCTTCCAAATTGTGTCATTAAGAGAACCCGCCGCTTTACTTGCTTCTAAGCTTTGTTGTCGTACTTCTTCTTCGACCTCTTCGTAACTAGTTATATCTATTTCCAGATATCTAAACCTTACTTCCTGCTTTGTTGTTTACCCATCAATTTCCATTTTACACCGTAGTGGCTATTTAGATGTTGTCATACATTTGGTTTGTTCTGCTGATTTTATCATATTGTATTTCTTAGTTGTTGTATTGAAGATATGTGTTAATCTTTGCAGCTCGTCTTCTGTCTCGGCGATTAATGCGGTGTCGTCTGCATAACATAATATTTGGATTTCTTTGTTCCCCATTTTCTACCTATGACCTTTATGTACTGCTCCGCTTTGTACTGGTATACACTGTGTTAGTTTTCCATTTATCTTTGCCTATATTCGATTATGGAGGTAGATATTTTAGATGGTTTGTATAATACTTGCAGCTAATGGCTCGTTGGTTATTCCGTCTGGTCCTGGTGACTTTCTATTTTTGAGTAAATTTATGGCTATTTCTAGGTCCTGAAAACTGGTTTCTATTTCGTGTCTCAATTCAGGTACGTTATTGTTTGATTATTATTTTCCTTTGCTTTAAACAGTTCCCTCAGGTATATTTCCCATTCGTTTGCTGGTATGATATTGTATTCCTTCAATTCTGCCATTTCTTTTCATTGGTTTCTTATGAATCTCCATATTTGTTGTTGCATACCGTAGAAGTTGCTTTCCATCTTCCATTTTCCTTTTTGTAAACTGTTACTTACTTACTAACTGCTTTGTTTCATTTCGTATTCTTCTATAGTTGTTTCGGGATTCTGGGGTATTTGATGTTTTGTATTTCGTGTAGGTCTCTCGTTTCTCTTTACATTTCTCTTTTATTTATTTTATGAACCATGGTGTATTCTTGTTGTTTCTTTAATTCAGAATGAATTTGTGTTTTCCTAGAGCTTCTGTTGCTGCTTCTTCGATGTTTTTAATTTTCTCCCAGCTCGCGTTTATATCTTCGATTGTCGTCTATTTGTTTCAGCTGTATCTTCTGTGCTAGCATCCTTTGGTACATTTCTCTTGTAGAGTCGTTCCACAGTGATTCTATATTGAATTTTTTCTCGGTGATTTTCTGTAAAAAAAAATTGTTTTTCTCACGTATCAAAAGAATTCTCACGTAAGTGGTCCAGTCCATCACACTACATACTATACTCAGCACCAGTATGGCAGCAGGTAATTTGTAAACAAAAATACAGAAAAATTCTGGCAAAAGCTCAGAAAAAGACACTGCTTAGAGTTGAGTAGAAAAGAAAGAGCAATCACGTACGGTTCAAGTGAAAACGACAAAGCAGATGAGAGAAGAGTAACCAACGCAAAATGGCAAGAAGAGTGGGAAAACTAACATACGGCTGAATGCTAAATGGACTCATACCAGACGTGAGAGACTAGGTAGGACACGATCATAGAAAGACTAACTACTTCTTCACATAGTGCCTTACGCGTCACGGGTCTCTCAGAGCCTACCTAGTAAGGAATCTTGTTAACCCTGCGGGGTAACGACACGGTTATATTACACACAAATGTTGTGTGTGTTCGATTGCAAAAAGTTCACTAACGAGAGGGCGAAGCTATACAAAAGGGTTAACGAAGTTGTTAGGACAGATAACATAATGGAAGTGGCCTAAAGAGGGGAAAATAAATACAAAGAAATCCTGGAGGCAATAACTAGAAGAACAAAAAGGAAAGAGGTCCTAAAAAGGGATCTACAGCAGACATAAACGCTATAGGGAAAAACCCGAAGAGAAGAAAGTTGCGCATGCATTTTGGACGTTTTAAACAAGACGACTAGCTGCGCGTGTATGGCTGAGGGTGATTTTTTGGCCAAAATATCAACAATATAAAAAAGACAAATCCGAGTTGGCTGATATGAAATAAAATTGAGAGCTTTCTTGGGACTGCTTCTTTATACATCTATTTATAAGTCAAATCATGAGGATATACGAAGCCTGTTTGCTACTAACGGGAAAAGACGGTCTATATTTAGAGCAGTTATGTCGCAGAAACGTTTCCTGACCCTGATGGCCGCCTTAAGGTTTGACCATACCTCGGACCGAGAACAAAGAGCAAGGGATAATTCAGCTGCTGCTATCCAAGAATTCTTTAACTTATTTGTAAGCAATTCAAAATGCTGGTAGGCTACAGAGGCAGATGTCGCTTTAAAATGTATATTCCCAGCAAACCAGGTAAATATGGGATAAAAATCTTATGTATGACTAATGCACGAACTGGGTCTTTACATAATGCTGGGAAAGGTTTAAATGGATTTAGGCTCACAAATGAAGAAAGAATGAGCATTCCTACTCAAGCAATTATAAGATTAATCAAACATCTTTACAATACTAACAGAAATGTAACTGGCGAGAACTGGTGAAGAAATTCCTCCACAGTTCCTTTCGCGACCAAATCGTAATGAAGGCGACACTTTGTATGGATTTACCAAAGACCTAACACTTTTATCCCGTAAAACTAAGAAAAATAAAGCTGTGATATTAATTTCTTCCGCGCATCATTCCATAGTAGATGTATATAATGGACTACCAGAAATAAACTCTTTTTACAACTTGACCAATGGAGGTGTAGTCGCGATGGATAAAAATTGTGTAAAATATTCCTGTAGCCGCAGAACACGTACATGGCCCATGGCTATTTTTTATAAAATAGTAGAGGAGTAAATTCATACACTATGTTTACTTCGATTCCCGAAAATAATTTTACTAGATTCAAATTTATAGAAACCCTGGTCAATCAACTCGTTTCCTCACATTTGCATAGAAGATATGAAATGCCAACATTACAAAGGCAGCTGAAAGAACTGATCGGAAATATCCTTGATATTTCCGAAAATAAAGCTAATGAAAAAAAAAATTGAAATATGACAATATTGGTACATCTGTCCATCCAAATTAAAAAGAAAGACTGCATATTTATGCAAAACGTGTCAAAAACCCATATATTTGTATGAATGTTCTCGAAAAATTTGTATAAATTGTATCAGGGTAGAATAGATTTTTAACGTTTTTTTGTGATTTGCAGATTTTGTACAGAATTGCAATATATTTGTTTGTATATGTTTAATTTTTTTTTTGGAATATGACTTTAAAAATTTTGTGTTATAAACCATGTTAACATTTTTTATGTTTTTGTTAAAGTCCTACAGTAAGATTTTTTTCTTTTTCACTAAATAAAAATGACATTACAATATTGTTTTATTATTAAAAACTGTTTTATTGTATTTTTTAGGTGCCAGCTTGACAAAAACAGCTTTTTTAGCCAGGAGTCTGTCAGATTCATGGTCACCATTTATGTAATTAAAAATAGGATCACCAGTTGAAGGGTTAAACTTTTAAATTTAACTTATTAGCTTATTAGGCAGCTTAAACTTTTTTATATTGTTACGAGATATAGATCTGGTGAAAATCATAAAAAATGGCTAAAATCGCGCAACGTTTATTTATTTAACACATTTATAAAAATTTCATATGAAAGCTGCACTTTTTACTTTTAAAACAAAATTTGATTTTTGTTGATATAACACTCTGATTAAAAGATATCGAAGTTTGATTGATTAAAAAGCAAACAACTGAAATAATTAGAAGAGTAAGAATGATATTTGGAAAGTGTATGTATCTAAAAATAAAAAAATACCTCAGAAACTTCGAACCAAAGCATTTAATTCTTGTAGCCTCCCTTTCCTAACATATGGAGCTCAGACGTGGACATTGTAGCATTTCACATCACCTTGTATATATTAAAACACCGAAGAATATTTTTAATGTATTTCTATTTCCTATCGTATATGTTAAAACACCGAAAAAGTATTTTTATTCCATTTGCATCGCTGGAATTGATAATAAATACATTTTAAAGTTTGTTTATATAACACGGATGGGTATTTCTTCGGTATTTCTTTGATCGAGAACCACTTTAGGATATTTTGCGCGTCAAATAAACAGAAATATTCAGGTTTATATGCTTTGTTTATACCAAGTTGGGCGAGTGATTTTTAAAGATCTGCAATAGATCACCGAAGTGGTCACCTCATTGTTTCGAGTCTGGATTTTTTTAAATATTCGTAATGGCTTTTTGTCATGGAAATAAAGTGACAGTAACAGTTCAATATGTAGTTACAGAGGTTGGGAGAAGATTTTGAAGAGAGAAGACGCGGCATGGGTGTCCTGAAGAAACCGGCAAATTTGTTTGTAAAAAGTGAATTAGCTAAACTCGAATGTAATGTGTCAATTTTTGTCAGAGTAATCACTGTTTTGTTTCGTACTATGTCTCATCTGAGGGATGAGGGCAGAGGGTAAGAGGGCGTTCGAAACAACTTTATAGATGTCCACATGGTTCCAAGCAAAGGCTTGAGTGTTCTAAAAGCCAAGTTTTGAAGATTACGTCGAGATAATCCAGTGGTCAGCTTCCATCCTCATTTTGTTTGTCCCTGGTTGTCATTCCAGATCATTTTTGCAGTTAGTGAGATTCATTTGTCTGCTTTGCAGTGAGTTTTGAATCCAGTTCTAGCCCCAGAACTTTTAAAGGAGATATAATATACAGTGAAAATCAGGTACCCTTTTTTGTTAAATTTTTTAAAGTAAAAATAGATATTTTCCATCAATAATCGCTTTCATTACAAGTTAAGAAATTGTAATAAATAAAATTATAAATATTAGAGAGTGGCTAACTGTCATATTAATTGTTCTTAATAAGTTTTAAAATTTAGTATTGACAGTTAGCATTATTTTCTTGACAATTGGTACATACCTAATTATAAGTTAAGAATATGTTTTGTTTGTATTTAAAAAGGTTAACCTCTATGCATAGTTCCATTTAAAAATATATTTTTTATTTATAATAATTTATTTGCGGTACAAAATGTCTTCCATTAATAATTTAAGTTTCGTATAGTGTCCCCAACGTCTAGATTTGTAAACAGATAGCAACATTGTAAGTTGCTTTGTATTTTATTATTATTTATATTTGTAACTGTTTGTGGTGAGGTAACAATAAATGTGTAATTTTTCTCCCTAAACCAAGAGTATTTATTTCCTTTTAAAAAGATTCTAAACCCTTTTTATATATTTTTTAGAAAAGAAAAACCTTTCTTTCATCCAGCAGGAAAATTCTTGTAAGCGGCGTCCATTTTAAATAGCTTAAGAACCTTCTTGTGTTGTGTTGTCCAGAAGATCCATGTAAGTACCTTTTTTGATTCATTTTTGTAGTTACCCCATTCCAGTACTCTTGTTATCCACTTATCTACGACCCAGCTCTCCAAAGAAACTCAGAGTAGTCGTTCGCAAACGTTCCGGTTTGTTTTGCTTACCCTATCTCCCCCCCCCCCCGTAATTTCTGTCCCCAATTTTCAACCTCCTATAGTAATACCCTAGATGGTAGGCACAATAACCGTCACAACATACACCAAAGCAAATTTGAAAAAGTTGCGGGATGCCACGGAAGAAAATGTGAGAGTGCTATATTCTAACAAAAATCCAATACAAAAAGGTTTAAAGACAAATTTCCACTATTGCAGTGCACAAGAAGATTATATAATACCTTGATAGTTCCCTTATTTCTGTCTCTTTTCTTTATTCATATTGTTTTATAATTAAATTTGTAATGCCTTTCTAATTTTTCCTTTTAACATGATGTAACCTTTAATGTTACATCATGTGTAATGTACAATCATGTGTAATGTACAATGTACATCTGTGCTAATTACAAAAAGACCACAAAATATACATCACCTATTGACAATCAATGGTAACGTAATAGAACAAGTAGAAAAATATCAATACTTGGGAACTTTGATCAATGAAACCAATGATAATACTGTAGAAATAAACAGGCGAATAGAGATTGCCAGATAAGCATTTATACGAATGAAGCCACTCCTAACGTGCAAACATCTAAATTTGGAGATCAGACTACATACCATCCGCTGTTATATATTTTCAATATTATTATATGGAGCTGAGACTTGGACATTAAAAAAATGCAATTTAAAAGGAATCAAGGCTTTCGAACTCTGGTTATACCGCAGAGTATTAAAAATATCATGGACTGATAGAATTACAAATAAAGAAGTACTGAGGAGACTCATAATACATTGAAAGATTCAAGGAAGAAGATCTGTTGGCTGAAGGCAGAACTCATGGTTAAAAAATCTACGTGATTGGTATCAATACAGATCGATTGATTTGTTTAGACCAGCAAGTTCTAAAATAAAAATAGCTATTATGATTGCCAACCTCCGTAGGGAGACGGCACTCTAAGAAGAATTTTTATGTGGAGTTTACTCTGTGTTCTTGTATTTCCTATTAGTACTAATATATTATCCAAAATATTCTTATAAATTGATCACTTTCCAACATTCAATTATGAATCCAAATTACTTCCTAGCAAAACGTGATGTTATTAATCCTTTAAATCATCAAGGATTAATATGAGGTATTTAAACTGTAATTTATTTTTTAACTAATATGCCTTAATTCATAGAAAATTATTTCGGTCGGCGTCAAATATCTGTCTAGGTGCCGACCATATAAAGACAATTTCACGAGAAACTGATTAAATCGCCACCCTTCACTTTATCCGTTTCCGCTCCCGACGATAATTGATTCGATACCGGCGATACCGGCGATCTGGCGATCATTATTAATAGATCTTCGCTGAGATTACATCGGACGTTTTGGGAATCGGAACTCCCCGGGGTGAAATATAATTCTCGAAATATTCGATAGAAAGGAATTAATTATGTTTCCTGTGTTACTCAGATCCAAACTGTAAATTGTGCAAATTTCGACTAAAATTGACTGTTTTTACAGATGTCACCTGTTTTTAGAGAGATCCCCAACTTGACTGACATCAATTGATAATAGTAATGATACTTTTAGTAAAGTATACATATAATAAGAGCTGGTATATGTCTTACAAAACAATTCATAAAAGCTTTCAATTTTTTTTCTGTTGTCGCCAGAATAATCTTTTGAAAATGTCATTGTTTACTGCAATATAATATCTCAAAATGACAAAAAGCAACCAAAAAGGAACTACTGTAACAATACTATAAATACAAATTATTGAGTGCGCCAATTTAATGTATATTATAATACATTGTGAATATTTTCTTAAGATTAAAAAAAAACATTTAAGGTTAACGGTTAACCCATACAAACAATCAGTGTTCCGAACGGTTAAAGCGCTTTTAACCCAAGCTGTAGAAAAGAAACTGGCATTAAAAACTGAATTTTAGAGTAACCTCAAAGTGCGTGTCCAAATTGTTGTTTATAATTTTTTATGGCATTTTTAAAATGTTAGATTGTTTTTATTGTATTTAGCACAATAATATAAAAGTACATAAAAAAGCTTGAATTTAAGCTGTGCTAAATAAAAGTTGACATAATATTTTATGCAAAATTAACGATTGAAGGTCTAAAAATGTAAATTTTTCGCCATTATAAATTTTACTAGTGGCCAAAATTCTGGAAACTTTACACAAATTTTAGTTTTGTTAGCTGCATTCCTCTCTTTTCTTCTTCTTCTCCTTCTTCTTACCATTTATAAGCAATTCTGCTTGTTTATTGGCGGATTATTACCTCTATGAAAGGTTGTCTGTCACTCCATCTTTTGCGCGGTCGTCCGATACATCTTCTGTCGATTGGTGGCTTATCTCTAGCTATTTTGACGACACGGGTCTCCACTATTCTGTTTATGTGGTTATTCCATTCTTTTTTTCTATTTTGTGTCCATTCATTTATACAATTTACGTTACATTTTTTCTAATGTGTTCACTTCTATTTCGATCTTTCAGCGTATTTCCTGTAATTCTTTTCAGTACTCTCATCTCTGCCGTTTCCAGTTGCCTTTGCGTTGTGGCTGTATCGGTTCTTGTATCCGAGGCATATGTCATTATTGGTCTTACACTGGCTTTATAAATTTTTGACTTTATCTCAGTGTTAATCTGTCTGTTTCGCCATATAGTGTTATTAAGGCATCCTGCCAGTCTATTTGCTTTTTGTACTTGATCTCTTACTACTTTGTCCAGGTCTCCATAGCTGGTATACTTTCCAGGTATTTTATTTACATTACTTGTTTAATACTGATGCCATCAATTTCTATTTTACATCTTGGTATTGTAATAGACAGACATATAAAATGGGATCATCATATCAAATATGTAGTCCAAAAAATAAGAGGTTTACTCCCAAAATTCAAATATCTTTGCGACTTCTTAGATGTTCACCACTTGAAGATTTTATACTATTCTCTGGTACAATCACAATTAACCTATGGGATCATTGGATGGGTGGAGCCTACGATGCTCACCTTAAAAATCAAAACGGTTTACAAAATTGGATAATTAGAATAATATATAGAAGCGGTATAAGATCTTCAGTGGACCAATTATTCACAGACAGTCATTTCATGGATTTAGACCAGTTGTACACCTACAAATCATTATTATATTTACACAATAAAAAATCATTTCTGAATTTTACTCACCATACATATCAAACTAGAAATAGAAATTTATCGATATTAGTACCAAAAAAAAGGAAAAACCATTGGCCAACGTTGCATTGATTTTTTGGGACCAAAAATGTTTAATCGCTTACCATCTACCATCAAAATAATACACAACTATAAAAAATTAAAAAAAAAATTAAAACAATGGATCCATGGAAATAGATATAAATTGCATGAATTAATGAACAGCTATTAATGAGCTTCAATTTCAAATAAATGTTATATTTTTAAATTTTATGTTTTCCTAATTGTAAGTTGTAGTCCATGTCACACAACTTCTGTGAGTAGCTGGGTTTATTTATTGTATAAAATATGTAAATTATACTGTAACACATTCTTTTGTTATAAATAAACTCTATTATTATTATTATTATCTGGTTGGTTCTTTGCTGACTACTATTCTTTTAGTTTTCTAAAATAAAATTGTCATATTAAATTCTTTTGCTCTTTTGTTAAATCTGTGGACCAGTCTTAGTAGACTATCTTCATCTTAGGCTATCAATATTGCGTCATCTGCGTAACAGAGTATTTTGATTTCTTTGTATCCTCTTATTTTATTAACGGTTTTGATGATTTCATCCATGATTAAATTGAAGAGCATGCGGCTCAATGAATCCCCTTGCCTTATTCCGCTACCTATTTCTATAGGTTCTGTAAGTTGTCCATCTATTATGACTTCCATTTTGTTGTTTTGGTAGATGCTTTCAATAGTTTTTATAATATTTAGGGAAACTTCTCTATTATACAGAAGATGGATTACATCTTTGAGTCTTAGTCTGTCAAAGCTTTTTTTAGGTCAATCAGACACAGAAATGCTGGTCTATTATACTCTAGTGATTTCCTTTGACAAGTTTATACCTCTGTAGTTTTCTGGCTGTTTTTATCTCCTTTTTAAATAGTAGAATTAGTTCACTCGTTCTCCATTCTTCCGGTATTTTATTGGGTTTTAGGATTTTATTAATTAATGTTGTTAACCTCTGTATTTATGATATTTACTCATGTTATTTAGAATATTATCTATAATTGTATTGCATCGTATTATGCTTCTACTTAATATTTAAAGACTATTTTAAGGGGAAAATCCCTCAAAAAATTTAAAAATAAATCAAACAATTGGTAGCTATTAGCAGGTAGTAGAAAGCAGAATACTTATAACGGAGAACAATATTATTTGGTGGGATAACCAAATAAAGTTTACGAGAAGAGCCAAATCTTCTGGTGTAATAATACCTTTAAACCATTTTTAAATAATGGTTTCTATCTGTTCGTTCTTGGGTTTCGATGTGATTTCCTGGCCTAGGCAGCAAAGTATCGCCATGGTTTCTTAATCATCTTGTGAAAGACTTGGTCATATGGCAGGATGCTTCATTCTGCTAAAAAAAGGTCAGTTTTTTTTGTTACTTTGATTTCGGCATGTAACTAACACTTTCAGATTGTCCCTAGATTGTCTATTGGAATTAGATCGGGGGGACTATTTCTAGTCAAGTCATTACAGTAATGAAAGTTTTTAGGAAGATGAATTGTTGAGCATCCGCTTCAAACAAACCTCTTATAGTTGGCAGTAGTTTTGCTTGCAGTATTTCATACACTTACAGGGTGTTTTATAGTGACAGTAGTACACTGAGGCAAAAGGTCTTCACAAGGTCGTCGTAGAAAAAACTACACTCAATCACTCTCAAAGATCGAGATTTTGGCTTCATTACTCTAAATGAACTTACTCCAATGTTCTTTTGTCAACTTGTGTGGAACCCAATAAATGGGATTTTGCCTGTTTTTTTTTCAAACCTTGCTGCCTGTCAACAGCTTCTTTCTAGGGGTTGCAAGATAGTTGATTGGACAATAGTATTAATGTCTTTTGTGGGTCTGTGACGATCTTCTAAAGAAAGGCAGAATATATTGCCAGTGTTGCCATTCACAAATCTCGAATTTTCTCGAAACATAAAACAATAAATACAAATATAATTGATAAACCATATAAATCACGATCATAAGACACATATTGCCGAAAAAATGAATAATTTCTGTAAAGTTTCCAGAATTTTGGACACTAATGTATAAAAACTGTATTTTTGTTTAAAAAAAATTATATTTTAGCTGCTTTAATTACCAATCGGTAATTAAAACCTTGGAAAATCTTGAGTATTAAGAAAACTAGCACTACACCTCTTCATCAGACGAAATGGTCGAAAGACATAGTAAAACTGTTTGGCAATACCTTTCAATGTTCATCGCTGATAATCAAAAAGATTGTGATAATTTAATTCCTCTCTTTCTACTAACTTATAGAAGTTCCGAACACGAAGCGACCGAATATTTTTCATTAATCACAATCACCAGAAGAAAAATGAAGCTTTTGCAAGATCGTATGTTTGCAAGATTGCCTCCTTGCAAAGAAGAACGTTCATCCATGACGTACATCGAATATTTAAAAGAAAATAAGAAAAAAAGTCCACTAGGAAAGTTCCTGTAGCTGGCTGTATACCATATATCACAAAAAATTTATTTCAAATCCTTTATAAAAGGTATATAATAAAATGCCCAAACGGGCTATCATAAATATATTACAAAACGTTTTCGGATTGTTAAATCCATCATCAGTGTAAACCTGAAAGTAAATAACCACTTTAATTAAAAAGAACGTTGAATTTAAAATGTTGACTAAGGTTAAAGAAAATTGTGGTTAATACTTACGAGGTATACATGCTATGAGCCACCAAAATATATGGGTCAAAACCCTTTAAATGATATAAATTTACAGTTGTTTTACATTATATGTGGTTACAAATTATGATGTTTAAGTTACCGTTGGAATTGGTAACATGGCGACGTATGACCCTCTGACACAACATCCCTTCTAACATGTCAACAATGTCATTTTGATCAGTTGTTATCAACAGGTCCTCGAAGACACTTCGTCTCAGGACCATTTTACCTATGTAGGGTCATACGTCGCCATGTTACCAATTCCAATGGTAACTTAAACATCATAATTTGTAACCACATATAATGTAAAACAACTGTAAATTTATATCATTTAAAGGGTTTTGACCCATATATTTTGGTGGCTCATAGCATGTATACTTCGTAAGTATTAACCACAATTTTCTTTAACCTTGGTCAACATTTTAAATTCAACGTTCTTTTTAATTAAAGTGATTATTTACTTTCAGGTTTACACTGATGATGGATTTAACAATCCGAAAACGTTTTGTAATATATTTATGATAGCCCGTTTGGGCATTTTATTATATACCTTTTATAAAGGATTTGAAATAAATTTTTTAAGAAAAAAAGTCTACAAATTTGTTCGGAAAAGTCCGTAAAAATTGTTCGAAGCTTCAATGTGATGAAGCCCAGGCTTGGCTCGATATGCATGCTACCGAGACAACTTTCGAAAGAGGTGACCCGGTGTGGATATACAATCCCAAACGTAGGAAAGGAGTTTGTCCGAAACTTCAACGAAAAACGGAAAGGGCCGTACACCGTCCTGCATAAAATATAAATATAAATATAAAATAAATATAAATATGAAATTGATACACACTTTTGGGTTTCAGTCGGTCCCTGATAGACCAGTGATTCGAAATGAATAACTATAAAGGAAGGTGCAGTGGTACGGCAGTTCCGTAAGGTTTATTCCATATAAAAAAAAGGCCCATATAAAAAGGAAAAAATCGCCCGATTTTTAATCGTGGTTTTGCTACTTTCACATTGAACGATAAAAATCGTACATTTTTATCAGTTCATCGGAATATTTGGTCTGGTCTGGATGAAAATTATGGATCGCGAACAAGTTATTGTGTTATGGATACTGTATCGGCGTCGAAAAAGACAAAGGCGCAATCGTCTTCACTGGATTCACCCAATTAATCAGAGACGAGAGGAAGTCGGGATGTTCCACACATTATTTGAAGATCTTAGAAACGATGACCAAAAGTTTTTTAAACTACTTTCGTATGTCAGTTCGCTCCTTTGATGAGTTACATGGGAAACTGAAGAGTGTTCTACAACGACAAAACACGCAGTTCAGAAACTGTATACAACCTGTTGAAATGCTGGCAATATGTTTAGGGTAAGCATAATATTACAGTAGTAGGTAATATAATAAAACCTGAACGCGGTAGAAACAATAATGGGGACAGTTCCCGTACGACTAAAGACCGTCGTGACACACGATTACAAAACGTGCCCGTGTTCTAATCGTGCATAGTGAAAGGTCTCGTACTCTTCAACAGTCGATCAAGAAAAATTGCCCGGGCGATTTTTTCCCGCACGAGCGAAATTGTGTAATATGAAAGGAGCGTTAATGAAAACAAAGACATATTAAAAATTTAGTATGTTCTAGATGTCGTCGAAATATCCCGAAAGGTCTTGTAAGGTTTCGCAAAATTTATATAAACAGGAAGTTGACAATTCAAGGAGTAATAATTAAGTTTTTGAATAGTCGTGTTGTTCAGTTAAAGTTGTTATCAAGTACTGTAATATGGTTTGCTGTTTTCAATAAAACGAATTAACAAGAAGTATAACAATACCATCATGATGAAAAAGGTTATAGTGAATAGATGGCATACATAGAATAATAGAATTGCTGTTAAAGTTGCTAACTTGGTAAAGATCATACCTAAGAGGTACCGTTAGATATCAGAATCAACTGAGAACTAATAACAGAATTAACAGTATAAATTCTAGATGAGAAAAAAAATAAGTGTTTCTTAATAAAAAAAAATATTTCAAATCCTTTATAAAAGGTACCTAATAAAATATCCAAACGGGCTATATCACAATTACATTGCAGAACGTTTTCGGAATGAAAATGTCATCATCAGTGTTCTGTGCTGAACGAAAACATTCTGGGATGTAATTGTGATATAGCCCGTTTGGGTATTTTATTATATACCTTTTATAAAGGATTTGAAATAAAACAATTTTGTGATACATGGTATAGAGCCAGCTACAGGAACTTAGTTTCCTAGTGGATTGTTTCTTAATAAAGTTTTCTTGTTTACTTCGTTAATTGTAGGTACATTATGATCATAAAAAAATAGTCTTGCTTGGAATAAGAATAAAAAATTATGAATTAAGGAAACCTGCGGTACTAGAATGAAAAACAATTATGAAAAAAACTTTTTTTGACAAATCATAAAATAATGTAATAATGTTAATATGACTTACTAGGCGTACTTGTATTACTATTAAACAAACGTTTCAACTTTCCCATAAATTTAAATGTACCACCATATCAAGATTAAATTTATTTTTCCCGGCAATAAAACAACAACACTGTGCGGGCTTCCAGTGCAAACATTTCCGAGAATAGTCAAGGTGGCTTAGTTCGACTTGGCATTTGTTCGTCGCTGGAATTAAAAAGTTGTGGGTTTTCCGATGAATTGAAGTCTTTTAAGCGCCAAATAACTGTTAGAAGACTCGGTTTTTTATTTGTACAGAATGCAGACGGCCATAAATCTCTCTTTTACACGCCTAGTGTGTTAATAATGCTTTGTTACTACTCAGATATTAGAAATTAGTTCTTCCAGCCGAACAAAAAAAAATGATAATAGATGCAATTTATATAAAGACACAATTAATAAGATAGCGACAGACAATATATACAGGGTTGGAATTCCAATAAATGAATATACATCTTAACAACATTGCTCGATTCACCCGTTTTTTGGCAAGGTCACCGTTATGCTATTATAAAGGTTAGAAAATGAAAATTTATGAAACCGCATGTATTTTTAATTACGTGCAATGTATATGCCACATGCACTAGCATTTAAACATGAATCATAAAATATTACATCACTTTACCCTAGTAACACACGACGTCCTATGGACGTCCAATATACGTCCAGTTTTGGTCCGGACGTCCCTGGACGTAAAATGGACGTACTATGGACGTACGAAGTGGGACGTACTTTGGGTGGACCAAATATGGACGTTCTCTGGACGTCCGTACTCGGACGTTCCCTGGACGTCCATACTCGGACGTTCCCTGGACGTCCGAACTCGGACGTTTTCTGGACATCCGACATTTACCAATTATGGGATCAAATAGCAAATATTTCAATAAAATAAAAAATTATTTACGTTAATAAAATAATTAAAAGCGAAAAGGTTAAATCACAATTAATTAAAAATTGTATAGTTTAATATATCCAAAACATGTTTTTGTTTTTAGGTAAAGTGTAAAAATCTTTTATTTCTAGATAATTCGTTACAATTGTTTTATTATTCTAGTTATTAAGATAATAATATATATGTTTGCTAATTCTAATAAGTAAAAATATGATTTTTATCGACAAGATGAATCTTGTTAATCTTTTCCACAGAATAATTGTCTCTTTTGTCTTTTCAAAGACAAAATAATGAAAAATAATGATGTGATATGACATGTGATGATTGATGAAATTAATTGTCAATATTGTCATTGTCATGTCATACCTATTTAATTTAAACAAATGGCACAGTTTAATCATATTATTATTATTATTATTGCTTTAATAAAAGAAATAAAATAACTCTATTTAAGCAGTGTACAGTGCATTGGTCTTTTTTAAAATAGTGCATGGTTAAAAGTTTGGTACCATTTTTGTTAGGTTATTTATTTCCGAATTTGGTTTTTATTTTATTGCAAAAAGGTAAGTAATTTTTCTTAAAATTGTTTATGTTTAAAAGTAAACGATTTGTTTCTAAGCGTCATCAACAGAGGAAGGTTACGAAAAACGTAGAGAATATTGTTGAAAATATTAATAACCCCCATATTCCGTCTTCTTCAAACCTCTTCAGAATCACTAACTGATAATTTTGACGAGAGTTTCAGTTCAAATATGTAGTTCTGGTTACAATACTTCCGATTTAAACTTTTTATTAATATGTTAAGTGCCTAAAATAATCCAAATTACCACGTGGCCGACCATTCCAATGATACTTTACAAAGCTTTTTTTTTCAATGAAACTGAAGAAGGGTTTAAATATGGTTGTAACGAAAATTCTGGAGAACCTTATCGAGATGTTTTTAATTTTTCTAATAATTTATTCAACTGGACTTTGTCCTTTAATACTAAATGATTTATTAAAGAATTATAAAGAAGTTCCCGATCTTTCTCATTTAAGTTCAGATGCTAGAACCCTTCTTGCTTCACCCAGAGAACAATTACTCTGATCCATATGATTCAAATTTCAAACATATTTTTATCTTCACAATAAAACAATGTTATAGAAATGTGTGTAAATTTTTATGGAATCTCATTAAAAAAGTGTTTTAGTAGTCAGTTTTATCGTAGTTTGTATAATTTGTTGATATATTCTAAAATTGTAAATTTAATAGACATTTACCATGGTTATGAGAAACCAAAATTTGCAAATGAATGTTTGTTTGATTTTTTAACAGAGCCTGTTTTTTTATTAGATAGTTTAAACTAAAATAATTAAGCATGGATGATCAAGTTTGTGGGGTATTTAGATTACTGTTACATGTTGATTTATATTTTAGGATAATGAGCTTTCCAAAATTGGTGAGGAAACCATAAACGAATTTGTTAGAGCTGGTCTGCAATAAAATTCAAGGAAAATATAGTTGGCTAGGGAAAAAGCAATATAAAACTTGAAGACACACATATAGCTCTGATTTTAAAAGGTTTGTAACCGTTAAACATAAATCAATCTAAGGAACATTTAAAAACTTACACTATCACTTAAGTGACCATATACAGCCGATGAAGCATATCATTAACTGTGTCTTATATGTAATTTAGATGGCAAATTTTACCATTTCACAAATGTTCAGGTCTGGTTATGAGATTGCTTTAAGAACTACACTTAGCTATATGAGATGAAGGTTTGTTGTTGGCTGTATATATTTTATTTATACACTGTTATTTTTGTTTTTTAAGTATCAAAGTGTAATTACTGCTCATTTGGTCATTAGAAATAAATACCAATGGTTTTGTTGGTATTCTTCTAGTTCAGGTGAGATCCATTAAAACTGCAGCACTTGAAATTCAGTTTAATCATACGCCTTTCAATGATAATTTATTTACAATAAGCAAAGTATAATGAACTAAATCTGAAATTAATTTGTTCAATTTATTACATTACATTATAGTACATTAATTTTGTTTTCAGATGCTGCCTGAAAAAACTCCAAGACCAGTGTTGCCATGGAGAAGGAAATTGAAACTTGATAATGAAATATCTGAGATGTAAAGAGGAGGCAAATAAAATTTAATTTGCATGTTGCATTAGCAAATATGATTAATTTTGTAATGATTAAATTGTGTGGTTGGTGCACAGAAAGGAACAGTCAATTTTTGAGACTGTTTTATTTATTAAAAATAGGTACCTAAAACAGTATCTACTGCTGAAATAAAACAAAGTTCCATATTAAGTATTGATATTTTTCATACTTATGATTTCAACTTTAAAACTCAACAATTAACTTGTCTGCTTTCAATTGCCGACCACACACTTGTAAGGTAAATCAGAATGGGAATGGATAAGGGAAGTTGAATGGTTCTGTTTTTAGTGAGCCACAGTTTCAACTATTTTGCCAATTTTTTTAGCAGTATTCACAATCCTTCTTTCTCCTGTGTAGACAAGTGTAGTCAAAGATCCCATATCAGTGACAGCCATATTTACTCTTTAACTATTAAAATTTGTGACATTCTAGCATGCTTACAGTGTCTTAATACCAATAAAGGTCTTGGTCCAGATGGAATATCGTAACTTATTTTTAAGGAATTGTGCATTCTTTTTATGTAGGCCTCTATGGCTTATTTTTTATAAATCTCTGAGGGTCACTTTTCATCACAATTTATTTATTGATTTTATCCATTGATTCAGCCATTAACTTATTGATTCCTAATTCACAAGGAATCTACTGAGAAGCCAAGTTGACCATACCGTCAAATAAAATTCACAAGGAATCTACGTTCCTGTAGTTGGCTGTATACCATGTCTGTCTGTGATGATGTCTGTCATCAGTAGACACTGATGATGGAACATGGTTTCCGAAAACGTTTTGTCTTTTTAACTTAGCCCGTTTGGGCCTTAAATATATACCTATTACAAAGGATTTTTAATTAGATTCCTAATTATCGTTCCATTATAATTCTTTCTACTATTCCTAAAATTTTCGAGGCTTTACTGACTGATTTTTTGACAATAAATCTGAAGAATCAGCTTCATATTGGTCAGCATGGTTTACTTACTGTCTAGTTGTTCAACTTCTACTAATTTACACTTATTATGTTATAATTGCATTAAAAAACATTTTTTATGTCGATTAGATTTATACTGACTTGTCGCATCTACTGTTCTTGCAAATTGTGTAGACCATATTCTTATTCAGGTATGATCAATTTCTTGAATCTGGATTCTCTTATCAAAAGTGTTACCTTTTAATCTTTATTTTTAAACTTGTTCATAAAATAACCAATCTCCTGAATTGCTTCAGCTAGTTTGTTTTAATATTCCTCCCATTCACTGTGTCAGTATTTATATTTCCATGTTCCTTACTGCAGAACTAATTATGATTCACACATAGATATGGTCTAAAACTTTTGTATCAATAGGTTTAGGTACTATTTGAAGCACTAAAATGCTAAATGAAACTTTTTATAAATGTGTACCTATTTATTCATATATGTTTTATTTTTATCTGTAATTTTGTATATATTTCTATAATGTTCCATTTTTGTATAATTTTGACAGTGAATTTGTTCCATTTGTTATGAATAAATAAATATATGTAATAATAAATGTTAGTTCCTTTAAACATTTATGTTTTATTACTAAAAATTATTTTATATTTCTATAATGTTGCATTTTTGTATAATTTGGACAGGGGATTTGTCCCATTTGTTAATAATAAATAAATGTAAGTTCCTTTAAACATTTACGTTTTATTTCCCAAAATACATTCTTAATATGCACAGGATGACACCACTTTTAGTATTTTATACAATGGCGTTGACGTCTAATTTATATCCTCAGCACTAAAATAGACGTCCGAGAACATCACAAAAGTCCGTCAAGTAAGTCCTCCGGACGTATTATGGACGTCCGATTAAGGTCCAATTAACGTCCCGGTACGTCCAACTAACGTCCGCTCGGGACGTAAAATGGACGTCCATAGGACGTTCGGCGCAGCGACATTCGGACCAATATAGGACGTTAAACGGACGTAAATAGGACCAAAGCGGACGTCCGAGGGACGTCCTTAAAGTCCGTGAGGGACGTCCATTGGACGTACGTGTGCTATTAGGGTAATTTATCAAATATTTCAACTGTCTAAACCAGATAAAAAACTTATATAACCTAAAAAATAATTCTAAATAGAAATTTAAGTTGAATATCTGATTCTAAAATGACAACTATTATTTACTCAAAAAATCATTACTACGTGATTTTTTGAACTTGCTCTTAAATTCATAAGTGATTAAAAAATTATCCCCTCGTACTTTACAGCATTACTGGCGTTATGAATCTTACAATTTCGTCAATCTTTGGTATTAAATTTTCCTAAATTATAAGCTGTGCCCTGAAAATTCTCATATATCTTATTGTTATTTTCACAAGAAAAATCGTTTGAGAATGAAAATGAGTCGAAGGAGGTGGCTACTGGATCGATCCATTCGTCGATGTTATCCCTTAAGAAAAAGTTTTTAATATACTTTAGTAATTTCTTGTATTTACATCAACAGCAACAAGACAACAATTTTATCTACTTTTCCAGATGATTACCACCAATATTAAGCTAGTTATATCGAACACTAAGCTTTTATATTCTATCATCATAGAAGTCTACCTGATATAAGACTATCGTCGTCATCATGGTGCTAATCTCTGCGATTCTTCTTCATTTACAGAAACACCTATTAGTCATTGGGAGCTAAATTAAGGCTGTACGAAGGATGATGAAATTGTTCCCAGTTAAATGTTTTCAGTTGCACTGTGCAATTTTTTAACGTCTAACAATACGTTTTGGAATTTATTTTGTCGCTACAAGGATACAAATTAATAAGCAACACCCTCTCTGTTCCAGAATAAACCGCATATGATTTTCCGGACTAAAATTGTTTACTTTGTCAATCTTGATCTATCTTTTGGGCAATATATTGAATCTTACGGTATTGCATGGATTGTTGTTTTGTTTTTGGCGTATCGTTAACCACAAAATAATTAACAGAATAGAAACATTTAAGATAGAAGAATTTTAAACATAAGTTGATCGATAAGGTTACTAACTTTTTATTTGCCTCAATACAGATTTTGGTTAAAATCGTGGGCACAATTTTTAATAGTCATAAGGTTCTGTGCCAATTTTGATAAATTAGGTACAATTCTTGAAAATTTAAGGAATGCCTTAAGGAACCCCTTTTTTGTCTAATTTCTGCACCAAAACGTCAGTTATTATTGACAGTAACTCAGTTTGTCATGATTCTTTCAACCATTTTTAAAATCTTTTTCTGATTTGCGTAAATCATGTTAAGTTTGTATACTAAGAAAACGAATAACATCGCGTGTTTCATAGTTGGTAGGACTTCCAAACAGTGGAACATTTTCTATACACAAAAACAAATTTGTAAACAGTCAGATTTAGCTAGAATGGCGTTTGTGACTTGCTAACATATGTAGATCCACATAGACTAGGCGGGATCTGTAGAAATTGAGACAATAATGGAAATTTTAAATAGGAAGCTATTTTTTTCTGGAATCTCTTCAGGATGTGCCCAATATCGATAATCACGATATGCGCCAGTCGCAAACCCTGTGCTAAATTTTTTATTTAACAAAATCTAAAAACAATTGAAAATTTCTCATTTTTTTGCTCCTATTTTCGTTTATAATTTGGAAAATACTGATCCTAGATAAAAAATTATAACAAGTTAAAAGTTTCGTTATTCAATTATACACAATATATCGTTAGCTATAAATTGAAAATTTAATGTTTATTGTTGAAAAAGTAGCAATAATTGGAAAAACAAGTACAAAAAATTAAGGTAATCCTTTAAATGTTTTCGACTTTCTAAACTTGACTTACAAGCTCCATATTCCGCCTAGAAAAACTATTTAATATGTTTAAAACGTGTGCTAAATTTTGTTAAGATGGGTCGGATAGGTGTTTAATAATAATTTTGCAATCCAGCCTACTGGAAAAAAACGCAAATTTTCAAATTTATAGTAGGCCCTAAATAAGGCCCTCAGATAGTTGTAAATTTTTTTACATATAAAAGAAAGCTCAAACTTTCAAACGCTTTTTGTAAAATTCAAATCGGTTCACTAGGAGAGCCTAGAAATTTTTTTAAAGTTTTAAACATTTTTTTAGGCTTATAAGCAAATTGAATAACTTTACGAGCTTTAAACATATAAATTTCAAAATTTATACACTTAAAGAACATTAAAAGACGCTTCTTTAAAAAAAAGATACATTCGGCTTACTGGTTGCCGAGATATTGAAGGTCAAAGTTGGCATACATTTGCCATGTAACCATAAGTGATAGAGGGCTCATTTTTAAACAAATACAGTCGTCTTGTCAAGTACTTTTTATATGAAAAGTTTTACGTAATGTGCTTCATGGCAACATCCATAAAAAAGACAAATAAAAAATCGTTTTCGCGTAAAATGTCGCTCGGAATGCATGAGAGGTGGTGGTGGGGGACATTCACTCGAAATGTAAATCGGCGAGTTCAAAATCATAGAGCGCGCTAAAAATTGCATTATCTCGGCTTCTTGTTAACCAATTTTGCTCTTTTTTTTGAATCGATGTCTATTCATTGATCACTAATTAATACTTAATTAAAAACTTGCTTAGTATTATTAAAATTTAAATTTTGGTGTTACAGGAGAATCCAACGAGTATCATGGACACAAAGAATCTCATAGGTAGAAGTTACTAGAAGAATAGGAAATGAAGCTGAAATATTGTTGACTATCAAAACATAAAAAAGGACTATCGAAGTTCAAGAAAAGCGAAATGTGGAAAGACGAAGAATACCGTGTCTTAAGAACTTGAGACAATGGTTTGAATGCAGTATTGCAGAACTATTTGAGCGACAGTCAACTGGGTCCGCATAGTCATGATGATTTCTAACCTTCGATATAAGATGGAACTTGAAGAAGAAGAATGGGTAAATTAAAATATTTCTTAACAATGAAATCTACTGAAATGGAAAAAGATATGTTTGATCCAATCATCCCACACTAGAAATCTCATTTCTGGTCTTGCAGAAAAACTTACTGATTAATCTTTATCGGATAACAAGCTAAACTGAACTAAAAAATAGTAGTTATTTATTGTACAAGACGATAAAAGTGTACTTTATCTTCGAGAGCGTTTTTTAGCGTCGAGACGTCAGTCGAGAGGCTAATTATGCTCGAGAAGATAATGCGTCGACGATAATCTTCGTGTGCAATACATTTTTTTCTATAGAAAGACTTCAAGTTCAGGTAAAAAATAGAATTTCAAAGTAAATTGTAATTTTTATCAGAAAAATCGTATTTGTGTTGCTCCGTTGCTAGGGATATGAATTACTCTGTCAACAAATGTCAAACCAATGTTACAGAAAATCAATCCAGTACCTCGAATCAAGTGTTTAAGTAAACGAGTACAAGTTGTGATGCTCCAAACATAGATATTTCTAATAATGTTAATTGTAAAATTTCAGTTGTTATTAATCCATAGTGTTTGAATTTGTAAATTTTATTGAATAAAAAAAAGTTAAAACGTTTTATCTACTCTTGCTGTTAAAGTGTTACTTTATCTACATTTGCTGTTACCTACTCAAAACAGTTGTTATAGCAACACTTTAACATTAGCTATGGAAAAAAATATTAAAAAAAATTTACCTTGATCATAATTAATTATTTTTATCATGTTTTCTTCACAAAATGCAAAACGTTCTGAAAAATACGGTTAAAATGCGAAAATTTGATAAAAATAAAATTATCCGCACAGATTTAGAATTATCCAAGCTTCGTGGATAAAGCTACATATTTGTGAATATTTCTTTGTATTCTAGATGTATCCGGTTAATTTTATATCATCCTATTCAAATAAATAACTTTTTCTAACTTTTTAACAATAATTACGTAATAGATTCTTAATAAAGAAAAGAAACTAAATGCAATTTAAATGTAAGTAGTGTTATTTATACCCAAGTTGAAACTGTGACTGTTGAAACATTTGACATTGGATATATCTAGAATTCTTCTTCTTCTTAGGGTGCCTGTCTGTTCCGAACGTTGGTGATCATTCTGGCTATAATGACTTTGTTGGTTGCTATACGGAATAGCTCTGTTGAGGTCCTTCTATACCATGCTCTTAGGTTAGCAAGCCAGTATATTCTTCTTCGTCCTGGGGCCCTTTTTACTTCAATTTATGTCCCAAGTCCTTTGACTTTTCAGTTTATGTCCCAAGTACTGCAGCTTGCGGCCCTTCACGATGTTGACCAAATCCGCGGTTGTGTTCATCCTCCGCAGTACTTCTTCATTGCTGACTTTGTCCATGGTATCTTCAGGATCCTTCTGTATAACCATAACTCAAAAACCTGAAGTTTTGATAGAGTTTTCGTCTGCAAAGTACACGTTTCTACTCCGTACAGACGCACTCAGTATACGCTACATTTAAGGAGCCTTATTTTTGTTTCTAGGGTGAGGTCATGGCTCTGAACATAGAGCTCATAGTCAAGAATGCACTTTTTGCCTTTCCAATGCGACATTTAATCTCTTGTGTATTGTCCCACGACTCATTGATTATAGTTCCCAAGTAGTTGTACTGTGAAACAGGTTCAATTCTCATTTGCTTATATCTAGAATGACCCGGATAAAATCAAGAAGTTTTTGCCCTTTGCTTTTTATTGATTAATTTGGATAATACGCAAAGTATCCGGATAAAACTAGTTTTATCCAATTTCGGGGGTTATCCGTAACATATATACAGGGTATCCAGAAACTCTGATGAGAAACGAAGACCGGAGATTCCTCTGATAATTTTAAGACAATTTAACCCAATTCACCTAGTCCGAAAATGCTTTCTAAGGGAGCTAGAGCTCTTTAAAGATGACTGCTTGCAACAAGTTTTTTTAAATATCTCCAGAACGTTCTATTTAGAAAAACGAAAACTGATACGATTATTAATCAACCAGAGTTGAATCGATTCCATCAATTGCTAATTATTCCGGCCATAGGCGTCCGTTTTGGATAGGTCAATGGTTATTTTAATCTGTAACTTTTTTGTTTTTAACTCTTAAGAATTCGTGATAATAGATTATTAGATTGTCAGGTATTCTAGTATCAAAAGGTACTCTTATTTTAAGTCGAGAGGATACACCGGGATACACCGGATACAGGGCAAGAGAAGTGTAGGAAGAAGAAGAATCTGATGGTTGCATAACTTGAGGGAATGGTACGAATGCACATCAGTCGAACTATTCAGAGAGGCAGCATCAAAGATCAGAACAGCCATGATGATTGCCAACCTCCGTCGTGGAGATGGCACGTGAAGAAGAAAGATATATTTTCTGCGATGGCAAAATATCTACACGTCCAGTTTCTTTGAATGATATATCTTGTGAATATGAAGGTGAATTTTGTGCTTTGGAAATTATAGATATAAAAACTATTCTAGTATCAGTGTATAGAACAGGTAACGCAGATTTCCAAATTTTCTTAGGCCTATTTGAAAAATTATTAATATTCTGTTCTAATAATTATGTTCAAACAATTATAATTGGGGATTTCAATATTGATTTCAAAGGCACTTCAAATGAATTAAAATATTTTTCCGATCTAATTTCTTCTTTTGGTTTAACTGTGAAGATTGATGAATTTACAAGAATCACTGCTACATCAGCAAGTTGTTTAGATAATATTTTAACAAATATAGATAATGAAATAGTTGGGTGTGGTGTTGTAGACCCATGCCTTGCTGATCATTGTGCTCAATTCCTGAATTTTAAAATAAAATCTGATCAAATTGACAATGATAGGATATTCAGAAGACACATAACATGTAAAGGCACCCAAATGTTAAAACAATTACTAAAATCTGTGGATTGGTCGTTAATAAACAATTCAATAACAGCAACGGAATTAGCTGAGTTCATAATTGACACATATGCAAAATTAACTGAGGTTTGCTTTCCAGTAAAAAAGTCAAGAATTCATTTTGAGGCACCTGTTTCTTGGTTTGACGATGAACTAAGGAAAATGCGAGTAAACCTTTCGAAGATAAAAATTACTGCTAACCTTACTAGTGATTACACTCTGTATAATCAATTCAAAAAACACTATCAATTAACAATATCAGTAAAGAAAAAACTGGCATATGAGCAGTTTTTCTTAAAATCTGATAATATATCTCGAGATTCTTGGAAAGTCATCAATTATCATAGGAATAAAACTCAAAATAAAAAAGTAACTTCATGTAATATTTCATCAAACGAGTTTAATAATTACTTTACTTCGGTAGCGGGAAATATATTGAACTCGTTAGATGAGACAGATGAAAATGATGCCATGAATTTTTTGGAGGGAATATACTCCCCTTGCCACTCGTTGTTTTTAACACCTGTTAGTGATACTGAAGTTAGGAATACATTATACAGCTTGAAAAACTCAAAATGCACTGATTTTTACTTCTTAAACAAACAATTAGTGATAGAAACTCTGGATATTATTATTGATAAACTGGTCATACTCTATAATCTTTGCCTTATCGAAGGAATCTTTCCCGATGTATTAAAAGTAACAAAAGTGTTACCGCTACTCAAAAAAGGATCTTCAGAAGAAATTGAAAATTATCGCCCTATTTCTATTATTCCCATTCTTGGTAAAATTTTTGAAAGTATTTTGAATAACCGTTTAATAGAGTACATAGAAAAGTACAAAATACATCATTGTAATCAATATGGTTTCAGAAAAAAATGCAGCACTACTCAAGCAATTCAGGAAATTGTAAGGGAAGTAGTTGATGGCCTAGAGAGAGGTCACTTCGTGTCCTTAACATTGTGTGACTTATCTAAGGCTTTTGATTGTGTCTCACACACTTTACTTTTAAACAAAATGCACAAATATGGCATAAGGGGAAATGCTCTTAATTTATTTCGATCGTATTTAATAAACAGAAAACAGGCCGTTTTTTTAAATAATAACTACTCCAATTTTCACAATGTTGAACATGGAGTTCCCCAAGGGTCTATATTAGGACCTACATTTTTTCTTCTATATCTCAACGATATATTTCATTATACCCACCCCTTAAGATGTATATGTTTTGCAGATGATACAACCGTTATTAGTACCGACCAGAATCAATATAATTTAAATAACAAAATAGGAAACGATGTGCTTAAAATTAAAAACTGGTTTACACATAATAAACTAAAACTAAACGAGGATAAAAATCAAAATATAGTTTTCAGTTCGGATCGAAGACACATTTTTGGATATAGCATCAAATTGTTAGGGATTTTTATGGACGACAACTTAGATTGGGGCATCCATATAGACAACTTAAGTTCTAAACTCGCCAGTACAATATTTGTAATGCGTAACCTGGTTTATTTGGTACCTAGAAGTACCCTTAAAATGTGTTACTTTTCATTGTTTCATAGTCATATACAATATGGAATAGCTGTTTGGGGCAACTCTGGTCATGCCGACAGAATATTTAAATTACAAAAGAAGGTGGTGAGGATACTTGCTGGAGCGGATTTAAGGGATCATTGTAAACCATTATTTTTGAACATGGGTATTATGCCTCTACCTTCGCTTTATATGTATGCAACACTGTTGGAAATTCACGATAATAAAAATAAGTTTACTATAAACTCCCAATTACATGATCATCTAACAAGATCGAGGGATTTAATTAGGTCACAACGATTCAGACTATCAAAGAGCACAAAGAATTCAATTGATATTCACTTGTATAACTATCTGCCTAACGAAATAAAAATTCTGTCTCCACCACTGTTTAAAAATAGGATCAGAAAGCATTTTTTAACATATTGTTTTTACTCAAAGACAGAATACCTCAATACACCTTTATAACGTATACCCAGTTTGGTCAGAATACTGTCGATTTACTATCTACATATCACATGGTATTATTACTATTAAAGTTTTATGTATTAGTTTATTTAGTCATCGATTCGGGAATATTTTTAATTATTTGTACATTTTTGTTACTTCCATATTTCAAAGATTTTTTATGTGACAGTTTAGGTTTGTTTAATTTTAATTCTTCTGCTAATACTTACATATGTATATTACTTTAGCCAATATGGTTAAGTTAATTTTAAGTTTACATTATTATATCTTTTATTGTATTTTTTATACGGACTTCAAACTTTATGTAAAGTGGTCAATAAACGTTCTATCTATCTATCTATCTATCTATACCGTTTTTGATAAAAATCGATTTAAAAATTTTTCGTTTTTTCTTCATGAAAATTAAATTAATATTTTTTGCACTAGTTGGCTTTGAAATGTCAACAGAAGTATAACCTACGTTTTTCATTGTCAAATTGTTGTCAGTTAGTGAAGATTCTCTTTTAGTTTTAACTTTGTGGCATTCAAACACAACAATTTCAATTAAAAAAAAAATGGTTTTTTACAAATTAGGAATACGCTTTATATGCATTTAGTTTATGCGAAATGCGGTGTAACACTGGAGCAGTAACCTAGATACGCTAAAAAATTCCTGATTAAGAGAAACAAGTGTTTTCAAAAAATTATCAAAACAAGGCGACATGTTTTGAACAAGGCGAAAGATGTTATTTTAAAGAAAGTTGAGGAAAGTTTAGAAATTAGCGTGCTAAGACTATCTCCATATATCCCACAATTTCAAAATCTTCTGTAGGAAATATCTTACACAACGAAAATTTATATACTTGTCATTTAACAAAGGAACAAGCACTGTCACAAGTAGATTTTCCTGCTCGTGAAGAAGTCGCTATGATTACAAAATCAGAAAAATCAAAATGAAGATTTTTCAAATAAATTTTGTTTTTCAACGAAGCTACATTCACAAAAAAATGGAATTTGTATTGTACATAATGTACGTTATTATTCGTATATTGGTGAAAATCCCTACGTTGTTTAAAAATTTAAGCATCAGCGTAGGTTAAGCATAAACGTCTGGACAGAAGTAGTTGAAGATTATCTACTTTGACCCGTGGAATTGTCTGCTCGTTTAAATGGTGCTAATTATTTAAATCTTCTGCAAAATATTTTACTTAATTTGTTAAATGATGTGCATTTAAATATTTGGCAAAACTTATAGTTTTTATATGACGGCTGTCTGGCTAACTTTAGCCGTAATGCACAAAAATTTCTTGATAATTACTATGAAGGCCACTAGATTAGATGAAGCGGTCCAGTTGCTTTACCAGCAAGGTCGCCGGATTTGAATCCTTGCGAGTATTGTATTTGAAATTATATAAAAGTATGTGTTTATTACGTTCCAATACAAAATCCTGCACAACTCTATTTGATACTTGTTCTTTTGTCTTACTCTTAGTTTCGTTCCATCGGAATAAATACTTTGTTTTTAAAAACCCTTAAATATAATTTTCTTTCAAATTGATTTTTGTTTCTTTTCCCAAACTTGTTTACGAATTGTGTGCAACCTTTATTGAAACAAAAGGAAATTTATAAAATTAATTAAGGTACAGATTAATTTAACTTTTTTTCTAGAAAACGGTGTATCTCACAGACCTAGATGAGGAGTACCTTTTAGTACTATAATACCTAAAAATTTAATAATCTAGTATCATAAATGCTTAAAAGTTAAAGATAAAAAAGGTATGCGTTAAAATAACCGTTGACCCACCCAAAACGGACGCCTATGAACGGCACTAGAAATTTGCAATTAATGGAATCGAGTCAACTCTAAAGAATAAATAATCCTACCAGTTTTCGTTCTTCTAAATAGAAGCGTTCTGAAGGTATTTAAAACAACTACTAGAGGGCGCCATCTTCAAAGAGCTAAATCATAAAATTGTGAGAAATAATGCGGTTTGAGAGATTTCTTCCAGTCTCACCAATATACTCAGCTTCACACTGAGTACAACCAATGCTGTATACTACAGTTGTTTGATCTAATTTGTCTATAGGATATTTAGTTTTGGAATATAAAGATGAAATGGTTTTGATGTTCTTTGTTGCTATTTTTATATTGTCAATAACCTTAAGTGTTTGTATTAATTTAGGAGTTAATGATGGTATAAAAGGTAGTGAATGATAATATAATATGTTCTGATTGTTGGATACAGTGTTTTGAGATTTAGCAAAAAATGGTGTTAAGTTATTTATATTTAATAAATTAGAAAAAAGCATCCTATGTAGCATATCTGGAGGATAAGAGTTTTCAATTAAAATATTTTTTAACAAATGAAAATCTTCTTGTAGATAGTCTGGATGAGAAAGTTTTAAAACACGTTCCTTTAATTCTGTTATAAGGTTCATATAAATGCTTATGAGTTGTAAAAATTTGTTAAAAAATATTTTAATTAAAAACTCTTATCCTCCAGATATGCTACATAGGATGCTTTTTTCTAATTTATTAAATATAAATAACTTAACACCATTTTCTGCTAAATCTCAAAACACTGTATCCAACAATCAGAACATATTATATTATCATTCACTACCTTTTATACCATCATTAACTCCTAAATTAATACAAACACTTAAGGTTATTGACAATATAAAAAAAGCAACAAAGAACATCAAAACCATTTCATCTTTATATTCCAAAACTAAATATCCTATAGACAAATTAGATCAAACAACTGTAGTATACAGCATTGGTTGTACTCAGTGTGAAGCATAGTATATTGGTGAGACTGGAAGAAATCTCTCAAACCGCATTATTTCTCACAAAAGTGATTGCAGAATTAAGAAACTATCTTGTGCTTTGGCAGAGCATGTAATAGACAAAGACCATATAATGGATTTTGATAATATTAAAATTTTATGTAGTGAAAGTAATAAATTTAAAAGAACTTTTTTGGAAATGGTTTGTATTAGCAAAAGTGATAATAATTTAAACAAAAGGTCAGAAATTCAAAATCTAAGCAAAATTTATAATTATATTATTTCTATGTAATTTATATATGCAATCAGTAAAATATCACATTTTGAATTTTCCATGTATTTGTTGCATTTTTTCAGGCATCTATCAATGGTGAATAAATCTTCATTTTTTTTTGTTACTAAACAAAAAAGAATTTTTTAAACAAAATTTTATTTTTGACAATATGTCAAAAACAAAAATTTTTAAGTTGGTATTTATGACATTTAGGCTGAATTGTAGCTATTCAATTTTTGTTTACAAATTCAATTGTTTTTGTTAAGAAACTTTATCAAAATTTATTTCAGAGAAACATTTATTAGAATAGGGCATTTTTTTAATAATATTTTTTGTAATAATGTTAGCAGCAGCTTTATATAAAAAACTAATTTTATTTGGTGAGTTAACAACAATTTTTTTTATTTCTAGTTCAACTTTGTAAGATATTTTGTATTTTTTAGAAGCTCTTGATAAAAATTGTAATCACAATTGAAAGCTCGAGTAAAAAATAGTCAACAAATAGCCCCTTTTATTGACTCCAACCCATCCAAAACATTTATATATATATATATATATATATATATATATATATATATATATATATATATATATATATATATATATTTCATATTGAATAGTACGTATAGTATTAAATATTTTGTAAAAGACTATCCGTTTGCAAATTATTTATCAATAATAATTATTCTAAAATTATACTAATTCGACCACATTCCATTTCTCATGATTGATCATATAGATTTTGAAATTAATAATGCCAAAATTCCTACCTTGTTCGTCTTCATCCGTATCATCTTCAAATTCTTTACATTCCACATTTAATGGACTGCTAGCTCGACCCGTTACACTATGACGAAGGTGTGCTATATATTTGGCAAGAATTTTTCCTACAAAACAAATAAATTTACTCTTAATATTTAAAAAATATTGACAGATTTACCACAATTATTTCCAAAAATGTTAAGTTATCGTTAAGTATATCGAACCGTAACACCATTTGAAAGAGTTATTTTTTCATTAATATTACAGAATGCAGGGCTGATTTAAAATGATTGACCTACTGTGGTCAATGGTCAAAAACAAAAAAATCCCTAAAGACTGACAGAACAATATTATCGTGCCAATATATAAAAAAGAACATGTAAACTGCGACATCTAATATGTCTGTCATCGGTATGCTTTAAAATATATACGAAAATAATAGAGAAGAGACTGAGACAAGAAGTAGAAATGGTATTGAAAGAAGAACAAACGGCATTTAGACCGGGAAGACAGATAAGTGACAACATATATATCATTAGGAACCTAATAGAAAGAAGCATAGATACGGGGGAAAACTAGTTTTAGCATTCATAGACCTAAGAGCAGCATTTGACACGATAGACAGACATATTATAGAGAAATGCTTGAGGAAAATAAATGTACCTAATGCATTGATGAACATTTTAGAAAGTACTTACACAGAGGTAAAAGGAAGGGTACAAATAACAGGGGAAATATCGGAAGCATTTAATTGGAAGAGAGGTATTAAACAAGGAGATAGTCTCAGCCCTTTGCTATTCATAATAGCAAAGGGCACAATATTCATAATAGCAAAGAGACAATAATAGGTTACCACAGATTACAACCGGTAACAATAGAGTCCTTAATGTATGCAGACGACATAGTACTAATAGCAGATTCCAAAAATAAAATGCAGCAACTAATGGATATATGGGTAGAACAAATAGAAGAACTAATAATGGAGATAAACAAGGAAAAAAGTAAGACAATGATAATCAGCGGCAAAGAAGATAAGGAAGATAATCAAAAGATAAAATGTAAAAACTTAGAATTGAAAATAGTAACAACTTACGAATACTTGGGAAGTATAATAACTAATGACGGAAAAATAGATTGGGAAATAACAAATAGATTAAAGAAATCAAACAAGTTATACTACGCGTTAGTCCCAATAATGGGAAAAAGAGAACTTGCACGAGAAACAAGAATAAAAATATATAACACAATAGTGATACCGACTGTGCTCTATGCAAGTGAAAACTGGACAATTCTGGAAAAACATAAGAGCAGGATAAACTCAATGGGGATGAGACATCTAAGAAGGATAGTTGGAAAGACAAAAGGAAAGACATAAAGACAAAAGTCTATGAAGCAAAAAACATCGAAAAAAGAAAAAGAGACAGACTAAGAAAAAAATGGATACAGCAAGTAGTAGAGGCGGGAAAACTTAAACAAAAATCACTCGAGGAATTGAAAATAATGGCAGGAAACAGAAAATAATGGAAGAGGTGGGTAAATGAAAATTAAAATAGTTAGCCCAAATCCGACACCCTGATAGGGTCAAAAGAAGGGGAGAAATAAATAAGAAAAAAAGACCTACTGTGGTTTGAAGTTTAGAAAAACGGCGTGTCATTTGTGAACACCTTGTTTTTAGAAACTCGATTTCGATGTAAATTCGATTGAAATATATCTAAAAAGGCTAAATTTAAACTTTTACATTACAAACGATCTAAAATATTTAAAACTATTTTTTTCTGATTGCACAAGTATGCTTTTCAGAACAACTTTAGCTATAAATTCCAACCAATTTCGTTTTCATGAAAGCATTTTCCGTGACGTGAGATGGCTTGTAATGTAAGTTTAAATTCAGAATTTTTTAGCCATCTTTCAAAAACCTTATATTTGTTGCCAAAACGCAAAATTAAAATTTTATTATAGGTTTTGAAGATTATGCTTTAACAATAGAAATTCCACAAAGCTAGGTCAATGGAAATGATAAATTGTATTGATTTCTTGAGAATCGTAAAAAATGGCAAAAATCGTGCAACTTTATTTATTTAACAACTTTATCGACACTAACTTTTTTTAACGCAAAATGCAAAAAATAAGTACAAAAGCTGCATTCTTCTTCTTCTTCATGTGCCATCTCCTCTAAGAAGGTTGGCAACCATCATGGCAATTCGCACTTTCGACGCCGCCGCTCTAAAGAGGTCAGCCGAAGTGCAGTTAAACCAAGCTCTCAAATTATTCAACCAGGAGATGCGTCTTCTTCTGCGATTCCTTCTACCCTGGATTCTTCCTTGCATTATTAATTGCAACAAGTAATAACGCTCGCTCCTCATAACATGTCCCAGATATTGGAGCTTTCTGAATTTAACTGTATTTAAGACCTCTTTATCTTTTCCCATTCTTCTCTACACCTCTACATTCGTGATTCTATCTACCCAACTTATTATTAATAGTCTTCTGTAGGCCCATAACTCGAAGGCCTCCAATCTGTCCGAAACATCTTTTTTTAAATCCCAAGCCCCAACCCATAAAATAATACGGAGAACACGTTGCATATCAGAAGTCTTACCTTTAAAGTAATTGAAATGTCCCTGCTGCAGAGTACTTTTTTCAGTTTGTTGAAAGAATTTCTTGCCTGTCCTATTCTTGCCTTAATCTCTTCTGTGTATTCATTATTTTCATTAATTATTGTACCCAGATATTTATATTTTTCAACTTTTTTAATTTGTTCTCCATGTATTGTTATGTTTTCTTGGCGCTGTTGGGCTTTTGTATTCTTCACCTTTAAAACGCATTTTGATTTTTGCCGATAAGACACGGTGATCAAAAGATATCGAATTTTTACTGTGGAGTTCATACAAATTTTATTTAAAAACTTGATTTTGCGCGCGTGACACGTTTAAAATCGCCGGTTGCTGCAAGCGTTGTTTCACACAGAACAGTTCATTCTACACAAAAGTGCTAATACAGATATTTGTTCAAAATTATCTCAGTTACATTTCTTGTTATAAACATTTTTTTACGGTATAGATATTCTTGGTAAATCGATGTTTTCCGTTTTCTGTTCCTACGAGTGGGGGTTTTAGGGGAAAGTCCGGGGACAGGAGATTTAAACTTTTTTGCATATTTTTTGGGGTCCCAAAGTTGATATTTTGAACAACATTCAGCTATTTCGCCTTTTTAGTGATCAAATCCTTAACGACTGGACTATTTATTCTATTAAATAAATCAGCAAAATATTAAAAGACAAGTAAAAACTTAAAAGGCAACTGTTATGGAGAACAAGGGGTCCATAAAATTGTGAATGACTTTATTAACCTTACTCTGGCCCATTAAACCCGTTTAAATAGTAACATATAATATAAGTTACCGCTTTATGATGAAAGAAGAAATTTATGCTGCTTAAAAGATATATTTAACAGGTGAAAAAACCGGTACCCTACCTGATCTTGAACTAGCAGCTCTGTCTTCGAACTCACTTCTACTTAAATCACAGACTTCGGGACCAGTTCCGGGAAATCTTTGTGGGTCTGGTTTCGGATGTAAAGAAAATTTCCTAGTACACCATTCCAACCATGACTTTATGTGGGTGGTGGTCCATTCAAAAGGATCTGTAAAAAGTCACTTGTTATTAACATAATTTAAATTATATAGTGATAATTTAAAAATTTGATTTAGTGCTTTAAGTATCATTATCGTTGTATACTATAGCGACTTTCACGAGACTCGCATTACTTGACATAAACACAAAATAATAATTAAGAGTTTTTTATTATTTTAATTTTCTTTTCATACCATTATTGGATATTGTGGATTAAAAATTGGTGGATGAACCAAAACATGGTCAATACGATTACCAGACCTCGTATAGCGTATTTCAAACATGCGATGCAGTGTACATGAATCGCAAACTGCAGAAAGGCAAAGTCCAAGTTTGCCAATTTTTCAGGAGAGATAAAAAACTTGGTAAACACAAACACACTACTGGTATTAATTTTTTTGCATTTAAGGATTATGTGATTGGGCATTCTGGACTACTACAGACTTATAAAATATTTAAATATTTTAAGAGGAGAGGGTAGAGAATTTTTTTGTGTTAAGGACATGTTCCCTTTTTGCCGTAATCAAGAAACTTTAAGAAGTTCTAAGGAAAACAATCAATATATAAACAGAATATTTTATGAAAAATTTTAATGAAATAAAACAATGTCTTATACATGAAATAAAGCAATTAAATCATAAATTAAAACTTTGAAGTAAATTTCAGTTCAAGTTTTTAGTTTTCTTCTGTTAATGCCGGTGTAATTGGCCATGACAAAATCGGATTCCAAAAATTAATTTTTTCTTCCGGGATGTATACCAATGTTTTCTTCAGGTCTTCCATTTTCTTGTTGTTAATTGGAAGTACAATTGAATATGCTCTTCTAGTAGGAGCCTGAATTGGCTGTACTGTATTCCGTAGTTTGAATTCATCCATTATGAAGCCGCCGATGTTCATCTTACATTGAACCGTGTTAGGATTCTTTGATGAAAAAGTCATTTCTCTGTATTGTGATATGGCAAAAGCCCTTTTTTGGTTTCTTGGGACATTTTTGCTATACGAATCATCACTTAGGCAGGTTTTTTTATAAAACTGGGGCCACCATGACCTAAAGTCAATGAAATCATCAGCAATCATTTTAATAACAGAAAATTTGCCGTCAATTTTGGATGATTTCATTATAAGCTCTTCAACCTCATTAATAGTATAATATCGTTCTTCTTGCTTTAATTTTCTTCTGATGATGCCAAAATCTCTGTCATTTGGCATAAAAGAGTGGCCCCTAACAGGAAAGGTTAGTTTGACTTCATTAAACTTTTTTATCTCACACAAGTACATCATCATGCGAATCACAGTATTATTTTTATTTTGCCCTGCGCAGTTGTCCCCAAACAGATAAAGGTTTTTTACACCACTGCCAATTTTGTTTTTTATGTACCAATCTAACATAGTACAAACTTCGTTTGAGCCTTTACCCTCTTCACCTTCATGATAGATAAAAATTGTACATTCCCGTGTCGCGAGATTATGCACACTAAAAACGTTTACAGTGAGCTGTCTAAGGTAATAGGTATCTTGCACAGGAATACAAAGTAGAGATACGTTGGCCATAAAATCTATGCAGATACCAACATTTTTTTCAGGCATACTGACACACTGCGTAGTCACTTCTTTCAGTGATGCATAGAACTTTTTAGATTTACGTTTATATACTGTTAGCTCGGCGACAGCTACTCGCTTTGCATTCTCATTCAAAACAGGACTTTTTATTTTTAAATTTAGTTCCTCACATGTAACACATGCATCTTTAATTGGTTGGGCAAAGCCAATAGAAGGGTAGTTTTCCTTGAAATATGTCGAAAAAAACTTGTAGGAGAGCCTTTTCTCAGTTCCTAATGTTGAAATAAGGAAACTATGTTCTTTTTTAATGAATATGTCGTACATGATTTTTAAATTCATATTAGCTGAAAAATACTTTCTTTCTTTTCCTGTATAGTGATGTACTTTGGTGGGGAATGATTCTACATGGGCCCTTAATTTAGATAGTACGGACCCAGGTATTGCATTTCCTGAAACGTTTTTTCCTCTGTTGTCAGTTGCTGTTTCATTTAGTTGCAATAGATGGGACAAACGGTAACACTGCTTTGCAGTGTATCCATAGGTTTTCATAAATCCATTTTTACATACTTTTGTATGTTTTCCATTGTGTACTACATAATAAATTACACTGAAAACCTTGGGTTTCGCGGTTGACGAACTAGACCTGGGTCTTTCCCTTGCAATCTGACTAACTTCCATAACAGATTGGATGTAAATGTCCTGTTCCGTTTTGGTTGTCATGTTATGTAGTTTGGCGAATATTTCAATCATACCTTTTTCAGTAGTTTGGAAATTAGAAGGGGAGTTAGACAAGGATGTGTTCTGTTGCCTCTGCTGTTTAATCTTTACTCCGAGTCTCTATTTAAAGAAGCATTGGAGGATTCCAAGGATGGAGTCAATGTGAATGGCGTAAATATCAACAGTATCAGATACGCCGATGATACAGTGTTAATTGCGGATTCTGACTTAGGTCTACAACGACTCATCGACACGACCAACTCGACCTGTGAGCAATTTGGTATGAAAATAAACATTAAAAAAACCAAAGTGATGTCAATCCGAAAAAACCAAAAAGTACCTCAACCTTGCACAATAAATGGGCACATTTTAGAACAGGTCAATAGATTTAAGTACCTGGGATGTTGGATCGATAGCAGCCTAAATCCTGATCTAGAAATAAGATCGAGAATAGAACAGGCCAGAAAATCTTTCGAAAAAATAAAAAAACTGCTTTGTGATTCTCGAATAAAACTCCAAATTCGACTACGTTTATCAAAATGCTACATCTGGTCGACTCTTCTATATGCAGTTGAAACGTGTACCCTTAAAACATCAACCGTAAATAATTTGGAGGCATTTGAAATGTGGATCTACCGGAGAATACTCAAAATTTCATGGACATCGCATACCTCAAACGAAGAAGTGCTGCATAGAATAGGCAAGGAAAGAAAACTTTTTAACAGTAAAAGTTAGAAAAACATCATATCTAGGCCACATACTGAGAAATAATAAGTACCAATATGCCCAACTTATAGTGAAAGGAAAAATCGAGGGAAAGAGAGGCCTAGGAAGGAAAAGACTATCGTGGCTCAGAAACATCCGACAATGGACAGGGCTAAATTTTGAACAGCTAATAAGAACAGCTGAAGATAGAGAAGAGTTTAAAATTGTAGTAGTCAACCTCCATTGAGGAGAGGGCACTTTAAGAAGAAGAAGAATCAATCAAAATTTTCTTAAATCTCCCAAAAAATGTGTTGGAAGTCCTTGTCTAATTACTAATTCCTTTGAAAAAGGTAAATTTGCAGAGTGCCTAAAGACAGCCATTATTATTCCTCTTCATAAGAGTGATGAAAAATCGAATATCTACAACTATAGACCTATTGTATTACTACCGGTCCTATCCAAAATTTTTGAGGGACTTATAAAACCCTGACTTATGTCCTTTCTCGTTGAAAACAACATTTTATCACAAAGTCAGTTCGGCTTTTTATTTAATAAATGTATCAGTGATGCTATGTTTTCCTTACTACATGATGTCTATCAAGCACTAAACAATAATCTTTACACTGCCACTGTTCTTTGTGACTATACCATAGCTTTTGATTGTATAAATTACGACGTTTTAATTAAAAACTAAATTTCTACGGATATCAAAGTATTTCTTTGAATTTGTTCCAATCGTACTTGGGGAATAGGAAACAACTAGTTAACATAATTAATACTGACTCTAGGCACAAAAGCATTGTATATGAAGTACCACAAGGTTCAGTGCTGGATCCTCTACTTTTACTTATCTTTATAAATGACATCACTAACTTAAAAATCGATGAAAAAATGTTTCTTTTTGCTGATGATACCAAATTCACCTGAAGGAACTCTAATATTGCAACTTTTCATGCAACTATAACTTCTGATCTGCTTAAAATAAAAGCCTGGTCAGACTCTAATTTACTCTCTTTTAAATTGGATAAGATAGTAGCATTATCTTATAAAGGGTCCTTCAACCCTCGCTTCTTATAACAGTCAGATCAGTATTCTTTATTCTGTAAAATATCTTGATATGTTTATAGACGGCAACCTTAATGGTCCGTTTATATCGATTTGTTAAGTAAGAAACTAGCTTTAGCCTGCTATTCACTAAGATCTGTTTCGAAGCTCATATTTTTCTTTCAATATAAGGTTGAATGTTCGAATAATTAAACTTTGAGGGTATACAAGGCAACTATCGAACACGGTGATTAATTTAATCTTGCCCAAGTACTTTCGATCAATAGATCATCTTCAGGGGCATTTCGTCAGTTGTGGCCTATCCGACATGAGTAGAATGTCATAAATGTAAAATTTGGACATAACAATACAAAATACAATACACAAAGACAAACACTTTAAAATTTTAAGGAGAAGCTACATGTTGTATAGGTTCTGTCTCCGGCTTCTATACAACGTGTAGCTTCTCCTTAAAATTTTAAAGTGTTTGTTTGTCTTTGTGTATTGTATTTTGTATTGTTATGTCCAAATTCTACATTTATGACATTCTACTCATGTCGGATAGGCCACAACTGACGAAATGCCCCTGAAGATGATCTATTGATCGAAAGTACTTGGGCAAGATTAAATTAATCACCGTGTTCACTAGTTGCCTTGTATACCCTCAAATATTTTTCTTTGTTCGAGTATTATCTTCGATATGGTCCTCTTTTTTGGGGTTCTAGTATAGCTGCCCAATCTGACGGTATTTTAAATTACAAAAAAGAGTAATACCTATCTTTTTGGCCTCAGTAGAATAACACATTGCAGAAACTGCTTCAAAAATCAAGAGATTTTAACTCTTTCCTCTCTATAAATTTTAGAAACTGTTTGCTTAATTCGTAAACACCTACATGTTTTCCAGCAAGACCTAATCATGACTACTCCACCAGAAATTCAACCTTTCATGTGTAACAAAATCTATATTGTATTCGGCAAAATAATTATAAAACCATCTTCCTTTGCAACTTCAGTCTACAACTTCTTTCCTTGAGTTGGTGGATTCCCCTAAAATGACAAAAGCCTATCTATCTGAAAGACTATATTATTCAGAAGAGTTTCTTAACTTAATTTAATCTTAGTTTAAATTTTGCAATGGATTGTCTATTTTATTATCTTTGATTTTGTGATATTGATGATTTGTCTAATTTTAGTAGATTTTAAATTGTTATTGATATTTTTCTGATACAATAAAGCATATTTCTATTTCTATTTCTAGATATGTATATACAGGGTGTCCCATAATTAATTGGACATTAGCTAATGGGTGATAGCTGACATCAAAATAAAGCGTTTGAGCTCAAATTGCTTAGGCAAAATGTTGCTAGTTTTCGTTCTACAGGGTGATTCATTAATATTTTTTTATATTATTTTTAGGGATATATTGAAAACTATTCAACCGATTTAAGTAAAATTTGGTATCTTGCTATTATTTAGTATGCTTAATATGAAAATGATATTAGTTTTACCGATGACATTAATGGGGCCATAATTTTTTTCCCGCCCTGTATAAACATTCTAGGAAAAAAACATGAAATAACATTCAATTCTACACAAAGAAGGTATTCTTGTTTCAAATCAAAAAAGTACACCGTTTTCGAAATAAACGTATTTTTAAGAGACGTATTTATTTTGCATAAAATAAAAAAAAAATTACAAAAACTTATGTAAATTCAAACATTATTCAAAAGGTCTTAAATAAAAGTGAATAAATAATAAATGTATTAGTAGTAGATAATTTTTGCAAACAAAATGCATATGATTGAAACAATTATTTTTATTAAACCTTTGACTCAGTAACAAATTTAAAAAAAAAAATCAGAAATTAAAATAAACAATGAAGTGAATATAAAACAATTAACAAAGTGAATAATTCAAAACGAAACAAAAAAAAAATACAATAAGTGTTCAAAATTTGCACCGTTGGATAAACTACATAATCTAAATATTTTGTGTAAGTTTTGTCTTATTTTAAATAATGAGTTTCTTTGGGCCCTAATTACGTTAACTCCCTCTACAATATTTTGCCATAACTCTTTACGGTTATTTATGTTTTTTATAAACAAGTGACTTTAGGTAGCCCCACAAGTAAAAGTCTAGGGGATTTAGTTCGGGCCTCCGTGCTGGCCATGGGTATACACTACCTCTACCAATCCACCTTTGAGAATAAATTTCATCTAGATAATTTCTAACTTTTAGGCTATAATGTGGTGGTGCACCATCATGCATGTACCAAGAGTTCCGTCTCAAATTTAGAGGTATGTCTTCTAAAAGAGTTGGTAAATCTTTTCTCAAAAAATTTAGATACGTTACTCCGTCAAGCCTAGTTGGTAATTCGAATGGTCCTACAATACAATCCCCAAATATGCCACACCAGATATTTATGGAAAACTCGTGTTGAAAATGATGTTCTTGAAATGCATGAGGATTTTCTGTCGCGTAGGTATGGCTATTGCGCCAGTTAAATACACCCCTTCTAGTAAATGTGGCTTCATCGGTAAATAAAATTTTATTATAAAATATTGGATTGTCTTAATGCCGACTCCCATCATAAACTGACTAAATCGGAGCCTTGCTGGAAAATCCTGTGGTAAAAGATTCTGTACTGGAGTAAAACGATATGGATACACACCGTAGATTTGCTTATACCAGTGGCCGCACAAACAAGCCTTGTACTGGTTTCTAGATCTTCTGCAACACGCACAACAATTTCATTCTCCATATTCGCATCAATTACTCTTGGTCGTCCAGCATACCTGTTTTTGGGATGAAATGACCCTGTTTCGCCTAATCTGCCGAACAATGATCTAATAGTTTTATTATTTGGTTGCCTTCTATTGGGATAAAATTCGAAATAGAGTTCAGCTGCTTTACGAGAACAAAAATTTTCCTGGGCATACAAACAGATCGTATAGCGCATTTCTACATTAGAAAATTCACTATGACGTGGCATTTTTCCTTTATCTTAAGTGGTTTATAAAAAGCTTAATAGCACTTTGACAAATAATGACTCGCACTGCACTTTGACAACTAATAATAAATAAATTCGTAGTTACCTTTGACAACTAATAATAAATAAATTCGTACTTACGCCTTGACTTTGCCATTAAGTTCACAGCATACCTAGGTACCTGCTTGTTTTGCGAAAAACAAAATACGTTTATTTCGAAAACGGTGTACTTTTTTGATTTGAAACAAGAATCCCTTTTTTGTGTAGAATTGAATGTTATTTCATGTTTTTTTCCTAGAATGTTTATACAGGGCGGACAAAAAAATTATGACCCCATTAATGAACCAATGTTACAGTAGGTGGCGCCACCTAGTGTCAATGGTAAAATTAATATCATTTTCTTATTAAGCATACTAAATAATAGCAAGATACCAAATTTCACTTAAATCGGTTGAATAGATTTCAATATATCCATAAAAATAATATAAAAAAATATTAATGAATCTCCCTGTAGAACGAAAACTAGCAACATTTTTCCTAAGCAAATTGAGCTCAAACGCTTTATTTTGATGTGAGCTATCACCCATTAGCTAATGTCCAATTAATTATGGGACACCCTGTATTATATCATCTCTTACTCAGAGGAGATCTTCTTCTTCTTAAAGTGCCTATCTGTTCCGGATGTTGGCGATCATCACGGCTATCTTAACTTTGTTTACTGCAGCGCGGTAGTCGTGTTATACCACTTTCCTAAATTTTGAAGCCAGGAAATGCGTCTTCTTCCCGGTTCACTCTTACCATTTACCTTCCCTTGGAGAATCAGCTGGAGAAGGCCGTCAGATGAGATACAAGTCATAAATCGAGTTTACCAATTGAAGAATGGCTACAACTTGACTTGACTTGACACTTAATCAATAATGATAATTACAAGGTAAAATGCACTATCAGGATTCAACATTCCTTATTATATTTAAATAACTTTTGGTTGCTAGTTCAAATAACTTTGTAAATTTTTCTAGTAACTGTTATACTTAATACCTTACGAATTACACAAAGAATTAAGTTGGTTTTAGTACAAGAAATAAAGTTACGTGTCATAAAATTATTTTTAATTCCCCGTCGCATATCACTCTAACAATAGTGCATAAGCGATTTATGATTTAAAGAAGAATGCAACCTAATTTAATAATAAACGAAAGACATTCAAATTTAAATACTTAATTAAAATTAAGGAATCCGAACCTGGAAATCCATTAGTTTTATCACTATCTGAACTTTGGATCACATCACAGAAGAGAAGCATACAGATAGTAAAAATAATTAAATTTTAAGTTTAGTCTTAATTCTCATTCATATTGTAATAGATGTTCTACTAATTGTAAAAATAAACTTTTTAAAAAAGTAAATTTCCATACAAATTATTTAATTTTAATAAAAATTATGTACTTGGTGGCATGTCCTGCAAATTAAAGTGTAAAGTTTGACTGCATGACTGCAATGTCCATCATTTTTCTAAAAAACGTTTCTATGTATCTCTCCTAACATCGAACAGCGTGCTATTTTGATCACCCTGTATATATACGTTCTAATAAATTAGAACTTTTTGTATTGATTTCCCACAGTCCCACTAGTAACCCGACTGTTTGATGTACGTGTATTTAACAAAAAAAATTCCAATTAAACATTATGGGATAATGGATTTAGAAGTAAGGATATTTAACAATATATTTATAGCGATATATTTATAGCAACAGGAAAATTACCTTGGATACATTATTTAATGTACTATAATAACAGCCGTCCTTGATTTTTAACCTACTCAGTGGGACTCCCTTTTAACTCGTTTATTAAAATGCTCTAGGATGAGAGATATTCAATCATTCGAACCAACATTACTCACCAAATTACAATCCGTTACTCTGTAATTTGAAGAGAGTTCGGACGAATTGCGACATTATTTTTAGAAAAAAAAACGTTTTTGTTTAGAGTTGACTAAAGTTACAGTAAGTAATTTATTTTGGTGAATAATTTCTTCCGAGAAATATTCTACTGTATTTATATTAACGATGTTGAATCATTTCCGCTTTAAAGAATTACGAATAATAAAGATTTTGGTAAACCGGATATAACTATTTTTATATGAGGTACCACATGTATTGTTGATCTATTTATATTGAACTTTTTTAAACATTAACTAAAACAAATACGAAGAAATGAATTATTAATGAATAAATATTTTGAAGTGTTGGAGTTGGATGGTGAATGCACAAAATTTATAATTTATATAAAATAACATATGGATGAACCTTTATATTGGTGTGGTACGCTATACAGCGTGTAGGCTCTTATGCTGATTGGATCATACGTAGGGATCCTTCTTCTTATTATTGTACTGATATCAAGTATATCGCACCAGTTTCTTAATTTTCTGAACCATGAGTTTCTTTTGCGACATGGTCCTCTTCGACCTTCAATTTTGCCCATTAAAAATGGGTTTTAAAATATTATATTATATTTGTCGTCTCTTAAAATTTGGCCTAAATATGGAACCGTCTGGAGAAGTTCTACGCACTTGTACAAAATGCACTAAAATATACCAAAAAGCACGAGCTTACCATCATCATGGGTGATTTCAATGTCAAAGTTGGCAAAAGCAGAATAGAAGACATCATCGAACAACACGGCTTAGGCGAGAAACACGAAAGGGGAGACCGACTTATCCAATTTTGTCAGGAAGAAGATTTTATCATTGCTAATACCTGGTTTAGACTTACCCCGAGACGACTTTATACGTGGAAGTCACCTGCAGATACAGCCAACAATATCATCGGAAACCAGATAGACATTATTCTCATTAACAAAAGATTCAAGAACAGCTTGACTTCGGCGAAGACCTATCCAGGAGCAGACGTCTCATCAGATCACAACCCATTAGGGGGCCAGATAGAACTCAAACTAAAGAAACTCACCAAAAGTAAACCTAAACAGAACCTGGATAGTGATTCCATAGATAGATAGCCACTCTAAAAGACGCCGTAGTTCGTCAGAACGTAAGAGATGTAATGAGAAAAAAACTAGAAACCGCTAAACAACAAGAACAGAGTATAGAACAAAAATGGAGTTATATCAAAGACGTCATGCAAAATGCGGGAAAAGAACATCTGGAAAAGAAAACAATAATAAAAAATTAAGAATGGATAACTCATGACATTCTGCAGACATGGATGCAAGAAAAATGTAAACTAATCGAAGAGCTCCAAGTGAAACACGATCATATAAATATCCGCTGAAAGATTTGAGAAGCCATTGGTCAATACAAGAGAAGAAACACACACCTCCCCATAAACAAAGATGGGAACATGGCGACGATAGTTAAGGGGAAGTTGGTGACCTAGAAAATGTACATCGAAAAACTTTTCTGCGACTACCGAGGTAACCTTGCAGAAATAAATTGCATGACAAGACCGTAAATACTAGAAAGCGAGGTGAAAGTAGTTTAAAACAGTCTAAGAACGGTAAGGCCACAGCTCCGGACGATATACCCGTTGAACTTATTAAGGTGATGAGTAAAGTTAGCACAAAGGAGTTAACCGAACTGTTTAACGCTATATACGATTTAGGTAATATCCCAGAGGAATGGCTATTGTCAACATTTGTAACATAACCAAAAAAAAAACGATCTGCGAAAACGTGTGAAGATTTCCGAACTATCAGCCTTATGAGTCATGCACTTAAGAATTTTCTTAAAATCATACATGCCAGAATTGACAAGAAATGCAAAAAAATGGTGAAATGCAATTTGGATTTCGCAATTTCATGGGTATACGTGAAGCACTTTTCTCCTTATAAGTCCTACTTCAGAGATGTCGCGATGTCAGTTGTGATGTCTTTATTTATTTAAGCATTTGACCGTTGTCAGCATCAGGATTGAATGAGAAAGACATTCGGATCATCATAAATTTATACTGAAACCAGCGTGCTCAAGTCAAGGTCGAAGACCAGCTGACCGATCAAGTGAAGATCATGCAAGGTGAAGATATGGCAAGGCTGTGTGCCCTAACCAACTCTTTTCAATATATACTCTGAGGAAATTTTTACTGAAGCCCTCACAAACCTAGAGATGGTAATCCGAGTTAACGGTGAATACATCAATAATATCCGCTACGCCGATGACACTGTGTTACTAGCAACCAGCCTAAATGATCTACAAGCCTTACGGGCTGGACCTTAACATTAAGAAAACAAAATTCATAGTTGTCAGCCGTGCAAATTTAGATCCCGGAGCACTAATGGCAGGTAGCGAAGAGATCCAGAGAGTCGACAGATTAACTTACCTCGGAACCCTTAACTCACAATGGGACTACGCTCAAGAGATTAGATCCAGAATTGAAATGGCATCGTCTACATTTATTAATTTAAGATCCTTGCTGTGCTGCAGTGATCTCAGTTTGGGAACCAAGATGCGGATAGTGAGGTGCTAAATTCTTCCAGTGTTACTATATGGAGTTGAAGCGTAGACACTGACGCAAGCCACAGAAAGGGGAATTGAAGCCTTCGAGATGTAGATCTACAGAATGATACTAAGAATAACGTATGTGGACCATGTCACCAACGTTGAGGTCCTACAACGCATGAGAAAAGAAAAAGAAGTGCTTAATTTAGTGAAACAACGTAAGCTTGAGTACCTGGGGTACGTGATGCGGAACGAAGAAAAATATCGAATTGTCAACTCATTATGCGTTTCGCAGAGCAGTCAACAAAACCATGATAGCCTTGATGATGGCCAACATCCGGACCGTATAAGGCACTGAAGAAGAAGAAAATAGAATATTTTGCTGTTTAACGTTATTTAGAAGCTAAGACCTCTCAATTTGTAATATGGTTGACCCATTGAATTTTAAGCACCCTTTTAAGACATTAAATTTCGAACGCTTCAATGTGATTCAGCTATCTTACTCAAGCGAACTTATAAGTGAACATGTTTGTCTATCGTACATTATTATTAGCATATGTAGCATTTCAGAACGCGAATACGGAGACTCCAAGGAGTTTCGCTCTAACAAAGGTAGTTATTGAACCTGGTAAAAGTATTTGTAGCGATTGCTACTTATATATTCACTTCTTTGTCGCAGTGCTACTTACTGTTTAAGGTATCTCCAAGATATTTAAATTTCTCAACTCTATAAGTTATGTCGAGTCAATAAACGCTTGATGTTTACGTGAGGGTTCCCTAATCAGCGCGACCGCGAAGCTGAGAAGATCAGAAGCCACTCCACCTCGCCTCAATGCTTCAGACCATCGTCCATCCCACGATATCACGCTAATGCGCTATAGAGGCTACAAATCGGCTACAAATCGGGAAAATGCTTGTTACACGGTAGTCGTGAGTATAAGGACTCCCAAGCGAAATACACGTGGGGTTCTACTAGTTAGGCTGGAAAGCGTGAGGCGCTATATTCCTATTATCATCCCTGCTCCGAACTGGGTCAAGTTTGGAGACTCGGCACTCTAGAGTTTGGGCCCCTCCGTTTTTTCATTTCAAGCAAGAAATGTAGCAGAGATAATTTTAAACAAAAATGTTTGTTTTGCGGGAACAAACCATTCTCTCAGAAATAATGCATGAAGCGACCGGTGATTTTGGGTGGGTTATGCGGGCGAAATCAATTTTTTAAATAAGCTTTGTATCAACTTGATGGTAAAAATTTGATATCCTTTGATCAGAGTCTCCTATCGAAAAAATCAAAATGATTTTTAAAGGTGAAGAGTTAAGTTTCTATTTCTTCATTTCTAATTACTTAAGTGGATCGGTCGCTGTGATTAATTTTCAGAACCTAGAACATTAAATTTCGATTTTGAGTTTTAACAACAAATGAGGCATTTGAAATATACCTAAAAAACGTCGAATCTAATCTTTCATATTACAAACAATAGTACGTCACTGTAAAATCAAAAAGAAGCCGTTTTAAACGTTTTAGAACGTTTGTAAGGTGAAAGTTTAAATTCAGTGTTTTTAGGCACTTCAATACCTCATATTTGTTGCCAAAACTCAAAATCAAAATTTCATGTGATAGTTTTTGAATATTATGCACTAACAATTAAAATTCCAAAATGACCAGTCAATAAAAGTGTTTGATCTTTTGAGGATCGTAAAAAATGGCAAAAATCGACTAACCTTATTTATTTAACAGCTTCATAGAATCTCTCTATACTTGCAGCACAATACAAAGAATGCATAATATGAAATCTACACCCTTCACTTTTAAAACGCATTTTGATTTTTGTCGATAGAACACTTTGACCAAGGATATCGACTTTTACCCTCGTTAAAACAAGTCTATCAGCCACAGAATGTCTTATTTATGTTCAAAGATTTTTTTTTCTTTTATTACATTATTTGGGCGATAAAATACAAGATGAAATATTCACCTTATTAAGAGAAAAAGTTAAAAAATATATAATTGAATCCTTAAAAATGTGCAAATATTTTTCAATTATCCTTGATTGCACACCTAACATTAGTGATCAAGAACAAGTCACAATTGTTGTTAGAAAGGGTTCGAGAACATTCTTTAGGATTCTGCGAAGTTAGCAACACTACTGGTCAAGGTTTAACTGATTTTATACTAAATTTTTTAAAGTAACCTGATATTAATATTACCGATATGCCAGGCCAGGGTTCTGACAATGATGCCAATATGCAGGACAAACACAGTGGCAAAAAAATCTCAGATATTCATTCCAGAGCCTTTTTTGTCCCTTGTGCGGTACACAGCCTTAATTTAGTCGTGAATGATGCAGCAAAAAGCTCGGTTGAAGTTACCAATTTTTTCAGTACTATTCAGGAACTATATGTCTTTTTTCGACATCAGCATAAAAAGAAGTGCCTAGGTTAGCTAAAACCGATCTCTGATACTCGGTGGGAGAGTCGAATTGATGCCATAAATTTATAATGATACATCTAGCTATAATGACACAAGCAGTATTGCAAGTTTCCTGATTAATCAAATAAAATTATTTAAATTTATATGTTTCTTAGCTGTTTGGTACAACATTTTATTAAAAATAAATGTAGTTACAAAATCATGCAAAAATCTGAAGTTAATTTACCGGAAGCTGTACAAATGTTAAATGGAATTAAAATATTTTTAACAGACATGAGATCCGACAATGGGTTTATAAATTTCCTCAATGAAGCTAAAAAATAGCTCAAGAAAAGGATGCAGAAATTTAATTTCCTGCAGTTCTACAGTTCGGCCAAGAAGAATAAGAGTTGCCAGTCACTGTAGCTTATGGGGAGCGATTCTTTTCAAAAATTAAATTAATAAAAAACTCCTGAGATTTACCATGAGCCCATTCAGGCTTACAAATTTAGCTATAATAAGTATTGAGGAAGATATTTGTTTTAATTTAGGTGTGACTGACTTAGTTTATTGAATTTGCTCTTCAAGAAAAAGGCAAGAAAAGTCGATTTTAGTATTTAGATGTGTATAACTACCTAGTGTTGTATTTCTTTTTCTTTATTTTACTTTATTTTTCGTAAAATAACTATGTAGATTTTTGTATTTTGGTTATACCATACCATTCTGTCTCCGGTTTCCGTACACAACGTAGCTTCGCCTATTTTTAAAAAATTTAAAGTGTTTGTCCTTGTGTAGTGTAGTGTGATGTACAATTTTATGTTTGTAACATTTTATTCTTGTTGGATAGGCCACAATTGACGAAATGCCCCTGAAGATGCTCTAGGAAGTGAAAGTACTTGGCAAGATTATATAAATAAAACTGTGCTCGATATCTGCCTTTTATTTGATCAAAGTTAATCTTAAATGTTCGAATTGTAGCCCTTGTTGTATTTGACAGTAGCCCAAACGTTGTACAAATTCTTGCTGTAAATTTTACTTACTTTACTTACTTGTATGTACTTTGTGTGCCATTGTTTTGCAAACATCGAGATTACTACTAACCTTACGAACAGAAGTGTGCGCATCTTCTTCAAAAGCAAGTAGAACATCTAACGCTCCTTTCAGATTACACGATTTCGCTCGTGCGGGAAAAAATCGCCCGGGCAATTTTTCTTGATCAACTGTTGAAGAGTACGAGACCTTTCACATTGCACGATTAGAACACGGGCACGTTTTGTAATCGTATTGCAGATGTCTAGTGCTACTAGAACCGCACGGCTACCGTATCGCCCTCTAGCTCAGTGGCCTACGTGACCAAATGCACGCTTTCACACTAGACGGTCTTTGGTCGTACGGGAACTGTCCCCAGTATTGTTTCTACCGCGTTCAGTTTTGGTGGTTTGTTTGCAAATTATGGAAGGAGTTGACAATATGCAAATCCTAGTTTTTCGGGCTACGTTAAAAATAGCGCACAACAGCTTCACTTGTCTCAATATGTACGTGAACAGCAAAATCAATCAAGGCCAACGCAGCAATCAACGCCTAAACAATCAGATTCACAATCCGAACTGGATAAAGCATCCGCATCTCAGTACCTACAGGGATTTAGTTACAGCGACTCTTCAGCAACTGAAACTGAGCATAGTGTGTCTATTTCGGCTTCACGAGATTCCTCGATGTCTGATCTATTTTGAGTGATTAAAATTAAATAAAGTATATTTGCTTATTCAAAAGGTTTTATTATATTACCTACTACTGTAATATTATGCGTACCTTAAACATATTGCCAGCATTTCAACAGGTTGTATACAGTTTCTGAACTGCGTGTTTTGTCGTTGTAGAACACTCTTCAGTTTCTCATGTAACTCATCAAAGGAGCGAACTGACATACGAAAGTAGTTGAAAAACTTTTGGTCATCGTTTCTAAGATCTTCAAATAATGTGTAGAACATCCCGACTTCCTCTCGTCTCTGATTAATTGGGTGAATCCAGTGAAGGCGATTGCGCCTTTGTCTTTTCCGACGCCGATACAGTATCCATAACGCAATAACTAGTTCGCGATCTATAATTTTCATCCAGACCAGACCAAATGTTCCGATGAACTGATAAAATGTACGATTTTTATCGTTCAATGTGAAGTAGCAAAACCACGATTAAAAATCGGGCGATTTTTTCCCGCACGAGCGAAATCGTGTAATATGAAAGGAGCGTAATGTTGTAACATAATTTACAGAGGGACGACCTGATTTGCGTGCATTTTCAACCGTACCAGTTTCTCGAAATTTCTTTTTAATCTTACATACTGTTGACTGCGTGATGGGTATTTCTGGATATTTATCATTAAATAAATTACACAACTTCCCTCTAAGTTCGCGATTTGTCTCCATACACAATCATCATGAGTATTTCAATTCTTTGCTTTACACTCAAATTCATTTCTACTTAAAATTAATTCTAAGCAATAATACAGAACATTCACGAATTAATACAATTATTGTATTGCTTAATTGTTATTGAACGTTACTAAAAATAATTACAGTATACCAAAAACTAGAAGTGGGCTACTTTTTTGCAATTGATAATAAATAATTTATTTTCTAAGCGCATATCTTTCAAATTATATCCATTAGACCCGAGTATTATACTTTTTTAAAATCAGCTCATTTTTATCGATCTAAAAATGTCCTAAAATACAGGGTGTGGAATTTAAAAAAAGAGCCGATGACGTCATCACCGTAATGTGTATCACCTTGTACAATGAAATTTTATTGTAAAATGCAGAACATTAAATTTAAAAATCGACGTGTTTTAGATTTTTGTAAAAAGGCTTTTCATTTAGGAAATATCGAATTTATTCCCTACTTTAAGGACACACTGTATATTGTAGATATAATATTTTGCCAGTTAAATATTAATGATTATTATGTAGCTAAATTTTTACGCATTTTCGCACACTTATTGGAATGTAATAATCATAAGTAAAAAAAAAAAAGGGTCCAACACACATCCAATTAAGGTAAGAGTTATTTCGGTTTGTCGATACAGATACCTGTGAGTAATTCTCTTGGTATGCGCAAACTCGTTTAGATTGAGGTCCGAGGAATTCATTCATGAATTAATTTCTTCTTCATTCCCCTCCGGTCATCCACTCATAGGAAGAGATTATATCTATATAATTTTTTTAATGTTGCGGAACAGTAAAGTTATATACCTGTTATACTCTTACAATTTACTATTATCTCTTATACAGGTAGTTACATAACGAAGGAAATTAAATAAAACATTCAGTATTCTTAAGTCAATTCCTAAAAAATTGTTTACGGCTGTTGTAACCAACTAATATTTAATTAAATATATAAATAATAAAATTAACGCCTTCATTAGAAATAGTTTTTAGTAGGAAATTAAACATTATATCACATTTAGAAGTCACTTCTTGATTTCCAGCTTATCAATTACTTCTTTGATTTCAGATTTCGTGAAAGGTTTAAGATTTCATGGATGCTTTTTCTTTTTCTCTTTCAACAAAAAATAGGGGACTTGCAACCATATGTACTTAATCTCTATCAGTTTTAGCCCAAGTTATATTTTGTTTGGTTGGTTGCTTTTAAATTAGAAGAAGACAAGGCACACAAAGTAGTTATCTGTGGTATCCCGAAAACTATTGAAGTTGAAAAAATTAAAGAATATAAGGAAGTCAATACTTTGAAATTAAAATCACTAAAGTAATTAACATGAAATCAAGTAGAACTGACAATAAAGAAATTTTTGGCCTAGAAGCTAAGCTAATTGCATTAAGTACTAATCTCGAAGCTGTATCAGTGAGTATTACATAGCAAAAACATATTATAATATGCAACATTTATTAACCACATCCTAGCGAGCTAGACCTACAAGAACTAAATAACCTTCTTGATCAAATTCCACACCCAAAAATAATTTTAGGGGATATGAACTGTCATCATTCTGCATGGGGAAGCTCTAAAACAGAAAAATACGATAATCTAATGAAACATCTCATTGAATCTTCTGATCTACTACTACTTAATTCAGGGGAACCTAGCAGATTTAATTCCTATAGCGGCTCTTTTTCCGCCATAGATTTATCATTATGTAGTCAATCCTTATCAACGTTTCTCACGTGGAATACTTTAAAATCCTTATATGTGATCACTTTCCTATATCATTAAATGAAATTCAATCTCCTAATTTTCTTGAAGTTGCTTTAGTTTCTTTTGGAGGTCATTATTTTGGTTGTCCAAATTTAGTTTCTCCTTTTCTAGATCTGCTATCTTGGTGCGCAATCCTCGGGAAGCTTGAAGGCTATTGCTCACCCTGGATCTATAATCCGTGGTATTTTTTTTTCTCGGCCTCTAACTCGGCCTCGACTTTCTGAATCTGATCCTTTAATCTATGAATAACGCTATTTAATTCGTGGATACATTTATCATGATTTGATCTTTTATCCTCAAGTTTTTTTTGCAAATCTAAAATAACCTGATTCGCATCTTTAGTTAGTTTTTCCTGAACTTTTAGACTTTCTTCAAGTTCTTCAATTTTGCTTTCTGAACCGATATGAGTCTTATCGTTAAGTAATTTTTGCCAATTTCTTACTATTTCCCTAATTTTGCCTTCATGCTCTATCAGAACCATATCTAAATGACTTTTTAATTGAGTTCCTTCTCTTTTTAAAGCTTCTATTTGATCATTTAAATCCCCGGCATATATTTCTGATTTAATTACACTATCTAATAGCTCTATAATATTATTTCTTCGATCGAGTAAGTTTTTGCAAATTTCCGTCAAAGTTTTGGGAATATTTTCGATTGATGTTTGCATTCCAAAAACAACTTCAGCTGGGACACTCTCCCCTGCTCCTGCTTCAATATCTTTTTGAGTTTCTTGAATCCCTGAATAAGGTATTAATTTAATTTCATCTAAACAAACATTCTTTCCAAATTCTTCTAATTTCTTCTTGATATGTACCAAACTTTGATAGAGATCAAGTACTGGTTTCTGTTTTTCAATTAAATCTTTATGAAAAAGCATTAAATTAATACCTTATTCAGGGATTCAAGAAACTCAAAAAGATATTGAAGCAGGAGCAGGGGAGAGTGTCCCAGCTGAAGTTGTTTTTGGAATGCAAACATCAATCGAAAATATTCCCAAAACTTTGACGGAAATTTGCAAAAACTTACTCGATCGAAGAAATAATATTATAGAGCTATTAGATAGTGTAATTAAATCAGAAATAGATGCCGGGGATTTAAATGATCAAATAGAAGCTTTAAAAAGAGAAGGAACTCAATTAAAAAGTCATTTAGATATGGTTCTGATAGAGCATGAAGGCAAAATTAGGGAAATAGTAAGAAATTGGCAAAAATTACTTAACGATAAGACTCATATCGGTTCAGAAAGCAAAATTGAAGAACTTGAAGAAAGTCTAAAAGTTCAGGAAAAACTAACTAAAGATGCGAATCAGGTTATTTTAGATTTGCAAAAAAACAACTTGAGGATAAAAGATCAAATCATGATAAATGTATCCACGAATTAAATAGCGTTATTCATGGATTGAAGGATCAGATTCAGAAAGTCGAGGCCGAGTTAGAGGCCGAGAAAAAAAATACCACGGATTATAGATCCAGGGTGAGCAATAGCCTTCAAGCTTCTCGAGGATTACGCACCAAGATAGCAGATCTAGAAAAGGAGAAACCTAATTTTCTGATCGTCTTATCAAGTCGACATTGAAAAGAAAATTAAAAACTATCATCCAAGTGATGATATAAACAATAAAGTAGCACATGCTCTATTTTCTAGAATCCATGCTTTTAATCCATGCTTTAAAAGCAAAAGAGATAACTGGAGAGAGTATGTATCATTTACCAATTCTTCACCCTCCGTTTTTATCTGGAATAAAATTCGTAAACTTAAAGGCTCTAATTCCTATAGGCATATAAACACCTTAACACACAATAATAAAATTAATCACTTAAAAAAATACAATCGCAGAAGCTTTAGCTGATGTCTATCAACAAAATTCTAACGACAAAAATATTTTTTACGAATCCTTAACATAAAAGAAAAACATAGAAACTTCTATAAGCCCCATGAACAACTCTGACGTTCTCTTATATGGTCCTATAATTCTTCAAGAGTTAGAGTTTTCTCTCTCAAATATATAAAATACATCTGCAGAACTAGATGATAGTCTACCAGTCTTCATAAAAAAACTTACTATTCAGAGTCAAATTAATTATGTTAATACCTGATTTATTTAATACCTGCTTCCTAAAGCATGAATTCCCAGACCTCTGGTCTTAAGCAATAATCATTCCCATTGTTAAGCCTAATAAACCAAAAGACAACCCTACCTCTTACGTACCCATCTCTTTTGCATGTTGCATGTGCAAGATCCTAGAAAAAATTTTAAACCTTCGCCTTATATGGTACTTAAAAAATAATAATTTTCTTACTCCCTTCCAAAGTGGTTTTCGAAGAGGTAGATCCATATTAGATAATCACGTTGCATTACAGACTTCAATTAATAAAGCTTTTGCAAATAACCAAAAACTAATAGCAATATTTTTCGATATATCCCAAGCCAACGATAGAGCATGGAGGCACTGTATTCTACAAACGCATTCAAGGTAACATACTTGAATTAATAAAAAAAATTTGTTAAATCGCTCAATTCAAGTTAGAATAAATGGTGTTACAAGCCCATCTAAGATACAAGTTAATGGAATTCCTCAAGGTTCGATTCTTCTTCTTAACATGCCATACACCAAATTGCGTAGGCGACTATCTCATTACTAGAATTCTGTTCTTGGCGGCGTGACACAGCTCACCTGTATTGTGTATTCCTGTCCATTCTTTAATATTCCTTAACCAGGATAATTGTTTGCGGCCGGCTCCTCTCCTACCTTCGATCTTTCCTTGTAGGATTAACTGTGGTATTTCATATTTTGCTCCTCTCAATATGTGCCCAAGGTAACCAATCTTGCGTTTTCGATTCTTAGTCCAACTTTATTCGTAATCGCTTTTAATAGTATTATGGATATAATTAAAGCACCCATTAAAGCTAGTCTTTGCGCAGATGACATTGTTATTTATACTAAATCGAATAATGTAATGACAGCAACTAAAATTATACAGAGTTTCCTAAATCGGCGTTATAATTGGACGATAAAATCGAGATTTGTTTTTCTATTGAAAAAAACACGATAATAAAAATTTAATAATTTAATATAATAAATTAAATTTAATAATTTAATAAAAATAAAACCCACCTCACAATTAGTCTAACATTAATTAATTTACCTTTAGAACAATCAAAAGAAATAACCTGTCTAGGTATAACTTTTGAGAGACCTTTAAATTAGAGTTCGCACATAAATAAACTACAGCTTTTCTGCCAAAAGAGATTAAATATACTCAAAATATTATCCAACAAAATTTGGGGTGCTGATCATAAAATATTAATTAGGCTTTACAAATCGTTCATAAGAACTTAAATCGATTATGGTTGTATGTGTTACGATGCTGCATGTAAAACCACTTTAAAAAACTAAACAGTATTCAATCCACAACTCAAGTTCTAACTGGAGAACCTCCCTTACATATAAGGCGACAGCAACTATCCTTGAACTACATTGCAAAGGTATCATCTCAGAAACAGCATCCCGTATTCTTCCACATCTGCAACCCTAGTCTTTCTCCTAACAATAAGAGTAAAAACTCTACACCCCTCATAGAAAGAATAAAGCTTACAACTTTCGATAGGAATCAACTTAATGTATCGCTATATATAAATGGAAACTTAATCCCATGGACAAGCAACCCATTAACTATTGACAACACTTACGAAGTGTCCTAAATCAACTACAAAGTCCACAATAATTAAATCTCGATTCATGGAAATTCTAGACCACTATCCTAATTATTTCCAAATCTTTATCGATACCTCTAAACCCGCAATGGTCACGCTGCTGCCTACCACTGTAAAGAAAATTCTTACAGGATATCGATACCAACAAACTGCAGTATATTAATTTCTTCTTCTTCTTCAAGTGCCATCTTTGTTCCGAAGGTTGGCGATCATCAGGGCTATACGTATTTTCGAAACTGCTGACCGAAACAATTCGTTGTTGCTACAGCTATACCATTCCCATAGATTCTTTAGCAAGGAGTTTCGTCTTCTTCCTATGGACCTTTTTCCTGCTATTTTCCCTTGCATAATTATTCGAAGCAGTTCATATCTTTCGCCTCTTGTAATGTGTCCCAAGTATTGCAGTTTTCGTTTTTTGATCGTAAATATGACTTCCTTTTCTTTATTCATTCTTCTCAAGACCTCGACATTTGTGACTCTCTCGGTCCATGATATTCTCAGGATTCTGCAATACATCCACAGTTCAAATGCCTCTAATTTTTGTATATAAATCTTTTTCAACGTCCATGACTCCATTCCGTAGAACAGCACAGAAAGTACTTAACATCTCATCAGGCGAAGTTTCATTTCAAGGCTCAAATCTCTTCCGCAGAACACTCTCTTCATTTTAGTAAATATGGATCTGGCTTTTTCTATTCTTATTTTGATTTCTGCTGTATATTAACAGGCGAAGCTATAGCTATTTTGGAAGCCCTAATCTTCCTCTAAAAGTTTGGAACGATAAAGTGCATTATCGGAACAGACTCATTAAATGTATTACTAAAATTGAAACAAATATATACCAACAACCCTATTATACAAAATATAAAAAACGAACTACAAACATTCCGATCATTAGGAAAGCGGCTTTTATTTGGGTACCTTCACATACAGGTCTTTAAGGAAATGAAAAAGCATATCCACTGACAAACAAAAGTTGAATGAACTCAAACCATACTGCGCTGTTGATGTATTTTTGGGTTTAAATAAAAAAAAGAAATGTTTAAAAAGTCTGGACAAAAGCAGAAAACTTACGAATATACAATACCAAAGGATATTTGCTCCAAATTTAGTCATGCGCAGTAAAGTTAGCATCACATCCATCTTGCTCATAAATGAACTAAAACCCAACCTACTGCTGACGCTAATAGGCTTAGAGAATAACGAAAACGATCTCATTAAATGCATATGGGACATAGCGTTTTAATTGTCGTATCCGCATTTGTCAGATAAATACCTAGATCTAAATTAATTTCACCTCAAGCTAACATCATTGTTCTTTCATGGCCAAAGATCACCAGACCTTTTGTGCTCCAGGAGCCAGGAGCACTGGGATGCTACGTGTTTTCGATACTGTAATATGAACTTGAAAGCTGGACATTTAAGCAAGAACATATAAATAAGTTACAAAACCGATGAAGCTTGTCGCATTGGTAATGACATAAATAACACTTAATTGAATCAAGTTCACAAATTCACATACTCAGAAGTAGTCATTAATGATAAGTGGGATCCAGATATAGAAATAAAGACACGGACAGAACAGGCTAGGAACATGTACAATAAATGAAAGCAATCTAACTATATTCGAAAACTAAGCTTAGACCGCTTTTAGCTTAGATTATTGTTTAAATGTAGCTTTACAACAGAATGTTCAGAATATCATGGACACAATACATTACGAATTGAACAGTATTAAATACCATAAATAGAGAGTTACTACTTATAACAACAATTAAGAAAAGAAAGACTACCTAGGCTACATAATGTGAAATAAAAAATATAATCTTCTACAACTAATAATTAAAGGGAAAATTAAGAGGGCTGAAGAGTAGGAAGAATAGCCATGGCATGGCTTCGCAATATCAGAGCTTGGACGGACATAAACGTTAAACAATTACGAAGAGTGGAGCATGATAGGGAACATTGTGATGTAGTGATTGCAAAACTCGCGCCAGAAGAAAAATAAGAACATAACAGAATAAAGGAGTGTATTACCTTAAGAGGACCTCTTAGCAATTGATAGTCTACATGTACTCATTTTATTCCGAAAAAATTAATAAAATATATTTACGTTTACTGTTTGATATTTTCAATCTCAGGCAGTATATTACCAAAAAAGACCATTAGTTGAAATAATTTTAGAGCTGGATTTGTACACAGAAAATGCTAAGCAAATTTTATCGTAAATAATAGAATAGGGCCTAGGCTCTAATTTATAGGAAGATAGGTTTAAATATTTAAAATACATTAAATATTAATAAATAAATAAAAATTAAAATAAAATAAAAAACAAAAATAAAATTCAGACTATTTTGAAGAAATGACACACTGTGTTAAAGAACAATTAGCAATGACCCTCAGGGAGACAATTCTTAGAGACTTATTAAATAACGTTTGCACAGTCGAATTCCAAAATTAAAAATAATAGAATACACCACAATCTATAAACTCGGAAAGAATGTGTCATTAAAAATCATAGTGTCTACAAAGTCTACAGTCTTTGTTTGTAAAGACAGCTTTTTCACGTAATGCCGGTATAAACCGATAGCACTACAGCCAATTAGTTTATTGTACATCATGGTACAATGAACACAAGGTATGATACATAATGTTCCAAAATCGGTTCTCGTCGCGCATGACGTAGTCAAGACCGCTTCTTCACGCAACATTTGAATGTAGTTGTATAGGAAAGACTTTTAATTTTAAGTTTTTTATATAATTTGGCCAATTTAATTATAGTAATTATAAAGAGATGATCTTTTATTACGCTAAGGTACAGATTAATCAACCTATACCCTAGACTACAGTTTGATATTTTAGATGTTTAAAAAGATACCAAAAAGTGGTAATGAAGATACACAAAATTTGTACGTATATACTGAACTTATAAACATGAAATCAAAATAAATAATGATAAAGTCAATTTATATCAGCATATATCTAAATTATTTTTCTATTATAAAATAGATGAATCAGTTAGTATTGAGTTACTTTAAATTATATTTAGAAAGAAGAGCACAGCGACAACAGGAATATCAAACAATAAATAAATCAGTTAAAAGAAAAGCAAGAAGAGACAAAAGAAGGTAGGTCGAAGAACTGGCAAAACAAGCAGAAACAGCTGAACAACACGACAGAACTAGGGAGCTTTACCAAATTACTAGACGACTAACAAAAAATGGGCCCAACTGTTCGAACATTGTAAGATCCAAGACAGGCGAATTACTTACTACAACAGATGACCAAGTAGAGAGATGGAAAAAGTTCAGAGATGACAAAAAATAATTTCTATTATAAAGTCACTATATACTGATGAGAAATGCAGCGTGACACACAATGGGATCAACAGTGACGAATTCGATGTACTTACTGGAGTTAGACAGGGATGCGTGCTTTCTCCGTTTCTTTTTAACATAGCTATAGACTATGTTCTCTCCAAACTAGACTCCGACACAAGAGGGTTACAATGGACGTTAACCACACGCCTAAGCGATCTAGAATACGCGGACGATATCTGCCTATTAGGTCAGAGGTACCAAAATTTAGTTTACCAATTTAAAACACTTTCCACGGAAGCCAATAAAATAGGTTTGAAAATTAATATTAGTAAAACCAAGTCCATGAAAATAAATGCAAGGAACAATACGCTATTTACGACAATATCCTCCTCCTCCGAAGTGCCTTCTCTATTGAGGTTGGCGATCAATATATCAAATTAATATACGACAATATACAGATTGAAAATGTGGAAAACTTTACGTATCTTGGAAGTGTCATAGCAGAAAATGGAGGTACAGAAGACGATATTCGTATGAGGATACGAAAAGCCCAACAAGATTTCAGCACGCTTAACCCTGTTTGGAGATCTGACGGGTATACTACTAAAGTGGTGTTGGATCGGTCACACACTCCGAAAAAATAGTTCCAGTATCGCAAAGACTGCCCTAGAGTGGAATCCCCAAGGGAAAAAAAAGAGGTCGTCCAGTACAAACTTCAGGATCCATCATGGACGAGATAAGAGGCCAATTATTATGTAAAAGAAACTCTAGCGGGTATATTTTGTTTAATATTTTTGATGGCACACGTAAACGTAATTATTTCTATATTCAGTTCACAAATCATTAATTAGTTAATAGATCTCGAATTAAGCTCAATGGTGGTGATAATTAAAATTCAATACATTGATGTATTTTTGCAACACATTACACATTCATTTATTTAAAACGGCTTTGTTATTGTACATTGCAATTAACATTTTGTTGTTACACAAAACAAATATGAATATATCACACCGACTAATGTTATTCATGGCATCGGAGCTATAACCTGACTGGCGCCGCAACATTTGGCGCCTCTGTATTATTGGCGGCTAAGTAATCTACCAAAAAAAGTTTTAGTTCAAATATCTTACAAAGAAAAATGATGCGTCTTATGTTCATAGAATTTGTCATTGCACTATTTAAGTATAATTAGAATTCGTAACACATGCAATTTATTTTTAATTTTAAATTATTTTAGATGTTCAACCTATTTGTCACAATATTTGTAGTCCTGGACAACTTATTCATTTTGTATACGTATATCTACTACACCCGACCGCAAAATTAGACGAAAATGACAATTTTTTTAGTGATATTTAAGCAGTATTAATAAAATAAAAATCGATTTTGTTCCCAATAAAAAAAAACAAAAATAATAAAAATATTGGCAAAATAATACCAGGATCAACTAAGGGTAATCAAATAAATCATATCTTGATTTAAAAAAAGTGGAGAAGAAAGATTATTCTAAACAGTTGAAAGCAAATTTAAGTAAGTCTCAAACCCTAACAATCTAGAAGAAAAGTGGGAAGAAATAAAAAGTCGCATTTCGATAGCAGCAGACAAAATCATAGGATATAAAAAAAATAAAAAGGAAAAAAGAATGCTATGAAGACGACTGCGAAACAGCAACCAAGGAAAAAGCCTAGCACGAAAGAAATAGAAAGAAAGATTCAGACAAATGCTCAACAAATAGAAAAAAGAGATGGATTGATGAACTTACAGAATAGTTGGAACTTCATAGCAAGAATAATGTAAAGCTATACAAATATCTACAACATCTTATCGAAAGCTTGAGTATAAATAGTGAGATGGGAATTACTATAAACGCTAAAAAAACGAAGTACATGCTGATTACAAAAAGGCCACAAAATATACATCACCTATTGACAATAAATGGTAACGTGATAGAACAAGTAGAAAAATATCAGTATTTGGGAACTTTGATCAATGAAACCAATGATCATACTGTAGAAATAAACAGACGAATAGAGATTGCCAGATCAGCATTTATACGAATGAAGCCACTCCTAACGTGCAAAAATCTAAATTTGGAGATCAGACTACGTACCATTCGCTGTTATATATTTTCAATATTATTATATGGAGCTGAGACTTGGACATTAAAAAAATGTAATTTAAAAAGAATCGAGGCCTTCGAACTCTGGTTATACCGCAGATTATTGAAAATATCATGGACTGATAGAATTACAAATAAAGAAGTACTGGAGAGGGTTGGTAAAGAAACAGAACTAATCATTACTATACAAACCAGAAAACTGGAATACCTAGGCCACGTGATGAGGGGACCAAAATATGAAATTTTGAGACTGATAATACAGGGAAAGATTCAAGGAAGAAGATCTGTTGGCCGAAGGCAGAACTCATGGTTAAAGAATCTACGTGATTGGTACCAATGCAGATCGATTGATTTGTTTAGAGCAGCAAGTTCTAAAATAAAAATAGCCATTATGATTGCCAACCTCCGTAGGGAGACGGTACTCTAAGAAGAAAAATACAAATATATAAAATCCCAAACAAGAAGAAACCAACAGTTAAGATTGATGTCAATATATGGTAGAACATTAAGAAGAGTTATTTAAGGCTAGAGAAAGCACTCACGAATGCACGGAAGAAACACTCTTAATGATAAAAACGAAATCGAAAATCCGTCATACGAGGATTTTTACGTGTGATAAAAAATCTACAGCAAACGAAAGCAGCAGGCCCAGACGAAATCCGAAACGAGCTAATAAAACAAGGCGGAGAAGAACTGCAACGAAAAATATACAACCTGATAACAAGGATTTCAGAAGAAGAAAGAATGCCCATAGAATGGAAAACAGGGTGGATATTTCCTATTTTAAAGAAAGGGTATACCACACAATTTCACAACTATAGAGGAATAACATTGTTAAACAGCTGCTACAAAATATTGACATCATTAATCAGACAAAGACTCTCAAAATTCATTGAAACTAAAATAGGAGAATATTAGCAGGGATTTAAAGAGAGAAGGTCAACAAATGACGCAATTCAAATAATCACACAGTTAATAGGGAACTGTTAAAAACATGATATCGACTTACACATCCTTTTCGTAGATTTTAAGCAAGCATTTGGCAACCTAATAAGACCCGACTTAAAAGAAGACTGTAGATTCTGGCAGCACTACAAGAAGCATGCTTGTAGTGCTGCCAGAATTTTGTCAAATTTTACCGTGCCAAAGGCATCATTGAAATCTACAAAAGCCAGAAAGAGTGGTCGATTGTATTCGATAGTCTTTTCTATTACCGTTTTAATGCTCTGTAGGTAATCATGTGTTCCAAATCCGGTACGAAATCCCGCTTGCTCTATTGGCTAGTAGAAATCAAGTTTTTTTCTCAAGACGATTCGTTACCATTCTTTTAAAGAGTTTGTGTAGGTGACTAACAAGACTTATAGGTCTTTAGTTTTCTAATTCATGGGGATCTTCTTTTTTGTACAATAGAATTACCTCAGCATTGTGCCATTTGTCAGGTATATTACTGTCCGAAAGGCACATGTTAAAAAAAAATTTTATTTGCTTAAGTAGGCAAGTGCCTCCGATTTTGATTGCATCAGTAACTACACAATCTTCGCCTGGAGATTTGTTATTCTTAGCTTTTCTTAGAGCTAGTTTTATTTCGTCCATTGTGATTTCCGGTAGTAGTTCGGATCCTTGGTTGACAATGCCCCTTTTCTTTATTAATATTTCTGGTACTTGATCTTCTCTGCTATTTGCTTTGTGTTGGCTTGTGTACAGCAATTTGTAGAAGTGTTCAAGTATTTTAAGGGGTTCCTCTCTGTTGGTGTTAAGATGACCCTTTCTATCTTTAATCTTTATTATCTGCCTTATCCCCGTTCTTAGCCTTTTTCTCAATACTTTGATACTTCTATTATTCTCAATGGTATGAAACTCATAAAGCTTACAAAAACGACAATGGAGTGATCGACAGCAGCAATAATAACAGATAGAAAGAACAATAAGAGCTACTGAAATAAAAGGTACAATTATTACATCTCTGTCGCAACTTGTGGCGTACGCTGATGACACAGCATTGATTAAGAGAAACCTAAACAGTTTAAAGAAAGAATTTACGAAGTTGTGCAAGAAAGCATCTAAGACGGGTTTGGCAATATATCAAAATAAAACAAAATACGTAATATGCTCAAGAAAAAATACAGTTATTGTGACGAAGTTAAATATTGGGGAGTATGAGTTTAAAAAGGTAGAACGCTATCTTTTAGTTTCCGTTAATAGAACTAGCGAAAGAAGCTTAGTTATCAATGAAAAAATGCTGGTAGAAAACATAACTTAGTGCAAATACAACAACTTTGTCAAAGATAAGAAGCTTACTCAGAATAATAAACTGAAAATTTACAGAGCAGCAATTAGACCAGAAATCACATATGTTGCCGAAGTAATGTGCCTGACACAAAAAAATAAATAAAAATTGGGGATTTTAGAGAAAAAAAATCATTTGAAGAATAGCAAGCCAATTAAACTTAGGTAATAATGAATTTAGAAAACTAATGAACTACGGAGTAAGAGAAATGAGAAATTGGAAGCAGTTTTCAATAATATCACCAAAAGGAGGCCAGTATCAGGCAGACCACGAGGAAGATCGAAGACGAGATGGAAGAACCAGATAATTGCGGACCTTAAGAAGATGGGAGTTAGAGATTGGAAAACCATACAGGAAATAATGAAGAAATAGAAGAAGAATAAGAAATAGAGTGCAGCATAATCGGCTTAAAGAAAATTTTATTAAATAAAAAAATAGGCAGTAGAGACATTAGAATCATATGTAATCTCTATTGGAACCGGACTGCAAAATAGAAAAAGTTAAAAATGAATTGACCGAGGATATCCAGATTTGCCGTGGGGTCCGACAAGGGTGTATTTTATCACCCGTGTTATTCAATTTATACAGTGAAGCCATCTTAGAATTAGCGATTACCGAGATCAGTGAGGGCCTTATAATAAACGGTGAGCCACTTAATAACATAAGATATGCTGACGACACCGTCCTTCTGGCAGGAACACTAGAAGAAAACCAAGTTCATGGTATTTACAAAAGCACAAAACATCAAAGTTAAGCTGAAGAAGTTAAGCTACTAGATAATAAAGAAATTGAACAAATATCTTCGTACAAATACCTTGAAGCATGGATCACAGAAGATACTGATTAGACAAAAGAAATAGGATGCCGCATTGAAATTGCACGTTCAATTTTTAATAGAATGAGAAAACTTTTTTGTAATCGCGATATCGATATATCGCTCCGGATAAGAATGCTTCGATGTTAGATTATCTTTACCTTTTTGTATGGAGTTGAAGCTTGGACACTTAAAAAATCCAACGTTAAAAACCTAGAAGCATTCGAAATAAGGTGTTACCGACGTATTTTGAAAATATCATGGATGGATCGCAAAACAAACGAACAAGTTCTCGAACAACTAGGAAAACAATGCGAAGTTTTAAATTCCATAAACATCAGGAAATTGAAATAGTTGGAGCACGTCATGAGAGGTGAAAAATACAAACTACTAAGGAATATAATGCAAAGTAAAATCAAAGGCAGAAGAAGCGTAGGAAGACGTAAAATCTCGTGGCTACGCAATCTCCGTGAATGGTTTGGATGCAGTTCAATTGAACTATTCAGGCGCGTAACCAACAAAATTATAATTGCCAGAATGATTTCCAATCTCCGATAGGAGTGAAACTTAAAGAAGAAGAAGAAGGAAGCGTCCTGTCTCCGATAATTTTTAACATCTACACGAACGACTAACCACAACCGTGAGGATTTCGGAAGGACTTCGGAACCGTAGAACAATCCCTTAACATCACGCTTGATAAATTTAGAAAATACCATCAAGAAAACCACCTAAAACCCAACCCAACTAAAGTCCAAATATCAGCCTTCCATCCAAGATGTAGAGGGGCCCAAATAAAACTGAGATACTTCTATTAATTTCAATGGTATGAAACTCATAAAGCTTACAAAAACGACAATGGAGTGATCGACAGCAGCAATAATAACAGATAGAAAGAACAATAAGAGCTACTGAAATAAAAGGTACAATTATTACATCTCTGTCGCAACTTGTGGCGTACGCTGATGACACAGCATTGATTAAGTGAAACCTAAACAGTTTAAAGAAAGAATTTACGAAGTTGTGCAAGAAAGCATCCAAAACGGGTTTGGCAATATATCAAAATAAAACAAAATACGTAATATGCTCAAGAAAATATGAGTTTAAAAAGGTAGAACGCTATCTTTTAGTTTCCCTTAATAGAACTAGCGAAAGAAGCTTAGTTATCAATGAAAAAATGCTGGCAGAAAACATAACTTACTGCAAATACAACAACTTTGTCAAAGATAAGAAGCTTACTCAGAATAGTAAACTGAAAATTTACAGAGCAGCAATTAGACCAGAAATCACATATGTTGCCGAAGTAATGTGCCTGACACAGAAAAATAAATAAAAATTGGGGATTTTAGAGAAAAAAAAATCATTTGAAGAATAGCAAGATAATTAAACTTAGGTAATAATGAATTTAGAAAACTAATGAACTACGGAGTAAGAGAAATGAGAAATTGGAAGCAGTTTTCAATAAAATCACCAAAAGGAGGCCAGTATCTGACAGACCACGAGGAAGATCGAAGACGATATGGAAGAACCAGATAATTGCGGACCTTAAGAAGATGGGAGTTAGAGATTGGAAAACCATACAGAAAATAATGAAGAAATATTGTAGATGCCAAGTCACACAACCAATTGTAAAACCAAAATGGTAATGCGGACTGATTCCCCACGACAAATATTCCGGAAGAGAAAAAAGAGGGCGGCAATCACTCCGCTAGGAGTGTCGAAGCCATGATGATTAGCAAACTTTGAATTGAGCGTTTTTTTAGATTGATGGAAGAAATAGTACTTAGAATTTCGTACTCAAGCTTGTGTAATAACTCTCATCATTTAAAACATACTTTATATCGCATCATTCATGTAATAATAATTCCTGGCAATGATCAAGCATTATAATGCATGAGAAGTAATTTTTCTTTAACAAATTGTTAACACCGAATACAAAGGGCACAAGGACACAAACGTGTTAGGCATCATATTGCCTTATACTGCCATTTAACTTTTCGAAATAATATTTTTCCCGTATAAGCACAGTGTATTTACTCATTTATGAATGATGGTACTACCTATCAGCGAAAGCAGTACCAGCGACATAAAGTTGATTAAGTACTTCACTTTGGCACGAATTGTCTAACCTCCAGATACGTGATTGTTGTACAAGTAGAATGTAAAGCTGAAATTAAGTGATGGCCAAAAAAAAGCAACACCTAGAAGAACAAATATTTTTAAAAATTTATTTATGAAAGTATACATTATAATATTCTTATTATTTGATAACAAATTCGCAACGTCATTTTCGTCAAAAAATTAATAATGAGTGGCTCCTCCTTGATATTCTATACATTCAGTAACTCTATGGGGCATTGATCGAATTAAGTGGTATATATATATATATATATATATATATTATATATATATATATATATATATATATATATATACAGCGCTTAACAGGCCCTAGAGGCACATGTCTTAGAATTTTTCTACTGTTTTCTTTACTATATATACTATATATATAATATATATATATATATATATTATATATATATATATATATATATATATATATATATATATATATAAATATATATATATATACATATATCCCACACATGTTCTGTTCGATGGGTGGCAAATCAGCTGAATTTGATGGCCACTCCAAAGTGTGTAACTACTACTACCAATAAGTAAGGATGTAAAACCAACTGCAGTACTTCACCAATATATCGTCGAGTTATCAGATTACCGTTAATAAATACTAGAGGTGATCTCCTTTCCAAACATATAGCGCTCGATACCATAATACTCGGTTGTATTGCTGTGTGACGTTCAACAGATACGTATATATTTCGTCTTTTATGCGCCAATCACAGCCACCCAAACAAAACCAAGATTTATCACTGAAGCAGACAAAAGTCTATTGGCCATCCGGATAAATTTAAAGATAAAGATCTTTTACTTGCTCAACAATTTCTACCAGTCGTAGAAAATGAAGTAGAATATAGAGAATCTGATAAAGAGTAACTGAAAGATCAGTAAATTCTGAAATAGATCTAATTCCTGGAGCATTAAAAGCCAATGTTTCTTTTTCGGATTCATTACCACTACCAAAAGTCTACTAAATTAAAAAAAATAAACTAGAAAGAAGATACCTGCCACAAAAAGAAAAAGTGTTTGGCAAGGAGGCCAAATTCGTTAAATTGCAGAGATTTAGATGGGCTGTACGCATTGCTAGGATGTCAGATCACGAATATACGAGAGATTAACATTTTCAAAACCAGAGAGCAAAAGAAGCAGAGGACGACCACGAAGGAGATGGATTGATGATGTGGAAAAAGACCTACAGACTCTAAGGGCCAGAAAATGGAGGAAAGTTGCCAGGAATCGACAGGGGTAGCGAAAGTGAAACGGAGGAATCGAAATATGACAAGAAAGATATATGTGATAATGATGAACTAGATGATGTGGATATGACTATCCCAAAGAACATCTGTCTGATTTGTGGAGAATTCAGGAAGGACAGCGAATTTATTTATCAATGTGCATCTTGTTTGGGTTGGACCCATGCCCTTTGCACTGCGAGAAAAAGTAAGAAGGACTATATATGTGTTATGTGTTAAATAAATACTCAGTTTAAATTATGAAATGTTTTGTAATAAAAAAATCAAACTGTTCAATTTTTATACTTTGCGTAACATTTCCCGATTCTTTGTAAATACATATTCCCTTAGAATATGTATTTACCGTTTTCTGTGTGTATAGAATTAACCACCGTGGGTTAAATATATTAATTTGAATAGTTTTAATAACTTAATAAACAACAATAAAGATGGTTATTAGAATTCTCCCAATTCACTAATACAAATAACTTCGAGAATTGAAAACATGTCTTTTCCAGAATTAGTGTAATTGGACATAACTTGAGACACTTGAGACACAATAACAACGAACTTAAAAACCACAAAGACGTTTCTTAAACAAAAAAATATTTAATTTTAGTAGAAATCCAAAGATTTCTTACTTGACGAAACTAAAATTCAGATATTTAACTACTGCGCTTTCTACAATATACGAAACAGACAGATTTATAAATTAAATTAGAATTGTTGCAGAAAGAGCAAGAGAAAAATATCTTAATTTTAGTTTTGCCAAGTAAGAAATCTTCGGATTTTTACTATGACTGTTATTAGATGGCCTATATATAATTATTTCTATAAGTATCTTTTTATGACAGTACAGATTTATTTTCAATCCAGAGCTTAGCAGAGCATGTTTATAACACGATGAAGAACCGAGAGAGCATCGCAGCATTCTGAGTTTCAATTTCAAATTCAAATTACGTGTTTTAAATAATTTGTGCATTTGGATGAATGCTGCTCTGGCTTTTTCAACTCTTGATTTTATTTTCTGGATATGGTCCCATGGTTCATTTAATACTGTACCCAGATATGTGCGTGTTGACACTCATTCTACCATTTTCTAAATGATGATAAATTATACTTCTCTAAATCTTGCTTAGCTAATTATCATGACTCTTGTTTTTTCTAGGTCATATTCGTTACTAATTTCAGATACGTTATTCATTAAAAGCGATAATCCTTGAGCAGTGTCAGCAAAAATGACGTTGTAATCTACATTTCTGAAATTGTTCGCAATTGAATAGTATTCCTGCTTCCGTGTATTCTAGAGTTTCTTGAAAAATTGCCTCTAAGTACATGTTGAATATGAGAAGTGACAATATACATCCTTGTCGAATATCTTGTAGGATTTTTACTTTTTCTATTTTATCGTTATTGACTTTAACAGAAGCTGATTGATTCCAGTATAAATTTCTAATTATATCCAGGACCTTGCCTTCAAGGTAATTAACTTTGTAAAAAAGAATATCTAGTGACAGCATAAGAGAATCCAAAAAACTAAAAAAATAAACGAATATCTAACGTAATATATCTAATATTCGATAATTTATTTAAAAAATGCTGTGTATTTTTTATAAATGTGTCATTTTTATTTGCAATTGGTTATATTTAAAAAAAAATTCACTACAAGGAGAATTCGTGATACTACAAATAGGTCGAAGTGGCATATTCGTTTTATGAACTTTTGGTACTCCATTAAAATGAGCGATTTGACTGTAATGAGGTGTTGAAGAAATAATTTTCTTGGATAATTTGTTAAACAATCTATATATATTATAACAAGCGAGTCTTCTACAGCTGACGCCGCTTCTCGCATCCTAATTTCCAGCGTTTTCTGTCGAAGCAATCTTCAGTTTTTAGATCTCTGGCGTTCATTGCATCGTCGACATCGTCTCTCCAGGATCGTCTTGGTCTACCTCGTTTTCTTCTAGTTGGCGGAGTCCATTCTTCTATTTTTTTTTTGCCATCTATTTTCCGGCATTCTCTGAATGTGTCCATACCAGTTAAGTCTTTTGGCTTCGATTGTGTCTATTATATCTAGATCGATTTCCATTTTTCTCCGAATATCTTCGTTTCTCACCCTATCAAGTCTAGTGAGCTGGCAACATCGTATCCAGTAGTTCATTTCCATGGCCTTAATTTTTGATTTGTTTCTTTGGTTTATTTTCCAGAGTTCGGCGCCGTACAGTCCAATACTTTCTATTATTGTTTTATAAATTCTTCTTTTATTTTCTTTTGTTATTTTTTTATTCCATAATAGTCCGTATAGCTGTCTGGTGGCTGATCTTGCTTGGCCAATCCTGGAATGTATTTCTTCGCTACTTCCTGCTTTTGATGTTATTTGGACTCCCAAGTACTTAAAATTCTCTGTTGGTTTTATAGTTCCCATTTCGAATTGTAGGCTTTCTGGTTTTTCACCTACAACTAAGTACTCAGTTTTTTGTATATTAATTGTGAGACCCCATTTGGTGTACTCATCTTCCAGTTTTCTAAGCATGTAGCTTATATCACTCTCATCTTCAGCTAGAATGGCTTGGTCGTCAGCGAAATGTATCGTGTACAATCTATCATCTCCGATTGGGATGCCCATATTGCAGCACTTTCTTCTCCACACTGAGAGTGCCTCATTTAGATATATTTTGAAGAGTGTAGGTGCTATGCAGCAGCCTTGCTTTAGGCCCTTACTAATAGGAATTTCTCTAGTTAATCTATTTCCAGTTTTAATGTTTGCCGTCATATTTTTGTAGAGCTGTTGTACTGCTTGTATATTTTTTTTGCTTATTCCTTGTTTTTCCATTGCTACCCAAAGCATTGAAAATGGTACACTATCGTATGCCTTTGTCAGATCTATAAAGACTATATGAGTTGAAAGATTGTGGGCTAATCTTTTCTCGATAACTTGCTTTAGAGAGAATATACTGTCCATGCAGGATCTGCCTGCACGAAAGCCATTCTGTTCTTCTACATCTATCATCTCTTTTTCAATTTTATTTTTTATTATATTTCCATACAGTCTTGAGAGTGAATTTATGACACTTAGCCCCCTATAGTTTGAACAATTCTTTCTATCTCCTTTTTTGTATATGTTGTTAATATGTGCTTTTGTCCACTCCGGTGGTAAGTCGTGTCCATTATAGAATAAGGTGAAGACATACGCCAGTAATTCCCGTAATACTTGTGGGCTATGTTTTAATAATTCATTTGGTATACCTTGTGGTCCGCATGACTTACCATTTTTTAGAGTTCGTATTGCAATTGTTCGTAAATAATCTTTAAACTTAAATAAAGTTCTGAATATTCTGTTTTCCAAAGGCTTTGTTGGATCATTTGTAAATTTTGTATCTTATGTATGAAAAGTATCTTGCTCCGGAATAAAAAAGTTGTAAATTTTTATTTAGTGTTAAATTAATCAATATTTTGAAACTTATTTTTTTTATTTTACGGTTTATTATTAAATATAATTTAAAAAATATTGGAATTTAAGTTTTTCTAACACTTTTCAATTTTACTTAAAATAAACTTAAGGTCCGGTTAATTTTGCGGGGCAGTTTATTAATAAGAAAACAGAAATGAGAAGAAATGGAATGAAAAAATATATACTAATAAGAAAACACAAAGGAGTGTCCTAAATAGACGAAATAAATAGATTATAAAATGAATGCTAATATAAAGAAAGACAATAAAAGTGACAAAGAAATCCAAAAACAATTCAACATAGCAATACTAAAAGAGAATGCGACACAGAAGAAGTACGAATAACCAGCAGACTAAAAGAAGAACCAGAAACACTAGACCCGGAAGAAAAGTGGGAAAGCATAAAAGAAGCAGTTTTAAATACCAGTAAAGAAACGTTAATTAAAGGTAATAGAAAACAAAAAGCAAAAGAATGGTATGATGAGGAATGTCAAAACATAGAAGAAGTTAGAAAAATAAGAATAAAAAACTTCAGAAATAATAGTGACATTATCACACAAGGATATAGAAAATTAAGGAGAATTATGAATAAAACATGCAGAAATAAAAAAGAAAATACAATGAAGAAAAATTCCAAAAAAAAAGGAAATAAGATCCTTTTACCAGGAAACAAGAAAAATGGAAAGGGGATATCAGAAACATAACCCATATATGAAAAATGAGGAAGGAATAATAATAAATGAACCTAGAGAAATAGTGAGAAATTGGCCAACTTACTTTACACAACTTCTAAACAAAAACGAAGAAACAATCCAGAAAATTGAAGATGATCATATAGTAATAGAGACACCTACGAGGGAAGAAATAGAAAATGAAATAAAAGGACTAAAAAACAATAAAAACCCAGGAATAACAGAAATATCGGCGAAAATGATAAAGGCAGGAGGAAAAAGACTTCACAAGGAGATACATAGCTTGATAAAAAGTATATGAGAAACAGAAAGAATGCCACGAGAATGGGCCAGGGCAAGGATATGCCCTATACATAAAAAAGGTGACAAAATGAGATGTAAAAATTATAGAGGTATCGCGTTGCTAGAAGTCGTGTACAAAATATTGACAAGCATCATAACAAAAAAGCTGAATCAATACACGGAAAATATATTGGACGAATATCCGGCAGGATTAAGAAGTAATAGGTCGACGACAGACAAAATATTTGCGTTAAAAGAAATCCAGACTACAAGTTACCAACATAAAATAGCCAGTATACGTCCTGTTCGTTGACTTTAAATATGCCTACGATACGTTAAAGCAGCAACAGATGTACGCAGTAATGGAAGAGATGGGCCTACCAAATAAAATCTGCAGGATGGTAAAGATGACTATGGATAACTCCACAAACGAAATAGCATGGAAGGGACATAAATTAAATAATTTTGAAACAAAGGAAGGATTAAGACAAGGAGACCCACTATCAACGACTCTTTTAATGTAATACTGTAAGGAACAATTAGAAAAAGTAAACTAAACACACAGGAAATGATTTGTAAATGATCTAAATTTATTAACAACAAGTAAGAAAGAGTTAAAAAAATTAATGAGAAATATAATAAAAGAAGTAAACATTTTTGGTCTTCTCATCAATAAGGAAAAGACAAAATACATGATAATGGGAGAAACATATAAAGAAAAAGAAAACAATTTTACATTGGAGGTAGAAGAAGAAAATTCATACGCGTTTAAAAGAGTTTCAAAATTTACTTACCTGGGTGTAAAAGTAGATGAACAGGACATGGGGAAGGGGAGATAAAAGCAAGAATAGCAAAAGCAAACAAAAATATGGAGCATTGCGTCCAATAATGAGATCCAAATATGTCTCAAGAAAAACAAAAATAAGAATCTACAAAATAGTTATCAGACATACAGCTACATATGAAAAAAGAATAAAAATCAGAAATGGACATTTTAGAAAGATGAGAGAGGAAAATACAACGAGCAATATATGGAGGCGTGAAAATAGATGGACAATGGAGAAGAAGGAATAATAAGGAACTTGAAGAACTATATAATGAACCAAAAATAACGACGGCAATCAAAGTACAGAGAATCCGATATTTAGGACACATCAAAAGAATGAGAAAGGCGAGAATGCCAAAAATTATTCTATTACGTAAACCAATACAACAAAGAAGAATAGGAAGACCAAGAAGGAGATGAAGAGACAGCGTATATAGACTTAAAAAAAAAGTAATATTGTAAACTGGAAAGAAAAAGCTTTGTGACAGAAAACAATGGAAGAAAGTGGTTAAGAAATGTATGGAAAGACTATAAGTAATATTAAGTGTACTATTAAATGTTTTATATAAACAAATGTAATATTGTATACATTATAGTAGTATAGGATATAGCATTATATTTAATAGGTATGTAATAGTAATTTTAAGGAAAAATTAAATCTTTCAGGCCTAGGCCTTCAAGGCCTGTTGAGCTTAATAAATAAATAATGACATAGGAAAGATAAGGTAGACTACTGCAAAAACATAGTGAAAAAATAAAGACGCAGTTAGCTACAAAACAATTTAATGATTCAGTTATTAACGTTTAATTATGATTCGTTAGTTTTTAAATCCCATCGTAAGTTTAATTATTTCTACAACCAACTTCTCAAATGCATATATCATATAACAACTAGGTATTTAAGGAAGAAATAAAGAGATTATTTGTATCTATATTCAGAAAAACATATCAAAAGTTAATTGAAGGAATTGGTTCAGATATGGATTATATCACAATCGTCTAAAAAAGCTTAAACTTCAATTAAAATAAACAGAAAAGTTTTTTCAACGTATAGAAAATATTAAAATATATGGCACAAAAACATGTATTACTTACCAGTAGGAACTAATACCATTTCGTCTACATCGTTTGTTGATTTATCTTCATCTTCCGTAGATTCTTTATTCAAAGTTTCAACGTCGGACACTGAACTACCCGGAGTAAAATTATTCTCAGATTTTTCTTGAATATCCAAGGTATTGTCACTAGATTCACTAAAAACTTTTTCACTACATTTTTCATTATTGTCTCCGTATTTGGGTTCCTTTTCTCCGTCAAATGGAGATTTGATCCGCAGAATGAAATCCAAGGAACAGGAACTTTCTTCATCACAGTCTTGATCATTTTCGAGTTTAAAATTTTGTACTTTTTGTTTATACAGGTGACTTTGGTTATTGTCGTCACTTTTACTATCCTCCGTGTCCATTGTTCCATCTTTAGCGTAGTGATTTGAAGATAAATTCACACTGAATTTACTTCTTACATGACTGCTCACATTACCGACAGAATATGTATCAAAAGCCGAACAAAAAGTATGTTTAGTCATAGATTCTTGCACAGTCTCTTCAGATGACTCACGCTTCTCGGCCGTATCGCAGTCGGAACTTTTCTCTTGTGATAATCGCGCATTTAAAAGATGCTTTAACAGTTCACTAGTACTTAGTTTTTTAAAAATTGAGGGTTCACATTGTTCAGTAGTGGATTGGAAACTGTGAACCGTCGTTGATTCACCATTTTTAGCGGCCAAAGCCGACGGATTCATGAATCAAATTCCGGGAATATGTAGGAACTAAAATATTTACTACGTGGAGAGATTACAGCGTTGGCTGTGTGCGCTTTTTCGAGTCTGAATGTTGGTAAAACCCACTTCGTGTTTATAGCTAGGTTAAGTTTTGGTTTACTTGTTTTTAAATTAAGTTAGATTGTAGGTATATTATAATCTACCATGTTCAATAATCATAATAATTAATTGAACTTGTTTACTTATTTTTAAATACATTTGTTTCTAAATTTTTTAAATGAACAATAAGTAGAATACTTGATAAATTTTCACATTTTATTTTATGGACTCTAACTCTCTACAGCTATTTAGATAGCAATATTGTTACTAAAGAATAACTTATTAAAATGGTAATTTAGGTTATTTACACAAATTTATGTTTTTTATATTTTGTTTATGAAGTATTTTTTACCATTTTATAAAAAAAGAGATACTACCGATCTTAAAAAGTATAGGCTACTTTTCCTTAGAAGTCTTCTTCTTCATATTGTACCGTATTCTAAGGAAGGTTGGCGATCACTGCTTTAAAAGTTTCCCTATTTTTTTTTCTTCTTCTTTTATGTAGACATGACTGTCTGTTTTTCAATGTGCCTCCAGTAAGTTGTCATTCCATCGTTTTCGTGGTCTTTCAATAGGATCGTCTTCCTATTGGGAACCGTCTCTTGCCGTCTTTACTACTCTATTTGTTGTCATTCGGCTTATATGATCATTCCATTATTCTCTTCTATTTCTTACCCAGTTCTTGATGTTCTCCACCTTGCATCTACGTCATATATCTGTACTTCTAGCTCTGTCCCATAGTCTCTTGCCATCAATTGTTTTAAGTGTTTTCATGCATGCTGTTTTTAACATCATTTTTGTCCCCTCTTGTCAGGTCGTGTTTCTGGCGCGTATGTCATTATTAGTCTGATGACTGTTTTGTAAATTCTGAGTTTCATTTCTTTCCCGATATTTGTATTTCTTCATATTGTTTTATTCAGGCAGTCTGCGGCTCTGTTTGCTCTATTCACTCGATCTTCCACTTCAGTTTCGAGCTTTGCGTAGCTAGATAATGTAATGCTTAGAAATTTAAACTCCATCACTTGTTCTATTATCTAACCTACTACTACTACTAAGGATTTCCACAGTTTTCACTGTCTTCCTTCACTTAACCGTTTTCTCCAATTTTCCCTGTCATTCCAGTCTCCATCTTGCAGAGTTCTTTTCTCCATAGCTTCGTCGATTTCGTCTCTGAATGACCTTCTGGGTCTTCCTCTCTTTCTTCTTCCGATCGGGCTCTATTCTGTGATTTTGTTTATCCAGCGTCCTCTGTCCGCTCTTCTGACGTGGCCGTACCAGGATAGTCTCTTCTCCTCTATATAGTCGATTATGTCTGATTGTACTCCCATTCTCCGCTTATTCTCTGCGTTTTTAATTCTGTCTCTTTTTGTAAGTCTACAGCTTCTCCTCCAGGAACTCCATTTCTACTGCTCTTATTTTACCTCTATTTCTCTTGTTTATTGTCCAGTTTTCGGACCCATATGTCAGGATACTTCTTGTCAGGGTATTATATATTCTCTTTTTTGTCTTTATCGTAATGTTCTTATCCCACAGCACTGAATTTAGTTGTCTTATACAGTTTCTTGTTTATCTTAGTCTGTTGTTTATATCTTCTTCTGTTGTCCCCTGGTTTGATATTATGGTTCCTAAATACTTGAATTTATCTGTTCCATTTACTTGTCTTCCCTCGTCTATCTCTAGGTTTCTCATATCCTTGTTTTCTGTTGTTAGGTATTCGGTTTTCTCTAAGTTTATTTCCATTCCAGTTGTTTTTTTATTCTTCTTCTAGTTTTCTGAGCATAAATCTGAGATCTTCTTCATCTTGTGCGATGACTACTTGATCGTCTGCAAAATTTAAGGTGTATAGGTATTCGTCTCTTACTGGTATGCTCATTTTTTTCTAAGAATATTTTAAACAGAGTAGGGGACGTAGCACAGCCTTGTAGAAGTCCTTTTGTCGTCTTAAATGGATTGTAGGCTTTATTTCCACATTTAATAGCTACTTTGTTTTCTTTGTACAGTGCTTTAACTGCTTGTATTAGTGTTTGTCGGATTCCGAGATCATTCATTGCTTCTCATAATTTGACTCTAGGTATTGAGTAGTATGCTTTCTTTAGATCAACAAACGCCAGATGGATCGGTCTACCTTTTGCCATTTTCTTCTCTATCAGTTGTTCTAATGTGTACGTATGATCTAGGCATGATTTTCCTACTGTGAACCCTGCTTGGTCTTCTCCAATTTTTCCTATTATTTCAGTTTCTAGTTTTTCCTTGATAATTTTCCCGTAAAGTCTACCTACCGACGATATTATACTAATTCCTCTGTAGTTTTCACATTTTTCCTGTTTCCTTTCTTATGTATGGATGTGATGTATGCTTGTGTCCATTCCGCAGGTTATCTAACCTTCCAGCTCCAATTTACATCTTAGTAAATTTCGTGTTGTAACCATGCAGTTTGTCTTGTTTGGGGAAATTAACATGTTAAATTTTCTGGCGTTTATATTAAATTGGTGTAGCATACGTTGTAAATCATCTTCACTTTGAGAGAGTAGTATTGCGTCGTCTGCATAGCAGATTATTTTAAGTTGTTTTCCTCCCATTTGGTATCCTTTAATAGTTTAAAATTTTTTTTTAATATTTCATCCATTATAAGGTTAAACAATAGAGGACTTATGGAATCTATCTGTCTTATCCCATCGCCAGCTTCAATATAGTCGGTTAGTTCTTCTTTCACTTTTACTTTTATTGTGTTGTTTTGGTAGATATTTTCGATCGTTTTGATTATTCCTGGAGATATATTTCTTGCGTACAATAAGTGGATAACGCACTTTAATTTGAGTCAAATGCCTTTTTCAAATGTCCACGAAACATAGATATGCAAGTTTGTTGTATTCTAATAATTTCTCTTGCACTTGCCTCATAATAAATATAGAGTCGGTGCATGATCTTCTCGATTTAAAACCTTGGTGTTATTCTGCTAGTGTTATAATTTTATTTAGTTTATTGGTTATCACTTTGGTTGTTAATTTGAGTGTTGTGTTTAATAAATAAATTCCTCAATAATTTTCCGGGTCGTCTCCCTTTTTAAAAAGAGATATTAAGATGCTTGATCTCCATTCTTGAGGAATTTTGTTTTGTTGTATTATTTTTTGGATTAGTTGTTTGGTCAGATCTGGTCCTTCGTACTTTGGGAGTTCGTTCGGTATTTTTTCTTCTCCTGGTAATTTTCTATTTTTTAATTTCCCTAAAGCTTCTTTTACCTCTTCCTCCTCAATATTTATTTCTTCGTTTGTCGTCACCTCTGGTGTTGGTGGTCCATTATCGTTACCTTTAGCAAATAGGGATCGAACGTAGTCTACCCATATTTCCTTCTGAATGTGTTTTGTTTTTATTAGTTCGTTCATCTCTTTTCTTTGTCCTCTGATCATTCTTCATTTTTCTTGTTGTGTTCCGTAGAAGTCTTGTTCCATCTGTTTTGAAAAGCTCTGCCAGTGTTCCATTTTTATTTGTCAAACTAAAGTATTCGTTTCATTTCTGATTCGTTTCATTTCTTCACATTTTGTCTTCACTTTCCATCTAAACCATGTCGTTGCCTTTTTTGATATGTTAATGTTTGTTACTTTCCTCTCTCCAAATGTGCCTGTTGCTGCGTTAATTATGTTATTTTTGAGTTTTTCCCAGTTTTTCTCTATGTTATCGTTTTCTAATATTTTATTTTCAGCGATCTTCTTTTTCTGTATAAGTATTAAGTAGATTTCGTATTTAGTCCTTCGACTTTGATTTTTGTTTGTGTTGACGCCGCTCTCTTGGGTGTAAAGTATTTCAGGATGATTCTTATTTTACATAATACTAGGCTATGGTCGCTACCTACATCTGCTGAGTTGAGGCATCTTACGTCGATTATTTTCGATGGATGTATATCTCTATTGGTTGTAACATAATCTATCATAGATCTTTGTCCACGAGTGTCATTAAATGTATATTTGTGTTGGTCTTTGTGGTTCGTTATTCGTGTAGAAGTTTATCATCAGTTCTCCATTTTTGTTTTTTTTTTCAACATCCTCGTTATGTTTTTGCTTAATTACGGGTATTACTTGATTGCCTATTCGAGCGTTAAAATCCCCCAATATTATCATCTTCCCTCTGTGTCAATCTATTCTTCTTCTTCAAGTGCCGTCTTCGTTCCAAGTTCTTCTTTGATGATAGCCAAAGGCTATCATCAAAGCTATGCGTATTTTTGATGCTGCAGATCTAAACAGTTGGTAATTGGTGCAATTGTACCATTCTCTCAAGTTTTTCAACCATGAATGCCTTCTTCTTCCTATAGATCTCTTTCCTATTATCTTTCCCTGTATAATCAATTGCAGCAACTGGTATTTATCTCCCCTCATAACATGTCCCAAATATTGTAGTTTGCGCTTTTTAACAGTAAGTATCAGCTCTTTCTCTTTCCGCACTCTCCGCAAAACCTCCACATTTGTTACTTTCTCTGTCCAGGGTATTCTTAATATTCTACGATACATCCACAACTCAAATGTTTCTATCTTTTTGGTATCGATCTTTTTCAATGTCCATGTTTCCATCCCGTAGAGGAGAACTGACATAACGTAACATCTCAAAAGGCGAATTTTAAGTTTTAGACTTAGATCTCTTCCGCAGAACACCTTTTTCAATTTAGTAAATGTGGTCTTCTTACACGTTCGATTCTTTGATCATGCACGGTTATGTCAGGGAAGTTTTGTGGTGATTTAGATATTAGCATTATTTTTGTTTTGCTTATGTTAAGTGATAATCCGTGTTCTTCACTGCATTCTACCATGTTGTTAATTAGTATTTGAAGATCTTCCCAAGTTTCTGCGATTAGTACCGTGTCATCGGCATATCTCAAGTTATTTATTCGGATGCCATTTATCTTAATACCTATATTTTGATCCGAAAGTGCTGTGTTTATAATGTCTTCGGAGTATAGATTGAATAAGGTCGGTGAGAGTATACAACCCTGTCTTACGCCTTTCTTGATCTCGATTTCCTCCGTTGTCTCTTGCTCTATTCGGATATTTGCTTTCTGGTTATAGTAAATCTTAGAGATAATTCTAATGTCCCTTTTATCCAAGTTTTTTTCTACTAGCAGTTTCATTAAGTGATCGTGACGAACTTTATCAAACGCTTTGTTGTAATCAATAAAGCACATATATATATATATATATATATATATATATATATATATATATATATATATAAATATATATATATATAATATATATATATAAATATATATATATATATATATATATATATATATATCTTGGTTTATATCTAGACATCTTTGGCATATGACGTTAAGTGCAAATAGTGCTTCTCTTGTTCCAAGCCCGTTCCGAAATCCGAATTGAGTATTACTAATATCTGCATCTAGTTTTCTGTTAATTCTTGAGTGGATTACTTTGATGAATATCAATAGTCAATCTATTACTTGTTGTAATTGGCCATAAAACGCTTCTCTTGTTGTTTGAGGCTTGTTATTTGCAGTATAAGGAATTTTAAGAATGCGCCTATATACCCACATTTCGAATACCTCTAATTTTTTTACGGCTTCTCCATATAGAAGTTGCGACCATAAACATTCGACGAAATTCAATCTGATAACCATACTTCTTATTTGTAAACATTGACTTGTATTTTATAAATCCTTTTCGAGTTATTTCAATTCTGACATATACCTCCTCACCTTGATGTAATTTTGAGCTAACTTACAAGTATACTTTCCCTTATTTATAAATTTTTTATAAAAATAATTACGAAACAATTGTTACAAAATAATTTGAAATTTGATCAGCTCATAGAATAATCAGGTTTTAGAAAAGGTTATGGAACAAACAATCATCTATTGGTACTACAAATCTTAGAGTATGCCGTATATAATACACTACTAGCTTTAATATTTGTGGATTATGAAAAGGTCTTCGACGCTATAAACTAACAAAAAATGTTGCGAGTCTTGACAGAATGCGGAATTGACTATTGGTATATAGGATGAGTCATGAAAACTGTACATACTCCTACCTCATATGGAGGTCCCTATAAGGAATAACAAATGATCATTAAAAAGTGTCTGCTCCCATTTTTTAATAATATACAGGGTAAATTTAAATTGTTTGAATATCCATTTAATTTAAAAGTGTTAATATTATTAAAGCTCGTGCTTTACATTTTAAATAATACAACCATTTTACCAATTTTCAGAATTTATACAAGTTGTTTTGAATAATACTAAAACATCGTCCTGTACAATATTTGTTTAGTAATTCATCGTTAGTGTTGTTTTATTGAAGTCTCAAAATTAAGACTACAGTAATAATCAGCTTTATATTTGAGTTAATGAAAAATAAAATTAACATTTAAAATAACATAGCATTTAATATGTGAGCCAAAAAAAAATAAATATGCCATTGTATTTGCTCATTTATCTCATTTGCAAAATTTTTCTAAGAAATTTCAAAAACCGTATACAGGGTGATGTTTTTTAACAAAAACTAATTTTTTAAAACCTGGCCTGATTTTTTCCAGTTTAAAAAAATCAAACTGGAAAAAAGTAGGTTCAGTTTGTTTGTTAAATGTTAAACTAAAAGTTTGTTTAAAAAATTGAATTTTGCAAGAAAAGTTACATTTTTACATATAATATGGTTAATTTTGTTACATTTGATTTTTTAATTTTAATTTTAATTCAAAATTAGGTAATCGTATGGGGAAAAAGTATTATGAGATTTTAATTTTCTATTTGTCTAATTTGGAAAATTATTATTAGAGTTTTTAAGAAACATATACAAGGTGAATTTTTTTCTATGAACCAAACAAACTAACTTTTTTAAAACCGGACCTGATTTTTTCCAGTTTGAATCGGGTTCGGTTTATTTATTAAATGTTGAATTAAATGTTTGTTAAAAAAAATAATTTTTGCAAGAATAGTTACATTTATTTACAACGATGGTACACTTTGCTTAACTTTTAATTCATAGTCAAAGATATTTTTTGATTAAAAATTAAGTAATCGTGTGAGGAAAAAAATAAATTATTTTGATTTTCTATTTGTTTAATTTAAAAAATTCTTATTGAAGTTTTCAAAAACCGCATACATGATTATATTTTTGCTATGAACAAAACGAACTAATTTTTTAAACACAATCCTTAGTTTTTTCTAGTTTGAATAAATAATTTGATTAGATAGTAGTAGTGTAACATTCGGCCAAAATATGAGACATATAGAACTTACCGTTCAAAAGTTATGAGGAAGAGAAGTTTCAGTCAAAATTCACAACTCACCCTGTATATTATTAAATAATGGGAACATACACTTTTTAATGGCCACATATTCCTTATAGGAGCCTACATATGAGGTAGGAATATGTATAGTCCAACATGATTTACCCTGTATAAATATATCAACATAAACAAAAGGTTTCGATATTATGTCACCTCGGCAAAAACATATTTAGGGGCAGATGTCTTACTGATAGATCATATATAATAATATATTAGGAGCAAATATCAACATACGACTCAAGATAATTCGAAGTAATGAGGCCCAAAATAGATATAAAACTACTTAAAAACAAGATGCAGAGAAATACAGAAAAAGAATGAAACAATATGGAGAAATAAAAATAACAACAAAGGAATGAAAGGAAAAAATTTACAAAACAGTCATCAGACCAATAATGACATACACGACAGAAATACGACGTGACACAGAGATGACAAAAAGGGTGTTGGAAACAGCAGAGATGAAAACACTTGATGGCCAGGCACTATGGGAAAGGGCTAGAAGTACAGATATACGACGTAGATGTTAGGTTTAAAATATCAAGGACTAAGTAAAAAATAGAGGAGTAGATGGAATGATCATATTATAAGAATGATACCAAATAGAGTAGTAAAGACGGTAAGAGACTGTCTCCCAATAGGAAGGCGATCAGTAGGAAGACCGCGTAAACGATTAAATAACAATTTACTGGAGGCACATTGAAAAACAGAGTCATGTCTACGTAAAGATAAAGGAAAGGATTTATTTTAGTTATATTTCCTATATTTTACTTAGGTCCATTCTATATCAAAGACATGGAACATATAAACTTCTACGCCTCACTTCAATAGACAATGGAAAGAAGGAAAGACGTAAGACACGTTTGTATTCTCTCCTCACCACTGTTCAATATTTATATAGAAAAGATATTTTAGCTAGCACAACACAACGAAAAATGCATCAGAATGAACTTCCTATTATTAACCAAGATGTTGACGATATAGCCATATTCGCGGCAATATAGAGCAGCTGCAAGAATTAGTGAATATCAGAACGGTAATAATAAATATTTTATATCCTAAAATATTTAATCAATGTGTGTTGACGGTGTTGATCTATGGAACAGAAACCTTGACCATGACAAGGAGAACACTGCAAAAGATCCGTGTTGATCAAAGAGCGATGGATAAGTCTTTAATCCGTTTCAATAATGTTTTCCTTTCAAGTTTTACAGCCAGTATCACTACGTCCTTTTTGCAAGTGGCTTTCTGGTTAAAAGAAATGTATTCTCTTATTTATATAAGTGTTGTATTAGTATAATTATATAACAGTACAAAGAGAATGGTTTAAAGTAGGTATACTATCGACCCGGTTATTCCAGGTAAGTACTGACCAAAAAAAGGTTTTTTTAAATTTTAAATTTAGGTTTTAAAAAATTAATAACTTTATGGATAAAAATTAGGCGAACATTTTATTGTTGTTTTTTAATACGTGGATTTCAATGAATAAATATTTGAATTATTGCCAGAAATATGTTTTGCCAAAAATTATTACAGAAATATATTATAGGCACGCGACACTGGTGTAGTTTTCAGAAATCATTGATTCATTCTTTAGCATTTCCACTATTTCAATTAACTCAGTGGCACGCTGCATTTTTTTTTATTTTATATTTACTTGTTAACAGATGTCTTGAGAAATAATTAAAATAAATTTGAAAGCTTGACAGTAAGTCAAAGAGTTTTCTTATCTTGTGGGCCAAATAGACTGCATCCTCAAGATTCACCACTTGATATATATATAATATATATATATATATATATATATATATATATAGGGCGGTCGTATTTTGCTACACTCTGACAAATTAAAAATTTTTTGATTTAGAAAGCTCCAGTGTGATGGCTGTAAGAAACCAATACACATTGCTTGTACGGATATGTTGGTCGATGATCGAGTTACGAGGCAAAAAGTACGTGGGATATGTATACTTTGCAATGCATGTAGTTCCAACATTAAGAATATTACTGAAATCAAGAGCCTACTAGTTGAGTTTAAAGCGGACATTAAAAAGAAAATTGAATAATTTAATATTAAACTATCTGAATTCAGCAATAAATTAAATTAACTTGATTCTATTAGAACAACATAATTTACCGACAGCATTGTCAATGAAGCAGCGGACCGCATATCTCGTTCCAAAAATTTTTTGGTTAGAGGCATCCCTGAACCTATAGGAGACGCACAAAATAAAAAAAATGATAAGAATAAAATATATTTAGCCCTAGAAGTCATTGGATGTTAAGAAAGTCCTGTTACATTTTAAAGAGTCGGTAACCAAATCAAAATAAATATTATTCCAGAATGATAAAAGTGATAATGAGTTCTGAATACCACACTCGAAAAATTCTTCGTAACAAAAATAAACTTTTGGAAAACAAATCTACTGAAACTTATTCTGTTATTGATGACAAGACACCTATGCAGCAACTTCGTTTAAAGGAACTTCGTACTGGGCTTAAAACTCGTAAAAACAATGGATAAAATGGCCTTACGATTAAATATGTGATTGGCTGTCTTAAGATAATGAAATTTCGTTCATAATTCTCTTGCACCAAAATTTACGGATTGGCTTCTTATGTATACGAATCTAAACTCTCTTACGTCCAAATTTAATGAATTTATAAGTACTGTTCAACTTTTAAAACCTCACATTCTCCTAACAGAAACATGGCTTAATTCTTCTATCCCCGATGTTTTGTAAACATTTAAAATTTTATTATGATTCATACTCGTCTTAGATAGAAGTACTCGTCGAGGGGGAGAAGTATGCATCTATTTAGCAAATGAAATTACCAATAGTTTTTTCATCAGTAATAAAACAATAGACGTAGCTGGTATAGAAATTATCCACTTAGTTATTACTAATAACTCTTTCATATTAAATATAGTTTGCATATACCGACCTCCGTATACAGTACTTACTCAGGACAATATGCTTGAGGAATTATCATCACTCGAAAATCTTAGTTTGTTGGAGATTTCAATTTTCCAGAGATAAGCTGGCCTAGTATTTCCAAAACTGACTATCACTCCAAATCTCGGAGTGATAGCTAAATTGGTCTGATCACATTGTGTCGGTGTGTAAACGTGCAAACTCGAAACTGTTTTTGATCCGTAAATGTTTTACACGTATATTTATAACCTCTGTTAGTAAACTTTACTCAATATACGTTAGACCTATTCTTGAAAATGTTCAGCGTAAAGCCACAAGACTGGCATACGGCCGTGTAAGACCTAACTATGAAGATAGACTATCCATGGCGCATCTTACGACATTCGAGCAGCGACGTCTTCGAGGTGACATAATCATGTCCTTCCGTATTTTAAAACATACATTTGGGAACCTAAACACCATATTCACTTTGAATCAAGACGAAAGATTAAGAGGCCATCGATACAAATTAAAGAGCGAACAAACTAGTGCAAGGTCCAGGGTGAACTTCTTGCCAAATAGAATCTTTAATATCTGGAATAATTTGGATCAAGACACCATATCGGCCACTAGTGTTAACATCTTTGAAAATAAACTTGTTAGCACTTTATTTAATTTATAGGATTGTGTTATTTTCGGACAGCATTTTTATTTATTTATTGTTTCACAATTCAATTTTTGCATGATATATTTAATTGTTTACCTTTACTTAACTTTATAATTGGTATTAGTTTTATAAGGATATTCTTTTTATTTTTTTTCTTTGCTTTTTGGGCATAATTGGAGCTCGCTCCTCTGCCCTTATTTGTTATATAATAATAATAATTTTTTTAAAATATTAAAGACAAAACCCACAGTACACGATAGTTGTATACGCCATTTTAAACTTTTGTTATAGATAAAGAGCAGCAATTTAAAAACAAGATTAGATGTCGGAACAAATAGAAATATTCGTAGATATATTCTGCTCTTACCAAACTTCTTCATCGTGAACCTCTTTTAAATTCACTACTGGATAATATATGTCATTCGTATACTGTTTGTAATAACTATATTATTATTTATTTTTTATTTTTAGACTATCCTACCATAATTTAGGTGGTCTTCCTTTTGTATATCTCTTTACTTATCTAGCTTTCTCCTATATTTCAATAATTTGCGAGTCCATCTTCCATTCTGCATTCTTACCACATGGCCAGTCTATTACTATTTTAGTTTTTAAAGCTCCGTTCTATAAGTTAGTTTAAACCTATTTTAGTTATTTGCAAGCGAAAATATCTCCGCACCAAAGCTCGTTACTGTCAGCTCACGCTGATCGGAGAATTTTGTCTTTACCTTTAATGGTAAATCTTTCTTAAATACGTTATTAAGACCTCCATGTACCGCTCATTGAAGAGCTTTTCTTCTTGACACATTATATGGACAATAAATTTCCACTTTATTCTCAAATAATTAATCAAATTATATTAAACATAACAAATAGAAGGTTATTTCCCGAAAATGTCACCCCACATTTGATATGTTACTGCAAAATTGCTTCCGAATGATCTTATTTTTAAGATTATTTTCTTAAAACTGTGTGTCGCGTGCCTCCTAATTGTATTTCCTAAATAATTTTTGGCATAATGAAAAACTTGGCGTTATTTCAAATATTTTTTATTGGAATTCTTTATGATTGAAGTCGAGGCAAATTTGTATTCTTTTATAATTTTAGCTACGTGTTATTTTCTAAGAAACATTTTCATAGTAAATCATTGGTACAGAAAATGAATTTGAAAATAAGTAGAACTGATAGTGGTTAAATCAAATATACCTGACAAGTATTTATTTCTTATTTATGTGTTTAATATGTTGTCCATACTTTTATTAAAAAAGGAGATTAGGCTAATGGGTCTATATGACTTTGGTTCCTCTGTTGAGTATTTGCCACTCTTAGGAATAAAGCAAATCTAACATGTCAAAAGGCATGGCCTTCTCACAAGTTAAATTTAGTTATTTTCAAAACTGCCTGGTGCAATTAATTGCTGCATTTTCTCAACATTTTGTTTTTTGATTCATTCGCTGATGTTGGATAATACAAAAGTTAGGTAGTTTAACAACTAGCCATGTTTTTCATCAATACAGACGATTTAACTCACCAGCAAAATTAACCCCGCCACCTTTATCATTGTTTTGTTTACATTACCTGTGACAGTTTGTTTCCTAAATTTGTGTCATCGAAGGATTTTTGACATATAGTCGTTGTACGACATTGCTGCAAATCTGTTTACGTGTTACTAACAATTCTTGAACAATTTGTAATTAAAATTAAATTTGTAATTAAAATTAATAATTAAAATTGTAATGTTCTATCATTGTGAGCAAATATTGTTTAAGTTAAAATTTTAGTGCTTATTTATTGTTTGTGATTTTACTCCGTCCAACTGAAGCTACTATGACAGTGGCTTTAGTTGATGCTGGTTACAGTCAACGTCATATCGCTGGTATACTCGATGTACCCAGAACTACGGTACAAGATGCCATCAGACGATTTCGGGAGATAGGATCGTACAACCGCAGGCCAGTTCAAGGCCGAAAACGATGCACTTCAGTTTGAGATGATCACTTCATTGTCACTAAAGTATTAAGAAATCGCTTTTGCATCGCTCCTAAAGCTCGTAAGCCAGAGGGCTAGACTTTATTTTGCGTGAGAATATTTCAACTGTACTATGGCAGAATGGAAGAATATACTGTTCTCAGATGAGAGCAGAATAGCCCTAAAAGGTCCAGACGGACGCCAACGTATCTATAGTCGTAAAAATGAAAGGGTTGATAGGTCAATGATGATTTGGGGAGGTATTTCTTACGAAGCGCGTACTGATCCTGTTGTGTTCACTAGAGGCAATGTGAATCCACAAGTATACGTGCAAGAAGTTCTCCAAGACCATGTCATGCCTTTTGCACCATTAATTGGTGATAATTCAGACTAATTCATGACAATGCACGTTGCCATACAGCAAGATCTACCCATCAGTACCTTAATCAGGTCGGGATTCAAGTTCTACTATAGCCAGCACACAGTCCCGATCTTAATCCAATTGAGCATATCTGGGAAAACCTCAAAAGACGGGTAACAGCAAGAGTACCAGCCCCTGCATCCTTTGAAGAGCCGAAGACAACTGCGTTAGAGGAGTGGCACAATATCCCCCAATCTGATATCCAGGATATCATGAATGAATTGCCAAACCGGCTCCAAGAAGTCCTAACGGCTAGAGGCGGCAACACCCATTATTGAAACCCAATTTTTTTTTTTCAATTAGACTTTTATTTCCAAAATATTGTTAATTTGAATTTTCTTCCAAGATTTTATTCATTGGATTTTTACTGTAACAAATGAATTTTTTCAAAAAGATTTTTTTATCTCTTCCGCGCAGATAAAAATTGATAAAAAACATGTCTAGTTGTTAAAGAACCTAACTTTTGTATTATCCAACATAAGCGAATCAATCAAAACACAAAATGTTGAGAAAGCATGAGGCTATAGTTACGATTTAATTTCAGTATTCTACAAATGCTAGAATATTCCACAGGGTGATGCAAACTTAAAGAAAAAAAAAACAAAGTTTGATTCGTACACCCGGTATACAATGAAAATTTACCTGTTTAGCAACAATATTGTTATAAAGATATTGTCAAGGAATAAGGCTATAATATGTTAAAAAAATCACTTAAATCGGACAACAGGTTTAGGAGATATATAAGAAATCAAAAATTACCCATTTTTAAGGTGGCCGGTTAATTTTGGCCCAGAGTGTATAATATAAATAGATTAAATTTTATTTTTAAAGATAATATAATCAAGATTTTATATTCCCATTTATAGTATTCTACAAAAGAATGAATATATTTCTCCAATTTCAATACCAATTCACAGAAAATCACAAAAATTACCAAACATACTAAAACTTTTCTGCGTATTCATGAATTTACACAATTAAAAAGTAGGTCCCGGCGCGGATGTCTATTTCTCATTACACCATGAATGGATGAGTCACGACAATTTCCTAGAATTTGGTGGCGTAGCCTCGATTACGCTTTATTGCCTCCAACAAAATTTCGAATGTGTTCAAGTTTTTTGTATTACAGAATAAGTGGAGTCCCAGAGAAAATAAATTCTTTAAATTTTTATTTATCAAGTCACTAACGACCTAGGATATGGCTTTATTTTAACTAGTATTATTTTATTAGATCTACAAGGTTAGGTTTACAGTTACTTCATTAAAATTAATTTTAATACGAGGATGTTTCAATAACTTCGTAACTCAACAAATAAATCGCAGGATAATTACAAATTTATAAATGTTTGCATTTTATCTTTCAGTATCGTCTTTTTCAGGCAATGGCAGCATTTAACAAATTAAGAAGGGCTAGAGCGGGGTAAGATGGTACAGAAGAAGGTACAAATATGGGCTATGCTACTAATATGGGCTATCGCAATTAATATGAAATACACACCATCATCTATACGTCAATAGCTTTTGACTAGACACTCTTTAGTCAAAAATAATAACTAATAAAGCTTACAGTGACCTAGGTCCAGTGACCGTTGTAACAATCACATGTTAGTGTTGACGCTGTTCAAGAAATTTTTCAGGTACGTTTTTATTTCAATTTTCTTTCGGTGAAAACTAAGAATAAATTTAGCCAAATTTTAAACTCTCGAGGTGGCCCCAGTGGTCCATTTTTTTTAGATTTTTTGATCAAAATTGGACTTAGGCAAAAATATTTTAATTTTTCAAAAAAAAACTAGGTAGCCCAAGGTATGTTTATCATCCGTCCATAAATATACATTTTCATGAGGAGTTGTTGTTTCTATTGCACGAGAAGTCTCATCTATGATAGATGTATTTCTATTATCTCTTCCTGCAACTATTTTCGCATAGCTGATGGTTTTTTGAGTGATTGAAGGATTTACTGCAGGAGGTGGTTGACTTGCGTTTTTTTCTCGAAGTGTTGGAATTTTTTTTCTGCAGCTCTTTGTATACTGAACATCCCTTATAGCTGGCAGGATGATTTTCTAGACAATTTACACATTGAACATCTTTCATGTTTTTTTTTTATTTTGGACATTGAGATGATAGGTGATCGCCCACGCATTTTACACAGCGCGGACTCCTGTGGCAATAATTGTGTTTGGCCAAAATACTGACATCTTTGACATTGGGGTAGTTCCCTTTTCGGATGTGGTGGCTCAACTGTGACAATAGAGTTGAGTAATTTTGTCATATCATATATGTCTTTATTATTACTTTGAATGACCAGTTCTATATTAAATAGTGGCAGATCTTTCTTTGTGACTCTTTGCTTAATGTTGGAGATGTTCAGTGCTGTTGTATGTCCGTGCACTAGCAACGCTTTTTTAATGTCATCTGAATCCATTGAAGGATGTAAATTATGTATAACAACTCGGAATCCACGGTTTTGTTTTAATTGGTATGTATGGTACTGAGTATTTTTTTCTGCTAAAGATTTTACAATTAATGAATAATTTTTAGATGAGTCAGCTTGAACTTTAATTTGATTATTAGCAAGACATCTGGAGTTATCTGCTGTAGTAATTCCTGCAATGGTTTGATACACTCAACATTTTTTATAAATATAGGTGGTGGCTGTTCATCTTTTTAGTCTTCCATTATTTCAACCTCTTCACTAGGTTTATCATTTTCAAGTGCCTCGTATCTGTTAGATGTAAGAACAGTTTTACTTAGCCAATAATCTTTGAGTGTAGCTTGTTTGATGTTTTTCAATTCATGACTATCATCGTTGCGTTGACGTTTCTTGTGTTGAGCGGATATCCATTCACTATCACTTTTTACCTCATCTGCATCTGTGAGAGTTTTTTGTGGTTTCTCTATTTTAAAGTTTGGTAAATTTGTAAGTAGATCGTTGTTGCGTGTTTTAAATTTTTTCTGCTGTTCATCTAGTAAGTTGTAACTGTCTTTTCGATTTATTCCAGGTGGAGGAGTCTGGCCTAGGCAGGATTTTCTAATAGCGAGATTTATGTCCTCAATACGTTGATAACTAGTTGGATCTTGGTTATTTAGTTGGTGATCCATAATGTTCCACTAATTACAACTTGGAATTATTAAAATATTTTAGTTATATTTATGCTAATAAATGTAGTAATTAAATTTGTATTAGTTCCTTTGTTGGATAATTATAACAGCATTGGACACAAACACTTTTTTCGGTTATTGTTTTTAAATTTCTTGATAACGAATGACTTATATTAATTATAGGTACTAATTAAAAAATACAGATAATACTGAATGACCAGCTTGAGACAAACAGTTCTCTCCTCCTCAACTTATTCAGTTAAAAACTATAAAGTGTAAAGGCATGCCAAAAATAGATCACTTGAGAAAGACGCTGTCGAAAAAAATAAAAGTGATAATTTTATATTATTTATATTTTGTGGAAATTTTGAAAACAAACATTTTCAATATTTTATTGTTACATATCTAATTATGTAAATTATTTAGAATATATTTTTTATTTCTGATTCAATCATTTCTCAAATATTTATTTCGAATGGATTTTAATAGAAGTTTTTATTTATTTTTATACAATATCTTAGTACTGGTCTTAACAAATTTCTTGTATATTTTCACTTTATATTCAGTCGTAATATATTTATTTCTCGATGCTGCACAGAGACTCTTTCATAAAAAGGTCTATGACGCATCAAATGTAGATAATGTTAATCATTAAGATGCATCAAATGTAAGAACAAAAACGGCAGACATTTAACATTCAATTGTATTTACAATGATACTTACAGCAGGCACTAATCAAATATATAAAATAATACTGAGAGCCTGGAATGAGGAACAAATCCCGGAAGAATGGTGTATTGGAATCGTTTGCCCGCTACACAAAAAGGGTGACCAATTGGAATGTAGAAACTATAGGGGAATAACCCTCCTTAATACAGCATACAAAATATTTTCGAAGATCATATATGGTCGCCTAAGTACATATTCAGAGGAACTTTTTGGGGAATATCAAAGTGGCTTTAGGCCTGGTCGATCAACAACAGATCAGATCTTTGTGCTAAGGCAAATACTGGAAAAAACCAATGAATTCAATATCGATACATACCATCTTTTTGTAGACTTCAAATCTGCTTATGATAGTGTCCTAAGAAATAAATTGTATGAAGTAATGAATGAATTCCACATTCCCGATAAACTGATAAGATTGGTTAAGGCTACAATGCGTAATGTGGTTTGCAAAGTCGAAATACAGGGCGAACAATCACAGGCGTTTGGAACGCATGTTGGGCTGCGACAGGGAGACGCGCTGGCGTGTCTCCTTTTCAACATAGCACTGGAAAAGGCAATCAGAGATGCCCGAATAGACAACAGAGGAAATATTTTTAATAAATCATCCCAAATTTTGGCATATGCAGATGATGTGGACCTAGTTGCCCGCACAACACGCAAGCTAGAAGAAATGTATACCACCTTCTCAAATGCCTCAAAATCTATTGGCCTGCAAGTAAATGAGGAGAAAACTAAAATGATGGCATCAACACCCAACAATAGAGCCAGAAACATCGGTCCCCAATTCACGGTTGATAACTCTACCTTTGAAGTGGTTGAGAAATTCACATACTTAGGCTCCCTGATCACCAAAGAGAACGCCATAACGGAAGAAATCAAGCGAAGGATAGTAATGGCAAACAGATGCTATTTTGGACTGAGTAGACATATGAGAAGTAGAAACTTAAGCCAAAAAACAAAAATAACTATATACAAAACCCTTATACAGAGAGTGTTGACATATGGATCGGAGACATGGACCATCTCCAAGGCAGACGAAGACCTTTTGCTTATATTTGAACGAAGGATCCTGAGAGGAATATTTGGTGGCATCTGTGAAAATGGTGTTTGGAGGAGGAGATACAACTACGAGGTATACCACAGATATAAACAAATATTTGGTGGTAAAGACGTAGTATCTCTTATAAGAATAGGAAGATTAAGATGGGCAGGACATCTAGCAAGATCACAGCAGAACAACCCTACTAGAAGAATCCTTATGTCACAACCCGTGGGAAGCAGAAAAAGGGGTAGGCCAAAACTCAGATGGAAGGATGGTGTAGATGAGGATGGTAGAATGATAGGCGCAGCAAACTGGCAACGGTTGGCAATGGATAGGACTGCCTGGCGTAATAGACTTGGGAAGGTCGAGGCTCTTTCATAGGGCTGTAGCACCATTGATGATGATGACTTACAGCAGGCAGAAATGGCAGGTTTATGTTTTGTAAACGGTGTATTTTAAAATTCTACACTTGTATAAATAGGGCGGTCATAAGAAGTATTTGAACTTATTATTAGATGTGTAGTGATTCTGAAAGTTGTGTTTCTTGCTGGGATCGTATTTCTCTAATTATACCCTTTTTCCAAATTTTCTTTCTGAAAAAGCTAGGTTTACCTTGCTCTTATCTCCTGATTGTTGGTCCATTTCTTCTTATATTATGGTGCGTCTAGTTGTAGTGTGCCACTCCCTACACTGAGGTTTGGTTGACATAGAGTTAGCCTTCTGTTATCTTTTTCTTGCTAATTATCATTAGATTTGCCTTCTTTACATTTGTATCTTTGTAATTACTGCTATCGGTTCGTTGTCCATTAGTTTGAGCAGTTCTGCTTGTGTATTATCGAGCTCCGCTGCTTTACCATCCTTTAGATGTGTTATCGCAGAATAAACTTCCTGCTGTAATACTCTTGATCCATCATTTACCTCCTCTTCTAGCTGAAAGATCTATTTACTCTTTAAACAGTTTCTTCAGTTATTGTTTCATTGTTCTTATTTTAATCTGTCAAATATAATATTTTCTTCAATATAATATGTTCCATTGTTTCTTTTTTTTTTCTTTCTCTGACTTTCCTTCTTATTGTTATATTTATAGTTTTTATATCTGTCTGGGTCATTTTTGGCTTTTCTTCCTTCGTTCATCAGCTTCAGGATCTCATCTGCTATCCATGATTTTTTTTAAATCATTTGTATACCTTTACTATACGGCCCCCAATTATTGTATTAAGGTCTTTTAGCTTCTCTCTTCTATCCTTTATTCTTCGTAAGAATGTGGTGACGTTATGGTATTTGACGAATGGTTGCCATCCATTATTCTCTCTCCTGGGCGCGGTGTACTGCCTCAGACCGAGAGTAACCGGTAGCGCACTTTATTTGGTCTGACCATCGGAGTGGCTATCTTCCTCGAGTTCTTTTACCATCTACCTTGCCTTCAACCATCAACCTCTCCATGCCTTTCATTCGTCTGGTAATGTGTCCAAAATACCTCAATATATTTTGATTGATGATTCTGGTAATCCTTTTATTGATGTCGAGTTCTGTCAATATTGAGACATTTGTACGATGTGTTGTCTTTTATATACCAGTGGAACGTGGTTCGTCTTCAAATCCATTTTCCGGATAAGTCCTAATAGATTTTTCTTCTTATATTTACTAAAATATAATTTATTTGATGTTTAATGGTTTTCCTGGGTCTGTTGTGAGGGGATTTCCACATGTACAGCTTTGGAGGTGATAATTGAAAGGATGTGTTGGTGACAACTAGTACTGAGACTTCTGTTGATTTTTCTAAGAGATCTCCCCTCTCATTTCTGACTCCAAGTACATGTGTTCCGATATACTGTGTCATGTCTTGAATTTTATGTATGATTCTGCTGATTTTTTGATAAAATTCAATTGCCTCTTCCTCCTCTTTGTTTGGAGTGAAAGCATAAACATATATTCATGTGATCCCTCACTTTCTTCAGAATGTATACCTTGTAATCGTCTACTTGTGTTTCTTCAGAATCTAGCTCTGTCTAGCATAGTCAATATGCATTCTCTTCATCTCATGAATTGCATTGTGGATTTTTCCTGCTTTGAAAATTAATATATTTTTCTGTACTTTAATTTATTATCTTTTGTTTAACTGAAAACTGTCCTCCCTAAAGATCCGATGGAAGGACTTACGATAATTTTAGTATTCAGCATGGCCATGATTGATTCACTAGGGCGTGTCGCTGTAGATCTATAATATAGTGTTTGCCCTACTGGTGCTTCCCCATCCTTATTCCGTTGACCAAATCTTTCATTTGTCTTCGGGTCTCATATTCCAACCCCAGAACAAAATGGTGCCCTACCACTTACCAACTCCTCCACCCGATGTGCATCCGGCAATATCTCTAAAAATAATCCAAGTGAAGCCTTTTTCGATAAAAATCCATAAAGAAAACAGATCTGAGTACAAATGGGACTGTCAAAAATTTTAGATTTCAATATATATAGCAAGAAAAAGAATATTATCTACTTTATTTAAATAAATTTACAAATTGGTTGCAACCATAGAACGATTCAAGTACACGTATTAATAAATCTATAACAAAACGAACTGTAATCGTATTAAAACACTCAAAAAGTGATGAACCCACCCTGGAAACCTGCATTATTCCAAGAAGAATTTGTAAGAAAGTTAAACGAGATACAGGATACAATATACTGAAAATAGTATTCTAAACATAAAACAGTGTGATAGGATAAAAATATGCCAAAAAGACTATTTTCACTAAACAAACCGAAAAACAAACTAAACAAACCAATGGAAGAATAAATAAAACAAATTAACAATTGCAACAAAAACTTTTGCTGTACGTGCCTCACTTGCTTGTTACTCAAAAAAGATTGGAAATATTTAAATAAAGAGGTTTTGAAGGCCATCAGAAAGAACATGAGAACATTTAATAAAAAATATACCACCAAGGTAATAAAAAAATAAAAGTTTAAAGTGGTTAGACAAAAAATGGCGCATCGCAAAATTACAAAGAATTATATCAAAAATACCAAGAAGACACAAACAGCATACACACAGCACAATCTCACTTATCATTAATCAAGGATTAAAGGATATCCATAAAATTACTCTGTGGGTGACAAAAAAGCATCCGAAGACGAAATAGAAATCGAAAGCATAAAAGTAAGGGGGCACATATTACTACAAACAATAAGAGTTCTATTCTATGAATGCATTCTAGAAGGAATAACACAATAGTTCAGTGGAGTAACGAAATTATTGTACTCGTATATACAAAAGACGATACAAAAAAAACCTTCGAAATATCAACCCTTAAGTTTGTTGTCACATATATACAAAACTTTTCATGATGAATATTAGCAACAGACTAAATTCCAATCTAGAAGTCTGCCAATCACTATTAGGTACTAATGATCATTTCCTAGTCCTAAAGATTCTTACAGCGAAAACTGTAGAGTACAATAAAACATTAGCACAAAAGCTGAAAGCTTTAGCAGACAGTAGAATGGACTACCGAGATATTACATTATATCATATATCAAACAAACTACCAAATATACAGCGTGGAAATCACTTATAAAATAATATTTTTTGTGCGCTTTTTAAATATAATTGTAAATGTATCCTTCGCAGCATGGTATACCGAAGTAAGAAAAATACATAGTAGTCCTTTTATTCATTTTTCATAGTTGGGACTGAAGATACATAACAGAATATATAAAAATATAAAGAACAAGTGGATATGGAGACAATTTGGATTCCGCGATACCTTAGGCACCCGCGAAACTCTATTCGCTATACAAGTGCTTATCCAGAGGTGCAAGGTTGTCAACTTTGTTCAAGGTTGATAGAGTAAAACATGTCAAGCTCATATCTATCTTGAAAGCAGAGGGCTTGGATGGTAGATACTTGCAAATTATATATAATTTATATTACAACCAAACTGCCAACATTAACGTGGATGACCAGTTGACAGAGACAATCTCCATAGATAGAGGAGTGAGACAAGGATGCATTCTGTCTCCAGTGCTATTTGTGTATAACATGTACTCGGAGCGTATCTTCGAGCAAACACTGAGGCCACTACAGGAAAGCGTCTTAGTTAACGGAGTGCGTCTAAACAACATTAGAAATACTGACGAGGCAGTCGTTTTTGCAGATAGCCTAGATGGTTTACAAGCAATAATGTCGCGCATATCAGATATAAGTCGAGAATATGGGCTGAATCTCAATGCGAACAAAATAAAGTACATGGTAGTTAATGAGAGCGAAATATTTTTTACACATCTTTTGGTAAACCAACAGCCAATTAACAGGTTAAACAGCTACACATATTTTGGTACTAACATAAACAGTCAATGGGACCACTCTACTCAAATAAAACAACGTATAGAGAAAGCAAGATCAGCGTTCGTAAAGATGAAGTCTCTCAAGCTTCTTTAGGAAGGTTCGAGGCCTTCAAGATGTGGTGTTACGAATTTCATAGATGGATCGTGTGACTAATATTCAGGTCCTACGTAGAATGGGTAAGGAATACGAGATCACTAATACAATCAAAGAGCGCAAATTAGAATATCTTAGGCATGTTATGAGAAATGAACACAGATATGGCTTATTGCAACTCATTCTTCAGATCAAAGTATTTGGAAAGAGAGGATTAGGGAGAAAAAGAATATTGGCTTCAAAACCTAAGGAAGTGGTTCAATACGTCTATAACTGGACTATTCCGAATAGCTGCAAGTAAAGTGAGGATAGTTATGCTAATTGCCAACATCCGGAACGGATAGGTATCGTAAGAAGAAGAAGGGACCGAAGAAAAAGCCTTTTTTTCTTAGATAATCAGTCAGGTCTAAATTCAAATGATTGTCGATAAAATTCTGCTGAGTACAGAAAAATTGAACAGTGCTTTTTCAGGTAATAGTAGATTTAATGATGTTGAATGATTTGGTCAGAAGCCGATTTCAATCATTTCATACTTAAATTCTAAACATTGTTATTAACATTATTAATATTAATAAAAAACTACTATAATAGTCGATACTTATACTCCACAAATTAAATATGAAACCTATGAAAGGGGAATTACTCAACTATAAAAACGGATACTGCTTCGTTAGTTTGTGGTTAAAGTTCTATTTTTAAACGAGTATTTTTAAGAGCGGTTACTATTAGCTGTAAATACAAAAATATTTAAATAAAATGTCTTCGCTCCAACAGAGAATTAAAGTGACTAATGAAATAGTTATTTTAATAAAAAAAAAATAGATGCCACTTTCTAAACCAAATGCCAAAGGAAAGATACCAACACGTGTTTTGCAAAATAATATTTCATCCTATAGATAGAGTAGAATTAAAGACGTGATATATTTATTATATGACAGAAGAATACAACTGGTTGAATAAAAACGAATAAAAATATATATAAAGACAACATAGCAATGGTAAGGTCCGAAAGAAAATTCCCGTAATCTATAAAGTACGAGACAATAATTAGATAAGAAGATTCGCTAAGCGCATTAATATTTAATATCACAATGGATTTAATGAGAAAGTTTTACAAAAACATATGAAATGGACGGAAAAAATAAATGAGTCCACTAGATGCATAACTCTGTATTTGCAAAAATTGTAAAAATTGAGTTTCAGCTGACAGTTATTTGTCACATGTTATAGCTATCTGCTGATGTAGAAGTTTAGCGGCAGTCAGGTATTGGCTAAGAAATAGGCATTAGAACTGTTACGATTTTAAATGTTATGGCATATAGAACTGTAAATATTTTATGACTAATTCTTTTTTTATTGATTCTCGTAATTTGTAGGTCAAAATATACCTGAGCTTCGCTACCAGTTGTTTACAGAAATCTCTAGACACTAATTTTAGTGAGTCATCCACGTCTCGAGGTTGAAAAACGAGTCGAGCGTCTTCACCAAAATACGAGATTATTCAGGAAGTTTGCCGAAAGTTCCAGATGACAACAGTTGTGTATATAAATGAAAGATTTTTGTATTTGAGTCAGTCATAAGAAGATCGGTAAACGCGATATTTAAATGTAACGAAACGTGAAATAAATACATTTGTAAAGTTATTTAATAAATTAGTAATTAGCTATCGTGAGTTTTAATAAATTAGAATATAGACAATAAATTAGAATAAAGACAAATAAATTAGAACTAAATAAACTTCACAGTGGTGCAGAAGTGGGATTGTAGATAAATTTAATTTGATTTTTGAAAAAGACTTTTGAACTTTTGAAAGGTATTGTTCGTCGGGAACATCCGCGTAGTCCAGTAGTGATCGTTGTACGAAAGAACATTTTAAAAGTACGTGTGTGCCTGACCAAAGATGCTGCTAGTAGAACTTTCAGTGAAACAGTTGCGTGAGCAACTAGAAGAACGCGATGAAGACTGCAGCGGGTCCAAGAAGACCCTCCAAGAACGACTAAAGACTGTTCTCAACAAGAATGGAGACGACCCAGAGACATTCCAGTTCCAGTCAGCAGAAGAAGCCGTTTTAACGAAAATAATTGATGGAAAATTCGAGACTGTTTCCAAAAGATTCGATGAAACGTCACAAATGATTGAAGAATCTTCGAAACAAAATGATAGTAAATTTGAGAACGTCTCGCAAATGATTGAGGAGACCTCTAAAAAAATGATGATAAATTCGAGAACGTTTCCAAAAGATTGGATGAAACGTCTCAAATTATTAAAGAAGTAGGTAGACAAAACGACGAGAAACTCGAAAATGCGTCTAGAAGATTCGACGAGAAATTTGAAAATGTTTCTCAAATGATGGAAGAAACTTCTAAAAAGAATAATGAGAAATTTGAAGAAGTCTCTAAAACATTTGATAAAGTTGAAGAGAAAATCAAACAGTTAGAGACCATGATAACTAACACAAGAGTGCTACCACCAATTAATACGGTAGCTTTAGATCCGGTAGAGATAAAAGAAGACGAGACAAAATGTAAGTTGGAAACACGGCCGAAATTTGAAGGAAGTGAAAGTTCCGTTCATGTCAAAGTCCCAACTTTCGACGGAAAATCATCATGGAACAACTACATGAAACAGTTTGAATCAGCTGCAAGAGCGAATGGATGGTCTGAAAAAGAAAAGGCTGTAAACCTGACTATCGCTCTTCGAGGAGATGCCTTAGATGTGCTCCAGACCATAGCCGTAGAGGAGACGGATGATTTCGAACAACTGAAGAAGAGGTTAAATATGCGATATGGCCACGAACACTTGGAGCATGTATATCAGTCGCAGCTCAAAAATCGAAGACAAAAGAAAGATGAGGCTCTTCAAGAATATGAAGTAGATATCGCCAGATTAGTGCGATATGCTTATCCAACAGCTCCCGAAGACATGATGGAAAAGTTGGCCGTTCAAACGTTTATTGATGGTCTTCGTGATCATGAGATGCAAAGAACACTACGATTAGCTCGTCACAAGACGCTGGTTGATGTCTTATCCGCCGCCCTCGAATACGAGTCAGCTACGCAGGCCTCTGGCGGTTACAGTAAAGTTAGGACTGTAAAAGAGGAAGAAGATGAAGATAAACTGAACCAGCTCGTTAATATGATGAAAAGCATGACATACAAGAAGACGAAGACCATAAGATGCTGGAATTGTGGCGAAATAGGACACGTACGAAGTTCATGTAAGCATCCTAGTTATGACACAAATCAAGAAACTCACCATCAGGAAAACTAGAACGGGTCGGCCTTAGGGGGCAGCTTCGACCCAGAACTTTTCCAAAGACCCTCTCATACTAATAGCTTCTTTGAAATGTCGTGAAGATAGTGTATATGTAGATGGAGAAATAAATGGTAAAAAGCATACGTTGTTGGTGGATACGGGAGCGACCAGAAGCATTATTCGCCCGACAGTTATAAACAGCCGTAAGAAACTGTTACCAACGAGGTTGCGACTGCGGACCGCTACAGGTGAAAATGCTAACATTCATGGAGAAATCCAGGTACAATTAGGAATTGGAGCAGAAAAGTTCGTCCATACTGTTATAGTTGCTGACATCGAAGAGGATGTTATATTAGGAATGGACGTAATGAATACGCATGGATTCCAATTGGATTTTAAAAATAAAGTAATCAAAGTTGGTAACGAGGAGGTATTTCTCCATCCACATGATGACAACACTATGCAAGCAGCCCTTAAAGAAGATACAGTCGTGCCTGCGAGAAGTGAAACAATCATAGTAGCGCGGCTACAGGGAATTGTGGACGAAGGGTCACCTGTTATGATGGAGCCTTGGAACCATGACGACGAAGTTGGTCGTGGAATCATAATTGGAAAGGAATTGGTGACCTCGGCTAAAGAAATTCCTGTTAGACTTATCAATGTCAATGACTACCCAGTGACCATCAAGAAAGAGACAAAAGTAGGAACTTGTGTACCTGTGACATCCATAATCCGTCAGACGACAACGTCTGATAATTCCAACGACAAATTTGATCAAATGGTTGCAGTTGCTGGACAGTCTCTGAATCAGATTGAGAAAAGGAAATTAAGGGAATTTCTTCGGCAGTATCGTGATATTTTCGTACCGAAAGGAGGAAAGACGGGAAGAACTACCGTTGTTAAGCATAGAATTGATACTGGTAATGCTAAGCCAATTCGTCAAACAGCTCGACGATTACCACAGGCGAAAAGAGAGGAAGCTGAAACGATTGTTCAGGAAATGAAGAAAGACGGGGTGATAGAACCTTCTACGAGCCCATGGGTCTCTCCGGTAGTCCTGGTTAAGAAGAAAGACGGAACAACGAGGTTCTGTGTGGATTACCGTTTGCTGAACAACGTTACCAAGAAAGATAGTTATCCTCTGCCTCGGATTGATGACACATTAGACACATTGGCTGGAAGTAAATTATTTTCTACTTTGGATTTGAAGTCTGGATACTGGCAGGTAGAAATGGACCCGGTAGATAAAGAAAAGACAGCCTTCACCACAGGATCTGGATTATGGCAATTCAACGTTATGCCATTTGGACTTTGTAACGCTCCTGCGACATTTGAGAGACTTATGGAAAATGTGTTGAGAGGGTTATCTTGGAAAACGTGCCTAGTTTATCTAGACGACATAATCGTCTTGGGGGAGACATTTGAGGACCATCTGAAGAATTTAGAAAACGTTTTTAATCGACTTAAAGCTGCCCAATTGATGTTAAACCCCAAGAAGTGCCAGCTATTTCAAGGTAAAGTCAATTATCTGGGTCATATAGTCAGTAAAGAAGGAGTGGCCGTGGATAAGGGAAAAATCGATTCCATTAAGGAATGGCCAAAACCAACTGACAAACATCAAGTGAGAAGTTTTCTTGGACTATGTACTTATTACCGGAGGTTTATTAAGAAGTTTGCAGATATCGCTAAACCATTAACGCGACTTACAGAGGAAGCAAGAGAATACCGCTGGGATGTAGACTGCCAAAATGCCTTTGAGACCTTAAAAAAGCACTTAATCACAGCACCGATTTTAGGGTATCCACTACCAGAAGGAGAGTTCATCTTAGATACAGATGCAAGTAATGTGGGAATTGGAGGAGTGCTGTCCCAGATTCAGGGAGGACAGGAAAGAGTCCTTGGATATTTCAGTAAAGTTCTCTCAAAACCTGAGCGGAATTATTGCGTCACGAGAAGAGAACTTCTGGCAGTAGTGAAATCAGTAGAGCACTTCTATCAATACCTCTATGGAAGGAAGTTTTTAATCCGAACCGACCATGCCGCCCTTAAGTGGTTGATGCAGTTTAAGAATCCAGAGGGTCAGATAGCCAGGTGGATCGAACGACTCCAAGAATATGATTTTAAGATTGAGCACCGGGCCGGAGTTAGCCACCGAAACGCTGATTCTCTTTCCAGAAGGCCATGCCCAGCAGAGTGTTCTCACTGCAACAAAACGGAATCCAAGGAAGCAGCAGTGCTAAGAACGACGGTGGTCCACGACGACTGGACGCCTACCAAGATCAGGGAAGAACAAGAGAGAGATCCAGTTATACAGAAAATCCGAAAATGGAAAGAAGAAAACCGTCGACCACCTTGGCAAGAAATATCGAACCTAGGCTCAATAGTTAAGACGTATTGGGCCCAGTGGGACTCATTTATCATGGAAGATGGCTTGCTCAAACGAGTCCTGGAAAATGATGACGGTTCAGAGAAGAGAAGACAGTTGGTGATTCCAAAGAGCAGAATAGCCGAAGTACTTCGTCAGTTACACGACAGTCCATCAGGAGGGCATTTTGGTGTGAAAAAGACCCTTCCGCGAATTCGGGAACGATTTTATTGGATGAACAGTTCCGACGATGTAAAAGACTGGTGTAAGAAATGTACTATTTGTGCTACGAGTAACGGGCCTTATCGAAAAAGGAGAGCTCCTATGAGACAATATAATGTTGGAAGCCCGTTTGAAAGAATAGCTTTGGACATTGCTGGGCCATTTCCAGAAAGTGATAATGGAGGCAAGTACATGTTGGTAGTAATGGATTACTTCACTAAGTGGGTCGAGATTTACGCACTTCCAGACCAGAAGGCCGCCACCGTTGCAGATAAGTTGATCCAAGAATATATCAGCCGATTTGGAGTGCCTTTGGAGATCCATAGTGACCAAGGCAGGAACTTCGAAAGCGATTTATTCCAAGGAATATGTGATAGACTAGGTATGAAGAAAACAAGAACTACGGCTTATCATCCGCAATCGGATGGTATGGTAGAACGAATGAATAGAACAGTTGGCAAGTATTTGACAAAGATGGTATCCGATCATCAGCGAGACTGGGACCAATATCTTCCGTTCTTCACAATGGCCTACAGATCTGCTGTTAATGAATCAACAGGCCAGACACCAGCCAGAGTCCTATTCGGACGCGAGATGCGACTACCTTGTGATCTAGAGTTTGGGTGTCGACCTGGAGAAGATGTAGCAGGTGAAGATTATGTGATCGAATTACGAAGAAGAATGGACGATGTACACGAGTTGGTCCGTTCCCATCTCCAAATCGCTAGTGACCGAATGAAGAAACGGTACGATACACAAGCCGAAAAGGGGTGTTTTAAGAAGAACGATAAAGTCTGGCTTTATAACCCCAAAAAGCGAAAAGGTTGTTCTCCCAAATTGCAGCAGTTTTGGGAAGGTCCATACCTCATTATGGAGAAGATCAATGATGTTATTTACCGAATAAGCAAGATTCCGAGAGGAAAGCCGATGATAGTACACCATAACCGGTTGGCGTCTTTCGAGGGTGACCACGACGTAGATGAAGAAGTGGAAGTAAACCAAGTCCAAGATGTGTCTGACCTCACGTTTGAGGAATTCATGGGTGCCTATGGAGGTACCGGTAAAGCAAGACATGGTGTTACCACTGAAGAAAGGCAAGATCTACTCGCGCTTCCCGATGACTACTCACTGGCCCTTACCATCCCGGCCAGTATCAACGATGCACCAGGGTTGGCATCCGTCTTTCGAAGGAAGTTTGGTCGAGTTGCAGAACTTCAATGCCAAGTGCCAGCTCCTGGTAAAACCTTGAAACTTCAAGATGCATCACGTTACCTTTTCTACCTGGTAACAAAAGACACTGCCCGTGACCAACCTACCTACCGAGATGTATGGGAAGCCTTACTTCAGTTGAGAGAGCACGTACTAGAGTCCGACGTGCAAAAGTTAGCCATGCCAAAGTTGGAGTGCCGCCAATTAGATTGGAGGGTTATACGAAACATGGTGGAGGAAATCTTTAAAGACACCGAAGTCCAGGTGTTAGTCTGTTGCAATCCGCATAGTTACTGCTGCGGAGAGAAAACCGTCCCTTGTCATTTCTATACAACTGGAAGTTGTAAAAGAGGGTCCAGTTGCCGATATCAGCATGTCGTTCAAGTTCCAGTCCCGACAAGGTTCCAGGAGGAACCATCTTTTAAGAGGGGGGCAATGTTACGATTTTAAATGTTATGGCATATAGAACTGTAAATATTTTATGACTAATTCTTTTTTTATTGATTCTCGTAATTTGTAGGTCAAAATATACCTGAGCTTCGCTACCAGTTGTTTACAGAAATCTCTAGACACTAATTTTAGTGAGTCATCCACGTCTCGAGGTTGAAAAACGAGTCGAGCGCCTTCACCAAAATACGAGATTATTCAGGAAGTTTGCCGAAAGTTCCAGATGACAACAGTTGTGTATATAAATGAAAGATTTTTGTATTTGAGTCAGTCATAAGAAGATCGGTAAACGCGATATTTAAATGTAACGAAACGTGAAATAAATACATTTGTAAAGTTATTTAATAAATTAGTAATTAGCTATCGTGAGTTTTAATAAATTAGAATATAGACAATAAATTAGAATAAAGACAAATAAATTAGAACTAAATAAACTTCACAGAACTCTTGAGTCAGGTGCAAAACTCTGTATTTGTGAGCTTATGTCAGTTGCATAACTGTGTAATTACAATTGGCCAATCGTTTACATTGTTTGTGTCACATGGCACGTCACATGTGCACATGTCAATTACGCCATCATACGCCATTATAAAGCACATGCGACCGGGTGCACTGTTTGTTGTTTGAGTGCTAAAAACACCAAGTAAACCTTGTGAATAAGAAAAAAAAAAGAAAACTAGTTGTACAAACAGAAAAATGGAAACGAAATGTAATGAAACTTAGGAGGTAAGAGGTGTTTACAATTAACTGGATAGATTCGGGGCTTATTGTCAGTATTTTTAGACAGAAACCTAAGGATTTACCCGGGTTTTCTATCTGTAATCATACAAAAAAAGTGTATTGCTGTAATGATTTAAATATGCGAGACATTCAGCGGTTTCATAATATGTATTCAACACTGACAAAATAAAACAAGATATTTTTTGCTGAAACCTACATGGAATTTCAATTAAATATTTTGATCCTACAGTAGAGGATGGACTTTTAAGAGTAAGCAAGACAGCATTTCTTGGAATAACTCATTTAAGTTCTGAAAGAATAGAGCGTGATTTAAAGGTTTTTGTTATTTGGAGTGATATGCTAAAAGAGAGAAGAGGGGGAGATGCAACAAACGATAGATTTGATCCAATAATATTATCTATCCAAACATTTATGGGGCGTTTGAACGATGCAGATAGTCATTATAATAGAGGACGATTAACTAAATTGTATTTATCATGTGATCTGAATTTTACAAAGCTTTACATAATGTACTGTCAACGTTATACACATCATTCCGTAAAATTATCATATTTCCGAACATGCGTTTATGAACACTACACCATATCATTCGACACTTCTTTAATAGATGCTTGTTCTGTTTGTCTCAGAACGAAGAAAATTTTGAGAAAAGAAAATTCAGAAGAAGAAAAGTTAAAGGTTAACAGAGCAGAGAGTTCATACGTTAAGAGCTGAAGTCTTTTATTCTCTGTTAAAAAACGAATCAACTCATAATATACTAATATTTTCTTTTGATTGTCAAAAAAATCTTTACATACCAAAGCTTCCCGACCAGGCGGCATATTTCTCGCAGCAAATAAATTTTTATAATTTCATCATCGTGGGTGGAAATTCAAAATTTCATCTTTCTTCTGCAAATGTGACGTCATATGTGCGGCTGGAGTATGAACATCCAAAAGATTCAAATACTGTTACCTCTGCTTTACATGATACTTTCATAAGATTTAACTTTAAAAATCAAATCGAAAAAAGCTCATCTATTTACAGATGGATGTGGTGGACAGAACAAAAATAGCATGATGATGATAATCTATGATAATCTAGTGGTTGGTTTATAAAGTACCTGGTCATATTAAGGAAGAGGAGTTTACATTTCCTGTTCTTCATTCCCTTTTGCCACCAGATAGAATTTTCAGTATGATAGAAATAGAGATAAAAACAAGAATGTTGTAGGGTAAAGTGTGCAAATCGCGGTCACCTAAGAAGAAAATTTAATATAAAAAAAGTAAAACTCTGTGAATCAAATTTAAGCCGTCAATCCGTAATTTGGGGTTTTAACTTATTGCAAGATACATTTAATTTCAAAAATATAAAATTTTTGTCTTTGACAGAGACAAAACATAAAAAAGTATCTTTGGCCGGTATTGTCACCATACATGGACAATACCGGTCATGAGTGTGGGTAATGCCAGTCAATTTGTTTGTGTTATTATTAAAATAAAAATCAATATCTATTTAACATTTTTTTGTTATAAAACGATTAACGAATGTGGCTTAATGGGTCATAATTCAAGTAAATCAGTAAGAAAGGTGAAAAAATATTTTTTATTACAAAACAAACAAAAAATAACAAAAATATGTGTTTTAATGTAAAAATAGTTGACAGTCATCGCAGGTCTCTGCAGAATCCCATCCACTGCACTCTGAATAAGCCCATCGTGAGCAAAAGGTAAATATATAACACAATTTATTGTTTTTGCCAAACTCGCTGTAAACCAGCCATCTATCTTCGTATGCATCGTCACTGTTATCACATGATATATCAATATCCGATTCCAAAGAACTAGAATCAAACACCTTTTTCTTGTAATGCCAATTACAAGAAAAAGGTGTTTTATTACAAGAAAAATTATCTTGTAAACCCAAATGCTAATTTTCTCAGTTCTCTTGCTGTTACGCCATAAAAAATTAAGCTAAATATTTTTTTTGTGTGGCTATTTTAGCTTCTTGTTCGGCAGAAAATACTGATTTTCTACCTAATGAGACACCTGGAAGATTTTTATTTTTTATTCTTTCTTGCAATGTCGAAAAATGGATTGATTAATCCCTAAGGATTAATAGTATAGGGTATAAATTATAGCATGGGGGTAATACCGGTTAACTGACCGGCATTACCTACTGTTGGCATTTTTTTTCTTAGATTTTTTTACTCGTAAACATGTATTAAAATATTGATCTTTAAAAAAGGAATAGGCAGCTAACGTCATTATAATCAATTGTAACCAATTTTAAGATCTACAAGTGAATAAAAATGAATTAGGACCTTATATTACTCAGCATAAAAATAAGATCGAAAACACTGAAAACAGGTTAATAATATTTCTATGACAATGGTTTGCGCCAACTCAACGCCCGTCAGCAATCTGAATACAGAGTAGTGTAGCGACACGTTGGCAGTTATAGGAGGTTGCCAGATTGAATAGATTTCGCACAATCGGGATGACCGCCATTACCCACTGACCGGTATTTGCACATTTTACCCTAATAAACAGAAAAGAGTAGTAAGACTAGTAGTAATTGGAAAACATTTAAAGGTGCTGAGACTTGGTAAAGACTGACGTATATCAGACTGGAGAAAGACGAGTGACGTTGTTGTTAAAAAACCTTTCTAATGTGATTTTAAATGTAATGCATCGAAAAGATTTATATTTTCTAAGGACAAAGATCGTATGGTCACGGTAAGGGCGGAAATATTTTATCGTTCTGACATAGGGTTCAGCAAGTCTATAATACGAAAAGGGAAAAAGATTTCTTTATTGAAACCTAAGTTACAATAGATTGGATGTTCATTGAAAGGAGATAAAGAAACTCTTTGGAAAACATTTTGGTGAAAATTGGAGAGACCAGCCGGATCTCACATTTTATAAAATAATAGATACTGGCGTACAGAAAATATTGAGAGTGGTGCAGAAAATGATCATATTGATGATGGGCTCCCAGAGGAACTTAGAGTGTAGGAATTACTATAAATGTACCCAAATAATTTATAAGACCTTTTGTACTTTGGACAAAAATAAACTGTTGATTAAAAGTTTACTTCCATATACTTTCTTCCTTATTTGTAACACACTAGGATTTGAAAACAGACTAATCCAAGAACCACTAATATCTTTAATGGTTGACCAATATTATGTATGATTTTCGGCAACGTGGCGCGGAGTTGAAGATTTTTGTTTTATTTTCTGTCTGCGATAAACCCGAAATTCGAGAGTTGCAACGGGAAATAATTCAATACGTTGTAGTGAGAATTGAGATAACTGAATAAGGTAACAACTGTGCAAAAATAAACACCGAAAACTGCAAAAAAACAATAACAAAGTGAATAATCGGATAAGGAAAAAAAGCGAGGTTAACTGATAAGAACTAACACTGGGAAGGAAGCTACGTTTAAGTGAATTGCGACGTTGCCAATGTGTGCAAAGTTTCGTGTTTGCCACGGAATACAAAATTAGTCCAGACTTCGAATAGGGGATTCAACAGGAAGTGGTAGATACTGTTTCTTCCGAGCTTTTGAAGCGAGAGATAGTGTCTGGCGCCAATCAGAGTTGAAAGTAATCCGCGAAGTGACCAAAAAAAAAAAAGGAAAAGCATACAAGGATGGAAAAATATCTACAAGGTAAAACGTATATGGACAGTGACGATACAACAACAGATGAAGGAGCAAAAAGAAAGAATAGAGGAGAGGATGATGAGCAAGAGGAAAAGAGATCCAGAAAAAATAAAAAACTAACAAGAACCCCTCAGAAGACAGGAGGAAAAGAGGATGGAGCAAAACTTGATAAATTGCTAGAAATGATGAGCAACCTAACCAGCGACATTAGACAAATAAAAGAAGACCAAAAGGAATACAAGGAGGTAGTTGAACATCTAATAAGGGAAAACAAGGAACTAAAGAATGATAATAAAATTTTAAAAGAGGAAAACATACAGATTAAGAAAGAATTAAGGGAAATACGAGACAACATAGAAATTATAGAAAAACAGAGAAGGCGAAATAATGTGGTAATGAACGAGCTAGCAATTGATACGCAGGATCAGCTGGTATTGAAGGAAGCAATTGGCAATTTTATAAAAGATCACCTTGCAGTAGAGGCCAAAATAAAGACGGCCCACAAACTAGGTCCAAAAACGTGCCTAATTGAAATGGAGAACCAACAAGAAAAGATAAAAGTTATGAAGAATAAAGCAAAGTTAAAGGACGTCAAAAAGGAAAAGGTATACATCAACGATGACACAACGGTGAGAGAGAGGGAAATTCAAAAAATAATAAGAAAAATTGCACAAGAGGAAAGAAACAAAGGAAACGAAGTCAAAATAGGAGCAAGGAAAATGATGATAAATGGTGTTGAATGGAAGTGGAATAGCAAGGAAGATAAAATGGAAATAACAAACTCAAAAAACTAGAAAACGGCTATGATAGTAAAAATACGAAGACGAACAACGCAAGGAGCAAGGACATGAATACCGGTAACATTGTCATAGGAAAGGGTGATTTAAAGATAAAAAATACAAAAAAAGGCAATAGAAACACATATCCAAAAGATCACTTAATGGTAGGAACGTGGAACGTAAGGGGTACTTTTGAGGAAGGAAAACTGAAACACGTAACTAAAGAAATTGAAAAGTTTAAATTTGACGTAGTGGCACTACAAGAAACAAAGCAACTGGATCAGGAAATGCTGAAAATTGAAAATAGCTTATTTTTTAATAATGGAGGCAGAAACAGAATATTAGGCACAGGATTTTTGGTAAATAAAGCGTTAAAAGCATCAATTGTAGAGTTTAAACCAATATCTGATCGTCTATGTTCTCTAAGAAAAAGAGGAAAATATCAAAAAATCACATTCATTAACATTCACTCACCGTCAGAAGAAAAAGATATTGAAGTAAAAGAGGATTTCTACTGTGAAGTTAATAGGGTATTTGAAAGTATTCCAAGATATGACATTCAAGTAGTACTGGGGGACGCAAATGCAAAGATAGGAAAAGAAGAAATATATAGAACAACTATAGGAAAATTTAGCAAACACGAGGAAACTAATGAGAACGGGCAAATTTTGATAGATTTTGCCAAAGAAAAAAATATGCTAATAATGAGTACATATTTCGAGAGAAAAAGCATCTACAAAGCAACATGGCGATCCCCAGATGGAAAAACATTAAATCAAATTGACCATATACTAATAGAGAGAGAAGACCGAAAATGTATAAAGAACGTGCGAACATACAGAGGACCACACGCTGACTCGGATCACTTTATGTTAGGAATTAAAATGGCTCAACTGATACCGGAAGAAAAAAATCGCAAAAGAAAAAATAAGAACACAAATAAACCAGTGCGGCTTGTAACGCAAGAAGAACAAGAAATGTATAGAAAAGGTATCGATAGAAAATTAAATGAAATACACCTAGAAGGGCACATAGACAAGGACTGGGACAAAATTCAGCAGATTATCAGTAACACAGCTAAAGAATGCAATAAAAATATAACTAAAAAGAAAAAGGATTGGTTTGATGAAGAATGCCAGAAGGAAATTGAAGAAAGAAGTAAACTAAGGATGGATATGATCAAAAGTGATACGGAAGAAACAAGAAACAGATATGAAAAACAAAGAAAAATCGTAAAAAAAGTTTTGAGAATGAAAAAGAGAAAGTACATGGAAAATCAGCTGAGAGAAATAGAAGAAAATTACAAAAATCGAGAAATTAGAAATTTATACCAGGGAGTAAAAAATGAAAAAAGAGGATACCAACAAAAAACAATATTTTACAAAGATAAAGAGGGAAGCGCCATTAGTGGAGAAAATGAAATAGCCGCTAGATGGAAAGAATACTTCGATGAATTGCTAAATGACGAAAACAGGATAGAACAGCAACAGCCTATAAGAACGGAGAAACATAGGAACCAAATAAATGAGACAGAAGAAACACCCCCTACCAGAAACGAGATAAAGGAAATAATAAAGAAATTAAAAAATAACAAGAGTCCAGGAAGTGATAATATAACTGCAGATATGTTCAAATATGGAGGGAAAACGCTAGAGGAGCAAATGTTCAAATTAATAAAGGAGATTTGGATTAAAGAACAACTACCACAAGAATGGACAGATGCAATTATATGCCCACTTTATAAGAAAGGCGATAGGACAGATTGTCAAAATTACAGAGGGATATCACTATTGAATACTGCATACAAAATTCTTGCAGCGTGTATAAAGGACAAATTGGCAGGAGTGATAGAAAACATTGTCGGCGAGTACCAATGTGGCTTCAGACCTGGTAGAAGTACAACAGATCAGATATTTACGCTCAAAGAATTGCAAGCGGAAAGTTATCAACACAATCTGCCGACAAGAGTCCTCTTCATTGATTTCAAACAAGCGTACGATAGAATAAAACGGAACCAAATGAGCAAAGCACTAGAAGAATTGGGTATCAGTAGAAAACTTATAAGAATGATACAAATAACGTTGTCCAAGACTGAGAGCAGAGTTAAAATAAATAATATAATGTCGGAAAAATTTGAAGTCAGTGAAGGAGTAAGGCAAGGAGATCCCCTATCATCGATACTATTCAGCTTGTGTTTGGAGAAGGTCATACGAGATGCAAATGTCAACAGAGAGGGATTGTTATACCAAAGAAAGCACCAATGTCTAGCCTTTGCAGACGATGTAGTAATACTGGCTCGAAGCAAATGGGAGCTGCAGGAAGTAGTAAAGAGGCTAGATAGAGAGGCAAAGAAAATAGGCTTAGCCATCAACGAAAGTAAGACAAAATACATGGAATGGATAGATGACAGTGAACAAAAAGGAGGAAATCTAAAAATAGAAGTAGAGGGTGAAAAAGCATATATATTTGAAGCAGTGGAAAGATTTACATACCTGGGGTCGATGTTCACATGCAAACCAAATATTAGAGAGGAGCTCCAATCAAGAATAATGGCAGGAAACCGATGCGTGTACTCCTTAAACAGGCTATTAAAAAGTAAACAGATATCTAGGAATGCTAAAATAAGGATTTACAAAACAGTTATACAACCAGTGGTAACCTACGCCAGTGAAGTGTGGACACTGAACAAAGGCGAAACAGGTATGCTCGAAATATGGGAAAGAAAGGTTTTGAGAAAGATATTTGGAGGCAAGATAGTAGACAATACATGGAAAAGAAGAACAAATAAAGAATTAGAAGATATGTACAAGAATCCTAGTATAGTGGGAGTAGTAAAGGCTCAGAGACTCAGGTGGCTAGGGCACATAGAAAGAATGACAAATTCTCGAGTACCAAAAATGATTCTGATGCATACAATGGGTACAAAAAAAAGAAGAGGAAGGCCGAGAAGTAGATGGAAGCAAGAAGTAGAGAAAGACCTAGAAACACTGGGAATAGAAAGATGGAAGGACAAGGCTAATAATAGGAAGAAATGGAAAACAATAACAGCTCAAGCCATGGGCCTACTAGGCTCGTAGTGCTATTATGTATATATATATATATATATATATATATATAATATATATATATATATATATATATATATATATATATATATATAATATTATGTATTTGCAAATGTTAGTTGCATAAATCTGTATTTACACAGTTGACTTGGAAACCTAGGTATATTTGTCTTCCTTTCCTAGAAAACACAGTAACTTTCTAAGAAAAAAATCATTATATTTTACCTAATACAGCATTTATCTATCACAAAAAAGTGCAAGGTTTTTGCAAAATTTACCAAGTTTTTGTAAATAACTCAGGTTGACTTACACGGTAAATACAAAGTTTTGCATCTGCCGGACTCAATACAGATAATATGTTAAGCCGACGACGCCATAATAACGGCAGAGGATGAAGATGACCTAGAAAGATTAATTAAACAGTTCGAAGCCACAACTCTTATATAGCATTTTTCAGATAAAAAAGCTTGCACGTCATCCAAGATTTACGTCTTCAGAACCCCACAGCATTGCCAAAACATCAGAATAGTTAGTAAGTGAGGAATTTTTAAAATGTCAACTATTTGTCAAACTATTATATTAACAGTAAATACATTTAGTTTTAAGACTACTGCAACACATTAAAATACATAAGAAACCATTTTAATACACAATTTTATATTCTAAATTTTAAACTTACCTCTTTTGGGGTTTTAATAACAAAATCGTCCCGACATTATTTCTTGTTCGAAATAATCTATACTTCATATAATTTAGATAACGACTTACGTCATTATCTACGTCAGAGATCGAAGTTGACATAGTTGCCAAAATATAAAAAAAATCCTGACACCATTTTAAATCAAATAGATTACATAATTATTGCAAAAGTATTACCATCTCTTTACAACGACTATTTAAATTATTACGTGACATTTTTGAAATAAAACACACTAATTTTGTTCTAAAAAGAACAGATTTTATTAAATAGTTAAAAATATAAAACAAGAGATATTCACTTTAAAATTCAAAATAATGAAGTATAAAAAGTGTCAACACCGCAACTGTCAAATAAGTGTTACCAATTTATGCCAAAATTTTACCTTCGTTATATTACAGTTACAGTGTGTTCCGAACAAATGTTCTTGATAAAAACGCTTTATAATGCATTTATACAAATTAAATAAAACATATTATTGTGTATTTCTTCAAGTTAACATTAATAGAAATTTTTAAATATGATTTCTACGCGTATATAATAAAATATGTCTAGTGGCTGTAATGTCAGTGTACTCGGTAAAGTGGTTCTAAAAAAGAACACACCTACACCCTAAATATTGTGTGTTGCTCCGATGACGTGCATCGTTATATAAATTAGATGAAGTGTATCTTATATCAAAGCTTATCAGCTTTCTACAGACTTTTATTTGTTTTGGCATATCACAATCACAATACACAATAATAATTAGTTTTTAAAGCTATTAATCTAAATTTAAAATGCATTTATAAATACAATTTATTAATATATATTGTATTATGATCAAATTGAGTAAGACGTCAAAACATAAACAAAATTTCTACTCTAAAAAAGCAGCAACACTTAATACACTTTTACCATCCGCTGAACTGCCAATATTATTTGATATATTTCCGTATCTGCTGCGTACAATTTTCTAATATATTTAATTAAAAATATTATTTTGTGGAATATTAGACTTTAAGGGTTATTTCATAAAATTTATATTATCAATAATAATAAATGTCTTTGGTTATTTAATCAATATAATTCTAAAATTTTCAATATAATGATGATTATATTTTTCTGATTATTACACCATGTTGACGCCTATGAAAAATCGAGCAGTTCCGTATGGGTTTCGTAGTATTAGATCTGTTAGGAAAATTTGAACTATAAGGTTGATGTTCTGGAAATTTTAAATACTTACAAGTGACGTCACTTTGTATAAATCGTGACGTGCAAGTGTTTTACTTTGAAAAATGGTATATACAATATGGTGATTTCAACAGTGGTGATATAGATTATATTATTGTATTTTAAGAACGATTTCCGAAGTGGAAATTGAAACGTCAATAAACGTACTTTAACCTTTAATTGTGGCTTAGTTCCATTTAAACAGTAGTTACTTTAAAATGCCACAAGAAAATACCTTATATTAGTTGAACCAACAAGACGTAAACAGGTTGTAAACAATAAAATAATAGAATACGTGATGGAAACGGAATACTTGATAATCAAGTTTCACAATTTTTATTTGAAATACGCCACAATTTTACTTTAAAATAAGTTTATTCTAACTTCATTTCCATACAAATTTTGTATTTTAAGAACGATTTCCGAAGTGAAAATCGAAACATTAAATAAATTTAATTTTAATGTAGAATTGTGCTTATTCTCAGTAAAAATAATAAGTATTTGTATTATGATGCCAAAAAATAAAAGACACAACGAAAAACCATTGTACCAATACTTAGAACTAGGTAACCGAAAACGGACAGCTATATAATATAGCTATAGAAGTAGAAAAATGGCAGAAGTGTTTCGAAGAAATACATCAAGAAACGAATAAAGAAGAAGAAAGAGAAACAATAACGAACACGGAACAAGATGAAAAAGAAGAAGAATTGACCTAAAGAGAAGTGAAAGAGAAAATATGTGAAAATACAAACTTAAAAACGGGAAAACTGCAGAAGGCGGAATATGTGCAGAACTCATAATATACGGTGAGGAGGCACTATACAGAAAGATCTATGAACTAATACAGAATATATGGAGCAAAGAAATAATGTCCAAAGAATGAAAAAAGGGAATTATAGTGACAATCCCAAAACAAGGAGACCATAGAATATGCAAAAACTACGGAGCAATTAACTTACTGAATGATTGACGGATTCGACCGTTACTTGATGGAAATTTATTGTATGTAACAATAAAACACTGAAAACTTTGTCTTCAAAACTTCTACAAAATCTGTTATAAAATATTTGGTATATGTTTGCACTTTATAGTCTTTAATGAAATAGGTTGAGGAGGGAAGAACTGCTTTCTTGTGTAGTTTTTGATTTAAATTGATTATTTTTGAAAACCCTGAAATTAGTATTTCCATCACCAGAGAAAAAACCCAGTACCTTCTGCTCGATTACATATACGGGCAAAAGATCAACAAAAGTAGACAAATACATAAAAAAGAAAGAAATAATACCAGCTTTCAGAACAACAACAGGCAAATATAATAAAAACAACAAGAACCAAAATAAAAAGCACTTATACAGTGGTGTATATAAACTTAAATGTGACGACTGCCCAAAAAGGTACATCGGTCAAATTGGTAGAAATTTTAATAAACGAATAGCAGAACATAAAATAGCTTTCAATAATAGAAAAACAGATTCTACATACGCACTTCACTTTCTAGATCATAATCAATTTTTTAATGACGAATTTCAAATTCTTCACATTCAAAATAAAAGCCTTAAGTTATCTTTGTTAGAATCTATGGAAATTAACAAATTAAAAAACACAGATATAATTCTAAATGACCAACTTGGAACAAACTGTTCTCCCCTTCTCAACTTATTTCAACGTATACTGTACTGATAAGATTTTATAATAAATGTTGTGGAAGTTTTGAAAACAAACTTACTGAATGTCAACATAAAAAGTAATGACTGGTATAATTAGAGACAGACTAACAATATAATAGAGAACAAAGCGTAGGAGATTACCAGTACGGTTTTAGGAAAGTAAGATCCACGATAGAAGCTATACATACACTAAAACAAGTGATAGAGAAAACATACGAGAACGACGGACAAACACATATACTTTTCCTAGACTTTAAACAGGCATTTGATAAACTAAACAGAAGAAAGACTTACAAGAGAGTAATATACCAAATAAAATTATAAGAATGATAGAAATGACAATGCGAGATTCCCAAGCAACAATAGACATCGGAAGAGAAAGAACAGAAATATTAAAAATAAAAAATGAAGTAATATAAGGACATGCGCTCCCAACGGTACTATTTATTCTATCACTAGACAAGATAATAATAAAGCTGTTAAACGCAGGAATTATAAACAGAAATGTAGTACAAATAATAGGATATGCGGACGATACCGGACCGAACCATGATACCGGACCATCTATTCTCGAAGCGGAAGTAGAAGCTGCTATAAACAACATTAAGGAGGGAAAAGCCGCAGGACCAGACTAGTTCTACTCAGAACTTTTGAAAATTATGGATGTATGATTATGTATGAAAGACGAAGTAAACAGGCTTACCTTGATCTTCAATAATAAATACCAAAGTGGAAAAATACCCCAACAGTGGCTAAGATCAACTTTGATAACAATCACTAAAAAACCCAACGCCAAAAAATGTAAAGATTATCGAATAATAAGCCTTACGAGCCATCTCCTGAAAACTTTTTTAAAAGTTATACATAAAAGAATATATAAAAAGTGTGAAGAACACATGACAAACACACAATTCGGCTTCAAGGATGCATTGGGTACTCGAGGAGCACTTTTTGCAATACAAGTTTTCTTTCAAAGATGTAGAGACGTGAATTGTGATATATATATATATATATATATATATATATATATATATATATATATATATATATATATATATAATATATATATATATATATATATATATATATATGTATGTTTTGTTGATTACCAGCGTTCGATAGAATAAAATATGACGAACTCATGAAAATATTAAATTTAATTGGTCTAGACAGCAGAGATCGCCGTATAATAAACAATATCTATTACGAACAAACTGCAGCTGTTAAGAGTTGGGAATCAGTTAACAGACGACATAAAGATAAAAAGAGGTCTGCGACAGGAATGTATATTGTCCCATTATTGTTCAATATATATTCAGAGCACATTATGAACCTAGCGCTAACGGATATAGACGAGGGAATACTTATAAACAGAGAACGATTGAACAACGTAAGATACGCTGATGATACTGTCATTTTTGCAGACGGTCTTGAAGGTCTACAGACACTGTCTCCAGGATGGTAGAAGTAAGTAGCAGGTTTGGGCTTGATTTTAACATCAAAAAAACCAAATACATGGTTATAAGCAAAAATAGGATACCACCTGGTCAATTACTAGTTAACCAACAACCTATAACACAAATCACCAACTTTTGTTATCTGGGTGTAAACTTAAATGACCAGTGGGACCAATCGACGGAAATTAAGATAAGGATAGAGAAGGCAAGATCAGCATTCGTCAAAATGAAAAAAATCTTTAACAGCCACGACATACAATTATAAATAAAGGTTCGTTTACTACAATGCTACATATTCTTTGTTCTTTTATATGGCGTGGAGTCATGGACCTTAACTGAAGCATCACTGACGAGACTCGAAGCATTTGAGATGTGGTGTTATAGAGGCATGTTAAGGATTTTCTGGATAGATAGAGTTACCAACGAAGAAGTACTACATAGAATGGGTAAAAAGCGCGAACTAGTCGTAACCATCTTCTTCTTCTTCACGTGCCATCTCCTCTAAGAAGGTTGGCAACCATCATGGCAATTCGCACTTTCGACACCGCTGCTCTAAAGAGGTCAGCAGAAGTGCAGTTAAACCAAGCTCTCAAATTATTCAACCAGGAGATGCGTCTTCTTCCGCGACTCCTTCTACCCTGTATTCTTCCTTGCATTATTCTTCCTAAACATAAAACTTCGTAACCATAAAACGTCACAAACTGGAATACCTAGGCTATATAATGTGCAATGAACAACGATATGACCTACTTCGGACCATACTTCAAGATAAAGAGCATGAAAAAAGAGGTCCAGGACGAAGAAGAATATCCTGGCTGTATAACCTGCGAAAATGGTTTAACTTAACCACTACCGGACTTTTCAGGGCAGCGGTCAATAAAGTTAGAATAGCCATGTTAGTGTCCAACATCCGTAACGGATGGGCACCATAAGAAGAAGAAGTTCTTTCTAATTTACCCATCTTATAGAGATAGAAAGAAAGGGAAGTTATAATGTTAACTCAATAAGTTTTATTTAAATATTATTAGCAGCAAACTAAAAATATGAAGGCATTCAGCTTTTTTGTCTAGCCGTGTAGTTAAATAATTAATATTTGTGAAGCCATAATATTTTAAATTCTCCAATTTACAAACTAACATTCATATAGGTAATATTAATAGAAAAATATTAATTTTTAAATTTATATCAAATTAAATGGATCAAAATTATGTAGGTACTTGCTAAAGTAAAGATAAAACATATTGAAAACTATACTTGATAAAAATCTAAGACGCGGCGGTCAAAACTCAAAAAAGCGCACACCTATCAATCACCTTGATTTCTACTACCACAACACCACTTTGAAATACATTTCCGACTGATTATAAGAATATTAATATTGTAAATCCATACTTCTAAAAATAACAAAAATAAAGAAAACCGCACACGATTTTTATTGGATGGCGAATTTATAGGGGCGTGAAACACAACAGATACTCGTATATATACAAATGTGGTTTAATGGTTGATGATTTATAAGATGGAGTCTTTTTCTGTTTGCGTTACGTGCGAGTACGTTCATTGTTTATTGTATAAAATAATAATGTTTGTTGTTTTGTTAAAATCAAGAAAATACACATAAATTGTAGATCGCGTAAAATGATTCAGTTGGGTAAAATGGTCCCCCAACATATTTCTCATAATTTTCATAAAACCGCCATTTAACTTTATTATATTCAGTACTACCTATTAGTGCCACTTATGTACCAAGCTATGAAGATGTGCGAAGCATTATAGGCTAGTTTTAATATAGCCTATATAAACACATTTCTTCTCCTTCTTCTTCCTTCTTGTATGTAGGCTTTAAAGCCTGTTTCTTCTTCAATATTAGCCTCTTCAATTGTTTAAATTACCTCATCTTTTTCTTCGTCTGCCAATACTTCTTCGTCCATTTGGTGACTTATCTCATGCTATTCGTACTCTCCTATCCTCTACCAATGTGTTCTTTCTACTCCTGTTCCTGTTTTGTCACCCATCCATTTATTTCTTCTATATTGCATGCTCTTCTTATGTTTTCGCTTATATCCCTATCCAACAGACTTCTCCCTGATATTCGCCGAAGTATTTTCATCTCTGTTATTTCTAGTAGTCGTCTCATTTTAGATGCGTCAGGTCTTGTCTCTGCCGTGTATGTTAATATAGTTCTAATTCCTGCTTTATAAATTCTTGTTTTTATGTCTTAAAAATTCACTCATCCCAGATACCTACGTTATCAAAAGAATTGAGCTCTGATGGGACTCTTTCCGTGTTATCGAGCCCAAGGTGACTTGGTATGTTGGATTATCTCCCAAAAATTGTTGTACATATCTGGAAGTCGCGAGAAGTACAGCTTTCTGCATGGCCTTATAAAGATATTCATTTAGACCCAGCTGTTTTATGTTCACTAGGAGGTTTTTGGGAATAACACCAGTAGTAGAGAGAATAATTATTATTATCCAGATTTAGCCATACGGCTCACACTTCCTCTAAGGGGACAATTTACTCATCCAAGATACCTACGATATCAAAAGGATTGAGCTCTGGTGGGACTCTTTTCATGTTATCGAGTATCGGTACGTCGGTGTATCTCCCAAAAATTTTCGCACGCATCTGGACGTCGAAAGTAGCACAGTTTCTGCATGATCTTATATAGACGTTCATTTAGACCCGGCTTTTTTATTTTTTCTATAAGGTTCTTCGTAATGACTCCAGTGGTAGAAAGAATAATTGGCATCGTCTGGGTACTTTCCATTCTCCATTGTCTCCTTATTTGTATTTCAAGATCTCTGTACTTGGCGATCCTTTCGTTGTACTTAATACGTAGATTATTGTTGTTATGTATCGCCCTATCGATTAGAGTTGTTTGTCTTGTTAGTTTATTAACTAGCACGAAATCTGGTCTATTATGTGCTACAGTTTGGTCTATGAGCACAGTGTGATCCCAGAATAGCTTGTAGTTGTCATTCTCAAGCATACTCTCAGGAACGTATTGATAATATGGGAGATCGTTTGTTTGTAGAAGTCCCAGTTTAAAAGCTATCTCTTGAGAGAGGATTTTCCCTAATGAGTCATACCGTTCTTTATATTCAGTTGCAGCAAATGCCTGGCAGCCCCAGGTAAGATGTTGTTCGATATCATATATGTTCGGATGTTCGGATATACATATATCCGAATGATATATGTATATCATTCGGATGTCGCCGTGCAGAGGTTTACCCATCCAGATGCGCATTTTTTCGTTCTTAGTAAGATGGTTTATGCGCATTTCTTGTTTACTCAGTTTGATCGGTGTTGTGTCATCTACTGCACAAATCGCGCGATGAAGAGTAGATGTCTCCGCCTGCACCTGAAAATAAGTTCTTAAATTAGTAATCTGTTTTTTTAATTTCTCGCTTCTATCAATAAACCGTCGTCCTCCTAAATACCGCGGTAATGTCGTTCTTTGTACTGCACTTCGAGGATGGTGTTTTTGTGTCTTCGTGAGACGTGTTCGTACTTTTCGCTGAAGAGTTTCTATATCCGTTTTAGTCCACTTAGTAATCCCAAATGAGTAGCTAAGCGCGGAAAATGCATAGATATTTAATGCCTTAAAAAAATTTTTACTATTCAGATGTGAGCGGAGTAGCTGTTTTACCCTTCGTATGAACTCTGATGTTAATTCGATTTTCATTTGTTTATGGTCAATTTTCCGCGCTTGCTTTACTCCTCGATATTTATATATGTCATTTTCGCCCATAGCCTCAATGTTTTGGCCATTTTGCATATCGACTTATTATTATTACCAGATTTAGCCATACGGCTCACACTCCCTCTAAGAGGAAAATTCACTCATTCCAGATACCTACGGTATCAAAGTGATTGAGCTCTGGTGGGACTCTTTCCATGTTATCGAGTCCAGATGACTTGGTACGTCGGTGTATCTCCCAAAAATTTTCGCACGCATCTGGATGTCGAAAGTAGCACAGCTTTCTGCATGATCTTATATAGATGTTCATTTAGACCCAGCTTTTTTATTTTTTCTATGAGGTTCTCCGGAATGACTCCAGTGGTAGAAAAAATAATAGGTATCGTCTGGGTACTTTCCATTCTCCATTGTCTCCTTATTTTTATTTCCAGATCTCTGTACTTGGCGATCTTTTCGTTGTACTTAACACGCAGATTATTGTTATTAGGTATCGCCACTTCGATTAGAGTTGTTTGTCTTGTTAGTTTATTAACTAGCACGAGATATGGTATATTATGTGCTACAGTTTGGTCTGTGAGCACAGTGCGATCCTAGTATAGCTTTTAGTTATCATTCTTAAGCATATTCTCAGGAACGTATTGATAATATGGGAGATCGTTTGTTTGTAGAAGTCCCAGTTTAAAAACTATTTCTTGATGGAGGATCTTTCCTACCAAGTCATGCCGTTCCTTATATTCAGTTGCAGCAAATGCTTGGCAGCCTCCAGTAAGATGTTGGATAGTTTCTTGGGCTTGACATCCATATCGGCATTTGTCGTTTTGGACCTGAGGGTCTTTGACGATATATTTCAGGTAATTTTTGGTTGGTATAACCTGATCCTGAATGGCGAGTAATGAACCTTCTGTTTCAGTGAACATCTTTCCTGATTTCAGCCAATAGTTCGACGCTATATTGTCGACATAGTCTTAACTGACTTCATTCGGATGTCGCCCGTGCAGAGGTTTACCCATCCAGATGCGCATTTTTTTCGTTCTTAGTAAGATGGTTTATGCGCATTTCTTGTTTACTCAGTTTGATCGGTGTTGTGTCAACTACTGCGCAAAACGCGCGATTAAGAGTAGATGTCTATAGTAGATTATTATTATTCAGATTTAGCCATACGGCTCACACTCCTTATATCCCATCACTAATAAGATTATTAAGATATTATATTATATTATATTATTATTATATTATTATATTATATATTATATTAGATTATAAGATTATTATTATTATTAATATTATTATTAAAGATAACTGGGCTTAAAGAGTCACTCTGTCTGACTCCTCTCTGTACTGGTATACACTGTGTTAGTTTTCCATTTATCTTTGCTTGTATTCGATTATGGAAATAGATGCTTCAGATGGTTTGTATAATATTGTTTGGTATGTTTCTTTTATACAGAAGGTGTAGGACGTCTTCTACTTGGATGCTATCGAAAGCCTTTGTCGGGTCTATAAAACATAGATATGCTGGTGTATTGTACTCGATGGCCTTTTCTGTGATTTTTCTTAGTACAAATACGGCGTCTACGCAGGATCTTCCGGATCTGAATCCTTGTTGTTCTTTATCTCCTTTCTTCAATATTGATATCATTATGGTGTTTTTCCATGCGTCTGGTATCTTGCAGTGCAATATTCGTTTTTTTGTAAGTTTTGTCATCTCTAGGGTTATATTTTCTCATTCGTCTTAATTCAGATACGTTATTGTGTTGATTATAATTTTCCTTTCCTTTAAACAGTTCCGTCAGGTATCTTTGCCATTCGTTTACTGGTATGTTATTGTATTCCTTCAATTCTGCTATTTCTTTCCTTTGGTTTCTTATGAATCTCCATATTTGTTTTAGTGTACTGTAGAAGTTGCTTTCCATACTTTTTGTAAACTGTTCTCAGTGTTCATTTTTTGTTCTTTTTACCAACTCTTTGTTTCATTTTGTATTCTTCTATAGGCGTCTCGGGATTCTAGATTATTTAATGTTTTGTAGTTCGTGTAGGCTCATTTCTCTTTACATTTCTCTTTTATTTATTTTCTGAACCATGGTGTATTGTTGTTGTTTCTTTTATTCAGTATGACTTCGCGTTTTCCTAGAGCTTCTGTTGCTGCTACTTCAATGTTGTTTTTAATTTTCTCCCGGCTCGGGTTTATATCTTCGATGTCGTCTATTTGTTTCAGCTGTATCTTCTAGCTGTTTCAGCTAGAAGATACTGCTTTCAGGAGGCTAGCTGTTTCAGCTAGCCTCCTTTCGTACATTTCTCTTGTAGAATCGTTCCACAGTGATTCTACATTTAATTTTTTCGGTGATTTATATTTTTATAGTCTCTTTGGCCTTTACCTTTCTTCTTATGGTTTCTTGAATTGCACAAATACCTATGTTTTTATTTATCAGTTCTTCTCTTGGTTTTTGTTGTTGAAAGTAATGTTCCATGTTGCTAATCTGATTGTGTGCATATTTTTCCTTCTCGTTTTCCTTTTCTTTGCTCTTTTCTCTTTTTACCATCAAATAAATCATTGAACATAGGGTTCAATGGAATGATTCAAATATAGTCCTAAAAGAAACGGATGTTTCTTTTAGGATTATATTTTTTAATAGTATTTTAGTATTTTAGGAAATACTCGGTTTTGTACTAATTCTTATATCTAAGTATGTGTATGTAGTATCTTAAGTGTGTGGCCCATCAAACTGATTAGTCTAAAATCGCTGCATTTGGTGGATCTGCTTTTCATTGGACTGTTATAAACCGTGACTCCAACCAATCATCTGATATTATTCCTTCGTTGTAAACTTTGTTAAAGAAGGTAGTTAAGTAAGTACTGTTCATTTCGTCCAAAAGTTTACGTAGCTCAGCAGGGATCTTATCTGGTCCAGGTGCTTTAATATTTTTGCTGCTGCTATATCGCTTTGCTGACTTATGATTTCAGTAGGTATACTTTAACCTATGTCTAACTGGTTGTCACAGGTAGTATGTGTATATGTATCATAAGGATAAGGATTGTCACAAAATCAATGATGTATCCCTCCCATCCTTTGCACTCTTTTTCGTGATTACAAATTTTTTTGTCTGTATTTTTAATTACGTGAGCATTTTTCAGTTTCCCAATTCCGAAGGTATATTTAAGTTTCTCGTGGAGGTTGAAACTGTCGTGTTTTTTGGAAGTCTTCTATTTCTGTACATAAATTATCCAGCCAAGATTCTTTGGCTTGTTTAATTTTTCTTTTTATGAGTTTTCGAGGTATTTCTGATTTTCGAGGTTTTCTTGATTTCGAAGTATATCTGATTTTTATGTTTCCTTTAAACTTCTATCAGGTCTAAGATTTCCTATGTTATCCACTCATGTTTTGCTAATACTTGGGGTGGTTTCAAAGACCCGCTTACTTCCTCTAAAATATAGTTTTGTATGCCGTACCAACATCATTGATGGTTCTGTTTTCGTTTGGTATATTGGTTATTTTGTGTATTTCTCTATTTATCACTGTGATATATATATACACATGTTTGGGGATTTCTTAGGGGTTCGATATATATCTTACTAGGCTTAGTTGGCTTTGTTAATTTATTTAATATAATTTGTATTTTTGAGCAGAGTAGATTATGATTTGAGTTAATATGAGTTCCAGGTTAAGGTTTTACATATTTAATGCAGTAGATCTACGTATCTCATATTCCACCGACACTAGATACCCAAAATTGTTCCTTTTTTTTTTCTTTAATATCGATCAATACCTATAGACACCTAGTCAAATTTAAATATCTAGATTTAAATTTTACCCTTAGCAGAGAATTATATTACAGCCAACAGCCTCACCAATTTTCCCAGTTACACAAAAATAGATATGCGAATACGTCAACTTACCCTACTCACAGTATATCCCTGATTTTCTGATCTTCCAAAGCACCTAGCAATCATATCCAACGCGTGTCGTTCCTATAGATTAGGCAACCCGTTATATAAAACTCACGAGTTGTATTCTAGTTATCTTTATGGCTCAGTATAATATTTGTGTATTTCAGGGGAAAATTTTTGTCTTTTTCTATAAAATTATTTTCACTGTGAGATGTTCTTTTCTTTTCGATATATGCTACCTCCTGTGACAGTTTTAGGCTCCTGCTCTAGAGTCAAGTTTCATTTGTCGCTATTTCAACTCCTTATTTAACAATGTCATTTTTAATGATTTTTTAGACAGTTTTCCTATTTTATAGACCATAATTTGACAATATGTCTGAAGTTTCGTCTGTAACTGCGACAGACAGTATCAAAGGTGATGTGATAATGGGCGTAGCTGTTTTCTGCTGAGTTAAATAACTTTAACTACGGAAATAGCACAGTTTATTATTGTCAAACTCCAATGGCAAATAAGTTATGAATTACATAGAATATTGATTTAAGATTATTTCAATCGAAAATACATTGACTGCCTCTGGAAAGACATCTATATCACAAGTTCAAATTTCTATATGTTTTTTAGATATCCAAGCGGTTAAAAAGACTATGATGTGATTTATTTAAGTCATATTTAAGAAACAGGTAGCAAACAAGATAACCTTAATGTGAGTGTCAGATCATAAAGGAACCATGGAGAAGAGTTTGATGAAAGTAGGTATAAAACAAGGAGCAACCTTTCATATATCTACGCGGAACTCTTTTGTGGACTAAACAAAAGTCATCTTTTGAGCCTGAACCATCAATCACTGGCTCGCTCAGTCTTGGTCGCTACGAGCGCAAGGCAATCACATGAAGTAAGGACTACTTAACAGAGAGTATGCGGGAATGGAGTCCGAAGTGTCGGACCTTACTGCCGAGCATCTACCATTTAGCAAGACTCTTTACTCTTGCTTCAGCTACTCTACCGTATATACCGCTACTCTACCGCTAATAAAGCAGTGAGAAAAAATACCGAAAAAAATAGACAAGAATATGTGCTAAGGACTAAAGAACCACACTCTACGTGGTCTCAAACGATCACTTGGGAATACCTGAGAAAACATCTTTGGATTTAGCTTTACCAACACATGCAAGCTCTGTGTTGGCCGAATCATTTCTCTAGCTTCTCATAAAAACGTTCATGAATAAAGAAAAAAAAAATGAAGCATGCCACCCAAAAGCAGTAAGAGAACTATAATACCACCAGAGAAGCAGGAAACTAGCAGGGTACTGCCAAGGAAGAAGAAAGCTACTACTATTCATAGGATGTAATGCTAATGCACATGACATTATCTGGATGAGCAGGATTATCATTTTGAGAAATGATCAACTTATATAAAATACATTCTAAAATGTAACCCGGTTGTATAAGATGTAGTGAACAGCTCTGTACTTGTAAGAAGAAATAGGGAAGAGGTACTAGATGTCGCAATCGAGTCTTAGTAATTATGTACAAATTGGAAGGTATTCTCTCAGAGGAGTCAGGTCAAAGAATAATCACATTTGACTTAAAATGGAATACACCAGAGCCATCGATCAGGAGAAACTCAAGAAAAACATATTAAGGAAAATGTAAAACCCCTTAAGAGTGAACCTACGCCGCGTCCAGGCTAACAGACAGGTCACGCATCATTTGAAAGTGGAACATGCTATTACTGACATAAATGGGACGATACTCTATGCTTACGAGCAGAACTTGTTCTGCTGCAGAACAAGAACTTGTTGCATTCACAGGTATTTCTTCTGGTTGTTTGGAATGTTGTACTTATTTCCTATCCTTATTAATTTTTCCCATAGGGCCTTTACATATAATATTGTTTTGTTGTTTACTTTCTTCAATCTTGTGAAATTCCTTGTTTATAAATAACAATGGGTAATCATTTTCTGATTCGTCCTTCTAGGAGATTTTCAACATCCTTCGACATGCCCACAATTCTAGTGTCTCAGGCTTACTCAGCCATCGTTTATTTAGCGTCCATGTCTTTACATCATGCAAAAAGACTGAGTATACATAACATTTAAGCATATAAATGAAATGAGGTTGAGTGCTCGAATAAATGAACTTTGAAAATAAGGCTATTATCGAGCACAAGTTAATTGTGCTCGATAACTTGTGCTCAATAATGGCCTCATTTTCAAAGTTCATTTAAGCATATGTACTTTCAATTTCAGGCTCAGTTTCCGACTACACAGTGTTTCATATTGTTAAACGCAGTGCAGGCTTTCTCTATCTTATTATTATTTATCGAGTGTATTCATTTGACTACCAAGGTTAAAGTGAGATTAAAATTACCAATTTGGTTAATCTCCTACCTGAAGAAACATACATCAATTTGTCCCAGAGAATAGCGGGCTAACAAAAATATATTCATGAACTCGTCTTGCTTGTCAGCATCATCTTCATAACTTATGTGCTGTCCCTAGGGCAGTCGATGCTTACATATATGTCGGAAACACCATCTTGCACAAACTCCGGCACTACTAATCAGGCTTTGGCTTTTTCAAAGGGCCACCACCTTTAGCCAGCATGTTGTGACGCAATGCTGTTGTTTCTCTGCATTTTCTACGATAAAAAATTTGCTTGAATAAATAAAAGTATTTTACCTCTGTTTCAATTTGTTTCACAATTTTCGTAGCTGTTCTGAATTCCTTAATATATTATCCTCGGACTGGCAAGTATATATGCTTGGACATCATCATCATCATTATGCAACCTTTTCTGTCCACTGCTGGAGATAGGTCTCTCCCATTTTTGCCACTCTTCACGGTTCTATGCTTCTTGTTGCCATTTCTTGGATATTCGTCTAATGTCGTCCATCCAGCGTGTTGGTGGTCGTTTTCTGCTGCGTTTGTCTTCTCGTGGGCGCCAGTCAATTAGTTTTCTGGTGCATCTTGTGTCTTTCAGTCTCGCTATGTGACCTACCCAATTCCATTTCAGCTTGGCTATACGTTCAACGACATCACTGATACCTGTTCTTTTCCTTAAGGAAAACATGCTTGGACCTAATGGAAATTTATTCCCTCAAAAGCATATTTTTTATAATATATTACATACCTTAAAATAATTCATCAAAAATTATTTTTGTTAATACACAAGATGCCTCTTCTTCAGAAATGTATGACATCGGTTGCTTTACATTTAACACCTACACTCACCATCTGCCTATTTAGTTTATTCATTTTTTTTTTCATGGGCATGTTTTAGTTCACTGCGCATAATCAAGTTTTCGGCACCAGCAGTATAAATTTTAGCTTTACGTTCACTAAAACTTTTAGAGCATTCCATAAGGTTTTGCTTGCAAGTAGGTATTACAAAATGAAAATGAAAATAAACTTTCTTAAACTCAAGTTGGTTTTCCCAGAACTTATAATCCCTTGCTCGGGGACCAGTTGAGTGGTGTCATTAAAGTACCGTAATTAGCATCGGTAAAAATTAAGGGTAAGATTATCTTCTACTACCTCATCATCATGCAACCTCTTCTGTCCACTGATGGACACAGGTCTCTCCCATTTTTCGCCACTCTTCACGCTTCTGTGTGTCTTATTGCCATTTCTTGGGTATTCGTTTAATGTCGTCCATCCAACGTGTGGTGGTCGTAATCTGCTGCGTTTGTCTTCTCTTGGGCGCCAGTCAATTAGTTTTCTGGTCCATTTTGTGTCTTTCAGTCTCGCTATGTGACCTGTCCAATTCCATTTCAGCTTGGCTATACGTTCGACGACATCACTGATACCTGTTCTTTTCCTTAAGGAAAACATGCTTGGACATAATGGAAATTTATTCCCTCAAAAGCATATTTTTTATAATATATTACATACATTAAAATAATTCATCAAAAATTATTTTTGTTAATACACAAGATGCCTCTTCTTCAGAAATGTATGACATCGGTTGCTTTACATTTAACACCTACACTCACCATCTGCCTATTTAGTTTATTCATTTTTTTTTTCATGGGCATGTTTTAGTTCACTGCGCATAATCAAGTTTTCGGCACCAGCAGTATAAATTTTAGCTTTACGTTCACTAAAACTTTTAGAGCATTCCATAAGGTTTTGCTTGCAAGTAGGTATTACAAAATGAAAATGAAAATAAACTTTCTTAAACTCAAGTTGGTTTTCCCAGAACTTATAATCCCTTGCTCGGGGACCAGTTGAGTGGTGTCATTAAAGTACCGTAATTAGCATCGGTAAAAATTAAGGGTAAGATTATCTTCTACTACCTCATCATCATGCAACCTCTTCTGTCCACTGATGGACATAGGTCTCTCCCATTTTTCGCCACTCTTCACGCTTCTGTGTGTCTTATTGCCATTTCTTGGGTATTCGTTTAATGTCGTCCATCCAACGTGTGGTGGTCGTAATCTGCTGCGTTTGTCTTCTCTTGGGCGCCAGTCAATTAGTTTTCTGGTCCATTTTGAGTCTTTTAGCCTCGCTATGTGACCTGTCCAATTCAATTTCAGCTTGGCTATACGTTCGACGACATCAGTGATTCCTGTTCTTTTCCTTAGGTCTTGGTTCCTTATTTTGTCTTTTTTGTCACGCCGAGAATCGGTCTTTCCATGCGGCTTTTAGTGCTGTTGTTTTTGTGAGAGTTTCTTCTCCGTATGTCATAATAGGAAGAACTTCTTCTTCTTCTTCAGTGCCTTATCCGGTCCGGATGTTGGCGATCATCAAGGTTATCATGGTTTTGTTGACTGCTCTGCGAAACAGCTCCGCTGAGGTCATCCCAAACCATTGTCGGGGATTTTTCAACCACGAGATACGACGGCGTCCCGGTCCTCTTCTGCCAAATACTTTACCCTGCATAACGAGTTGAAGAATTCGATATTTTTCTTCGTTCCGCATCACGTGGCCGAGGTACTCAAGCTTACGTTTTTTAATTAAATTAAGCACTTCTTTTTCTTTTGTCATGCGCTGTAGGACCTCAATAGGAAGAACGCATTGATCAAATGTCTTCCGTTTCATAGCTATCGGGATGTTGCTCTTAAAGATCTATCTTAAGGTGGAAACGCATTAGAGAGTCGCGGACGCGACTCGTCGCGAACAAGACAGTCCCAGACTCATACTTCAGTATTCGCACTTGGCAGTCGCGGACTCGTCGCAGTCTGCGCAAAAGTTCACATTTTTCGACAACCACAGTGTTGCTCACATCGATTGAGTAACGTGAAAAAAAAATGGCTTGTGAGAATTGGCTGCTATATTAGAACAAGAAAAAAGAAAATTAAAAAACCCAAGAGAAAATACTGGGTACATTCAATAAATCTCTCCCAGCCATTAGAACGCGAATTTTGCACATAATTCGACAGATTATGTATAGACAAAATACGTTTTAAACAGTCATTTCGAATGTCAGTTGAAAAATTTAGGCAGCTGGAAAAACTGCTAGAATGAATTCAGTTACAAAATACAAAATTTAGATTTTGTATTCCCCCAACTCAAAAGGTTAGCCGTGTGTCTAAGATTAGGAGTAAAACAAAGATATATAGAGTACCAAAATTTATTTGCAAAAAAATACTTAGGACAAAATTTGTAACAATAAAGTAAAATGGATTACTGGTTCTTACCCATACTGTTTGAGTTATAGCAAACGATTATTTACAATGTTATTTGACGAAACTCTCTACATAAATAATTCAAATTTGTATTTGAGCTTGAAGGTTCAGAAGAATTTTTGTCATGATTTTGTGGTGTAGATTCTATAGTACCAATATATGGCTGACGTACTGGTACATATGAAGAAATGTTATTGATATAATTGGAGTTATATATTGTTGAAGTTTATGAACATGTTGTAAGCTGGTTGATATTCCAAGTGTATGTTGGTCTCGGAGGTGCCTCATTATCTACCTTAATTTAATTTATAATTTGAAATACTTTTCCTTTCAAAACTGCTTGCTAATGTGGTGCGAAAGTTTTTACAATTTTTCTCATACTAATAAAAAAATGTATTATGGGATCATCTGTATCGTTACTTACAGTCGCTCTACTTTCTTTGCGCTTTACGCTGTCTAATAATTCTAAAAAACGTTAGCTACAGAGAGATCATTTCGTGTACTTTTCGATTGTGGATATCTTCTTCTTAGAGATACTGTAGTGCTTGTAGACAGAGTCGGTGTACTGGGAAGAGCTCAGATGGCGAGCACACGTTCACTGCAATTTCTAAGCTGCGATTCGCCTAAATGATTGCTTATTTCTAGCCAACAATTGTCCTTTCGTTGCTAATTTAAATATTGTTTATGTGCAGAATCATATAGTTCTGGATACTTTTGCACTTCGATTATTATCTGCTCGTCATCCATCTTTCCAATAAATAAAATAAGTCGCCTACCTATTACAAGCCCTGATAAATATTACACATAAACGACTTCGACCATCTAAATATTACAAATTAAATAATGACGTGAGAAGCATATTTGTTTAATATTAGCCGAGCGCTTTCATTTATTGTCGAGAATAAACGACAAGTCAAAGTTGTCTTGTATGTGATGTGTTCGCGTCCCTGTGTATACGCGCACTATAGAGTAGAGGGCTTGACAAATCGCGACGGAGACATTTTGAAATTCTCATCAAAGACTGAATCTAGTCCTCGTCGGGACTGTGACTCGTCCGCGACTTCCAAATGCGTTCATGAATATTAAAAATAACGTAAACAATCTAAGCTGGACTAGACTGCGATGAAGCGAGTCGTGTCCGCGACTCTCTAATGCGTTTCCGCCTTTAGTGAACCATAAGCGACGCAAGCAAGTGTTTATCGTCATTGAAATTCACTACTTCTACACTTCTACTACCTACTCAGGACGAATTAAGGGCCTACTATAGGGTGCGTGTACTATATATCCATATATCCACATCCATTGTAACACATCGCGCGTCATACTAGAAATGGAAACTTTCCCACCCAGGTTGACAAATAATACTTCTTTTCCACAAGGAAAATAAAATTCCTTAGTTGGCTGTATACTCACAAATCACAAATTTTTTATTTTAAAATCGTTTATAAAAGATATATTAATTATATACATTTTATAAAGGATTTTTACATAAACCTTTGGTACTTTTGTGTTAGGTCCTATTAATCACGATGTACTTTGTTTCTCTTCAATTAGTACGGAGTCCAGCTTTTTATTTAGAAAATATGCACTTTTTTAAAGAACTCACTAAAATGTGTAACGGGATATCTGAAATAAAATTAGGTAAATGAACGTAGCGGTTATCATAAAAAAATAAAGTTTAATAACAAAAAATTAAAAATAAAAACATAAAACATAAATCCCAAGTTGTCAAAAAAAATTAAAATAAAAACATCACTTATGTTTAAATTCTTAATCATATATTTACAATGAATCATTGTTGAGCATTTCAATATTTTTCACCTCTTAGAACTGCCGATTGTTTTGCTAAACAACGTGTTTGATATAGCAATCACTGGTGCAAAGAAGTGTAGAGGAAACCCACTAAAATATAAAAAAAAAAATTATTTTTATTATTTTAGAAAGAATGATATAATAAAATACATTTTTAATAAACAGGACTATAAACGCAAGACACAACATATACTCCGTTGTATATATACACTGTGTGTCAGCCAAATGGAATAAATTAGTTAATAAATAAATGAGGAAGTATTCGAAAAAACGGTCGAACACGTCGATTAGTATTTATGGCTGCGCATTTTTTCCATAAAAACTTTTTATACGGGGTGTATCAGATAACGGTGGCCAATACCAACTTGCTTATTTTAAATAGAACAGCCTGTATATTAATTAATTTTTAGATTCCTCAGATCATTTTAGACATTTTTTGAATACAATGTCCTATACCTACCTTTGACTGTTTCGGAAATATTAAGTAAAATGGAAAAATTCACATTTATAAAAGAAAATTATTTATTTGTCGAAAGTCGCTACCACTGTCTTAATACTTCTTGCCCATTTAGGTCTTTATTAATGATAAAGTAAGCAAAAACTATTTAAGCATTCCTTTTTATTGATATATTAAAAAAAACAAAAAAATGGTTCATTTTACAGAAATGCACCAAATTACAATTATACAGATGATTGGCTATGGAGATAAGACACGGACGCAAATGGAAGTAGCTCGTTTATTTCACGAAACATTTCCTGATTTGCCGCATATATCTCAAGGGGCAATTAGTAAAATAGAGAAGCAATTCCCCGAGCTGGGCCATGTTGGGAAGGTAAAAAAGAAGATGCCAATGCAATAAGTGAGGATACGAAATTGGCTGTTATACTTGAGTTTGAGGAACATCCACATACATCTGTTTGAAAAGCAGCCCCAGTACTCGATTCATTCTATTCATCGGTTATTGGAATATTACAAGAAAATAAAATGCATCCCTATAAAATTATACACACTCAGGGGCTCATGGAAGATGATTTTGACAGGAGAACGTATTTTTGTGAACAAATAATGGCAATGTTAGATAGTCTTCTTCAAGTGCCATCTCCGCGACGGAGGTCGACAATCATCATAGCTATTCGGACTCTTGAAACGACTGCTCTGAAAAGTTCATTTGATGCTTCTTTTTTCTTGGATCTTTCCCTGCATAATCAGCTGGAGCAAGGTGTATTTCTCTCCACGTGTAATATGTCCGAGATATTCAAATTTTCTTGTTTTAATTGTATTTAAATTTTTTTTATTCATCCTTCTCACAACCTCTTTGTTTGTGACGTGTTCTGTCCACGATATTTTCAGAATTCTTCTACACACCCACAGCTCGAATGATTCCAGTTTTTTCATTGATGTGGCATTCAAGGTCCAAGATTCCATTCCATAAAACAAAGTCGAAAAAACATAGCACCCCGCCAACCTACCTCTTAGTTCCAATTTTAAATCCCTTGTACATAGCACTCTTCTCATTTTGTTGAAATTTGCTCTAGCCTTTTCTTGTTAGACAGTAATGTGATCCAATTAGAACATATTTTGTTTTCTGATGAGTACTCTTTACAGTGATGCTAATCGGCAAAATTGCCGCTATTGGTCCAGGGAAAATCCTCACTGGATGAGAGGTCCCTTTTTCATAGATGGCAATTTGAATGGCAATAATTATTTAGCATTGCTCCAGAATAATGTAGTGCCAACGTTGGTCAACTTGTATCCTGATCCAGGAAACCCACAAGTTCCAGCGAATATGATATGGTCTCAACAAGATGGAGCACAACCCGATTACCAAATCTATGTCTGGCAGTACCTCAACCAAACATTTCCAAATCGGTGGATAGGGAGGTGAGGATCAATGGAATGGCCACCACGATCCCCCGATTTGACGCCATTAGACTTTTTCTTATGGGGATATGTGAAAAGTATTGTATACAAAACTAAACCCACTAACTTAGTTGACTTACGAAGACGAATAACGCTTGCGATTAGATCGATCACATCTGAGATGTTGAGTAACGTTAGGAGAAATTTCTATTCACGGTTAGGGTGTTGTCAAGACGTTCGTGGGGAGCATTTTGAACATCTACGTTGACATTATTGCTTAGATTTGTGTTATTTAGAAGTTTTTGAATATGTTGTAGCGACTTTCGGCAAATAGATAATTTTCTTTGGCCTATGGGTGAAATCCTGTCTGCGTGAAATTTAGGTGGGTGTACAGAGAAAGCATTCGAAAAAAAAATAGGAACTTTACTGTATATTGTGAAACAAATAGTCTTTCGTACAATGTTTAACTATAAGATTGTTGTACTCTGAAAAAAAGTAGATACCATGTTTTGCCATAACACTACTGAAATATCACTAGTGTCTTTAAATTTTTTGTTGTTTATTTGAATATGCAATTGTTATACGATGGAACATTAAACTTTATTTTTATAAAATATTTATAATAAATTATTATACATTCATCAGTTGGCGCTACAGCCCTTCGTGAGCCTTGGCCTGCTTCAAAACATTCTTTCATCCTTCCCTATCGAGTGTCTGTCTTCTCCAGCCGCTCACTCCAATCTCCATCAGATCTTCCTGTACATATATACTATATACTATTATTATATATTATTTATATAAAAAATTACTGCTGCACAATCCCTCCTTAGTTCCAGAGACTTTCAATCTGAACGACTATACAAATCATAGAACAGAACTTTTTATAAATACAATAAACACTACTGATTTGTTTTTATTCTAAATTGCAATAAAAGTGTTGAAGCAATAAAATTTGGTTTAATATTTAGCTAATTACGATTCTGGCAACTGTCAGATTTAACTAAAATGTCTTGCAATGATTCGCGGCATTTTTAACATCCTATATGACGTCAAAATTAATGATGCATTGAAAGAAGGGTTTGGTTTGAACTTTGAATGACGCAAAGCGTATAACCTAATTATGTTTCGTAAGAAAGATCACTGATCTAGAGAATAACAGAAAGGGGCATCATGCAGAGAAGAAAGAGAGGGTAATCTAGAAGATTCTGGATCTAAAGCAAATATAAGCAGTGACAAATGAATATAAGAGACGAAGGATGAAACGATAGAGATAGCAGTATAACTGTAATAGCAATGACCAAAAACTTTTTATTTCAATATTTGCATTTCGATTCAATAAAAAGTGCGATAATCTACGTATAAGATTTACCTTTAAAATACATATTTAGACCACTTTGGTCATTAGACATAGTATTTAGACACAGAAGATTTGTAAGTTAATAATAAACAAAAGAAACAGCAATCAGATAATTATAACGGAGGGGAAACTATTCCAAAGATGCTATCGAATAACCATCATGAACAGAACAACATGAAGAATATGGTTACAAAAATTAAATACTGACTATATGTAAAGTCCTACTGACATGTGAAAAGAGTTATTGACAGCTGATAGATAAAAAAATAACGGAATGGAGGTAGATGGAATACAAATTGATCTAGAAAATTTTGGAGAAACAAAATAAACACAAGTACTGGTAAAAAAGGTGTGACAAGTTGGGAATGGAACAACAATGATATATGAAAGAAATTGGGCGAGCGCGAGAGAAGGCAGTGCAATACTTGGACATTTATTTGTTTGTTTTTAATAAATATAATTTGACAACGGTGTCCATTTTATATATCGAAACGTAAACAACTTTTTATTTTACAATTTTAGATTTATCAATTTTATTTATTTATTTTTTCCATGGATAGGATTTAGTAAACAAACTGAACTGTCATAGAAAACTAAATTTCAAATTATTAAATTATGTGTTGCTTTAATTGATTGTTTTTAAATTGTTTTGAGTCGCTAATAGTAGATAATGTCTTAAAAATCTTACCTGGTATTCAATATAGGATTAGCCTCATTTCCACTAATTATGAAAAAGGGAAATAATACAGAGAACACACAGCCACTAAAAAAAAAATAATTCGATTATTTTAAAATTAAGATACTTATAAGCGTATAGCAACTTATCGCTTATAGAAAATGATTACTTAATTGGCGTTTTTATTTTGAGTACTACATATATAGACAACAAAAACAGCGACAAGACATATTTATATTTCTGTATCATTTAGATGTATCAGAAACAAAGAAATAAGGAAGAAAATAATAAGGAGGTTTCCGATCCCTACATCCAAATGTTCTCTATTCTGTGCCAGTCTTATTAATAGTTAAATAATAGTTAAACGTTCATGCCCGTCAAGTTCTGATAATGCGTAGCAATATCTTTCCTTCAATTATTATTCGTAGCAGTTTATATTTGACATTTCTCAATATGTGGCCTAGGTACGAGGTCTTTCTTTTCTTAATTGTTGTTATAAGTTCTAACTCTCTATTTATGGTGTTTAATACTGTTCGGTTCGTAATGTGTTGTGTCCATGAGATTCTGAGAATTCTGCGATAAAACCACTTTTCAATGGTATCTAGTTGTCTCATGGTATTTAATTTTAATGACCAGGCTTGAACTCCATACAGAAGAACTGACCAAACGTAGCATTTAAGAACTCTAATTCAGATGTCTAAACCTGTTCTAGCCTGTTCTTTTCGTGTTTTTATTTCTATATCTGGATCCCACTTTAGTACTACTCGTATCTGAATTTGTGAACTTGTTCTAATTGAGTGTTATTTAGGTCAACACGACAATTTTCACCGGTTTTGGTAATCACCATTACTTCCGTTTTTTGAAGATTTATTGACAGTCCCAATGCATCACTTGCATCTTGCATTATTAACTCTGTCTAGTTTATTTTGTAGTAGAATTGATATTAAAAGATTAAGGGAACCACAAACAAAGGAACAAACTGAAAAAACTCTTACTGAAAATCTACGTAATGCCCAAGAACTGAATAAAAGTAGCTATAACATTGATCAGAAATGGGAAAATATAAAAGTAGCAATAATTAAAACAGCAAATGAAAACTTAAAACCAAAGAATAGAAAACATAAAGATTGGATGACTGAAGAAATACTACTATTAATGAGTGAAAAAAAAAAATCATTCAAAACAAAAAATCCAATTAAATATAATGAAACTGATCGATTTATAAAAAAGAGAATAAAAGAAGCTAAGGAGAGAATGTTACATGAGCAGTGCCAAGAACTAGAAGAAATTGAGAAAAAATATGACTTTTTTAACATGCATAAAAGAATAAGAGAATTAACAGGAATGAGAAAAACACTTCAAACTAGGCAACTAAGAGATGAAAGGGGTACACTTATAACAGATATAAACCAAAAAATGCAGATATGGACACAATATATAGCACAACTTTCTGAAGACAAAGAGAGAACAGAAGCACCAAAAGAATTTAAGGATGATACTGGGCCTGACATTATACGAGAAGAAATTGAATATGCAATGAAACAAGCTAAAGGTGGTAAATCTCCCGGGCCTGATGAAGTTCCTATCGAATTACTTAAAATTGTGAATACTGAATCTATTGATCTTCTTTTGGATCTATTCAATACCATATATAGAACAGGTATAATACCTAAAGAATGGCTCCAATCAACATTCATACTGCTTCCCAAAAAAGCCAATGCAAAGGAGTGCAATGAACATCGCACCATAGCCTTAATGAGTCATGTATTGAAATTGTTTTTAAAAGTAATTCACAATAGAATACATAAGAAATTAGATGAAGGCATAAGTAATATACAAATGGGATTTAGGAAAAGACTGGGAACACGAGATGCACTGTTTGCATTAAATGTTCTTTCGCAGAGATGCTTAGATATTAATCAGGACGTATATGCCTGTTTCATTGATTTTGAGAAGGCATTTGACAGAGTGCAGCATAATCGAAATTTTATTAAATAAAAACATAGACAGTAGAGACATTAGAAGCATATGTAACCTCTATTGGAATCAAACAGCAAAAGTGAAAGTTGAAAATGAACTGACCAAGGATATCCAGATTCGCCGTGGGGTCCGCCAAGGGTGTATTTTATCACCCTTGTTATTCAATTTATACAGTGAAGCCATCTCAGAATTAGAGATCAGTGAGGGCCTTATAATAAACGATGAGACACTTAATAACATAAGATATGCTGACGACAACGTCCTTCTGGCAGGAACACTAGAAGAACTGCAACACCTTGCTGAACAACTAAATATATATTGCAACGATTATGGACTAAAAATCAATTTGAAGAAAACCAAGTTCATGGTATTTCCAAAAGCACAAAACATCAAAGTTAAGCTAGTACTAGATAATACAGAAATTGAACAAATATCTTCGTAGAAATACCTTGAAGCATCGATCACAGAAGATACTGACCAGACAAAAGAAATAAGATGCCGCATTGAAATTGTGCGGTCAACTTTTAATAGAATAAGAAAACTTTTTTGTAATCGCGATATCAATATATCGCTCCGGATAAGAATGCTTCGATGTTATATTTTATCTACCCTTTTGTATGGAGTTGAAGCTTGGACACTTAAAAAATCCAACATTAGAATCCTAGAAGCATTCGAAATGTGGTGTTACCGACGCATTTTGAAAATATCATGGATGGATCGCAAAACAAACGAACAAGTTCTCGAACAACTAGGAAAACAATGCGAAGTTTTAAATACAATAAAAATCAGGAAATTGGAATACTTGGGGCACATAATGAGAGGTGAAAAGTACGAACTACTAAGGAATATAATGCAGGGTAAAATCAAAGGTAGAAGAAGCGTAGGAAGACGTAAAATCTCGTGGCTACGCAATCTCCGTGAATGGTTTGGATACAGTTCAATTGAACTATTCAGGCGAGTAACCAATAAAATTATAATTGCCAGAATGATTTCCAATCTCCGATAGGAGTGGAACTTGAAGAAGTTTATTTTGTAAGCCTTCCATTTTTCTGCTATCAGAACGGTATCGTCTCCACACCTATGTTGTTAATATATTTACCGTTTATTTTTATACAAATTTTGGCACCGTCTAGTGCTTGTTTGAATATGCATTCAGAGTATAATTTAAAGAACTGAGAGTCATTTATGTCTATTTCACATTTTTATAAATTCGATGTATGATATTTAAAAATATTTTCAGTAGCACATTAAGCTAATGAGCCTAAATCAGCCATTCCTTTAGTATTATGACATTTTCATATACGTTGTTAAAAAGATGTATTATTAGATTTATGTTGTATCATCTACTAGTTTTATTACATCCATTTCTATTTCGTCTGGTCCACAAGCTTTCCAATTTTTTGCACATTGTATCGCATGTTTTACCTCTATGTCTAGGATTAGAAGTCATTGTTCTACTGACATGTGAGAAGAGTTATTGACAGCTGATAGATAAAAAAATAACGGAATGGAGGTAGACGGAATACAAATTGATCCAGAAAATTCATTCCATTTCCCACGTCGACCTCTGTTGCAATTCAGGTCTGTCATCTGCAAAGGATTTTTCCATAAATTTCTTTCATACTTGAATTTGTTCACTTCTTTCTATAATTATGCTTCCTTTGTTGTCAGCTAGAGTCATCCCAAACTTATGATGAAAACTAATTCACTATTTGCACTATTATTTTATTTGCTTTAATTCATAAACCAAATCAACTTCTGTATTATATTACTCCGTAAGGCTCAGTCTTATATATTACTTTCGGTGGCCGAATAACCCTTTAAAGTTTTGATTTACTTCACGAAGCCTCGCCATTTCTTTATGTTCTGTCACATTGTCATTCAATATTTGTCGGGAACGACCTGGGGACGCCCTCATATAGGTTGTGCCGTAAAGAAGGTTTTCGTATATCCGTCATCATTACTTCTTAGTACATGTAATGAGCTATCCAGGATAATTTACGGGAACTTACAATACTTATCAAATAAGACTGTTCAGTGAGTATTCGTATTTCCTCCTCCTCCTCCTAAGTGCCTTCTCTGTTGAGGTTGGCGATCAATATGGCAAATTTCTCTCTGTTCTGGCCTTAATGAATTAATTCATTTCCTCTTGTGTGGGTCCAATATCTGATGTTTCGTAGCCAAGATTTTTTCTTTCGTCCTATGCCCCTTTTACCTTCAATCTTGCCTTCTAATATTACCTGGAGCTGCTTAAATTCTCTATGGAGCATTATGTGTCCTAAATATGACGTCTTTCTAATTTTGATAGTATTGACCAGATGAGGGCGTGTGTTCATTACTCTCAGTACTTCTTCTTTCGTAGTTCTGCCGGTCCAGCTTATTCTTAACATTTGGCGGTACATCCACATTTCATATGAATTTAATTTGTTGACGTCATACTGTTTTAATGTCCAGGTCTCACAGCCATATAGTAATAGAGACCACACATAACACTTTAGTGTTCTCAATCTTATTGAAACTGATAGCTTGGTTATAGAGCATTTTACGCATATTCATGAAACCAGATCTTGCTATTTCAATGCGTCTTCTAATTTTTTTTGAGTGGTCTACTTGACTCTTTAGCTCTCTGCCCAGGTGTATGAAGCTTTGCGAACTCTGAAGGGTGATACCATTTATTTGTATGTTAGGTGTAACTTGTTCATGGGGGTTTTTATGGAATACCAGAATTTTGGTTTTGGAAAAGTTAATGTCCAAGCCCAGCCTGTGACTTTCTTCTGATAATATGTTCTGATAATGATATTAAGAATGTTTTGGTGGTACGTATTCACTACTCTTCTTTATGGCTTGGAAGCATGGACATTTAAACAAGTGCATCTAAATAAGTTGGTGGCCTTTGAATTTTGGTATTACCGAAGAATTCTACGAATATCATGGACTCAAAAAATGTCAAACGCAAAAGTTACTAGAAAAATAGGAAGTGAAGCTGAAATAATATTGACTATCAATAGAAGAAAACTCAAGTACTTAGGCCATGTTATGAGAGGGTAAAGATACTCATTGCAGCTTTTTATGCAAGGCGAAATTCGAGGAAAGCGAAATGTAGGAAGACGAAGAATATCGTGGCTTAAAAACTTGAGGGAATGGTTTGAATGCAGTAGTGCAGAACTATTTAGGGCGGCAGTCAACAGGGTCCACATAGCCATGGTGGTTTCCAACCTTCGATAGAAGATTTAACTTAAAGAAGCAGAATAAGTGGTATCTACATAAACACCTGCCATTAAAGCACTGTACTTTCCTTAAATCTAGTAACAATTTACCATTTTCTGCTTAATTTTTTGTAAATTTTAAAATGTTATGATTTGTTTCTTGCGTTTGGCGAGTTAGTTAGAGTTGACTTGTCGTTTTCGCACATTTTCCATATTTATTTCGCAACGTTACAACACAATGCGCACCCAGAACTCGCGTCTCTTTACTGTCTTGGGCTAGTGTAATATCATCTAAATACACATTTTCAATCAATTTTTTGCGCAAAACTTACTATATATCCCTCTAGATCTTTCAAATAAGAATCGTTATTATAATGAACTATTAGTGCTAGTTAAATCCAGACTATTTAAATTTGTATGGTAAAGAGAACACATCTATTTAACAAACTGTGTAAACTGTAAATTAAATTATCGCTTAAATATATTTTATGCGAAACTTCATCGAACTTTCATTTAGCAATAGGAATATAATAATATGTAATATAACATTAAATATCATACCTTATTACCCACGAGTCTGATAACTGTGTAACAATGGCCATCGGTAAACCAAATCCCATGAAATAAGGCCAATGAGTTTCTATGAAAGACAGTCTTTTATGTAATTCCCATCCCATATTAAACCACTTGTACTCAAAGGCGTAGAGAGAATATAACATACACATCTGAGCTAAAGATAGTGTATATCCCACCATATATATTGGTATATAACTCACAGCCGTAGCTTGAATTAAAAACAACAGTTGGATGAGAATACTGAAGATTGAATCAGCTAAAACTTTGCTTAGGCTCTGAGAAAATACCGGTCTACCCCTACTATGCCTGTAAGCTGAATCTGCAATATCCTACAAAAGAAATTACATTATACTACACATTATACAAACTATACATTATTATATTGTCCTAAAGCTAAATTTTTACTGTGAATAAACCACAATTTGAGTTTAAAATATGTTTATTTTGACGTTCCGATTTCTACATCTGAAATCGTACTCAAAATATAAATTATACAAATTTTTATTGGTATTTGGTAATAAAAAATCTTTTAATATAATCAAATTTTATCTGACTCATTCATATAGACAATTCAGACATAATATATTAAATACAATCTACATTTTAAAGTAGATGACTTTAAAATTATATTGACAATGTTTTTGAGTTGCTTTCCTGGGACGATTTTATTGGAAGATAGTTCTTTCAAGCACATGAATTCAAGTTTAACTTAAGAATACCCGTCAGAAAAACGGCAATCACATTACATGTGGTTGCCTTTAAGGAGTTTTGCTGTTTTCCATAGTCAATGTCATTTTGATATCGTCTACTTTGTTTTCAAAGTAAAAGACCCACTCCTGAGCTGCATAATTTCCTTTTCTAGTGGTCAATTCTATTGATTACTATTGATCTCTTTTTGTCCATAATCTACTATTCAAGCATGCACATCATAATGCCTATTTCAAAAACGTCGGAGATCTCCGTACCAAATTACATGTTGAGGAAATTATTAACTTCAACTATCATAAGAAAAGTGATTGTAAAATAAACTTTATTTCTGTGGTAAATACATATAAAAACTGTTTAAATTGAACTTAAAATAAAGGCATTGTCTATGTTTTATTAGGTGTTGATCGTCTCTCCTTGTCCCCACAGCGGTGCGTCGCTCCATAAGCCGGTACCGAGAATGGCGAACAATGTTGCCACTTTTTATTATTTTCAGTGAATTCTAAACATTACATGAACTAACATCAAGGGTGGTGAGCAGCAATTATGACATTATCGTCATGGTTAAAAGTAATTTAAATAAGGGCTTTTCTGATTGTGAACTCAAATGTGAAGGTTGTAGTGTTTTCCGTTGCGATAGAATTACAATACTAGCCATAAATGCAGCGGAGGTGGGGTAATATTTTTTGTTCGGGATAGGATCAAATCCAGATATGTAAAAATGCAGAAACAAGGATAAAGCGCATATAATATGTCTTCTGTCTAATTAATAATACCCGCTTTGTCATTGATGAAGTCTACATCCCCCACAGTTTTCCCGTGAAATGATCACCCATGCGACAGCAGGTGATCCAGCAATTGATGTGGCTCAATATTTTAGTTATAATACAATTTTTGCGCATAATAATATACCAAATGATTAGAATATATTTTTAGATTCAGTTTTTTCCAATTCTAGAGATTGTGTTGTAACTAAGACCATTGACCCTCATGAATTTCAGTTTGCATCATATTGGTTATGATTTATTTAGTTATACATACATATATATATATATATATATATATATATATATATATATATATATATATATATATAATTCTTTGGAGGGTAACTTTCTTAGCGTCGTTATACAAACTCTATATATATTATATATATATATATATATATATATATATATATATATATATATATATATATATATATATATATATATATATATATATATATATGTTTGTTTTGAGGTTTCCGCGGGAGCTATATGTGCTGTCACTATTTTTCCGGGTTTGACTCCGCGTTGTAAAGTGCTGGTTTTCTCGAAAACCATTGTTTTGGCGACGTTTCGGCAAGGTCTCACTTGCCATTCTCAAGCCTGGTGGAACTACTTCTCGTCGTTACTTGATTAGTACTGGTCAGTACTAATCAGTACTAATCGAGTAACGACGAGAAGTAGTTCCACCAGGCTTGAGAATGGCAAGTGAGACCTTGCCGAAACGTCGCCAAAACAATGGTTTTCGAGAAAACCAGCACTTTACAACGCGGAGTCAAACCCGGAAAAATAGTGACAGCATATATATATATATATATATATATATATATATATATATATATATATATATATATATACTCGCATATATTCTTGCATTTCGACCGCCATCGTTTTCTGTCCATCCATGTGTCTTCTTTGATGGTTCTATCTCTCATGATTTGCTGTACTACATTTTCTTCCCAGGCAACTGAAGGTCTTTCCATTCTTTGTTGTGGTATGTAATTTAAAGCTTTCTTTGGCAATCTACCTTCATTCATTCTCTTCACGTGACCATACCACACTAGTTGTCTCGTTTCAATTTTGTCTACACTGGAATATACAGTATTTGTCCACCTTCTAATATCCTCATTCCTGATATGATCTTTTTTGGATACACCACATGATCTTCTTGGAAAATCCATTTCTACTACATCTATTCTTTTTCTATCTTTTTTCGTGATCTACCAAACTTCTGCCCCATAAGCCATAATAGGGTCTACCAAGGTTCGATAGATTGTCAATTTCGTTTCTTGTCTAATATCTTTAGACCATAGTAGAGTTTAGAATGTTTACCGCTTTTTTTCTCTGCTGCATTTTGTTTTAGATGTCTCTTTTGGTAGTGCCTTCTTTAGATATTATAGATCCGAGATATTTATATTCATTGCATGTTTTTGTGTTTATAATTTCTAACTCTGGATCTTCTTCATCATCTCCCATTTTAAAATACTCTGTTTTGACATATTCATATTGAGGCCCCATTTTTCATATTCTTTCTTTAGTTTTTTAAACATGGAGTCCTTGTGTTCCTTATCATTCGCTTCGACTACCCGATCATCTGCGAAAAATAAAGTTGTCAGACATTTACCACCGCCTATGTCTATTCCCATTCCGAATACTTGTTTCCTCCACTGGTCTAGCGATGATTGAATATATATTTTAAATAAGGTCGGAGATAGACAACATCCTTGTTTAAGCTCCTTTGTTATTGGAAATGATTCAGATATAAAGTTTCCTTCTTTAACGACACTTTTTGCATTTTTGTATATATTTGCGATAGCATCCACATACTCTTTACTGAGACCTACTTTCGTCCATGTTTGAAACAGTTTTTTCAAAGGTACCGTATCGTATCATCATCATCTTTGGCTCTACAATCCTCTGTGGATCTTGGCCTGCTCCAAGATTCGTCGCCATTCTGTTCGGTTTCTGGCAACATGTTGCCATCTTCTGATTTTTAATATCCGTAAGTCGGTTTCAACTCCATCTAACCACCTAATTCGCGGTCGGCCTTTGCTTCTTCTTCCTAAAGGTTTTCCTGTGGTTAGCTTTTTAGCAATCCTATTTTCTGGCATTCGTATTATGTGTCCAGCCCATCTAAGTCGCTGTGTTTTAATGAACGTTATGACATCTGGCTCATCAAAGAGCTGATATAATTAAAAATTATATCTTCTGCGCCACTGCCCTTGGTCGTTTATAGCTCCAAATATTTTGCGGAGTATTTTACGCTCCAAAAGTCTTTCATCTTTCTGCGTTAGAGTCCATGTTTCCGCTCCATATGTAAGGACCGGCCTCAGCAATGTTTTGTATATAATAATTTTAGTTCTTCTTTGAATGTTTCTTGAGTGGAAATGCTTTTGGAGTCCATAGTCTGTTCTGTTTGTAAGATTTATCCGTCTTTTGATTTCTTCGCTTGTTTTATTGGTAGCAGTCAATAGCGAATCAAGGTATGTGAAGTTGTCAATATGTCCAAAGGTATGACTTCCAAAGACTGTTTTGTCTTCGTTGATGACTAGACCGACCTGTTTCGCCACTGTTTCCAATTCTAGGAGATATTGCTCAACATCTTGCTTGCTACGCCCTATTATGTCAATGCCATCAGCATATGCGAAGACTTGTATAGATCTAATGTAAATAGTACCGCCATCCCTAATTCGTGTATCTCGGACTGCCTTTTCTAAGGCAATATTAAATAGGAGGCAAGCCAGAGCATCCCCTTGTCTGAGTTCATCCTTTATCTCAAAGGATCTAGAATTCTCTCCCTGTATTCTAACAGTGGCTTCTAAGTTAGACATTGTCATTCTCGTTAATCGGATAAGTTTCTCTGGTATACCAAACTCATGCATTGATTGGTATAGCACTGTTCTCGTGACACTGTCGTATGCGGCGTTGAAGTTGACGAATAGGTGATGGGTTTCAATATTGAATTCTAATGTTTTTTCGGGAATCTGTCTTATTGAACGAATCTGGTCAATTGTTGATTTTTCTGGAGTGAATCCAGCTTGATATTTACCAACTATGCCCACTGTGTAAACTTGCAGCCTTTCGTAGAGAATATTTGCTGGTATTTTGTAAGCAGTTGTTAACAGGGTTATACCTCTATAGTTGTCACACTGGAGTTGGTCACCTTTTTTATGCAACGGACATATCACGCCTTGAGACCATTCACAAGGCATGGTCTCATTATGCCAAAACAAGAAGTAAAAGCTTATGTAGTGTCTGTAGTAGGCCGTATCATATGCCTTCTCTAAATCTACAAACAATAGGTGGGTAGATACATTCATTGCCCTCCGTTTTTAGATTACCTGCTGCAGAACGAATATACCGTCAATGCGCGATCTTCCAGCATGAAATCCATTTTGTTCTTCTATGTTTTCATATTCTGAATTTATTTTTATTATTCGACCGTACAACCATACATGGCAATTACATGGATTTAAATATTTATTTATCATCTATTGCTTGGGTAAATGATGCAGTTTAGAGCTTCTATTTACTGGTATTGTCTATTTTATACTTTTAAAAAAATACCACACTTCTACTTTTCTTAAATTGCTTTCTTGGAACTTACGCAAATTAACTATTAATAAGAAATTATTATTATTAAAAATGGGCGAATTTGGCTTACAAGGCAATCTATTGACAATTATCTAAAATTTTCTCAGGTATGGTTATAATGTAATACACTTTCAGATATCTGGTTTTTCTAACTACAGAGAGGTCTGGATGCAAGAATAATGGAGAATCTCAAGTCTTTCTGGAAATATATAAACGATAAATGGCACAACCATAGTCTACCCAGCTCAATATTTTATGGCAATCAAACTACTATCGACGAACAAGAGATGGCAAATTTTTTTAAGGTAATTAATAAGGTATTTTTCAATATGTCTATACTGACAATCAAAACACTTCGCATCATCTTGAAAATACCATTGTGAGTATTATAGTATAGTAATACCATTAAGTGCAGAGAAATTTCAAAGCTAGAAATCTTTAAGAAAATTGCGGCTCTTTGAAATAAATTTACAAATGATCCTAATGGAATTACTAACATGTTGCTAAAAAAATTTGTACAGCCACTGTACTACTATTGTACTACTCTACTATTTAACAAGTTTTTGTCATCTTCAACTTTTGCTAACATTTGGAAAGAAAGCTATCTTGTTCAAATTTTTAAAACCGGACAAAAAATAACATTGAAAACTATTGCAGCATCTGTATCCAATCTGCAATACCAAAATTATTTGATTGTCTAGTTAACAAGCAGATTTCTTCAATGTGCAAGGGTCTTATATGTCAAGAGTGGCATGCTCTAAAAACAAATCAACTTTGACTAATCTATTAACAAATCAACTTGATATTCTAAACAACATTGAAAGAAGTAAGCAGACTAATTCAATTCACACAGATTTCTTTAAGGCCTTTAATCATATTGATTAGGAAATACTGTATATACAAGTTGATTTTGAATAGGTTCAACACAAACTTTGTTTCTTGGTGGAGAAGCTCTTTCACTGGTCATATTCAAAGAGTTAAAATAGATTGTTATTTTTCTGAGGAAATTGTGGTCACATTTAGTTTTCCATTCCATCTATTATGGTCTCAAATTTTGGAAAACCATGGAAAGTATTTCTGATCAGGAACTGCTTCAACTATACACAGCATACAATGAACCCGAGGTCATTACATCCATAAAGATTGGATGTCTGCGCTGGATGGGCCATGTTGAACGGATGTTGGAGAATCACCAAAACATATAATGAGGCAAACACCAGTACAGAGAAGGTCAAAGGGAAGACCCAAACTTAGATACATGGAACAAGTGGAACAAGATCTGAAAACACTTAAGATTACCAACTGGAAAAACAAAGCAAGGAACAAAACAGAATGGTAGAAAATACTAGAAGAAGCCAGGACCTAGAAAGAGTTGTCGAGCTACTGCTGATGATGAACTGCTTCAGGAGGACTTAAACCGTTTGTCAGAGTGGTGCCAAAAAATAAGCTATATTTAAATAACAACAAATACAATTTTATAAGTTTCTCTGGGAACTCTACTAGGATTGAGTCAAGTTACTACATTGATAACTTTTTGATTGATAAATAGGTCTATGCTGGAGTACTGTTCAGCCATATGGTCTCCTTATTCCTTAGGGAGGGTTCAGCATAAATGCCTACAGGTGTGCGCCTTTCAAAGTGGGGTTAGAATAGTAGACCATGACTACACTATCATGGAGAGGTCTATAAGCTTGCCTGCTCTAAGTATAAGAAGGGATCTGTTTGGTTTAACTTTGATTTTTAAATTAATAAATGGTAGAATTGATTGTCCCTCTTTTGTCAGTCAGATTGGTCTTAAAGTACCATATTACCATGGTTTCCATCATCTACATACTTTTAATGTTCCATTTTGAAGAATAATCTATGGTGCTAATTGCCAATGAATAGATACATATCTTTGTTAAACAACCTGAATGTAGATGTATTTAACATGTCTCAATAAATATATAAATATTTCTAAAAAAGAGGTACTGGTACCTTACAAGTTTGGAAACTTAACTTGATTGTAATAATACTTTAAGTTTTTATTGTAGGTAATTTACATGCATGTGTATGTGTATATATATTTTTAGTCTGCATTATTTAGTGGTATTTAACTTTGTTACCTTATAATACTGTGTACTTAACCACTATTTTCTATATTGTAAATTGTAATGTTTAAAGGGGTTGTCCCATATATTAAATTAATAAATAAATAAATAATACAGTATTCTTTCTTGTAATCATTTTGCTGGCTAAGATTGCCTTCAAATGTTTCTGTCTGATATATCTGACCCTCTTTAATCCCTTCTATAAACAAGTTTCTTACCAGGGCAGATTGCTGACCTTGAATTTATTACTACTTGACCAAATTGGTCAAGTAGGCCAAATTAGTGTTAACATGGAATCAATTAACAACTCCTCTAACCAATGTTGTTAATTAAGTTGGCATAAATCATGCAATTCAGTGATAATTTGATTATAAAAAATAATATATTTAAGTATATGATGTTTCATTTTCATAAATTATAGAGGAACCAACAGATGAAGTACCTTGTGAATTTGGGTTCAATAGGTCTTCTTTTCATTCTGATATTATTGTGTCCTTAAAGAAAAAGATCAAATGCCTTGAAACTTAATACTCTTAGTATAAGGAAAAGTTCTATTGAATTTGGGGTCAACAGGTCTTCTTGTTCTCATATTCTGATACCTTTTCTTTTATTTGAGTAAAAAACAATATAATAATTCTTCTTCACATATTCTGATGTTTGTTCAAATCCTTAAAAGGCAAATAAAGTCTTGAAACTCAATATATGAGTTTCTGTTGGTATTACATTCAAACAATTTACAGGGTCTTTCAACAATTAATTATTCCAGTTTCACAGAAATTTTGGAAATGATTAAATTATTAATGAATAGGAAACAGTTAAATTTAAATTTCCTGGTTATTGTAAATAAATTGAAGCAAATAAAAAAGGAAATTGGAGAAAAACCAAAATAGGAAATCACATAAATAAGCTATTTTAAATATGTTGTTAGATTCTCTAAAATTATTTTTTTTTTCTAATACAAAAATCCTTTCCTTTTAGTGGAGAAAACGAAAAAGAACCAAGGTATATAGCTTCAATGTTGTTAGTATTTTGCATATTGAATCTTCTGGGCTGAACTTTTCCTGTGATTATATTTAAAACATTACAATTGTAATCCATAACAATATTATTAGAGAAAGTTTCTACAGTATTTAGCACCTAATCTAGGTGGTTTCAACTAGAAGTCATTAATTCAAATTACCCATATACAAAAGATGATTAAGCTTTGAGATGACTAATTATTATTATTATTATAAATAAAAAACTGACCATTCTTAAATTAAATTTTACTAATTCTTTACACTAAAATGTGATAGTATGTTCAAATTTTTTATACAAACTTGCAAAAATGGATAATATGCATTAAAGTAGTGTGCAAGTTAACTAATATTAAAAAAAATAAAAAAAAGTCATCATGGTATACAAAGTTGGAATTATATATGTGCACCAACATCACACAAGCTACAAATAAAAGCTTTCAAAGTCAATTAAAAATCATTTTTTATATGCTGGATGAGCTTATTATATAACTATAAATCTTTTGAGTTTCAATAAAGTTATGTACCAATTTCTATATTCAATTATGTATTGAATATGTTGTTTATATATGTATATTTGGCAAAATAGATTATTAACTTACCTGAAACCATAAGGCATTGACCACTTTACTTAACAAAAACAAAGGTATAACCCATACAGTTTTAAATACAATGGATACTAAAGGTTCTATCCACGACCATATTAATTTACCCATAAATGATTCCCTTCCAAATACTGTTACCAATAATTGATTTATACTTGGTAGAAATACATATTCAAATAAAAGAAGACTTATTAGAAATATTCCTCCATTGAGTGTTCCACATTGCATGATCCTCTTTATGACTTTTGATTCTCTAAAAATTATTAGAATAGACAAAACTAACAGGTACTTAATATTTAAATTGCTTACTCATGTCTCTTTAGTTGCCTTAATGGTGTCCCTTCTTTAGGGTCTATAGGTTTTTGCCTAACAGAGTTTAGTCTCGTTGGAGACTGTCTGGTTATTTTACGTTCATTTATTTCTTTATCTAGATAAATAAGTGCATACATTCCAGTAAAACTGTCGAATACACCTCTAAATACAGCATAAATAATTTTCTGAAAAACAACTAATTAAACAAAGAACTCCTGGGTCTTATAAAACTTACTTGTATATCCATTATGTTACCTACAAATATACACACTTTGTAAATAATCTATTTTTGTAATTTAATAGCTTTAGAAAAATAATTTAGCATTTTTCACAAATTTACTAAAAATTTTTGTAAACATTTAGTAATCAACATCTGACAATATGACAGTTGACAACAGATAGATTATTTATTATTTGTCTATGTTCTGTTCATTTTCATTTATTTATAATTGAATGTTCTATTATTGACAAATGACAGTGTTAGATGCAGTACGGTAAACATAATAAAGTAAAATAATAATTAGAAGAAATAATTTTAAAAGCAAATATTATGGATTTAACTCATTTAAAATAAATTTCCATAATTATATGAAATACACAAATTTTAAATTAAAATCTGATGTTTGATCTTTTAACTTATACGTTAATACTGCCTGATTATATTAAAAAGTTTCAGTTTTGTACCGTTTATTCATAAAAATCGAAATAATTTGATATTAAGTTATAAATCTAAAACGTCTAAACAAAACAATTCAAAACCAAATTGTAATCAAGATATAATCAAGATATGTCATTAGATTATTCCTTGATTTCATATGGTGGCATAATAAACTGACAACACTGCGCTTGTATTAAAGATAAAGAATATAAACTGCAATAAGCCTATAATACTACTAGTTATTATTGATATATATTGAATTTTAAGAAGTTTAAAATTTAACTTAAATTAAATACCAAATGTAACCAATTAAAATTACTGGACAAGAAACGTTCATAAATAGAATGAATGATGACACCAATCACACGTTTCATAAGTGATTTCATTGGCAACACTGTATTGCCTTGACGTTTCTTAAGTGAATGCGAAGTACCGTGTAGGTGAACGTGAACATATAAATATTTTATTGTGTATTTTTGGGAAAATTTCTCAGCAAAACATAAATCTTTTTGAATCTAAGGCACATAACATCAAATATGGGCGTATGATTAGGTTATAGACTGGTAAGTTGTTTTGGCAATGTCATTTTGGGCTATTGAAATTTCCATTATTTGCGTAGAAAAAGTGGGCACAAATTCATTGTCAGTAGAAATGTCACTATTTATTAAATTGCTTTTAACTTCTTCCGCGTACATCATTTCACAATACTTATTTCGGATTAAAACCTAAAAGATTTGGCTGGTTTGATTATTACATTTATTATTGATTAAATTGATGGCAGGAGATAGTCAAGTTGCTGAAATCTATCACATGCTTATACATATATTTTTTTAACGAATTTCAGGACAATCTTCTTTAAATCCAGATTGGACTGCTATCCTGAGCTGTGGAACTTCACGTTCAGTGGTGAGTAGAGGTCAAAGTATTAATATATAGTTTTTACAGTATTTTTCATATCTAATGAGGTTGATTTGTTTCCTAAAATACCACCTACATAGTTTACATGTACAAATAAAAACAATTGTATCTGCGCAATAATATTTACTTAATTCAATACCTAAAGATACAATTATTTGTGTATTTCTTTAAACATAGAATTTTTAAGCTATATATATTTTATAACTGTAAACTCTGTCCTGTCATACTTACTATTTCAAAATATTATTATCTTAATCAGTTTGTTTTCAAACATATCTTTTTAATGAACTTATTTTTTCTTAATTAAACAATTTTTATTATTAACACATAATATACAATACTTGATGTTTTTCTTCTTTTCCAATCCTTAAGAGATGGATCCTTGTTGGTGATCAAATATAAATGTAATCTTACTAGTCCCCAGTTATTCCACAAAATACTTGTTACCATTTGTAACTACCATGTGGTTAGGAAGTTCTTGAGATTTTATAAATTACTTAGTGGGTTTTCTCTTTCATAGTTTCACTTATAAAATAGCTGAATGTAAAATTGGAAATATGAATTACAAAATTCACCAAATTTATATTTTTGCTTGATTATGCCTTGAATATTAATGTATTCAGTTATCCCATCAATATTTACCACCTTCTTTATCAATTAACCAAAAAGTGTGTACACATGAATGAGTGCATGCACATGAAGAGTGAGTATTTGATTTAAATGTTAAAGTGGTTATGGTTATGGGTGCTGGCAGCAAAGTGCAAGTGGTGCATCTGCACCCCCTGGACAGAAAGTAGGCACATAGCTATACTTGTATAGTTCTATATTGGTTAATAGTATGTGTAGATGCGATACACCCTCTGAAAATAATTCTGACAGCACTAATGGTTATGATAAATATAAAATGCCAAGACTTAATAGAAAATTAGAGCTAGGTTTTCTTTTGTTTATTAATAATTGGATGATGTTACCTATTAAGATTAATACATTTTTCCTCTAGCATTTTTCAGTTTTTATTAGATACCTTCTAAATAAAATTATATAATTGAATAATTCTTATGATGGATCAATAATTGGAAATAAAACAAACAATTCTGGGAATATTTTAATTCTCTTTTACTGATATTTTAGAAAGGTCAATAGGAATTTAAAATATATATGCTTTAAATTTTAAATTGTTTTATTAGTATGTATTTTTTAGATGATATTCTAGGATGACTTTATTTGAGGATAGTTTATTTCATTACATAAAATTTTCAAAAAAAAAGAGTCCTGATAATATGTAATTGTGTATGTGTTAATTCCATATCCATTGTTTACATGCATTTGTCTATCCAAATTCTATAAATTTATCACCTTTTAGTGTAACATTCCTGTTGATTTAGTCTAACATTCAGTGGCCTTGACGTTGCACACAAATAAAGATTTTGCAGTCATATAGTAAATACAATCCTTTGTTTTCTTATTGATAATTATGTTTAGCCTCAATTAAACTAGTTCTAAAATAGAGGTTATGTTAAATATTATTTCAATACTTGGATTTATTTCCTATTCTGTTTTTATGATCATTTTTGTAGACACATAGAGTGTCATATATCATTATATCATATTTTGTTTTTAAATAAAGAGCTACATTTTTTTATTATTTGGAGGGTGATATTCGAAAAGTAGCAATATATCTTACTTACTTTTGTCCTCCGACATAGACTCTTATATTGAGAGTGTTAAAGTGATAGGGAGACAATTCTGTCTCTTCCATTTTCCTCTGCAACTTTGTGTGTCATTCATATACAATTGGTACCATTGTATACTCTGTCTCACTCTATCTTTTAGCCATAAACATTTAGTTGTTATAGTTGTTCTTATTCTATAAACAAAATTTTGGTCTAGCAATGGGCTCTAGTTTATCTCCATTATTAACTGATATACTTATGGAAGATTTTGAAACAAATATTATTTCTAAATAAAATTTAAAACTTACAGTATAGTGGAGATATGTAGAAGATGTATTCTCAATATGGACTTGTGGATCAGATTTGTTGGGCACATTCTTAAATGATATAAATGAAGGGGTGAGTGGATGAAGGGAGTAAGTAACAAAAGTAAGTTTTTGAGAAATTTAACTCCAAAGTTTTATTGCTGGAACTTTTTTATTAATAGATTTTTTAAACCGTTTTTTTTTTTTATTCTCACAGGTAGGATATGTATAAATTTTATTGTAAAAACAAAAATCTCCCCGATTTTTAAAAACTTATTTGAAAAATATATATTTGTACTTACCTCTTTTATCCAAAAACTTTTTTGTGTTAGAAATTATGTCTATGCCAAAATGAAGGGGGTATGTGGACTTACCTCCTTCATCTAGGATAAATATTTGCTTTTTCTTTTGAATAAGCGCTATAATCAGAAAAAAAATAACATGGATGTCAAGTAAACACTTATATTTTTGATTTTACAAAGGGGTGACAAACACTGAATTTCTAAGCATCTTTTGAATCAGTCTAAGGATATTGTATCACCTTCTTAAAATTGTCGTTGCTCTATGATGGCTTCATAATACCACTTATCTTTTTCTGGAATGAAGCAAAGCTGTTCTTTTAGATTGTCTAACTTTTCGTTGCTTAAGGATCCAGTATATTGGATATGTCTTGGAATGTTGAATTCTTCAGGTAGAAGGGATGGGAAATTTTTCTGCTTGAGGATACATACCATTTTGAAAGGTGTGTAATAATCGTAGGACTCCTTGAAAAGGTATGATCCAAAGACATCTACGCGAATCCACTTGATTCCAGTTTTGAAATTAACCTTTTCATTAAGAAGATCTTTCTTTCTATTCATTAGTTTCATATTTTTCATAATATTTTCGGTGTGTCTAAAGTGATGTTGCATGTCTATCACCATATTTTTCTTGGTTGAAAAAATAATCACATCACGATATTCATCAGGAATATAAATGTTTTGATGTTTCTTTAGCTGTTTCTCAATACGTCCAAATGCTCTATCCGAGTCTAAGTATGAGTGTCCTACCTCTGGAAACTTGTGCTCAATCGTTTTAAAAATGCCTTTGCCCACAAGATACTGAAACAAACATACCATCAAAAAATTTTTATTTTGCCCAGCACACGAGTCCGTCCACAAAATAAGATGATCTTTTCCTTTGAAGGCTGGATCCACTTCGATTGTTCGTAGAAAACAACTAAAAATTTCCGAGCTACCTCTGGAAGCTTGATTTTCCGTCCATGTGCAGAAAACAGTTTTTTCCACATTTTTGGTTATTATGTGGATTCCCAAGTTATAAAACCACATTTGTCTAAGATAAAAGGCTTTAGAGGTACTAAGCCTAGGTAGGGGCATAGTTTGCTGTAGATCCAATGTTACATACACAGTGTTATCTGATTTGCTAGCAAATTCTCTATCTGTTTTTTGAGATTCAAACGCTGATTTGTAATTTTCAGCGTGCTCTTCATTACTTTTGCCAGAATCGCATGTGCTACATGTATCGCTTTTGGGATAACCAAAAGACAGATTAAATTCATTATTAAAAATGAATCGGTATGTAGCCTCTTTTATTTGAAATTTTTCATTTCTTCCGTCAGTTCGGCATTTGTCTAGGTAAAGTTTATGCATTCTAGGGATCGAAAGTTGCGGTGAAAGATATTTTTTGTGAATATTACAATGCCTGGAGTAGTGCGACTCTTCTGCTGGGAAACTGGAAATATGCTCAATGACGTAAGAAGCAACTTCAGCAGGGGTCTTGTTAGGTCTAACTGCGTGTTTTCCCCTTCTGTCCGGTTCAGGAGCATTTTTCCCTGATTTTATTGAAGTTTGGATCAGGTCAACCTTTTTCAAGCTGATTGCAAACAAGGAAATGAAAGCCCGTTTGCATACGGTAGTTTGCCGGCCACTACAAGTTACATTGTATTGGTAGGTGGCAGTTTTATGCTTTAATGCTCCAGTTTTCTTTCTCATTGGTTCCTTTTTTTTAATGCTCTTAAAAAGAAGGCAGTTTTTTGCATTTACATCTAGTTTGTAGTAGGAAGAAAATATAGATTCCCTTTCTTCTACAGTTATTGACTGAGAACACTTGTAGCGGCAATTTTCATTGCACAAAATCCCAGAGTTAACGGTTTTAGCGGGTTTTACTTGGCCTATTTTAGAAATGTAGGCCAGACCACTTTCTCTGCACTTGGCACGTTTTCGTGCTTTCCATTGTTCAATATTTTTCTGTCTTTTTCTAGTTACTTTTACTTTTAGTGGAAATATTTTCTTCTTGCTTTTAGTGGGCAAGTTAAGAGCCTCTTCATTTCCATTTTCAGGAAGGGCAACGATCTCATCATATGGAATATTTCCGTTTACTTGTAGTTCAAAATGTATATTGCCATCATTCATAATCTCATTTTCAGTTTCTTCACTCACCACTTCCTTATTGCCTTCCTCATTTCCATCCTCATCTGATTCGATATCATCTTTCTCATTTTCATTAGGAACGTATTCATCTCTTGAGTCATCACTAAATAATGATGAAAGGCTTTCATCATCTGAATCAAGTTTTTCTCCGTAATCTAAAACAGAACATTAGCATAAGCCTAAATTTGCCTGGTTTAATTTCAGCTGTTAAGAAAAACAAAACATTAGTTATTAATCTGGTCTGCTGATTTAAGTCCCTATTGACAGTCAATGATTAACAGAAAATAATTACTGTTAAATAAGCTAAGTACCACATTTGAAGGCAACAATCACGTGGGTCGGATAGTGTAATTGGTTAAGACACTCACCCAGAGTGAGACATCAGAGTTCTAATACCACCTTACCATTTCATTAGATTTTTTTAACTAGCCCATTGTTCAAATAATATGTATTTCTAATGTACTTACGTAGTTTTTTGTAAACTCCATGTTTGTTTTTGTTGGATGGTCGTGTACGTTCTGTACCTTGGATTTTCAGTTCTAGTTCATCAGAATGATTCTGATAATTTGAGCTACAAGGTTGAATGTAGATACTAGAGCCATCCAGTAGGTTTTTATGTTCTTTGGCTATATTTGAATCTGAAAAAAATGATATCACTAATGTTGCCGTTTTATTATGATGTTGATATTTAATTTAGCGCTTAATGAAAATATGATTTTATCAATACTAATGGATTTTTATTGATTTACAAAATTCGGTGTCATTAAAAGCATTCTAGTAGGCTTACAGCCCAAATAAACTTTTTGTAAACAACAGCATAAGACGTGCCGATGCTTTGCAAGTTACATAGGCCTAGACTTAGATTGTAGGCTAGACGTAATGTAAAAACTTGGCTTATCTTTAAATAAATGAAAATCAATCAATTAAAATTAATATTTTGCAAAATACTTGAAACTACTAAAGAATAATATTTACCTGATATCTTGGTTTCATTATCACCAACTTCTTCTGTAATAGTGGATTCTTGTTGTAATTGTTGTAAAGCCAAGTCTGTCAAAAATTTTCCCCTAGTACTAGTCATAATAAATCACTTTATAACTAATTAAATAAACTAAAACAGCTAAGAACACTAACACAAGCAGTAGCGGGTGTTGCACTTGCACATAACCTAAAAACTTTAATTTGTTGTCATCCGATGTCAGCTGACGAATACATGAAGGAGGTATGTCACAATTTTTATTCTCTGTGGTATGGATGAAGGAGGTAAGTACTTTATCTTGTTACTTACCTCCTTCATTCACTAGATATTTAAAGTAGTATGGTCAATTACCTCCTTCATACGCTGGCTATCTCAATTATTTTAAATCATAGAAGGCTGGGGATAAGTGGAAAATTTAAGTTAGCACTTACCACCTTCATCCATGCGAATAACTCATTTTCTTAAAAAATGTCACTTACTCCCTTCATCCACTCACCCCTTCAAATGATAAAGAAGAGACAATAACATTTACTATGGAAAAGCAATATAATAACACACTACCTTTCCTGGGTGTTTTAATCACTAAGAATAATACTGGATATGAGACTCAGGTGTATAGAAAACCAACACACATCAACAGATATCTTAGTACAAATCAAATCACAACATCAATATTAAAAAGGGAATCATTAAATACTTACATGCTAGAGCCAAAATTATTTATTCCAGCAAATATTCTTTCTTAGAGGAAACATTTGTTAACATATGCTTTATTAAAAAATGATTATCCTTTATTGTTTATAAATATGGAATTTTCAATAATCGACAAAATGGAACTGAACAACTTAAAACGAGATCCTACAGCATATACAAGCAATAATATCAGTAAAATAACAATAGCATACATAAAAGGATTATCAGAAAAACTTAAAAAGTTAGGAAATAAATTAAACATCCAAAACAATAAACACATTGAGATCTGTTTTATCTAAAACTAAACCTAACAATTAACAAGAAAGAACAAAGAATTATATATATAAAATACCTTGTGAGTGCAATCATTTTTATTTTGGTGAAACATCAAGACCATTAAGTGAACATCAATCTTATATTAAAAATAGAGAATTTGATAGATCTCAAATATGTAAACACATATGGGAAAATGAACGTAGAGTTCAACAAAATGAATCAAGTATAGTTCCAAAAGAAACAGATGGTAAAAAGAGAAAAATCAAAGTAGTGGCTCTAATTATGCTAAATGAGACCAATTATGTCACAAATTCCTTGGCAGAATGCAGTAGGATCTGGTTACCCATACTAAAAAAAGGATGTTAATGAAAGGAAAACACCACTGTAAGTCAGTAACATATCAAGAATATTTTGCTGTTCTCTATCGAGAGTAAACTAAATGTAAAGGCCATATGACACTATGCATTTTCTCGTATCATTTCTTATATTGTTTCTGATATAACAAAAAAAGGATAGTGTGATACAAGCTTATAGTTCTTATATCAGAAACGATACAAGAATTTGTGTCCACCGCAGTTTCTTGTACAAGAAATGCGCCAATTTGTGCGCAAAAACGTAAAGCTTCTGTCATAATGGCGACTGAAAATGCAATCATATTATTTGATGACTTATTGATATTGATACTTAATATGGACGACAATTTCGTGATAGTAGCTGTAGCTACAACTACAGCTACTATCACGAAATGTGGTTGACAATGCTAACAGCACACATGTTGACTAAAAAAAAACAAACCAAAACGTTTATGGAGTAGACCATGGATATTAAGGAGAAGCGATTAACTGGATTAAGGGAGTAACTGTAAAAATTTAGGTTCGAATTTATAAAATCATCTGTAGACACAGTACTACCAATGTAAAGTGACACAGGGTGGCAAACAAAAGTTTGATTAATCACGTGCTGAATCACATACAATTTCCGGTAAAAGAACATGCATAGTGTCATACAGAGCCCAAATGTACATGCAAGAAACGATACAAGAAAACATAAATAACTTTCTATAACAGAAACGATATAAGAAATGATACAAGAAAATGCATAGTGTCATACAGCCTTAAGACCAAAATCAAATGAACTATCTTACAATAAAGTCATCCCAGGAATGCAACTCGCCAATATTGGCAATATCATTTTAAAGTCGTCTACTTTAACATGTATAATATATATCTGAATTGATAATATGAATGAGTCAGAGAAAATTAAATTATTAGAAGAATTTTTCACCAAGTAACAAAAAACAAAATTTGTTTAATTAATTTTTTTGTATTTTGAGAATGATTTCTGAAGTGGAAATTGAAATTTCAATAAACTTAGTTTAAACTTAAATTGTGGCTTATTCCAAATTAAAATAGTAATTTCTTTAACATGCCACAAAAAAATAACTTCAGAAAAATATGTTATTGTTTTTACCCTCTGATTGTTTCCCTTTCAATTTCTAGCTATTCTCTCACCTTTCACTCCATCATCTCCCCCATATATAAAAAGTTCCTACTCTAACCAAAACCAAAGTGTTCCCACATTACAGAAATTGACTCTATGATAGCAGATTAAATTATATTATTTAGCATTATAGCAGTTTTGCTATATAGCTAGTTACTAGTTACCAGTAATTATCAGATTTTTAATTTATAGGGACTTGAAAAATTGACAAAATTTATTATAGAATGGTCAGTCTATAAAGTTAATTATGTACATAGTTTATGGATTTCTTGAAATAGGTATATAAATAGTGTAAAATTATACAACTTTATTACCTCTTAAAATCTGATGACATTGAGATACAGATAACATTTTTATGTACTTTAACTTACTATGTACATATAATATTAGGTCAAAAACTGGAAATCTTAAAGAATATTGAAAATAAGGTTATTATAAAAGTCTGTAATATATCTCAGTTTACTAGTTACGATATTTAAAAAAGTGTTAGTAATTACATTCTTTAACACTTAAAAAATCTTCAATTTTCATCAATATTGTTCCTAGAATATGTTTTGTTGCAAAGACTGCACTTTTTTGTTTAATTCCTATTTGCCATTAAAGATATAAATACATATGTAGGTATGTACATATGGCTTTCATTCATCATCATCATCATTGGTGCTACAGCCCTATAAAAGAGCCTCAACCTTCCCAAGTCTATTACGCCATTCAGTTATATCCATTGCCAACTGTTGCCAGTTTGCTGCGCCTATTTTTCTACCATCCTTATCTACACCATCCCTCCATCTGAGTTTTGGCCTACCCCTACTTCTGCTTTCCACGGGTTGTGACATAAGGATTCTTCTAGGAGGGTTGTTCTACTGTGATTTTGCCAGATGTCTTGCCCATCTTAGGTTTCCTATTTTTATAAGAGATACTATGTCTTTACATCAAATATATGTTTATATCTCTGATATATCTCGTAGTTGTACCTCCTTCTCCGAACACCATTTTCACAGATGCCACTGAATATTCCTCTCAGGATCCTTCGTTCAAAGATAAGCAGGAGGTTTTTATCTGCCTTGGAAATGGTCCATGTCTCTGATCCATATGTCAACACTGGTTGTATAAGGGATTTGTATATGGCTAAAGGTTATATATTACTAGGTTACTATGTATGGTTTTGTTTTTGTCTTAAGTTTCTGCTTCTCATATGTCTACTCGATCCAAAATAGCATTTCTTTGCTAGGACTACTCTTCTCTTGATTTCTTCCGTCATGACGTTCTCCTTGGTGATTAGGGATCCTAAGTATGTGAATTTGTCCACCACTTCAAAAGTAGAGTTATCAAACGTGAATTGGTGGCTGATGTTTCTGGCTCTATTGCTGATGCAATTGCTCTTGAAAAGCATGTCAAGTACAAATTGTTAATTTTAATTTATTGTTATTATTCAATTTATTTTCATAAATTGTTACTTTCAATAAACTTTGAATAACAAAACCCTTTTTGTGAGCAATCCGTAAACTACTTGTATGTTAAAACCGAAAAAAAAATCAAATTTCTGATATAACTTAAAATTGCCAGTTGATCCTAATTTATATTCGGCAGTGTAATTTGGTTTTGTTTTTTATTTTAAGAAAAACACTCATAACAAAAGAAGCATACATTTATTTACTCAGTTTCACATATACTCATAAAATTCTTTTTTATTGACATCTGTCAAAAATATAACATCCATTACATCATATGACATATAATACATCATTTGAAACCTCTTGTTTCACCTAACAATTTTTTATAATTTAAATGAGAATCACATCTCATTAATATTTTAAATTATATTATTCATCATCACTTGCCTTTACTTTTTCTTTTTTAATTCCAATATGCATATTAACGCAAATTTATTTCCACTTTTAATTATTAGTGAATATTCGAACTTGAACTACATCCTTATGTGTTCCAATTTGTAAAATCCTAAACAATGTTTCATCAATAATTCAGTGATATTAGAATATTGCTAAGCTCCTTCAAATGAATAAAAAAAGTCAATCAATATTTAGTTTTTAATTCTACCAAGCTTACCATAAATTAAAACTCATCTGTTTGCCGCATTCACAGTGACGTAGGTAGAAGATTTTTTTCCGAATGTCGAAAGTCGTCTCTTATAAACCGATCGTACTGCTCTATACAGAGTGGTCCTAAAGTAATTGTACAAACAGAAACCGTAGATTCTGCACTTTAAACGATTTAAGCCAACTTGCTTTAATAAAATGTTGATATTAAGAAAGATACAGGGTGTTAAAGTGGAAATTTAAAATTTTATTTTTCACCATAACTTCTACATTTGTACATATTTATGGACAAAAATTTACAATTGGATGCTTTTGAGGAGGATAAATAATAATTTTATACATACTTTAATGTAACTGATAGAGGGCGGCACATATGCCACATGCGTGACATAGATTTGCGCTTTACTTTTTTGCTCTTTAAGTTAGCTCTATTTTTGTTAAAAAATATTAAAGATACATTATTTTTACAAAGAAAAGGTATACCTGTTAATAACTTCAAAATTCAACCGTTTTCGAGATAATCCCATTTTATTTATAAGTCAGCTGCATAATAATTCTTAGTCGTGATATTTATCTTAGTCGTGATAGTCGTTATATTTTAGTCGCACTGAATACCTATGGATAAGCAAAATTAATAGTTTTTTCCTATTAAAACACCTCAAAGATGATAATGTTACATAACAAAATGCTTTGTTATGGCTGCTAAATGTCTTGAAGAGAAGGTTTTATCTTTAGGTGCCGTGCCGGTATTCAGTCGTTGGCAGTCATCGTGTTTACAATTTCCTTTTTTATCGCTTCTATAAGTTTCTATACCGGCGTTGTATTACTTTTTCTCTATTGTAAAATGCTGAGAACCCAAAATATGTGGTTTATGCAATATGGTACACCCCACATTCTAGAGAGAGGGCAGTGAGAACATACTTAAATACAACTTTCCTGAACGTTGGATTGGTCGTGGTAGATATATTCCTCGGCAATGTGGTGAGATATTGATACAATTATTTAATTCATAAGAAATCCCAAAAGAATATTTATTCTTAATTATGTTAATTGTTTACCCATTTTTACTAGGACATTTAGAAACTAGAGCACAGGTATTGAATAACACATATGTGTCTTGTTTTATAATACTTTTGCTATAAATCTAACCTTAAAGATAGCATTTTTACAATAACATTACCGTTGGCTTAAGAACCGATATGTTATAAATATAGTAAAAACACAAAGGCAATCCAGGTCAGCATAATATTAGTTCGTTAGTAAATCATAATAGTCCATTTGTTCAAGATGTTATTATAGTTACTCGTAAGCTGTAACATAATCATATAAATAAGTAATGCCATCGATGCGTTATTTCGTGTGATAATATAAGTAACCACTAAACGAGATACATCACGGTATAATGCATTAATCAACATCTGCGACAAATAAGATGTACTTGCATAATATACCATAAGATTTGGGTATATTTCCAAAATAATATTCATCCATTATATAGTATAGCCACCACGTAGCCCAGAATTTAATCCGTTTGATTTTGGTGTATGGGACGCATTAAAACAACATTATTATAAGAATACCATAAACATTCGCAACCAACTATGGGAAGAAATAAATACTGCAGCAGTTTCTTTAGAACCCATGAGGCTATTTAATATGAACGATCTTTAGTGTAATATATTAACAAATGATTTAAAGAAAATGGTGGACATATCGAACACTTACTTTGACAAAAAGTTTAATGTTATTTAGTTTAACTATTTCTTAATTTGGTTTGTAAATAAAATATTTTGGTAATGACTTTTTAATATAAAACGTAAAATGTTTTATGTAAAATCCTATTATCTTATTATTTTGTCAAATTCTGTTATTAATTATCCTGCTGATATATTTATTTAATTTAATATTTCGTTAACTATTAACTTTAGTTAAATGTATTTTATACCAAAATTCAGAAGTATTAGTGTTTTTGTCTATTTTTCCTTCGTTGCCTGGAGTAATTGCGTTAAATCAGAATTATGTAGTTGATTTCTAAAGTGCGATTATCTCGAAAACTGTTGAGTCTCGAAGTTATTAACAGTTATACCTTTTTTTGTTAAAATAATGTATCTTTAATATTTTTACGACAAATACCGGTAACTTGAAGAACAAAAAAGTTGAATACACGTTTATGCTACATTTGTGGCATATGTGGCGCCCTCTGCCAGCTGCTTTAAAGTATGTATCAAATTATAATACCTTATATTTTAAAGTACCCAGTTGTAAATTTTTATACATAAATGTTAACAAACATGAAATAAGCAAAAAATTAAATTTTAAATTTGCTGTTTAACTTCCTGTATCTTTCTTAATATCAACATTTTATTAAAGCAAATTGGCTTAAATCGTAATATTTTAAAGTGTAGAATCTACTGTTTCCTTTTGTACAATTACTTAATGACCACCCTGTATATGAGATGGTTTTGCCTTCAAAAGTTTTGTTAGATTTTTAAGATTCCTAATGGTCTTTTCCTATGACATATCGAAAAGTAAATTGGATCATGTTTAAATTTTTTTTAATTTCTTGTGAGCTTTTTAAGCAATTAGAAAAAAGTGCATATTATAAAACAATGAGCTTATAACAATTAAAAAAGGAGGAACGAAGAAATCATAGAAATATTGTCAAAGAAAAACTACAGGTCAAATATTATGATATTTCGTGGACTTAATGAAAGACATTTAAGAGAGTTAAATCAATTAATTAAGATCTAAATCAGATAACAGAAATAAAGATAGAAATAAAGAACATGACAATACTACGCAGAAATTGGCATAATGCTGGCATTGGCATATGAAAAAAAGTGTAAAATCAGGATTATGTCGGCAATACAGGATACAGGCACGATTCACAGGCGTAAGGATCTGTTCTGAATAGAATCAAACAACTACAACAAAAAACAATACGAAAATATCTTATGTTGTTGCTATGTCCAAAAACAATTCAACAGCATACTGAATGGGAATTTGTTGCAATTCAAAACGTTATGATACACTTCAAGCCGTATCCAAGTAGGCCCGAAATTGTTATTAACAAATAACTATCAAAAAAAAATTCCCGAATCTCGTCGAGTAAAATGTTTTATGCGTATCTCATCGAAATAAATACTTTTTCTCTCTTGTTAATTTTTCTAAAAACGCTTTCTTTTCGAGTTGTTTGCAGTTGTTTGTTGAAAAAATGCCTTTATTAGTGATTTTTGGGATTTTTTTCTACAAAACTACTAAATTAATTGCAATTCTATAAAAAGCTTTATAATCTTTAAACCTTCAAGTACAAATAAGAATATTTTGACAAGAATAAATGGTTTCTATCTTGCTGAAAACATGGACCCAAATATTTCGATTGCAAACTATTCGAACCAAACGATTCGAGTGTCTGTATCGCCGCAACCGTACACGTTTAGCGATATATTGTTCGAATAGCATATTCAAAATATTTGGTTCCATGTTTTCAGCAAGATTTCTCCATTTATCATTATCAAAATATTCTTACTAGTACTTGAAAGTTTAAATTAAAACTTTTTATAGAATTGCAATTCATTTAGTAGTTTTTTGGAAAAAAATCCCAAAAATCTCTAATTAAAGCATTTTTTTCAACAAACAATTCCAACAAACTCGAAAAAGAAGCATTTTTCGAAAAATTACCAAGAAAAAAAAAGTATTTATTTCGATGAGATACGTCTGAAAAAATTTCTTAAAGCGATTCGAGAAATTGTTTTTTTTTATAAGTTATTTGTTAATAATAATTTCCGTTCCACTTGAAAAAAAAATACATTTGAATTGAAAAAAAAATATATATAATCTAATAAAAAAAGTTTGGTGCGATAGAAATGTAAAAAAAGTCGGTTTATACTCTGCTTATAATAGTAAACCGCTCGCCTATATAGTATAGTATAGTTTCGGAGAAAGACTAATCGACGAGGTCTGGTCACTAAGTTCTGAGACTGTTAGTGTAATAGTTTAACAATTTTTTTTTATAATTGTTAATTTCTTACCTTCAATATACTCTCTTTCCGCATCCCTATACCTTTCCATGCTATTCTTCCACTTTGCGAAGCAGTGCTGCAGGTCATTTTCCTATAAGCTGTTGAGTAGCTTCGCCGATTTTTTTTGTGTCCTCTAATGACTCGTGGCGGGTTCCTTTCAAGTAAGAATGGCTTTTTGGGAACAGTTAAAAGTCGCAGTGTACTAAATCCGACGAATCTGGGTGTTCCATGACTGACCTGGTTTTTGGTCAAATAGATCGTAATGCGTGTGAGTTGTAAACCGGCGCGTTTTTATGATGGATAGTCCAGGATTTCTCTGTCCCCATTTTGAGAATCTTTTTGTGAATGTTTGTTGAGTCTTCCTCGGTCTTTTGACTTTCTAAGAGTTTGAAGACTTTCACTGCATGAAACGTTTCACAGTCATAATGAAAATTTCATGTTTTGTCACAAGTTATGACCCTTGACAAGAAGTCTTTACGATGAATCCTCTGTAAGGAGTCTTGGCACAAGCTTAGCACACAGTTTTTCATGCAAAATTCGATTCACAGTTTCTTTATTAATATCCACATGTTCAGAAATGTCTCTGATACTTAATCGACGGTCTTTTCGAACACTTTCGATCACTCTGATGTCACAGACCTCCGAAGCACTCATCATCTTTAACATCCTCGCTTCTCTCCTTATAACGTTTGTACCAATCAAAACTCTGATACGGGATAGTCACGTGGATAATAACTTGTAAAAAAACTTTAAATTTGTTGTTTTCTCAAATTTGTATCCGACATTTTTTCGGCGCGAGCAATTTTTTTATCTTTGTTATTTGGCCTTTATAACTAGATCGTTTGTTGTAGCTGCTTTTTACCCAGGATTAAGGGATATACAGATATATATTTAAACCATGCCCATGTTATTCTTCGCGCTACACAAGTGCTCTTTAAAAAATCAGTCCTGACCTTAATTGTCAGCGCTAGTAAGTTTTAATGGTTTTATGTTTAGGACTGATGGTATTACTAGAAGAGATAACGAATGACTAATTTTTTGATTGTGAATTATTTTATAAATGAATCAATTTTACTGAGGAAGAAATTAATATACATTAATTTGAATATATTGAATTTATTGGAAGAATGTAGATCTGTGTTAGAGAAATGTCATGAAAGAATAATTAATACTCCTATTACAAATATGCCTTCAAATCGCACAAGTGACTCTGTTTTTCTCAGAACTAAGAGATGTCTCAATTTGCTTTTCAGTCTGGATTCCTGAATTTGCATAAGTTTATATTACAAAAAACTTTATAGTGTGTAAATTATTTTATTAAAATCAGCTGAGTACTTTCGGCATGTAACATACCTTCTTCAGAGCTTCGTTTTACAGATTACAAAAACACATCAAAGAAATCAGCTAAAAAAAGACTCAGCTGATTTCCCTCGTTTTAACGAGTCAGTCATTGGTATACCAAGCACATATGATGATATGTGTTTGGTTTAAATATGATTTTTACAACTTTAAAAGGGTTTTCACCCTTATAACAGAGGTGTAGGCATTCTAATGTTTTTTCATGTGTTTTGTGTCGACAATTACTCTTCCATGTGGTATTTATAACATATAAGACGAAGCTCTGAAGATGGCATGTTACATGCCGAAAGTATTCAGCTGATTTTAATAAAAAAATTTACATACTATCAAGTTTTTTGAGAACACACAACTGTTGCTAATTCGACCTATATTTTAGAAATGTGTTCAAGTCATACAATCTTTTTCCAATTTCTTTTTAAACTTCGTTTAAAAGTTTAGTCAGAATAATAGGTATCTTATCTAAGATTAAGAAACACCTGAGAACCATCCCTTTTTCGTGGTTGAAAACCGCTCGAAAAGCCAAAATTGTACTGCCCAAATGGTTTTCCAAGGCTATCGGCGCAATTATTTCGCCACGAACCGGAATTATAAAAGTTTTGAGTCAGAACTTATCTACTGGAACTGCTTTCTTCTTTGTGCATTGTAAGAATAAATTCTATATTCTCAATATTCATATTTCTCTTGTCAATAACCAAAATAATTTTTTGGTGATCCATAAAGTCTATACCTAATGTAATTGTAATATGTAACTGGTTCCGAATTTATTTCTTCAATAACATCTTTTCGTCACTTGATGTAGTGATAATGTACTTCAGACTATCATCAGTACGTCTTTGTAGATCTGTATGGTATTTTTGCGGAATAATCATAAATTGCATATAGCAAGAATTATTTTCAGATAAATTGGTCTGAAGTTGTCTGCAATAAGTTACTATTATATTAATGGCGTGGTATTGATGTAAATATGATTTGCAATATTACTGAAAGTATGTTTCTCGACTGATAGAAGATGGTTAATTCTTTATTACTTTGGTATATTTATTTCACAACTGCAAAATACAATAGTGTAAAATTCAAAAATATAACCTTGAGACAGACGTTTCAAAAAATTGATAATTATAAAGTGACCTAAATTTTTGCTTGCCAATGTTTTGAATATAATTCATATTTATGTTTTTAACCCTCTCTACTTCTACGACACTGATAAGAATTTTATTTACAAATAGGAAATGTTTTTATTTGTGTTTTAATGGGTGATATCGGTTAAACGATAAATCACGATAAAACTAGAATTGTTGCTTTGTTATTCGAGACTTATTATCGTGAAAATAATTCGGAGAGTAAGGTGCACATTTTATAAAAATCAATGACCGTTCATTCTCTTCCAATAATTAATAAGTGAAATGGATAACTTTTTTTGTGATAACTACTTGGAACTCTTAGTATCGTTTGTTTAATTTTTTTGATGCATCCGTAATAAAGGTAACAATTTTATGATGTACATATAGTATGGTATGGGCATGGGCAAAAACAAACTACATTGAAAACTGAAGCTTTATTAAATATGAACAAATTAAATAACACAAATCAAATAGTGTCAATTTTTTCTACGATAAAAAATATGCGCTCTCTCTCCCTTTCTCTCTCTCTCTATGAACTGTAGCTACTAAGCGAAGCAAAGGGCACATTACGCACTTTTTTAGCCAGGTAGTTCTTCTAGTGGTTGATTGGCTAGACCAACGCACTTTCTTCGATATTTGTTATCTACGTACTTTCCGGTCTTTTGCACGTCTGCTTTTATTTCACCATCCTTCCGTATGACTAAATGCCCCTAGGTATGTGTATTTTTCTACTTTTCTGACCTCCGACCTGAAATTTTAAGTATTTCCGTTTTATTTGTGTTTAGGTTTAATACTATTTTCTTAGCTATGTCACAATACTTGTTGAATGTCTTCTCGATCTGACGTTTATTTTCTGTCAGCAAGCATACACAATCGGCAAATTCTAAGTCTTCCACTTTACTTGTCATCATCATCATCAGTGGCATTACAGCTCGTTATGAGCCAAAGCCTTCTTCAGACAATCTTCCATTCGTCTCTCTCTGTCAACTCTTCTCTATGCTTCAACTCCGATGGATTTTAGATCATCCTCTATGTTATCTTGATACCTAAGTTTTGGTCTTCCTCTAGCTCGTCTTTCCACTGGTCCTCTTGGCTCGAAAATTTTTCTGATCGTTGCATCTTCATCTCGCCTAATTACATGTCCTATCCATCGAAGGCGTGCTAATTTAATACATTTTACAACGTCAGGTTCCTCAAAACTTCTGTATTACTCAAAGTTGTAGAACCTACGCCACAAACCTGTTCTAGGACTTCTCCATTATATTTTCCTTAGAATTTTTCTCTCGAAACGTTTAAGCAATTCTTGGTCGTTCTATGTAAGTGACCACGTTTCTAACCCGTATGTTAACACTGGCCTTATTAGTGTTTTATATATGGTAATTTTACTTTTTCTGGGTAGTTTTGGGGCCATCTGTTTCCTCAAGCCATAATAGCACTTATTGGCAAGAACTATTCTTCTTTTAATTTCTTCGCTGACATTGTTGTCTTTGGTCTGCAGCGAGCCCAGGTAGACAAAGATGTCCATACCTTTCAGTTCCAGATCATCAATTAATAGTCTGGGTATCTGGTTGCCTGATCCATTACAATACATATATGGATTTCTGTGCGTTTATTTTTAATCCCATTGTCAGTGCAGACGCCCTTAATGATCGAAATGGTTCGATTAGAGATTCTGTGGACCTAGCAATAATGTCTATGTCATCTGCATATCCGACCATTTGTACAGATTTATTAAAGATGGCGCTATTCGTATTAATATGGCACTCTGGAATTACTTTTTCTAGTGCAAGGTTAAATAAGAGACACGACAGTCCATCTCCCTGTCTCAGTCCATTTTTACAATGGAAAGGTCTTGAAAAGTCGTTTTGGATTGTGACTACACTCTCTACGCCTGTGAGTGTTAGTTCCGTAAGTTAAACAAGATGAAGCGGCATGTTAAATTCCACCATAGCCTGTAGAGGCTTTGTCTGTTGACTGAGTCGTATGCGGCTTTGAAATCCACGAATAAGTGGTGGGTGTCGACTCCGAACTCACGTTTTCTCAAGAATCTGCCTGATTGTGAAGATTTGATCCGTTGTTGATTTATTGGGTTGGAAACCGCACTGGTAGTTCCCAACCATTTGTTCAGCATAGGGGATCAATCTTCTGTACAATACGTTGGACAATACTTTATATGCCACGTTAAGTAGGGTGATGCCGCTATAATTATCACACACCATCATATCTCCCTTTTTGTGAAGAAGGTGCATTACACCTAATTTTCATTCTGCGGGCGTTTTCTTCCGTTGCCAGATTTCGGTTACTAATTTATGTATGTGTTTAAAAAGAGTGTCACCACCATTTTTAAAGACTTCGGCAGGAAGATTGTCCAAGCCAGGGGCTTTGTTATTTTTCAGTTTTGAAATGGCTTCTCTAATTTCTTCTTCGCCCTTTCAGGCATAATAATTTCTATTCCAGCTATATTCCTCTGAAATACATTCACAATTTTTCACTGAGTTCAATAATAGTTGCCGGTAGGTTTTCCATAAAAACTTGTTTCAGTATACTCCATCTAACGGAAGTATTATGACCTGTTAGATTAGGTGACTGAGAAAGATAAGGGAATTTCGTGGTATGGCAAGTAGCCTAATCCTTTTAGAATCATTGAATATTGAATTAAATGTTTTTTTAGGGGACAATTGTTTGAATTTTACTCAAAGAAACTCAATGAATATTACAATCTATCAAAAAATAAAGAATAATAAGTAATGTGTTTGTTGACATAGCGTGTAGGAGTCTCTTCCAGTTCTTTATTTAGCAACTGTAAATGTTACTAATTTATTATGAATTCTGCTTTTTCTTCATGTGCCGCCTATCCGTTACGAATGTTAACGATCATCATGGCAATCTTTATCTTATCTGCAGCAGCGTGGAAAAGCTGCACAGATGTTGTATTGAACCAGATTCTGAGGTTCTTTAACCAAGATGTTCTTCTTCCTGGACCTCGTTTTCCAAATATTTTTCTTGCAGGATGGCTTAAAGGAGAGCATATCTGGATTCATTTCGCATAATATGTCCGAAGAACTGTAACTTTCGAGATTTGATGATGGTTAGTACTTCTCGGTTCTTATTCATTCTTCTGAGGACCTCCTTATTTGTGACTCTGTCAGTCCACGGAATCTTAAGCATTCTCCGATAAAGCCACATCTCAAATGCTTCCAGTTTTCTGCACTTATCTTGGTTCAAGGTCCACGATTCAACACCATAAAAGAAGACAGAGAAGACGTAGCATCGCAGCATTCTTACTTTTGTATCAAGAGAGGTTGTGACTCTTGAAGAAGGCGCCCATTAGATTGATGCTGGTGGATCTAGCTTTTCTGATGCATGCTCTAATCTTCTGGTTGTTGGTCCATTCTTCATTTATTATGATGCCGAGGTAGTTGTAGTGCGTCACTCTTTCTACATGGGATTGGTTGACGTAGAGTTAACCTTCTGTTATCCTTTTCTTGCTAATTATCATAAGCTTTGTCTTCTTAACATTTATATTGAGTCCATACTGTTGACGGTAATACGTGATTTTGTTCATAAGAACTTGTAGGTCTTCTAAGTTGTCCGCAAAACTATGGTGTCATCTGCATATCTGATGTTGTTTAGCCGGTAACCATTTAGTAGAATACCTTTTTTGTTTTTCTTGCAAAGCTTCGATAAATATTCTTTCAGAGTACAGATTGAAGATTAGAGGAGACAAAATACACGCGGAGTCTTGCCTCACTCCGCGCATGATTTTCACATAGTCAGTGTGTTCACCTTCAACTCAGAGATTTGCTGTCTGATTATTTTAAGATCTTGGTTGTTAATTCCTGTTTCTCTTAGTATTGGCATCATCTTGGCGTGCTTATTATGAATAATTTAATTAAAAAGTATGTAAGTTAAAAGTAATATTACTAAGTAATAGTAAAGACACAACTGCATGTCACATAATTAAGGTAGAATTTAACATACACTTGGTTTTCCTTAAACAACAAATATGTTTGGTAGATCGTATGGTTTAAAAAGTTTCGCCTACCCACTTTATTATTATCATCAAATAATCTCTTCGCGAGTACATTGGAATGTACTTTGCCATTTACCATATTTGACATTGTAATTTGTTACAACTTCTTTTACCAAAGGCACTTCCAAATATTGTTTATAGAATAGGATGTAACATACCATGGAGCATGTACTATACATCTTAACATTTTATTCTGGGAGCGTTGGAGGATTGCAAGATTAGAATTGCTAGCGGTGCCCCATTGCTGGATACCATATGTTCATATGGGCTTGAAGCAATGTTAATTTCAATCGATCAACCAGTACATATGTCTAAATGTAATACCCAGTTGTATTCTTTTGTTAAAGATGTTCTTCTGCCAGGTTAGTCGTTTGTCAAGATACATACTTAGGAATTTGTGTCGTTTTCTTTACTTAATTGCTTGCCATTGAGTGTGACTGGAGGGCATTCACTTCGTTTCATTGGGAAGATTACATGTGTTGAGTTGGTTTCATTACTCTAATTCGTCATTTTTTTAGTCAAGATTCTATTTTATTTAGGTTTTTTGTAAATTTTCTGATGCTTTTCTGGGACTAGAGTCCATGGCCAGTATTGCGGTGTCATCTGTAAAACTACCAACTTCCGTGTTACTGTTGAATGGGAGGTACGCAGTGAACCGGGAATCAGGAATATAATAGGTCCTAGTACGCTTCCTTGTGGACCACCTGCTTTGATATGGTAGAACTGAGTGTATTCATCGTTCTGCTTTATCAGGAAGTATTTATCTGATAAGTATGAAAGAAAGGATATGGCAATTGTTTCTTTATCTTATATAGTTGGCCTTCATGCCAAACCTTATCGAAGGCTTGACTGACGTCTGATGAGAGGTAGGATTTACTTTCCAGTGCGTAGGAGATTTTTATTATTCTATTTCAGCTAATTTTAGTACAATTCGCTGACCAAGTGTGTCTTTTGTTGGTTCTGTTGGTACACACGTAGCCTGTGTTCTAGTCGCATCCGGTTCATAACTGTATTCCTCTTTTCCGGTTTCAAGGGGAGGTATTGTTTAAGAGATCTCCTTTGAATTTAGTCATAAATTTATCTATCGACTGAAAGGTACTGTCAGTTCTTGCAGCTAAAAAAGTTTTCTTCAACCAGGAAACTTCCTTTCCACTTCTATTCCATTGGAATATAACCATATGGGTCATTGCATCCCAATACATTTTAGAGCCGCGTTTAGCGATGTAGTATTTTTAAATTATTCTTCCTATCTATATGATCCCGCAATATTGAAAGGGTTAAGTACTTGGGATGCTGGCTAAACAATAAATGGGTTTCTGATGATGAAGTCAAAATTAGAATCTAAGTAGCCAGGAGTACGTTTTTCAAAGTGAAAGCACTATTTTGCTTAGAGACCTAAGTCGAGTACTCGATGGCGTGCCTTTAAATACTACGTCCTACCTGCACTGTTGTACGGAGTGGAGGTATGGATCAAGAGAGTATCAAATGATCTAGTGTTGGAAAAAGTGACAACCGTTAAGCGAAGAAAAGCAGCATATTTTGCCATATCTTTAGAAACAATAAGTATGTTTTTTTGCACTTAATCATAGAAGGAAATATCGAAGGAATACGAAGCATCGGACGAAAGAAATTCTCTTGCGTAAGGCGAATATTACGCCAGTGATTTGAGCCAGCACAATTCAGAAGATAGAGAAAAATTCCAATTGATGGTGCTAATTTCCGATAGGAGAGGGTACATGAAGAAAACTGCAATCATATCACTTATCTACTGCTCATCTGTATTGAAGTTGTTGTCATAAATGGTAGAGATGGAATTTTATATGCTCTGTAATGTATGTGATTAAAGAGAATGATCTTTAATTTTCTTTATTTGTTAACAGACTTAAGCCGGATTTAGTGTCCTATTTTATCACACAATGTATTACAAGTAGACCCCAAATTAAGGAAGGAATGACCTGTAATTTTTTGTTTAGTGTACAGATTGACAAAAATAAGTACTTATTTATTGAAACTTACTTATTTATTGAAATCATATCAATGTTAGTCATCAGTTTTTTAGTAGATTAAAATTAAAATGTATTTTGTTAGTAAGTGATTAATTTTTATCATTTATAAATAAGAAATTAAAAAAATTGAAAAAACACATTAGGATAAAAGTTAACCACCCGTTACATTGTAATATTTCTATGAATTCACTAATTGATTTTAATGTTTTATTTAATTTAATAACTTTCTAATGATTCTAGCTTATTTAAACCCTATTTGCTTAGCATCCATATCCCCAAACCTTAAGGTGTGGATGCATGTGATGATTTTCCGCTTTTTTAATCTAATATATTATTTAAAGTTCTTTGTATGAACATTCGAATTATTGACATTTTTTTCTAAATAGTAATTATTTTAATTCATCGCTCAATTTTCATTATTTCAAAATAATTTGAAGGTTATCGATGTTTTCTATTAAAAATGTTATTTATAATTTATAATGATGTTTAGTGAATGTTATTGTTATTTTTTTATCGTGTTGGGTTTGTTTGTTTGTGGTCTCTAAATAAAATATTGTTTTCTTTTAAAGCCGTCTGTTCTGCGCTGATCGCACTGCCGCCATTTGGGTCATTTTAAATCTTCCATTATCATACAAGACTTCGACAAATCTGATGCTCTCCGCCAGCATGCGAAAGAACTTTTATTTGGCCGTGGTATACCCAGAGTGTTATTTTAAACAGTAATTTTTGTGGAAGCTGCCTTACTTGAAGGACTGTAGGACCCTGATTGGGATCATTGGTAGAAATAGAATCCGCGACTGGGTTCTTCTTTTTGAACATTTTCTGTGCTATTTGTATTTGTGAACTCTTGAGTCACTAATTTCTGAGTTCCCCTTTGGGTCGTATCATTTCCCTTTTATCGCCATGTTCATTTTATTACCATGAGTTGAGACAAAATCGATGTCCATTTGATAATCATGAGGTGGGACGAAATGCTACTAGACAGTGCGCTTATGGAGTGTGAACGCTATAATCCACCAGTTAGGCATTATTTTCCCCTGACAAGATGTGTTCCAAGGAGTGGCAGTAATAGGTGGTGCTGCAGTAATAGCAGCAGAAACCTCACCGTATGATAAATCAGTTGTGCTGCGGCTGTCTGGTGATGGAGTAGGTGTACATAAGTGTATTTGGGCTTTGTGTTTGAGAATTTTTGTTTGTGCGTGTGTTTATGTGTGAGTGTAAGTTATCTACACTTACTGGCATAGATGCCTATGTCATATTCCCAATTGATTCGCAAGTGCTTTTTTGTTACACCTTATTTATACGTGTCTTATAGTCGTGTATACTTATAGGACGTTCTCTACTAGCGATTGTGTGTCGGAAATAAGAACTTCACCACCCAGTATGCCCTGTGTGAAGTAGGTGATGGAGAGATAAGACTCAGTATTAGACCGGCACAGATATCTAAACAATTTCAGTTTCAATTTTTTATAGGTCAAAAGTGTAAAATTGCTTACCAGCGTCAGCGCATGTTCTTTCTTATTTATTCTCTGAATAAACTGTGTACTAGTTTCTTCCATTTTCTTCTATTTCTTGCTCTGTTTTTGGTTTTACCCTATCATAGTTCAATCTTTTCGTGTTCTTCCGTTGTAGTTCTTTTCCAGCTGTTGTCTACTCTTTCTCTCTATCTTTCTCCTGCTAGTTGGGATTCAAGTGCCTGTCTCGCTATGTTGCTTTGATCTTTTCTCAAATTATGGCCAATCCATTTCTATTTTTTCCCATAGTTTTTACCTCTTCTACTTTATTACTTTACTTAGTAACCTCTTCTACTTCCTTGTCGTTTATCATTATTTTATTATTTGAGTAGTTATTAGAGTTTGTTTTTTTCTGTGTTTATTCGGAATCCGATTGTATCAGAGGACTGTGCCAACTTGTCAACTTTTGTTTGCATATTGTGTTCAGTTAACAGGCAGATGTCATCCGCAAATTTAAGATCTAACTGTTTGAATTGGTTGCATTGCAGATACTTTTCTCATTTCCCAATCTATCATAATAACGAATAGGGTAGGGGATAATACACAACCCTGTTTGACTCCACTTTCTACGGCTATTTCTTCTGTTACTTCATAATGGTGAAGAATTAGACGTTTATTAGGCGATTAGTGTTATTTCACGCCAATTATTGCATCTACACATGTCTCCTTTTTGTGTATTTTTATCATCAAATTCTCCCTGCACTCCTTTGGTAGTTCTTTGTAAGTCCATACCTTGCTCAAAAGTTTATGTAATATTTCTATTGATTACTCAGTATCTGCTTTTGTTAGGTCAATGTACCTATATATAATCGATTCCTGCACCTTTGCCTTTTTTTAGAAGTTTTAGTGTGTTTCCAATTTCTTCCCTTGTAATTTCTCCAATATTCACCTCTAGTTTTGGTGATTCTTCTTCGTCTTTGATGATTTCTGTTATTCCATATTTAACATAAATTTCCTCGAAAAATTCCTTCGTACTTTCTATTACTCCTTTCTCATTTTTATTCTGTTTCCTTGTTTATCATTTACTTCTCGTGTATTTCTTTGTACTTTTCCTTTTAAGTTGCGTATGATTGTATCTGTTGTTCGTAGGTCGTTTTCTTGGGCTGCTTCCTCTAATATATTTAACATCTCATTTAAATAGTTTCTTTTATCTTTTCTGACTTGTTTTTTACTTCTGCGTTTTTTGCCTTGTATTTCCTTTCAACTGTTTTCTCTTCTACTGATCTTTCCTGTTGTAGGATTTCTTCTTTAATTTTTTCCTTTCTTCTATCAGTTGTAACGTATCTTTAGTTATTCATTATTTATTTTCTCTTTTCATTCTTATTGTTTATTTTACTGTTTATCATTACTTCTTAAAATGCTTCCATGTTTTTTCAACTGACTCTTCCTTTGGTTTTTGGGTTTTATCTTTGGTTAATTTTATTCTTAGTCTATCTCTCACTAACTGTGATCTGACCCCACATCAGCACCTCTTAAGTAAGTCCAAGACATCTTGCAACCAGCTTCTCATTGGAAATCATTCTGGCAATTATAATTTTGTTGGTTGCGCGCCTGAATAGTTCAATTGAACTGCATCCAAACCATTTACGGAGATTGCGTAGCCACGAGATTGTACGTATTCTTACGCTTCTTCTGCCTTTGATTTTGCTCTGTATTATATTCCTGATTTTTACGGAATTTTCCTAGTTTTTGCTTGAACTCGTCCGTTTGTTTTGTGGTTAATCCATGATATTTTCAGAAAACGTCGGTTTTCTCTTTCCATTCCACTCCATTTCAAATGCTTCCAGGTTTTAATGTTGGATTGTTTCAGTGTCCAGGCCTCAACCCTATACAAAAGGGTGGAGAAAATAGTAACATCGAAGTATTCTTATCCGGAGCGTTATATTGATATTGCAATTACAGAAAAGTTTTATCATTATGTTAAACGTTGGCCGTGCACTTTTCAGCTTCTCCATTTATACTAATTACTATCTTTGGAAATCGTTCTCACAATGAGAACGATTTCCGAAGTGGAAATTGAAACGTCAATAAACGTACTTTAACCTTTAATTGAGGCTTATTTCCATTTAAATAGTAATTACTATAAAATGTCACAAGAAAAAAGCTTCAGAACAATATTTTCCATTTATATTCAATTGTTATGTGGTCTATTTGGTTCTTGAACCTTCCGTGGTGATTTCCGTGTTTCCTTATGTATCCTCCTACATTTGAAGATACTTCCACCTTTTACAAGTTCATTTTGTTAGCAAAATTCGATTAATCGATTTTCGTTCTCGTTTCTGTCCTCTATTTCCTCCTTTCCCATTACGTGCTTATGTCCTGTACTATCATTGCTTATTTTAGCAAGCAACATCGTTTTAAGTATCATTTATTTTTTAATAGTTTGACAAACTTATCTTTGTCCACACTAGAACTGTTCTTTTTTTGTTAAAAACCAGCGCTATAATTTATTTGTCAAATTGGCAATTACAACAGAATTAAAGCGGTGCATTTTCCCATCCCACGTGTTTAGGCAGATTACTCAAGCATACTTTAGGTTAATCCGATGAATTTTAAAACGTACCTTATTATGTGAGAAACACATAAAACAAATTCAATTAATTCAAATTAAAACTGCCGCTTTATACAAAAAACATTAGCACAAAAATTAATGAGTTCATAAATTTTTGATACACATGATATGCAATGTTGTATTTGATATCTTTTATGATACATTTTGGTAGAATTGAGCAGGTAGGAAATCGTCGAACACGCCGTATAAATCGCAATGGTAAATTTTAAACTTGAATTTTCGCTCCTTTATTTCACATAAAAAATCATTAGAAAGTATTTACAGTATTTACAAATTAAGCACATTTAAAAAATTGCAAAAAACACATGCACCGAGTTCAAAGTTATGTTGAGAGAGGTTGCAATACAAATGGGAACAATGATGGACCTGATCACAATACTTGTAGCTAAACTATGGAAATGTCGGCACAAGGGCCTTACTCTGCTTGCGATTCTGCTAGTTGTATCCTTGAACTTCTTCATGCCCCGGCAGTTTGTTGCGGACCAGATTATTAAGAAGATCGTTACATTTTTAATCGATTTGGATGGATTCTTTACCTTTAATAGCGCCCCTTTCATTTACCTCTCATAACACTGGTTAGTTGTTGAGACCTGTTTGGCTAACACTGTGTCCGCGACCAGGATCGCCTCTTTGCTCGTTCCCTTATATACTTGTATTTGTAGACTCAGATAGAGTCCTCTTTTGGCTCATATATTTTCCTTTTGCCTCCGTCTCTACTTTATTTCCACGAGTTGGGACGAAATGCTGTGTGGCTCGGCCCGGCCTTACTTTGTTAAGGTTATAATCCTAGAGACTTTGCCAGGTCTCTGTGACATCATTTTTTTTTTCTAAGCCCTTTTCTCTATTCGGATTGTCGAATATAGGCCTCTCCTAATTCTCGCCATTCATCCCTGTTGTTTGTACGACGTTTTCACTTCTTTTAATGTCGTCGCTAATCGCATTCGCGATCTTCCTCGTGGTCTTTTGGCTTCATATTTGCCACCAATTCCCGATTTCTTTATTCCATCGGCCATCCGTAAGACGTTCGTTATCTCCAGCCCATTTCCATTTCAGTTTAGCTACCTGTTCCACATCATCTTTTACTTTTGTTCTATTACGAATGTCTTCATTGGTTTTATGGTCTTTTAGTGAGATATCCAGCATCTGCCGTTACATAGCTCTCTGAGTTTTTCTGATCTTCTCCATGTTTATTTTAGTGAATGTCCAGGTTTGAGCTCCATATATATAAGCACAGGTAGGATACAGGATTTGAACACTTTGGTTCGCAGTCTTTGAGGTATATTTTTATTTTTAAGTAACATCAGTTAGCCAACACTTTTTCCTGTATTTTGGAAACGATGATATTACACATTGTAACGAATAATTTGCCTACCACATAGAGTATTATAGGGGGTTGAAAATTTGAGACAGAAGCTATTGGGGTGGAGATAGGGCAGGCAAAATAAACGAAACTGTTGTGAACGGCTCTCAGGGTTTATTTGGATAACTGGGTCGTGGATAAGTGAAATGGCAAGGGGGCTAGATTGGGGCAACTACAAAAACTGAAACAAAGGAGTACTTAAATGAATCTCCTGTAACAAACAAAAACACAAGAAGGTTCTCTAGCTATTTAAAATAAGGACGCCGCTTTGAGGAAACTTCCTGCTGGATGAAGGAAAAGGCTCTTCCGTCCTAAAAAACACAAAAGAGGTTAGCAACTTTTTAAAATAAATAGACAAAATGGTTTAGGGAAAAAAAATTAAACATTTATTGTTTTCTCACCACAAACAGTTACAAATATAGATGGTAATACAAAAAAATACTAAATAGTAAAATAAATATCAAAAATAACAAAGAAAAAACATTTACTATATAATATCCGTTTACAAACTCTAGAGGTTGGAGATACTACAAAACTTACAATTGTTATGGGCGATAATTTGTATCCGAGGTTGGATATCATCATCACTATCTTTACTTTATCTACTGCTGCTCTAAAGAGTTCTATAGAACTGCATTTAAACAAGTCCCTTAAATTCTTCAACCATGACACTCTCCTTCTTCCTATACTCCTTCCTCCTCTTATCTTTCCCTGTATTATCAGCTTTAGCAGTTCATATCGCTGTCCCCTCATTACGTGTCCCATATATTGTAACTTTCTTATTTTTATTGTGTTGCAGAGAATTGTTTTCATTTTTACAAACGCATTTCTTGCTTTTTCTATCCTAGCTCTTATTTCGGTTGTTTGGTTTAGTATAGTTAGGTATTTGTATTTATCAACCCTTTCTATCGGTGCATTTACCAAATGTATGTTTGTTGGTATATTTGTTTTCTTTAGCAGAAATAGCAGAAAATAAATTATTACAAATAAACACTTATCTTTTTAAATGATTTTAAATGTCAATAATAGTGCTAACTGTCATATGTTAATACTAAATCTTAAAACTGAGAACAAATGATATGACAGCAAGCTAGGCCACGCCCTAACATATATAATTTTAATTATTACATTTTTTTAAATTGTTATGAAAGCAAGTATTATTAGAAAATGTTTATCTTTACTAATCAACACAAAAGTGTTACCTGGATTTTACTAAAATTTTTTTACTTTAAATTTCTGAGGGTGTAACTGGACTTTAGAATTTCTGGGGTTAGGAATTGGACTTAGAAAATTTTCTGGGGGTGAAAACTGGACTTACAATCTCGGCCACTCGAACAAATTCATCTCCAAACTGCGAAAAAGAGTGGGATGACAAGCAGGGACGAACAAAACGAGGATGGAAGCTGCTGGGCAAAATGGAAACATATGGTTATCCTTCAAAGTTATTGTAAATACCGTTTTACAAATATGTCAGATGAGAGACGGCATTGAAAATAAAATACAGTGATTACTCGTTTAAAACTGACACATTACATTGAGCACAATTCACTTTTTTCAACAAATTTACCGGTTTTTGACGCCGACATCCACAGCGTGTTCTCTTTTCAAAGATGCTCTCCAACCTGAGATTACTTCGACCTTTCATGTACTTTCCCCTCTCGTTTCTTTACCCCTCATCAAGTCGAAGGAACTAACAACTGGAATTCTTTTCAAACGCGCTTGACCTTGAATCAGTACTTGCATTTAAAATTGTAGAACTAAGACGTAATATATGAATTATTTTATTACCAGTTCTCTTGGATGCGTCTTAAACACGTTTTTGTAAACGACTCTTTTAAAAGAAATTTATACCTAACTAGGAGCGTACGAGATAAATTTAAGGAATTTATTATGTTACAACCTCGGGATTGGACTGCGCAGTAGTCGCGACACAAAACGCGTCGTATAATGACCCTATTGGGGTGCAGTGGTCTGGTGATTTGTTGATTGACCATGGTGTTTTTGATATTAAATCAACACTGATGGGCATAGCTGTAACCCAAACGTCCTGTTCGCAGTTGATCCAAATGTTTTTATTGAGTTTTACCTTATTCACACATGTCCTGTAAATCTATAAGTGCATGTATTTTTACTATGCATCTACACTGTATAGTCTTTAGCTGAATAAGTTGAGGAGGGGAGAGCTGTTTGCCTCAAGTTGGTCGTTCAGAATTATATCCGTATTTTTTATTAATTTGCATAGATTCTAATAAAGATAACTTAAGTCTTTTATTTTGAATGTGGAGAATTTAAAATTGGTCATTAAAAGAATAATTATGATCAGGGTGTACGTGGTATCTGTTTTTCTCTTATTGAAAGCAATGTCGTGTTCTGTTATACGTTTGTTAAAGGTTCTACCACTGTGACCGATGTAAGTTTTTGTGCTGTTTATCTTTTGGCTTTTATTAATAATATTGTGTTTCATTTAGTCATTAATGGTATATTTCTTGTTTATGTTTTTTCATTTCTTCTAGATGATCATTTCACCAGTAAATTTCTGACTTTCTGATTTGTTTCTTGCTTGTAGTACCTAAAGCTTCTTGTGCAGCTTTGATTATTGTTTTGTATAGGTTATCTGTTGTCTCATGCTCATATTCATGTAGGAGAGCTTGATATAGTCGTTTTTTGTATCAAAATTGTCCTTTGATTTCTCAAGCTTTCAATATTGTAGTGTGATCCGTCCATATTTGTTCTTCGTCTTTTTGTGACGTTTATCATTTTTAAAAGCCAGTAATATTTATAATTGTACAAATTGAGCCTTAAATATACTTATGAGTTAGCCATAAATTTAATACATATTATTTAAGACTATTTTTAAGATCGTTTCTTGATATTTAGCCTAAAATAGAAATGCTTCAACATTCTATATGTAGCATTTTTTTTCAATAAGTTTACTTCTTCGTTTACTTTTATTTCAACATTTTGCTTTTATAAATACTTGCAATGATTTATATCGTGAGTTGCGTTATACCTAACATCTTACATAATTTTTGTGCATATATTCCATTTATATAGTTTTTTAATACTCCATAAATTTTACACCTATATTGTAATTAAATAAATATCCCATAAATATATAAACAGCTACAATAACCTACATAAGGAACACTACTTTTTACTAGACCAAACAATAGAGGTTCAAATTAAATTTTAATTTGTGAAAAGTGTGTCAATGTTCTTACGTCTACTATGTATAACACAAGCCAAAAATAAACATTAAAAGGTAGCCTTATTTCCTTTAAAAAATAGAAGCTAGTGCACTATTGTTTTTATTCTGTGTAAATGAAGTGACATAATACATGATTCAAATCGATTTTACGTAATCCGGACTATACTGGGAGTAATGAAAGGTTAGGAAACGAATATTGTCAATTAAAACACGGTAGTGGTGCACAATAGTGCATAAATTATTTCCAATTTTATATTTTTCAGTTTATGTAGCACATGGCTAGTCACCAGCGTACATCATCATACAATTACCAATTCGTGATAATTTCCAAAAGTAAGATAATGATTTAAAAAATAAATATACACTCGCAGACAAAAATATTGCATATTATCTTTTGTGTCTGTTTTTGAAGTATTTTTTTTCTTTTTGAAAAGTTTTATAACACTATTCAATAATCTTTATACTGCCACCGTTTTTTTGTGGCTATGCCAAACCCTTTAAATGTGTAAATCACAATATTTTGATAAAAAAAAACTAAATTTCTACGGAATTCGAGGTATTTCATGAATTGGTTCCAATCTTACTTGAGGAATAGGAAACAACTAGTTAGAGCAAATGATACTGACTCTAGTGACAACAGCATTGAATGTGGAGTACCACAAGGTTCAGTGCTGGATCCTCTACTTTTCCTTATCTTTATAAATGACATCACCAACTTAAAAATCGATGGAAAATTTTTTCTTTTTCTGATGATACCAGTATTACCTGGAAGAACTCTAATATTGCAACTCTTCATGCATTACAACTTCTGATCTACTTAAAAAAAAACCTGGCCCGACTTTAATTTACTCTCTTTTAACGTGGATTAGACAGTAACATTATCCTATGAAGGAGCTCGTCAACCCTTGCTTCTTAATAACAGCCATATCAGTTTCGTTGATTCTGTAAAATTTCTTGGCATTTTTATGGACAGCAACCTTAAATTATCCCTTCATATCGATTTGTTAAGTATGAAACTAGCCTCAGCCTGATATGCAATAAAATCTGTTTCGAAGGAAATCAATTTAGCATCTTCCAAAATAACATATAACCCCTCTGTGGCTCAGTGGTAAGAGCGCCTGCCTTTAAATCTAAAGGTCGTGAGTTCGAATCCCACCTGGGTGGAAATTTTCGTTTATTAAAAAAAATTAATAAATGAAAATAATTTCTATCCTTGTGTGATCGGTACACACCGGAGGGACCGCAGACGTTCGGATACAATTAGCGTCTCTTAGCAAAGACAATGACGTCGACTTTGCTAAGTATCAAGACAATTACTCTACACACACACACACATACACACACACACATACATACACACACACTACAATAAAACTTATCTTGATTGAGACTGGCTGAATGACAATTGTCCAAGCCAAAACACACAAAAAAAAAAAAAAAAAAAAAAAAAAAAAAAAAAACATATTTTTCTTTGTTGGAGTCCCAACTACGTTATGGCCTTCCTTGTTGGGGTTCTAGTATAGCTGCTCAATCTGTTGTTATTTTTAAATTACAAAAAAGAGCAATACAAGCAACAAAGTATTTATATAAATATTTGGGTATCACATGCAGCAGTTTAAACTTATTCGTAAAGCGGCCACTATACTACTTGCGAAGTTGATTGAAGTTCAGCGAGTATGAGAGTGTAGACTTTTACTTCATGCGACTTCGCTTCGCCTCGTTCTACTTCTGTTCTATGTCGGTGTTTCGAGTCCGAGTCAAAGGACCCAAGTTCTAATACGAAGTGTCACACTACATTACTCGGTTTCACGAGTATGAAGAGGGTCACCTCGCCTCGATTAACTTCACTTCGACTCTTCGGAGTATCGAAGTTCTTCGACTTTTCGAAGAACTTCGATCGAGAGTGTAGACGGCGTTTAAGGTTTTGTTATGCAATTTGCAATTTAAATTTTGCAATTAATTGTTAATTTTATTATGTTTTATTTTTTGATATTGACGATTTATATAATTTAAGTAAATTTTAATAATTGTTATTATTTTTTTTCTTTTTATTATTTTTTATTTATTATTTTTTTACTTTTTGTAAGATTTGTTTATAAAATTGTACAATTTTCCTGCTAGGCATGCTTCTTAGACGGTCTTGGATGGTTTCTTGTTTCTTGGAAGTCGATTCCAATCGTCTTGAGCATAAATTCTTAATTCTGTAATTGAGTTTGGAGCTGGATTTCTTGCTCGTATACGTGGTTTTAAAATGTCCCGTATATGTTCTATGGGATTTGTATCAGAACTCATTGGTGTCCAGTCTAGAGCCTCAATCCCAACATCTTCAAGATATTGTATGACTGTTCCTAAAAAACATCCTCTTCGAGAATGTTGCGTATGGGCCAGTCATTATTTATTCGAATATTCACCTCAATAGGCTCCATATGACACTCCCAAGTAATGCCATCCCATAGCATAATGGAACCGACATCAAAGCTAATATTGTGCACAAGATAACATTTTGTCAAACGTTCCCCAGACCTCCTGTATACTCGACCACGTCCATCTGGCTTTCATCCTTGTTTTATCTGTGAACTTCCCCATTAATGTTTGTTCCAGTTTCCAGTTAACATGGTCTGTTGCAAATTGCAACCGTTGGGTTTTGGGTCGTGACACTTACATTAACTTATAATCAGTAATTCATTTTTGAGATTGGGAGATTTGAGATTTCAATTATTGGTCATCTCTTAGCGTTTACATCTTTTTCGTCCTTGACTAGGTCGCCGTTAGTATTCTCCCGTCTCATTTTATTGATTTACCATACGAAAAGCAGTCGATTGTTGGATACACAGTATCGCTTCTTGTCTGTAACCCTCATGGGCTAAAGTAACAATTTTAACACACAGTAACTCATGTATCTACAACTACATAAATTTTATTCAGGCCGTACACATGCTAACGCGCGTTTAAATAAATCGCGTTGAACGCTGTGATGGCACTCGACTGTTGGCAACGCGCATTTTGAAATAATTCGTCAAGTAATAGTCAGAAATGGAAAAGACAGCTTTTGATACCTAATAGATAAAAACTTAAAACGACGGAAAGAACTCCTCCTCATATTATATGAAAGAAGTGATAATGAAGAAAAGAAGAAGTTATTATGTTGTTGATATAGAATTAGGATACACAATTATGTTCTGGCTTTCAGTCAGCCTACAAGAAAAAAAATTGGGTGTACCCAAGAGATTAAATGTCGCATCGGAAAGGCCAACACTGCATTCTTGGCTATGAGCTCTGTGTTCAAAAGCCATGACCTCACCCTGAAAACAAAAATAAGGCTCCGTAAATGTTACGTGTACTCAGTGCTTCTGTATGGAGTAGAAACGTGGACATTGAAGGCGGAACCTGTATTCAAAACTTCAGGCGTTTGAATTATGGTTATACAGAAGAATCCTGAAGATACCATGGACAGACAAAGTCACCAATGAAGAAGTACTGCGGAGGATGAACACAACCGTGGATTTGGTCAACATTGTGAAGAGCCGTAAGCTGGAGTACTTGGGACATATAATGAGAAATCAAGGCAGATACGAGCTACTCCAATGCATTTTGCAGGGTAAAATTGAAGGAAAAAGAGCCCCAGGACGAAGAAGAATATCCTGGCTTGCTAACATGAGAACATGGTATAGAAAGACCTCAACACAGCTATTTCATATATCAGCCAACAAAGTCATAATAGCCAGAATGATCGCCAACGTTCGGAACGGACAGGCACCCTAAGAAGAAGAAGTACCTAATATCTCCGTCTTCTCTGGCGTCGTTTCTGCTGTAAAAATTTAGCGCGCGTTAAGCGCTTGTCATCTGAACCTGATTTTGAGATCACTGTTTTTCTATGGTACTGTATGGTATTGAGTTTATTGTTTATGAAAGTCAGTAAGTCATTAAATAACTTAATTCTATTTTATAATTGACATAATTGACATATTACTTCTAATTAATAATTGACATTCTGAAATAGTAAAACAACAGCGCGTTCAATGTTTGACAAGCGCGCACCGTGTAAACGCTATACAAAAACTTGGTGCGCGTTCCACTTCTACAAAAGTAACAAATTTTTCGCAGATCTTTTCATTTACTAACGTTGTTAGCATATCTGCTGTGATGTTATCATATGCATTTGATTTGATGATTTTATTTTGGATTTAAATTTATTGAATTACTAAAATTTGATGTAGTTGTGTCTTTTCCACTTGAAATGTTCAATAATATAATGATATGATTAATCTAAATAAAATTTCATCAGATATCCATAAAATTGTAATCAAGTCTTGCGTAATACAAATTATGTTATGTAGTTAGATAACACATTTTTTTCAGCTGGCATAGGAACATTTATTAATTAACATTCCGTGATGCGCGCTAAAGGTTAATTTACATGAAACTCTATCTTGAACATTAGTTTCGAGATCTGACATAAATGGTTGTCACTTTTTGGATTAAAGTTTGATTCTACTGCACCATTTATTCGCCTACTATTAGACTAGGCGAAAAGCTAAAAATATTGTCATAACATTTTTTTGGATAATCATTTTCATGAGTGACTCAAAATAAGGTTCAAGAGTTCAAACATTTTTTTTTAACTAAAATTTAAAAAACAATTTTTTGGCCCGGACACCCTTTTTTGAATTTTTTGCAGCATTCTGTAAATTTGATCGTTTTCGAGTAATAAACAATTTAAAACTGAAAAAAAAAACACAAAATTGCGATTTTTAAGGTTCAAAAATACAAGACAAAAAATATTATTTTTGAATTCATCAAAGACCTAAATTCAAGTTAAACCTTGTTTATCATTTTTCAATCCGTATTTTGGGCTTATTTTATTTTAAAACGTTATTTTTTAATAGTTAGTGAAGCACTTATGACAGGACGGGCGCTCTGGCTGCGGCGTATATGAAAGAGAAACAAGATCTATGTCACAGATTCTTGCTGGTTTGATTTTTTTTTAATATATGGCTTCGGCAGTTTGCCATACAGCCAGTTACGTGATCTTTTAATCCCATTAGGCGCAATAAAAAGTTTTTGAATTATTTGCAATCGAATAGACTAAAATAGATAAATTTAAAGTTGGGAAATCAGTACAATCAATGAAAAGCAAAGAAAAAATATATATATATATATACATCATGCACATATATATATATATATATATATATATATATATATATATATATATATATCACTCCCTTCACGTCCGTGGGCCCATCAAGACATTATAATATATAACGTACATAGGAAAACTAGGCAACGGTAAATAGGATTAAACATATAAAGGAGAGAAAGCAAAGGTAAAAAGTAAAAACAATTTTTAATAAGTAATATGAACTTAAAGTTTTAATAGTTATATGAACTATATTATTATATAATAAGGTGGATGGATTCTACCAAAAATTACATGATCTAGGTCGCCTTCTACTCAACATTCCACAGTTTTTACTCTCAATCACATGAATTCTTGCAAGATGACCAGGAAAACAAGCATGTCCAAATTTTAGCCTAGATATAGTTGTTATATAACTATATAATGCCTAGGAATATTATAAGTTCTATGCCAATATGAGACAGGGACAGTTGTCTGTAAAGAAGTGTATCTATCATCATCGAAGAATTCGTCGATATATTCTGCCCATCTTTGTACTTTCTCGTCCGTATGTGTTATAGTAATTCCGTGTCTATCCAGAATTGCAGGAGTGGGATTTTGTTTTCTTAGTCCTGCCAGTTCTTTAACTTTCTTGTGTAGATTAATCAGATCATATTTATTTTGAAGGTATTTTTTGACGATCTCTTTGCATTTATCTTTAAAGTATTTTTCTTTTGCCTGCTCTGTCTGATTTCATGGTTTATTTCTCTGTATTTATTGTTGTCTTTGTTTTTAAATTGTCTCCGTTGTTCCATCATATTGAGTATCTCGTCATTCATCCATTCTTCTTTTCTCCTTTCGGAAGTCTTTAGTATTTCTTTACAGGGTTCCAGTAGACAATGTTTTGGTCGATCCCATACTCGTCAATATCATTGCTGTTTGTGTTCAATTTGCTACAGTTTATGTTGGAGGTATTCTTTTACTTTAGGTTCTTGAAGTTTTCTTGTGTCTATTGTAGGGATTCTTTGATGTCTTCTAATATTTTTAAGGGTGGGGGTTCATTCAAAATACATTATAAGAAATAAAACTAAATTAGTTTCAGTTGGCACCAATGGTATCAAAATTATGTATATAACTTCACTTACCTGCTATTTATGACGATAAAAAAATTTCAATTAGGTGCCAAACAAATAAACGTGAACTCTGGTTTAACGCTTGATTGAAACCGATCGCATGTTGATGCTCATGTATGAATTGTACTTATGACATCAGTTGTATGTGTATGTGCGGTCATATAAATCGTAGGAGAGGAGATAATGTGGTGACCGGAATTACCCGCTTTTACCCTGTTCAATGTGTGTGGTAGAGGATGAATAAATAAGTACGTCTCAGAACGGTGAAATGTTTTGGCCTAAACTCGAGGATCGTTGTAGCAGAATCATATTATATAATTATTAGAGAAAATATCACCCTAAATAACCCTCAACCTCTAATAGAAGAATTCTAGTCATTATTGTCTGGAAGGTCAGAAAGGTTTATGAAAACTCTTGGGAAGTCCAGAACGAACCATAAATGTTGGCAAGATTTTTTAGGCAGATTCGGGAAGTGTAATTGTGAACATAGTGCGAAGGGAAATGAATTAAGACTTGACTATATTGCTTTTCATTGGGGACTATGGTTCGCTATCAATTTTGTTTTAGTTTAATTTTCGTGCTGTCAATAATTGATTTCGTTATTTATCCAAACAAACCTGTTAATTTTTTATTTTAACTTCTCTCTCATACATTAAGAATACGTAATAATTATTTCGTGTAAACGTACCTTAACGTTTTTAGCTTTTGCACTCTTTTTATTTTAAACATTCTTGCTATTATATATTAAATCGTATCACAACACAAATTACGCGCATGGACATGGGTCACGTCATGTAATAAGTCAAGTCAGCACAAAGAAGTTTATAATGTACGTGATTGTGAAAGCGTTGTTTGATCGTGATTTAGCAGTGTTATAATCTTTCTTTTTGGCTATAATGTGTTTCCCCAAATATGAGTGCTATCAAATTGAAAATGATCAGATACAAATGGTTTTTTACTTTTATTTATTATCATATCTATAACCTATTAAATTATATTTATTATAGTTTAGAAGTATTTTAGTCTCGGTTAAAATTTTACAAAGTTACTATGGCTCGTCAATTAAAAGATCGTTTAGGTATCAAAAGCAGATTTTAATTATTCATTTGCAATGAATAATTTGTTATAGCTTCATTCGTTGTCAAAAAACTGTGGTAAAAGTGATATTTTTCTTTTGTGACATATTCGTAAGAATCCATTTTTTATTTTATTGTATTCAAGTATCAAAATTATTAGTTATCAGTTCATCATATCCAGTTAACAGTTTTTATTATATTTGTTTAGTTCTCCATTTTATTGGACTGTCGCTGTAACAATGAACAGATATTTAATTTATATCTCATTCTGTTACAAACGACCTAATACATTCATTAAGTTTTTAATATTCTTGAAGTGTCTTGCTTGGAAATGTTTACTTAACCCTAAAGGCATCGATGGTAAATTGCATATGTATTGTAACTCTCGAAATTTTACTAGCAAAAAGCAAATATCGCATATTTTTCATTGTTCATTATTATTTTTAATGAAATCTGAACTAATTAGGATTAAATAACGTTTTATTTGCTAAACATATGCATAAAAACAAAAGAATTTTAATTATTATTCGCATATTTGATAGTAATCAGCTTGGTATTCTAGATCTAGACAATTCTCGGCAACTATATCAAAAATCACCAGTCTGGCGACGTTTTCTTTGTAGGACAGACCTAGCACATGCTTATTTTTCGAATTCTAACACCACTTAGGCTTCTTGAATTGGTGCAGGTACAATTCTGCCTATTAAAATGTTTGGTGGAACCACCGTCGCACTAAATTTATACGAGGGCGATTCAAATATGAATCGGACCGCTATAGTCTAGCAAACAAAAATAAATAATTCGTCCAAAGTCACGTCGTCCAAAGGAGTCGGAATCACGTATCAATAATGAATTCTCGGAAATTCTTAATTCGATCATTGGCGACGCATGAAGAAAATGAAGAAAATGTTTCCTCGCTGGTCACTTTACATTTCTTCCCAGTCGTCCCTATCCATCGCCTTCCTCCGCCAAGCACGTATTCCCATATTTCTCATGTCTTCGTCGATGTTATCAAAGAACCTTGTTCTGGGTCCTCCTCTTCTTCTCTGGTCAATGGGTCTATCAAGGAGCGTTTTTCTAGCTGGGTCATTTTGTTCTATCCGCATTACATGCCCTACCCACCTCAGACGTCATATCTTAATATGTTTTACGAAATCTGGTTCCTGGTATATTCTATAAAGTTCGAAGTTGTATCGTCTTCTCAACACTCCATTGTCATTCACTGTTCCATATATTGGCCTTAGCAATTTTCTTTCGAAATATCCTAATTTGTTTTCATTACTTTTTGTTGAGTCCAGGTCTCTGAACCATAAGTTAGGACTGCGCTTAATATTAATATTTTTTTTAATTGTCGTATTGCCATGTTCCAGTAAGAGCCTAAGAAAGTATCCATTGAATTCTGAGAGGCAACGATGGGGGAAGGATTAACCGTGTTCTGGCTAAAACCTCAACCACCGTAGATACGTAGTCTTGCCACTCAATAAACAACTAAAATAAAAAATTAAAAATTTATTAATAACCATACCTATTACCGTAAATCAGAAAATGTTTTAGTCGTTAGGGCATAAACTAATAAATAATATTAACCATAAATTTCAGATCCCTGTCTCAATTTCCTCCTCTGTCCTCCTGCTCCTTTTTCTTCATCGTCCCAGAAATCAGACAATGTACTTCTCTCCATTCTTTCTCTCCTCTCAACATTATGTTTACAATGTTTCTTTCATTCAGCCTGAAACCCATTCGCCTCTCAAAATCTCCCCTCCCCATCAATGGCAATTAAAAATGTGGACGGGAGTGTCCGGTACCCCATAAACAGTACAGTCTGCCGAGGCTGAATTGCCTATTCTATTTGTGAAGGTGCCACAATTACATGTCCGGTCAGAAACTGCGTCAGGAAGTAGTCTAGATTCCTGAACTTACATTCCCACCACGGTGTTAGATCGGGAATAAGCTCCTTCATCCACCTTACTCTTCCACTATCATTCGCCCATTCTCTCTGCCACTCTACTATCGTTCTTTCTCATTCTCATCTATATTTACATACATCCTCCTTGCATACATCCTCGCTCGCTCTTTGCACAACAAAACGATCGGTATCACCGCTCCAATGACATATAGAGCCTCATTTGACACTGTCCTATATGCGCTAGATAGCCTGAGGAGCATTCGCCTTTGCGAAGTCTGCATCAGCTTAGCCTTCTTCGTAGTGTTAAGTACGCTACACCACCGCTATGGAGGCAGCGTAGGTTACCACCGACTAGAAAACTCCATTTAGCACCTTTCTTTTGGTGCTACCTGGGTCTCCAATGTTTGGCATCAGCCGTATCCACGCCTCCAGATTTCGGTTTGCCTTCTCTACTGTCTTTTGGATGTGTACTGCGAACTTATTATTGTTTTGTAGAGTTTTATTTTTATATTTCTCGATATAATTGTGGATTTAAGGAGGAGATTGAGCTCAAATAGCATCTATTGGCCGTGTAAATTGTGCGGTTTATCTCTGCGGTGGTATTATAAATGTTAAGGAGCGCTCCCAGGTATACAAATTCGTTCACTGCTTCGATTATTAAACCCATTTTTGTGGCTGATTCTTTTAATGCTTCATAGGATTTAGACTGATTTATTATATATTCAACTAACAGTTGTGATATGTGACTTACGTATTACTTTTTCCAGAGCTAGATTGAACAGAATACAGGATCCTACGGGACCCTAATTATTCAGCAGTAAACAAAATCGCTTATCCGGATTCGAAGTTTGCGAGACACGAATGGCTGCGAGACAAAAGAGTCTAGTCATTTATGAATGGTACGAGAATTTGTACTATCGAATCTCAGGCAATATATCAAGATCTTGAATCTGGCTTCTCATTGTCATTGCTGCTTTTTAATTTAACCTATGCAATTTTAGTTTAGTCAATAGTCCAATAAGTGCTTTCAACCTTGTCTTAACAACTTCAATAATTATTTCCAACTAGATATTTATAGTCCTTTTCCATCATATTGATAGCACATTATGTATGCAAATCCTCAAAAGGTCAAAAAAACCATAGGCGTCACCCTATACTTGTTTTGAAATAAATAAAAAAAATTAATATTTTAAGATGCCGTCAACAATTCATTATCTTTTAAAAAGTCTTTTGTAAAATAAGTGTCCACTAATCTCACTATACCTTTTTTATGCGTAAAAAACGTCGGTATATATGCCACACGATTATCGTTAATTATTAACGGGTGATTCACGAGAGAATTCAATGTTTCACGAAATAAATTAATGTAAACAGTAATTTAAAGGTGATTATTGTTTTCTATACAAGTTATCGCCTGACACAAAAAGAATACCTTATTTTAACGATTACCTGGAATTACTGATAAGGCTTCACTAATGATAGTTTAGGTAGTTTTTATGCCACATTACAGCTTATGCCAATAATATAAGTTATAAATTGTTTGCATCTTCCATTTAGTTTGTAGATGTACATCGTTCATGTCTTACATAACTACGTTTTTGGTGTCAATATCTTGTTATTTGTATTTAAAAATGACGTCGACAACAGGTTTTATCCCGGTTTAAGTGTAGTTTTAAAGGTGCCTTCAGTCTAAGAGAGAAAAATATAATATTAAATCTACACGATGCACTTGTACATCAACGCCCTTTAAGTAATGTTCGTGAAATCGTTAACATGTGTTCAAATATGACAGGAGTTGGAGAAGCAACAATTTGTAGATTCCTAAAAGAAAGAAAAGGAGGAACTGTTTCATCTCCCAAAAAGAGTGGAGGGAGTAAACCCTTGGAAATTGAAGAAATATATAAAAACATGATAAGACGCAGCGTCTACTCATTTTTTTTTAACAAAGAATTTCCAACATTGGACAAAATCCAAACAACGAAGAGTTACCAATCATAAGCAACAAGAAATTATGGGGACTATTGAGATAGATGGGATTTCGTTGGCAAAACAATAGAAGAAAATCCGTTTTAATTGAAATGTATTCCATTGTATGTTGAAGACGAGATTATCTAAGAACTATTAAAAAGTACCGAGAAGAAGGGAAAACAATTTTTTATTTGGACGAGACTTGGCTAAATGAAGGTCATACTGTACCATATCTATGGGTTGATACAAATGTGAAAAGTTCCCGTCAGGCATTCATCGAAGGTGTATCTACTGGAATAAACAATATTCCCGTTGGAAAAGGACGCAGACTCATAATAACCCATATTGGAAACGAATACGGTTTTGTCAATGGTGGATTATTAAGTTTTGGCTCAAAATCAACCAAAGATTACCACGAGGAAATGACTGCTGACGTTTTTGAAGAATATTTTGAGCAAATGTGGATTTATTTCCAAAAAATTCTGTCATAGTCAGGGATAATGCTAGTTACCATTCAAGACTAGCAGAAAAATTGCCAACAACGGCATGGAAAAAAGAAGAGATAATCGAATGGTTGGATAAACACGCAATTGAGTACAAGAAAATTCGACAAAAAAGGAATTATTACCTATTATAAGGCAACAAAAAGCAGCTTATAAAAAATAGGTAATTGATGAAATGGCATTAAACCGTGATGTAATTATTTTACGTTTACCCCCATACCACTATGGTCTGAATCCGATAGAAAATATATGGTCTCAAGTAAAGGGTGAAGTCGGACGCAACAACAAAACTTTTAAATTAGAAGACTTACAACAATTATTAGAACATTCCTTATCAAAAGTAACTCCAGAAAATTGGAAAAATGCTGTTAGTCATGCTCACAAGGAAGAAAATAAAATGTGGAATTTGGATAATATGATTGATGCAATGCTGGAACCGGTAATAATTAACATTAGAGTTGAAGATTCCTTAGATTCTGAAGAAAGCAGTGAATCTGAAATGGAATTTGATTAAAATAATATTCATTTTTTTACAAATCGGCCCCTGTTACGGCCACAAATTATTTTATACTTAACCAATAAAATAAACATCTTACATTTCTTGCCAATTCATTAGTACCTTTTAATCTCCATTACTCCGACACTGGCAACTTTATTTAGGGATTAGTAATGCTCAAAACTATTGTATTCTATTCTGCTTCAACCTTTATACCTGGTGGTCATACTCAATTTAAAATTGTTTTCCTATATACTTCTGTAAACTTGTTGACAAATATCTATTTTTCGTTGAGTCACCCGTATTAACACTTTAGGGATTTGCATACATAATGTGCTATCAATATGATGGAAATGGAGTATAGTTTTCCTTAAAAACTTGTATCAATTGTGTTAAAGATTCTCACAGCTTTACTTATTGTGTCATTGAACTTATTTATTTTAAGGTCTTGTCTTTATCGTAATTTTATAAATAACTTTTTGGAAAAATACCGCATAAATTATAAAAATAAAACTATTTAATAATGAATTGGCTACCGAATTGGTAGTGGTAAGCGTTAATTAATGGATTTGTTTTTACACTATAGCTGGTATTTTCCCAAAGATAACAAAACTCAGGTGACATAAACACCTTTCTAACACTATTACAATTTTAGCCTGGTTAATATAAATAAAAACTTTTTAATACTTTGTTACTGAAAATATGTTGTGAATGTTCTCTTTAACTTTTTCAGTCGAATTCAAATTACAGAAAAATTGTACGAAAGCCTCATCCAACAGTTCGCTAAAAAAAAACACGTTAATTGCCAAATTTGACTTTTAAGAACTGTAGTTTTTACAAATGACTCTTAGGTTTCATCCAATCCATCTTTTCCTGTATTAGTCTTCAAGTCCATGGGAGATTTTTAATGGGTCATGTGACCCAGCATAAATCACATAAAACAATAGTAATTTTGTAATAACTACTTTGAAACTATGCCTCAAATTTCCATTGGTACATGTGGGTAAGGGGGTAAGTTTTTTTGGCCAAACATGTTTATACGACATTTATAACTTAGGTAGGTAATACAAAAATAATGGCCTGCGAACTAATGACGTTCAAAGATGTTGATACCAGGAACAGGGATAATTTTTAATTTTCGGGAAAATGTTTCCCCGTTTGGGTATACCGGTATATCATAACCATACATTGTAGCTGGGACAGGAGTGAGAAATCTAAGGCACAACTCCTAATTTGAACTCCCGTGCTTTGTGTACTGATAACAATTGGCGGCATAGTTTCTAAAGTTGGTATTACACATTGTAGTATTGATTTATTTGTGATTCATGATGGATCAAATGTCCCATGGGTTTAGTAGTCTATATATAATGTCCAGGAGGACTATACCTGTCTGTTGCCATTTGGGAGGTCGATGTATTTGGTGGTGAATCACTTTCAAAAATACTTTATAATCATCCAGGACATCATTGACACTCGAAAGTGATCAACAGCGTCCTAGATGAACAGATAGTTCTATTTGGAATGTTATACATTCTAAGAGTTGGTAAATCAGGCAGACAAAATATTAACAGATTTTTGGAGAATAGACGGTATTGAGATCGGTTCCGATTTCTTCTACGGTATCTACGCTTTGATGATGTCAATAGTCGTCAGGAGCGAAGGGACCCGATAAGTTATAAGCAATAAGAGATTTTTTTGAGATATTTATAGGAAACTGTCAGAAAGCAGTAATGCCTGGACTTGATCTTACAATTGACGAACAACTCAACAAGTTTCAGAGGTTGATGCCTTTTAAGGCAGTACATACCTTCAAAACCTGCTAAATACTACATCAAGGTGGCTTGTTTACTGTGAACCTCTAAATACACGCAGAAACTCAACCAGAAGGCCCCTTTCGATTATTCATCGGATGTTGTCAAGTGACTTTTAAGTACTATAAGATGAACATACCGTAATAAATAAATATGGACAATTGATTTTCTAGCTTCCCACTAGCAATACAACTAAAGCATGAATTCAAGCTTACTGTGCTCGGAACAGTAAGGAAAAACAAGCAGGAGGTACCTATAGAATTCATAAACACCACTGAAAGACCAGTCAGTTTGCATTTCATAAAAACTGCATGATTGTATCTTTTGTTCCAAGGAATAAAAAAAATGTCCTTGTTCTATCCACAAGCCAAACAAATGACAGCATAGACAAGGATACTGGCAAACCAACAATGGTAATGGACTACAATCATTCTAAATTCGGGGTAGATGCTGTACATCAAATGTGTGGCTCTTATAATGCCGCCAGAAACAGTAGGAGTATTTTCTTTAATATTATGAATATAGCAGGAATAAATGCCTTAGTACTATTACAAATGCATAACTCGAACATGCGTGTTATATGGCGCGATTTTTAACACAGCTTAACTTTGGACCTGATGAAACCGCAGATTAGAAAGAGATTTTGCACTCATAATGTTTTGAAAGAATTGAGGGGAAATGCGGATTTTTACTTGAAACCAAAGAATACTCAGAAGGAAGCTTCGACTTCTGCAGAAACAACTTCATCCCAACGAGAAGGCCAAAGCAGGAAATGATATGTCTTCGAATAAGAGACAAAAGACCAAGGTACTATTGTTCCCTCTGCAATAATTAAACCTACAAAGAACATCAGAAATAATCACCGGTCGACTACTTAGAATGCACAACAGAAGTAGATGAATGATCTGGTTACTATTTCATCGCTAGTTATATCTTCGTCAGTGTCAATATCTACGTTACTTTGGTCTTGTTATTCGTTATATGTAGGTCGGTGTCATTGTACAGATTATTTAAGTGTTCTGTCCAGGTTTCAAGTTTTATAATGTTTGTTTATATTTCCTCATTTATTTTCTTTGCTCTTCCTCTTAGCTCCCGTGTCCCATTTCTACTGAGAATCTTTGGCAGCATATTTGCAGTAGCTTTAATTTTTGAAATATATTTATTCGCTTTTAACAAAATATAAGGTTGTCTAATAAATATTTCATAAAAACAAAATTTGCCTTATATTAAAACGGCAATTAAATATATATTTTAGACCACTGACTTATCCCGGGACACACGTTTATCCCACGCGACCGCTCCTGTAACAAGTTGCTATGCAAGTAATCCAGGGTTAAGTAGGCTTTTTTACATTTCAATGTTTTCCATCTCGACAAAATACTATTTCAAATATTTAACTTTCTTGTGAGAAAGGGAGTTTTTGTAGACATTGTTGTAATGTCAGTAGAGTGTTTAAATTATAAATTAAACAGTAAAATGGATTACATTATAATCAATAAATGTGCTTATTAATACTAACAGGAGTCTATCGGGAGACTTTAATACAATAATATTAGGCCGATATGACAAAATAAAATATTATTTTGTTACGTCAAGAAAATGTTATAGACATTTTATAATATCATTAGAGATTTTCGAGTTTCTACGTATTTTAAATATAAATAAATATCTATATACATATGTTTATTTTTTGTGCTACATTAAAAGTCACGATTTACCTTTCTAGGTAACTATACTAGCGAGCAAAAAATCGAGGTCACATTAAAATTGTTGTATTTTGTAGAATTAACTATTTTGAGGTTAAACTTATTTCCAATTGACAAATTATTAGGTATAACGATTTAGATAGATTAGACGTGAATATATTTATAGGCCTCTTCTTTACGATTTTGGTTTTTAAACGTTCGCTCCAATAAACCAATATAGTAGTCGCTGTTGATTGTTTCTCCGTGTTTCAAATATTCAATGAGTATAATTCCTTGCGGGTCCCAAAATACAGAAGACATAACCAATCCGGCGGTTTGTTACGTCTTTGGGCGCTTTGGACGACGTTCTCCGGATGCTGTCCACTCAGATGACTGCCGATTTGATTTCGAAGTAAAGTGGTGGATCCATGTTTCCTCCATTGTGACATACCCATGCAAAGACTCTGACTTATTCCGATTAAACAAGTCCAAACTGTGCCGAGATTAATCAATTCGTTGTTGTTTTTGCTCTGGTGTGAGAAAACGCGGCACCCATTTGGAAAACAACTTTCGCATACGCCAATGTTCATGTATAATAGTCAAAACGCTGCTCTTTGATAACTTTAGAGGGTCAGATATCTCTTGCAAGTTCACTTTGCGATTTTCAATAATAATTTTCAGCGCTTTCCCGATGTTTTCGGAAATAACCGCATCATTTAGCCTTTCAGGACGCTTAGCATCATTGGTGTCGGTACAACCGCATTTGAATTCAGAATACCATCGTTTAATGGTTGTAATCGATGGAGCAGAGTCCCGGTAACACTTTTGCGCCATTGCTCAGTGTGGACGGTATTAATCCCATTAAATAACATTGATAAATCACCACGCAAAATTGCTTTGAATCCATTAAAGTTGCGTCACTTTAAGCACTGTAACTCAGTAAATAATAATTAGGAATGCACGCTGGACGTCCTGTCCGCATTTTGTCCTGCGGGACAGAACGGGACGAGGGATGGGACAACATTTTTTTTTGCTGCGGGACGGCGCACCGATTGTTTTGCGGGACGGGACAGCGAGTTTTCTGCCGGATGGGACTGGCGGTCTTGCGAAACGTCCCGTATGTTTTAAAATGTTTTCGACAATTCTTTTTAATTAATTGCAATGCACGCAAGGTATGCAAAACATTGTTTTGGTTTAGGTCCTCCTGATAAACCGCCACCCGACATTACAGCGTGACCACCAGGTGATGATACCTTTAAAGTAAACGTGGTAAATAAAAAAACTTTCTTTCCCATACTTTCTTCTGTCATTACTTCAATATAAATCCCAAAATGGGATTTACTAAAACCAATATAAGATTAATTAAAAAACTGTAAAAAAGTTACTTACTCGACAAAAAAATATTAGAAATTAATACAGACCAAAACAATGACGAGGAATGCAATTTGAAAAAAATATATATATTAGCAAGAAATAAGATTATCAAATAATACAATAAAACAAATTGGTGGTACCTGCTTACTGTATGATTTCTCTAGTAATAGATCCCAGCCACGAATTCCTTGAAACAAGAAATAAAGACAAAACTGTAGTAGAATTATATAAAAAATATGGAAAAAGAGCCCTAACCTGGAAGAAACAAGGAAGTTGGATCTTCTGGTTGAAACCCCTGCAGGACGGGACAAGGGCCTGTCCCGCGTGAAACCCTAATAATAATTTAATGTAATAATAATAAAACTAGGCAGATTGTAAAATCGGCGAAGACACACCCTCGTTTGTAATGCTATAAAAAAGAAGATGGTCTATTTATGAATCTTCATCTCGCGTTTAGATATAAATTGGAGTCAGTCCATTATCAACAATTGAAGAAATATCGATTTTTTCCATTTTTCCTTTCCTACGAGAGGTCGTTTTAGGAGGAAGCCGGGGGTAGTAAACTTTTTGCACCTCATTTTTTAGTCCCAACGTTAATATCCTCAGCAAAAATCATCTTGTTCGTATGATTTTTAGAGGTTCGGTGGTATTTTCGTCTCTGACGACTGGAGTAATAGTTGAAAGTGGAATAAAAAAGAAGTTGCTTGCATCAACAGTTTTTCATCAAAGCCGAATTTTGTTATGTAGATTCTTGTATACATCGAAACATACTTGCTAGGTTTCAGCATTTAAATGCATTCGAATCTTCTTTACGGGTACTCTCTTTTTCGGAAATTTCATTCACACGGGTACTGGCACTGATACTTTCTACAAAATCAGTGATACGCAATCATTATGTATCGTTTGCAATATTTTCAACCACGCTGTCCCACGGACGCTACATCGCTATTCAAAATAATTAACATATAAATGTAGACAAATAATATAGCAAACAACACTTTACACTCTACTAACTAACTGCTTCCCCACTAAAACATTTGTCTTACTAAAACGGCATCCGGTCGGTTGTAAAAGAGATGGGGTCAAACGACGCCGCATTAACACCAATAAATGTTACCGCGGCTTTATGAGATGATATCAGCGAAGCAATGGTAACAACAAACTTAAAAGAGACTTATATTAATAACTAAGACTTAACTTAAGACTTAAATAAATCCTTAAAAGAAAAACTAAAAAGCTAGTAACTTTATGCTATGTTATAATTTTAACCTAAATATGTACGCTGTTAGCAATTATGACGCTGGTCGACTTTAATATTTTCTGAATCTATTTGTTATGGTATTTTAATATTATTTTTAATATTTTTAATGGAAATTTACCACAATTTCAGTTTAAAATACATACAGTGGTGTTAAAAAGTCCTGCTTCACCTAAGCGCCTCATAGTTTTTGAGGTTTATCACAAGCTTTTTGTATATTTTCGCTAATTCATTTTAAGTTTGTGCTTGTAATTAGCATTATCGGTATACTTACTAATATTTTTTTAATTACTAACTCAAAATTCTACAGAAAAGATTAAAATAATATGATTGAAGGGATTTCCCGCAATTTGAGAAAATTATGAGGTGATTATTAAGTCGTTAAAGTACTATTAAATTAAAACTTAATGACAAATTTGCCATATATTTTGACTACGTAAACAATGTAGTTACCCTAACACATTTATTCGCTCTTTGGTTTTTGATAAAAAGGTCAAAATGCCATCCCAAACCATACAAACTAAATTATCGGACGAAAAGCGTTTTGAAATTATTTTTCACCATAAAAACGACAAATCTAGTCGCGAAATAGCATCCGCAGTAAACTGTAATTAATCTACAGTAATTAGAGTCATTAAGAAGTAGGCTGAACAAGGAAAAATCGACGACAGACCGCGTAGTGGCCGACCAAAGAAAACTTCTGTTCGAGATGACGCTGCGTTAAGAATAACAAGTCTGGTAGACAGAAACCTTTATTTCACCCAATTGACGAAGTTGTGGTCTGAATATACAGGTGTAAGCGTGTGCACTTTCACTGAGAGAAAAAGACTGCTTAGTTTTGGACTTTGAAAATGTAAGGCACGGAAGAAACCGCTGCTTTCAGAAAAGCAAAGATTGCACCGTTTGAAATGGGCCAAGGTACATCGAATCTGGAAAGCAGAGCAGTGACAGAGTGTACTGTTTAGTGATGAATCCGCTTTTTTTGGCGAAGAATTTTCTCCAAAATGTGTTCTTCCCACAATTAAACATCCAATATCCGTTATGATAAGGGGTTGCATGTCCGCTCGAGGAGTTGGTCGCATACACGTTGTTTCTGGGATGATGAATGCTAGCTACCAAATACATTGAGGTACTACAGAATAACATGCTGCGTAGTGGAAAAGACCTGTTTGTCGAAGAAACATTTATTTTTCAGGATGATAATGCTCCTTGTCATAGAGTAAAATTGGTGAAAGCTTGGATGGAGAGTAATGAAATTGATGAACTGGCCGGCGCAATCCCCGGACCTCAATCCCATCGAGAATTTGTTGCAAAGGATGTCAAACATCATTTCCAAAAGCAAACCCACAAATAAAACGAAATTAATCGAATCTCTAATCCACGCTTGGCATCACTGTATTTCCATGGAGGAACTGCAAAAATTAATAAATTCCATGCCCAAAAGATGTGAACTAGTTATTAAAAACAAGGGCTGACCAATTAAATATTAAAATCCGTTTAAATTACTTCAATGTGATGTACAATTTCGTCTTGATATAAATAGCCTAATTTTTGTAATATTGAATGAAAAAATTTCTGAACTACATTTTTTTATTAATCAAAATTTTTGCTGTTTTTCCATTTTATAATATTGTGTTTAAGTACTTGTTTGATGTAGATAGTAAATGGTTAAAAAATATTTAAGGTAAATGCCTTAAACTTCTATTTTCATGTATTTGGTAAGGTGATGCAGGACTTTTTAACACCACTGTACATTTAGATTTCCACTTCGGATTTCGAAATGTCAAAATAAACGTACATATTTTAAACAGAAATTGTTGTTAATTTCCAATAAAAATAGTAAATAATGTTAGACTTTAGTTTATAGGTACCTTTATAATTTAATCGTACTATTCTTGTTTGTAAACAATACCAATTTCGAAAATTATGCTATATCTGTAATTTTTGTTCTAGATGGCTGATCCTGACCCGGAAACTCTCTTGGAATGGCTGAATAGCGGCCTGGGCGATGAGCGCGATATGCAGCTCATCGCCCTGGAGCAACTGTGCATGTTACTCTTGATGTCGGATAATGTGGACCGTTGCTTCGAAAGTTGTCCGCCTAGAACTTTCCTACCAGCATTATGTAGAATATTCTTGGATGAACAAGCTCCAGAAAACGTGTTGGAAGTCACCGCTAGAGCAATCACCTATTATTTAGACGTGTCTGCTGAATGTACGAGAAGAATTGTTGCGATAGAGGGAGCTGTTAAAGCCATTTGCAACAGATTAGTGGTAGCTGAATTATCTTCTAGGACCAGCAAAGATCTAGCAGAACAATGCGTAAAGGTTAGTTGTGTTCTTTAGACATTTTTATTTTTGTTATTAAATAACAAACTCCTAATAAGCTATTGATTATGCCCCAAAAAAGAGAGCTAAAAGTAACTAAAACATTAAACGGGTTTTATTTTTTCATAGGGTCAACGGACTCCCAATATGAAAAAACCGCGAAGTTCTGCCATTTAAAGTAGTGCGTTTTTGTTTGAAAAGGGGGTAAATTAGTGCTTTTTTCAGTTCTCTATTTTTAACTTGAATTCTGTGTACTTTTCGTATATATACATCTACAGGAAAGTTGTTTAAAATTAAATTACCTATTGAAATGTCATCTTTTAAAGTCGAAAATATTTTTAACAATAATATATTCAAACAATGAGGCAAAACGTGATTTTTTGCTCCATAACTGTTTTGCACGAAGATATAGATATAGACATTGTTTCGGAGGAAAAATATATCCTTCCTCTTCAAAATGACGTTTGGTAGTCTTTAGGATTTATAGTATCCGAGATACGATTTTTCGCCAACCATTTTTGTGTCATTTTCCATATATTTGCCTAATAAAGTTGTTGTTTGTTCGAAAGGAATAACACCAGCTTTTAGAAAAAACAACGACTTGGGAAATATATTAAAAACAACAAGAGCCAAAATAAAAAGCAATTACACAGTGGTGTATATAAATTAAATGTGGTGACTGCCCAAAAACTTACATTGTTCAAACTGGTAGAACTTTTATCAAACGTATAGCAGAGCATAAAAGGGCTTTCAATAATATAAAAACAGATTCTACATACGCACTTCATCTTCTAGATCATAATCATTCTTTTAATGATGATTTTAAAATTCTTCACATCCAAAATAAAGGCCTTAAGCTATCTTTATTAGAATTTATGGAAATTAACAAATTAAAAAACACAGACATAATTCTGACTGACCAACTTGAGACAAGCAGTTCTCTCTTCTTCAACCTATTCAGTTTAAGATGATAACACACATCCCAAAAATAGATCGCTTGAGAAAGGCACTCTGTGAAAACACAGTTTTTAGTGTTTTATTGTTATATTTTTTACTTTTAACGATTTTTGCTAATTTTTATTTAACTGCTATTTTGGAAATTTCACGTTATACTTTTTTCTTGTACATTTAGTACAAGGTTTAGTACCAAAATGGTGCCTCATATCTGATTAGAGGAAACAAAGTGATTCGTCTTTAATGTTTCTATTAATCTCATCATGCATCTATGTTTTCATTATTTGCGTTATAATAAAAAATAAAAATACTTAAAAAAAATAATTTTCCCATAATCAATTATTAAGCTGTTTATATCCTTCGAGAAACTCGTATTCTAAATACATACATTAAATAAATTCGAATACTATATTCAAGCATCATTCAAATATTCCATGAATCATCAGTAAATATGAAACATTACAAAACATTTTAAAATTATAAAAATTCATCGACTCAAACCATTATGACTATTCATAGCATACAACCTAAGGTATAGCCATTAAAAAACAATTTTTTGTTGTAATATTACAATTAACCACAGTTGAAAAAGAGACAATTATCTCCTATATTTTCAGTTTTATATATTTATAACCTACAGTATTTTACAAAATTTGTGGAGATTTTATAACAACCTATACCAAGTATTAAATTATTTTAAGTTATCGGTAATGTCATCCATTGAGTAGCCAAGCCAAAGTGAAAAAATGTCTATACATACTATCATCCAAGCTGTGGAACTTATCTCAAAGTCAAAGTAGTGTTTGGTTAAGTTAAAAAAATAAATGGGGTTAGTGGGTTTGAAGAGGTAGTAGACAAATATCTCTTATATTTTCAGTTTTGTATATTTACAACTTACAGTATTTTACCCCCTCTGTGGCTCAGTGGTAAGAGCGCCTGCCTTTAAACCTAAAGGTCGTGAGTTCGAATCCCACCTGGGTGGAAATTTTCGTTTATTAAAAAAATTAATAAATGAAAATAATTTCTATCCGTGTGTGATCGGTACACACCGGAGGGACCGCAGACGTTCGGATACAATTAGCGTCTCTTAGCAAAGACAGTGACGTCGACTTTGCTAAGTATCAAGACAATTACTCTACACACACACACATACACACTACACCTCAAATTGTAAGATTGGCGAATGGATTTAGTGTCCGCAGTCATTTAAACACAAACAAACAACAACAGTATTTTACAAAATTTGTGGAAAACTTATTACAACCTATACCAAGTATTAAAACATTTTAAATTATCGGTAATGACATCCACTGAGTAGCCAAGCCAAAGTGAAAAAATGTTTTAAACATACTATCATCCAAGCTGTGGAACTTATATGTAAACTGTGTTAAAATAGTGTTTGCTTAAGTTAAAAAATTAAATGGGGTTAATGGGTTTGAAGAGGTAGTAGCTTTGTATCAGTTTGACTGAACACGAAATGTGTCCTACATGACGTACTCCTGTTAACGCTGAATATTACTGATCTAGACCGACCGGTTGATCTCGGAAATGGTAAGCTGCATTTCCTCTAAGAAGTTACGGCTTATGAGGATCGATTATAAGTTGTCGTTCCAGCGTTTTCGTGGTCTTCCTTCTAATCGTATCCCTATTGGGAAACAGTGTTTTATCATCTTTAAACAGGCCGACAGGATTTTTAGTCCGACTAGTGGTCCAACTTCCGCAGTTGGATATAAAATCGGACCGTGAGTGCGCTGGTTGGATTAGTTGGACAACTAGTGGTACAAATCGGAACATCTAGAGGGACGACTTAAAGGCCCGACTTGCGACGGATTTGGAGCGTGAATGGTGAAGTTGGAAGTCGGATCGAAAATTTCCTCAGTCAGTTGAGCTTCAGTACCTGTTACGTATGAAATTTCTATGAAATACTTTACACAAAGATACCTAGTTCGCAAATATTTAATAGAAAATAAACTTTCAATTGCACGAAAATTACCCCTATTAAAATACACGATTCTTCATCATCATCTACTTTTTGTTATCGCAAATCATTTTCCTTTCTCTAGATCTATTTCGGATACTCCCACACAGGTACAATTTCCAACACTCCGGATTGGCTACAGAAGAATTATCAATAAACAACGAAAATTAAATCATAGTTTTACTGAAATTAGAAGTAACTATTTCTTTATATTGTTCTGAAGTTATTTTCTTGCGATATCTTATGCAAATTTACAATTTTAGTTGGAAGTAAGCTGTAATATTAGTTAGAAATTAAATTTATTTGACGTTTCGACTTCAAGTGGAAGTCCAAACATCAAATACATTTAATTTCGAACTCATATTGTGGCCTATTCCCAATTCAAATAGTAAATTTACTGAAAGATCAGATTGTAACTGATATTTCTTCCCTGTATTCGCTCCGTGCGTGACCATGGTAGGGGTAACTAACTTGAAACGATGCCAGCGTGCGTAGCGGCGAAATATGACAAAATTGGACCTTCTTTTTACACATAAATTTTATTAAAAATGTGTGCAAATACATGTTGCGTATTTAATTGTGCTAATAATCGCAAAAATAGTGAGTGTAGTTTTTATAGGTTCCCAAAGATTACATATAAAGTAGAGAAAAGAAAAAGATGGATTTGTGCTATTAATATGAAAAAGTAAATATCACGAATTTCATTTTTATGCAATTGAAATAGGAAAAATTTAAATAATTTACCTTAAATGATATTTCATAAGGCTTCAAGCTAACTACAGAGTGCCTGATGACTTTAGCTTTTATACCAGCATATGACGCACCAGCACAGACGTGCCTGTGCTACACTGCTACCACGGACGAGACATTTCCCACGGTGCATCGGTGCGAGCTGGTCTGCGTCCGTCCGCAATATCGCCGATCGTGGGAAGCCGCTTGTATCCATCGAGAGTCGGTAACATCAAAGGTGCGGTACATGCCCGTGCGACGCTATCCGAGGGCGTCCTTGTTTTAACAGACTAGTGCAAGTAAGTCAGAAGTTGTTCATTCGCTGACACGAGTAGTTTTCTGTAGTGTTGTCAAAGTTGTTTTGCACTTTTTTGCTAAAAAATGGAATGGACAAACAAAGTTATTTTTGATTTTTTAAATTTGTATCAAAGAATAGTACTATCTCGACTAAAGACTTAAAAAAGAAGAGAGACAATTTAATGTTGAGATACAGAAGGCAAAAAAAAGTAGACAGCTACACAGACTGGCACGGATCGTAGGAAGAGCTCTGTCTGCACTACGTTGCCATCCGTGCTCATCGGCTGTGCGCGATGATCTGTAGAAGCACCGATCGTGGGAAGCAGCTATTTATAGATACCATGCTCTCGAACAGAACTTTTAAAGTGATTACGGAAAATTGCACAATTGGGGAAATTAAACGTGTTAATACGTAAAAGCGCAAGGTATTCTTTTCATTGACTTTCTTCCGTTATGTACGTTAAGTTTTTATGAACCTTCCATTATGTCCGCAAAATCAGCTGCGTCCTTCAGATATATCATCATCAGTTTTCTTCAAATCCACTTTATGCTAAAGGATTGTTTATTGAGATAAAAAACATGAACTGTCTCGTCTTTTAACTTTAATTGCGAAAGTTGAACTTTGATTCACTAATTATAAAATAGAACAAAAATCCTGCGTATATTGGATATTTCCTTGTAGTTGTTACAGACTTAAAAATAAAACCTGTAAATTATGTTTAAAAAGCAATTAAAGTGTATTTATTTTTTACTAATCATCACTAAATATCGTTATTTGCAATTTGTAGCACTTTAACAATTTTCAATAAGGAATACACGAATCGATTTTAATGATTATGACCTTGATTTAATAGGTAATTGTCATAAAATAAGTTGCGGTTAGTGATCTTATTCATTTTGTCGTTCGACAAGTTTACATTTTATTCATGCTATTGACTCGCATTTAACCAGCTCTTTCATAGTTTTTTTAGATTTTCTTTGTCTTTTTGATACTAACATTTACTTCTGAAACAACCGTTTTTCACCAAACGTGAGACAAAAAATTAGATTGAGATAATTGTTTTACTTTTCCATGTACCTTTCCTTTTTCTCTAGTGACTCCTGTAGCTGACACTTAAAGAATTTTGTATTTACTGAATTAAATGAAACTGTACTATAAATGCTGTGTTTATTACATTAAAATAGCCAGATGAATTTACGTGTCTTTCGTTCTAAAGGTAAATTGTCTTACGCTAGAAGTGCGTAGCGTCTATGCTGCGAAATTTTACCGTCTGTTTACAGACGGAATTAACGGAAATACGGAATAAACAGAATTAAAATTATGTCAAAATATTATTCCACTTTTAAAAAACTTTCATCTGTGTCCGATAAAGTACAAGAAGCCAGTTACGCTGTGGCTGAGTTGATTTCAAAAAATATGAAATCCCATACAACTGCCGAGACGACCATTATGCCTTCATGCTGTGAAATTGATAAAACTATATTTGATGAAGAATGTGATAAGGAGATTTAAAAAATACCCTTATCTTATAATAGGATTAAAAGGCATATCGACGACCCAAGTAAATGAAAAACTCAAAACAGTTGATTATTTGGCGCTTCAAGTTGACGAATCCACAGATAATAATCCCAGGTTATTGATTTCGTTAGATTTATATGCGAATCTAACGTAATTGAACAGTTATTTTGTGAAGAACTTCCTGAAAATACAACAGGACTAGACATTTTTCAATTAGTGAACAGTTATTTTATCGCTGCTGGTTTGTCGTGGCTGTCTTATTTGAGTATTTGCACAGATGGTTGCCCTGCGATGGTAGGGCACTTAATAGGGTTTCTGGCTTTAATCCAAAAGTTAAATCCAGATATTATGTTCAAATATTGTTTTTTACACAGAGAATCGCTTGTTGCTAAGTCATTGATGTCTGAACTGAATGACGTTTTGCAATCTGTTGTGAAAATGGTGAACAACATCAAAAGTAGGCCTCTATTTAACAGATTGTATTCTGCTATGCATTCTGAGTGTACGCAGCTATTGTTGCATACAGAAGTAAGATGGTTTTCTCGCGGACGTACCCTTCAAAGATTCTATGAACTTAAAGGAGCTGTTAGTATTTTTACTTGTGTCTGAATACGCCAATTTCCTTAGTGATGACTGTGACTTTTACTGTGGATAAAGAAAGTTGAAAATCAAGCCACATTGGACATGTTTCAGTTAACAAACAATTGCAATGCAGAACCAAATCTGTACATTTTTTTTTAAAGTCTTAGTAAGCTGAATGACAATATCAAAAAGTATTCTTCGACTGGGTGCGAAATTCATACATCAAGTCGGCTTATGACATGGTCTTGGAAAACGACCATGGACTTAAACTTAAGTATAGTAAATTAGTTGAAGAAGCAGAGGGTCAGTCAAAACTGAAGAAAAGCAAAGTTAATGTATATGTTGCATAATTTTGGATTCCTCTCTTCAATGAATGTCCACTGGTCACAAAGAAATCTATGAATGCAATATAGTGTGTGTGCTTGTCTACAATACGTCCTACAAAGAATTTAATAATGAAAGGAGATTATTTACCCAAGTATGCCGTGGCTGAACGAGTTTTCAAGTTAGTGTACACTTCCCATCATATAAAACTGGTACACTTTTTTTTCCCAATGTAAACCTGTGTTCAGACTAAACACAATGGTTCGTGAATAAATTCGTTGTTGTCATCACGGAATTGCACTAAATCTAAATAAAAAAATAACATTTAAAAATGTATAAAATTTTTTGATAGGTATTAATTTTATCATTAACAACCAAAAACCGTATCTAATTGATTAAATAACCAGAGATAGCGTTGAGTTAATATCCAAAATGTTTGAAGGATCTAAACCTAGGATCTTCCCACAGGGAACGCATCTACTGTAATTTTATACTTCAATTACCTATCAAACACGAACTGTATTTTGATCTGACCTTTATTTTTACACCAATGATGTCTCCTCTCGATCAAACCACAGTTCCTTCCTTGATTGATTATGTCCGGCTACCATCAAATCTTTCCCGTTCTCAGCATCGATCCAAACCGCATACCAGCAAACTACTCCTCCGAAAACACAAGCCCAAGCCTCTTTTGACCGGTACTCTTTATTCACAAATTCTCCTTTCTTTCTCAATTATATCTCGTGGACTATGCAGACTCAAAAGAGGTATTAATCTTCTCGATTTTGATCTGCTTTCAGCTTCCACCTTTTTCACTAACAAACGAAAACACTGGTACTCAGATTGACTACACGAAAACACGTCTTCTCTTCTGGTCTGCCGGTAACATAATAAATCTTTCAATCTCTCCCAGACAACGTTCTCAACTCTCTCATTCCCACCATTATTTTTTAACCAATCATAAGCATTCATCTTTCCCACTTATTTTCGATTTAGAAAATTTCCAACATGACATTTAAAACAAATAAACTACTTTCACTCAAATTACTTTTCAGAAACCATTAACAATTTTGCCTTTTTCAACAGAAATAAGTTTCCAAATTCTTGTTATCTCTTATCTAAATCTAATTCTTATTTACTTTCGAATAATGCCCACCGCAAAATACAATTACAAGTTTATTCCTAAATCTATAATTATACGAGTTCCATTGTCCTTTCACTATTCACTCAGTCTTTCACGGAAAAACTCGTTAGGGTCCCGTCACGGAACAATGTTTTCTCTTATTCTAACTATTACAAATAAGTACAGGGTTGTATTTTAACTTATATACCCGCGGTATATTAAAATAATAAAAAACTCTTTATTCTATTTCTGATCGATAAACTGATCCATAACAATATATATATACCTATATATATATATATATATATATATATATATATATATATATATATATATATATATATATATAACAATTTATTGTTTTGGAGTATCAGGTATGCGGTCTGTTATTAAAAAAAAAACTCTTTTTTTCTTTTATTACTCTATATTTCGCTGATTTTTGTCAGCTTCTTCAGGAGATAAAGATAAAGATTACTTCAAAACAGTACTCTGTTTTGAATATATTATGTTCAAGATTTTTAAATATTTTAACTCTTAATCTTTATCTCCTGAAGAAGCTGACAAAAATCAGCGAAATATAGAGTAATAAAAGAAAAAAGAGTTTTTTTTTTTAATAACAGACCGCATACCTGATACTCCAAAACAATAAATTGTTATTTACGTTTCGGTCGATAATCCTACCAGTTTTGCTATATATATATATATATATATATATATATATATATATATATATATATATATATATATAATATAATATAAACAGTATAAGACACAAACATGGTATCTATCTGTTTCTTAATTGTTTCATAATGTCAGCAAAATTCATTTTAAAAGTGTTATGTGTCTATGTGCATCGTATTGTCTCTGCAAATATTTCGAATATTTTAACATATAGTACAAAATATCTGAAACTTGTTATTTTTGTGACAGGTATTAGAGCTAATATGTACAAGAGAAGCCGGAGCAGTATTCGATGCAGGCGGCTTAAGCTGCATTCTACCATTTATTCGCGATAATGGTCAAAGAGTACACAAAGATACACTTCATTCAGCTATGGCTGTCGTCTCAAGATTATGCACGAAGATGGAACCAGCAGACGCCCAACTACCAACTTGTGTATCCGCACTCAGTTCTTTACTACATCATGAAGACAGCCATGTCGCCGATGGCGCACTTAGATGTTTCGCTTCTGTAGCCGACAGATTTACAAGAAGAGGTGTAGATCCAGCTCCTTTAGCTCAGCATGGTATGTTTTTTATATTATTTACATTTGTTTTAATTGCCAAGACAATCAAGACAAGACGTATCAAGAAATTGAGACATACTTTTGGACATATTATATTGTTATTGTTCCGGAGTTTTTATTGCTCTTTTGATGCGGAGTCTTCGTCGTTCTCTATTCTGGGTTCTTATCCAGTATGTTTCTTCAATTCCTTTCTCTTTTTTTATGCTTTTCCCTAATTAGTCTTTCCATATTGTTGGCGCGAGTTATATGACCAAACTAGATTAATATTCTTATAAACATTAAGCTAATGATACAAATATTAAAAAACAAACAAATGATACTAAAAAAGTATTTAGAAGACAGTAATGAAGCCTTCTATATACTGTATTGCTGCTGACTGTAATAATATCTGGCAGTGAACAACAAAGGGACGGATATAATGTGTACCTCTCTATTCTTTTGCTCCGATTTCTGCATTGAAATTCCCTGTAACTCCAATGTGCGCTTTTTCATCTTGCCCTTTTTTATTTCTTTACAAAGCAACAGGCCTTCTTGAGGTAAAAATAATATAGTTCTTATATATTACATAACTTGTATTAAGTATCCTTGTCCAATCATGCCCCTTGCCTACTAAATTGATTTACTAGTCTCCTCCATTTATCCTTGTTGCTCTTTCTTCCCAACCACCAGTTCCCTCTTTTCCGGGATCTTCCTGTACGCTATCAAACCATCTTTATCTGGGTCGTCATTTTCTTCTTTTCGTGATTGGGCTCCGTTTGAGGGTCATCTTTGACACATCTTTCTTTTTCTTTTTATCACGTGCCCCATCTATCTCAGTCTCTGTGCCTTTATGGAGAGACAGACTTATGTTTGTTTCATTATACAGTTCCTATTGCTTCTTGTTTGTTCGTCGCAACCAACCTTCCACTGTGTTTTTGCCTCCATATATAGCCTTAAGCATTTTCCCACCTTTCTAATTTCTCCGTATTTGCTTTTTTCGTTGTCTATACTTCCATGACCGTTTTATATATCCCTGACTTTATTTTTCTCGGCACATATTTGGATTCATCACTGGTCTTAGGCTTCCCATCTTTTTATTTCCCTTTGCTAGTCTGGCATTCAGTTGCCATTATTCCGGATCTTTCCCTTTTATAATAAGACCTAGATATGTAAAATGGATCACTCTTTCGAAATTATATTTTCTGTGATTAATTAGATATAAAAGTAAACTGTCCCTCTTCTTTTTGCACTGTATTTCCGAGTATCGTGTACTTTGACTTTTCCTGGTTTATTTGTAGGTCAAAATATTTTGACTCCTTTTGTAATATTTTTATAACATTTCTTAATTCTTAATTTGTTTTAGTTGGAATAGAAAGATCATCATTGAAAGAATACCAAATTAAAGAGGACCGTGGATAACGGATCTCCTTGTCTAAGACCTCTGTTCCACAATGATTTCTCACGAAATCATGTACAATGATACATTTTATTCCTTCTTATCCATCATAAGCTTGTTTAAAATCTATTAACATCGCATGAAGGGTTACCTTTTGTTCATAGCGGATATTCTGGTTTTCTTTTAGTGTAAAATCTAATCTGTCACTGGTCTATTAACTCTAAAACAGGCCTGATACGTAGTTTATCTTCAGCAAATCTGTTGAGTCTCTCTTAGCACCCTGGCTGATACATTATAATAAGTATCCAACAAAGCAACACCTCTGTAATTTTCACCTCCCAATCTATCTCCCTTTTTGTATATAATAATATAATAAAGCTTTGGTCCAATCTTTAAGCGTATTTTCCTCTTCCCATATCTTCCTTCCTCTTGATAAGGCTGTACATTATTTTTTGTAGTTTCCCCTCCATGTATCATTTCCGCGACTATTACGTTTTCTCTTGGTCTTTTGATATTTTTGATCCCATACTTTTAATCTCTCTTTCACTAGGCAGTTCTATAATCGTTCTCATCTGTATTTTGCCCATTAAACAGTTCACTAAAATATCTCTCCCATATACCCATCACTGATTCTTCATCAGTTATATAATCATTCTCAACTGTATTTTGCCCATTAAGCAATTCACTAAAATATCTCTCTCATATACCCATCACTGATTCTTTTTCACTCGCGTGTTTCATGTTCTTTTTTCTTGTATGAATTGTAATTTTGGTATCCCCTTTCAGTTTTTTAACTTCGTATAAAATGACCGTATTTCTTATTTGTGAAATGTTTCCTCTATTTCTTGTATTTATTTTTTTGTTATATTCTCTTTTCTTTTGTCTACGTAACCTTCTCATTTTGACTTTTATAACTCTGGTGAACACAGTATTTATTGTTTGTTCATGCGAATTGTCTTATTCTATTCTTTTCCGGCATTCTTCATCAAACTGATTCTTTCCTGTTTTCATTTGGGTCTTTTGTTGAATAATTTTATCATTTGCTGTAGTTATATATTGCCTCTCTTGTAGTTTTCCCCATTTGCTCTATTCCTAGTTTCTCTTCTTGTTTCTAGGATAATAGCTCTTTATTTATTTCATTGATATACTTTCTTTTTATTTTCATTTCGCTTAGCTTTTCTATATCATATCGATTTTTAATAGTTGAATTTGTTTTTCTCATTTCTTGAACTTTTTGCACCATTCCACGTATAGCTCTAACCAGAAAATGGTCCTAATCCATTTAGGCTCCTCTCGTACTTCTTATATTTCTTATAAATTTCATGTGGATTCTTTCCACCAATACGTGATCAATCTGGTTAACTGTCCTTCCATCAGTAGACATAAGGATCCCTTATGTATTTCCTTTCGTTTTAACTGGGTGCTCTTTACCATCATATTTTTTTTCATCGCAAAACTGATTAGTCTTTGGCCATTATCATTTGTCACTTTATGCTTGCTATGTATTCCAGCTACTACGTTATACATAGCTTCTTTCCGCACTGTTTGCATTGCAATCACCGATTACTCTTTTAAATCATTTTTTAGTAAATGCTCATATTGATCCGTTAGTTGCTCGTAGAATAGGTCTTTTGTTTCATCATCTTTTACCTCGGATGGGGCATTTATGTTAATTATACCTATATTCCTTTTTCTCCCTTCATTCGTATTACGCACATTCTGTCTGAGACAGAGCTGAAGCTCTGAATGCTCTCAACTTCCGTTATTTCATTTCTTATTTTTTTAGTTTTTTTTTGTAGAGCCACATCTATTTTGTATTTCTTTCTATTTGGTTAACTCTTCAAACGCTGCCTCATCATAAAAGGACTCCCTAATGTTTCAGGTCGCTAGTATCATCTCGTTTGTGCATTTTCTTGCCTTTTTGCTTTAGTTAAATTTTTGTGAATGGTCTGTAAGAAAACAATTACAGTGAACCTTGTAAGTTTTGCAAGGTGATACAATGTTTAAACGACGTTAACTGCGGAGCAGATTCTCATCTATTTTTTCACAAAACCGAGCATATTGTCGGAATACTATTAAAAGCAAAAAGGATCCTGGTTCTAATAGTATAGTGGCAAATCAATTTGGAATGTACATCACCATTTATTTGTAAGAAGTGATCAGTGAATTAGTTCAGTGATTTAAATCAGTTTGGTAATTTTCCTTTGAAAAAGACGAGTACCGAGTACGAATCTAAGGGGTATTCCGGAACTTTTTAAGACAATACAACTTCCCATTAAAACAAATACTCAATATTCGAAAAAATAAACTTTTAGGTGAATTATATACAAAGACATATAATAAATTTTCAAAATACTCTTTCAAAAAAATTTTGTTCTCCAGACCTTCACTCCATATAGCAGCATTTAAAATACATCACATCGTTACGTATACTGAGACAAAGATAGCTTAAATCGCCAAGATCGTTTGTGCCGTAACTTGAAAAGGGAACTCACTGCAATGGTGCACTCGAGAGCATTAACATTTAATTTCATACTATAGGGCATTTCTGTTAAAAAAAAATTATTCTGTTAGTTAATTTGGTATTATGTAAAAATAAAACAAAATTATTTTAAATTTATTATTTATTTATTACTTTAAAATATGTAAAATTAAAATTAGACATATTTTATGCTTTATTTTATTTCAGGTCTGGTCAACGAACTGTTAAGTAGGCTCTCTAATGCTGCCGGGCCAGCAGCTGCCAGTGGTACTCAAACAACACCAGGTAAAACTCCATCTACAAGTAATCCAGCAACAGCTACACCTGATTCCAAAGCGAACGCAGCTTCAATATCGACCATTATTAGCCTCCTTTCAACTCTCTGTAGGGGATCTCCTTCTATAACATATGTAAGTTTGAGCCATTTTCCTGTTAGTAGTAATTGATAACGTCAAGTTATATGTAGTTGTGAAACTCGAGAACTACTTTATGATCTATGCTATGGTGAATCCCATATTCGCTGGCACTGAGATGTCCTCTTAATAAATAGATAAACTGATAGAAGAAATAAAAGAAGTTTGAAGTAGAAAAATACTTTATTTTAACTTTGAGAAATAAGGCTATTATCGAGCATAAGTTTAATTAAATCTTGCCCAAGTACTTTCGCTTAAAATAGCATCTTCAGGGGCATTTCGTCAAATATGAGCTATCCAGCAAGCGTAGAATGTGATAAACATGAATTATAACATAAAATTGTATAAAACACTACACTAAAACAAGAACAAACAGTTTAAAATTACTTAAAAAGATTCTACGCACTACATTCTTTGTCAGTATCACTAAAGGTAATGATTTTTATCATTCTCTTTAATGATACTGACAGAGAAATGAATTTTAATTAAACTTGTGCTCCATAATAGCCTTATTTTTCAAAGTTCATTTATTTGAGCATTCAACCTCATATCAATTACTTTATTTTAAACCTAAATTAATCTGAAAAACTTTTGTTGTTTAGTAAGAGAAGTTTCAAATTATATCTATCTACTTCAATAAAAACCTTGTTTTATATGTTAATAAATATTAAAGGAAATATGTATTAATATTAATTAATTGCGCTTCAAAAGTTATTGATATTACTAGTGTTCAAATGAAACGTTTGCCATAAAATTCTTTAGTTATTTTTAGAACAATTGAAATAAACTATTCTAGTAAATTTTTTATTCGATAAAAAATGTTGCATACTGCAAATACTGCATTTTTTTCGACAGTAATTTGCAAGGCATGAATTGTCAAGTGTTGAGTCTGTTTTGAATTATATAGATTCTAGTGAGAATATTTAGCATATTTAAGTTATTTTAATATAGAGTGATGATAAGAAGAAAATTTACTGCTGCAAAGGTCGATATGACCGTTTTTATGAATCACAAAGTGCACACTGTCGATTAATTCATCGTTATAACGAAATCGAAAATATGGCAGAACACGTTAGAACTGGAAGTTCGACAGATAGATAGAAGTATATAAATTTTAAATAATTTGTATCAATTTTCATATGGAGAAAAACATTAGTCTTTATAATAATGTTTTTTGTTAATATGTAGTTTATTATGTCTCAACTACAAGGTTATTGATTGACACAGTATAGGCAATGTTTTTGCGGCAGATATGGGAAGATTTTTGAGGAATATGAAAGGGATGTTATATGGACCTGCAGCTGAATTCTTGCAACTTGGAAGAATATTAAAGAGTTCCTGTAGTGTAAATGGAGTGTTTAAGACAGTAGAGTCAAATTTGAGAGATTGGGAAGAATATTGTGCAGGGTTTCTCATTATATTTTGACCCTCCACTTAATTTTAGGAATACAAAAAAAGTTTCAAATAAAAATTGTATTATTTTATTTGTACCGACCAACAGTGTAGCAACAGACCAAATTTTGTATACAGGGAGTGCCCAAAATGCATCTTCAATATTTCAAATGGGTCACCCTGTATTTTTTTTTATAGTTTTGAGTAGCCCTGCATTTCCTGATTACAAATATATAACATAGTGTAGCATTAGTTTTGTTCTATAATGGCGTATAGTACTACTATACTATACTAAGATAAGAAAAAAATATATTTAGAAAGTCAACAAAATTAATGACTTACAATACTACATTTAAGATACAATACTGCATTTAAGATTACAATAGATGCTCAAAGTGCCCTCCATTTTTATCAATGCACAAGTAATATCTTCGTCTCAAATTTTCTAATGCGTCAGATATTGTGTTATTATGACCATTTAAATTTTTGATTTCCGCTCGAACTTTTGCCGTGATAGTGTTAATATTTGTATTTGAATCAAAATACACTTTTTTAAAAACCCTCATAAAAAGCTATAACATATTTCTTGAACGGCTACATTATGTGGCGCTGCTCCATATTTTTGCCATATCATACTATTTATTTGATTTTGTGTATAATTTTGATTTAATAACTCATCCACTTCTGTAATGACTGTGTCCAAATATGATTCCCCAGTTAATTTATAATTATAAAACAATGGTTCAACTATTTTATTTTGAAATATTCCGCACCACACATTAATTGATTTTCATCCTGACTTTTTCATTTATTTAATTTTTCTTTTTCTTTATTTTTTTGTTCCCACGAATACCTATTTCTTCTATTAAAAATGACTAATGTTGAAAAATTTGATTCATCTGTCCATAGAATGTGATAAAAATAATTAGGATCATTGTTCAAATTTGTAAGCATATCTTGACAAAACTGTAAAAGCTTTCTCTCATGAACGTCGGTAAGTTCTTGTACCGGTAATATTTTGTACGGCTTATAGTTGTGCTTTTTTAAAACTCTATGTATCGTTGCACCGCTTTTCTCTGATGCATTAGTAGCATTGTTTAGACTAGTTTCGGAATTTTCTAAAATAAAAATGTTATTATGGATTTAATCTATTATTAAAGTTCAATCAAAAGACTGATATTTTTTTGTACACACTTATGACAAGTCGAAAGAAAATGCAAAAAAGTATTTTTGAAGTGTGTATATTTTAGGCAATTCCTAGCTGAGCGCTTTCGGCTTTACAAAGCCATCATCAGAGCTATGCTACAATAAAATGTTCTTATAAGTACTAATTGGTAAAGATTATAATTTTTAACTTACGTCAATTTTTTAAATACCACTACAAAGGAGAGATCTCATTTCCTTATATTTCAAAAATAATGATTTTTTTAGTTGTTGAAATTTGTTAAAACATATAAAAAACATATAAAAAGCCGACACTGGACTTCACAAACACGTTAAAATTTTTTTTTTTTTTTGTCATGGTACGGGTGTAGGAACCCGACCATTGATTGATGTGAGGATGTAGACAGAATAGAACTAATGAAATCAAATGTCGTCCTTTTAAACGATTTTTCAAAAGTGACAGTTGACAAATGTCATATATAGGAAATAGAGATTGTTTTTTTAAATTCTTACAAAATTATTTAATAGTTTGGAATTACTAATAGTCATCAAAGACTTTCTAAAAATTAAGTTTTTAAATTAAATTTTATGTGTTCATCACATCATACAGAATGACATTAGTTTGTAAATTCGCTCAAGTCATTGCTCAAGGTCAATGTATGTTCAATCTGACAGCTATCCTTAAGAAACAAGGGCTCAAATTGTTCAACAACAATATAAAGAAGAAACATGGTATTAATGTTACGTTATCTGATACTTAAGTGTATTGAGAATTGTATCTCTTGATGGAAATTTGTAAGAAATTTGCATAAATTTTTTAAGAATGTATTTTCATGTTTCAATTAAGAACAACTGTTTGTCAAATGAATTACAAAATGTTGTAAATTTCTAATAAAGTTTAAAATTTGTTTAAAAATATAAAAGTATGAAAAATATATAATAAGATTGCATGAGGTCACCCTTCTTCCTCTAAAGTCTCCCATAATAATTTAAAAAGAGGTTTATAATTGCAATTGAGGTTGATTTGTGTGTTTAAGCAACAATCAGGGTTTAGTTTCATTTCTTTGGATATCTCAAGATCTTCCAAGAGATTCATGAGTCTAAAGTTTTTATTGGGAACGTTGTGTAAAATTTTACTGTTTTCAGAAGGAGAAAAGGAATGATTATTAAATTTAATGTGATATCCAAAGTTTGATTTTTCTGGGTTATTGAGGTGTTCTTTGATTCAGAGTTCTCATTGTTCTACCTACATAAGTCATATTACAGTCACCACAGGACAGCTTGTAAATACCACTTCTGTTTAGTTTGTCAACTTTGTCTTTGGTCTTACTGAAGATGGACTTGATGTTATATTTGGTTTTAAAGGAGATGTTTAAGTCACTGATTTTATTAACAAGTACTCTTGAAATTTTTTCTGAAATTGGTCCTAAGTAAGTTAAGGATCTATATATGGAAGTAGTGTTGGATTTTTTATCAACATTAAAAGCTTGGTTTAGTCTCTTTTTGAGTATAGATTTTCTAATGACTTTATCAACAGTAGTAGAAGGAAAACCATTGTTGTTTGCTATCTGTTTAATGATGGAGATTTCTTTGTTGTAATTTTCTTGAGACATAGGGATATTAAGAAGTCTGTGGACATAACATTGAATAGCTGCCATCTTGTGTTGAAAAGGGTGATTTGAGGATGTTGGTATCATATGGTCAGTTTGAGTAGGTTTTCAGAATATTGAAAATTCTAGTGTAGGCAAAGAAGAAGAGGAGGAAGCATTCTTTTTGATAGTTAGGTCTAAAAAGTTGATAATGTTGTTGCTTTCTACTTCTAAGGTAAAATTAATTGCAGGATGTAGATTATTAATTATTGACAAAATATTGTGGGGTTCTGAAGGTGGGCCTTCTATAAAGGCTTGCAAATAGAATTGTTTTTCATGTCGTAATTTTTATTTTATAGATGTAATATCAACGCATTTATTACCAAGATACATCATTAGAATAATATCATTATTCCCGTAGCTAATATAGTAATAAACCAGTCAAAAATTGGAATCATCCTTGTTCGTAAATGATCAATTTGTTAATTTATTTTATAGGATTTACTAAGATCTGAGCTTCTGGATGCCATTGAAAAATCACTAAAAGGAGACGAACGATGTGTATTGGATTCAATGCGTCTAGTCGATTTGCTGTTGGTGCTGCTTTTCGAAGGGAGACGAGCTTTAGGAAAATCTGGATCGTCTTCATCCGGCCAACTGATGCCAAGAATGAGGCGAATGGATTCCGCAGCTGAAAAATCTCACAGACAGCTAATAGATTGTATAAGATCCAAAGATACGGATGCATTAATTGAAGCTATAGGTAAGTTTTAGTACAATTAACAACTTAACATAGAGTTTCTTTACATTATATTACATTTTTATTAACGCACACCAAATTTATGATAAAAAAAACTTCGAAATCTACGACACTGCTAAGTAATTAATAAGATAAAGCATGTGAACGTACTTTGTAACACAACAAACGATGGATATAGTTTAAGGTACACAAAATAAACGAGGTCGCGTTGCTCAGTGTCGGAAGAGAAGTGGGGGTGATCCTCACTACTAAATAAATCATAAATATTGAATAAATAAAACAAAGGAAAAATTACAATTAATTGGCCAGAAAGGCTTACTATTGACCACCTTATCTTTTGTCGCACACGCCAACCTCTGCCCAAACCACGTCACCATCGACAGTATAATTGAACCGCCCTTTATTCCCAGTACCAGTAATGAATTGGTTACTGATCAGCGTAGTAGTGTCTGGGGACTCGATAGACTCAGACATCGTAAGTCCTGAAGAAGACATCGAAGAGAATGTTAACTCGGTGCAATGATAATCGACTCGATTCAGCCCGAAAGACTGTTGAGTTTAATATTAATTCCTATAATAGTATTAATCTTAGGTAATTAATCTAAGCTCTAGGTTTAATATATACTTGTCATCATTAAAGCTTTATAATAATACATATTTGAAAATTGTACTTTTTGTACCTCTTGAACAGATGACGAGGATTCCAAGGGTCCCCCATTCCTTTTTTCTAATTCAAAGTACTCTATTAAATTTAAAACGAATTCTTGTGCTTGTGAGGTAAGAGTTTTTCCAGGCATAATCTAAAATACTCCAATATAACAATATAAAATTAGTTGTGAACAACTGTTTGTCTAAAATAACTTCTAAATGCAAAAACAGGACAAAAAAACAACAAAAAATTCAACAACAACAGTAAACAAACCAGAAACGTCACAAATTGTACTTAAAACTTACTAACACTTACTTTATAACAAGCGATATCTGTTCTCTTTAGTTTCATGTGTGGAGAACGATGATGCTAGATACGAAGTATGTGTTTTATGTCGCCAGATATTAATGACGCACGGGCAAAGAACATGGACTTAACTGTAACTGGTATTGTTATATCGACTACAAAAAGCATTTCGAAAAAAAAAGTATATTTAATTATACATATTGATGAATGTTTGATTTAGTTTACCTTTTCTAATGATTGTTTGGTCTACGTCCAGATATGTATATTGTTATTAATTTTGTTTTTATCTATTTTATCGTCTTGTAGGATAAGAATTGTTGCTAAACATTCCTATTTGTTTTAGAAAATGGCGGAGTTGAAGTAAATTTCATGGATGACGTTGGACAAACACTACTAAACTGGGCATCTGCATTTGGCACCCATGAAATGGTCGAATATCTATGTGAAAAAGGTGCCGATGTAAATAAGGGTCAAAGGAGCTCCTCCCTCCATTATGCTGCTTGCTTCGGACGTCCAGCGATTGCCAAAGTTCTCTTACGTCATGGTGCCAACCCTGATTTAAGGGACGAAGATGGTAAAACACCTTTAGATAAAGCTAGGGAAAGAGCAGATGAAGGGCATAGGGAAGTCGCCGCTATTTTACAAAGCCCTGGCGAGTGGATGATTCCCGTAGATAAAGAAAGAAATCGCAAATCGGAATCTGAAAGCGAAGATAACATCGAACCAAAAGGTGATCCAGAGATGGCTCCCATTTATTTACAACGATTATTACCAGTATTCTGCACCACTCTCCAATCAACGATGTTGGCCAGCGTTAGAAAAGCTAGTTTGGGGTTAATTAGAAAAATGGTCCATTATATTCAGCCGAATCTTTTAGAAGAACTTTGTGCTATGGACGCTAATCCAAATTTTGGTACACAAGTAGTTGAAGTTATCGCTACAGTTTTGGATAACGAGGTAAGCAACTCTATTAATGAATCTACCAACAGTAATCAAAACTGTTCTAAATCTAAATGTAGTCTTATATCTGTAATCTTATATATATATATATATATATATATATATATATATATATATATATATATATATATATATATATATATATCCGGTTTTTTTAGGCGTTACGCCCGTCCGGTAGGGATCTATGGAGGAGTATCACCGAGCCGCAAGCCCTTATCTCTTGCCGTACTGCTCCACCATAGGCCGATCAGACCCCAGCTTATTCTAGTCTAAGCCGCAGATTCATCTAGAATTTTAAACTGCTGCGTTAGACTTTTTGTTTTCTGTACACCGAGCTGGGGCTCGATCTCACATCCACTGAACCATTCGACAGCGAAGCGAATGAGAGGCAGCCGCACAGCCCGCTGAGCTATCTGACCGACATTTCTTATATATAAACTTTCATTTTGTTCTTCGTCGCATTTTTCTTGCATTTTTCTTTTTCTGGCCTAAGTTCCTACTTTTGACCTATTTGCGCAACTAAACATAGCAGTGCTGACATATGGGTCGGAAACATGGACTATCTACAAGACATATGAAAAGCTCTTGTCATAAAGAATCCTAAGAGAAATATTCGGCGGCATCTGAGAAAACGGTATTTGGAGGAGGAGGTACAATTATGAGATATAATGACGGTATCTCTTATAAAAATAGGAAGACTAAGATGCGCAGGGCATCTAGCAAGTACGCATTAGAACAACACGCCTAGACGAATCCTTATGTCATAGCTGGTGAGAAGTAGACAAAGAGATAAGCCAAAACGGTACAATAATTCTCTGGAAATGGACCTATCGCATAAAATAAAAATCATTGAAATCCAATCAACACTTCAGAAGGAAAATAGCTTTAAACTTACGGTTCATTTAAAGTGGTGTGTTAATTTTGGATAGAGTATTAAAGCATTGTAAAGTAGTATTTCCATGACGTTAACTTTTCAAATATCAATCATGTGTCAACTAGTCAATCAATTCCCTTTATTGTGAATTTTAAGGTCCTAATATATTTATCACTGCTGATTTTTCGTTCATTGTAATGATCAACTGAATATTTTGTATTGTATAATATTATTTTTTCGTAGATGGTAAAAAATAATTCAGTTCCATATTTTTATTTTTCAGGATGATGAAGATGGTCATTCTATAGTCTTGTTGATTATACAAGATTTGATGTCAAAATTACAAGAAGTCTTTTTAGATCATTTTGCAAGGTTGGGTATTTTCACTAAAGTTCAAGCCTTAGCAGGTCCACCAGAGCCACAGGAAACTGAGGAAACCGATACTACAACTGAAGGTATGTTGTTGCTATGGTAACGCAATATTTTCCTTTGTGAAACTGGTCGAGGCTAACTAGATATCAATATATGTATGCTCGAATTTATTCTCAATTTGACCGTGAAATGGAATGTTACAATTATTTACCCATTCAACCTTTTTTTTTCCTGATTTCATAGTAATCCATTGAATATTATGAAAAAAAACTTATTTCTTGATAAATTTGTGATGTAAAATTATGTATTAACAATAATATTCCCTTAGAACCACCTGAAACTACTCAAGTTGAAGATGCCAGAGAAATTTTACCTGGAAAGGCGTACCATTGGAGAGATTGGTCCATTTGTAGAGGTAGAGATTGTCTTTACATTTGGTCCGACGCTGCCGCACTTGAGTTATCTAACGGCTCTAACGGTTGGTTTAGGTTTATATTGGATGGAAAATTAGCTACAATGTATTCCAGCGGATCACCCGAGGGCGGAGCAGATACGTCAGGTTAGAGAGTTTTATTTATTTTTGAGATTGCTTTGCAACTGGGAATTTTGTTGGAATATTTAACTATATTGAGGAAGTTATCAAGTAGTGTTCAAAAACACTAGTGATCAAAATACTTCTTAAGACATCTATATAATCTGTTGATGGGATAATACTGCATAAATATATCATATATAACTTTATTAAAGCGGATTAATAGAAACGTAGAGACACATCATTTATACCAATTATACATAACACATACATCACCTAATACCTATACAACACACAGTCCAAACACTTAATGCATAAACACATGATACATAATCACACAAAACAATCAGAATTTGATATCATCCTATGGCTGCTAGTATCACCCTCAGAATCGTCAACTAGAAGCATGGCGATGTGTCTCCAAGATCGAGGCCAAGTAAGTCAACTGCCAATTTTTTTGAAAAACTAACCGCCACTCAACTTGGCTATAAAATATCACACTATTTTAAAATTATCTTTTTTGAAAGGGGTTTTCGAGTAGAAATCGAAACGTCAAATAACAATTGAATGGTGGGCCGCAACAGTGTTGTAAGCGACAGAATTGAGATTATGCAAGAAATGAAAAAAACATATTGACAAGTAATTTATGAAAATACGCACTGAAAAAAAATAAATTTCACTTAACAAGATAAAGTTATAGATGTGTAAACATATTATGCAGGTTTATACAGAGTAGGCACAAAAAAAATATCACAGCAACAATGTTGTATATACTAGATATATTACAGTGTTGCACCTGATTACTATGCGATGTTTTGGCTTATTTAGGTTTTGAAAAAAGTATCTAATATTAATAATAAACTATAATCAATTCAAAATGTTTATTAATATGTTTTATATGCTAAGTACACAGTTTAATGCTCCTTAAACTTAAAGTTAAAAATAATGTTCCATTTTATTCTAATTTTTCATGAAACTCTCGGAATTCGGGTTTCAGGTACTGGCACATATCCAGTAAATATTTTCGTTTTTTTTTTCTTTTATTTTATAGGCCCGGTATACCCAATTTGGTAGTTGAATGCTCTGATGGCTTGTACACCCCATTTTTTATTCACAAGTGAAAATTTTTGCCAAGGTTGCATAACGTTGTGAGAAGTTCTAGCCATTATTCTCGTAGGATCATCGCTGTCGAATTTTAACCAACGGTACTCAGTGATCTTACATTTGGGATCTTTTCATAAATAGTTCTAACATGCTGAAAAGTCTTTGAAGTCTTTTTGTCCATGTAGTACACATTGAAGGGCTTGCTGAGACGTGAGTTGGTAGGTACGTTAGAAGGTACATTCACCATTGCTCTTTTTTTCTTTCTCTCTATGAACGAGAAGGCACTGTCGCAAGGTAAGAAGCTGTGACCGCTAGTTAAGAACTTTTGTTCTAGGACAGCATTCTCCAGTTATTATTCTGTTCGGCGCTTCGGTCAGACCAGACTATGAATTTTTTTATTTCTCCTGGGTTCAATGGACGAAAGTTAAGTTTTATGTAACACGGGAAAGCTAAAGCGATATCTGTAGAACCACGGATACCAATAGATTCATGTCACAACATTATAGTGGCATCGTGAATATCATAGTTGTAAGTAGCATACTGACGTTGGTAGAACACTAAAGAACGAGTCAATGTTAGACAGTACAACACTTGCTGAAGATCAGTGAAGAGTACGAGTTCTGGATTAGCCTTTTCAGCATCCAACTTCAATGCTTTTTATCCAGCCATATAACATGGCTTCGAATGGACGCAAATAGCTACATCTGATATTAAAATCCGTAAACTAATTTTCGAGATTAAAGCAAAAATTTTGCTTCCTGAGGCATAAGGGATTTATTTTCACGTTCAGAGCGACTATGAACTGCCGTTCTGACGAGGCCTATTAAGCCGAAATACGTATAAGCGACTAGATAGACGCATTATACGTGAAATTAAATCTTAACTGTCTTTTCCTTTTTATTCTGATTACTCTGAACGACTACAAGAAACCGATTCGCTAAGGATTTTTGCTTAGTAGAGGAGATATGACGTGAAATGCAAATTTTAGATTTCCCATGTCTCTAATAACATCTTTATCAACGTCTGTTTTACCTTGCAATTCTTAGAAGGCACATATTAAAGCAAAAAATCTGAATTGGTTTCGAAAATTAGTTTACAGATTTTAATATCAGATGTCGCTATTTGCGTCCATTCGAAGTCATGTTAGAGTGGCTTCCTAAGACAGAAGAGATTTATTTTCACATTCAGAGCGACTATGAATTGCAGTTCTGACAAGGCCTATTAGGCCTACATAGACCCACTGTACGTGAAATTAAATCTTAACTGTCTTTTCCTTTTTGTTCCTTGATGATTGTTGTTCGAAGCTATGAATGAAGCTTAGTATAATGCCTATATCGGAGCGAATATACCGAAGGTAGACGACAGACTCAGAATAGCATCCGAGTTCAAAATATGTGGATATGTAGGAAGATTTGTTTCTTCTTTTTATTGCGCCTTCTCCTTTCGAAGGTTGGCGATCCAAATGGCAATTGTAGCTTTGAAGACTGCTGCACGAAAGATTTCTGTGGATGAGCGGTCAAACCATCTCCTCGGGTCTTTTCGCCACGAGTTCTGGCTATTTAAGTCTAGATAAATTATCTTTTGGATTGTAGACTATCGTAACCGTTCGAGATAAGGTTGTCTTGAAAATACGAAAGTTCGTCTTTGAGGTTGTCGAGGCAACAAATAGAAGTGATCGGATTAGTGAGACAATCAATGTCAGAATTATTTTGAGCTAGATGGCGATGTAATGAAGCGTGTTAGTGACAATTTGTACTATTTCAATTAAGAAGATTTGGTTATTAAATTTTATACTTTTGATAAATTAATCTAGTTGTCCAGATAAAATTGATAACTCTTTGTTTTAATTATATTTACATAGAAACAACATTTCCAGTTTACAAAGGCAATTCTCGCATATTATAGTTTGACTGTCCATTTTCCCTTTTGGTTGAATTAAATATGTATTTTTTGATTTGTTAATCTAAATACTTAATACATTTCATGCTTGTTATTTTCGGTTTTGCTTTAACTAGTTTTGTTTTTGCTTTCCTTGTTATAATAGTGACACGTTTGCGATATTCAATTATACAGTGAACAAGGTAATGGTAATTCCAACGCTAAAACTAATAGTATTTTTAATCAGTGTTGAACTAACGTGAAATTTTTTGTAAATATTGATATTAACTTATAACATTTTAAAAGATATTGATCTTGAAACTTGAAACCATTTAAAATTGACATAAATTTTAATATCTAAATTTAAAAATTTAACCCAACAACGATAATGCAACCATAAGAGATGAAAAGCAAAAAACTCTACTTTTGTTTTTAAATGATGAAAATTTTTAATATGGAGTTACATTGAAATATTTTCGTCAGATTTTAAATAGGCAAAATGATCATCTAGTTTTGATATAAAAAGAAGGTTTTCTTTCGTACGTTTTTTTATCCATGTTAGAACTTTAACTATTGAGTATCAGACAAACCGTCTACCCGTCAATAATGGAGTATAATGCATCATAAGTTCTATAATTCCAGTTGTTCGTGTTTTCACAATACACGTTCTTGATTTATTGCTAGAATATGCTTAATTTAATGATTAAACATGAGAAATTTATGGTTCAATAATTTCAACACTGGCTTTATCTGTTGAAATCAGATCAGTATCCCGTTATATCGTCAGATAAAGGTGGTCCAAAATCTCATGAACCTTGGAAATACTCATACCCAAAAAAATGAATCATTGACTACGATCTATAACAAAATACAAACAGTTTGTATTTTGAGAACGATTTCCGAAGTGGAAATTGAAACGTCAATAAACGTATTTTATCTTTAATTGTGGCTTATTCCTAGTTAAACAGTAATTAATTTAAAATGCCACAATAAAATAGCTTCAGAACAACATGGAAAGAGTCCCTACTTTACATCGATCAATTTCCGCAGTAGATGATACAACACCGCTTATAAGGGAACAAGAAATACGGATAAACCATCTGACTTAGCAAGAAAAAATTCGTACCTGGATGAGTAAACCTCTGCATGGGCAACATCTCAATGAGATCAGCCAAGAATGTGTCGACAATACAGCGTCGACCTATGGATTGACATCAGGAAAGATGTTTCCCGAGACTGAGGGTTTCCTACTTGTCATTCAGGATCAGGTTATTTCAACTAAAAATTACCTGAAATATATTGTTAAAGATCCTCAAGTCCAAAATGGCAAATGCCGATATGGATGCCAACTCAAGAAACTATCCAACATCTTACCGGAAGTGCCAGGCGTTTATCGGTACTGATTATACAGAACACCATGACTTAGTATCAAGAACTAGCTGACAAACTGGGACTTTTCCAAACCGACCATCTTCCTTATTATGAATATGTCCTTGACAGAATGCTTAAAAATGACAACTACAAGCTATACTCGAACCGCACTTTTCTCACAGACCAACCAGTGGCACAAAATAGACCGAATCTCATCCTAGTTAATGAACTTACTAGGCAAAGAACACTTATTGATGTGGCGATACTGAACACCAATAATTTGCGTGATAAATACAAAGAAAAGATCGCCAGTTCAGAGATCTAGAAAAACAAATCAGGAGACAATGGAGAATGGAAAATACCCAGACAGTACCTGTTTTTCTATCTACTACTGACATTATTCCCAAAAATCTCCTAGAGAAAATAAAACAGCTGGGTCTAAATGAACATCTCTTATAAGGCCATGCAGAAAGCTGTACTCCTCGCGACCACCCGTCCAGATGTGTACGAAAATTTTTGGGAGATACTCCAGCAACAAGTCACCTAGGGCTCGATAACACGGTAAGAGTCACACTAGAGCTCAATCCTTTTGATACCCTAGGTATCTGGAATGAGTGAATTTTCCCCTTATAGAGAATGTGATGCGTATGGCTAAATTCGGGTACACTAGTCAATGGTATATGAAACAGGGGAAATTAAACAATACTTCACGATTACAACTATATTATATAAATCATAAGTAAAGGAAAGTAAATACCGTCTCTAAATAAATATGAAATAATTAATAGAAAACATATATATTCTTCTTCAGGTTCCTTCTCCTCTCGGAGGTTGGAAATCATCATCGCTATTTTAATTTTATTGACCGCGCTTCTGAATAATTCTAATAAGCTGCAACCGAACTCTCAAATTTCTTAGCCAGGATATTTTGCGTCGTCCTGGGTTTCTCTTCCCTTGCATAATTAACCTAAGTAATACGTACTTCTCGCCCCTCATTATATGACTCAGGTACCGAATCTTTCTAATTTTAACAGTTTTTATGACTTCACATTCTTTCTTCATTCTTTGTAAGACCTCTATATTAATTACTTTTTCAGTCCACGATATTCTGTGGATTCTCCTGTAGCAACACATCTCAAAGGAGTTAAATTTTTTGTTTTCAGACTGTTTTATTGTCCACATTTCCATGCCGTATAGTAAAGTATTGTAAAGTAACAAATGTATTACCACTTCACAACCATAGGATAACCTACCTACAAAGTAACTAGATGCGCAGAACCAAATAGGGCTTCTAGTCCTCAAAATTAAGCGGGGAATTATAAGCGTCACGTGTGCTCAGGCATCAACGCTGTAAAACGTAAAAAAATAAAGCAAACCGAAAACCAAAAAGTATTTGCAAATAAAGCTCAATTTAGTTGTTTTTAATTATCTTGGAAATATGTACTGTATAATGTGTGCACTTTACAAGTACACAAAATACGCCTACAATAACACTTCAATATGTCCAAGTTCTATAACCATAAGTTCAGGCCGATATCCCCAACAAGGGTGATATAAATAAAACCATGTACCTGATAAACTATGTTTCACTTCGCACTAAATTCCAGAAACGACCGTCAAGATGAAGTACCCTTGCTAGATTCAAAGGCTGCCACCAAAAATACCACTCATTTCCAAAGAAAATTCAGTGGTACAAATATAGAATTTAATCACTCTAAATGTCTATCAATTACACCGAGTGGCTCAAAGTACTTAATTTTAACACTAGACTAATTAACAAATGTACCCACATTCGAAGCACCTAGACAATAAGACAAAAATAAAAACCAGTTTCGTTCGTAGATTGACGTCACCAAATAAGTGAGTCAGGTTCATGATATTTTGTAAGTAGTCTAACATATTAATTATACAAAATATTGTACTGTATTGAAACTCCAAATTACAAACAACCTGTACGACAATTTAATATAATTTTATTGGTAACTATGCAAATTCGTGGCAGCTGTAGCTCAGCGGCCAATATATTATAATATAATATATAAAATATATATATATATATATATATATATATATATATATATATATATATATATATACTAGCCTTCTCCTTCTAAGCCAGAGTGCTCGAGTTCGAGCAATTGGCGCTGGAACAATCCAAACGGGTCTCTCCGTGAAAAATACGATATTATGTTGAAATATATTGGAAGAAATAATGTCATAGATCTAAAAAGTTGGATTTATTATTAAAGCTACAAACGAGTTATATGCAATGTTTTATTTACTAATTTATATCAAAACTAGATGGTACATTAATCCCCAATGATCATAAAATTAATAAAACATAAGATAATATATTTTTACTTAAACACTGTTTTGGAAACATTGGTTTAGTTTTTTGATATCTCCATTAAAGCTAGTAATTTTATGTTTTTCTTTTTTTTTGAGTATTTGCAATGTGGTAACGTGATGTTGATTTGTTTGTCCGAATTATAGGGAAAGGTCGAGCAGCTGATTCCCTTACAACTGAAGGTAAGAGGGCTATTTTTTATTATTTCTACTTTATTATTAGTTTGCTTCTTTGTACGAGCTTTGCTTTTACTGTTTAATTTGATCTATTTTCTGTGTAAAAGCTTGCTGAACTTTTGTTATTTGTTTATACGAATGGATGGTTTTAGAAAATCTAATATATCAGTAATTTGAAATGTATTAATTGTGCCATAATAGCTATACTGATAAGCTTTGGAAAACAGTTTCATTAACAGAAATGTCGTTAAGATTAAAATTTGAACAGTAAATTGGATGTTCGATTTTTTACTTGGATTACATAGTCTAAAAAATATTTATATACAAAGGTTGAGTTTAATTTTTTTAAACCATAGCAAGTATGAATATGATTAAAACACAAAGAATATACATACTAGCAAGTGGTAAGACCACGTGGAAGCTGTTTTTATTCAAATATTCTTTTTGTGTAAGGGATCACTTAATCGTAATTTTTCTTTACATATTTCATCTCTCCATAGTTCTACACTTCCCTCCTACATATTTCCACCATCTTATTCTCGGCCTTCTTGATATTCTGCCTAATGATATTCAATATTTTATCGTGTTTACCGTACAATAATGAAAAAAAGATTATTAAAAACATAAAATCATAATAAGGAGTGAACATCCTGTTTTATAGTTGAAAAACAAGAAGTAAATGTTCAAACAAACATTAAAAACACCACTTCAAATTAAATAAATACCTACCAGGTTAGCAATTTATTATGATGATGATTCGATTATATTCACCGTTTGTTTTGTTTTTTCTTTAGCAAATTATCATGATGCTGCAACGAGAAAATATATTGTTTCATGGCAACGTAAGACTCCCAAACTAAGGTTGCTGGCGCTGAGACATAGTCGTAAATAGGCAGGCGTCCGTCCTAAAATGTCATTTTGATCAGTTGCTACCTAAAAGTCCTTATAGAGACTACATCTAAGGACCAGTAACCGCATTTTGGGAGTGTTACATGGCCAGTAAGTAAATTCCGTTTAAAACTTATACATCCTATAATACAGGGTGACAATTGGCAATAGTAGGACGATTTTTGCAAGAAAATACTATTTTATTAACATCAAAATGAAGCTTATATTATGCCATTTACTCTAATCAAGTATGGAAAATAATGTCATCAAGATGTTGACAATCACGTTGGATGCAGTTTTCGATCCACTTTATGGAATCCTCCATAACACCCGCAGGATTTAAATACCCGCATAAATGAATAAAAAAAAATCACAAGTTGACAGGTTGGGAGACCTTGGAGGCCACAGCAAGTCTCCGAAGCGTGAAATGAATTGTCCTGGGAACAGATTGCGGAGAATATTCATTGAAACATGGGCAGTATATGCCGTGACACCGTCCTGCTGAAACCACACATTCCTTGTGTTTATCCCTTTTCTGCGTAGTTCTGGAACCAAAAAATGTTAGATCATGTCAACGTAGCGAATAGAATTAACGGTGACGGTACGTTCAGTCTCTTCGAAAAAATATGGTCAGTCGGACCAATGGCACACCACACTGTGACTTTTTGAGAATGTAAAGAACGCTCGTAGAGATTTCGTGGGTTTTTAGGAGCCCAGTACCTGTAATTCTCTTTAATAACGGTCCAAATGGAAATGAGCTTCCCCGCTCATTAGAAGATGCTGACCTAAGTTATCCTCCAAATCTACAATTTGTATTTTTCTAAACGATTTCCGATTAATGTTTAGCTCAATTGTATGTTTTCGGGCGGACTGTGTAGGGCTTCTGACGACGAGATCTCTCACTCGCTGTATGTTTTCAGAAATTCTTACTGTTCTATTCGGACCTTGTTGCTTTTTTTTCATGACACTGCCTGTTATTCTAACATTCTTTATCCATCTTAAGATTGTGTTGCTAGATGGAACCGCTCCACGCCTCCCAATATTAAAGTGAGTGCGAAAAAGCTGCTGCGTAGTGATCACTGATTCTTGATTTCGTATAACCGTATGGTATGCAAACGTGCGATGTTCTACCGTCCACTGCTCCATGTTTACTGAAATGGCACACTGCTACTATTACTGAGGTAGTAACGCCGCGCTTGTCCCAGTCTCATCCCCTCAAGCTTCGTACCATGCGTTCTAAAACCATCTGGCTCTCGATTGTCATCAAATATCAGTAACAATGTAATTTAAAACTAATTTAATCAACTAACTTAATCAAATAATTTAATATTTAAAGGGTTTTTACCAGTGATATTTAGTGGCTTCGCACATCTATGTCTAGTAAAATCACCGATGATGGAATAGTCGTTCCGAAAACGTTCTGTGATGTAGCCCGAAAGGTTTCTTTTAAATAAATATACCTTTTATAAAGGATTTTTTGATTAATTTTTTTATGATTTATATTATACAGCCGACAACAAGAAATTCATGTTTCTTATACAACACTGTATATATATATATATATATATATATATATATATATATATATATATATATATATATATGTATTTATATATATATATATTTATATATATATATATATGTATTTATATATATATGTATATATATATATATATATATATATATATATATATATATATATATATATGTATTTATATATATATATATTTATATATATATATATATATATATGTATTTATATATATATGTATATATATATATATATATATATATATATATATATATATATATATATATATATGTATTTTTGTTACTTTTTTGATTGAATTTTGTTAGATAGAAGAGTTTAACGCTCGTATTCCCTTTCTTATTGAAAATTACCACTAAATAATTACAGGATTTTTAAACCCTTGTTTTTTGTTTCATTTTCTACATCTAATTCGGGTGTCTCGTCATTGCCCCCTATTGGATATTCGCATTTTGCCGTATTGATTTTACGCCCGCCGCTTTATTATTCTTTTAATTTATTTCTCAGATCGTCTTAATCTCCCGCGGTCACTCGTTGATCATCAGCAAAGAAGAGTGTAAAAAGATTCCGTTTTTCTACCATTATTCCCATGGTTAGGCACTGAATCACTCATTTCTGTAGGGATCTGTCTAGATAACTCTCAAATAGGACGAGTGATAAACTACATCCTTGTCTCAAACCTTTAGTTGTTTTAAAGGGAGAGGTAATTTCTATTCATATTTTATTTCTTGCTTTAATATTCATCATAATATTTTGGATTAGCATTAGTAAGAACTGGATTTACTTTCAAATTTGTCGTTTCCTCCCACAACTGTGAAAAGTCGTACTGTTAGCACATATTTATACATTCCGACCAGTTTACTACAAGCTTGTTTCCCTACTGTAGCGTTAAAGTTTCCACATCTTATTTCGATAGTATTCGGAACTTCATTTAAAACTTTTCTAATGTCTTCTTCAAAGATGAGTACATGATTTTCAAGCCACTGTTGAGTAACTTTGGCCTTATGCGCTGAGTCCTGTTAAAATATCCTATTTAGGAGTGTGGTGTAATATCCCTAGTGTGGTTTAGGGTCTCCACTTAATTTGTTAATAATTTCCGCTTTTTTAACGCCCTTTTGTGGCATACGAGCCAAAGCGCGCCCGGCTTTACGATCACTTACTCCTCTTTTATCCAAAAACAACTTAATACCGGATTTGTAATTTTAAAAAACGAACTTTTTCTATTCCGCACTTATGAAGAGCACTAACAGCAATACGATTTATAGTGTACATGTCAATAGTCAGTAACGTCAACATAACTTTTGGCTGCGTTCATTTTGTCAGTCGTACAAGCTGCGTTTACACTTGTATCAATATTTATGGCAGTATTAAGAATATATTCCTCTTAATAAAATCGTCACTTTTGATAAAAAAAACTTGTTAGACTAACAACCCATCGAGTAAAAAGACAAAAGAGGGAATGTAAAGGTAGTGGAGGCAAAAATATTGTTAGACAGGAAGTGTCATCTTGAGAGGCTACATTAAACAAGGAAGGATTATCTCTTTCCTTGTTTAAGACATCAAATTTAGTTAGGTTATGTTATTGCTTGCCCCAACTGTCACATGAAATCTTATTTATATTGAAGTTTTTTAACAGTTGTGTCGCATTTTAGACTATTATCGTTAATATTTAATTAAAACTTTCTTGTCTAAGACACATTCTGAAAAATATTTTATAGCTACTGTTGGAAGTAAAGGATGGAAGTTGGAGTTGGAAGTGTTGGAAAATTTAAATTTGGCGCATTCGCATTTCCGGATATGTCTGCCATCAGAGGCCACTTTTTTGGTCTCCTTTTCATAAGGATTAGATTTCCTCTTTTGTCTTTTTGCTCGATGGACTAACCTATTATAACTTCTTGAGTGGACCAAATAAGACGATATGGAAATATTAAACACTAAATAAGAGTTATAAATAATGTTCAAAACCAAAACTTGAATTGGACACTATGAATAGATATTGAAATCGATGGGACTTTTTAAAAATAAATGAATAAGTGGAAAGATTTTTTAAAACCAAAAAAGATCAGAAAAACGTATACGAAATTTAAGGATCTTCTTAATAACTTTTTAACATAATTGAAAAATAAAACTTTTCAAAAAGAAAGCATTTGAAAAAGAAAAATCGGTTTTAATTATTTACACCGTTTAAAATGTTAGCGATATTTCTGCCGTAAAAAGTAAAATTTACTAACATTAAATACATGCAAATATTTTCCAAGTATAGCCTTAATTAACACATATTTAACATTGCAATTTATATTAATTAATAATATTGCCTCAATTTATGTGTAACACGTGATACTTTATTCTTCAGAAAATCGAGGTGAGTTCCTAGAAAAATTGCAGAGGGCGCGTTCAGCAGTTAGATGCGTCAATAATTCTACGCCGTTACTATCAAAGCCTGGTACCACACGATTAGTAGTAGGAAACTGGTCATTGACATCAAGAAAAGATGCTGAAATTCACATTCATAACTCAGATGGACAACAACAAACAACCATTTTAAGGGAAGACCTGCCTGGCTTTATTTTTGAATCTAACAGAGGAACAAAACATTCCTTCATCGCTGAAACATATTTAGGTAATAGTATTTGTATTAAAACATCGGTAATATGTAAACCGGTACATCCAGATTTTATTGCTATATCTGGTAGCTGATTTATATTTTGCATTTCTATTGCTAACCTATTTTTTATTTTTTGTTTTTTAGGTCCCGAATTTTCAGCCGGTTGGACAAATAAGAAAGGAAAACGCCTTCGCTCAAAATTAGAAGCCACAAAAATGAAAGTAAAGTATTTGGCTCATCAAATCTACGAACAATACTTCAGAGTAGCCCAAGCTCAACCCAGAGGTATTGTGGCTAAACTAGGAAATATTGTTGCTCATATCGAACGCGCTTGTCAAAAACAATGTTCATATGGCAACAACCGCGAAGGAGGCAACTCTTGGAAGGAAATCCTTCACAATGCGTTAGAAGAATTAACAGAAATTCTTAAGGAGGATGGAGTGGTATCGGCGTATGAATTACACAGTTCTGGCTTAGTGCAAGCATTATTGTCCCTCCTTTCAACCAGTTATTGGGAACAAGGTTTAAAATCAAGCAAAATGAGCAAGTTCCAAAAACAGAGAGTGCAGGTATTTAAACAATGTTTTAGAAATAAGTCGAATGAAGACAAATCTCCTATTTTAATACTAGTCCATAAATTAATATCTGTCCTTGAGAGTATAGAAAAATTACCTGTATATTTGTATGATACACCTGGAACTGGGTATGGTCTTCAAATCTTAACAAGAAGACTGAGATTTAGATTGGAAAAAGCTGCCGGTGACAGTACTTTAATAGACCGATCAGGAAGGAGTTTAAAAATGGAACCTTTGGCAACAGTATCTCAACTAGAAAGGTACCTACTGAAAATGGTGGCAAAGCAATGGTACGATTATGACCGCAGCACTTTTCAATTTCTCAAAAAGTTGAAAGAATCAAAATATCAAGTTTTCAAGCACACGCATGATTTTGATGAGAACGGTTTAATATACTTCATAGGTACTAATGGCAAAACGAGCTCTGAATGGGTAAATCCAGGACAATATGGTTTAGTAACTGTTACTAGTTCAGATGCCAGAAATCTACCCTATGGAAGGGTAGAAGATATATTATCTAGAGATACATCTGCACTTAACTGTCATACCAACGATGACAAACGTGCATGGTTCAGCATTGATCTAGGAGTATATATAATTCCGACAGCTTACACTTTACGTCATGCCAGAGGTTACGGAAGATCTGCCTTGAGAAATTGGCATTTCCAGATGTCCAGAGACGGTAATACTTGGACCACACTATATACTCATACGCACGATATGTCATTAAATGATCCTGGCAGTACTGGTACTTGGCCAATAGAAGTTCCACAAGAAGAAGTTCAAGGTTGGAGACACGTTAGAATACAGCAGGCGGGTAAAAATGCTTCAGGTCAGACCCACTATCTAAGTTTGTCCGGTTTCGAAATCTATGGACAAGTAACAAGTGTTTGTGAAGATATGGGCAAAGCACATAAAGAACAAGAAGCGCATTTGAGGAAGCAACGGCGTTTGGTTAAGTCGCAATTGCTTAAACATATGACAGTTGGAGCACGAGTAGTTAGAGGTGTTGATTGGAAATGGAGAGATCAGGACGGCAATCCTCCAGCTGAAGGTATGTTTTTATTAAGTGATGGATTTGATCGTTACTTGATAGAAGTTCATTTTATATGGTAATAAAACATTGAAAACTTTTGCTTTCAAAACTTCCACTAAATTTATTATAAATTCTTATCACTGCAGCTGTTTCGGCAGTTGCACTTGAGAAAAAGGCACGCTGCCGAAACATATGTAGTGATAAGAATTTATAAAAAAATTTGTGGAAGTTTTAAAAACCAAAGTTTTTAGTGTTTTATTTTTATATAAGTTTTTATTGTTAAGGTTGTATGTATTTATTCCATTTTTCCTTGGATATTGAGTTGTCAGCTACAAATATACCTGTCATTGGCCGATAACCTTTTTATCTACTGACGTTCCAAAAAGAAGTATGCATCTTAACAGAATCGTTCCGATGTTTTATTTCTTGTATTTTTTCGATATTATAATGTCTAAATACTTACTTACTTAGCTACTCCGTGGGGTTACTGCGTGGGTTTTGTCCGACTTGACAACATGCCTAAATCCCTTTCTGCTTTGTGCAATCTCCATCCAATTCTCTACGTCCATAGCTTTAAGCTCTCTTTCAATATTATCTCGAGGTCGTCTCGTGGTGCTTCTCCAGTTAAAACTTCCTCCCATACCTCGTACTATTCTATTGTCAGAAGCTTTTCTGAGTTGTCCTGTCCACTGGAGTTTTTTGGACTTAATTTCTTTTATTATGGTGGCGTGTGCGTATAGGACTTCCAGCTCTTTGTTAGTTCTTATCTTATACTGTACCGTTGCTTCATCAAGCGCAGGCGCAATTTCCTTTCTCAAATAATAAGTCTCTCTTCGTTTGCCTTTGCTATTGTCCATGTCCATATCTCAGAGTATTGTCCAAATCTCGCCTTAAATCGTATCCCTTCCGTACACATCCATATCAAATTTATTCCTTTTTTTGGAATGTCAAGTTCTTGCATCGTTGTCCACAATCTGATTCTGTATACTCTATCTAATTCCTGTTTTATCTATGTACATCTAAAGCTACGGTTTGTTAGAACAGTGCGCAGCGCACAGCAGAATCTGGTGTACTCAATTCACGGCAGTTTTGGGTGTTAGATTATTTCGCATAAATATTCTGTCGCTATGAAAACAAGTTTAGAAATTAGTTTCACTTTATTCTCTCAAAGATTGTACGTTTAAAAAAATGAATTCTCGCAAACTTAATGCAATAATTTTATTACTCTAAGAAGAGGAGGAAGAAGAAGAGTTGAAAACGTTAAATTTAAATAAAAGAAATAAAAATGTAAACGAAATTTTGTCTTAATACAGAAGGTGTTTTTAAATTAACAGTCAAAGAAAGATTGTTTCAAAACGAGGAAAAATTTCGAGAATATTTTAGACTTTCCAAGGATTTATTTGGAACTGCCTTACAATTTGTACTAGATATACTAGTCTTTCATCTTCATCGGGAGAAAATTTATTAGACATCACTTAATTTTTACAATATAAATAACTAAATAAAAATACAATTATAATTTCGGTATAGAGGTGTACGCTGTCAGCTCAGCTGAACGTTTGCGTCCAAATCAAATCGCAGTTCAGCGCACACCGTCGACGTACACGGCTATCGGTCTGCAGTGCGCGCAGCTCAGCAGAACCTAACAAACCGTTATCATAGAGAACCATTTCTTTAATTTTGACGAACGTGCGCGGCGTTCGAACGACTGTGAATTATGCGTCGCTCACTGTTCTAACAAACCATAGCTTAATGAAGCTCCGATCAAACTGAAGCATTTTTATTATCCGTTTTATAGTTAACTTGGTCTGAATCCGGACTAATAATCTAATTCTGTGTATGTTCTGGATCTTTCTAGCACGATGTTTGCTTGATAGAAAAATACCTCTTGTTTAATAAAATTATAACCTATTTTTGTTTTCTGTTCAGGTACTGTTACGGGAGAACTTCACAGTGGGTGGATCGATGTCACTTGGGATCATGGTGGATCAAATTCGTACCGCATGGGTGCTGAAGGTAAATATGATCTGAAACTAGCTCCAGGATACGATGTGGAAACAGCCATGGCTTCTTCATCGAAACAATGTTCCACCAATAAACAGAAAAACGATAAAGATAAACAGAGCGTGCTGACTAGTAGAAAAAGTAGTTCAACGCCTAGTTTACCGGAAGCTACAGATGCTAAAACTTCAGTTGCTAGTACGGAACAAGCTGCTTCGGCCGATAATTTAGCAGCAAAACAAGCTGCGGAAACTATTGCCGAGAGTGTGTTATCGGTTGCTCGAAATGAAGCACTTGTAGCTGTAACAAGTGAATCTCAAGCTCTTTCGAATGAAAGTGAACTGTCCGTAGTGGTACACCCGTTACGAGACCCCCATAACGATCTCTCTACCATAAATAACTCAACAGATTTGGCGACAATAGTAGAAAGTTTGGCTTTATGCGACGCTGGTCCTGTTTCAGCGAGTGATTCTCAAAAGTCAACGACAAACAGCAATTCTACATTGAATATTAACAAATCCAACCGGACTTCAAAAATTAGTAATTCCCAAGCTGCCGCCGCAGCTCAAAGTTTTGTAGAAGCCGTTGAAGCTTTAGACAAATTCCGCGAAGGTGCTGATATGCTCAGAAATAATACCAATAACTTTTTGTCTGCAGAACTCCTGCAATCAGCGTTAAATCTCGGGCAAAGCAGTCAAATAAATCCGTTGTCGAGTGTGCGTATCTCTGTGTCGGGTAATTCGGAAACTGAGGACGAAAAACCGCTAAGACGAAAAACTGATTCTGTCAAGGGCGGCAATTGTAGTAGTGATAAAGATGAGGCTGTGACAAATACTAATAATGCTAAAAACAGTAGTAATAATACGATTGTCGTGAATCCAATGAGTGTTAGTGTTCCGAACTTAACTACAGAGTCCAATAGTCAAATAGAACCGACAACAACAGCAGGTATTTATGATGATTTTGCAGTTTATTATAATTTATTTGTATTTTATTATATATATATATATATATATATATATATATATATATATATACTATATATACCTAATTTTCTGCTAGAGGTGATTTTTAAACTAAGATAAATTATATAATGACTTAAATATACATGACAGATCATATATTGGGATAATCTTGCCGAAGTTAGAAGTAACTTAAAAATTTAGTAATGATTTCAGTTTATGTATATACTATTTACTCAATTTGGTATTCTTTAAAATCGTTCTCACAGTTTACAAAGGCCTGCTTACTACTTAGCAGATGTACATTCATGGTTTACCAGTTTTGGTGGTCTTGCTGATTTCGCTGATTTTAACTATTTGCTATGTATGTTGACTTTCTTAAAAGCATAATTATCTTATGACACAAAAAGATTCAAGTATGAGAAAAGAAATTTTATGCTGGAAGAGAAACGACACGTTAGAAAATGCTGGGTACCTACACGGGATTTACTTGTATAAGCGTTTTTCCCTGGTCTTCTTCTTGTAGTTCCTTCTCCTATTGGAGGTTGGCTATCATCACAGCTATCCGTACCTTATTGGCGGCTGCTCTAAAAAGATCTACTGAGCTGCAACTATACCACTCTCTTAGTTTTCTCAGCCAGGAAATTCTTCGTCTTTCTATGGATCTTTTCCCTGGAAGAATTTTTTAACTATTAGCTATTGGCACAACTAAAGAACAATTATTCATAGTTGAGGCTTTTACAAAACTTGTCCTATTTTTTATAGACTCGTAGGTTGTGTGTAAATAACCTAAAAATGCATTTTTTGTTTTTCAAAATAAGCGTATAACTTTTTTTGAAGGTGGCTGCAGGTTTAATTTTTATGTGAATATGATCAAAAATTATATCTCTGATTTTTTCAGATTTTTCCTTATGAAAAAACTTATCCGAAAAACTGAAGTGTTTGGAGGATTTTTTTCATTTTATAAGTCTCTAAAATTTTTAGATAGGGTGTTTTAGGGGGAAGTGGTAAACTTTTTGTGTATTCTTTGGGGTCGCAAAATTGACATTCTTAGCAAAATTCAGTTTGTTCGTATGATTTTTAGAGGTTAAGTGGCATTTTTGTCTCTGATGACTGAAGTATAGAGGTAGCTAAGATACATATATAATCATTATATTTGCCTTTATACCAATGCAAGGGTCGGCTTCCCTAATTACATTTCCCCATAAGTTTCTATCTCGGGTAATTAATATCACTTCCCTTTTCCGAGATATCCTGATTGTATTGGGTGATTAGCGACTCGACGTTGAATGTGCCCGAACCATCTTAACCTATGCTTCCTCATTTTGCCATGAATTTTAATCGCAATTGTAATTACACACAGAAAATCAACAATAACGTCGGAACTTAGGATATAGAATAGCGTAGGAAGGAGTGTTCTCTTTTCAAAGTATTGGCCAGGTGGACACATTATCTACAAGTTCTTAGTTTGTCAATGACGTATTCTTTTTACAATTTTTTCCGCTAAATTAACTGAAAGAGCAGTACAAAAATAAAATGACTGGTTTAACCAAATCGAAATGAATTATTTAAAACCAGGTTCGTCTAAAGAATTTTCAAAAAATCGTTTTTTTTTTTTCAAAAATTGGTAGAAATAATATAGAATTGGTCCCGGAGAGGGGTGATCGGAGAATGACAATCGGATAATCCGGCCACTCAAGCGAGCCGTGTGTTTTTTCAACTGTTTCACTCGTATTTCGAAGCGATTGCTCTTATCAAGATAAACCAACAGCATTTCACTCTTTAAATGTCTCTCGATGGTCGGTACTGCAATCAAAAATATTGATTGTTATTTAAAAAATTTATAATCAATTAAATGGGTCGAAAAATTCAAAAAATCGCTATTTGGTTTTTTTCAGTGAAAATGTTTCATTATATTCTTTGTTTCAAGTTAAGAAAATAACATTACGCTTATGGAGATCAGTGTTGCCAAAACTCTCAGACACTCTCTTTTGCACGGATGTCCAAGATATTCCCTTTGCTTAATTTTTGAATTTATTTCATTACATAACTTAAAATCAAATAACTCTAAAAAAAGCCTTATTTCATTATATATAAGAGACTTATCTGACATAAATCTTGAGCAACTTGAATCCAGTTAGACTGGATGCGCTTTAAATCGTCCGACCACCTTGTTGGAGGACGTCCTCGACTACGATAAGCATCGTGTCTAGGCCTCCACTCTAAAATTTTCTTTGTCCATCTTCCATCTCTGACCCTAGCAACATGTCCTGCCCAGTTCCATTTCAGGGTTGTAATTCTTTCAACTGCGTCCGTCACACCAGTTTTTCTCCTTACTATCTGACTCGAAACTCTGTCCCTGAGTGATACGCCCAACATTGACCTCTCCATCGCTCTCTGTGCCACTTGTATCTTATTAATTACTTTTCTGGTAAGTGTCAATGTTTCTGCTCCATATGTCAGAACTGGAAGTACACACTGATCAAAAACTTTTCTCTTCAAGCACATGGGAATAGCTGATTTAAAGACTTCCCTCAGTTTTCCGTAAGCTGCCCATGCCAGTCCTATTCTCCTTTTTAACTCTGTTGTTTGATTGTCTCTTCCCAATTTAATCTCGTGGCCCAGATACTTATAGGAATACACTTGTTCAATTTGCGTGCCATTAGTGGAAATGTTTTTTGCCAGTACCAGGTTGGTCATGTATTGTGTTTTGGAAAAATTAATTTTAAGGCCAACTCGTGCACAAGAGCTCTGAAGGTCTTGAAGAAGTTGGCATGCATGATCTACCTGATCTGCAATAAGGACTATGTCGTCTGCAAACCTCAAGTTGTTCAAAAATTCCCCATTTATATTTAATCCAATATTTTCCCAATTATTTTTTCTCATAGCACTCTGTAATAGGGCGGTGAATAGTTTAGGAGAGATAGTGTCTCCTTGCCTAATACCTTTCTCCAAGGGAAATGTGTCTGTGTCACCATAGTACATTTTTACAGCAGCTGTTGCGCTATCATATATATTTCGAAGAAGAGTTGTGTACCTATGGTCAATACTGCACTCTGTAAGAGCTCTTAACATGGAGCTATGCTGGACTGAGTCAAATGCTTTCTCAAAGTCTACAAATATTAATATCAATGGCTTGTTGTATTCTATAACTTTCTCTATCAAGGATTTTATTACTTGTAGGTGGTCATTTGTTCCAAAGCCACTCCTAAATCCGGCCTGCTCTAGAGGTTGATGAAAATCTAGCTTAGGTCCCAGTCTGTTAGTAATTATTCTCATAAAGAGTTTATATAAATGAGATAATAAGTTGATAGGTCTGTAGTTGCCAATTTCTGTTACATCTCCTTTTTTATGCAATATTATCATAATGGCATTATTCCATTTTTCTGGCGTATTTCCTTCAAAGAGGCAGGCATTATAAAGGGTTTTTAAAGCCTTTATGACGCATTCGCCTCCTAGTTTTATCATTTCACTTACAATGCCATCTTCTCCAGGTGTTTTGTTGTTCTTCATACCTTTTAATGCTGACTTAATTTCCTCTTCGGTTATATCTGGAAGTTCCTCTGACCCTTGATTTAGTATTGCTGGAATTTCTACTTCGGGAATGTGATCATCTCGACTATATAATGTTCTATAGTACTCTTCGATGATTTTTAGTATCTCTTGTTGTTCATGTATGACATGTCCTTGATTATTTTTTAACTTATAAATATTCCTCGTTCCTGTTTTCAACTTTCGTTTTAGAACTTTTAGGCTTTTGTTTTGTTCTACGGTATCAGTTATTTCCTTAGTGTTAAAGTTCCTTATGTCTTTCCTAATGGCTTTTGAAATGGTTTTGTTTAAATTCCTTAGCTCTGCAATGTTCGTTGTATGCTTTTCTTTCATTTCCCTTCTTTTTTGCATTAGGTTTCTTGTGTCTTCTGTGAGTTTTTCATTTTTTGTTGAGTGCTTGGCTTGGCACTTCTTCTGTGACTTCTTCAGGGCTTCTACCAATTTTTCGTTAAGCTGTTCAATACTGGTTTCATCTTGCAGGTCTTTCTGTAGATTACTCTCTATTTCTTCCTGGTATGCCCTGGTGTTAGTAATCGCAGTGAATGTAACATTATTAGTCCTTGTTACCATATGTCTTCTTTCCTTCTGTATGTTTAAGACTATCTTCGCCCTAACCATTCTATGGTCACTTCCAGTTGAAAATTGATTTAATACAGTTACGTCTTGAACAGCGTCTTTTTTGTTAGTAAATATAAAATCAATTTCGTTCTTGTTTAAACCATTTGGTGATTGCCAAGTCCACTTTCTTTGGTCGCTTTTTTTAAAGTGCGTATTCATGACATATAGCCTGTGTTGCAGAAGAAATTCTATGAGAGTTTGACCCTTTCGTTTCTATCGCCATATCCGTGAGGTCCAATTACAAACTCCGAATCATCTTGCTTGTGGCCTATTTTGGCGTTTAGGTCTCCCATCAGTATAGTAAAGTTGGTGTTTGTCTCTTGTATGGCAGTGTTAACGTCATCGTAGAACCATTCTACTTCTTCATCTGTATGGGTACTAGTAGGTGCATATACCTGGATGATCTTTAACCGAATTTTTTCGTTTACTTTGTAGATAAGATATATAACTCTATCACTTATGCTTTTAATTGTGAGTATATTCTTTGTGTGTTTTTTATTTACCATAAATCCTACGCCACCATTGGAAGACTCTCCTCGATAATGCAATAGGTTTCCCGACGGAAGTACCATTTGTTCTTCACCCTTTCGCCGTACTTCGGACAATCCAAGTATATCCCATTTTATATGATTCAGCTCGTTTTCCAGTTCAACTAGTTGATTTTTAAATATCTTTTGTACTATAAATAAAATTTATAGTAAAAGACACGTTTTTTGAGGAACCTGGCCTTATGACAAAACTGTTATTTTGTCAGTAAGCAATGTATTGAAAAGTATCAGTGTTTGTGAGTTTCGAGTTGGTTAATGGAGGGAAAGGCACGAAAAGTGTTGAGAGCAGGAATGCATTTAAAAAAATAAAGCATTTATCTATTCTCTTCTGTTAACAAAACAATTTTTATACAACGTTGGCATCAAGTCTTAAAATTTTCCTTAAATCTGTAACCTATAGTTAACAAAACACAAATTCATGAACTACATCTGATTACTTTGATTGTAATATTTTATAATTTTTTCATTATTGGATCAATGCTCTTTACCATATTTTAGAAATGACTATATTAAATTGATAGGGTTTCTCATGCAACACTAATTAAAAATTAGTCTTGAATTTCTCAGGCCTGCTCGAAACGTTTGCAGCACTAGCTCGAAGACGCACCCTAGCTTCAGTAACATCTTCAAATGCATCCAATACCAATCCCAACAATGCTCAGAATGCCAACAACGCTCAAAACAACCAGAACAGCAGTTCCTTGTTTCCACGTGCACCCAATTCAGTGTCTAGTCTAGTCCGTCTAGCGTTATCCAGCAATTTCCCTAGTGGCTTACTTAGTACTGCTCAGAGCTATCCAAGTTTATCTACCAGTAATAATCCAGGTAACACTACTGGTGGTATATCAACGACAGCTGGAGCTGTGCAAGGGTGGAGTCAAGCTCTTACAATGAGCCTAACGTCAACCAGTAGTGATAGTGAACAAGTATCTTTAGAAGACTTTTTGGAATCCTGCAGGGCGCCAACATTACTTGCCGAACTCGACGACGACGAAGAAATGGGAGATGACGATGACAACGATGACGATGAAAACGAAGATGACGCCGATTATGAAGAAGTGATGGTGTCGAGAAATCTGTTGTCATTTATGGAGGAAGAAACGTTTGAAGCTAGACCTACAAAGAGAAGATCATGGGACGATGAATTTGTGTTAAAGAGGCAGTTTTCTGCTTTGATTCCTGCCTTCGATCCCAGACCAGGAAGGACCAATGTCAATCAGACTACAGGTAAAATTATTAAATTAACATATTTATACAGAGTGGTCCAAAAGTCTGAAAACGGCTAATTAGCTCGTAAATTACTAGACATAATTATACAAAATTTGAGATACGCCTATTTTGGGATACGAGATTCCATATTTGGTATTTGCAATGTTGCCAGATTTTCAGTTTCTCTTATATTACTAGTAACTTTGGTTTTTCAAATGCATCACCCTGTATATTCAGTCATTATTGGAATCTTCTATTAAATACGAGTTCAACTATATGTAACACTTATGATTTTATGTAGTCTGGAAGGTCTTAAATACATAAAACAGAAGTCTGGCAACGCCTAAATTGTTTCAATACATTTTTTAATACTATTTTCAAATACATTAAAACGTAACAATTGATAGTTTAGAATATTTTTTAACATAATAGTTAAGTTATTAAGTATTCAAAATGTGCTGCATTTGTGAGTTGACAGCACTCTAATCGATGGTAGAATGCGTCTACCACATTTCTCCATGATTGTCTAGAAATTATTCGAGATTCATCGATAATTCATTGCCTTAGCTATGCAAGACTTGCTGGTTAAGTTTTGTAAACTGAATTTTTCAATAATCTCTAATAAAAATAATCTTTAGGATTGAGATCGGGTGAACGTGGAGGCCATTCAATTCTACCTTGTCTACCAATTTATCGTCCGGGAAATATCTCATCTAAATAACGCCGAACATTTACACCAACTATCTGACGTTAAATTTCTTTCGATAAAAAATGGCCCAATTAAATAAGTACGTACTATAACTGACCATACATTTAATTTTTGTGGTCTTTGAGTATGGTTTTCACGGATTCAGTGTGAATTTCACACGAGTTCAGCTATTCAATACGAGTTCAACCATATGTTCACTTGATTTTATGTAGTCTGAAAGATCTTAAATACATAAAACAGTGCAAAATATGTAGATTTTAATAAATTTAAATATTTAAATGGAGAAAGCTGTGATTTTGACATTTGTTCACCATTTAAATTATGAACTAAAATTGACAGTAGTTGTGGTTCAAAAAGTTCTGCAATTTAAATTGCTTCTCTAAAATGCCGTTCTCTAAACCGTTCTCCTATTCATAAGACGACGGTACAAAAAACTGTAAGGCCATTTGAAGAATTTGGAGAAGTAAAAGATATATACCGATCAGGTTGACCGAAACGAGTTATCAATGACAACAAAACTTCAAATATAAGCAAAGTTTTGTTGAAGATCCACATACATCACCAGGCAGGATTGCACAAATACATGATGTAGGTCATTCTTCAGTCTTACGTTTATTACGTAAAAATAAATTTAAATCATACAAAATTAACTTATTGCAAGAATTAAGTGAAGATGACTTTGACTGAGGTAATGATGGATAAAATTGAAAATTATTAAAATTTCGTTAACAGAATATGTTTTTCCGATGAAGTAACTTTTACACTGTGTGGAAATGTAAATCGACACAATTTAAGGTACTGGTGTGACGTAAATTCACACTGAAGACTGAATGCGTGAAAACCATACTCAAAGACCACAAAAATTAAATGTATGGTCAGATATAGTAGTTACTTATTCAATTGGGTCATTTTTTGTCGAAAGAAATTTAATGTCAGATAGTTGGTGTAAATGTTCGGCGATATTTAGATGAGATATTTCCTGGACGATAAATTGGTAGACAAGGTAGAATTGAATGGCCTCCACGTTCACCCGATTTCAATCCTAAAGATTATTTTTATTAGGGATACTTGAAAAATTCAATTTACAAAACTTAACCAGCAAGTCTTGCAGAGCAGCTAAGGCAACGAATTATCAATGAATCTCGAATAATTTCTAGACAATCATGGAGAAATGTGGTAGACGCCTTCTACCATCGATTAGGGTGCTGTCAACTCACAAATTGAGCACATTTTGAACACTTAATAACGTAACTACTATGTTAAAAAATGTTGTAAACTATCAATTGTTACGTTTTAATGTATTTAAAAATAGTTAGTATTAAAAAATTTATTGAAACAATTTAGGCGTTGCCAGACGTCGGTTTTATATATTTATGACCTTCCAGATTACATTAAATCATAAGTGTTACATATGGTTGAACACGTATTGAATAGGAGATTCCAATAATGACTGAATATACAGGGTGATGTATTTGAAAAACCAAAGTTGCTAATAATATAAGAAAAGCGGCAAATCTGGCAACATTGTAAATATGAAATATGGAATCTCCGTATCCCAAAATAGGTGTACCTCAAATTTTGTACAATTATGATTAGCATTTTACGAGATAATTGGCCGTTTCCAGACTTTTGGGCCACTCTGTATATTTAACCCAAAAGGAACAAAATATATATTTCAGATAGTCATAGCACATTCAATATTATTTACCTACAATTTTTATTTTATGTATACCATACAGCAAATCTAATTTAAGCCGCGACCACAAAGAAGAAAATGGTGGAGGAGACGGCCAGTCATAATAACATGTCTGTCTATAACTACAGTCGTGCCATTACAAGAAACATGTCCAAAAAAACAAAAATGTAAAAGGTCGAACATTACAGAATAAGACTCGCCAATTTTTTCTGTTTTGCAACTTTGTCAAAAGGAAGCCAATGCAAATAACTAGAGAGAGAAACATGTAAAAAATTATTAAGTCATTTAGATATAAAATACTCAATAATTACCATTTAAAATGTACTTTGGTCATAAAAGTGCAGGCAAATTATCGATATGAGTTCATACATTTTTTATATAAAAGTTCTTTCATGATGGAAATGGGTATACGTTAGCAAAAAACAACAATTAGCTGGCAGCACCGCTCAGCAGAGTGGAAGTAAAATATCCACGACTTTTGCTTAGTGGTTTAAGGTCACTTTGTTGTAAGGTAAATATGTAAGATTTTTTTAACTTTTCTCATCAGAATGGCATGCTACACGACGAAATATTAAATAAATGTTTTAATGTAAATTAATAATAGTCCTTTCCTTTTTAATGCATATTCTAAATATTTATTTTCTCAGAAATATAACTTACGGATATATAAATGAAAAATTATTTACAGATTTAGAAGTCCCTGCCCCTGGTCAAAATGAAACACCCTCAATATCAGATCATGAGCTACTGCCTCAGCCGAAATTGCAGTTGTTGCTGAAGGGTCCAAATATGCCTGGAATTCCTGATGTAGAAATCGAATTGAATGATCGATGTTGGACAATATTTAGAGCAGTACAAGAATTGATGCAAGTGACTGAATTTAATTCCAAACAAGAAAAAGTTAGAAGGATTTGGGAACCCACATATTTGTAAGTAAATAATCGAGTTAAAAACTAATCATTATTTTCTTATTTTTTATATATTCTGCTGGTTTATTCAATAATTTTTATATATTTTTATGCATTTACACTTTAAGTAATGTTTTAAATGTTTGCCATCTGGATGAATACTAGCCACACTATATCTTAATAGTTTTCTTAGCATTTGCCTTCGTATTGGTATAATATCTATGCACCATAAAGACAACTATAAAACACGTAGAGGAGGGACAAAAATAATTATATTAAAAACATATGTGTTCAACTAGAGGAACATGCTAACCGCCAAGAATCTAGAAAACTTTTCTCACAAGTCAAGTATCTAGCGAGAGTATTAAAAAACCGCAGACACAGATCATCAAAGATAATACGAGTAGTGGAAAGACCATAACGAACCCAGACGGTATCGCAGAGGTGTGGAAACAATATTGCGAAATACTATTCTTTAACAACGACCCAGACAATAATACAGAGAAAAGAAGTTATGAAAAAGAACCTCAAATATTGAAATTAGAAAGTGAGGCGGCAATTAAAAAGCAAAAAATTCAGAAAAGCATAAGGAGAAGATGGAATAACAGCTGAAACATTCAAAGAAATGGAAGAATTACGTACAGAAGTAATGCTTACAATTTGCAATGAGATCGGGAATACCGGAAAGTGGCCAAATACTGGGGTAAACTCACGTTTATTTCTATGTATAAAAAAGGTTCACTGATAGATTGCAGTAAATATCGTACAATAGCATTGATATCACACGCGAGCAAAGTGCTTCTAACCATCATCAATGAGAGACTTAAATCAATTCCCTTACCACAAATTCCCCAACAATGCGGATTCGTCCCAGGTAGAGGAACAAGAGAACATATTCTTAATATTCGTCAAAATATCGAAAAATCTCGAGAGTTTACATAGAAACATATTTATGCTTTGTTGACTATTCCAAGGTCTTGAATGTCGTAAAATGGGATAAAATATGGCATATACTTAGAGAAATGGGTACGCCAGAACATCTAATCTATTTATTACAAAAACTATATATATATATATATATATATATATATATATATATATATATATATATATATATATATATAATACTGCTTACGTAAGAGGTAATAATGTGTCTTTTTAAATCTAGAAAATTTAAAATGTAGAGCTCGACAGGGATGCATAATATCCCCCCATAATATTTTTAGTTGGTCTTCTGTTTCTGCTAATACTACGGTGTCATCGGCATATCTTATATTGTTAATGGTGATTCCATTGACTCTAGCACCTTAAGGGCGATATTCAAGAGAAGCTCTAATTATGTGTTCGGCATATACATTAAATAATAGGGGGGGGTGACAAAATGTACCCTTTACGCACTTCTCGTTCTATGTTGATGTGCTTGGTGTTTCCGTTCTCTGTTCCAACGCATCCTTTGTGGTTCCACTTATGATAGCTATGTCGTGTCCATCCAACCCTACTTCTTTTAGCACCTCAATCAATTTTCCGTATTTGATGCGGTTGAAGGTCTTTCTATAATCGACAAAGCACACATATAGCCGTTGTTTAACCTCAAGATATTTTTCTGCCATCAGTGTCAATCCCATAATTGCTTGTCTAGTGCCTGTACCCTTTCTAAAACCATATTGAGAACGATTCAGGTATTCTTCACACTTATTGTAAATTCGGTTATAAATTATTCGCATAAAAATCTTAGCGGCATGACTCATTAGTAGACTTCGGCAAATATGCAAATAAAAATGTAGAAAATATGCGCATAAATATGCACGTGTTTACCCGAAAATATGCAAATATTTTACAAAATATGCATACAAATAAATAAAAAAATCGTAAAATAGTAACAATTTTATTAAAAAAAAAGTGTACATAACTAAATATTTCCTACTATTCATTAAGATTTACATTTATTTTAAGTAACTACATCATTTTTAAGTATGAATAAACTTATTTAGAATTATGGTAACAATAAATGACCAAGTGGTGTTCAAAATTTTCTAACAAAAACTTGTGGCTTCTGTCTGAGTACATATATTTATATATGGAAAAACTTCGTTCAACATCAACTGTTGTAACGGGAGCATTTTTCAAACTAACCAAACATTTGGTTCTAAATTAATTGTTTCCGAAATATTTCCAGCTAGAACACTGACTATTTCAGAAAGAATATGGTAACCTTTATTTTTTTCCATAGTAGCTTCAAATTTTTTTAAAATATCTTTTCCAATATTACCTCTAACGTTTCCGACAACATGACGCAAATTCTTTTATTAATGCTGTACTTTCGAACAATGACAGTTTTGGTGATTCTAACTGAGTAATTGTTTTTTTGAACAAAACTAAATTTGATTTTATAAATGAAAGTTCTTGTTGAAGCAAGTTACTCTGAAAAGTTTGTTCTTGAAAACTTTCATATGTTAACGTATCAATTATGTTCTTTATTTTAACAAAATGATCTGCATAAAAATTAGCTGCTTCTAACCATGTTCCCCATCGCGTTATAAATAGGTTGTGGTGGAAGAGGAATGTTAGGTAGCATTTCTTTATAAAGTTGAATTCTTATAGGAGATTTAAGAAATACTTTTTTGACACTGGATATCATGGTATTTACAAGAGGAAACTTTCTTCGTATTTCCTCTGCAACTCTGTTTAATCCATGCGCTACACAAGTAACATGTATTAAATCTGGGAAAAATATTTTTAAATTTTGTCCTGCTTTCACATATAAGGAGCAGCATCCGATAAAATAAGCAGTAATTTATTAGAAGGAATAGTTTGTCGGAAGAAAAAAGTTGCTAATGTTTCTTTATAAAACGCGAAATTGTTAAAGCATTTGTTTTCTCAAGTTGCTGGCATGAAATAAGATGAGATTTTGGTAAGGTATCTTCTTTAAGAACACCAATCAATAAATGAGCAATATACTTTCCTGAGGAATCAGTGGTTTCGTCTACAGATATGTAAAAATAATTATCTGCAATTTCTTCCTTAATATTAATTAACACCGACGAGTATAGCCCGGTCACATTATTTCTTCTTAGAGACCGATCACTTGGAACACTTGGAAGTTTGCAATATTTTTTTAGAAACGAACTAAAATTTACATTTGCTAATTTTGAAAGCGGTAAAGAAAGAAAGTTTCTTGCTCATCTAATATTTTTGAAGTAGATTGGAAACATTTAGCCATTGAAGTTTGATGTTTTTCCTCCTATTTTTCCTTTTTTTTTTTTTCAATGTGTGAAGCAGTTCTCACATGTTGGTCTATCTGAAATTTCTTCTCACATGCTATCTATAAATAAAAATAAAAACCTTTATTTTAACCCACCTTTAAAATATAAAAATATACAAGGTGTTTTTGGTTAATCAAATAACTGGTTTGGAAAAAAAACACTCGCTAAGTGTTTTAAATACAGTATTAATCCACAAATAGTTTTTGTTACTAACCATTAGTACATCATATAACTTATTTTAAAATTCAACAAAAGTTTTTTTTTTTGTTAATTCAATTACAATAAAAATAATTGTGTTTTAGAATAGCTGACTTCATAAAAAAAAGTAAAGGTGAGAAATTTTTCTAAATACACACCATTGTATTGTACCATGGACAATTTTTTCTCACTAAAGGAAGCTATTTTTCATTTAAAAACAACCTACGAGTACTAAATTTCAAGTAAATACGTTTATTGGTTTTAAAGTTATTGTTGTTATTAACTAAAAGAATTTAATTTTTTTTAATTTTAACACCCTGTATCTCGAAAAGTAAATAAGTTTGACCCCTCATTAACTATATCGTTTTGTTCAATTTTTCGAGAAGTATCTACAGTCAAACGTTGTAAGTGTCATTTGGAAACGCCCTGTATGTATAAAATATTAGATATTTAATAGAAAATATTAGATACTTACAATTTTGCCACAGACTGAACAGTAGATTTTTCCCATATCCATAGACAGCTCTTTATAAGGTTTAATCCAAGTTGAAGCACTGGTTGTTTTAGGCATTATAAAATCACAATCTTCCTTTTTGTTACGCACAACGAGTGTTTACGCTTTGAATATCAAAACAAAAATGATTTACAAATCTGAGCATCAAATTAGAAATGTTTAGGTACCTAATTCAATAAACTGGGAGATTTTGGAAAATCCCTAAATTAGGAACAAAACTATTAGCCGTTTACCTGCTGTTAAGATACAATAAATTGTAGATAGATTTGGGGATTAGATCATAAAATGCAAATGAGCGAACCCTTAGCGATTATCCAATAACTGAATGCCTCAGTGACCGAGACTTTCTAAGAATGTTGAGGGCTACTTAAATTGATCTTCTTTGAAATTGTAAATGTTTTGTACTTCTAGAGATTACGTACTTAGATCATTTCTTGATTAAAATGACTACAAAATTTTATACAAGAATTGAAATAAATTGGTATGTTTAAAAATTTTCAAATACAGTATAAAAATCTGAACTTTTATGCACTTTATGCAAACTTTTATACAAATATGCCAAAATATGAAATATTTGCATAAAATATGCAGAATATGCAAAATATGCAATATGCATATTTGCCGAAGTCTACTCATTAGGGATACAGTTCAAGTCGTCACATTTCCTTGCTTTTTGTTTTTTTTTTAGGAAGAGCTATATATGAGGATGTTAGCCAGTCATGCGGTATTATGCCATGTTCATATATAATGTTGCAGAGGCAACATTGTGTTGTATCTATTTGTGGGGGCGCTTCTGTTCTTTGATCACCAAACAAATCTTTAAGATATTGCTCCCATATTTCTTTCTGTTTTTCAGGGTCTAATTACATTTGGTTTTTCTTGTTTGTTACAATCGATAAGTGTGTGGCTTTCAATATTCCAGCTACTTCTTTAACCTTTCTGTCTCAGTTGTAACTTCGTAGATTAGTGCATTTTCCTTTGAAACGCTGTAAAGTGTCAATTTCCGAATTATCGCAAATATTATGAACAATATTATATATTTTACGTCAGATTGATAGATATTGGACGAAAAATACTTTTTAAATCTTGACGGGCAAAATTATTGGGGCCATAAACGGACACCCAAAAATACAGGTGATTTTTCAGTCAGACACTACGAAGAAAGTTTGTCACAAAATCAAAAATGATTTTGCGAAGAATTACATTTAACATATTACAGGTGTCCAACCTGATGAATGCCCCAATTTGTCAGTCAATATTTTTCTTGTATTTTCTACTTACTATATTCCCAAAAGATATGGTGTTCATATTTATGATAAAGTACCAAATTGGCGCCTTTTAGAGCTTCTCAAAGGAAAACGTCCCGTTTTCAGACTTCCCGGCCATAAGAAATTTGTCCGTCGCTGCCGTTTTAAGTAATTCAACGAATTTACAACTTTTGTTCTTCATATTCTACTATTTTTAAATCGATGTACTATATAACTAATAATGATAGTATTCTCGTGCAGCGAGAATGGCAGCTATTCATGTTTTTATATATGTATATGACACCCCAAATAGATGCCATGACCAATTAAAGTAGGAAATTGGTGCTTCACAGCATGTGTCTGAACTCAGTTTTAGTCTTCAACTATTATTTTTCCTTCCATTAACTGTTTTTATATGGTATGATTCTGCCATGCGATATATTTAAAAAAGTGGTAAATTATGTAGTATTTGTTTTTTATGTAATACAGTTCTTCTAATAGAGAGGCATTTGCTATTGTGTGTATATATAACTAAATATTGTTTTTGTTTTTAGAATCATATATAAGGAATTGAAAGACGATGGAAGTTACGACATAGAGGAAGGCAGAGCTACTCCAGTAGCGACCCAGTTTTCTCGTAGTGGAAGTAGTTCCATCGCTGGTACCACTTTATCACCGAGTACACCAGTACCTGGCACTCCTTCGGTATCAAATTGTACAGTTGAAGATGTATTACAGCTTCTAAGACACCTATTCGTCATTACAACCTCAAAAGAGAATGATCTCAAAATACTGGATAATGCCGATATACCAGCAGATGAATATTCCAGCAAGAAAATCACCAACAAACTTTTACAACAAATCCAAGATCCGCTAGTTTTGTCCAGCTCTAGTTTGCCTGCATGGTAAGTTTTTTTAATATATTTTGAAATGTTTATTTTTTATTATATAAATATTTTTAACAAACTACAACTAATTTAAAAATACCGATTGTTAACATAAATTTAAACTATAGAAATCATTACTTCCAAAATAAAGTCAAACAAGCATTAGATATCAAATACATTGGATTAAAGTAAGAAGAATTGTAAAGTAACATCAAAATGTTAAAGAAACGAAGATTTGGTTGACGAAGAATGTAGATCTACATTCATAACCTAATCTATCCAACACTCTTGCCGGTCTTGTGCAGCACCCCAATCTTAGGGCGAGCGCCCACCAAAGTGGCGTGGCAAGTAGCACGTAGCAAGTAGCACGCGTCTAGCATGTTTCTTAAAAGGTAACAATGAAAACAAATGATTAGAATGAATGACGTCGCTGTCATTTTGGTGTACGCTAAATCATTTCTTTTTCATTGGTTACATTTTAAGAAACATGCTAGGACGCGTGCTACTTGCTACGTGCCACGCCACTTTGGTGGGCGCTCTCACTTACGTAGATCATTCGTTACTGCATCCTTCATCTTTATCTTGGGTAACCAACTGACCTGCCATCGGGCCTTTTCAAGAAAGTTCTATTTAGTAGTCTTTCGTCATTAAATCTCGCTGTTTTTATACATGTCCTGTCAGTACTTGTCCTGCTATCTTATCCGATTTGTCTTAATATATCGTATTATGTTTTCTTCTCCACAAAGTGCTTGGAGTTCCTGATTATGTCTTCGTCTCCACTCTCCTGCTATCTCGTTTCTACCAGGCCCAAAGATCGCCCCGAGGATCTTTCGATCTAAGACTAATAATTTTGTTGTTTCACACTGGTTCAGTGTCCACGTCTCTCTTCCATACGTTATAATGGTCGAATCACTGTTTTATGGCTCTTCCTTTTAGAAAATAATTAATATACTGCCTTCCGATATCTCCAACTACTTTCATGAATCACGCAAGTTCAATTTATGATCGGCCAAAGTGATGTTATGGACTTTTCAATGTTTTCCGAGACAACAGCCGAATTCGATCAACCAGAGTGTTCAAGATCATTTGTGTCTATACAACTTCATTTAATACGAACTTATTACCACTTAATTATTGTTTCTCATAAAGCTGAGTTCTAATTACAGTTACTACGCTTTTACTTTGCTTGAACAGTATGTTTCTCCATCAGAAAGCAATAAGTTTTACATTAGAAACAGTAATGTACCTAAAAAAATCCACATCAATTTTGAAATTAAAATTATAGTGAGAAACCTAATCATATGATTTTTGTTAATTGTAACTGTGAATAAAGACACATTTTTCCAAAAACATAAAGATCTTAAATGTGTCTTATGGAAAAATACTAGAAAGAATATAGCATGGAAACTAAACATGTGTATGGCAATTATAGTATTAAGAAAAAAAATATAATGTTCCTATAAATAAATAGCGAAAACTATATAAACGTTTATACTCTCTGTTTCGTTACACCTAAGATTGTTATTCTCGAGCTAATGTAACAGAAATGAGGTGGAAAACCTTTTGCACCCTAAATCTGTTATTTTACTTACAGTGTTTAGTATGTGTACATAAAATCGTCATGGTAACTGCAATAGGTCAGATGTCAAAAGCATCAAAGGCTAAACAAACACAAATTCTATTTAAACACAAAAATACACAAAGATACAAAAACAAACATGCAAGGTTTGTCGTGAGTCGTTTATGACGGCAACTAGGAATTAAATTTTAAGGCTGTTTTAGCAGTTACAGCACACTGCGATTTGAAATGGGCGTATCACTTATTTTTCTACACTGCTTACGCCAGACCATGATACTATGAACTAAAGATAAACCCACGCGCACGCGATAAGTCGTGTGACGTCACTTGGCGACAAATGTCACCAGAAATGTGCTGTGGTATATGGAGTTTTGTCAGATTTAGTATTATTTTATAATTTATCATGTACGTTGACATCGGTTTACTGGGTAAACTATCTTTCCCAAGGAGGTTTACTTAAAACCATATCCAGATTTTCTAATTAAATATAATGAACTGAACCATATTTTTAACAATTTTAACAAAGGGTCATTAAAATTAACCAAGAATTATTTAAAATCGCTAATGGATTTAGCTGTGTTCAGATGTAATGTTAGTAAACGTAAGTTCAGATTACAAACATCTTTTTTTAGGTGTAAATTATATTTTAAAATTAGAAAATTGAATAGATATTGTAAAGAATCATCCAAAGTTAAGAAGAAGAAATATTAAAATTTGTAAAATAAATTGTTAAATAAAACTTATAAATTATTATTATTATTATAATTATATATATATATATATATAATTATTACAGTGTACGGGGCCTGCGTAGCGCAAGCGGTAGTGTGCTTGCCTCGCATGCCGGTGGTCGTGAGTTCGAATCCTACCGCCGGCAAGAACAACTAGGCATTTTTAAATGTCTATAGGCCCCAGGTCGACTCAGCCTGAATAAAATGAGTACCTTGGGTAAAACCAGGGGTAATAATAGGCGGTTGAAGCGTAGCACTGGCCATGTTACCTTCCTTGTATACCGTAGGCCCTAGATATAGCAGGACTACCCTGCTATACTCCCAAAGCCGCGTGCGGTATAAAACGGGAGACTATTATTATTACTTTATTTAATCAGTTGTATTAAATTTTTATTTTAATAAATCAATCCATTGTATATAAATTTCCATTTCCAAAAGGATGTTTACTTCCCACTTTTTTATATAATTTTATGATCTATTTAAATTCTAATAATTTACATTGCTAGGCTAACAGAGATGTATATATAACATATTTTTAAGTTTTAATTGCAGATATTTTACCCAACATCCCTAAATATTCTAAATATTTAAAAAAAAAACTCTCTTTCTATATATGTTTTACCGACTGTGATGATAAAGGTGACGTCATGCGTGTCGACGTACAAAATTCTATTGCGAAGTGGGTTTATCTTGGAAGTCTTAGTATCATGACGCCAGACCATCTTTACTCAGTACTTTTACCATTCAAATTAGTTTTAACACGAACTAACTGACCGTACATTTATGAGATTTGACGCCACGAAGGCGATAAGGATAAAACTAAGCGCCAATGATGAGTAACACGTTTCACTATTAGATTTTAGTATTTTTTAGCAATTTTCTTTAAAGTTGGAACACGCTTTTCTCGATTATTACTGGACACAGAAGTGTGAAAAAAAAATCAACGAGTACAGAAAAAAACTCTTTCAAGTGATGGGCGTAAAAAGTTTGGTTATAATAGAAAGTTAAACATTATAATCCAATTTTCAACAAAAGTTTCAAAAAAATAAAAAAAGCCAAATTTCGAGACATTTTGTCGGTAAATAACAGAGAAAACACTGTCACTAGGTTTTGGTGCACCGATAAAACAGCCTTAAGTAAAGACTCCCATATTGAATATTTTCTATTTACGTGTGAAACTAGATGCAATTGCCTAGGTGCTGAATTAAAACAACATACGTCCCCGTTTAAAATTCTAACTTGCCTGTGTCTGACAGAGATGTTACTCTAAATGTGCCTCGAGTATGATTTCAGTCATCGGACAAAATCCGTGAAATGAACTGTACCAAACCAACGTAGACATTTCTGTTGTATCAGTTCAATGTTTGTAGCTCTCTATTGCTCTTTTGTATTGTCGATACTGTATAAATGCTTCATTAAAATTTAATGATTATAACTTTATCACATTTAGCTTGTTGGCATACATTAAGACTATGTAATTTATTATGTTTTAGGTGTGAAGAACTAAACCATTCATGTCCTTTCCTGTTTCCATTTGAAACGAGGCAGCTATACTTTAATTGTACCGCTTTTGGTGCATCCCGAAGCATAGTCTGGTTGCAGACGCAAAGGGATGTTACAATGGAAAGGCAAAGAACGCCCGGTTTGTCTCCAAGAAGGGACGATCCTCATGAGTTCAGAGTGGGGAGGTTAAAGCACGAAAGGGTGAAAGTTCCTAGAGGAGAGCAGTTGCTGGAATGGGCAATGCAAGTGATGAAAATTCATGCTGCTAGAAAGTCCATTTTGGAAGTTGAATTCGCTGAAGAGGAAGGAACAGGTAACTATAATTGTTTACTTAATTTTTCAGTGTACGTAAATCTTTCAGCTGGACATAAGTAATATACATTGAGGTAGTTGTGGCAACTGCGCTTTCTTAAGCCCACTGCTGCCGTCAAGGCCACCTATTGGAAAATCATACAATTCTAGTGGCCTGGTTATTTCATTTTTTTTTTATTTTATAGAAATTAATTTTCATCATTATGTCTCTGTCAGTCCTTTTGTCATTCTGTGAATTTATTAATTACTCGCTCTTACCTTACTATTATGGGAATATAATGTAATTTTATTTACTATAAATGATTCATGTTATCTAAAAACTGCTATCGACAAGTAAAGATCTGCACGGCGAAGATAGTACTACCATGAAATGCATACATGTCATTGTATTACATTTTTGTTTATTATTGAAAATTAAATGATCTGGATAATATTTTTTATAGGAATTGCATAACCGGTAAATGATAAATCAATTTGATTTATTTTAGGTTTAGGTCCAACACTCGAATTTTATGCACTGGTAGCCGCAGAACTACAGAGGAGAGATTTAGGCATGTGGATTTGTGACGACGAAGCTATAAGCCTAAACGAACCGGTAGACTTGGGAGAAGGAATGAAACCTCCTGGATACTATGTCCGTAGAGCTTCAGGTCTCTTCCCTGCCCCTCTACTTCAGAATTCTGACGTATGTGATAAAGCTGTTAAGTATTTCTACTTTCTGGGTGTATTCTTAGCTAAGGTTTGTATTTTATTTTAATATATATTGAAAATTTAATCTGAATTCTAAATACTGGCCAAAACTGCGTGAATTAATTAGTCAGGAAAAGAGAGTTCATTTTATAATTCTGATGTAAAACTTGCTATATATTTCTGCTTTATGTAGATATCTAAAAATAATTTTAATTTTAGGTATTACAAGATAATCGTCTGGTTGATTTGCCTCTGAGCAGTAGCTTCTTAAAACTGATGTGTCATGGTGAAATACAAAACACAGTAAATGAACGCATTGGATTTGCTGGAGTTAAGAAAACGGTGGAAGAAGATATAATGACATCGAGTTTTATTTCCGAAGAAAGTGAGAAAGAGTTAGAACTCGATCCTCCAAAGATAATTATGGAAGAAAAGAGGCCTTGGTATTATAATATTTTAGGAGAAGAAGACTTGTATGATATAGATCCTATTAGAGCTAGTTTCCTGAAACAGATTAGAGAAATTATCAAACAAAAGCAAAAAATTCTTCAAGATCACACTTTGAGTCCAGAACAAAGAAGTCATCAGGTCCAGAATTTATGTTTAAGTCATTCCTCTGGGCCCGTGCTTTTAGAAGATCTTGCTTTGACGTTTACATATTTACCCAGTTCCAGTATATATGGATTTTCGGCTGTAGATTTAGTTCCTAATGGTGCTGATATAGAAGTTAATATAGATAATGTAGAGGAGTATGCAGAATTGACAACGACGTTCTGGTTAGATAAAGGTATAGCTAGGCAGTTAGAAGCGTTCCACAAGGGATTTTCTTTAGTTTTCCCAATTGAAAAATTGGCTGCATTCAGTCCAGATGAGGTGCGTGTTATGCTATGTGGTGATCAGAATCCCGAATGGACTATGGAAGATCTTCTTAATTATACTGAACCCAAACTTGGTTACACCAAAGATAGGTAAGTTATTTTATTTAGATTTGAAGTTATTAAGACAATATGCGCAAATTTTGAGAACATCCGATTCAAATCCAAAGGTCAAAGTACGCCTCAAATAGAGAATCCATCTGGGTGTATCTTTTAATTTTTTTAGTGAACAGTTCCCGAGATAATCGAAAAATCCACTTAGTTCGTTAACCTAAAAAAATTGTCAAAGCGAAATTTGAATATTATGTTTATAATATGGGATTAAGCCACATCAAACATCATAAAAACATCTAAAAACATCAAATGAATCACTTATTTGAGAAACCCCATAAATCACAAAACTATAACTTTCGAAAATCAAGAAAAAGCTGTGTGAGGAAAACACGAAGATTTCTACATCTTAAAAACTGACCTAATTTAATGTATACATTGTTTCTTGACTTTTTTACTCCAATATTACAATATTGTGTTATATTATTATATAACACAATATTAAGTTCGTTTTGTGATTATATATCATTTAAAATATTGCATATTCACCACTATTATCATCACGTAAACAAAAACATAAATTAGCTGGATAATATTAAAATTTATTCATTTATTGAAACTATTCTCAAGAAACTCAAGCTAAATGCTAGCAAAAAGTTTAAGTTGGTTGCCTACGTTTGGCGCAACTTAACGATATAAACTAAATTAGCCTAACTTTTTTTATAAAATATATATTTTTTTATATATAATAGAAACTTACTTTCTTCATACATGCGATAAATTTCTAAGCGAATTAAATTTTTGACGCTGTTATGATTTGATTAAGTCGTTAATTTCCTTTCGCGACTTTTTTTCTTTAAAGTGAGGGTTTTATTAGGTCCAACTTTATATTTACGCATACTTTTTTCTGCGACTTTCATACATTTGTATGTTAACTGAAATGCTTTTGTTATTAAGAACATCTGTAACATTTACCTCGATGAATACAGTTTAATGATCAACTTATTTAGGTGAAACCTTATTTAGTTTTATTTGGGTGAAACATCAAGGCCATTAAATGTTAGAATAAGTGAACATCAGTCTTATATTAAAAATAGAGAATTTGATAGATCTCAAATATGTAAACATGCATGGGATAATGAACATAGGGTTCTATGGAATGATTCAAATATAGTTCTAAAAGAAACGGATGGTAAAAAGAGAAAAATCAAAGAAGCGGCTCTAATTATGATAAATGACACCAATTGTGTCGCAAATTCCTCGGCAGAATGCAGTAAGATCTGGTACATCATTTATGTTTTCTAAATAACAAACATATAAAATCAGAATTTGGTGTTTATTGAAAGTAAACTAAATGCACGACCAAATACTTATCATGTCGTGATAGTATTATGTTTTCCCCTCATAATTTACTATGGAATCACTAACAGGAGAATTTTACTGTCATCATGACATGTGTTTATCCTTTTAAAGACGAGTTACATGCTATGATTTTTTCTGACGGAAATTCTCAAGTTAAAGTTGATTTTATGTAGTCGAATGAACTATGTTACAAGTAAAGTCGTCCCAGGAGCACAACTCAACAATATTGGCAATATCATTTTAAAGTCGTCTACTTTAAAATGTATAAAGTATGTCTGAATTGTCAATATAAATGAGTCAGATAAAATTAAATTGTTAAAAGAATTTTTCACTAAGTAACAAAAAAACAAAATTTGTGTAATTTAGTAATGTTTGTATTTTGAGAACGATTTCCGAAGTGGAAATTGAAACGTCAATAAACGTATTTTAACCTTTAATTGTGGCTTATTCCCATTTAAATAGCAATGACTTTAAAATGCCACAAGAAAATAACTTCAGAACAATAATAGAAAAACAGATTCCAAATACGCTTTTCACCTTCTAGATCATAATAATTCTTTTAATGGCCAATTTCAAATTGTTCACATCGAAAATAAAGGCCTTAAGCTATCTTTGTTAGAATCTACGGAAATTAACAAATTAAAAAACACAAGACATAATTCTGAATGACCAACTTAAGGCAAACAGTTCTCCCCTCTTCAACCTATTTCGTTAATGACTATAAAGTGTAAACGCATCCCAAAAATAGATTACTTGACAAAGGCACTCTGCCGAAACAGCTGCAGTGATAAGATTTTGTAATAAACTTCAAAAGCGTATGGATAAATGCTACATTTGGTCAGTCCTCTTATACGGTGTCGAAGCATGGACATTAAAAATATCCACCATTAATCGTCTGGAGGCCTTTGAAATGTGGCAGTCCTTGAGAGAGCAAATGCTGCTCGCGAGCTGCTTGATAACATCAAATGTAGAAAGATGGCCTATTTTGGACACGTAGTAAGGGGAGACCGATATAATATTCTTCAACTTATTATGATGGGTAAAATCGAAGGACGCAGAGGAATTGGTAGAAAGCAGGCCTCTTGGTTGAATAATATCAGAGAGTGGACAGGAATAAAGAAAGCTGAGCAACTCTTTAGAATATCTCGAGACAGAAACAGTTTCGCCATGTTAATCGCCAACGTCAAGGGGACTTGATAGGGTACGTTAAGAAGAAGAATAAATTTTGTAGAAGTTTTGAAAACAAAATTTTTAGCTTAATTACTATTTAACTGGGAATAAGCCACAATTAAAGATAAAAATACGTTTATTGACGTTTCAATTTTCACTTCGGAAATCGTTCTCAAAATACAAATATATACAAATATTTTTATCTTTAATTGTGGCTTATTCCCAGTTAAATAGTAATTAATTTAAAATGCCACAAGAAAATAGCTTCAGAACAAAATTTTTAGCGTTTTATTGTTATATAAAAGTATTATTTTAAATTTACCTAAGATGAACAGAGAATAATCTGTGTAAAAATTGATAGCGCATATATTTATTAGAGGCAACTGACGCTGAACAGACGGGACCTTAAAATATTTTATTGTTTCAAATCTTGAACACTTTTCTAAATATAATGGGATAAATGGTGAATGTCTTATTTATTTCAAAAACATGAATTTTTTATTATATTCATATGGGATGAAAGATGCTACAATATATTTTTTTATTTTTCAGTCCTGGTTTCCTTCGATTTGTCAATGTGCTTGTAAATATGTCGCCCGAAGAGAGAAAAGCCTTTTTGCAATTTACAACTGGTTGCAGTTCACTTCCCCCAGGAGGTTTAGCCAATCTCTACCCGAGATTAACGATAGTCCGCAAAGTGGATGCTGGCGAGGGCTCCTATCCTTCAGTAAATACCTGCGTTCATTATTTGAAACTACCTGATTACCCCACCGAAGAAATTTTACGACAGAGGTTATTAGCAGCTACTAAAGAAAAGGGTTTTCACTTGAATTAAACATGTCACACAGAGCAACTTTTATCACGTTGATTTGTCTGAAGACAGCACTCAGTTCTATGCATATACAAACAAGCTTGATTGCTTTACTACGAACTAAAATCTTACTTGTGCTGGTTGGGACAGTCAACAATACGGTTTAAATTAACTTTGTATTATTTCTTTAAGCTACTATTATGTATTTTTAAAAGAAAATGAAACTTATTTAAAAAAATGTACTGATAATTTTTGTAATTGTACCCATAAACCGATAGGACATTTTTTGAGTGTACTTTCTGAAAGTATGAAAAAGTATTAGCTGCTCCTGTTGAAAACATCGAGTTGCTGAATGATTTTAAGGTGATAATATATTTTAATCGTGACCAAATTATGGTGGAAATTTGATGTGTTTACTAAATGTGTGCAGAAGAAGTTATTGTCGACAGTTCACTTGAAGTTTTAACAATAAATATTTTCTTTGTATTTAATTCTACATTGTTATGCACAAAAAGCAAGTTAAAGCCGAATCAGTTACCAAAGTATGAAACTGGTCATGTCATTAACCAATTCCAATTAACTACGAAATTCGTTAAAGGGCGGTTCCAAAGATATTATGCAATAAAACTGCTCTGAATCAATGCAGTGCATAAATTTCTGTATAGTAGATGAGCATATTACCAATATATTTTCCAAGTTAAGTGTGAATACCAGTTTGATTTACAAAATTTGCAATAGAACACTTGACCTTGCACCGTACATTATAGTACAGCTTTAATTTATTGTATATCTAAATAACCTATCGTGGTTCATTTCAAAATGAATTTTTATAATTGTTTAGATTGTCTTCGATCATTAACATGTCGAAGAAGTTAAACAAGCATTATTTATTAAATTCCCACATTACATCAAGAAGTATCGTTGAACCGCCTTTCTTTGATTTTCTTCTCTTGTGAATTTTGTTATTTCTCGAAAACCTTACTTCAGTTTAATGTTTTTTTTTTTCTTTTTAGCCTTTTTACATTCCAGTAACCAGTAGCTGTAGAACCTGTAGTTCTGGTGCGCAAATATAATCTAGATTCAGGTTTTTTATCTCTCATTTGTTTCATTTGCTTCTTTGACCAGCAAATCTCACGATCTTTGAATATCACTGAAATATAGATTATAATACATGACATGTTTTACCAGACTGTGGTCCCTGCATGTTTTACGAACTAACTTACCAAACTGAGTAATGTGTTTTTTACAATTGATTGCAATGAAAACCAAATAATATTGAAATATTCACAGATTTTATATCTATGAAAAATTTTAATGAACAGTTTGTTACAAATATTAATAATTCTACATTGTTATCATGCAAGTGGGCGCTGGACGTAATTTATGCATAATATTAAAATGAGAAATAAATCACTTTACAGTTAAAGAATAGGTAAATTTATGTACTAAGAATAATTTTAAAAACACTTCAAACGTTAAAAATGGTAGCTGCTTATCTCCTGATAATGTTCAAGCCTATTATTAAATTTGTGAGTCACTCTGTCCAATACTTCTCGACGTATTAGTTCACATTCATAAATAATTATTTTTCTCAAATCCAGCGTGTTGGTCGCCTAATGTAAACACGTGATTTTAGATAACCCAAAGTAAATAAATCCAACGGGCTAAGGTCTGGGAAACGAGCAGGCCATTTATGAATCCTTTACTTCCAATCCATCCAAAATCAAAGAATTTTGTGCTAACCTGCCATTTTGTTAAAGTGTAGGAATAATTTGATTATTTAGTAAATCAAAATACTTGTCACCAGCTAAGTTTCCGTTTATGAAAAATAGTCCTAAAAGCCTATTTCTGACAATTCCTATTCAAACATTTAACTTTTTTGGATGCTGTGTATGTGCTTTATAAATCCAATGAGGATTCTCTTTAGACCAAAACCTACAGTTATGATGGTTAACTGTTGCATTTAAACAAAAAGTTGTCTCATCGGAAAACACTACATTAGCTGCAAATTGTTAGTCATTCTAAATCTCCTATCAGTCGCTCGCAAAAATATCTGTCTGCTAAAATCATCGTCTGAAAAATCATCAACCAAGTGTATCTTATAGGGTAATATTCTTCGATACTTTCTTTACAGAATATAAACAAAGTATGCTATAGTGCCAAATTTGTAATGGAAGTTTAAGGGATTCTTCTAAATCTTCTTCTTCATTTTGTTTTGGTTCGCTGTTTTTCGGTTTTTGGCAAATGTTTGACCATTCCAGTTGTATTAAAACGCTGCAATGTTTTAGTAACCGTAAAATGTGATATGGGATTTATTTCAGGATGTAAGTCATTAAAAATATTACACACACTTCTTGATTAATTCCAACAACATTACCATAACCAATCATTAATATTAACCATTTTTAATCTACAACTTATTTTTGTGAGTTGGTTTGACAATAGGGACCTACTATATAGTACTCGTTTATTTCTTGCTACATCGTTTTGATGCAAAAAAATGTTGAAACACGTGTTTCCTTTTTTAGTTCTCACGAGGCTGTCATTGGTCTTAATAAATAACTTTATCTATTCATTAACTTTCAAGCGATTTATTTCGTTTTAACAATTCTTTTCTATCAAATTTGATACGCATGAATTAGGAATAACAAGTTCTTTTAAAATCTGCAAAAAATATACAGGGTTTAACATTTAAATTAAATAAGTTAAGGGTGTTTCCGGTAAAACCGGAAATAGAGTAGTAGTGACAACAAATATGGCATGCATGATGCATTATGTGTCATTCTACTTGAATGCAAAGTTCGTAAATATAGTCTTTTTCGTGTTAAAGATATTTATTAATTCCGTAGTTTATTCAAACGCTGTATATTCCTAAAATTGGGACGCTTTTTAGTCTTTAATTCAATAACGTTTAAGGAAAGTGGATGTAATGACATTATTTATCCATTTAAAATTGGGTATACTTTTCTTTAAATGTAGAATTACAAAAGTATTAATATTGAAGTGTTGTTAAAACTTTTAAGGTGTCTGTCGATACAAGATCACCTGATTTAAATATTAACAATTTTGGAACATTTCATAGATTCTTATATTACGTTACCGTTTTAAAATTACTCGTTTTCTAAAAATATTTAACTGCCAAAAATGATTTTTTTATTGTACAAAGGAAACCGTGGATTTGTAAAATAATTATATGCTTTTGTAGGAAAGTTATGTAATAAAACGAAGGTGAATAAATACTGCAGTAAGCTTTAATGCCACAAGCTTTTTACTAGACATGATGCATTGTTACATAATGAGAGAAATTAATAAAATATATCACTTGATTGTCAGAGCGCTTTTAAAAGGGACGAGTAATAAAAATAATAGTCACTTGCCGTATAATTTTGACCAAAAGCTACTTTATATTGTGCTAATTCAATAATGTATATTCTGAGAAGTGTGCTCCAATATTTTTGTTTTTTTTGCAGTTTTTTTTTAATGTTGATAATCGTCATTATTTTTATTTCTCTCTTTTTCATTTAATATAAGTAACCTGTTGCTCTGTTTTCATTAAGGAACATAATAGGGGAGTGTACCGTACTTTGGGACGATTTTTCCTTCTTTTGCTGCTTATTGTTAAGTTTAAGATAAACTTAACTCATTTCTAAGCTTGTAGTAAGTTTGATTACCTAGGTAAAATTGTAGGAGACTTATTTGTACGTCATTTTTTAGTCAAATTAGTTTTTATTTTTTACCTATAACATGACGCTCAAAAGTACAATAATGTATTTACCTTTCGTAATATTGAATTGTATTTTGGAGCATTTTGCAGTAATACTAAATATATGAGACAGATCCAAACTTATATGAAATTAACGTTTATTTTGAACCAAATATTCCCGGAACAAACTAATATACATTTTAATATTCTTTCTACCTTTTTTATTTCTGTATATTCCAGTAAAAATTCATAATCAACCGGATCAAAATTATTTTTTGAGAATTTCAGAATTTTTTTCAGAATAGTGCCTTGCTCTTTTTAGACATCGAACTGCTAAATATTTTCTACCTTCTACTTTTAGAATTTTGGTTAAATTAAAAATGTGAAGCTTTCTTCCCGGGATTCGGTCTAAAGGATGATTCTGAGAGCTAAACGCTGGATGATATGTCCATCCCACATAGTCAGATACTTCGTATATTGTCAATAATTTTGAATCCAAATACCTGATTACATATTGCCATTTGGGTCCGAATACGCTCCTACCAGTGTTTATATTTTTTGGCTGATTGTGTGGGAAATCTAAGTAAATATAATGGTGGCTTGTCGGTATATGGAACAAAATAATTACAAAAAGACTACATTATTTTCATAATAGGTTTATCTGAAACACTACATAATGCTTTATAAGCTGTTAACCCTGACACATCGTTCGCATCTGTTGTTCTTATTACATGTCCGATATTGAAGTTTTCCGTTTTTTATGATTTCAATGAGCTTCTGTTCCCTGCTCGTTCAGTGGGAAACTTCCTAGTTGGTGGTGTGGGAAGTCCAAGGTATTCGTAACATTCATCTATATACCCAGGTTTCAAACGCTTAAAGTATGTTCACACGTTTTAACTCCATATTAACAGTATGGAATATTATGTAGTACTTCAAAAAATTGTATCTTATTTGTAGATCGAGTGTATTAACAAAAATGTTGCCCTGGTAATTTCAATTCGGGCTCGGATTTTAAGTCATTATTTAGATCTTAACATATCCAGCTGCCCAGGTATTAGAGACTTTGGTTATTTCTGTACCATATACATTTATGTGCACTGGTTGATTTTTATTCTGGTTTACCACTAATATCTTCGTTTTTACAGTATTGATTTTTAGGCCCAATAGATCTATTTCAACTGATATCTTCTCAGACAGACACTGTATTCCTTTAGTAGCCTCTGTATTAACTATAACAGTGTCATCGGCACACCTTAAGTTATTTATTTATTTGCCATTCACTTTTATGCCATCTTCTGAGCCTTTAGGTACGTTTTGGAATAGAATCTCAAAATACATGTTAAATAGATAGATAGATATTTTTCAGTCTTAGTACAAAATTTGAGTTTCTTAAAATATTTTCTTTAATGCATAAAGCTTGATAAAGTTAAATTAACTTTAATTACTACAAAAATTTGTCAAACACGCTATTCCAAAGGGGAAAATACTGATACCAACAATAGGTTATGTTTGTCAAAACAAAAAACTTCGAAAACAGCTTAAAATATGGCACTGCATGATTGTTCCGAGTTACACAGTACACTTCTCTCCCCTATGTTATAATTTTCTTAACTCTACATACTAATCAGTCACGTGACATCATTTTTTATGAGAATCATGTTTATTCGCGTTTCCCTAATGTAAAGTGGCTTAAACAGATTTCTTTTGTGGCCTTTCTCCGACCCAGTGACATTTATTTGGAAGTAATATTCGGACTGAAAAGTTAAAAACATACGGTCAGTTTTGAAGTTTGCAATATTTTTTCTTTCAATACGTTGAGTTAAAAATGGTTTGATTTTTATATATATATTCATTTATTTGTAGTTTATAGAGATGCAGGGCAAGACATACGGAATATAAAAACGCGCACTATTTGGAAACTTGGTTTTACATTTTTATTTCTTGCTTAAAACTACTTTTCTGCTACACTACATTTAAATATTGTAGAGAAATATGTCTGTATGTAATAGATGTTAAATACATTGTATCAATAAAATTCTCTTTGAACTTTTGTTTTTTATTATTTATTCATTGCATACCAATCGATCGATGTGCTTGCAAAAACCCAAACGAGAAGTTATTCAGAAATATCTCTATTGAATTTATGATCTGATCAAATTACATATAGCCTAGTCTGATTTTTCGCAGATAACTGAAGCTTTTATAACATCGTTGGTGGTTACTAGATGAAAAATAGATGAAAAGGTACTCTTGTTTTTACCTTGCGGTTTTTTTAAACAATAATTTATAGTCACAATTTGATTTTTTGTTTATAAGTTTTTTCCCTTATATTTTAAAAAAACAATATATCATTTTTTTATATCAACATTATCTTTATTTTCCCGTTTTCTTAAATAAAATTGATAAATAATTTACGGAGATATTTGCAAAAAATATATTGAAACTTGTAGCTATAAAATTCATCAAATTTTTCGAAACTTGCAGCCTTTCGAAACGAAGGTACTTTCGAAAGGTCGACATAGAAAAGTGGAGGGGAAACTGTTTCAGCTCCACGCTCCAAAATTTGGTCAGTCTCAGTGTAGTGGATTTAGAAAGCAATATACTTATACTCCTTTAAGAAAAGTATTTTGTGTATTTTAAACAAAAAAGTTACTTTTTGAATGAAAATTGTAAGTAATATTTAAAACTATTGAATGAATAATTAATTATTTTCAACTGGTATAATCAGTGAAACATATTATTCATTATAGATAATTTCAAAATAAACAGCAGACTGTGGCATTAACTTGTTCAAGCAGTCGTAGTTTGAAAGTATGTTAATAGTAAGTCTCAGAGGAAGATAGTTCTACAGCAGTACAGTAATAATAGGTAATGATACTGACTTACTCGTGATTATGAATCAGCTTTCTTCTCCAGACATGAATATGTTTTTTGAGAAGAAAGGTGAAAAGGATAAATCCACACTTAATGGTTGTAACAGTTTTCAACACCCTCATTTAAGAAAGTACGTCGGATTTTTGTACATTTTCACTGGATGTGATACCACTTCATGCTGTTATAATCAGGGGAAATTTAAATTAATCAACACAAACGAAAAAACTCTTTAGTTTCATGGATATTTTCTACGATTCCAACGCAAGTAAAGAAAATATAATAAGAATTGGTCGTGAGGTGATTATGATTCTATACTCTACTGCAGTTGATATAAATTATAAAAAAAAGCAATACACTTTCTTTAAATGATTTAAGATACTTACAATTCAACAGAACTATCGGTAAATTAATTACTATTTAACTGGGAATAAGCCACAATTAAAGATAAAAATACGTTTATTGACGTTTCAATTTCCACTTCGGAAATCGTTCTTTAAATTACAAAATTTACCGTTTGTATTTTGAGAACGATTTCCGAAGTGGAAATTGAAACGTCAATAAACGTATTTTTATCTTTAATTGTGGCTTATTTCCAGTTAAATAGTAATTAATTTAAAATGCCACAAGAAATTAGGTTCAGAACAATATCGGTAAATTATCTTTTAAACTAGAAACTCTGCCACCAACTGAAGGTGCAGCCAAACAGCATGTTCTTCGGGTTTACTATAAATTACAAATGTGGTTAGGTAATAAGTTAGATGCTTGTGCCTACGGTTGGAGACAAAGTGCAACTGGTTTTGAACCAATTTATACTCTAGATAATTTAATTCCCGAAGAGACATTAAAGCACATTACATGCAAATGCACCACAGGTTGCAAAACTACTAGATGTGGGTGCAGAAAACGTGGTTTGAATTGTATGAACTTGTGCATAAATTGTACCAAGGAAGAAGTGGAGGAGAAATATGCTGCAACCTCGGTACAGTTACGTTTGACGACGACAGTGATTCTAAAGATGTATATTTAGAGACTGATTTAATAAGTGAAGACAAACAACCTGCAACAAAAATGTTCAGAGCTGACAGTGAAGTCGAATGAATGAACCAAATTTTAACTTTTTAACCAATGTGTGTAAAGAAAATAAAAAATGTAAAGTTCAATAAACATTGCAAAATTTAATAAGATAAGTGATGAAAAATCGACTTATTTTATCAAAGCTGTAACGCAGATTAGATTAATATTATATATCATATTTGTACGAAAAATAGAATAAAAATCAATATTGTTAATTATTAAAATACAAACAATTTTAATTAATATAAGTAATATAATATACAAAGTAATATTACATCATTGATATAAAATGAAAAAAGTTGGAGGGGTGAAAATTATGTCATCTATTCTAACTAGTCAGACTATTCCAACCAAATTAAAAAAAAAAAGTTTTTTATAGGTTTCCCATATTTTCCGGCCAGTGAAAACTATGTAGTTATTCATATTTCGACGAGCTACCCCAGAATAAAAAAAGCCGCAATGAAAGCCGAGATCATGTAAATTTTTTCTACGTGTTTCTATTTGAAGTTCCGATGTCGAAAAAAAAAACAGCTGAAACAGTTATCCTCTTCACTTCCTTATGTCGATCTTTCGAAAGTACCTTCGTTTCGAAGGGTTGTTAAGTTTCGAAAAATTGGATTAATTTTATAGCTATGTTGCAATATAAACTTCAGATTTTCATTCAAAATTTGTGCAAATTTTACTTCTTAATGTTTATAAACAATTAAGATATGATTTTTTTAAAAAATATTCGCTAACTTTGTTCCTATTGGTCATAGGTTTTTTTAAATATGAGTAATTTTACCAGCTATCCAATAGTCGTGTGTACAAGTCTGTAGCTTAAAAAATATAGAAGTTATTACAATTGTTTATAAGTTTAAACATACCCCTTTTTCAAACGTTTATTTTGTAAACAATTTCGATGAAAACGCAATATGCATTAACTTCTGAGATAATTTAAGTCTTAAAGAATCCTATGAAATTTGCTAAATGTGTATAGCATCATTCATAGGGCAAGTTCAATGGTTTAAATAATTAGCCTCAAGGATAAATAAATTAATTAACTATTTGACCGATTAGGGGGAAATTTCGCACAAATTTAAGAGACGGTAATTCCTTGATATTCAAATGTTTTAATAACATTGTATTTTGTTAATAAAAAAATTATTAAAATTTATAAATTAGTGCAAAAAAACTGCTTTTTTGCAAATATATCTCCGTAAATTATTTATTAATTTTAATTGAAAAAACGGGAAAATAAAAATATTCTTGATATACAAAAATGTTATATTGTTTATTTAAAATATAAGGGAAAAAACTTGGACAAAAAATCAAATTGTGACCATAAATTATTGTTTAAAAAAGACGCAAGGTAAAAATACGAGTACCTTTTCATCTATTCGTCATCTAGTATCCCCCACCTATGTCTTAAAAGCTTCAGAAATCTGAGAAACATTTTTCGACCTTTTTTTAACCAGACTGGGCTAATAATACTGAGACTGTAAGCCAAGAACGTAAGTTGTTCGTACTGGACATTAACATAAGAGACAAAACGCAGCCAATATTGAATATAAGCGCAAAATATCAAAATTATAGATGTTAACATAATAAAAAAGGTTTGTGCTGGGCAAAAATGTAAAAAAATGAGATGGAACATGAAGCAGACCTAATACAATTTATGGAAATTGGTTAGTACTATTAGAGATATAAGTTCTGTTGAAATAGTTGGAAAAAAGTCAAAAATAAAGAAAAGAAAATTATTTATGAACTTGTGGCAAGAAAAAGTTTGACAGATCTTGAAAATTACAAGTAAACCAATATAACTCTTAATAAAATGTAAAATATCCTGTACCTTAGTGGAACTCAGAATGTGGAGCTGCTGTCAGAGCAAGTAAAACTGCAATTAATAATATAAGAGACATAAAACTCCTGAAAATAAAATCATGTTTATGAGACACAGGTTATTATAAAACAAGCTAAGAAGTCCTCCTGGTCCAAGTATGTTTAAATTATATAACGGCTTCCCTTCGTCGCGTAAATGGATTCTTCCAATTGTTTACCATGACTGCTATTTCGTGGCGTTACTTTCGTGACGATGTGTCGTCGCGCAACTTTCTTGACGCTCCCTTCAGCATTTTACTATTTATAAAATGTAATATACCGGCAGTAGAGAAGCTTCTCTTCAACAAATACAGGGTGAGTCAAAAATTACTATATTTGTACCTAAAACCAAACTTTTGACAATGTAAAGTGAATCAACCCAATGTAGCAACGTACATAAGTACCTACACAACCTATTGTGTCAACAATAACACAAGATTCCTTAAATTTACAGCGCTTTAATCAAAACAACCTCCTATACCTCCACAAATACCCAAAACAACGAATGTTCTCTTTATATAGAGAAAGTTGTAGCAAGCATATCAATAGAATGTAACACGGCGTGATTATAAAGACTAAAAAAAGTTAGTAATTTGCAGCAAATATTATTAAACAAAGTAAAAATGTAACAAACCGATATATTTCCTGTTTTAGTTTAAATCTACCGCTTTTCTAATAACAATTTATTCTATCCATCGAGTTAGAATCTACTAACTCGCATCTCTCGATGATTCTAGGTGTTGCCAACCACATTTCTCTAGATTATCCGATGATCCCTCGAAAAAGATCCGATTTGTCACGAAAAGATACGATATGTCAGAAATTATTCCGTAATTAAAATCAATGTTGCCGATGTTATTCTTTTATCTGTGTACAGAAAAAAATTTTAATCTATGATTTTCTGTTTTAACGTTTATTTTAAAAATTTCAGTTTATAAATTAAAATCATCCAAAAATTAACGAAAAATAAATTTTTATTGAACACCTGACTCAATCGTATCCTGGCTGATTAATTTGTATATTTTGTATTATTGTAAGTGTTGAATTATCTAAATATTTCATTATTTTCGATCATTTTATTTATTATTTTTAAGTAAAAAAACGGTTTTAAATATTATTTTATTAAAACGTAATAATGAACTAAGACTACTACAAAAATAAATAATAAATAGATTAATACAAAACAAAACAGTTAGTTAGTTACATTTTAATAGCTAAAGATTTATTATATACATACACCAAATTAGAAGAACACCTGAATTTTAATTTGGATTCAGGGCAGCACTTTTTAGTCTGCAAGTTCTAATACAGAGAGTCAGACATGTCAACTGAGATGTGTACGCTTGTTTTATTGATTTCGAGAAGGCATTTGATAAAGTCCACAGGGGAAACTAATTGATATCCTAAAGACATCAGGACTCGATGGTAAAAGTCTGATCTCGAACTTATATCTCCAACAAAAAGTAACAGTATGATTCGAAAATGAACTGTCCGAGATCTTCACAGTCGCAAAAGGAGTTAGACAGGTTTGCATACTGTCACCAGCATTATTTAATAATACTCTAAAAATATCTTTAGCCTTGGTCGAATCAGAAGATGGTATTGCAGTAAATGGCCAACTTATAAACCATTAGCTAGGCAGATGATACTGTATTGCTGGCAGATAGTGCGCAGGGGCTTCAAAGGATGATGGATAATGTTATAGAAACATGTAACAAATACAGCGTAAAACTAAATTGTAAGAAGACAAAAATATTGATCATTAGCAAGAACACCAACATAAACGCCCAAATTACAATTAACGATACACTGTTAGAAAAAGTGGAGAAAATATGATATTTGGGCTGCAAATTTAAGGATACTTGGGATCATAGCTACGAAATAAAAACTCGAATTGAAAAAGCCAGAAGCTCTTTTAACAGTCTTGGGAAGATTCTCTGCAACTTATCTTTAAGTATAAATATACGCATAAGAATTCTTAGATGTTACATCTTTAGTGTCCTCTACCCATCGAGCAAAAAGACAATAATAGAGGGAATGTAAAGGTAGTGGGGGCAAACATATTGTTAGACAGGAAGTGCGATCTTTAGAGGCCACTTTAAACAAGGATAGAGAGTCTCTCTCCTTGTTTGACATCAAATTTAGTTGGGTTATGTTATTGTTTGTCCCAAATGTCACATGAAATCTTATTTATATTGAAGTTTTTTAACAATTGTGTCGCATTTTAGACTCTTATCATTAATAATTAATTAAAACTTTCTCGTCTAAGACACATTCTGAAAAATATTATATAGCTACTGTTGATAAGTGTCGCAAAATTTAAATTTCGCGCATTCGCATTTCCGGATATGTCCGCCATCAGAGGCCACTTTTTTGGTCTCCTTTCCATAAGGATTACATTCCCTCTTTTGTCTTATTGCTCGATGCCTCTACCTAACATAACAAAAGATAGCAAGACTGTCCTAAAATCGCAACGGTTGATTATTTTTTCTCGATCATGAGTTTCGTAATCAGATTCATTCCCCAACCCAAATAAGTGGTAACCTCTAATCATAACATATTTACAAGAAAGAAAGGAAATAACTACAAACCATAAAGTTTTTTTTTGTTGTTAGTCTGTTGTAGTAGATTGATAGATGTACTGAAAAATATACGCAAATATCCAATTTACGAAGAGATACGAAGAAGATACGACAACTCTCAAAAAGATCCGCAAATCGGATAATTTTACGTTGATTGGCAACACTAAAACCCAAAGAGTTAAAACGATAGATCGTTTTTGGCTTGGCAACAATTGACTCACAGGAGAACCAACCAACCACCACAGTATCGAGTAATAAAAGATTCTGTAAAAAAGTAATTTCTTTCTCTTTTTTTATTACTCCATGCACCACAGATGCACCACAGCACGTAGCCACGTAGACGTAACAACACTAACTACTATAACAATTGACAAGGACAACCAAGCGTTATTAGTGGTCTGTGAACCAAGCTGTTTCTGTTTGTTTTGAAAGTTCAAAACACAGTACACAGCATATTGTTTTCATTAATATTCAAGTTATTTTAATTCAATATGGAATTTCATGAAAATATTACAGATTCTAAAAACGAACATATATCAACATGCATTAAAAATGAAGGAGATTGTCTAAAAGAATATCATGAAATAGAAATTAAATCTGAAGTAAAGGAATGCTACTTTGAAACCAGTAATCCACAGTATTTTTCAGATGATATTAAAATAGAAAACAATATGTTAGAAGATGTAACTAATGAAATTAAGGTTGAAATAAAAAAAGAATTGGAGGACCATGGCATTGGCATTGGTAAGAAAATTTTTTTCCCACATCTTTAACCTTCAGTGTAGTGGTGAGGCCTGTCACTCCACTTCCATATGAGAGTACAAACTTTGTAATTTTCTATTGATAAAGTTGAAAACACAGTCAATAAAGTATATCAGATGGTGTAGTGAGGTAGGATCCTCCTCCTTCTCATTCCTTTACACCTTGTCAGGGTGTGGTGACACTCTAAATATTATTGAGAGTCTTCATTTGGTGTGCTCATCGTGGAGATCTTTGTCTTGGTCTTCGGCCCTCTACCTTTCCTTCTACTACCAATAGTTCCATAGTCCCCACTCTTCTAGCTATGTGGCAAAAGTAAATTAGATATACTTGGTTTACTTTTTTTAATAGTCTGTCTTCATATGAAGCTCTTCCAGAATTGACAGGTTGGTTCTGTGTTCTGTCCAGGTTATGTGTAGAATTCTTCTATAGACCCATATTTCCAGAATACCAGAATCATGCCTTACTTGTGTAAGGATTGTCTACCTGGAATTATGAATGCCCTAAACCTAAGCAATTGTGTCAGTGCACTTGAAAACACTTTAGGTAAAGTGAAAATTGCCAGCATCCAGAATATTATTGAATTAGAGGAGGAAATTGGTCAGATGGGCCAAGTGTGGAGATGAAAAGTTTAAAAACAAGTATTGAAACAATCTATAATAATCTAAAAAAAAAGATTCATTCAACATTCAAAATTGTGCTGATGTCAAAGGTACAGATGCGGTTTTGGGGGAGATACAGGACAGGACCCGGAGAGCCCAAAATATATTTATATATAATGTACCTGAAAACCATTCCAGAGAATCTAACATTCGTGCTGAACATGATAGAAATGAGATCCAAGCAGTTCTTAATAAAATAGGTCTAACAAACAGCACCTTTAATGGTTTTCATCTTGGTCAACTAACAGATAAACCAAGACCTCTTACATCAGATTTATATGGATAAAACTTAAATTTATGGAGGACTTGGAAGGCTGTAGAAGATGAAATACCGATTGCTCTGCTTATTGTTGACAGTGACTGTGATTGTTAAGAGTCTAAGTTAACTTGCCCTAAAACAGCTACTTGGATTGCTTTTTTATTTACAAGTTCGTCTCGGTTATGTTTTTTATTGCAAACTGACCCTCTTGATCTAATTTTTTCTGCATCAGTTCAATCACACACTTATGAGTTGCATGTCTATTGTGGTGTGTTTCATTAAAAATTCTAGCAGCAGCTCTTGCACAATTATTATTTTTGTAGTATAAACCTACAATTTCGATTCTTTCTTGCAAAGTGTACACCATTTCAGCGATCAAATTGCACACGTATCAAAATACGCTGTTACTTACAAGTTATAACAAATTGTCGCTATTAACTGATTAAAACAAATGTAAAAATGATATTGAAAACCTTTGATAAAACTTGAATAAAAAGTGAATTTTTTTGTTTCTTGGTTTTTAAAGGTACTACAAATAGTACGGTTAAATATTTAAAGAGTTTAAATTATGCTACAACCTATTTTGTTAGAGTCAATTAAGGTGAGTGGGATACTGTCTTGTTAACAGGAAAATTGTCTATCTGATAAACTAATCACTTCAAACCAAAGGTATTATACATTTTTGAAATTAGAACAAAAAGGAGAATCCAAATATAAAACAAAAAAAGGGTGAAGTAATATAAAAAAAATAAAGGGTTGATACAGGGGGTGAGAGGGTGCATTTTCCCGCAACCTTTAAGATATTAATTGACGTGTTTTTGCGTTTTTCCAAAAAATTAGAGGTTCAAAAGTTATTTAAGGTGGATAGTTTTATCTGAAAAGCACTGTATTATATATATATATATATATATATATATATATATATATATATATATATATATATATATATATATATATATATATATAAAGGAAAAGAAGTCTTTGCTGACAACGTTAGAAAACGGAACTTTGAGGTTTTTCAGCGGTGAAATAAATGTACTCTTTTAACTAAGTTTCAAGCTTTCGAAAATATTTATTTTCATCATCAGGAAAAAAGTTAGTGAGGTTCGTCTTTCGTGGATGTTTCACTCACAGGTGACAATTTTACGCACCACTCATTGATTGAGTCAAATTTAAAATATATAAAAATTGCATGGTGTAAAAGACCAAACTTGATAAATTATTATACTTTAACACATAAGAAAAAGACAGTTAAAAAGTTTTCAACGGCCACGTGTGCCGGCCGACTGTTGAATCTTTTCTATTCAACTCGTCGTTACTCGATTAGTACTGATCCAGTACTAATCGAGTAACGACGAGAAGTAGATCCACCAGGCTTGAGAATGGCAAGTGAGACCTTGCCGAAACGTCGCCAAAACAATGGTTTTCAAGAAAACCAGCATTTTACAACCCGGAGTCAAACCTGGAAAAATAGTGACAGCACATATAGCTCCCGCGGAAACCTCAAAACAAACATATATATATATATATATATATATATATATGTATATACAGATTGAACGAAATAAATTCGGAACATAGGAATATAATGTATTTCGGCTCAATTCTGATGTAGCTATATATATATATATATATATATATATATATATATTATATATATATATATATATATATATATATGTATATACAGATTGAACGAAATAAATTCGGAACATAGGAATATAATGTATTTCGGCTCAATTCTGATGTAGCTGGTTGGCCAACAAAAGATTGTCAAATAATTATGTTATAAAAAATCCCATACTTCAGCGGACTGCTGGATTCTGAACTCATAAAAATTGAAAGCTACACATAAATCTACGATTATGCTGTCAAACCAGTTATAGTCCAGGAAATGTAGCATTTCACCTCGCAATTTTTTCGTGCGGCGTGGATTGACTTGAAATTTAACAGAAGGTAGGTAATAGCCTAAGGATCAAAATCTATATCGAACCAAAGTGCGCCAAAGCCTAGGGGGTGGTTGCCACCCCATCTCCGGGGTGAATTTTTTTTTTACGTTTTAACTACAGGTTTCGATTAGAAAAGTGATTCTAAACAAAAAATGTGCTATACATTTTTTTTATAAAATGATATTTTTCAAGTTATTCGCGATTGAAAGTAACAACTTTTAGACGAAAAAATCCACGTTTTTAATCGATTTTTCGCGAATAACTCGAAAATGGTGCATTTTATCAAAAAAATTGTAGAGAACAAATTTGTAGCTTTTAAAAAGACAAATACAATTACAAAGACAATATCAATGTTCAGCGGTTTTCTTCAAATGCCAAATTTGAAAGATTCAAAGTCAAATATCGGGAAAATTATGCATTTTTGGAAGAAAACTCACAAAACCTTTTTTAAAGAGCATAAATAGACCTATCATAAAAAAATAAGGTCAATACCTCATTTTTTACGAAAAAATCGAGGAAAACAACACCCTAACCACCCCCATAATTAAAATCGATCTTCACCCTTCTGCAATTCCCTTTGTAGATGTATTGTTAATACTTCCAAGAAGTTTGACTTATTTAAAATGCTTAGTTTTAGAAAAAGTACAGCTTAAAGCGAGAAACGTTTTACAATTTCATATTTTTTACCCTTCTTTTTTTAAATATGCCCGAAAATACTGAATATATGAAAAAAATAAAAATTACCAAATTGTAGCTTTTTTAATGACTAAAATTATCCTTTATTTAGATTTGTTGTACAATGAATATTTGGCGAGATATAGCCGTTTAAAGCATCGATTTACGATCAAGCACCACCTTTTTCGAGCCCTTTGAACTCACCCCATTTAAAAACCAAGGGTTCCAAAAAGATTTAATTCACAGATCCTTGTAGCTATTAAAAACCTCTATAAATCGTTTTTGAAGAAACATCTATCGTTAAAAATTAAAGGAAATACGTTAAAAAAACCAGTTAATTTTTTTCCGGAAAATTCCATTAGTATAGTACAGTACATTTCGGAGCATAATAATCTACAAAACCGGTATATTAGCTAGTGGGGCGTTATACATTCGAAATTTTAAGCGTTCTTATTTTGAAATCCCATACAACATAATAAAACATCTGCTCATATGTCTATGGCTTGGCAATGAAAATATCAGAGCAACAGATTGGGGATGGTTTTCCAAAGATGGTTTGTTATTACCCGTACGCATGAACAAACAATCTGTACCCGATAAATTTTTGAAAATTATTTTTTGCCAATGCAAAAAAGGATGCGGCGTTTCATATGGGTGCAGAAAAGTTGGTTTATACTGTAACTCTACTTGTTCTGGGTGCTCAGGTGAAGGGTGCAATAACAGTCCACCAATAATTGAGGAAGATGATGATGACATAGATCACGATGAAGATGTAATTGATGACGAATAAAGTTAATATTATAATTGTTTTACCTATAAATGTAAATATTTTCAACTATTTATGTAAATGTATAAGAATATATGGTGCCTTTTTATGTTGATATTTTTTTTTTGTATTTAATTCTACTTTTTTCAATTTATATCTTATAAATTAGTTTATAAAAACTTCAATGTTGTAAAGGGTGATTTTCAAAAGTTGAAAAGTTATATGAATTTGTATTTTAAAGTATAAAAAACTCACTATTTAACTAATCCAAACCAAATTTCACTCATTTTAGGATTTGTAATATTATTTAACAATTTTTGAAAATTAGGGGTAGTTTTCACCCCTAAGAACAATCAGGGTTCATTAGCATGACATAAACTATAAAGCAGAGGGTGAGTTGAGCTTAATTCCAAATTTTTATGCAAGTCTTTTCAAGGTGAAATCATTTTCTTCGCATTACTAATTTTTTTATATTAATCTCTAATGAGGGTCGCTTTTTAAGGGTTGAAATATGATGGAACTTTATTGAAAAGCACGAAACTATCATTATTTAATTAATTCAAACCAAATTTTACCCACATTCAGGTTTAATATGTTATTTTATAATTTTTGACAATTAGGGGTAGTTTTCACCCCTAAGAACAATCAGGGTTCGTCGACATGACATAAACTATAAAGCAGCGGGTGAATTGAGCTTAAATCCAAATTTTTATCCAAATCGATACAAGGCGAAATCATTTTTTTAGAATTAGTAATTTTTTACATTAATCTTAAACAAGGGTTGCTTTTTAAGGGTTGAAATATGATGGAACTCTATTCAAAAGTATAAAATAATCATTATTTAATTAATTCACACCAAATCTTACCCATATTCAGGTTTAATACGTTATTTTATAATTTTTGACAATTAGGGGTAGTTTTCACCCCTAAAACCCTTCAGCGCACTTCGGTTCGATATAGATTTTGATCCTTGGGCTATTACCTACCTTCTGCTAAAATTTCAGCTGGATACATGCAGGACGAAAAAATTGCGAGGTTTTAACTTTTTTCGAGCTTCAATTCCTGAACTATTATCACTTCCGTAGACAAACCCGTCTTACGCAAACAACTTTGTTGCGAGACAGATAGTTGAACGATATTTTATACAATGTCTATACCCAGGTATGGATTTATTTTTGTCCAAGTTTTATATTGGGCCACTATTTTAAATGCAGTTCAAACAGACATGTATTAAATTGTATGTTCCGTTTTAATTTGGTTCAATCTGTATATAGTAACTATTATGTTTTTGTCCTAAATTAATGTATGTTTTATTATTTCTTTTGTTACTTTTTATTGATACTCGTTAGTTCCTTCATCAATTTTACCTTACAGTAGAAAGCAAATTATTTTGTACTTTTTTTATTTTAGATGCTCAGCAGAAGATACCAACAAAAAATATGAAAACATTAGGTAATATTAATATAGATTTGAAACCTCACACTGGAAAAAAACCATACAAATGTGAAAGTTGCTGTAAACAGTTTCCTTACAAAGTTAATTTAAATAGACATATGATAGTTCATACACGTAAAAGATCTCATAAATGTGACATCTGCGATAAGAAATTTTTTCAAAGATCTCATTTATATACACATAGTAAAATACACAATGGAATCAAACCTTATAAATGTGAAGTTTGTGATAAGCAGTTTATTCAAAAATTTAATTTAGATATGCATCTTAAAGTTCACATTGGTAAAAGACCTTATAAATGTGAAGTTTGCAGTAAGGATTTTATTCATGAAAGTAATTTAAATCGTCATATCAGAGTTCACACTGGCGAAAGGCCTTATAAATGTGACATTTGTCTTAAACAGTTTATGTGGAAAAATAATTTAAATTTTCATATGATAGTTCACAATCGTGAAACACCTTATAAATGTGAAATTTGCTCTAACCAGTTTTCTTACAAAAGTTCTCTAAATAGACATATGGCAGTTCATAATGGTGAAAAACCTTATAAATGCGCAATATGCAGTAAGAATTTTTCCCAAATAAGTATTTTAAGTGCCCATATGAGGGTCCACACTGGTGAAAGACCTTATAAATGTGAAATATGCTTTAAAAGGTTTTCTCAAAAAGGTGCTTTAAATAAACATAGGTCAATTCACACTGGTGAAAAACCTCATAAATGTAACATTTGTAGTAAGCAGTTTGCTGTACCAAGTAGTTTAAATTACCATATAAAAGTTCACACTGGTGAAAGACCTTATAAATGTGAAATTTGTAGTAAGCAATTTATTCAAAGAAAAAATTTAAATGTTCACATTCAGAAAATTCATACTGCTAAAAAACAAAAATGTGAAATTTGTAGTAAGCTGTTTCATAATTTAAATATTCATATGAAAGTTCACAATGATAAAAAACCTTGTATATGTGGAATTTGTAATAAGCATTTTACTAGAAACGGTAGTTTAAAAAGACACATGTCAATTCACACTGGTGAAAGACCTTAAAAATGTCAAATTTGAAATAAGCTGTTTATTCAAAGAAGTGATTTCAATGTTCATATTCAAAGAGTTTACACTGGTTAAAAACATAAATGTGAAGATTAGCAGTATATTCGTAATCGTGTCGGTTCATACTAGGGGAAGATTGCATCATTCTGAAATATGTGATAGTAATCACAAGTTCTTCGAATTTAACAGGTTTCCATCGTGTAACCAAAGAATATAGATGCTTAGCGTCTATATTCTTTGGTGTAACTCTGGACTTCTCAGTAATTCCTTCCGAACAAAAGAGCTCTTCAGCATAACGATTATATTCCTCAACAAATAACTTTACTAGTTCATCATCAACAATAAATCTAAAAAAATCGATAGGTTCCTTATTGCCTGGAATTGTTTGTAGAAGTCAACTAGAAATTTTTCATTTCCCCCGGTATATCGGACCAATGCAAAATACCATCATTAACATAATTTGTAACCTCCGACTCTTAAATGGATGTATCATCAATTGCACCTATAACATTTTTTTGTAACAATGTACCATAAAAATCGATTACCTATATTATCTTCCTCATAATACTCAAATAACTACTCAAATAATCCTCATAATAACCAAAATCTGAATATCATTATCATCGGAATTTTGCAATATGTTTAAAACTTCTTCTTCTGTTAAAGGTATTTTACGTTTTTTTGGTTTTGATGGACCTGCCACATCAATATCCATATTTAGTTAAAAAAAAAAGAAAAACTTAAAACGGCTATGGGAGAGTCACCCAAATTGGGATAGTTTTTTTTTTATAACAAATACTTGAAAATCTATAGATATTAAAAAAAAGTTGAGGTAATAAAATGAAACTTTATTCTAATTATTAACACATTTTAGATATAAACTAAATAAAAAATATGCTTCGTTTTTTGTTATTAAAAAAAAGTGTGAATGTCCCATCATGAGAATCCGGAATCCTAAGATGGTCCGTTGGGTTTCTCAAAAAGGGACATTACTCTATGCAACTTCCACAAATAAAATAGAGATCATCCGTTACTCCATAAGACTCATGAGCCCAATTTGAACATATTTTGCAGTTGTACCAGTCTTTACTACTCTCTGCGTACTTCTTTCCACATATAATGCAGTTTGAATCATGTTTAGTTGAAGTGACGACTGTGATATTGCTAATATTTGCTTTTCGAGCGCTGTGGTCCATAACTACAGTTCGTATCACATAGTTAACCTTGTTAGTAGGGATTGTGGATTGCAACGTCCCTAATTCATTTTTATACGGCGATTCTGTGAGTATCGTGGATTTCAGAGAATGTCTAGAAGAAGTCTTACCTTTCTTTTTCTGTGTCTTTGGTAGCGGACTAATATCAGTCACTTTTACCTTGGATGTCGGAAATTGGATAGGGATTATTTGGCTTCTCTGTATCGGTCTGTTATCTTCGGAATCGCCATCTTTAGGTGACCTTAAAACAGACTGTTTTGAGGTTGAAGGAATCGGATTATCATACATTTCAACTTGATTTACGCCTTCGATATGAGCCATCATTACGGGTAATTTATTGACCTGTGATCACTGATTGTTCCGTCATTTTAGAGGGAGCGAATTCGCAGTCTTGAAATACGTCTTCGTTAAAAGGCCAAATTCCGGTTACTCGGAATCCATTTGTCGCTATCTGTACAGAAGATGCCTTTGAGAATGCTTCTGCAATAGCACCTGAGATTTGATATATTCCAAATGTACGACCACAATGATTTTTTAGCCATCTAGTAAGGTACAAATCATAATAACTCATAAATGATTTAAAATACGAAACATCTAGGGGTTGTATTTTATGCGTACAGTGTGGTGGCAGGCATAATAAAATAATACCATTCTCGCGACAGAAGTTTATAACGTCTAAACTTTTTGTATGTGAACAATGGCCGTCCAAAATAATAAGAATTTTGCACTCCTTCGAAGGTCTGGTTTGTTGTGCAAAATATTTTATGAATTTTAAAAAAACATTACGATCCATCCATCCTCTGACCTGTGGAAATGCCGGACTACCGTTTAATTGCATTGTCCATCAACTCTGATTTTATCTGGAAAATATAAAAGCAGGCGCAAGAAAATTGCCACTTGCCCTCTTAGCAGCTACTATAGTGACATTAACTCCTCTTTCGGCACTTGTTAAAACTCCCACTTGCTTTTTACCCCTCTGAGCAAGAACTTTGGATAATTTTTGGACGGTGGTCACTCCGATCTCATCAATATTCCAGATTCTATCTGGAGTGAGGTGATGTTAATTATAAATACTTTTCAGGTTGTTTAAAAAACTAGGACTAGCGTATTAGATTGCTTCTGGTTTTCTCAGAGAAATATTTCTATGTCGACTCAAAAACCCATAAACCCAATTTTTAGAGGCCATTCGAGTATCTTTATTAAAATTGTTAGCAATATTATTGGCTTGGGCAAAGTCAAATGCCAGACAACGAAGTTCTTTATAAGTTATTCCAAAAAATCGCTTTTCCATTTCAAGAATATGATCTATAATTTCGTGTTCCAGTTCAACTGAGAATATTTGCCTAAACCGACCAAGATATTTGTCATTTTCGGTCACCATTTTATTTTTGTTTGTAACTCGTCTTTGAAGAGTACTTTTAGGAATATTATATCTGTCAGCAGCTTCTTGAAGCGATAGTTCGTTATCCCGAACTTTTTGTACAGCTAGAGTCATATTTTGAACGGACCAGTTTCCACGATCAGTTTTTCTTTTGTAATAGGAATTTGGATTTCTATTTGGCATCTGTAAAAGAAAAATATATCAGTGCTACTTACGAGATATAGAGTTCACTGAATAAAACATTTTTTAATGACACATTATCTTTACTTAGCTATAATCAAGGTTAGAATATTATGACTTCCTTGGGTATAATCTAATTACTGAACCGCTACTTATAAATATTTTTAGAATGAATTACCGTTATATGTAAGAATTTATGAGTTATTTATGATTTAATTAGTTAAAAGTAGGCAGGTATAAGAAGAATATGTGTAGCCATATTTTCGTTCCTAAGATGGGACGTCCCGACTTAGGAAGTTTAACTTTGTCTCATCTTAAGAGATTTGCACCCATTTTGTAAAAATCTTAACCGATATTAAACAAAAGCTTTAGTGGCAAATACTTTACAGTGAAATGCAATGACTATAAACTCTGTTATTGACTAATAACGTTAAGTTCCACAGATACTTACCATTAACGCTATATTCACTATAATGTCGTACGTAAATACATTTAAAAAAATATGTAAACATTAAGAACTTGTTCTGACGAACGCTACCGGTATGTTAGCCTCGTGTGGTTTACGTGACAATACGACTGAATGGCGAGCTTTCATTCTTCCAGTGCAGGTGTTGCCACTTGTTACAGATTTTCTAGAATAGCTAGTGTGTCTACTTGGGAACCGTCCCGTCTTAGGTTACTCTCCCCTAATAGTTTTAGGTAGGTTATGTTTTAAATAACACGCTCACAGTTTCACAAACACGTACCTCTAATGCTGTCGAAATACTAACGTGTTTAAGGCTGTTTTCGCAGTTATAGCATACTGCGATTTGAAGTGGGCGTATCACTTACTTTTCTAATATGTACTTGCTTATGTCAGACCGTACGTGCCGTACCGAATTTAAAAGTTTGGATGTTTATTCAGTGGCGCCGGCCGACGGGTTGTTTAATGATAATAAATGCATTATTCTCCATTCAAATTAGTTTTGTCGGAATACTTTTTTTTTTATTAATTATCGTCGATAATGTTTTAAAAAGAATTAATCACATTTTTAATTTATATGTCTTAGCTAAACATAGTATTAAATAAAAATTTGTGAAACGTGACTGCAAAAAACACCATGGTGTTTATTTATAATAAATTTAAAAGAACATACGAATATTATTATCAAAAAAATTACAATTTGTTGTCACAAACAAATAAACAATTTCGCAGTTATAGCTTGAAAATTATTTCAATAAATTATTTATTTGTTAGAGAAAACTGATATTAGCGTAGTAAAAATTAAACAAAAAATATTTTTATTTATCTATAAAAAATTGGTACCTGCGAAACCATCATAATAGTAAATGTATTTATTTGGCAAGTATTTCGAGGCGACGCACTGCGAGGAAAAAGTTCTCTGAATGGAATATACATTATTTTAATATATTTATAGGTTGCAGTTACATAAGAAAAGTATCCAATTGATGAATAAAATACAAATCGTGGATAGTTATTTCATCATCATCAGTGGCATTACAGCTCGTCATGAGCCAAAGGCTTCTTCAGAACAATCTTCCATTCGCCCCTGCCTCTGGCAACTTTCTCCATCTGGATCGTTTTCCCACTGGTCCTCTTCGGTCGAAAATTTTTCTGATCGTTTCATCTTCATCTCGCCTAATTACATGTCCTATCCATCAAAGGCGTACTAATTTAATAAATTTTACAACGTCAGGTACTACACCTGAAGAAGCATCATAGTTTACTTTATACGATCTTTTTGACCAAGCACCATCAGCTATAACGGTTATTAACCCATTTCCGTCGGAATCTACTTCACCAATTTCTTTGGCTAAAGCTAATTCCTCCCGTCCAGCCTCTTCTAAGGAATCACAAAGTGTTTGGCTGATGATATCTGCAACTATTTCCGTATGTTTTGCATACTGTTTGTAGGACATCACAGGTATATTTAATGCAGCGTGCTGCTGCTGTATGTCTGAATAACCAGAACCATTCAAGTTCAGTGAATTGTTACCAGAATCCTATGTTGCTATCTCCTTTTCAATATTCCTCATTTAACATTTAAAAGTCAATGTACTTATCAATCCGTCCATTTTTTCTTTGATAATCTCCATATTAGAAAAGTTGCATGAAAATGGAGAATGATTATTCAAACCTTGAATAGATTTAATGAAAAAGTTTATGTCCACTATTCTTCTGTCTTCTACCGAAAAAGATGGTTTTTGCGGAGAGGCAATCTCAACTGACTGAGAATGACAGCTATTACTAGAAATAACGATAAAACTTAAAGTATTTTCTGCAAATGATATTATTTGTTATTATTATTATTTAAGAGTAAAACATTGGTAATATTTTGACCATAAACAAATAATATGTAAGGTCATGAACCCTCTATTTACTTACTTTACGGTAAGTAAATAAAAAAAAAGTAAAAAGGGTTACTTACGAATCGACACTACAACTAGGTAAAGTAGATGTTTCTGCTAATTCTTGATGGATTGAACCATGATACTATGAATAACAAGATAGGCTCTTCCCGTATCACAAAATCGGTCGTGTTCGCGCATGCTGTCATTGGAGAGTAGAATTTGAATTCTTGTTAAAGTTAAATGGGATTTGTATGCATTCTGTAATGAAATTACTAGACGAAAATAAGTTAAGAGGTTCAATAATTACAATAATTGTACACATAAGGATATCTCCAAACTATTTATTAAAGATTATTTGTTGACACATACAAAAAACTGACATTTCGAATGTCAGATATATATATATATATATATATATATATATATATATATATATATATATATATATATATATGTATATATATGTATATATATTATATATATATATATATATATATATATATATATATATATATATATATATATATATATATATAAAGTTAAATAAAAGCTTTTAAAAACGGTTGTAATATAAATAATAAATACTTACTGCAGTGCAATTGCTCTCGTTTTCCTTGACATAGGACGTTTACTGGGACTCATTTTTTATCTTGTCTCTTATAACTTATATCACTAACCTAATGTAATACTTAAAAATACGCGTAAACTAAAGAACTTTTAACTTATACCACTAAACTAATAATATATTACTTAACATACGCGTAAACTAAATAATTTCAATGTTTTCAAAATAAATAAGAATACTGTAAACTGTAAAAACTAAGCAAGTTGATAAAGAAAATACAAGAATGAAAGAACTAAAATGGATTAATTCAAGCGAACTAACTGACCGTACCCATAGAAAATAAAAATAAGACCGTACCGTACGTTCATGAGATATGACGTCACTATCGATCAAGCTCAGCGACAATGATGAGGAACACGTTTCACTATTAGATTTCAGTATTTTTTAGCAATTTTCTTCAAAGTTTGAATACGCTTTTCTCGATTATTACTGGACACAGAAAGGTGAAAAAAGAATCAACGATTACAGAAAAAAAAACTCTTTCAACTGATGGGCGTGAAAAGTTTGGTTATAATAGAACGTTAAACAGTATAATCCAATTTTTCAACGGACAATTCAAAAAAATAAAAAAAGTAAAACCATCAGTTTAAAGGCAACATAATTTCGTATAACATGTCCAAATTTCGAGACATTTCGTCGGTAAATAACAGAGAAAAAATTTTGGTGCACCGATAAAACAGCCTTAACAAGGATCTAGGGATCCCACCGGAAATTTTTTATTTGTTTTTACCGTTAGCATGCGAGATGTGCTATGCACCATTACGCAGATGATTTTAAGATTTTGAAATTTTTGTTTCTCCTAACCTAACCTGTATCTTTTACCGTTTAAAAAAGAAGATCAATGCTGATCATATTATAACCAATAAAAATAACCTTGGTCCATCCTCGGTCGTTGTCTCGGTTGTTCAAAATTTCTATCAGTATTTTGAGAACGATTTCAAAACGTCAAACTTTGGTTACAATGTGATTTTCATTACAACCAATAAACTGTGGCTTAATCCCATATAAACATAATATTTAAATTAAGAGCGTAGGCGCAAAATTTCGGGCCAATGTTTTTTAAATGCATTCATTTTTTTCGAATCCTGAGAAAACTAATAAATATTTTTGAAAAACATACGCAGAATGAAAGGGGCATTATTGGGGCAGAATGAAAGAAAAGCACTATTGCTGAGGGCCGAAAATCCCTTAGATAAATAAAAAGTTTCTTTTGAATGAGATATTTGAAATTAAAAATCACACTTAATTTTCTCTTCTTTTTCACCTCTGTAACTTACTAAAATAAACATTATAGAAGTTTTCAGGGACTTTCGGCGCTCAATAATAATGTAATCTTTCATTCTGCGTTTAAATTTTTCAAAAATACTTATTAGTTTTCTCAGGATTCGAAAAAAATGAATACATTTAAAAAGCATTGGACCGAAATTTTGCAACTACGCTCATAAAAAATAAGTTTAATACAGTTTCATTGTAAAAGATTTTGCTATTTAGTAGTGGGAATAAAATGTAAAGAAACACACAAAAAAAACAGTAGAAGTACTTAATGTTTGTCAAAGAAAACAAGAAATAGACTTTTTGGAAGAGGAAAGAAAGAATTTTGGAAATTAAGATAATGCATTATAAATGATATGAAGGATAAAATTTTCTTTTAAATTAAGAATTAGTTGTTTAATAAGTGTTTGAATAAGTTTTTTATTTATGAGATTTGCTAGTCAGATTATGATTTTATCAATTTCGATAAGACTACATAAATGAAAGATTATAATTGGTTAATTAAATATCCTTAGTCTTCGTAAGTGGGTATATTTATTTAAAAAAACCCTTAAAAGGGCTACATCAAAAAACAAACGTTTTCGGACTAAACAGTCCATCATCAGGTTTAAAATCGCTAGGTTAATATGCGTGAGCCACCAAAAATACATGGTTAAAAACCCTTTAAATTACATATAGTTATAAAAGATTATACATCTTGTTGTTAAAAAACTGTGATGTTCATAAATTAAATATGACTTCAGGTAACATACATTGCAAAAAATTGAGTTCCAGAGCCGGGGAGAAAACCTCTACGCACGGAGAACAGCTGAAAACTGTTAACTGGAAATATTAAATAAATATATCCACTTACGAAGACTAACCTCTTTTTTTGTGATACGTGGAATACAGCCAGCTACAGGAATTGTTTTCCTTGTGGATTTTAATTAAATATCCAGCTTAAATCTAGTAGTTGTCAAATAAATTGTCAATTTATTATTTCTTGAAGTTACGAAACAAACAACTGATTGTATGACAGGGGCCCGCCTCCTCAACACCCTGCCACCGACGTCCCGCATGCTGTCACGTCCAGCGCCGGCTCCAGACGTGCCCTGGCGGTCCCCAGGCAGCGACCCTAAACATAAATCATTATTCACCATTTTCATGGGTTTGCATTTTATACCTACTGCCAGGTGTCAGTTTTTGTTCCACCGCGCCTGATAGAAGAACTGCTAAAAACTCCCACAGGTTATTATTATTATCATTATTATTATTACTTGTTACTTGCTTTAAAGTTATAGATAGCCGTTCTTTTGATGAAATACTTTTACACATTGTATCTTGTACAATCGGCTGATAGCCTTTCTCAAGTGATCTGTTTATCATCCTAAACAGCTGTAGTGATAATAGTTAAAATAAATTTTGTGGAAGTTTGAAAACAAAGTTTTCAGTGTTTTATTGTTATATATATATATATATATATATATATATATATATATATATATATAATATATATATATATATATATATATATATATATATATATATATATATATACAAACAACACAGTTTATTAGGGTTGCAGTCAGAATATTGGCCGGGATGTTAAATGGGATGTTATTTAACATCCCGGCCAATATTCAGACTGCAACCCTAATAAACTGTGTTGTTTGTTTATATCGACAGTCAATAATATCCAGTATTTCTTATATATATATATATATATATAATATATATATATATATATATATATATATATATATATGCAGGGTATTTAAAAAAAATGTATGTCATAAATTAAATCACACATTCCGGCGAGAAAAATAAATTGATTGAATCCAACTTAGTACAAAAGTGTTACAGCCCTTTGAAGTTACAAAATAGAAATTATTTTTTTGCATTATTTCCTTTTTTCCATTACGTAACAAATAAATAAATGAAGTATTTGAAAAAAATAAAACATACACATTAGATTTAAGGCAAACTACGATTTTTGCTATTTACATACTTTATATACAGGATGTTTCAAAAAGGTATGTCATAAATTAAATCACGCATTCCGGAGACAGAAATAAATTGATTGAATCCAACTTACCTTAGTACAAAAGTGTACACAAAAAAAGTTACAGCCCTTTGAACTTACAAAATAAAAATTCTTTTTTTGCATTATCTAATAAACTACTTGACATTTTGTAATAAAAATGGACACGTTACTTTCTTGTTCTGAAAGCATTTTTCATAAAAAAGAAACAACAAAATCTAAGCGCACAGAAAAAATTTAAGGGGGGTGTGCAGCTCTAAATCCCCCCAAACTTTTGAGTACGTTCAAATCAAATAAATTTGGTGGCATCATTAGTTTAACACATTATTTTTAAAACTTTTTTGTCTCTTATCACCTTTTCGAAAAACTAATTTTTTCCTAGTTGGCCATAAAATTACAATTAGTTTCTACGGATACAATAATTACAAACAGTTCCATCAATAATAGTCAATAATTTGAAGCTATCATTTATTGAAGATTAATATTAAAAATTTTGATATTAGAATGGTCTCCACAACTCAGAAAATGGCAGATATGCATTTAACTTTGGGTAAGTTGGATCAGATTAAATTATGATTTCAATAAACTATCGGGAATATCGTAGGTAAATGTCAAGCAAATAGTGCAGCAGCCGCAATGCGTTATGCAGTAAAATACCCCAATCGAAATACACCCGATAGACGATTATTTCTGACCATTGATTCCAACATTCTGTACATTCCAACCGCAAGTTGCTGGCAATAGTGGTCGTCCAATAATGGATGCAACTGATGAAGACATTTTAGAAATCATTGAAGAAGTTCCTGGAACAAATACAAGGGTAATAGCTGCTCAACTAAATGTTCCTCACGTAAGGGTTTGGAGGCGCTTGAAGGATCAGCTGCTTAATATCACTTAACAACGGCTCAAGAGGTATTGGTTGAGGATTATCCTAAAAGGGATTGGATTTTGCGATTGGTTGTTAATGGAAAACACTCAATGTTTTTAAAAATTTTATTAGAAATATTTTGTATACCGAAGAGGCTACCTTCAGTAGAAATTGAATAACAAACCATCATAAAGAGCACATTTGGGCCGACGAAAATCCTCACGCCAAAAAAATTACTCATCACAAAAGGACTTTCAAAGTTAATGTTTGGGCAGGAATTGTGGATAATAATCTAATAGGCCCAGTATTTCTTCCCAACAATTTAAATGGTGATAAGTATTCAATCAATAATATTAGATATGCTGACGGCACAGTTATTATCGCAAATGACTGCAACGAGCTTCAAAGACTCATGCAAAGCATACACACAGCAAGTCAAGAATATGGTTTAGAACTCAATACAACCAAAACTAAATGCATGCTCATCAGTAGAACACAACAACCTCCGATGCAATTGACATTAAAAAACCGAAAAATAGAACAAGTGGAGACATACACATACCTTGGAACCACAGTCAACAGAAATAAGAACACGAATTGAAAAAGCGCGAAATGCGTTCAACAATATGAAAAAGTGGTTCACAAGCAAAATCTCAATGGAACTAAAATTAAGACTGGTCAAGTGTTATGTCTTCCCGGTCTTGTTCTATGGAGCAGAGGCATGGACCACAACGGAAGCCACCCTGAAGAAACTAGAATCTAACGTGGAAGTAATGCAGAGCACATCACTAACGTGGAAGTCATGCAGAGAATAGGCAAAAGCAAAGAAATAATCTTCACCGTAAAGAAACGGAAGCTTGAGTACTTCGGACATGTCATGAGGCATACTATGTACCGGCTGCTACAGTTAATAGTCCAAGGAAGAATCGACAGTAGGAGGGGACCGGGAAGAAGACGACACTCATGGATGCATAACCTGCGACAATGGTTCGGACTAACATCGACCGAACTGTTCAGAGGTGCCGTAAACAAAGTCAAAATAGCGTTGTTAATAGCCAACGTCCGAAACGGATAGGGCAAAGGAAGAAGATAATTATTTGCAGTTCTTGGCAAACGATTTACAAGAGTATTTAGAAGAAGTGAATATTACAATAAGGCAAAATATGTGGTTTCTACAAGATGACGCTCCACCGCATTACAGAAATGAAGTCCGGGAATACCTTTGCAGGCAGTACCCTGGTCGGTGGATTGGAAGGGGTCGTGACGCACCTATTTCTTGGCCAGCCAGAAGTCTAGGTCTAAACCCCATGGACTTTTGCTTTTGGGGGTTTATGAAAGAGAATGTGTTTTATGTAACAATAGAGGACGAACAACAATTAAGGTTTAGAATAATTTAAGCTGCAAATCAATTTCGTCAGAAAAATATGATTTTTCGTCGTATTCGGTTTTCCTTATTAAAACGATACCGAACGTGTATTGAAATTTTTTTTAAAGGTTAACGAAAAGGGCCGTAACTTAATAAAAACTGTTATTTGAAAAAAGTGATGAGGCAAAATTTTTTTAAAAATAATGTGATAAACTAATGATGCCACAAAATTCACTTGATTTGAATGTACTCAAAAGTTTGGGGGGAATTAGGACTGCACACCCCCTTTAAAATTTTTCTGTGCTCTTAGATTTTGTTGTTTTTTTTATGAAAAATGCTTTCAGAACAAGAAAGTAACGTGTCCATTTTTATTACAAAATGTCAAGTAGTTTATTAGATAATGCAAAAAAAGAATTTTTATTTTGTAACTTCAAAGGGCTGTAACTTTTTTTCTGTACACTTTTGTACTAAGGCAAGTTAGATTCAATCAATTTATTTCTGTCCCCGGAATGCGTGATTTAATTTATGACATACCTTTTTGAAACATCCTGCATATAAAGTATGTAAATAGCAAAAATGGTAGTTTGCCTTAAATCTAATGTGTATGTTTTATTTTTTTCAAATACTTCATTTATTTATTTGTTACGTAGTATCTTCATCAATTTTACCTTACAGTAGAAAACAAATTATTTTGTACCTTTTTTATTTTAGATGCTCAGCAGAAGATACCAATAAATAATATGAAAACATTAGGTGATATTAAAATAGATTTGAAACCTCACACTGGAAAAAAACCATACAAATGTGAAATTTGCTATAAACAGTTTCCTTGCAAAGTTAATTTAAATAGACATATGATAGTTCATACACGTAAAAGATCTCATAAATGTGGCATTTGCGATAAGAAGTTTTTTCAAAGATCTCATTTATATACACATAGTAAAATACACACTGGAAACAAACCTTATAAATGCGAAGTTTGTGATAAGCAGTTTGTTCAAAAAGTTCATTTAGATGTGCATGTTAAAGTTCACTCTGGAGAAAGACCTTATAATTGTAAAATTTGTAGTAAGCAATTTACTAGTCTAAGTAGTTTAAATTATCATGAGAAAGTTCACACTGGGGAAAGACCTTATAAATGTGAAATTTGTAGTAAGCGGTTTATTCAAAGAAGTGATTTAAATGCTCATATTCAGAGAATGCACACTGATCAAAAACATGAATGTAAAATTTGTAGTAAAGACTTTATTCGCCTAAGTATTTTAAATAGTCATATGAAAGTTCACACTGGCGAAAAGCCTTATAAATGTGAAATTTGTAGTAAGCAGTTTATTCTACCAAGTAATTTAAATGTTCATATTCAGAGAAATCACACTGGTCAAAAACTTAAATGTGAAATTTGTAGTAGGCAGTTTATTCATAGAAGTAATTTAAATGCTCATATTCAACGAATTCACACTGATCAAAAACATAAATGTGAAATTTGTAGTAAACAGTTTACTCAACCAAGTAGTTTAAATTATCATATGAAAATTCACACTGGTGAAAGGCCTTATAAATGTAAAATTTGTAATAACCAATTTATTCAAAGAAGAAATTTAAATATTCACATTCAGAGAATTCACACTGGTCAAAACCATAAATGTGACATTTGCAGTAAACAGTTTATTCGCCTAAGTAATCTAAATTTTCATATGACAATTCACACTGGTAAAAAGCCTTATAAATGTGAAATTTGTAGCATGCAGTTTACTCAAAAAAATCATTTAAATGCTCATATTCTGAGCATCCACACTGGTCAAAAACATAAATGTGAAATTTGTGGTAAACAGTTTAGTCATTTAAATAGTCATATGAAAGTTCACACTGCTGAAAAATCTTATAAATGTAAAATTTGTAGTAAGCAATTTAGTCAACTATCTGGTTTAAAGTATCATATGAAACTTCACACTGGTGAAAGACCTTATAAATGTGAAATATGCTTTAAAACTTTTACTCACAAAGTTGCTTTAAAGAAACACATGGCAGTTCACACTGGTGAAAAACCTTATAAATGTAAAATTTGTAATAAACAGTTTACTCAACCAAATGGTTTAAACTATCATATGAAAGTTCACACTGGTGAAAAACCTCATAAATGTGGAATTTGTAGTAAGCAGTTTATTATAAAAAGTAGTTTAAAAAGACATATGTCAGTTCACACTGGTGAAAGACCTTAAAAATATGTCAAATTTGAAATAAGCTGTTTATTAAAAGAACTGATTCTCTCTCTGAAGAAGAAGAAATTTGAATATTAACATTAAATGTTCATGTTCAAAGAGTTCACAATGGTTAAAAAAATAAATGTGAAAGTAAACAATATATTCGAGAAAAGTAATTTAAATAAACGTATGACAGTTCATATAGAGACGGTTGTATCATTCTTAGATTTGTGATAAGTATTTTGTATAAAACAGAATGAGATGGCTGGTTAATATTTAATTTAAAATAACGAAAATTGCAATATGTGTAAATGGATATGTAAAATAAAATATTGTAATGCAAGTAACAATTAGCAGATTTAATAACTTATTGTCAATTCTATATGAGATTCACTTACCTTTTATGAATGCGGCGTCTGTGGCTGGTGCTTAAGGGCTGCTCGTGGTAATATCTGTTCGCGACGACAAGTTGTGGTAGAGTGGTCGATCATACGAAAGAAAATACGTATGTATGACAGTCGATTAAGGTGGTTCCTTTGTTCTTATTAGGACCTCCGTGCATAGCAATACATTAGTTTAAAATGCCATTTTAAACTTTCTACACAAAGGACGGGTACGTTTCCTTAAGTACTCTGAAATGTTTCGGGTTGATAAATAGTTTCCCAAAAACATGTTGTTTTTTCAGACAAGTGAATTCTCAGAACTTGACAATAATGAATCGGCCAATTTGAGTGCGAGAATTTAAAAGATGTGGAACTGTAATAAAGATGTATAATTAAATAAAAGATTTAAAACTAAATTAGGTCATATTCTGAATAATAAAAATAAAATATTTAAATAAGTCTTGAACACTTTTTCAAACATTCTCCACCCCTAAAAACGAATTTTTTTAAAACAACTACAACGATAAGGATAAAAAACGAACACTAAATTATTAATATAATAATAATAAAAATGAAGAAAAAGATAGTTATTAACAAATGGGTAGTGGGCAGATCTTGACCACCGGACGTTGTAGTATGCCATCTGAAGCTGTCCTCAGACTAACAACGCGTACAATACCGCCGGTGCCGCAATGCAACTCAGTGATCCTGGCCAATTGCCAGCAAAGAAGAGGCTGTTGTTCATTTTTTCCAAAAGTCCCCCTTATCCTTTGGATTAATTGCCAACGATTCAGACAGTTAATCTTTAAAGTGCTTAGATCTGGATCGGGAATTGAATCCACTAAGGGTTCAAAAATTAAAAAATGGTCAGGAGTCAGTTCCTGCAAGTCATTAGGGTCAGACCTTGCTGAACACAAAGGACGAGAGTTAAGAACTGCCTCGATTTGAGTCATAAGAGTATAGAACTCTTCGTAAGTCAAAACTTATGTACCCAAAACACGATACATATGGTGCTTGAATGATTTGACCCCAGCCTCGGCTAACCCATTAAGACTCATTTATTGAGACTTCAGGAATAAAACCAGAAGTTGCTTCGTTGTTATGTGATGCAACGGCTGGTGAGTTTTATGAAGCTGTGGCCGATAAAAAAATAATATCTCATATTGTGGAATATACCAATCTTTATGCCACTGCAGCAACCTTTGGTGCCAATTAAGAGGCAACAACCTAGAGGTTCCGACATATGGGTTATAATGCACCGTTGCTCATTAAAGTACTCGGAGGGGTCGTGGATCTATATCAGAGGCAGTGTGCTGTGTCGTAGCTAGAAAGATTTCATACATTTACAAAACAAAACGACAAAAAAAATTGTTGGGCGCCACCTACCTGCGTAGGAATTTGTCGGTACGAGCCGAAAAGGTACTAATATCCAAACCGATGTGAATTTAAATATGTAAATATATACGGTATGAAAATTGGCAGTCGTGAATCAGGTGATTGAAGAAATGGAGAATATTGACAATAGTATTTTATTTAGCGCAAACAAAAAAAATATATAAAATGTCAGTTAGCGCAAACAAAAAAATATAAGAAAAATGTTAGTTCTAAGTTCGACACTGAATGCGCACTGGAATTCACTAGGAAACCTCACAACGTAACATAAACATAAATTCGTTCCGTCATAAAAAAAGAAAAGAACATATTGACATAGACATAAAATATATAGTCATAATATAAACAAAGAATCCGACATAAAATCTTTGGTACTGAGTATAACCGGTATAATATCACATTGACTGGTGCATCAGTCTGGAATATCCCTAGTACATCTACTCTTTACTAAAATTAAAAAAAACAAGAAAAGTTAAAACGGAAAGAAAATAGCGTCAGTACGTAAGTTTTATGTCGTATACGAAAATAAAATATTAATACGAAGGCAAGTGTAATAAATGCGTGTCTAATATGAGGAAACACAATATTTATTCAACAATAACAAATTAATCATAGATTTATTTATTGAGCATTGCCTGTCATATTAAAACAAGAATGCTGAGCTCAACAGATCTTTAATATTTATTTACTAATAATACTTAACTACGAAAATTTACAGTAATTATTTTAAAACTACAGAGCTCACATATAACTATGTTGGAAAAGTTCCTCAATTACTTGATCTCTGCCTGGTGTATAAAGGTGATAAATAAAGCTGTTACCTTGGTTCCGGAGCGTTAATAATCCCCACGAACTACTATCCAGCAAGACAACACCCAATCAGAAGTCGCTTGGCAAAAGAAATAACCCTGATACATCTGCTATTCTCGTTATTGAACCACTATGGACTCTCGAAATGTATTAACAGCAAAACAGTATATGTCTTTGCTGTGAATTAACTGTGGATAATTGAAATATCTCCAATTTTATTCACAAAAACTTGCAACACGTGAACTATTTGTAATCACACAAATAAACTTTATAACGAATCTCTTAAATAATTCGGTAAGACACATTACTTATTTATTTTTCAAAAATCGGCACTGATGGCCAAGATTAAATCGAAATTTCTATATTTTTTTGTCACACCACCATCCTCTGTACTTCACCAGCTAGCGTCCGCCGTAAAAAATTGCTTCCTTTCCGGAAATACGTTCCTAGCCCCCTTCTGTCAAGTCAACGTCGTCTTCTTTTCCGTTATCATTTACAGAAGGTTACGAATATACCATTTACTAGGTATGCAACCAGTTAAACAATTTCCAGTATACAATTATTTTCTATATTAAGTCGGGGACTGAAAATTGCTACACAGCCCCTCCCCAAGAGGGAAAACGGCGCGCCAGTTTTTCTAAGTAATATACCAAATAGAACTCAAACTGACTGTAAGTACTGCAAGACGTAACTGAATTGCATTTTAAATCCAAAACAAAACGAAAAGTGTAGACTACTTAGATTTCTAGGTAATCCTGACGGACGGCATGCACGAGAACTCGATAACGTAACGAAAATAGACAATTGACGGTAAACGTAACAGACGGTAGAACAGACATAACGGTACGATACAAGAAAGAGAAGAAACATTCGGTAAACGTAAGCGTAACGGTAAACTTCAAATAAGTATGCTAAAAGTGTGCCGTTAAGGCAACAGGCAGAAGGAATTGGATATAATAACTACAGCATCGGACAAAATACCGTATTGACGCGGTAAAACCGCAGGACCCTCGGCGAGTGGGATTCTAGTACCACCCTAACCTATCCTCGTGCAGTTCACTCGTCTGCTTCGGTATCCGATGTGTTGTCCACTATATCGTCGGGGGAATAGAATTCTTTAAGGTCCTTGATGTGCCATTTCCCAATATTGACACCATCTAAATTGCTCAGTTCGTACACCACAGGCGATAATTTCCTAACCACCTTACACATAACGAATTTGGGAGCCAGTTTGGACATGAAATTCTTAGCGGCGTTCGAATGCACTACGTTTCTCTTCCACACGGTATCGCCGACTGAAAATTGGATGGGGCGTCTCCGCATATTGTAAGCATTCGCATTCCTCGTATATGCCTTGTGCAGTCCTTGCCGAACTAACGAAAAAACTTCGGAAAGACCCTTTACGGTAGCGGCATAAGCTTGACGATCTCCCGGTACTATCTCGAAATCATGTTCTGCAGGGGTCTGTGACTGATAGTAGTTGCCAGAAATCGGGACGTGACGGGCGAAATTCAAAAAGCATGGCGTGTAGCCCGTTACTTCGTGTTTCGAAGTATTTAGTGCCTGTCGAATCTTCGACAAATTTTTGTCCCAGTCGCGGTGCTCATCTACGTACGACCGAATTGCGGCACCAATGGTTTTGTTGGTTCGCTCCACGAAATTGCATTGCGGTGAATAAACCGCACTGTACCATATTTTACGGACGTTATATCTCTCACAGAGATTCTTCAAAGGGGGACCGGTAAAGTTATGAGCATTGTCACAAATTACATATTCGGGAACACCAAACATAAGGAAGACATTATCTTCCAAATACGAAGCGATATTTGTGGCAGTTGCAGCTCTTAATGGGTGTAGGAGAGTATATTTGGAAAACCAATCCGCAATTACCAAAAGCCATGTGTAGCCTTTTCTGGACCTAGTTAGTGGCCCTATCAAATCTATGGCAATCACTTGCCAGGGGCGGTCAGCGGTTTTTTCTCGACCCATCATTCCCATAGGAGCGGTGTTTGGTGCTTTCTGTGCACCACATACTAAGCAGGACCTAACATATTGAAGGATGTCACGCCTCATTTTCGGCCAATAATATCGCTCTTGTACCCGGGATAAGGTTTTATAAAAACCTAAATGAGCACACGTAGGCGGATCGTGGCATGACTTAATTACCTCAAGGCGCTGGGGTTTCGGGACTAATACTTTCCATTCAATTGAATTAGCAACGAAGGGTGAGTTGGTCGGAACAAATTTGTACACAAGGTCGTTATCGACCTTCCACTGGGCAAATTTATCGGGATCACGGAGTATTCTTGAACGAAAATTGTCGAAAGACGGGTCGATTCTATCCGAATCTACCTCAACGTAACATAAAACGGGATTGTCGGAAACGGGATTTACATCAATTGATAGGTCGGGAGCCGCTTCATGTTCGTGGGCCCTGCTAAGGGCGTCCGGAACATTATGCCATGATCCTTTGCGGTGAATGAGATCGAAATCGTGCTGACGAAGTCTCATAGACCACCTAGCCAGACGTCCAGACGGGTTTTTGAGATTGCTCAACCATAACAGAGAGTGGTGGTCAGTGATAACGACAAACTTAACTCCTTCGACATAGGGCCTAAATTTCTCAATGGAGAAAAGTACAGCAAGACATTCTCTCTCGGTAACGGAATAATTGCGCTCCGACCTAGTGAGCGAGCGACTAGCATAGGCAATCACCTTTTCTCCTCCATCTAAATTCTGTGTCAGTACTCCACCCAAGCCAGTGTCACTAGCATCACACTGAATAACGAAGGGTTGTGTAAAGTCGGGTTGAGACAAAACGGGTGCGGAAACTAGTGCCTCCTTTATACGTAGAAAGGAGTTTTCAGCTTCAAGATTCCAATCGATAGGCTGCTTTTTTCTCTTTCCTTTGAGTAGGTCGTTAATTGGCGAGACGACAGACGAAAAATCCTTAATGAACCGCCTATACCATGAACACAAACCAATGAATCTTTTAATTTCGGTAGCATTTGAAGGGCGAGGATAACCGACCATCGCGGATATCTTATCGGGATCGGTACGGAGTGAGTTGTCTCCCACGATATAACCTAAAAATTTCAACTGAGTTTTGAAAAACTCACACTTTTTCAAATTTATCGTTAGCTTCGCCTCCTTGAGCCTGTCTAAAACTAACTTTAAAATGCTAATGTGATCTTCGAAACTCGGGGAGCAGATAATTATGTCATCGAGGTAGCAAAATATCCAGGGCTCGAGTTCGGGACCAAAGATAGCGTCCACCAACCTTTGCTGAGTCTGGGCCGAATTGGAGAGTCCGAAAGGCATGACGGTAAACTGAAACAGACCTCTACCTACCACACTAAACGCAGTTTTTTCACGAGATTCCTTATCGAGAGGAACTTGCCAAAAGGCCTTACGAAGATCGATAGAACTAATGAACTTTGCTCCTCTAAGGAGTGACAGGATGCGATCAATGCTAGGCAACGGATACGAATCAAAACGAGTAACTTCATTTAGCGACCTACCATCAAAACAGAATCGGTACTCGCCAGATTTTTTCTTTACAAGTAGGACCGGGGAGCTCCATGGGCTATTAGAAGGTTCTACAACTCCTAACTTTAACATTTCATCAAGTTCTTGACCTAATATATTAGCCATATAAGGGGACATTGGATATTGCCTCTTTTTAATGGGCTTTGAGTCACCGGTATCTATATGCATCTGAATTTTGTCTGTTCGTCCTAAGTGCTCCTCATTGGTAATAGTTTCGAAACACTTAATAGTATCTTGTGCTATTGCACGAAGATCGGGGGATAAATCGTCTATGGTGCAAAGAGTACATAAAGAGGTATTTTCGTCTAGATTGGGACTCTGTACGATATTGACTTTACCTTTCGTTTGCCAGGTATTGTCTGAAAAATTTACAGTTAACGACAGTTCTCTAATAAAGTTGCTTCCGAGGATGAAGTTACACGGGAGACTAGGTACGATAAGGGCATTCACTAAATGAGTGCAACCCCCGGCAGTAATCGGAAGATCAATTGTACCAAAAACATTTTTTGACGAACCATCAGCCAGAGTAACGAAACTATGTTGTGATGACAAGATTTTGACTCCTATCGACTCCAAAAACTTTAAACCCTTGGATCCTATGACGGTAGTACTGCAACCTGTATCTAACAGAACGGTAAACTCTTGTGAATACACTTCAATCACGATATATGGTCTGTTATCTGAAACCTTATTAACTAAGATGGGAGCCGTATTTGCATTGTCTTTGATAGCCATAAACCTATGTACAATATTAACCCAATTAGACCAGTCTTCTGATTTATTTTTATCGGCTATGTTTGCTAAGGTATGTTGGCCGACGGAACATACCTGACTTATTCGTTTTTTGCTAGGCAGTTTGTACAAGTGCGAACGGTATGATTTTTGTTTCCACATCGGTAACAAAATATGGTCCTAGGGGCGTTACAAGATCGGTGAGTATGGTCCGTGCCTGAGCAATTCCAACAAAGCATCGATTCTCTTTGACCGTTAGTTGTTGAAGTTGATACAACTACGGGAGTTTGATTATTTTCATTGGGCGCACGCGACCTTTGCCTTTCTGGGGGTCTGTTGTTCCTGGGAACTTCTACGGGAGAGACGAAAGTGGGCTTGGGCTGAGATTTGATCGATAACTGTACCATACTTTCCTCAAGACGTTTTACTAAAGCGGTAAACTCAGCGACGGTCGAGGTATCTTGCAGAATTATGTGTTGAGCTGATTCAGGTGCTACGTTTCTACGTAAATACTTAATTCTTTTTCTTCAGGTGGGTAAATGGGAAGCCTCTTAAATAATACGTCCATGTGTGCCACAAAAAGAACAACGGATTCTCCTCTCTTCTGCTTTCTGGACTTAATTTGGTCCCAAATTTCTTCATCGTAGTCTGGCGGGAGAAAAGTTTCCTTTACTAGACGCACGATATCTTCCCAAGACGAAACGGTATGCTTTACGCTACGGTACCATACAGCTGCGCTCCCCGAAAACAATTCCACTGCTGACCGGAAAAGAATATCTGGTCCAATATTTCTGGATTCCACCAAATCGTCAACTTTCTCTACAAACGAAAATACAGACTTTGGGTCACCTGTGAACTTTATATTCCAGTCTGATAAATGGGTTTTCTGGACATACATGATCGTAGACGGTGTATTAAGTGAGGAAGAATTCGGCAGTTGGGGTGTTTGGGGCAGAGCAGGGCTATGACAGCTACGTGCCTCTGGTAAAGGGGTACTAAACGGAGCAGAAACATAAGAAATACCTACACGGTTATTACCTTGAGACGAACGACAGCTTCGACGAAAAGTAGCTTCTGCCACCAAACATGACATTCGTAATTTAGACAAACTGTCTGATGCCATAGAATTATCGTCCGGGATTACAACCAAACTTATCCGGTGATAGACGTGAGATAGACGAGATGTAACGGTACGGGAAGATACATCGGCATTTCCTTCGGTGATTTGTTTAATCAGATCTTTGATATCTGCTATGGAATCCTCGATGCTCTGTAATTCGTCCTCAAATTTCTGTAATTTAACTAACTTGTCAGTACCAATTATCGGGGTACTATTTTCGATAAGCAAATCCAGAACACTGCGCTTATCTTCCAATGGAGTATCCAACGGCACAGTGCCTCTAATGCACAACTCATAATCCACTTGCTCTTCAAGTAAATCGTCGACAAAAATGGATGCCATGGTTCGACTTACAGAACAAAAAGCTTACAAGAAATTATGAAAAACAAGACCACAAAACTGTAGTACAGTAAGTTACTGAGCTAGACTACGATAACGAGATCAGATGATAATCGAAACCGATATCCGGAAGTACGAGACGAAACTAAAAAGAAATAGATGAAACAAAACGTAATAGCTAGACACAACTAAACTCGTAGCCACATCGCGTTTGGCCGCTATTTAAGTGGAAACTACAATTTTTTTTTTTTTTACAACTTCACGGTCCAAGAAGCTATTTATGTGTCACAGACAAGCACTAAGCCCCACGTTGGCAGCGCCATTTATGTGCAGCAACCTTTGGTGCCAATTAAGAGGCAACAACCTAGAGGTTCCGACATATGGGTTATAATGCACCGTTGCTCATTAAAGTACTCGGAGGGGTCGTGGATCTATATCAGAGGCAGTGTGCTGTGTCGTAGCTAGAAAGATTTCATACATTTACAAAACAAAACGACAAAAAAAATTGTTGGGCGCCACCTACCTGCGTAGGAATTTGTCGGTACGAGCCGAAAAGGTACTAATATCCAAACCGATGTGAATTTAAATATGTAAATATATACGGTATGAAAATTGGCAGTCGTGAATCAGGTGATTGAAGAAAATGGAGAATATTGACAATAGTATTTTATTTAGCGCAAACAAAAAAAATATATAAAATGTCAGTTAGCGCAAACAAAAAAATATAAGAAAAATGTTAGTTCTAAGTTCGACACTGAATGCGCACTGGAATTCACTAGGAAACCTCACAACGTAACATAAACATAAATTCGTTCCGTCATAAAAAAAAAAAAAACATATTGACATAGACATAAAATATATAGTCATAATATAAACAAAGAATCCGACATAAAATCTTTGGTACTGAGTATAACCGGTATAATATCACATTGACTGGTGCATCAGTCTGGAATATCCCTAGTACATCTACTCTTTATTAAAATTATAACAAAACAAGAAAAGTTAAAACGGAAAGAAAAATATCGTCAGTACGTAAGTTTTATGTCGTATACGAAAATAAAATATTAATACGAAGGCAAGTGTACTAAATGCGTGTCTAATATGAGGAAACACAATATTTATTCAACAATAACAAATTAATCATAGATTTATTTATTGAGCATTGCCTGTCATATTAAAACAAGAATGCTGAGCTCAACAGATCTTTAATATTTATTTACTAATAATACTTAACTACGAAAATTTACAGTAATTATTTTAAAACTACAGAGCTCACATATAACTATGTTGGAAAAGTTCCTCAATTACTTGATCTCTGCCTGGTGTATAAAGGTGATAAATAAAGCTGTTACCTTGGTTCCGGAGCGTTAATAATCCCCACGAACTACTATCCAGCAAGACAACACCCAATCAGAAGTCGCTTGGCAAAAGAAATAACCCTGATACATCTGCTATTCTCGTTATTGAACCACTATGGACTCTCGAAATGTATTAACAGCAAAACAGTATATGTCTTTGCTGTGAATTAACTGTGGATAATTGAAATATCTCCAATTTTATTCACAAAAACTTGCAACACGTGAACTATTTGTAATCACACAAATAAACTTTATAACGAATCTCTTAAATAATTCGGTAAGACACATTACTTATTTATTTTTCAAAAATCGGCACTGATGGCCAAGATTAAATCGAAATTTCTATATTTTTTTGTCACACCACCATCCTCTGTACTTCACCAGCTAGCGTCCGCCGTAAAAAAATTGCTTCCTTTCCGGAAATACGTTCCTAGCCCCCCTTCTGTCAAGTCAACGTCGTCTTCTTTTCCGTTATCATTTACAGAAGGTTACGAATATACCATTTACTAGGTATGCAACCAGTTAAACAATTTCCAGTATACAATTATTTTCTATATTAAGTCGGGGACTGAAAATTGCTACACCACCCAGGTTCTCACTTCTACTGATGATGGTCATCAAAAATAAGGTCATTTTTAGGTATAATTTTATATATGGGTCTGGTAAAATTACCACAACTGGTTGATTATTGGAGTACTGATGAATTGTTCAATTTGAAATTTCCCAGAAAGAAAATAAATCCATTGGTACAGCAATTAGTAACAAATTATAAATCAATATATAATGCAGATGAATATGTGTGTATTGATGAAACGCTTCTACCATTTAGGGGTCGGCTTTCCATGAGACAATATATGAAACAAAAACACCATAAATATGGAGTAAAAATATTTAAATTGTGTAGCGGAAAAGGATATACTTATGAACTAATGATATATACAGGAAAAATCACATTACAAGAAACAAAGACAACCCCATTGAGCGTAGTTATGACTCTTACAACTGACATTTTAAACAAGGGAAAAACAGTAATCACTGACAACTAGTATAGCAGTGTTGAATTGTCTCACAATATGATAGATGCAAACATACATTTTATTGGAACCGTTAGAAAAGATCGTAAGAGGTTATCAAAGAGAGTTTGTACTGCAAAACTTAAAGTAGGAGAAATATACGAAGAACAAAATCAAATGGTTGTATGTATGCTAAACTGGAGGGATAGCAGAAATGTTTTTTTGTTTTATCAACGAAACACGATGACAGTATGATATAATATGTAGCAGGGCATAGAGAAACTAAAAAGCCGAAAAAAAAACACCGAAAATATCAATAACAACCGAAAGCATAAACACGACGAATTGGAACAACTTGAGGGTGAAAGTAAACATAAGAGCCGTAGAATTGTTAACAATGTTATAAAACAAATAACGATGAACACGGAAGAAAATTCGCCACCAACCGGACGAAAAAAATTGACACCTACTGCAAGGATTGTCCAAATAAGCCTCCGTTATGTTTACCTTGTTTCAATCAAATTCATATAAATACTGAGTAAGCAGTAAAAATAATTGACTAGTTTTGAAATTTCTAGAGTAGTTTCTGTGTAATATCAATTCATAATTATTTATGTACAATCTATCTGTTCTTTTACTTGAAAAAATAAACAAATAAATAACATTGTGTATTTTTTTATATTGGGTATTTTGAGACCGGGACCACAAATCACTATATTTATAAATCACTCAAACTGTTATGAAAGAACTATTTATGAAGCCTTTCTGGTCTCTTCGGTGTGAAAAATACACAATTATTTATACCAGCGGCCTGATATGATTAAATATTTCGGACCAACGCTGCCCATTAAAATAAACTGGTGCTTGTCCGATGGGACCAGCATTTAAATACAGGTAAGCAAAACGCTGGATATATATATATATTATATATATATATATATATATATATATATATATATATATATATATATATATATATATATATATATGTAAAGAATTAAATCTTTTAGCGAAAGCCGCTATCGCTGTATGTATTAAATGGCCAACTATATGGCCTAGGAGACAAATTCGTTAAACTTCCCGTGCTCGAATTGGTATCACTAAAGTGTTATGATCATTTCGGCCTATCCCAGCCATCGTCAGACACTTGGGCTGATACAAATTCAAACTCGGAAAGTAAAACGAATGTCTCCCAATCTTCACTACCGTGTAGTTAGCTTATAAAGGCGCCCTCTATTTTGAAGGCCGTGAACGAAAACGATTATTCATATCGTTTCGTTCACGGCCTTCAAAATAGAGGGCGCCTTTATAAGCTAACTACACGGTAGTGAAGATTGGGAGACATTCGTTTTACTTTCCGAGTTTGAATTTGTATCAGCCCAAGTGTCTGACGATGGCTGGGATAGGCCGAAATGATCATAACACTTTAGTGATACCAATTCGAGCACGGGAAGTTTAACGAATTTGTCTCCTAGGCCATATAGTTGGCCATTTAATACATACAGCGATAGCGGCTTTCGCTAAAAGATTTAATTCTTTACACATTTCGCATAGCATAAAGGATACAGAAAACGATTATTCATATCGTTTCGTTCACGGCCTTCAAAATAGAGGGCGCCTTTATAAGCTAACTACACGGTAGTGAAGATTGGGAGACATTCGTTTTACTTTCCGAGTTTGAATTTGTATCAGCCCAAGTGTCTGACGATGGCTGGGATAGGCCGAAATGATCATAACACTTTAGTGATACCAATTCGAGCACGGGAAGTTTAACGAATTTGTCTCCTAGGCCATATAGTTGGCCATTTAATACATACAGCGATAGCGGCTTTCGCTAAAAGATTTAATTCTTTACACATTTCGCATAGCATAAAGGATACAGAAAACGATTATTCATATCGTTTCGTTCACGGCCTTCAAAATAGAGGGCGCCTTTATAAGCTAACTACACGGTAGTGAAGATTGGGAGACATTCGTTTTACTTTCCGAGTTTGAATTTGTATCAGCCCAAGTGTCTGACGATGGCTGGGATAGGCCGAAATGATCATAACACTTTAGTGATACCAATTCGAGCACGGGAAGTTTAACGAATTTGTCTCCTAGGCCATATAGTTGGCCATTTAATACATACAGCGATAGCGGCTTTCGCTAAAAGATTTAATTCTTTACACATTTCGCATAGCATAAAGGATACAGAAAACGATTATTCATATCGTTTCGTTCACGGCCTTCAAAATAGAGGGCGCCTTTATAAGCTAACTACACGGTAGTGAAGATTGGGAGACATTCGTTTTACTTTCCGAGTTTGAATTTGTATCAGCCCAAGTGTCTGACGATGGCTGGGATAGGCCGAAATGATCATAACACTTTAGTGATACCAATTCGAGCACGGGAAGTTTAACGAATTTGTCTCCTAGGCCATATAGTTGGCCATTTAATACATACAGCGATAGCGGCTTTCGCTAAAAGATTTAATTCTTTACACATTTCGCATAGCATAAAGGATACAGAAAACGATTATTCATATCGTTTCGTTCACGGCCTTCAAAATAGAGGGCGCCTTTATAAGCTAACTACACGGTAGTGAAGATTGGGAGACATTCGTATTACTTTCCGAGTTTGAATTTGTATCAGCCCAAGTGTCTGACGATGGCTGGGATAGGCCGAAATGATCATAACACTTTAGTGATACCAATTCGAGCACGGGAAGTTTAACGAATTTGTCTCCTAGGCCATATAGTTGGTCATTTAATACATACAGCGATAGCGGCTGTCGCTAAAAGATTTAATTCTTTACACATTTCGCATAGCATAAAGGATACAGAAAACGATTATTCATATCGTTTCGTTCACGGCCTTCAAAATAGAGGGCGCCTTTATAAGCTAACTACACGGTAGTGAAGATTGGGAGACATTCGTTTTACTTTCCGAGTTTGAATTTGTATCAGCCCAAGTGTCTGACGATGGCTGGGATAGGCCGAAATGATCATAACACTTTAGTGATACCAATTCGAGCACGGGAAGTTTAACGAATTTGTCTCCTAGGCCATATAGTTGGCCATTTAATACATACAGCGATAGCGGCTTTCGCTAAAAGATTTAATTCTTTACACATTTCGCATAGCATAAAGGATACAGAAAACGATTATTCATATCGTTTCGTTCACGGCCTTCAAAATAGAGGGCGCCTTTATAAGCTAACTACACGGTAGTGAAGATTGGGAGACATTCGTTTTACTTTCCGAGTTTGAATTTGTATCAGCCCAAGTGTCTGACGATGGCTGGGATAGGCCGAAATGATCATAACACTTTAGTGATACCAATTCGAGCACGGGAAGTTTAACGAATTTGTCTCCTAGGCCATATAGTTGGTCATTTAATACATACAGCGATAGCGGCTGTCGCTAAAAGATTTAATTCTTTACACATTTCGCATAGCATAAAGGATACAGAAAACGATTATTCATATCGTTTCGTTCACGGCCTTCAAAATAGAGGGCGCCTTTATAAGCTAACTACACGGTAGTGAAGATTGGGAGACATTCGTTTTACTTTCCGAGTTTGAATTTGTATCAGCCCAAGTGTCTGACGATGGCTGGGATAGGCCGAAATGATCATAACACTTTAGTGATACCAATTCGAGCACGGGAAGTTTAACGAATTTGTCTCCTAGGCCATATAGTTGGCCATTTAATACATACAGCGATAGCGGCTTTCGCTAAAAGATTTAATTCTTTACACATTTCGCATAGCATAAAGGATACAGAAAACGATTATTCATATCGTTTCGTTCACGGCCTTCAAAATAGAGGGCGCCTTTATAAGCTAACTACACGGTAGTGAAGATTGGGAGACATTCGTTTTACTTTCCGAGTTTGAATTTGTATCAGCCCAAGTGTCTGACGATGGCTGGGATAGGCCGAAATGATCATAACACTTTAGTGATACCAATTCGAGCACGGGAAGTTTAACGAATTTGTCTCCTAGGCCATATAGTTGGCCATTTAATATATAGGTATATATATATATATATATATATTATATATATATATATATATATATATATATATATTATATATATATATATATATATTATATATAGAAAAGAAATTTAATCTTTGCAGATAAGTTAAATAGTAAACTCTTAAATATTGGGGAAATCTGCAAAAAAAACTCTAATGTGTATCAATTATTTCACCTAACGTTTTCGCCAAAGAGAATTTGGCTTCTTCAGGGCTGAAAGAGAATAAATTATAATTAGCTACCATATATTATCTAATAAAAAACATTTACCTTACCGTGAAATTTTAGAAATGTCGAGTTATGATGTTAAAAAACTTTAGCTAGTAACAACATAGTGGTGTTTTTGGTGGTGCACATAGTAACAAAAAAACACCACTATGTTGTTATGTACTAGCTAAAGTTTTTTAACATCATAACTCGACATTTCTAAAATTTTACGGTAAGGTAAATGTTTTTTATTAGATAATATATGGTAGCTAATTATAATTTATTCTCTTTCAGCCCTGAAGAAGCCAAATTCTCTTTGGCGAAAACGTTAGGTGAAATAATTGATACACATTAGAGTTTTTTTTGCAGATTTCCCCAATATTTAAGAGTTTACTATATATATATATATATATATATATATATATATATATATATATATATATATATATATATATATATTATATATATATATATATATATATATATATTTATATATATATATATATCCAAAAGTTTGGAATACGTACAAATAATATGTCTACGCCTATGGTGGTTTTAAAATTGTTGATGTTAATTCTAGAACGTTTTTAAATGAAAATGATAAAAAATTTGAATCGTTTTTGTATGATTTTGGTCACATTCAACTGATTAGCGTATTTACACATTATTTCAGTCTTTGTTTAAATTTTAATTGAGCCGTTTAAAATGCCTAGAAACGTGATATTTCATTTTGACAGATCTAGAGTAATTGCTTTGTTACAACAGGGCTTTAGTCAAAGTTATATCGCGAATATTGTTGATGTTACTCAGAGTGCTGTATCGAAAATTAAAAAAAAATTCTAAGATACAAATGACGTCAAGGATCGTCCCAGAAGTGGTAGAAGTCGATGTACAACAGCAGCACAACACCGGCAAATAACATTGATAGCTCGTAGAAATCGTCTGGAATCTACAAGTGGTATATACAGAGAAATTTCTGGGCTTCAAGGACGGAATATTTCACTTCAAACAATAACACACTAAATGCGGTAAATTTGTATCGTACGAAGACCGCTACGTGTTCCTAAACTAACCTACCAACACAAAATAGTAAGGTTGCAATGGTCTAGAGAAATGATGCATCATGGTCCTAACTGTAATAACGTGATGTTCTCTGATGAGTCAAAAATTGGCTTGGTATCTGATTCGCGAAGAACACTATTTTTGAGGGCACCAGGAAGACAGATAGAAACAGCCCAACCGCGTGTCGCATTTGAAGGTGGCAGTATTATGGTTTGGGGTGGTATTATGAGTGGTACACGGACGCCACGCTGGTTCTGGAGAGAAGTCACTGGTGCTGTGTACATCGAGGAAGTTTTAAATCCTGTCGTACGTCTATTCCGAGGAGCAGTAGGTGAAGAATTTGTGTTTATGTATGACAACGCACCTCCTCATCGAACAGCAACAGTACAAAATTTTCTGAAAGAAGAAGGAATATCTACATTACAGTGGCCCTCGAATTCCCCCGACATGAACGTTATTGAACATACTTGGTACATTCTGAAAATATGCATCAAGAAACGAAACAATCTCCCTATTGCACTTCGAGAACTAAAAGATGCTGCTTGTGAAGAATGGGAGAGAATTCCGCAAGCCCAGCTCGACCAGTTAATCGGCAGCATGCCCAATCACCTACAAGCATGCATACAGGCCAATGGAGGATATACTAATTATTAATTTTATTAAAAATTATTTTTTTCTATAATTTATGTTTAAATGTAAGTTGTACATTGTAAGTTTTTCACTCAAAGAGAACAAATATTTTTTTTGCATATCGTTCGTTTATCTGGTTTTGAGATTTATTTAGTATTGTTGAGAATTGAAACAAAATGATGTTTTCCTATTTAGAAGAGTTTATATATAAAAAGATGAAATATTCCAAACTTTTGGACATATGTGTATATATACATGGTGTATAAATATATATATATATATATATACAGGGTAACTGATTAGTGTGAGGAAGCTCAGTGGATCTGTTATAGTAAAAATTACAAAAAAAGTTATAAACAAAAATTGTAGGCAGCTTTAAACTCCACATTGTAAAATTAGTTACAATCTTACAGGGTGTTCCATAAGATGGTGGTAGACCAAACTTATGGTTTTTTAAATAGAACACCCTGTATTTTATTTTAAATTTGAAATCTGCTTCACTTCCACATAACAACAATGTAAAGTTTTATTATGTTATACCGGGTATTTAAAAAGTTATAACCAATATTACCTGAAAATCGTATCAAGTTTAACTCCCTGTATAATTAAAAAGGAGTATAGGAACATTGATCTATTACAATAATAATTGTTAAAAATTATAAAACATATTCGTCTTCATAATATTCGTTAAATCAAATACAGGGTAAGTCAAAATGCAAGTACATTATTTTCTTCGTAATTTTAAATAGAATACCCTATATTTTATATCACTATCGAAAAGTACTAATATCGTACTTCAAATTTTATAAAGTACTCCCTATACCTAAAGTTATCAGTTTTCTATATATTTTTATTTTTCCATCAAAGTATTAATTTGGTAGATATTTTAACGTTTACCACTAATTATTGTGAGTTGGCCATGATTGATTTGTCAGAAACTGACAGTTTGACATTATTGTTTATTAACTCAGTAACGAAATAACGACACAGAAAAGAAAACAGTTTATTTCAAATAAATTTTATAAAAAATAACCGACGGAAAATAAAAAAAAAAACATAAACAACACATAGAAAAATAAAAAACAACACTAATTTTAACTTATCTTACTTAATTAAGGTGTTCAAAATGAGTTCCCAAAACTTCTATGCATATTTGAAAGCGTTTATTGAAATAGTAGCTTGTAGCTTACATTACTAAGCATTTGTAAAGAAATATTTTGAAATACAATTCGGATTCTAATTTTCATATCATCCCTTGTTGTTGGAGGTATTTTATATACTTCGTTCTTAACGTAACCCCAACATTTTATTGAATTCTGGTGGCCTTGGGGGGCCACCTTACCGGTACATCCCTTCCGATCCATCTTTCACCAAACTGGTCATTAAGTTCACTACGTACTAATTCGTTGTGGTAATAATATCGGTAACTGATTTACGATTAAAGATGAAACTTAGCTGACTGAATGCCTCTTTCATGTATTTCTACACTTGCAGGATTAAGAGGGATAGCGAACTTAAAAGTGATTTGGTTTTGAGCTGCGAATTCTGGATGTTGTGTGGTCTTCATTCATAAAAAATTTATGAATGATAGAATTCATGGAGCTCGTTTTTTGCCCCATAAAAATTAGTTGCATTATCAGACCAGATACATGATAGGACTGACCTTCGTGCTATAAATCTTTTTAGTGCCAAAATATAGGCCTGACTAGTGAGGCCGGTTACGCGCTCAAGATGGCAACACTTAGTGGTGGTGCAAATGAAAAATGCTACATACGCTTTATAGAAAGGAGATCTACGGAGGTAAGATGATTTCAACGTAAAATGTCCAGCATAGTCAGTCCACTAAGACAAGTGAAGTTGAAAGGGTCTTGTGCCTGAAACACGATTATAGTGAAGATCAGACATAAACTGGGTGACTGGTTTTGCTTTAAACCTGTGGGATACCACGCAGTTGTGAATTACTTGTTTTATTCGAGTTAAACCCGACAAAGAACATGAAGAATGTCCTTAAAATGAGAGAGTGTATTGCGGAGATTGCTGGTTACAAAATATGAGAGCTCTTACCTGTAATATAAGAATGTCTTAAACACCAACGGCTCAAAAAGCTATCCAAAGGTACAGAACGATGTATTAAAGAGCAAAAGAGAGAAAAACAAATAGCATAAATAAAATCAGTACAAATACATAAAGAACTAAACAAAATTCCTACTATGTATTAAATACTACTTACTATTTAAGTCTTTCAAAAAATGTTTATGTGCGCTATTGCCCATCTGGGTCACTATTACAAAGATGTTGAATTTATAGATATGGAGATGTGGCAACCATGTGTGTTTAGGGCTACCACGAGAACTATTTGAAAACTTCAAACACTTTCAACATTCAACATAAAACAAATTTATACAAAAAGGGCACTACTGTATTGTAATTAAATGCTGTATACCAAAAGCGGGACAAATCTTTGACAGATTTGGAGAGCACTGTATAACTTTGTGAGGAGTAAATCCTTGACGGATTTTTGAGGACTTCTGCCAAACAGAGATGTTGCTTCGTCCCCGTCTAAATTCGCTCTGGAAGCTCTACTTTTAGAAGAGTTTTAAGTGCACAAAAACTTTAAAATACTAAAAACTGTTAACAATGTTTTTTTACAGATGTTTGACAATGAGATTTATATCTTTTTTTAGAGAGAATGCACTTTTGTCAAAAGTGGAGTTAAATACTAAATTAAAAATATTAATAAATAGTTTTACATGTTAGAATGGATTTATTCGAACAATAATTTTCAGGTAATATTGGTTATAACTTTTTAAATACCCGGTATAACATAATAAAACTTTACATTGTTGTGATGTGGAAGTGAAGCAGATTTCAAATTCAAAATAAAATACAGGATGTTCCGTTTAAAAAAACGTAAGTTTGGCCTACCACCATCTTATGGAACACCCTGTAAGATTGTAACTAATTTTAAAATATGGAGTTTAAAGCTGCCTACAATTTTTGTCAATAACTTTTTTTTGTTATTTTTACTATAACAGATCTATTGAGCTTCGTCACACTAATCAATCACCCTGTATATAAATTAATCAGCAATAATTTGACCGAACTTATATATATATATATATATATATATATATATATATATATATATATATATATATATATATATATATATATATATATATATATATATATATATATATATATATATATATATATATATATATATATATATATATATAATATATATATATATAATATATATATATATATATATATATATATGTATAACAAGCGAGTCTTCTACAGCTGGCGCCGCTTCTCGCATCCTAATTTCCAGCGTTTTCTGTCGAAGCAATCTTCAGTTGTTAGATCTCTGGCGGTCATTGCATCGTCGACATCGTCTCTCCAGGATCGTCTTGGTCTACCTCGTTTTCTTCTAGTTGGCGGAGTCAATTCTTCTATTTTTTTTGGCCATCTATTTTCCGGCATTCTCTGAAGGTGTCCTTACCAGTTAAGTCTTTTGGCTTCGATTGTGTCTATTATGTCAAGATCGATTTCCATTTCTCTCCGAATATCTTCGTTTCTCACCCTATCTAGTCTAGTGAGCTGGCAACATCGTCTCCAGTAGTTCATTTCCATGGCCTTAATTTTTGATTTGTTTCTTTGGTTTATTTCCCAGAGTTCGGCGCCATACAGTCCAATACTTTCTATTATTGTTTTATAAATTCTTCTTTTATTTTCTTTTGTTATTTTTTTATTCCATAACAGTCCGTGTAGCTGTCTGGTGGCTGATCTTGCTTGGCCAATCCTGGAATGTATTTCTTCGCTACTTCCTGCTTTTGATGTTATTTGGACTCCCAAGTACTTAAAATTGTCTGTTGGTTTTATAGTTCCCATTTCTATTTGTAGGCTTTTTGGTTGTTCTCCTACAACTAAGTACTCAGTTTTTTGTATATTAATTGTGAGGCCCCATTTGGTGTACTCATCTTCCAGTTTTCTAAGCATGTAGCTTATATCACTCTCGTCTTCAGCTAGAATGGCTTGGTCATCAGCGAAATGTATCGTGTACAATCTATCATCTCCGATTGGGATGCCCATATTGCAGCACTTTCTTCTCCACAGTGAGAGTGCCTCATTTAGATATATTTTGAAGAGTGTAGGTGCTATGCAGCAGCCTTGCTTTAGGCCCTTACTAATAGGAATTTCTCTAGTTAATCTATTTCCAGTTTTAATGTTTGCCGTCATATTTTTGTAGAGCTGTTGTACTGCTCGTATATTTTTTTTGCTTATTCCTTGTTTTTCCATTGCTACCCAAAGCATTGAAAGTGGTACACTATCGTATGCCTTTGTCAGATCTATAAAGACTATATGAGTTGAAAGGTTGTGGGCTAATCTTTTTCGATAACTTGCTTTAGAGAGAATATACTGTCCATGCAGGATCTGCCTGCACGAAAGCCATTCTGTTCTTCTACATCTGTCATCTCTTTTTCAATTTTATTTTTTATTATTTTTCCATACAGTCTTGAGAGTGAATTTATGACACTTAGCCCCCTATAGTTTGAACAATTCTTTCTATCTCCTTTTTTGTATATGTTGTTAATATGTGCTTTTGTCCACTCCGGTGGTAAGTCGTGTCCATTATAGAATAAGGTGAAGACATACGCCAGTAATTCCCGTAATACTTGTGGGCTATGTTTTAATAATTCATTTGGTATACCTTGTGGTCCGCATGACTTCCCATTTTTTAGAGTTCGTATTGCATTCTCGACTTCCTGTACTGTTATTTCATCGTCTTCACTGAATTCCAGTTCATATGTTGTTGTACTGATGTTCGATTTGACCGAACTTATAATATGAATAGTCCTTTATCTAGTAGTATGGAAATGTTATAAATCACTTACAACGAGATTTAGTGTCTGCTTGTAAAACTCTCGGCTTTTGGGTCGAATAAAAGAAAACAACAAAATGTACTTACAGGTTCATATTGGTCCTTGTCTGAGAGGTATGTTTTCAGGTAAGGAGGCAGTAGTTGTTGTGGACTGGCGCTAATAAACCATTCAGCGGTTGTATCACAGAAACACGCACAGCGTCATAGGTAATACAGCGGCAGGATGATATCTAGTGAACTCAATGGTCAGACATATGCAGCAGTAGGATGTATGATGTAAGATGCAATATGCAACTTACAATATTCTGGATACAAGATACGATATGCGAAGTAGGATGCATGAGGTATGACGGCAAACAGAAGTGACATCAAGTCTATAATTAATAAAAAATGTCAAAATTAGCTGGACAATTACAAGACATAATCTGAATAAACGACTTACCGCCAAGTTGACCTGCTTAACTCGAAAGACAAAAATAAAGTAATAGTTTTCGAAATATGTATGAGAACTTAAATTTTCTCTAAAGAGGGGATTTTTTTGGCTCATGCGAGATTAGCCCTAATTATACTTTAGAATTGAGGAGCGACTCGGGTGAAAGGGTCTTCCTTGATTTTAGGAGGTTTTTTAAGAGGCGAGACAATTATACCTCTTCTTAGAAGTGAAGGGTTAGTGGATAGATAATATATACAAGCTTTTGACTTGTTTCTGAGAAAGGAAAGGATCGTAAGAGAACCATGAATTGGCGTCGATATGAAAATTAAAAAGCGTAGCATAATTCTTCTAAGGATTTATTAGCCGTGGGCGTAGCTAAAAAATTTTGTGAGGGCAAAAATTTGGAAGAATTTACGGGATGATTGAACATGCTTCACATGTCCAAGCTGTGGTTCAGGATTTAATTTAGTACCGAAGGTGAGTATTTGCTGAAGAACGGGAGTTAACTTTATTTTGGGTAATTCATCTTCGAAGTTACTGTAGGTTTCACCAGAACAAGAGCACTGCAGAGCATGTGCTGTTTGTGACTGTAAAAATGTCTGAACATCCTAATTTGAATCCAATATATCTCCCACTGAGGAGGTATTTCAATGAAACAACCTATTTTTTACAAATATATTTTGAAAAAAAAATTAACACAATAACAGATTTTTCATCGAAAATAATATAATATAATACCGGTCATAACAAAAAAAAAAGTTCTCAACTAATATAAATTACATTACACAAAGACCAATTGCAGAAGCAATTGATAGAGCAAGCATTATATATCCAGTAGTATATACTTCACCAATAGTGAGGAACTTTCCAGTATCCCATAAAAGATGACGAATACCATTCCAGAAATGATAAGTCATGGGAAAAGCTAACACAAACTTCGCTGCAGCGATGGTTGCTGCCCCTAAGTCTGCGCATTCGATAGCGTCAATATATGCTGGAATTGATTCAGGTGCTACAGCAGCTGTCAGACCAAAGGCAATTGCATAAAACGACAATGCCATACCTAAAAGTCAGAAAAAAAATATTATTGTTAATTTTTGTCAATATTAATAATTGTTTTTATACAAAAATGTAGATATGGTTAAAAAAATTGACACATTAAGAATATTATAAAATACAGTACATATATATTGTTGCATATGGTCGCATAGTACTTAGTATAACTTGTTTATATTATTTGAGTATAAATTATTAAAAATAGGGTGTTTAAACAAGACAGTCTTAAACAAATAGGCGCAGTTTTTTTTTTTCTATAAAGAAATATACGAACAAGATAGAGAATCAATTCTAGCACAATACACTAGGTTGCAGCAATTAGGAGACAAGACACGTGATCCTGATGCATGAGAACAGAATTCAAAGGAACTTGATAAATGCAAGAATATAAGGAAAAGGCCTGTTGGATGAACAAAAAAGAGATGGGAGGGCAAAGTAGATCAAGATGCCAAAAAACTGCTAAAAATATGTTCATGGAAAAGAACAGCAGTAAATTGAGATATTTGGAGTAGCTTATTGAAGGAGGCCAAGGCTCGAGTTTATTTATTTATTTATTCATTCCAACGGTAGAACCATTTACAATAAAATACAAAAAATAGTAAAAAGTAAAGATCATGTACAATAAACATCAAAACAATAACAAAGAAACAAGTAAACAGTTAAAATTTGTACATTAAAACAATATATCATATCACAAAAATTTTAAAAAAGTATCAGTATCACATAGTAAGTATCACATATCTAGATTAATAGTCAGATTCTTAAGTTGCCTTTTAAAAGCATTAATGTTTATGCAGAAAGGATCCAATAGGAGGTCATTGCAAGAGCTGAGCATTCTTGACAGGGGAAAATGACGAGCATAATCAGTCCTATGAAAAGGAATATGAAAGAGTGCAGTGTGTCGAGTTATATGCATTGTGTTTAAGTGTACATTGGCCAATAACGACGGACATTTAATAACATTGTTCAGAATTTTAAACAAAAATAACATATCAGCTCTCAACCTGCGGTTCTTCAATGTATCAATGTTAAAATGAGACATTATTATAGAATAATCTATGAAATAATTTTCAGTATTTTTTATATTAATATGGGCTTTAAAAGCTAAAGATCTTAGAAACTTCCTCTGAACGCTCTCCAATACATCAATGTATACTTGATGAAACGGGGACCAGACAACAGAGCAGTATTCAAGACCTGAACGTACCAGAGAGCAATACAATAATTTAAATACAATAGGTGAGAGATCATGACTGTTGCGATAAATAAAACCAAGATTACGAAATCCTGTTTCCTTAATTTTAAGAAAATGGCTTCTAAATGTCAATGCACAATCCAATAATACACCCAAATCTCTAATCTCAGTAACTGAATCCAAGAGTACATCATTAAGAATATATCTATTAGCCATTAGATTATTTATACAACCAAAGGAAATACAAGAACATTTAGTTGGATTTAAGCTTAAACCATTTTGTTTTGACCATAAACATATGTTGTTTGCATCATCTTGCAGGAGATCTCTATCCAATTTATTATGTATACAGCGAAATATCTTAAGATCATCAGCAAATAGCAGGAAGTGTGAGTTTTTGATAGCCTTAACAATATCGTTAATGAACAAGTTAAAAAACAAGGGACCACAATGAGACCCTTGTAGTACACCAGAATAACAATGAAATTCTTTTGAAATATAATTGTTAATACGAACTTGCTGTGTACATCCCATCAGAAAACTTTTAATCCAATTAACAATGGGGTCACCAAAGCCAGATGCATGAAGTTTGTAGACCAAAAGATTATGATTAACCTGGTCAAAGGCCTTTGAGAAATCAGTGTAAACGCTGTCAACCTGAATTTTATTCTCAAATGCACCCAACAAGTATTGTTGGTAATTGAGAAGGTTTGTTACAGTTGATTTCCCATTAGAAAAACCATATTGTTCATCAATAATTATGTTTCTGCAAGCCCAGGTGAGATTTATCGATACCAATTTATCAAGAAGTTTCGGGGTTGCTGATTGAATAGTTATACCTCTATAATTGTTAACACACTCGCGATTGCCAGATTTATAGATAGGTGTAAGAAAACTATTTTTCCAAGATTGTGGAAATACAGATGACAACGATAAATCGAAAATTTGTTGTAAAGGTTTACAAAGGGAAAAAATACAGTTCTTAATAAGTGCTGCAGGTATACCATCAGGCCCTGAAGAATATGTAGTTTTTAAACTGCTAATCCCCTCAAAAACATCAGTCAGACTAAACTTCAGACTATGGAAATCCACATTATAGTCCAATTTAAAATTAGGTACATTACACTCACTATCATTATATGCACCTGAAAAATAGCTGGCAAATAAATTGACTATTTCATCACCATTCTGAGCTATTACATCCCCACCTTATTGCTAAAAAATACTAAAATCTAATAGTGAAACGTGTTACTCATCATTGTCGCTTAGGTTCACCATTATCGGCTTTGTGACTTCAAATCTCATGAGAGTACGGTCAGTTAGTTCGTGTTAAAACTAATTTGAATGGAGAGTAATGCATTTGTTGCCCGTTGGCCGACGCCACTGAGTAAAGATAGTCTCGCGTAAGCAGTGTAGAAATGTAAGTGATACACCCATTTCAAATCGCAGTGTGCTTGAACTGCTAAAACAGCCTTAAGCAAACATTAAGACACGCACCAGTATCTAGTATCATTGACTATTCATAATTTTGTTGATATTTGTAATTTATAAATTTGATCTTTGTCTCTTAGTAGATTGTGAAATTAGTCAATTTTTGTCTATTACCTAATCTTTTTTTGAGTTATGAATTCTGACTACCTATACAAATACATATTTTTCTTGTAAATAATACTAAACTTATTTAATTAATTTTTTTATTATGTTTATGGAAAATGGTTAATTTATTATGGTGCATCATATGATGGAAAACTTACATAAACGATTCTTCCTAAATTTGATTTAAAATGTTTTTTAATGAAGTTACATTAAGATTATTACTTAAGTAAACTAAGATAAAATAAAAATATAATTCTACAAATATTAAAATAAAATATTATTTAAGGAATTTAAAGTATCCCAATGAAAAAATATTAAATATTTACCTGTAGCTCTGTGAGTAATAGACAACAGACTAGTTAATTGGGGAGCATATATGGTCAAATGGGGAGACTGAGGCCTTCCCAATTTCATGTTACGTTCATCGTGTCCTTCCTCTTTTGGGCTTGAGACGTTAGTGGCTTTCAATGTTACAGGTCGTACACAGGTAATTATTCCACTATTATTTTTCAAAAATTGGGGACCACATCTTTGACCAGCTAACCTATATGTTATATAATCTATTATTAATACGAATTTCAAAATAAATTTTACAATATAATTTGCTAATTATACCATACCTGAATATTAGAGACATTTTTAATATTGTATAATATAGTTTTTGGATAATAAAAAGTAATTAAACTTCTGACATAATACAAATGTCAAAATGTCTATCACCTAGAAATCATTGGAAATTTTCAACCAATCAGAAATGCTTTTCTGACCGAACAGAGTTGTCAGATTTTCAAAGAGATGTCAAAAGTGCTAAGATCCAACTTTTATTTCTAGATTGTATTTATTAGATGTTATTTATTGGAAGGATAAAAACAAAAATTATTATTAATGCGTACAATGATTGTACCCTATGATTTAATTTTTTATCATTTCTACTTAGATTTCCCTTCTACTTATAGAAAATGCGATTATAATTTGTAAAGGTGCATTATATTATTGTGTGCATATTATATTAAATAATAAAACATACATAATATAAAATTGAATTTACCAGTTACTTTATCACAAATTAAATGTGAGACGTATTTTTCAAAAAATATTTAAACTTGAAACACAAAAATAACTGTCAGTTATGGATGAACACGAAAGGGGATATTATATCCAGGCAAAGGTTTTAAACTATGAAATAAAACTTTTAAAAATCATTTAATATTTAATTTAAATTTTTCTCATGGTATTTTGGCATTTGGTATTAAAAGTTTTATTTATCAATTTTACCTTATGAGTTTAGACATTAACTTGACTTGACTGTTGTCAACAGTTTTAAACAGCCAATCCCAGCTATTATTTTGATCAGAGGTTTTATGGTTTTAAGCGTCATTTCACGGCGTCGCTTGCTTTTAACAGAGAAGTTCAGTAGAAAGTATTGTGATTGTGAGTAACGGAATTTTATTACAAAGTAAAAGGTTAGTAAATTGATGTTCTCTTTAATGAATGTTGCGTTGGTAAATTTATTTGCATTTGAAAATATTCTATTTTCACTCTTAAACCCATATAACCTCATCTAAAGCCTCGTTGTTTACATCACAAAACGTTTTAAATATTTTAAAATCTTTTGGTTTTAGAATGACGAGCAAAGGAAAATCTAGTTCTAAAGTTGCATCAGATAAAGTGAAAACGGAATCTACCACTCAAAGCAGTGGAACTCGTAAGATGAGTCCGGCAAGAACGCCGAAAAGTCCTGGAAGAACAAAAAGTCCTGCTAGACCGAAAAGTCCAGTAAGACCAAAAAGTCCAGTCAGAAGGAAGAGTCCAGGCAGACCAAGAAGTCCTGCAAGAACAAAAAGTCCAGCTAGACAAAAAAGTCCAAATAGAACAAGTCCCGCCAGAACTAAATCTGAGACTAAGACAAGACTTCCTACTCCTACCAGAACTGAAAGGGTAAAAAGCCCATCTAGAGTTAAAAATGCGACTGCTGCCCCAAAAACATCTACTCCTATTCCGCTTGTATCAAAGAGATCTCCAATTAGAAGTACTAATGAGTTGCTTACTGATAAAGAAAAAGGTAATTTTTTGGTTATAAATTGCAAATTTACAAGAAAGGGGAATGTCATTAAAATTTTGAAAACATGGGTTAGGAACTTTTAATAAGTTGAAAACTTGTTTTCTTATAATTTGTACTTTCAGTTGACACTAAAATTGAGACATTTTTGTCAATCTCTTTTGCAACTCATTCTCTGTCCTCTGGTAGATTTAGCTAACAAAATAATCAAGTTTAAGAAAATTACATTGAATTCACCTTTTAATATTCAACTATTTAAGAATTATAGATCATTTTTAGGGAATTACAGATTTTCAAAAATATTCAGAAATCAATTTCCAATAAGTTTTTATTCACAATTACTACTGCGTGAATCTCATGATTTTTCATATAAATCAACAAAAAGATTGAAAAGTTAACACAAATTTTCTGCTGTATCATTTTTGTCATCAATGAAAGACAAAATGAAAAAGGTATATGAGTAAAAAAAGTTACTGGTCATCTAAGGCCAACTCAAAATTATTGTCTTAAGACATTAATGACATAAATGAATACATTTTTTTCTTTTAAAATCCTAACATTTATTTCATTGTTGCTAATTAAAGTTTATTAATTTATCTTTTTTTATAAACCTTGCAATTGATTAAATTACAGTAACAGACTTTCTATTTTTGTCATAACACCATGTAACCTATTTTAGAGATACAACCTAAGAAACAAAAAATTATTGTTGATACTGACACTGATTCTGACAATGCAGACAGTATCCAAGAAATTAAGGAAAAACCAAAAGCTACTGTTCGAGGGCGAACTAGGAATACAGATATTGAAGATAAAGATATTGAAGTAAGTTACAAGGTATAATTATTGTTTACTTGTTCTAAATATTATTATTTCTAGGACTTGAAGAAAATTAGTGGTGCAGAACCTATAGATGCAGTTGGTCTTAAGCGAAGGTTTACACGCTCTTCTCAAAATAAAGATATTGAGAGAATAGTTCATCTAAAACACTTTGACTCAGTCACCATTACAAAACGTCTAGGTGAATTTTCTGATGATGATGAACTAATTGAGAAAAAGTCCCAAAAAGAAATTGATGAATATGTTGGAAACAAACAATTTGTTGAATTTGGTGGTATATATGGTGCCTTATTATTGATTCCATTAATACCTTTGTCTGTAATAACTCTGTATACTTTTTGTACAGAATCTCGTTGTTCCTTTTTGGGTCAACCAAGCTTACAGCATTTAAGATTGTATTCTACATTCTTTGACGCTAAATCCTTATTGGGTATTGCTGGCTATTTTCTTGTACTTGCTCTCTTAAGTGCTATTCCTGCAGGAGGTGCCAAAGTTAGTGGCCTTCCCAACAAATACAGTAAATTTGATTATGTATTAAATGGATTACTGAATTTCTTAATATTGTTCTTTATATTTCTGGGATTACAATTTAAAAAAATTGATGTAGCATCCTACATTGTTGATCATCTGTTCCAATTTTTGATTGGTTTTATTTCATTAGGAATCATAACATCAGTTTTTACATATGTTAGGAGCTTTTATGTACCAATTAGTGCTCTCAATAAATTTGCTGTTGGGAAGAGCCGGATGTATGGATTTTTCATTGGCAGGGAATTGAATCCACGATTATTTTCAGTAGTTGATTTGAAGCTGCTGTTTTTTAGAGCATCTCTTATAGCTACAGTAAGTATTTTTAAATTAATATTTTAAACATTTATGTTTTGTCTTGTTAATAAAAGAACAACAAAAAAAGCTTTTTTAAGATAAAAGTTAATTAATTATTGGAAGCATAGCTTTCTTATCATGGGCTATCACAATAAAATAGAATTAAAATAATATAAAATGATACAATCAAATTGAATAGGATTGAATTAAATTAAAAACCATAGACAATGAGAAAAATATGCTTCCCCTCCTCAGTCTCTCTTGGAGTGCCACATCCATTTTTTAGATAATTTCCACTTAGATTGTTTGCATGAATTTAAACTTTAATGTCAAAAGCACTTTTATTCTTTAAAAACATCTGTAGGATTTTTCCTTGTTCTGCTGTCTTTTTCTCTATTTTCTGAACAAACAAACAAAACATTGTGAAGTGGTCTATTTGAGAATTATTTTTATTGAATTTTACTTGTCTTCAAAAAATGTAACAGTTGATTTCAGTTACCTGTTGAACTAAGGTCCATGTTAACATTAATTATCACAAAAAATGAAGTTTACAAGTAGACTAGGGCTAATAAATTTGCATAACAAAGATGCATATTACAACAAATTACGCAATAAAATAATTCAAAGTATAAACATAATTATATTAACCCTAGAACCAAAAGGTGAAATTGGTGGAATGATTTTCACAAGGTGGGGTCACTGATAACCCGAAAATATTTTCAAAAAGACATTTAAATATTTTTTAAACTTATTTGTCAAAACATTTACTAAATAATTTGATTTCTAATCAGAAAATGTATTAGTAGATAACAATAAACAAAACTAATATAAAGAGTGAGTCAAAATATAATAGCACTTTTTTTTTTTTTTCGTCAGAATGTATCAGTCCGTACAAAACCATTGTGTTTACTCTACCTCCGTCTAACATTCCATAAAAAACTCTCAGTGACCATCTTCTTGTTTTCCTGCAAAGGTTTTTGCATGACACAGTTGATCAAAGGTATCAACGCCCCCTTTAGTGCTGTTGTAGAATAGAATTATTTCTGTTTTTTTTTTGTAACTACATCAACTTTATCTAACGAGTGCATAGAACTGATTAATAGAACGCATTTCTTTCATTTTGGAATATGTGATACTAGTGTCAACTTTTGCATAAATGCAAATGCTGAGGACGGAATTTCTGATCGCTTCATTTCCAAATATTGTGTAGGTATTTCTCTTTTATTTTTTCTAAGCGTTCCATACCATTATCAGCTGTTATTGTTAAACCCTTTTCTAATAATTGTTTGGCTAATTCACATGACGAAAACCAGTTATGGTGATATTGCGATTGGTGCCCTGAATTTTCTCAGTTAGCTTTAAAACATACTGGATAGGAATTTAACCTTTCTGCGGATATCACTGCTCTTTACCAATATATGGCTCAACAGAACACATAGCTTGTTTTTGTTGTTTTTTATACTTATTAAGCTTGCTGGGAATGTACATTTTAAAAGGGCACTTGCCTCTAAAGCCCAGCAGTTGCTTGTCTATTGTTAGATACTCTGAGGGAGTATAATTGTTTTGACATCCTTGAATAAATATATCCCATATTTCTCTGATTGGTGCAAACTTGTTCTGCAATACTCAGCACAGGATATCTATGTTTTTGGTGATTAGTCTTCCCAATTCATCAAGGGAGAATGATGAGTTTGGTGTATAGGTGCATTGTCTTGCAGGTGATCCAGCTGTGAATATTACTCAAGCCTTTGGTTTTTTAAAATTGTATCAACATATTAATATTCCCAATAATCGTAATGTATTTTTGGATTTAGTTTTTTCTAATGTTAGGGAGCTAAATTTCTTAAAAGCAAGTGATCCCCTTGTAGATCCTAGCATCCATCATGTGTGTTATGAATGTTGCTTAAACCTTGATGTTAAAGAAACAAATAAAAATAGTTGGTTTATGATGAGTTGTTTTATGATTTTCGGAATGACGATTATATTGTGCTTAACAACTTCCTTGCTTCCATAGACTGGCAGGTATGTATGGTTAATGATGTTGAAGTTGCTACAAAAATATTGTATGAAGTTCTCTCCATAGGAATTGCTTACTTTGTGCCATTGAAGAAAAATAGAACTTCTCAACTTCTCCCAAGTGGTTCTCTGCTGATCTTAGAAGACTGACTCTGGAGAAAAAATATGCTCACTATATTTATGTTAATAATTGTACTGATGATAACTATATTAGATTTTCCCACCTAAGAGCTGAATGTAAACTGTCTGAAATTTGCTTCAGAAACTATATTAAAGGTATAGATAGTTCCTAAGAAATGATCCAAAATCATTTTGGAAGTACATCAATGATAAGCAGTCTAGTCATAACCTACCTAACTCCTTATTTTATCAAGTCTGATCTGCAACAAATGGTCAAGACATACCTAATTTATTTATGAACTTCTTCCAAACTATGTATTCACCAAATAACAACCTTTACATACCTATCCATCCATTAAATAGCAACTTTAGTACAAATATTTGTCCTTCTAAGATTATCATGACTGATATTTTTAATGGCATAAACGAGCTGCCCAATAAGCTTACTGCTGGTCCAGATAGTGTCAAGATGATGGACTCTTTGTAATACCATTTGTTATATTGTTTAATAGATATCTGGAAATCTCTGTGTTTCCTTCTTCATGGAAAGAAAGGTATGTTGTTCCTATATTTAAAAATATTGAAAATTATAATAGCATTTGTATATAATCTGCATTCCCTAAGCTTTTCAATAGTCTTTCAACTTGGTTATGTAAAGGCTTAATATCTCAATCACAACATGGTTTTCATAGCAAAAATCCGCTGCAACAAATTTGGTTTGCTATCAATCTAATATATTATCTCATTTGGAAGGCCATAAATAGGTAGATGCAATATACTCAGATTTTTCCAAAGCATTTGATCGTGTAGATCACCAAATAATTTTTTTGGTGTTTTTTTTTTATAATCCAAGGTGAAGATGAAGATATATATTTATATTGGTATAAGGGGTATATCAGTCAAAAAGTTCATATATCCAGGGACATCTGTTAACCCCAATAATAACAAATCTGAGGAAATAAAAAGGCGAATAATAATTGCAAACAGGTGTTATCATGGTCTATCAAAGTACTTGGCTAACAAACGTCTGTCTCAAAAAACTCTTATAAAGCTGTATAGAACACTGATAGTCCCTGTTCTCACATATGGATCAGAGGCATGGACGCTAACTAAAACAGATGAATCTGCCCTATCGATTTTTGAAAGAAAGGTGCTAAGCAAGATATTCGGAGTGGTCTGTGAGAACAGAATATGGAGGCGTAGATATAACTTTGAACTGCAGAATATCTACAAGCATACGTTTGGTGGTAAATATATTACCACTATAATTAAGCGAAACCGCCTGCAGTGGGCAGGACATGTAGCCCGGGCCCCTGAATCGAACATGATAAAAAAGATTCTAATAGCGCAACCCGTGAGAATGAGAAGATGGGGTAGACCAAAGCTGAGGTGGATGGATGGGGTAACACAAGATGCGGAGAAGATCGGAGTCGGCAACTAAAAAATGCAAGCAATGGATAGAACAGAATTGCGTAGAAAAGCTTTCTACGCAATTCTGTTCTAAAACCCTCCAAGGGCTGTAGCACCAAGATGATGATGATGATGATTGATATAAGGGAGGAAATTGTTTCCAGATATGTTCATCGCATGATAAATTCTGTGGGAATATGGGAGATTGAACTTTCAAGAGTTGTTAGCCATGGATATGTTATTTATTGGAATTCTTTTATTTAGAGTTCTGCTAGAATCGTAATTAAAGGTTGGTACTTTAACAAGTTAAAGCCATTTCAACATGAAAGAACTAACTGCTGGATAGGACTTGCAATTTAACTGTTGATCAAATATCACTCCTAGAATTTTTATTTCGTTTGTATAGAAAAGATTTTCGTTTTCAAGCATTAGGATCAGTTTATCTTCGGTATATCTTTTTGAAAATATACATTTTGTTTTATTAGAGCGAAACCTGAAATTTTATGACTTTTAATTTTGACTGTTCGAGAATCATCACGAATTTAATTCTAGTATTTTTTTTTGTTCTTCTGTCTTTTTACTACATCTTTTATTAACAGATATTCTTTTAAGTTTTTACTTTTCATCTAATGTCTGTATTTTCGTAGTCATTTTTGATGCAGTTTTTAATTTAAACCTACTTCTACTCCAGCAAAGAAATAATGAAATGAGTCATACAGATGATATCGAAAGTTATTATATAATTTAGCTGTCTTTATGAGTTTTACCAAGAAGCGTATCAGTAATAGAAAAGAACATCTACTATATGAATATAATCAACAACATTTTCGGTGTCATTTCAATTCCACCTTCTTAGTTTTTCTTGCTATTCTGTCAATATATTTTCCTTAACTCTTTACTTCTTTTGTTTGAATTTCGTTTTGCTTTGGTTCAGATTCTGGTAAAATTTTCTCGTCTCTATTGGCTGACTTAGTTCTTGTAGTTCTTGAAGTTCTTTGTTCATAGTTTCTCTCTTCTTTCTGCGATGGATTTTCTTTTCTTCCTTGTGTAGTTATTTATATTACTCCTCTGCTTGTCGGGTTCTGTACACCTGTTGCATCAATAAATATGCTCGTGTTTTTTCTCTCTCTATTTTAATCTGATATTTTTCGTTAAAACAGTCATTCGTTATTGTTCTTCTTTGTTTACTAATATTGTTCTGAAGCTATTTTCTTGTGGCATTTTAAATTAATTACTATTTAACTGGGAATAAGCCACAATTAAAGATAAAAATACGTTTATTGACGTTTCAATTTCCACTTCGGAAATCGTTCTCAAAATACAAACAGTAAATTAAACAAATTTTGTTTTTTGTTACATAGTGAAAAATTCTTCTAATAATTTAATTTTATCTGACTCATTTATATTGACAATTCAGACATACATTATGCATTTTAAAGTAGACGACTTTAAAATGATATTGCCAATATTGTTGAGTTGCGCTCCTGGGACGACTTTACTTATAAGATAGTTCATTCGATTACATGAAATCAACTTTAACTTGAGAATATTCGTCAGAAAAAATCATAGCATATAATTCGTCTTTAAAAAGACAAACACATGACATGATGACAGTAAAATTCTCCTGTTAGTGATTCCATAGTAAATTATGAGGGAAAAACCAGGAAAAAAACCTCATATTACTATCCCGACATGGTAAGTATTTGTTCGTGCATTTAGTTTACCTTCAATAAATACCAAAATCCTGATTTTATATGTTTCGTTATTTAAAAAAACATAAATGATGTATCCTCTATATGTTACTGACTTACTAATACTTTAGTAAGAGGATATACTTTAATATAGAGGATACATCATTTATGTTTTTTAAATAATGAAATAACGAAACATAAAATCAGAATTTTGGTGTTTATTGAAGGCAAACTAAATGCATGAACAAATACTTACCATGTCGGGATAGTATTATGAGGTCTTTTTTCTTGGTTTTTCCCTCATAATTTACTATGGAATCACTAACAGGAGAATTTTACTGTCATCATGTCATGTGTTTGTCTTTTTAAAGACGAATTATATGCTATGATTTTTTCTGACGGATATTCTCAAGTTAAAGTTGATTTCATGTAATCGAATGAACTATCTTATAAGTAAAGTCGTCCCAGGAGCGAAACTCAACAATATTGGCAATATCATTTTAAAGTCGTCTACTTTAAAATGCATAATGTATGTCTGAATTGTCAATATAAATGAGTCAGATAAAATTAAATTATTAGAAGAATTTTTCACTATGTAACAAAAAACAAAATTTGTTTAATTTACTGTTTGTATTTTGAGAACGATTTCCGAAGTGGAAATTGAAACGTCAATAAACGTATTTTTATCTTTAATTGTGGCTTATTCCCAGTTAAATAGTAATTAATTTCTTTGTTTACCTTTCATGCCTAGTAATTCTTCAGCTGTTTCTTTCATGATATTTCTGTACGCCTCCCACTCTTCATTTATGTTTTCATGTTTTAGTCTGTTTTCTAGTTTGATGTTTATATTTTGCTTATATGCTCTTTTTTTATTTGTATTTTTAAGTCTTGCATCGTTCTACTATGGTTCATGTTTAGAACCTATTTTCTTTTTTAAATGTTTAAAATTCTGGCCCTTCCCCACTTTCGATCCAGTATTGATCAGAACCCGCATTTACTCCTCTTTTGGTGCGAACGTTTATTATTATGGATTGGTGTCTTGAGTCTACAATAAAATGATTTATCATATTTACTGTAAGTCCTTCTGGTGATTTCCAGGTGCCTTTTTGATTAAAAAAATTATACCATTGATTAATAAAAAACTACTATGAAAAAGAAGTCACTTTTAAAATCGGAGCATAAAAAATATTTAAAATTTGTTATTTCTCAAGCACCAAATGTTTTCATTTTGTTGGGATGTGTTATCATTCCTGTTCCACACCATACAAGTTAAACATTTACTTTGTATTCCAGTTCTTCCTTTGACGGAATTTTAGTTTTTTATTGGCGCTTATAAAATGAAAGAATTTGCTTCGTTGTGTAGTTGCGGCAATCTGCTCATTCAGCTGTTGTGTTGAAATAGCAAACGCAGTATGTAGAATTAATTGCGGAGAGTATTGTAACAATATGACAAATATGTCATGCATGACTCAATGTATAACTTCTTCCAAATAAACACGCTTTTAAAAGACATTATGTACTTAAAAACCAAACAAGCATCTGCGGGTACTAGGACTCCTTCTATTGGCAGACTAAATAATTGAATATCGTTCTGAAATAAAAAGGACATACTAATTTGAGTATTTTACATCTTTAGGTGTATCGACTTCAGCACATCCGCTCAGTCTACACATTATTAATGTGAATGAAAACTTATTTTATAAACTACATCTAATGTATTATTTTTATTATTATAAGCAGACATATAATATTTTATTGTTGTAAAGGAGCGGACATTGAATCTGACCACATACCTTTAGTGGGAGTCATGGATGTGAGACTGAAGACAATAAAGAAAAAGTCTAGACCTAACTACGACATGACAGCCCTGCAACATCCGGAAGTTAAAAAGCAAGTGGGGGAATATATTAAAACCAAGTTAAACAACTAAAAGAAGAAAATAACATCCAACGAGAAATCAATCAATTCGAAGAAATAATTAAGAAAACTAAACAAGATCTGCTAAAACCAAACAAAGAAACAAAGAAGAAATCTAGGATGACTCCAGAAATCCTTCACTTAATGGAACGCAGAAGATTAATTAAAGGAAATAAAGATGAGTATAAAAAAATGCAGGCTTACATCAGAAGAAAAATAAGAGAAGCTAAAGAAAAAGAAGCTGTAGAGAAATGTAAAGAAATAGAAAGACTACAAGCCAAGCATGACAATTTTAATGTACACAAAAAGGTAAAAGAAATAACGGGTACTTTTAAAAAGCGAACACAAATGAAACTCATAGACACCAATGGAAAATTAATCATTGACACCCAAGAGATGAAAGACAAATGGAGAATATATTTGGAGACACTTTTTCAAGATCAAAGAACGGATTATAGGCATCCATTTTCAGAGAGGATGACGGGCCCGGACATACTTAAATCCGAGGTAGAAGAAGCAATAAAACGGATGAAAAGCAGGAAAGCTGTAGGGTCTGATAATATCCAAGCTGAATTCTTAAAACTCTTGGAGGAAGAAGGAATGATTTGGATCACGGCTATCTTCAATAAAATATACAATACAAGAATCATCCCTGATAAATGGCTAGAATCAGAATTCATAGCGATACCTAAAAAACAGGGGGCTAAAAAGTGTGAAGAATAACGAACAATCAGCCTAATGAGCCACATGTTGAAACTGTTTCTTAGAGTCATTCAAGGAAGAATTTATAAGAAGTGCGAGGAACAAATATCGGACAGACAGTTCGGCTTCATTAACGCAGTGGGTACCAGAGAGGCACTTTTCGGAGTACAGGTACTGATTCAAAGATGCAGGGACGTTAACTGCGACGTATACGCGTGCTTGATCGACTATGAAAAGGCATTTGACAGAGTTCAACATCAAAAGATGATAAACATTTTAAAAGAGGCAGACCTGGATGACAAAGACCTCAGAATAATTTCAGAACTCTACTGGAATCAGACCGCATACATGAAAATTAACGGAAAAAAAACATCACTTAAAAATACTACGTGGATTTAGACAGGGATGTATCCTATCGCCGTTGATATTTAATATGTACTCAGAGAAAATTTTTAACGAGGCTCTTTACGGAATAGACGAAGGCATCCTTCTAAATGGTGAAAGAGTAAACAATGTTAGACTTCAGAGGCTAATGGACAGAATAAACGAGTACAGTCAACAGTACGGACTAAACATTAATACCCACAAAACGAAACAAATGATTATCAGCAAGGAGAATATAAACGGTGCTCATCTATACATTAATGGGACGCAGATAGAGCGAGTAAAACAGTATTGTTACCTGGGAACTATTATTAACGAACAGTGGAGCAATTTACAGGAAATAAAGTGCCGCATGGGAAAGGCAAGAACGGTCTTTAACAAAATGAGCGCCATCTTCAAAAGTCACAACATATCCCTTGATACAAAAATGAGACATTTGAGATTCTATGTTTTCTCTGTGTTGTTGTACGGGGCGGAGGCATGGACGCTTACAGACACCACTATTAAAAAACTTGAAGCATTTGAGATGTGGCTTTATAGAAGAATGATGAGAATATCATGGACAGCAAGGATCACGAACAAGGAAGTTCTAGGAAAAATGAAGAAGGAACCTGAGATTGTGTTTACAATCAAACGCATAAAATTGCAATATCTGGGACACGTTATGAGAAATGAGCACCGTTACTCCCTGCTACAGTCTATATTGCAAGGCAAAGTCAAAGGTAAGCGAGGACCCGGTAGAAGGAGAATATCATGGCTGCGGAATTTAAGAACATTGTTTAAGAAAACCTCAACGGAGCTGTTTCGAGCCGCAGCGAGCAAGGTTATGATTGCCAATATGATTTCCAACATCCGAAACGGATAGGAACTAGAAGAAGAAGAAAAACAATGTAAAGTGACCAGCAATGTAAAGTGATTTCAGCTACTTTTGAATACTTAAGAAGCTTGATTTGTGATTTATAGTTTCATTTAATATTTGCCAGGGTATCGATGTGAAGACTGCTATCGTGGCGCCGGCCTTAGCGTTTTACTATAGAAAAAATGAATTACAACGCCAGTATGGAAGGTTCGCTTCAAAATTGTTTTTTTTTTGACCATGTAGTTATTAAAAGTTCCTCGGATGATATTTTTAAATTAAAATCCTACCAATGTAACTTGTTATAAAATAATTCGTAGTTGTAAAATACTCACAAACGCCCACACGCATTTCCGGGAAATCATATGTGAACATGCAATCTTAAACAGTCAATCAAGATAATAGTTTTCGTAAAAATAATCTCTTCGCTGATATGTTTAAGCTCACAATTTTTTCCTTCCAATACCTAAAATGGGGCGTTTGTCGGTTGGTTAGTAAAACATAAACGGCGCTACATAACTTAAGTAATAAAGTATTTTATGTTATTTATTTTTATAATTTGTAATATGTATGTAATTAATTGTATACAAATGCCCTAACAACTAAATGTTCACACAAACGAAAATTTATTGAAAACTTTAACAAAATATTGAAATGACTAGGTCTCTATAAACTTTCTAAGAATCGTGACAACTAAATGTTCGGACAATTCAAGAAATTACTAGTTACATCGTCATACGCCTTTACAACCGCGGCAATCTTGTCTGGCATTGTTTGCACTAAGGATTTACACAAGTCAGGTCAGTCACAACTATCCCATAATTCACCTAATTTACTCTTCAAATCGGCGACGGTTCTCTGGGGATCATTACGCCATTTACGTTTCATCTTATGCCACAATGTCTCAATAACATTAAGGTTTAGACTGTTAGAAAGCCATGAGAATACTTTAATGTTATTGTCTCCAAAAAATTTTTAGTTGTTTTAGCTGTATGGCATTCAGCACCGTCCTGTTGGAATATAAAAGTTCTGGTAGAGATCGTGAGCACTTGGTACAAGAATATTTTCCAAAATTTCTTGTTACTTTATTGTGTTAATTGTGCCTTCCACCACCTTATATTCTTCCTAGACCCGTTGATGAAATGTGGCCCCAAATCATAATTCGTTTGGAAAACTTCACAGTTCTTTTGATGCAATCTTTATGGAATACTTCATTTTGACTTCTGATAACCCGTTTTCGAAAGTATCCCACGCAAACATTAAATTTAGATTCGTCACTAAATATTACTCTGAACCAGTCATCAACGGTCCATAAAAACTTTAAGCAATCGCTTTCATTGGGCAAGATCGAAGATTTCATGGACCGTTGATGACTGATTTAGAGTCATATTCAGTAAAGAATCCAAATTTGATGTTTGCGTGGGATACTTTCCAAAAAAGGGGATATCAGAAGTCAAAATGAAGTATTCCTCATGAAGATTGCCTCAAAAGAACTGTGCAGTTTCCAAAAGTAATTATGATTGGGGGGGGGGGGGGTATCATCAATTAGTCTAGGAAGATATGAGGTAGTGGAAGGCACTTAACGCAGCAATTAAAGTATCAAGAAATTTTGAAGAATAGTCTTGTACCAAGTGCTCACGATCTCTTCTACCCGACTTAATATATTCCAGCAGAACGGTGTTGCGTAGTATACAGCTAAAACAACTAAAAATGGTTTGAATATAATAACATTAAAGTGCTCTTATGGCCTTCGAACCATTAATCTCATCTCATTTAATCCCATATTAAAGTAGTAATTTCTTGAGTTATCCGAACATTTATAGTTTATTTTTATGAACGAGAGAGTAATTAGCATAATTTTAACTGGTACCTTCGACCACTCCATGGGCGTGCTCAAGATTAGTTGAAAAATTACTTTGAATAATTATAAAAAATAAATGAATTATTTCAGTGTTATAAAGTGTTATGTGTATGTAAACAAAAGTGACCTCTTTTATCACACACTATATTAGAACTGACTGGCCTACATTAAAAAAAGTTTTAAAAAATTCACATTTTTTTTAATTTTTAAAAATTACAAAAGAGAAAAAGATTTTTTAAAACCGTCTAAGGTATGTTAAATAGATGAATAAAAATATTAATATAAAACTTACAGCTACTTGTTACAAATCCAAATCAGATTCAGAAGATGAACTTTCAGAACCAAGATTTATAATAACTGGCTCGATCATTTTATCAGTAATATTGTCCAGCTTCCACATTTTTTCCTCTTCTTTAATAGTGTGATTTATTGCCTTTTCCCAGTTTTCAGGTTTTACATTATTTACGGCCTCCAAAAACTACTGTTTAACATCATGAATTTTAAAAGTGGTATTTTTTCTTGAAACTTCACTCTTTATCTGTGCTCATACCAGTTCAATCGGGTTTAATTCACAATGATATGGTGGGGATCTAAGTACTGTCATTCCACGATTTTTTTCAATTTCATCAATTTCGTATTTTTTAAATTTTTCTTTATGAAGGGCACACAACGAATAAAGTACCTTTCTTATAGATCCGGGATGGTACGTAATATTTTTTGAACTCAGCCAATTCTGCAAGTCTTTTTTTAACCAATTGGTTGTGGGCAGTCCTTCTATAAGTCTGGAGTGATAACTTGCATTATCCATTACTATTACACAGTTCTTAGGAAGAGGATCTATCATTTGTTCGAACCATTCTTGAAAGACATCAGCGTTCATGTCATTATGGTAGTCACCGGTACGAGTTGATTCAAAAGTTAATAAACCACCTTCAACAAAACCGTCTGAACTGCCAATGTGTACTATTATCAGCCTGCGTCCCTTTCCTGATGGTGGGTTTAAACCAGTAGATAAGGTATTTACAAAAGCGTGCCTTTGACTTGTAACAGTTTCATCCTGCCAAAATTTATTTGGTGTATGACCGTCGTTGATCCATGTTTCATCAAGATAAAATATTTTTCTTTTTTGGTTTCTCATTTCCTTTATGGTTCTTAGAAAATGTCTTCTTCATATGACAATATCGCTTCTTTCTAATAAAATAGACTTTCTGGGATTCTTTTTCCAGCGTAAGCCTATTTCTTTTAAAAGTTTCCATAACGTACTTCGACTCATTTCTGGGTAATCCTTATCATCTCGAACTGAGACAAGAACTTTATCCAATGTTGGAAATTCTTGTCTAAAGAAGAATTCATGCACTTTCCGTCGAAGTCCTTCTTTAAAATGATATTCTATTTGAAATTTTGGTTTCCCTTGAGCATTACGTGGCATTTGAAAACTACCACATTTCTCTTCTTTAATAACTCTGTAAATCGTAGATTTCCCAACACCAAGTGTACTGCTAACTAACTCAACGGTCTCATCAACACTTTCACATAAACGTTTGTCTGTAAATGATTTAAAACAATTAAATATTAATGTTTTTTCATTAACTGTTAAAGGACCAACTTTTCGGCGTTTACACGGCACTTCCAAATTTTCCATAACACTAGTATACACAATAAACTGCACCTTGCAACTGAAGTACCTACTTTTAGTGAACTGTTAAGAATTTTGAATACACCACTTGGACCTTCTTACAAAATGGAAAAACCCACTATCACATTTTCTGTGGAATAAGTTTAGAAGGTAATTATCTAGTCAATTACTGTCGTAGATTCCTGGAATTAAATAATTAAATGCTTGATTGTTGAAACCCTTACTTCGTGAAATGCACTCATTTCAGATAAAATAAAACGTTTTATTTTATCTAAAGAATTAAACTTTATTTTGCAAATAGGTAGGTACTTATTAAACTTTTATTGGTTATATATAACCAATAAAATAAACATCTTACATTTCTTGCAAATTCATTAGTACCTGTTAACCTCCATCACTCCGACACTGGCAACCTCATTTAGGGATTAGTAACCCTCACAACTATTGTATTCTATTCTGCTCCAACCTTTATACCTGGTGGTCATACTCAATTTAAAATTGTTTTCCTATATACTTCTGTAAACTTGTTGACAAATATCTGTTTTTCATTGAGTCACCCTTATCAACAGTTTCGGGATTTGCATACATAATTTATTGTTTTATTACTCTCTCATACATAAAAATACACTATAGTTGGCACGATGTTATGCAACATTTTCGTTTATTTTGCCTCCAACGCTGCCAAAGGGCACCATTTCACCAGAGGGCGAACCATTTCAATATTTTGTTATTAATGATAGAGCTTAATGCATTATTAATCTCATCCTTTGGTTTAATAATCAAAGTTGTGAAAAAGAACGTTTTCAGTAATCTTTCGTTTATCCGAACATTTAGTTGTCAGGGTTCGTAATTGTAATATGTCTAATATTTGTCCACCTTATTAACGTTTTTTCTTTTTACGGTGCCTATCCGTTACGAATGTTGAGCACTAATATGGCTATTTTGATTTTATTTATCACTGCCCTAAACAGTCCGGTAGTGGTCAATTTAAACCATTTTCGTAGGTTATGCAACCAGGATATTCTTTTTCTTCCTGGATCTCCCTTTTCACGCACCTTGCCTTGAAGTATGGTCCGATCTAGATCGTACCGTTGTTCATTACACATTATATGGCCCACTATATTCCAATTGCGACTTTTGATGGTCATGACTAGTTGGTGCTCTTTATCCATTTTGTGCAGAACTTCTTCAGTAGTAACTTGGTTTAACCAGGAAATCTTCAACATGCGTATATATCACCACATTTCAAATGCTTCGAGTATCTTGGTCCATGACTCCACTCCGTATAGAAAAGCCTAGAATACGTAGCATTTTAATAAACGATCTTTTGTTTTACATTTTATATGCTCACTGTTAAAGGATTTTTTTTTATTTTGATGAAAGCTGATCTATTTTCCCACTGTTCATTTAAATTATTGTGCTAGAAACTGCACAAACTTTCCAAACTCTCTGCAAAATGACAGTGCCAGCTGCAGTTTGTTGGTAATAGATATCGTTTATTATACGGCTATATCGTCTCTGCTGTCTAGACTAAGAGATTTTAATATTTACATCAGTTCTTCATGTTTTATTTATTCTATCGACGGCTTTTAACAATCAACAAAACACATAATACATCACAATTAAATCTTTACATCGTTGAAATATAACTTATATTATAAATCATAAGGCTTATAATACGGTAGTCTTCACATTTTTTCGCATTGATTTTTGTTTAGGTATATTATTATGAAAGTGGATCTAAGCCACTGTTAGGGTATTTTTCCACTTTCGTATATATTGTTGAATATCAAGTCTTTTTACTTCGTCTTTGGCCATAATTTATCAGAATTTTTTCGTAGAAGTTCTATATTACATTTTTATTATGTGTAATCATGACACTCCTATTGTATTCAAATGTTGTCACACAGTTCATCCATGTTGTTTTTATTTCTTCTATATCAACTATTAGATTTCCTTGAGCGTCTGTTAAATATCTCGGCCATTTTGATTTATAGAGACCTTGCTGCTTTCTTGATTATTTATGGAGGATGAACGAATTGTATTTACGTTCTGATATGTAGATTTCTTCACACTGTTCTTTAAAAAAATCTGTTTTTAGCTTCTCTGGTAGCTTTTCTTACCCCTTTGTATAGACGCTGATATGCGGCGTAGTCTTTTTCTTTAGATTCTCTTCTGTTCTTCATCTGTAATATACTGTCAACCGTCTATAGTTGTTATTTTTTGATATTTTCGGTCTCAGGTATTGGTTTAATATTTCTCTCCCAACGTCTTTTCAGAGGTTTATTTTTGTTTCAATATTTTTCTTTATAGTTTCCGGCAGGTAGTGTTTCCACTTCAGCAATCGGATTGCGCGTTCACATTTTCATACATAGGACGTTTCAATTTGGTGCGGTGAAGATGTGTTCTCGCTTTTCCAAATATTTTCTTTTTTATTTGTGTCATGTATCATATATCATTTATCATTGTAGTTATATAAAATTTCTTCACCGCGTACGAGTTCAATTAATTTTTCGAAATCCATTTTAACTTGTACTATCAAACTGTAAATATCAAACCAGAGTATTTTTAAAAATAAGAAGAGGTATCACTTCCGTGTTTAATTGTCACAAAGCAATGAAAACACATGCATAAATGACAAAATAGTCTCGAAAAATATTTTTTTAAAATAAATTTTTTGATACTCTTCATCAAAATCAAAAAATATCTAAATAAACAACGAGGGGAAAACGACGACTCATAATTCACATTATCCGTACAAATAGGTGCTGCAATTACGTAGCTGTCGAAATCCGTACAATATTATTTTCAAATATACTGAACGGAACTGTAAGGTGTCTGATACGATACGTTCCAGATAGTGTGAATTGTTTATATTTAAAACCATTTAAATTGTATTTTTCGGAAACTAAACGCTACGGACTGGAAACGCAACGTGCATGATAATATGCCACGATCTTTAGACGAATATTAACGACGAGTGGGTTAGGGCCCAAGGCCCGACTTATTACCTGCACCAGGATAGATTTTTACCGATATCGCAAATACCAGTAAATTTGAACCTGTTTTAGCTCAGAAACCACTGCTTGTAATTCAACTTTTTTTTTTAAAGAAGCGTCTTCTGACTCTTCCAGTGCCGTTTTCTCATTTTAATTTAAGCTAATAGTTGCTGAGATATGCTATTTGTTTATAAGCCAAACAATAAGTTTTATAATTTTAAAACATGCCTGAAGCCGCCCAAATATTCCTATTTCAATTCCATAAAGTACGTTAGAGAGGTAAAGTACTTTTTTATTTCTATTAAAAAAATTGGCAAACTGTATGGGCTAGTTTTTGTTGTGTAATATTTTAAAAAATTTCAATTGAAAAAAATTAGATTGCAAAATTATTATGCAAAATCTATTAACCCATTTTAATGAAATTTGGTAGGATGTTTTACTATGTTATAAAGATTTTTTAGGTGAATTATGAAGGTCCCAAGTATCACGATTAAGAAAGGGGTTTTCCCCCTCTTTTTTGTCCTTATTGCTATTTTACAGCAAGGCTAATAAGTTAAAACATTTGCAACCAATCGTACCGTATAGAAAATTCAATTATCGGTATTTTATTTCTGTACGACTTTATTACTTTTATTTATAGTACTAAGATATTAACATTTATAGATTTTTAATTTATTCGTGGTGAAATTATAATAATAAACAAAATAGATATAAATCAAAGATTTCGAAATACCATAATATCGGCTAAAACGTGCAAAGGAGCAGATATAACAAGTGACCACAATCTAGTTCTAGCAAACATGAAACTCAAGTTAAAAAAAGTTAAAAACAACGGCCAAAACACCGAGAATCAATCTGAGAAAACTAAAAGAAACTGATATATACCAACAAATCAAAGAACAAGTGCACAAGTTCAGGAAGTAGAAAGGCAAAAGCAATTGACAGCAATAGATAAATGGAGGAAAGTAGAGAAGATCTTGAGAAATATTACAAAACAAAAACGTCAAGAAAACACATCATCTAAAAATAAACAATGGATCACATAAGAGATAAAAGAACTGATGACGGAAAGAAGGACACACAAGAATAAAAACGAACTATAGTACAAAAAAATTAATAAAATAATCAAACAGAAAATCAAAGAAGCTAAGGAACTGTGGCTATCATAAAGTGTGAAGAAATAGGAAGGTTAGATAAACAACATGACAGTTTTAACATACACCGGAAAATCAAAGAGACAGCTGGCATATACAAGAAGAAGGATGTCAGAAATATCATGGATAAAAATAACAAGATAATAACGGAATGTACAGATAAAATAAACAGATGGGAAGAATACATAAAAGAGCTATTAAAAGACGACGAGAAAATTGAGGTCATTGAACCAAGAGGAAGAAATAGACCACCAATCATCAAAGGCGAACTTGAGAAAGCGCTAAAACGTAGAAAAAATTAGAAGGCCATGGGACCAGATGAAATACTTACAGAAATCTTAACAGAACGTTAACAAACAATCATATGAGCACACTAATAGAATTATTTATTGACATTTATTATATGGGAGAGATTCCGAAAGAATGGTTAATATCAATATTCATTCCAATACCCAAAAAATCAAACACAATGAAGTGTGAAGAGCAGAGGACAATTAACTTGATGAACCACATTCTAAAAGTGTTCTTACGAGTGATACACGAACGTAGCTATAAAAAGCTAGATGATAGAATAGCTGAAAACCAATTGGGATTCAGAAAAGGCTTTGCCACCAGAGAAGCATTATTTACTGTACAAACACTAATCGAACGATGTCGAGATGTCAATTGCGACGTGTTCATATGTCTAGTCGACTTCAAAAAAGCTTTCGACAAAGAACACCTAAGAATGGCAAAAATACTGCAGAACACAGAATTAGATGAGGAAGACGTAAGAATTATTGCCAATCTATACCGATATCAGAAAGCCATAATACGAATAGACCAACAAAAATCGAAAGAAATACCTACAAATCGTGGAGTAAGACAAGGATGTGTGCTTTCCCCTTTACTTTTTATTATATATTCAGAAGAATTGTTTAAAGAGGCATTAGAAGACTCCTTGCGTACTCCTACAGTAGTCCTTACGGACAGCCGAGAGGACTACAGATCTTGGCTGATGGCATTACCCAATACTGCGAAAGGTATGGAATGGCACTGAATACAAATAAAACAAAAATCATGGTGGTAAGCAAGAACAAGACAGTGTTTATGCTAAAGGAAAACTTTTAGGCAGTATTGCAGCGTATTGAGATAGCTAGAAGTGCTTTTAATAAGATGAAAGCAATATTATGCAATGGAAAACTCAACATTGAAATTAGAACTAGAGTATTGAGAGGCTACGTGTTCTCTGTCCTGTTGTATGGAGTTGAGGCCTGGACAATTATAGAGGCGACAGAGAAAATACTCATTAACTTTGAAATGTGATGTTATCGAAGAATGTAGAAAATATTTTGGACACAACACAACAAATGCGGAAACGCTACGAAGAATGAAAAAAGATAAACAAATACTCAACACTATAAAGAAAAGAAAATGAGCTATTTTGGTAACATACTAAGAAACGAGAAATATGAATTGATGCGGCTGGTCATACAAGGGAAGGCGGAAGGCAAAAAAGGACCGGGGAGAAGACGCACGTCCTGATTGAATAATCTGAGACAATGAAGTGGGGAAACGTCAATAGAACTTTTTCTGAACGGCTGCAGATAGAGTCAAAAAATCTTCAATTTAGAAAATTAAACATGCGTGTTGGTTATGCTTAGCTGATTTGTTATACAAACTAAACTTATGTGAAGAGACTACAATCAATACAATCATTTCATTAAAAATAATCACTTCATGGAAAAGTTTTAGCTCAGAATCCCTTCAGACTTTGTTGGTTGTGGGAAAATTATTTAAAATACGGAATAATTCCTTAACATTCCCATCGTGAGTTTTTATCAGTAGAAATTTGTTTATATCTGCTTAATTCGGTTTACTCAACTGTTTATTTATATTTTACCTTGTGGTTTTAAACCAGATATGAATATCCTTGATAACGTTTTTATTATATTGATATATGCAATTAAAATGCATGAAAGTTATGTAAATTAGATACCTATTTAAATTAATGATATGTTGAACGTATTTTACTGTGTTGCAAATTATGAGATAAGAATGTATCAACCTTTTCTCTTTGGTATTATTTAGAAATATATATCTATTCTTTTTATATAATGCATATTATGATGGTATTTACATTGTTGTCAGATTTTCGTTTTTTTGGAAATCCTAAAGAATTTTATTATTTCAAAGGGAACTCCCTCTATATATAGAGTTCCCTTTGAAATAATAAAATTGCCATATTGCCTTTTGAAGTCCTTAATAAATACTGATTATTTTTCATGTAATGTTTCCTATACCTAAATGCCATATATTCGGAGTTATGGCTACAAATCAGTTGGTGGTTATCACTCCTTGGATTACGTCCTTTTTTTCGATCGGGTATCTGTATGTTCCCTTAAAAATGAAATACTTTATTATCAATCTAGGGCCAATTGTTCGAACGCTAATCAAAACTTGATTGTAATCAAATATTCAATTTTATTATTTTGTGTTATAATTGAATATAAATCATAATTAAACTCTTTTTGATGTTGATGTTATTTCATGTTTTTATTTACAAATCAATAATAATAATAAGCAATTTTTAATAATTTTGACAGCTGCTGTGACGTATTTGATTGTAATTAAATATTTGATTAAAATCATGTTTTGATTAGCGTTCGAACAATCGGCCCTTAGTGTCATAATAATTGAAAGCTATGCTGCAACAACGTCGTAAACGCCAAATCAGATTTGTCGACAAATTGAAAAAACACCTTATAATTGATTATTTTGAAAAAAATATATTTATGAGCGTAATATGATGGACTATAGGATGCATAACATTAATATTAATAAAAATAACCTTAGGTTATACAAAACAAGCAATTATGAACATATGCTATATTTTAATAAAACAACGTGTTAAATCCCCATCGGTTAAAACGTTGTTTTATAAATAAAAAATGAAGTACACGTGAAATTAAGAAACGTACATATTATTAACAAAATACTTATAAATATGTTTTATATGATGTACATATAAAAATAATATTATTCACTCTTAAGATTTTGATAGGAGCTTACATACTGTAGTGGAATATATTCGGTAATATTTAATAAATTGACATATTTCTCTTTTTTAATTGGTAGTTGTCCTTCATATGCTTCTATAAGTTCAGCAAGAGTGACTTCAGTTATAGGCGTTTTAGGTCACTTTAAAGAATAAGATGACAATGGTTGAATAGTGTTGTGGGATTTTCTTAACCATATAGTATTTGGATCACCTGAACTAATTTGTATCCACACTGACAGTTATTTTGCACTTTGGATCTTTCCTTACTACATTTTCTGCGTTGATAAAATGTTTAAAAAATGTCTGATGCATGTAGATAACTTTAAATAGGTTTTTAACTCTAGCTTTTGCAATTACATCTGTCCACTGAAACGGGATATAAACCGATGAAAGTTCTTGTTGCGTTCTATGAGGACAAAGTCTCTATCACAGGGCAGAAAGCTGTGCCCACTAGTTAGAAACTTTTGCTAAAATTGGGTGAAGTATTTTTCTAACAGTAGTAGTTGAAGTAATGTTATGACTTTCCAATTGTTATTTTGGCGGACGGTTGCTATTTATCTGACCAAATAACAATTTTTCTTTCTGGGCTTGGATCAAGACGATTGAAGTTTTCAATTATATAAAGTAGCAATGCTGATGCTATCTCAGTGGAGCCTCGATGCGCCATTACTTCTGCATGCGTTTTTAATGTCTGGGTTCAATTTGAGTTCCGCACTTGGTACGTGCATCCAGTAGAGTAGTGCAAATAAATATTATTCATAAATAAAGATATATTTTAACGATACTATGATATTTATGAAATTTAAAAAACTATTGTAATGATACTATAATATTTATGAGATTAAAAAACACTCTATTTTAATGAAAGTTTATTGGGTGTTCACTGTACAAGTGAACGAATGGAGAAACCGCCCCTGTAGTTGACCATTAAACATGCTTATATTTCTTATACTTTGCAACATCTTTTATTATTTAAATTTTTATAAAACGCATTTTATTTGCAGATATTCATCGATTTGGCATTTCTCTCAAAAACTTTGGAACCCACATTTAAAATTGAAAATTCAGATAATACATTTACAATTGCTCCAAAACTACTATCCATTAAACCTACCGTCCTAACATTCACTCTCCTTCACGTTTATTACTTCCTTGATTCTATAATTTTCGAATCAACCTGGTTGACTTCTTTTACCCACCAACAAGAAGGATGTGGATATCTGCTGGTTATGTCATACTGTACCTCTCCATTCTTCAATGCACTCTTGATGAAGTACGTCATAGAAAATAATGTAGAATTACCGACGTGGCAATTGGTAATTTGTGGACTGGTGTATGCTGTTGGATTATTCATATACAGAAAAAGTAACAATTTGAAGGGTGCTTTTAGGAAGAATCCTTACAGTCCTGGGCTATCTAGTGAGTATTATTTTGTTTTTTAATTTAGTAAACTAGCTTTTATGTTTGTAATAAGGCTGTTTTTTTTTTGGCTGCCAAGGCATTTGAAAGCGAGTTGCTAAGCTTCAACGATGATTTTTATTCCTGTTCAATTCTGATTTTCAAAACACAATTCGTTTACTATGCTCTCAATTTTGAAAAAAAAAAACTTTCGACTTGGAACCAACGAAAGATACATCAATATATCAGATTATTAATGAAATGACGTTCCGGGTGATGATTTTATTGTCAGTTCTTAACGTGAAAATAGTGAATCCTATTATTCATAAAAATTGATTGTAAACTAATATTTTAACATATATAGCGTTAACAGGCCTTTTAGGCTCATTGCTGGATGGATAATTTCTGTCGTTTTCTGTTCGTAACTGTCAGCTTCCTATCTCTGATTCTCATATCTCTGACATCTTCCACTACAACCCTCCATTTTTTTCTTAGTGTTCCTCTTTTTTTGTCCTCGGGTACAACCAATATTCTTGAATTGTCTATTACCTTGCATTCTTTCTAGATGTCCGAGCCATTCAAGTCTACGTTTTTTCACTACTTTTGTTATTGAAGGTACAGTCGGTACACTATTTCGTCTTCTCCAGTCTCCCTCTACTACTACTTCCTACATGTCTAGTCGATAAGGTACCTAAGTATGTATATTCGAATATACTCGAATTCTACAACTGATATAACAGCGTACGTTTAGTATTGGTGCTTATTCTAGAAAATAGTAACGGGCCTATTTATTCTACTAACCATTACAATTTTTTCTAGAACTGAACAATAAGGTAGACAACGGGTCCCCTTTGCGAACATTTTTTTTTACTTCGAATTCTTCTGAGACTGTACCATTGCATTTCACAACACAAATGGTTTTTCTAATTCTCATTTTTACTAATCTTACGATTTTTTCAGGTACTTGGAATTCTTTTAGCGTTTCTATTAATTTGTTTCTGTCTATTGTATCGTAGGCTGTATCTGTCTTGTAATCAATTAAAAGGACTTGTGCTGTGTTGTATTCATAGCAATTGATCAGAATTTGTTTAAACATAAAAATTTGATCGGTTGTTGATCTTCTTTTGCGAAATCCTCTCTGGTATTATCCTAGATTCTTTTTTATATATTTCTAGTCTTTTTTATCTTAGTCTAGTTTTGATTAGTATGGCGAGCTCTTTGTAGATTACGTCTAACAAGGGTATTCACTATATTTTGCTTTTCAGTTTGAAACGACAATTACAGTTTAGGGGATATATGGACAAGCAGATGAGAAATTGGAGAACTATCAAAGAAGTTATTATAAAACAATGGCTTAGCTCAAAAGAACACAGAGACCCGAAACCTCAAGCAAGAATTCGGGCTAGCCTCACTACACTAGAATTTGGCTTTAAGATAAGGGAAAAAGAGATCTTTTAACCAAAAGAATACAATATAATAAGGCAACTGAAAATCTGGAACTATAAAAAGGGTACGATAAGAGAATATACGGAAATGCCTAGGAAAATACTGAAATGGGCACCAGCTAATTTCGGAAGGAAATTAACGAAAAATAAAGTTATGAACAACCAGGAATAAAGTACTATTGATATAATAACCTGCAATAATTTTTCGTTAATTTCCTTCCGAAATTAGCTGGTGCCCATTTCAGTATTTTCTTAGGCATTTCCGTATATTCTCTTATCGTACCCTTTTTATAGTTCCAGATTTTCAGTTGCCTTATTATATTGTATTCTTTTGGTTAAAAGATCTCTTTTTCCCTTATCTTAAAGCCAAATTCTAGTGTAGTGAGGCTAGCCCGAATTCTTGCTTGAGGTTTCGGGTCTCTGTGTTCTTTTGAGCTAAGCCATTGTTTTATAATAACTTCTTTGATAGTTCTCCAATTTCTCATCTGCTTCTCCATATATCCCCTAAATATTAATTGTCGTTTCAATTGGCTGACCACAACGTGGGGCCTCTTTTTTTTTAAGAAAATGAACACATCAATAAAATGATATGCCTATAAAATTAAATGATTTAATTGCTCACCTGGGTTTTTAAATAATCACTTCGGCAGATCCGGAAGCCGGGTTTTTCAATCGAGATTCTTCATTTTATATTCTTTATCATATTTATTTATTATTCATTTCAGTTGTTCTGGTTTCTCCCTTGATGGTCGGGATTTTGTGAAAATTTTAAACCAAATCTCCAGATTTTTCTACCCGATTTTAGGACGCAAAAAGCCGGTAGAGGCTTGGGAAAAATAAACCTTGTTGTTTGAGTTGTTGGCCAAAACTGATTTTAGCCAAGCGTGTCTTGACCAACTCAGGTGTCACACCTGCACATCGCTATCGTCTATTTTCCATAAACGTTTCCTAAGCGGGATTCTGAGGGGTTTTAGGATTTTAATAATTAATTATATTAATTAATTATATGTTAGCAGTTGTGACTGCTACAAGTTCCGTTTCCCTTTTTGTGTGTAGGTATTATAATGGACTTGTTCCAGTCTTGGGGATTTCTTCGGGTCCCACGCTTCTACTATTAACTCGCGAAGTTGGTTTCGTAAAGCCTCTTCTCCATATTTAAGTTCTCTGCTATTATAATGCCGCTCTCCCTCGGGCTTTTTTTATTTTCTCTTATCTTTTATTATTTCTTCATTTTCCTCTCTTGGGATTTAGTATTTCTTCTACTAAAGGGTGTTTTTTAGAGGTATAGAAATGTAATTTGGTAACACTTTTTTAACTGTCGGCCATTTTGACAGCTGTTCAGTGATTTAGGTTACGTTTGGTTTGGCATTTCAGCATAAGTAGACTTACGCCTGAACAACGCTTCCAAATTAAACAAATTTATTTTGAAAAGTGTGGTTCTGTTCGAAATACGTATTGCGCATTACGTCCATTTTATGGTAAACATAATAGTCTATAATAGCAAGTAATTCGATTAACCATGGAAAGCTTTTGCACCACGTTTACTCTAATTGATAGTTGACAGAATAGGCATCCACAGACACGTCGTACAGTGCGTACAAAAGAACTTGTTACTGCTGTAGAGCATAACATACAGGAAGACGTAGAATCAGTCTATCTGCCATCGTGCACCATCGTGTCTATCCACTTCATGGAAGATTTTGTGGAAGATCTTGCTTAGCCTGCTTACAAAATCCAACTCATGCAAGAATTGAAGCTACACAATCACCTTGCAAGGCGTATATTCTGTGAATGGACCCAAAACTAGATTGCGTTGATCCTGATTTTCGTAAGCGAATTTTGCTTAGCGATTAAGCTCACTTTTGGTTGAATACCTACGTCAACAAATAAAAGTGCCCTATTTGAAGTTAAGATAATCCTCAAATGTATGTTGAGAAACCATTACATCCAGAAAAACTGACTGTTTGGAATGCTTTATCGTCTGTTGAAATCATTGGACCGTACTTCTTCAGAAACGATGCTGACTAGAACGTTACAGCCAATGGTGATTGCTATAGAGCCATGAATACTGCCTTTTTCATTCCCCAATTAAACAACCATGATGAGCAGTATATGTCGTTTCAATAAGACGGCGCAACATGTCACACATCTCGTGCCACAATTGATTTATTGAAGGAAACGTTTGGTAACCGCATAGTTTCACGTTTCGGACAGTGAATTGGCCTCCAAGATCGTGCGATTTAACACTGCTAGACTATTGTATGTGGCGATATGTGAAGGTGCTAGTCTAGATCCATAAGCATGAAATGATTGACCACTTGGAGGACAACATTCGCCACGTATTACCGGTATATGGCGACAGTTATTGGAAAAAGTGATCGAAAAGTGGACCTCCAGATTATATAATGTCAGAGCCAACCGTGATGGCCATATGCCAGAAATCATATTTAAAGTATAATACCAAAGGATTATCTTTCGAATAAAGTCAATTTCATGTCAATTTATAAAAATTATTTTTGTTTTATTCCATTTTTAAATTTCTATACCTGTAAAAAAACACCCGTGACTATTTGGGGTTAAAAGAAATCCTACAATATTCGTTGGTTTGAAGGACTTATGACATCACATGTCTTGCTAAAATTATTCCGATTTTATCTGTAAAATTTTTAATATACGGCAAGAAAGTTTCCTTTTGGTTCTTGTTATTTTTTTAAAAATCGTTTTATTTCTCTTGGAGCATAACTGTTCAGGATTACGGCATGTAAATCCCGATAACGATGTACTCTTGGCTCCTTGCTGTTAAATATCGTTCATATACAAATAAATACGTTATTACTGCAGCTGCTTTGCTTATGTTAGCTTTTATACATTCAGCAGCTGGATTTTAGAGATATAGGGTCCTTTTTGTTTTCTAACTCTGAAGAAATTTTACACTTAAAAAATATATTAAAATTTTATTTTCCCAGGTTTGGAAACAATTCCGACTTCTCAAGGAAAGAAGATATTAGCTTCTGGTTTATGGGGACGTATCAGACATCCAAACTATGTCGGAGATATTATCATTCATCTGGCTTGGATACCTTTTGTCTTATGCACTTTGCCACTCGTTACAATTGCTTTGACAATCTTAATTTTGTTACACCGATCAATACGAGATAACTCACACTGTAAACAGAAATACGGAGCAGCATGGGACAGGTACCGCAACAGAGTTAGATATGCACTGTTGCCAAAGGTATATTAACAGAAATATGATTTTTTGCTGTTGTCATTATTTTTATGAGTTATAAAAAGGTAATTATAAAACATACAATTTCTGTAGTGAGGTTGGAATTATTATAAATAAAAATGTTTTGTTTAGTGTGTATGTGAGTTTAGCAGAATAATAAAAAAAATCTGTACGAGTGATTTATTAAGGTACAAAAATGGCAATTTTATATTTTTATATGAACAAAATTTCTGATTTTGTGAATGTTTTAATACATTAAACGAAAAGAATCTAATATTGCGAATTTGAAGTCAAAATTTTAATTTTTGACTCAGTTGCCATAACCTTACTTCATTTTAAAAGGATCTAAGAATACCATGAACTGTAATTATTTGGATTGTTATATAATCTATACGGATTTTTGCTGAAAATGTTCAGTTTGACTTGTGATCTTTTTAGATCCATCAATTATAAAAATATATTATTTGTGTAATAGAATGGTAAATGATTTTAGTTTACCTATTATCTTATGTATTATTATAATGACAATAGTATTTTGCAGTAAATTTGGTATGTTACATATCTTAAGAGCTCAGATCTTATTTTAAATTTATCTTGTGCAAACACGTAATTAGTAAAATAATGATCGCTGGTGTAGCTCCATATTTAGTAAAAGGGAAATTCAAATTATTTACTGTACTTATGTTGTGTAGACATAATCTGTCCTTGGCTGTTGGAAAATTACAAGATCAAACAATTATTATTTTGTCTCTTTCTGTTGCGTCAACAATATAGTCTTTGTCCTATAATCCCCTGATGCTCAATACCGTCGGCCTAACGCAACCTTTAATTTCCACCTAGTACTTGATACTTGTGGCCTGTAACATGGCAGTGTGCATTTGTATTGCTAGGACCGTGGATATTTGCATTCTTTTTTGCAAACATTTACCTCTGTTCTATATCATATGACTGAGACTTTTATGTAGAGATCAAGGTGATGAGTGCATTGGAGAATAATTAGGGTGTTGTGATCTTCATAGATGGTGAGAAGTATTTTGTTCAAAATTCTACTTGATACCAGCACCAACTGCTTATAGCCATACTGAAAACTCTATTTCACATAAAATAACCTAAAACTAACAAGCGTTGGCGTAGTTGAGAACAGTTTTCTTTAGAGTCGCGTTACTGACCACCCCCAACGTCGTATACTTAACGTTGACGTTGAATGGTGTGCCTACTGCAACTTGATTCATGGCCCACTATATTTCCAGTCCGAAACCTTAGATGAGACAACACGTTTATGTATGTATATACTTATTAAAAAAGTTTTTTGTATTTAATAATAACTCAAATGATCACATCAGAATCAAAACAATTTATGTGCATAAAAGCAGTGCGAGATGATTAAATGCTCGGGCTATGTTGTCAATGAAGTCATGATGAGGTATCTGCTTTTGATAAAGCTCTTATGGAAAGATTAATTTCCCTTAAGGATCTTAGGACCTTTATATTAGATAAGTGATTATATTATATATAGAAACAAGAAAGCAATACAACGCTAAAATATTTTTCTGTCCTAGAAAACTGCGATATATCGGTTAGGGATCGTTGTTCGAGTCACAAGTTGTTAAAATTTTTACGAAAGATATTTTAAATTTTGTATTCATTGTATAGTAAAGTGTATCGTATCAGATAAGTAAGTTTGTTTGTACTTCTTAGTAAACAAAGGACTACTGTCATACAATGTATGTGTCAAAAAATAACTTGATAGTTGATAATTTGAATTTTCTGTAATATATACGTATATAGTAGCTTTATTGAATTATATTTTTGACATGATTTAACATTTAAAGATGAGTATGTACATTTGAACTTGTAAATGTTTTGTATGACGTGATTATTAAAAACTAATCAATTTAATTCAACTTGTGTAAAACAAACTTGTGTTTATACAGGGATTTTAATAGATATGAATCTTTTTTACTGTGTATTGTTTGAGCAATTAAATTGATTGGAAATAAAATCACTAGAGTTGTTTGTATTGGAAAAGAGCATTTTGAGTACAATTCTTTCATCTTTTTATGTTCATCTTTTTGGTCCTAATGTAGACCAAAAATTTTCATTATTCGTAGAACACTTTGAGAGGATTGTTTGTGGAGTATATTTATGTTCTCTATAGAGTTAATTATATTAGTACAATCTAAAAGATATTTCCTTTAAATTTATAAAATAGTATATATATTTTGTGTAATATTTACACGTTTAAAAATATGTATTATGATGGCACTGAATTTAAAGAATCTGCAAGTATGGTCATCAATAAGCTTGATTTAACAAAGCTTGAAAAATTAAATTTTTAAATTTAATATTGTATGAATAGTTCAATGGCAAAAAATAATTATCTCTCTATAAGTGGCACATAATATTGATTTTTTTCATATAAGGTAAAAATTATTATTTCAATTTCTAAAATATTCATCGAAGCAATATTGTAAAGATGTAGAAGGAAATGATATAGTGTAGAGGATAGATGATAGCTCAATGTTAAGATGGCTCAAAAACTGACTTCTGGAGAAGACTGAGTCGTTATCAATGAGGGAACGAATAGAAATGGGAAATAGTGATCAAAATCACATTAAATGTGGAGGAATGATCACAAGCCATAGGGACCAAATTAAAAACTGAGAATCAAAACAGAAAATTTTTCAGTTTTTCACTTCAAAGTTCATTTGCATATGCAGGGATTATTCAATAGACTCTTCGTATAAATTTATTAACTGTCGAAACCACAATAATTTGCTCATATATTTAGACCGCAGACACCATTCCGTTATAAAATATTGTAAATGGTAGGTGATAAGATATTGTCTCTCTCTCTTCAATTCTGACCTCGCGGAGAGAGTGTGGTGGTCATCGTGATGTCATGTATCGTCTGTCTCCAAAGATCTCTGTCTCTGGTCATTTCTTTTAACTCATGTATAGGTCTTTTGCATGTTCCTGTAATTTGGTAGATCCACCTTGTTGGGAATCTTCCTCAAGATCTTTGGCACTCTACCTTTCCTTGAATAGTAATTCTTTCCATGTTTTCTGTGTCTGCTCTCATAAGAAGATATTAGAAATTCACAAATTCCTCCTAAATTATGGTAACTGTGGTCCTTCAAAACATGGATAGTTTAAAATTGAATCATATTCGTTATGAACAACTAAACAAAAGAGTAGAAAAGATTATTAGCTGTACCAACATTCAGAACCTAGATAAAAGCTGGTTACCATTAAGTGCAGATTTATCAAAATGATCTGTTCAGCACCTTACAGTGTCGTACCCTCAGAAAATTTTCAAGAAAGAAATTTAAATTCTAATGTCACTTAATAATATAAGACCCACATAAAATTCTATATGATTTGAAAGCTTACTAAAAAATGTTTCCCGAAAATTTATTTATTACTGACTTTTATTTTAAAGTACAAATATAAAGTTTGATTACATTTGGGCATCAGAACTTAAATTCTACAATAGATGGTGTATTAGGACCAACAAACTAGGAGACTCGTTAATTTCTGATAAAAATAAAATCTGTATGAACTGTACAAAAATCCTGTAATAATAATCAATTATAGCCTAGAAGGGAAAATCGAAAAAATAAAAACAAGGAAGCCTCTGAAAAAGACAGAAAAAGAAGGGTGCCAAAATTGCTGGGAAAAGAATCAGGTCAGGTGTAAGTACCCTAGAAGGTGCGGAGATGAAACGTTTCTGAACTGAGGAGATGAATTACAAAGCTGCAACCAGCGGAATCAAGGAAGGAATAATCCACCCTGAGTACCGAGTATAGCTAATAGATAATGATCATCTTAGGAGACTGCAGAAAGGCGTCGAGGATCTACTCAAGGACGGGCCAGAAGTTAAATTATACAACTGCTCACATCGGTCGGGATAGCTTGAAGTAACATGTGTTGACAACACAAATGGCTAATTGAACGACTCAATCCATGGAAATGATTTGTCCAAAACTCAGATATGTATACATACCTCATACATTGCAAAAGTCTTTAAGATAATGAAGAAGATCAATCAGGCCTGTGAATGCAAGACTGTAAAGTATTTAACTGCAAGAAAGCTTTTCCAGGAAGTATCTGGACGAGTTTATGCTTGTTTGTTTCCATCAATGTAGCAGCACATTTCAAGGCCATTAACGTTTATCTATGTCCATACATTAAGAGTTTGAAACGCTCGTGACTAAAATTTAGGTATTAAATCACAAGTTTATAAAAGGATAGCTATTGTTTGGTCTATCCGTCTTACAAAACCTCATAATTTAATCTTTATATTGCTTAATATTGTGTGCTACTTTTAAATATAATTTTAGTTTTTATAATTATTTGGAAGCATTGGGTATCAAATCCAAATGTTTTGCCAATTTTGACGTTTTTGTTTTTTACACAAAGAAGTTAGTTTTGTCCAGTTTATAAAAATATTTTTTAGGCAATTTTTCTATATTACATTCTAAATTTTTAGCAATATTTTATGTAATGTCCGTTTATTTTTTCGAATGTTACTACCATAAACATGTTTTTATTTATTTGTACATGCAGAGTTTTATACATATTAGATATATTAAGATTAGATAAGGTTTCCAAAATAGCTAGGGGTAGTAATTTATCACATTGTTCAAAGCAGGAAGATATTCGTCATGAGTCAGTGGTCAATTCGCTCCGTGCAGCTGAACAGGTTTCGCCCTCTATAGGTTATTATATTATCACCATAAGATTTACACTATTGAAAACATTAATAAATCTGCAATAATAAAATCAAAAATTGATAATTAATCGTAATTATTGTCTATATCAATTATTTATATATAAGCGTCATAGTATTTATGTATTACATATAGTATATACAATAGATTTGTTGACAGTTCCAAATTTGGATATTTTTGCAAACACGTAAGTTGAATTTATATATTATAAATTTACTAACATATTTTTGAATAATATAATACCGATTTATATATATTTACAGAGTTTATCTTTATGTCTTTAATAGAATGCGCAAACTCTTTTGCAATCGTGATATTACGAATACGAATGCTGCGGTGTTATGTCTTTTCTACCCTGTTATATGGAGTTGAGGCTTGGACACTAAAACAGTTGACCATAAAAAACATCGAAGCTTTCGAGATGTGGTGCTATAGGCGCATTCTCAGAATATCATGGATGGACCGCGTCACTAACACGCAAGTACTCCAAACTTTAGACAAAAGATGCGAAATTCTAAATGAGATAAAAACTAGAAAGATGGAATACTTGGGCACATTGTGAGAGGTGAAAAGTACGAACTTTTAAGAAACATCATGCAGGGCAAAAGAAGTGTGGGAAGAAGAAAAATATCGTGGCTTCGTAATCTACGTGAATGGTTCGGGTGTAGTTCGATTGAACTTTTTAGGCACGCTGCTAACAAAGTCGCTCTGACCATGATGATTTCCAATCTCCGCTAGGAGTGGCACGAGAAGAAGAAGAAGAGTTTATCTGATAAAAAAGAGTAATTAATTGAACGATGATTTTTTTTGAGATCCTAATCCTAACCTCACTTTTGTGCAAATGTAAATACAGATTAACTGTTGTAAATATTTAAATTATATTTATATATTATTCTAATAGTTATTGTTTTAACAATATGTGGAATTTAATTGATAGTAATCATTAAATAAAAGTTTCTTTATATATAAATTAGACCTTATAGCGGCAATTCACAGTTCACATTGATGCTTCTTATGTATTTGACTCGGAACTGATAATGACTTTAACTATTACTGGAGCAGTTTGCTATACAAAAAATACTACCTACCATAGTTTTGAACAATCAATTATATTTATTATTAGTAAATAAAACAAATTTTGTTTTATTTACTAATGTTTGTATTTTGAGAACGATTTTCGAAGTGGAAATTGAAACGTCAATAAACGTACTTTAACCTTTAATTGTGGCTTATTCCCATTTAAATATTAATTACTTTAAAATGCCACAAGAAAATAGCTTCAGAACTATATTTATTATATAAGTTAAAAATCTTACGGTGATGACAACTTTGGCCAATATGAGCGCTTTAAACGTCACGTATATTCCCTCCCGTCAGCTGCACAGAACGAATAGAAAACTTCAATTTAACACTCTAACAGACAAGATTGTAAAAATGATCGGAGACATGGAATATTTTCCAAATTTTTTTTAAATTTAAGCTTAGATTTTCGGCGAAAATGTTGAGATTTGAGGTTTGTAAAATTATTGAGAGAAATTATAACTTTTATTTAAATAAAGAAGAAAAAGGTAACTAACATATTTTTGTGGTGGTAATCATACAATGTATCATGAGTTGTATATCAGTTTTTTTTACATTATCTTTTTCCCTTTTGTTTCTACACAAAGTTAAAAATATCCTTCATCGTCAGCAATTTAATGAACAGCCCCTCTTCTCGAAATTAAAGGAACTAGATTTGTCACTTCGAGCTACACTTCATATTTACTCAAAGGAGATATGTCCAGCGGCTAATTACTCTCGGAATTCTATAAGCACTTTTTTCCACCTCGGTATTATTAGTTTTTTCGGTACACATACGATGGTGTAAAATAAATTCATTTATGCTGACTATGTCGACAAAATGTTCATCTTTTAGCTCGAATGTGGGCACTATATTCTAAGAGAATCAATTTGGATGAATATCTCTTGTTTTCCATAAAACCGAATGCGTTTGCTGTTTGTTGATAGGCAGTTGTGACAGGTACAATACCAACACTTATGCATACTAAGCATTTTTATCTTTCTGTCATGCAGATATAGCATCAATTTCATAGGATCTTGTCTTTTATAGTGTTAATTAAAATAGAATAGTACAAAACGTTTTCAAATTTTTTAATTTTAATAACTATATTTATTTGAATGCTAAACTACTAGAATCATTTTAGGAATAAATTAAAGGAATTGTTCAGAATTAATAATTATCCTATTATTCTTATAATGGCGAATATTGGCCTCCTCTTAATCATCATTTCTTCTTTTGCATCACTTGTGTTTCTTCGATATACGTTTCTTGTCGGTGTAGTAAATATATTATTTATTACACAACGAATGCAACTGTCGATTCTACGTATGTCAGAGACCACCTCTTATACCAAAATTCATCACAAAATAGTTTGGTGTTTATTCTCTAAAGCATCAATGCCACGTGATAAGTTTCGGAAAACGTAATCCTTCTGCTGTAATTCACTGACAGTTTCACACATTTCAAAGGTTCTTATCGGTAGTGACAATGAAATAATCGCGGAAGCAAAGTTTGAGTAGCTTCTAAAACTTAAATGGGGTGAGGTTTGTTGTAAGAGTGTTAATAATTAAAAAGTACAAAATGTAAACTAAAGAATAATTTGTACTTTGTCGATTACAATTTAGATTCAAATATTCATAAAAATATTCCAATATATTGACTTTTTACAAAAATGTGTTGCCTATTTGTTCTCTCATGACAAGTTTTGTCAATGTGTCTTTTCGTTTATCATGGTTATGTATTTACTTTTTTCATGTATCTCGAGGTCTTCCATGCCTTGCGTTTTTGGTCTCTAACCGTAAGTTTTGTCAGTGTGTCTTTTCGTTTATCGTGGTTATGTATTTACTTCCATGTATCTGGAGGTCTTCCACATTTCTATTACTGTTCATTATGTCTCCTATACTGTCTTTTATTTACTATTTTACTCACATTTTAGTAATTATAAATCTTAGGCCACGGATTTTCTCCAATTATATATTAGATATAGCTATTTAGATTTGAATGAGCCTTATACATCATAATTTTAATCAAGCCATTTTGAAACTTAAGTACAAATTGGTCAAAATCCATATCGTCTCTCTATTGTAAAAGCTTTTTATACAAAGTTTTGAATATCTGTAATAATTATTTGCATCATTTTTTGATCTCAAAAAGAAAGTTTGTGCAATCGATTTGTACAGATATAATATGCAAAGACAAAATGTTATAAATAAAAAAAATATAAAGAGAAATATTTTCGTATTGTTCTTAAAACAATTGTACAGATGTAATAAATATATAGTAAATTTTACTAATTTTAGTTAAGGTTAGTAGATGACATACAGGGCGGTTAGCAAGTATATGACTGTATCAAGAGTTCAAAAACTAACTCTATATGTAAGTGTATGAAGAGCGTTGATTTTTTACGTTTCAGACTTGTATTGGGTTAAATGTCTATGTGTAATTATGAAACACAAATACGGTTTATTAAAAAAAAGACATTTACCTACTATATTATAGAAAATATTTTAAAATTAAAACGTTAAAAAATCAAGATCTCTAATTGATTAGTATTATAGGCTGCCCAAAGTTAATTATAAGTTTCTACAATAAAATTTTTCATTAATCTTTTTTTTTTATTTATTTAAACCTTTCCTACAATTCGCCATTGTCAAGCAACAGTATAACCACAACAAAAAAAAATTTATTTAACTTCAGTGTAATATGATTTTTCTGATGAAATAATCGAACAAAAGTTAAGAAGTGGACGAATTTAATGAATATTTTTAATATTCTGTGTTTCCTCCAGCAGCACTAATTACATATTAACACCACCTAGGCATGCTTTAGATTAAATTAACAATTCCGTTTTAAGGCAATAGGAATCATTCCTATGAAGATCTCAAAGACTTTGTCTAGTATGAACATTGTGCAGATGCGGAGCAATCCGTCTCTGAATTATGTCGCATACATGCTAGATATGATTAAGATCTGGCCACGGTAAAAGTGTAATATCCTCATTTGAAACCATTCTCTTACTTTTGCTGTGGTATGTGGCCTAGCATTATCCTGCATGTAACGCATATCAAGACGTGCAGTAGTGGCAAATTGAAGGATAACAGGTTCTAAGATACGATCACTATATTAATATTGATTCAACGTGCCTTGGACAAAAACGGGAACAGTTCGATGATGAAAAATTATTCCAGCCCACATCATAACTCCTAGACCACTATATGGATGAACATGAGTCTTGTTGAACAAATATTCTCGCAAACTCTCACTTTTGAATCAGGGTAGAGACAAAACGTAGCTTATCTGTGAATAACACATAACTCTATTCTTGTAAGCCCCAATGCACCTGTTGTGCCTATCTAGTGTTGGAAAATTCTCGAGAGTAAAAAATCTCAGAATGAACCCTATGAGGAGCTTAGGGATATTGTTAGAGATGAAATAGGATATTAAGAATCATGAAATTATATACAAAATTATACGATACAACATTTATATATATAAAAAAATACAAAAACAACAGAAAACAAAATTTATTTTATAAAAAAATTATAATTTCTTAACTGCAAGTAATGGATGTGCTGATCTAATCTGAAAAAGATGAGACCTCAGATTCTGAATCTATTTCTATCATTCGCTCATCCTGGTCATCTGCATCTCAATGTACTGATGAGCAGTTGTGAGATTTTGTTTTTCACGAGTCGCCAGCTCGGTCATGGATTGGTCTACGTCTAACAATTTTAACTTGTTAGCAATAAAGTTACCTTATCAGCCCGTTCAGCTGTAAGCCGGTTTCTTTTATAGAGGAGTCGATAAAACCATAAGTACTGAAACTTCTTTCAGTCGCTGCACTGGATGAAGACATGATTATTAATATATTCTCTGCTTAAATGAACACCAATAAACTTAGGATCCAATATATTCGCTGCCAAATGAATGAAATATATTATTATTGGTTTTCTTTTAGAGAGAAAACACTCAGTTACCTGACTTAGTCTCTAATTTAGAAATATAGTTAACAACAGAAGTTATAAGATGATATAATTTTGATATAAAGCATATTTTGTATAAAGGAGACTTTTTAAACTATAAATAATTGATCCCGATGAGTTTTAACTGGCAGTTTTAAAATAAGTGCTACATTTGTTTTTTCAAGCTGAATTATTTTAAAAGCGGCTAACAAAATGTGAGAGTTGTTGATTTCTTTAATGATGGCTTTAATTTCTTCTTCCAAAGAAGCCGTTGTTTTTATTTTAGAAATGTCACCAATCAACAAATTAAAGATGTGAGCAATAAACCCATAACCAGATATTATTAGAATTTGTTGTTTCCCAGTGAGGTAATACAGAGATAGCAGTGAATTATTTGATTACTTTATTTTACAAAAGTACTAAAAACTAAACATGTGCTACATTCTTGAAAATATATTTTTGCAACTGACATATGACAACCGGAATCACTTAAGACATTGTGAGCCAGTGTTGCCAAGTACAAAATTCCAATACTCCTCCTCGATTTGAAATGTTGGAACATGAAAATCGTAACTATTATAATTAACAAAATGATATTACAATTCATATAACATAAATTTTATTTCTTAGATTTATGAAAGTCTCGGTACCTAAAGATTTAGTTAAAATATCAGCTAAATTTTGCTCAGTTGATATATAATCCATTACAACTTCTTTCTTAGAAATTAAGTCTTTTAAAAAATGATTTTTTATATCTATATGTTTTGCTCTTTTCGAATTTTCATTACTGTTAGACATTAAAATTGTACTTTTATTGTCACAGTATAAAATTGTTTTGACAATTACATTAAAATTTCCCAGTATACCCTTGACATTGATTAAGTCTTGAGCTGTTTGTGCTGCTGCAATGTATTCAGCTTCAGCTGTTGATAATGCCACACAGTTTTGTTTCTTTGAAAACCATGATATTGGGTTATTACCATATAATAATATACATCCACTCACACTTTTCCTATCCTTCTTATCTGTTGCCCAATCGGCATCTGAATATCCATTGAGTGTTATCTGGCAATCTGTATTTTTATAATAAGTTAATCCCAGTTTCTTACTTCCTTGTAGATATCTTAAAATTCTTTTTCCAGCATTCCATGTCTCTGTAGTAGGACAATCTAAAAATCTACTCAAGTATGACACTGCATAACTAATGTCTGGCCTACTTGTTGTTGATAAATACATCAGTCCTCCAATTAATTGTCTGTAAGGAATATTAGTTAGAATTTCACTGTCCTCAATGTATTGAAATCCCTTTTCCATTGGAGTCTTCTTTGGTTTACATTCCTTCATATTAAAATGATCCAAAAGTTTTTCTATAAATCTTTCTTGATCAATTTTAATAGTATCTTCTGTCCTAGTAATATTCATACCTAAAAAATTTTTAACTTCCTTTAAATCTTTTGCCTGAAAATTATCTTGTAATAATTTTATAATACAGTTAACATCATTATCTTCTCCTATTAATAATATATCATCTACATATATTAATATCCAAACCTTTTTGTTATTGTATAAACAACAATCATACATAGATCTTTCAAAATTATTTTGACTAACAAATTCATTGAATGTATTATTCCATACCTTTGATGATTCTTTTAAGCCGTATAAAGCTCTATTCAATTTTAATACTCTTGAGTTTTTTATCGTAAGTCCTTCTGGTGCATAAATATAAACATCATTCTCAAGTAATCCATTTAAAAATGCAGTTGGAATATCCATTTGTCTGATTTTCCAATCATTTTGTAATGCTATTGATAAAAATAGTTTAATTGTTGATGTTCTTGCTACTGGTGAGTAATTTGGTTCAAATTCACTCTCCTTCTTAATTTGAAAACCTTTGGCTACTATTCTGGCTTTTTTAGTTCCATCATCCTTTGTTCTAAAAACCCATTTTGTTTGAATAGCTTTTTTATGTTTAGGTAATTCTACTTCTGCCCATGTACTTAGCTTTTCATGTGAGAGTAGCTCTTTTCTTATGGATTCTACCCATTCAGGATCTTTTATGGCATCTTCATAGCATAAAGGATCATTTTCTTCTGTTGATATTAAACAATAAGCTGTATAAGTCTCATATTCACTTAAATATTTGGGTGCTTTTATTTTTCTTCCTGTTTTTGTTGTTTCTATCTTTGGCATGCATTCTTCATAATTTTCTGAACTTATATTCTCTGTTTCATCTTCATTAGCTTCATTTAAATCATCATCTTGAATTTCTATTTCTATATCATTTATTCCCCCTTGCAGTTCATTTTCATACTGTACTTCTATTGTTTTCTTATTTGTATCATCCATCATATTGGTCTTAGTGATTTCATCATAATTAGTTAAAGTTTCATCAAATCTCACATCTCTTGAACAAAAAATTTCATTAGTTTCATAATTCCACAATCTATATCCAGCTCCTGTATATCCTATCATTATGCAAGGTTGTGCCCTTCTTTCTAATTTGCTTTGTTTTGGTAAGACTATTGCCCATGCCTTACTTCCAAATACTTTCATTTTTGATAAATCATTTTTATTGTACCATCTTGTGGCAGGTGTTTCTCCGTTATTTGCTTTAGTAGGTGTTCTATTTAATTCATATGCTGAGCACAGAATTGCTTCCCCCCATAACTCTCTTGGTAGATTAGTTTCAGCAAATTTAGTTCTTACTTTGTCTAATAAGCTTCTGTTCATTCTTTCTGAAATCCCATTTTCTTGTGGAGTATATGGCATTGTATATTCCACTTTAATACCTTTATTTTTACAAAAATCTCTAAATGCATTAGATGTAAATTCACCACCATTATCAACTCTAATTCTTTGCGTTTTTATATTATGCTGAGTTTTAATTAACTTAATAAACTGAATAATATTTTGATCTGCTTCATGTTTATTTTTTAATAATCTTACTACTAAAAAATGTGAGTAATCATCTATTAATACTTGAAAGTATTTATAACCTTCAGATGTTGGTGTAGATATTGGACCTGAAATATCTGAGTGTATCAACTGACCAATTTTTGTTGTGTATTTAAAACATTTATAAAATGGTTTACGAGTACTTTTACCTTCCATACAATCTTTACAAATTTCTGAACTATAAGGTAGTCCTAATATTTTTAAATTGTGCCTATTTATGTGACCTAATCTCCTATGCCATAAATTATCATCTATAGTCTCATTTACATAACTTACTATATGGTTTGTCTCATTACAATAATTATTTTTATTCTTAACAAAATCTACCTTTAAACAAAATAAATTATTCAACATTTCACACTGAAATTTTGATCCATTTTTATTTATTATAGCTTGTCTTTTACCATTAATATCATTAACAAATGTTACTTTAAAACCTTTTTCTAATAATTTAGATACAGAAATGAGGTTATGTGATATACCTTTAACAATAAGTGCTTCTATTTTAATATCTCGTCCTTGACATGTAGCTTTTACTGTACCTGCCTTATTTGCTATCAATACCTCACCATTCTTTGCAGTTCCAATTTTCACTGTGTTGATTTGTTTTACATCTACCATATATTCAACCATTTCTTCCATTACCATGTGTTGTGTACATCCAGAATCCAGAATGAATGTCTGTACATTGAGAGTAGATATGTTACATGTAGTTACACCACTTAATGCAATGAAGGCTAATTCATTTGCTTGATTCGCCTGTGATTGCTTACCACCTTGATTTCGTCTACTATGATTTGTACCACTTTGTATATATGTACTTCTTGAATGCCCTTGAAAGTTGCCTCTTGGATTGTGACCTCTATTCCCACTTTTGAATTGGCGACACTCTGATATCTTATGTCCTGGTTTGTGACATTTATAACAAATTATTGGCTGATTGGCTTGAAATGACATTTCATTAATATTAGCTGGTTTACCTTGTTTTGATTTAAGTTTCATTTCTTCATCTAATAGTCTGGATTTTACAAAGTCCATTTTAATAGTTGTATTCATTGTTTCTATAGCTGTGATGACTGATTCATACTCTTCATTTAATGATAGTAATAAATGGCATACTTTGTCTTCTTCTTCTAGTTTTGAACCAGCATTTTCTAAATCTCTTATAAGGGTGTCAAACAACAGAAAATGATCTTCTAATTTTTCATTTCTTTTCAGCTTCAATGTTAACAATTTACGTTTCAATGTTAATTTTGTAAACACACTTTTTCTCTCAAATATGTTCTCTAGGGCTTTAACCATTTCTTTGGTGGTATTTGCATCTTTAACTAAATCCAAGTGTTTGTCTGTTAAACATTGTACTATGATACTTTTACCTTTGGAATCTTTTAGTTTAAACTCTGCTTTCTCTTTTGGTTCACTGTAGTCTTGCTCAGTTTTCTCCAATACATCTAATAATTGTCTTTCTTCCAGTAGTATGGTTACTCTGAATTTCCAATTGTTAAAATTTGTAGCATTTGTCAGCTGAGGAACATTGACTATTGCATTAGCCATTTTATATTTCACACTTTCTTTTATGCTTCTTTATTTTTTGTCTGTCTGGGCCCATAACCTATTAGAATTTGTTGTTTCCCAGTGAGGTAATACAGAGATAGCAGTGAATTATTTGATTACTTTATTTTACAAAAGTACTAAAAACTAAACATGTGCTACATTCTTGAAAATATATTTTTGCAACTGACATATGACAACCGGAATCACTTAAGACATTGTGAGCCAGTGTTGCCAAGTACAAAATTCCAATAGATATAATATGTTTGCACTTCTCATAAATTAGGTTCCTGGCCTTAACCATGACACTAGCATTATCAGTCACTTCAACTTGAAATTTTTGGGGTCTTGTTTCTACTAAAACATCACATATTTTTTCAATAAAAAACAGAAGATGGATTGGTGATAATAAAGCTTAGTATTGGCTCATTCTTTCGGTTACTCCAACCATCTAGCTGCAATCCAAAAACAGTAGATTCAGCAATCTTCACTTTAATATTTATATCAACACTTTCATGATCTGCATCTACGAACTTGTTTGAAAGTAAATACCGTGTTAGCATTTTAAAAGAAGGTCTTAATTGTTTGAAAAACAATTGCCAGTGTTTATTTTCGACAAGTGCAAATGGCGTTCCTGTTACATAAATAGCTCTTGCGAAAAACTGATCTAAATTTTCTTTTTCCTCTTTAGATGATAAGTAAACAAAACTACGCAGCGACTGTGGATATGGAGCTGGAGATACTAACAGTACTACTAGCTAGTGTCTATGTCATCATATTGCTTATCTGTAAACAAAAAATACATTTTTTAATCAATAACATCCGGACATCTGTATTATAAAACAACCTATAAAATCTACGCTTCAGTCTAGAATATTGTACCTTTTCTAGGGTTATTTCGATGGCTTAATCTGCAAACAAGCTAACTCCAGTTTTTTCGTAATATAGTTTTATTTGTGTATTGCTTTCTTTACCTACTATATATCAGTTCACAAACCGCTAACTCCTAATTTTTATCGTAAACCTTTCAAATAGCCTGCCCAAAAACAATCTACCTCCATGCATAAGACCCCCACTACGGTAAAAGCGCCAACTCCGTGTTGCGCCAGTTTAAACGTGAAATCGTGCCCATACGGTTGTTATCTAAACAGTCGCTTTACGATTATTATGTTTCAGACTGGTGTTCTACAAAGAACGTATTGCCTGTATCGGTGGCAAAATTTAATAACACTTTAGATATGGAAAACATATCATTATATCTTTAAACAGACGCCTGCGAAAAATGCATGTCATATAAATTGGGTTTTGTATCTAAAGATGAATAAAAGAAACAAACAACAAGAAAAGAGCAGACTCGTGCTGAAAAAGAAAAGCATAAAAACTGTGAAAACTACGTATTTGCAGTTGATGTTCAGGCTCTGCTATTAGTACCAAAATCTAATGTATCATCACTGTATTACAAATCTAAACTTAATGTACATAATTTTTGTTCATTGGATTTAAAAACTAAGCAAGCATACTGCTTTTTATGGAATGAGACAAAAGGTGGAGGTTCCGCTGAAGAATTTGCTTCTGTCATTTTATACTTTCTTATAGATACAGTTTTACCACAACTCTTGGACACCATCGCGTAGTGATTTACAGCGATGGATACGCAGCTTAAAATTGAAACGTTACGGCCTCAAATGCTTTGTTAATGTGGCAATGACCAGAAACATCGTTATTGAACAGATGTACGTTGAAGTAAGTCACACACAGCTGGAGGTAGATTCTATGCATGCCTCCATCGAAAAAAAGCCTTTGAAATACAATTATTAATGTACCTGCTGAATACATTGATATTTGCCGAAGTGCTCGCAAAAATCCAAAACCATACTACGTTGAATATTTGGCACATTCATTCTTTAAGTCGTTTAATGATGTCAAATTTCTTAAATCCATTCGACCTGGAAAAATGGTGGCAGTAAACATTTTTAATTTTTCTTTTCAAGGGTACTGAAATCAGAACCCTGAAATATACGGCAAATGGTGACGTATTTTATAAAATAAATTTTGAAAAAAAAAATGGAAGTTACTTCCCCAACGGCGTGATAAAATGACTAATCATTTGCTCAGCTGCCGAACTTCCATTCTGATATATTGCCATCAACCATCAGAAAGTTCCAGGATCATCAAAATATAAAGTTTTTTATCCCAACTGATTATTATCATTCATACTACAAAAATCTACCTCATAAGTAAACATTTTTTCCGCAAATCGCCAGGAAATTTTGACATTCCTGTCAAAATTTCTTGAAGAAAAAGTCAGGACTTCCTTACAGTAAGGAAATGTCATTTCCTTACTGTAAGGAAATGATATTTCCGTACAGTTGTTAGTGTTCATAGATAAATAATATAATAGTAGAAATAGATAGGCAACTCAATGTATAAATTTCGTTCATTAGGCCCCTTGCGGCTGGGGTCAATACTAATCACCTTTTGGCGGCAAATTCGAATGAACACCCCTTACATACATACCCTTTAGCGCCTCTTGTGGGCTATTTCGTTACTAATTAAAATTTATTGGAAAATAAGGATATAAGATGCACAATTTTTTCTAGATATACGTATATTTATTTGTTGTTTAAGATAAAACAGTTATAAAATAATTACATAATATTTATTACACCTATTTGCAGAAGTTAAATACTATTATTTTTTGCTTTCTGACAACTTACTATCATTCTTTTTGTAATTTTTCCATGATTTGTACACAACGCACAATACAATAATTCACCATGTTTAGTTTTGTTACTAGCACAACACAAAAATTCTTTGCTACAATAGGTAACTCAAAATAAACTTTAAAAATTAAGTAACCAAATTTAAATTAAAATTACTAAGAATAAATGCAAACGAAAGTTAAAGATAATAAAATAAAATTGAAAACTTGTAAACAAACGGAAGATCTGTCATTAATTTGGATTGACATAATTGACATTGCTTCGTTCGACACGGTTCCTAGACTTACTCCGGTTGCCTCTTCCGACTGGGGTGGGGATGCTTGAGTTACGTCACAGGAATACACAAGAATACAGAACTCTTATTGGCGATTGAAACTGAATGTAGAGGGCAGGTCGATTGCAGTGTCATGGCCGATATAAATGGTATAAACAAAAACAAACATAACATTCGAATATTTACCATTGCTTTTCCATTTCCATGTTTAGTTTGGTTTAAGACGAGTTATTTGTATCATTTAATAATGGAAATTAACCTTAATGATATCTTTGAGTATTGTGGTGAAGCAAAGAGTCCATTGGTTGAAGGGGAAGCAGTTTTCAAGTGATGAATTCCTAAATTTTAACTTTAATGTTTGGAACTGGCTTGTGTATTGATGATGAATCCTATTTTGTGTATACCTGGGAACCCAGAATATAATATTCTGTGTAATGTTTGCCTTAACGTATATATGCATTATTATATCTTATGTTTTTAATATGTTAATTTTTATTTTATACTATTTTTTGACATATGTAAGTACTTTATTGTATATTAACATAAATAAATAACTTTAACTTGGCTTTATTGTAAAATAGTTCATTTGATTACATGAAATTAACCTTAACTTGAGATCACCTCTCAGAAAATATAGCACATGATTTGTCTTTAAAAAATTGCATAATAAATTATTTTTTTATATAATAATTGCATAATAAATTAGTTTTTCAGTTTATTCTAGATTGGATTTAAAATACTTTAACGTAGTCATAATGCTGAAATTTACTAAAAATAATTAATAATTATATTCAAATCAACAGCTGTCTGGTTTGTTTATACCACTTTTATGCCTGGTATTGCGGTATTATAAAACATTTTACTTGCTAAGTAAAATTTAGTTTGAAAGTAAAATAATTTACTCTGCAGATTTGCGTATTTTAAACACATAGTAAATTAATTCTGGAAGTAAATCTGCAAACTAAACTATTCCTTAGTTTTCTACCAAGTAAATTTTATTTAACAAGTAAATATGACAGTTTCAATGTCTTTTCGGCTGGTGTGAAAATATTTAGATTTAATAATATTTTGAAATGTCTTCAGTATCATCAGTGTCAGATGTTAATTCTCCAACTGTATCTAGTGTTGATAGTGACTGGTATTTTTCAATAAATATACAGATGGATTGTGATGCAAATTTAAATGTAATCAATGTAGTTGCTAGATGGCCTGGTTACTCCCACAATAGTCATGTATTTGATAATTCTCTGATAAGAGCTCAGTTTGAAAACAATGAGTTTTGTGAAACATATTTACTGGGTGATAGTGGTTATCTATGCCGAAAATATATTTTAACTCCCTTACATGATCCACAAACGCCAGCTGAAAGGAAATACAATTATACACATATCCACACACAGAATACAATTGAAAGAATGTTTGGTGTCTTAAAGAGAAGGTTTCCTTGTTTGTCTACGGGACCAATGGAATAGAAACACCACTAAATTGATAGAAATAAAATCTTCCGTCCTTCCATGATACTTCAGGCCTTCAAAGCGACAACATCAAATCCCAATAAGAAGTCTCAGATTAGGACACACCTCTACAACACATGAAGACTTGTTGAAGAGAGAAAAGTGTGTTTATGTTTGTGAATATAAAGTGATAATGAAGCACATACAGTTGCAAGACTATATCACCTCATTCCAAAATGTAAAGAGTGTCTAGTCAGTGTAAATAGAGCTATTCCAATTATAGTGGCAATTTGTGTATTGCATAATATATGTAGAAGGAGGAATGATGTGCTGACTGATAGTGAAGATAGCAGTAATCACGCGGAGTCAGAAGATAAAAATTTAAACAAGGTCACTAGAAATCAAGATAATTTTGCTGTAAGAAATGCTGTCATTCGTACTGCATTTATTAATTAAATAAAATGTTTATTTTAAAATTATTTACGGTTCAATAAAACATAATATAAGAATTATGAGTGTTTTAATTATTGTATATGTATTTTTAATTTAACAAAAAAAGTGTTGACAATTCAAATAGTCACAGAAATAAAATTAACTTAATTGTGTCAACTTTTTCTTATTAAACTCTGGTAATAAATCTATGAAACAAACTAAATATAACACCAGTAACTTAATGAATATGATATTTATGATACTATAATGAACATGTATTTTTATTACAGAATTTTTCTACAATAAATACATACTTATAAGAAAGTGTTTATACCCACTTTTAACAGATAACTTTGTGAAAAATAGGCAAAATGTTACGGGATCTATTAGTATTTCATTTATCTATAATATTCTCAAGCGATACATTGTCATTTCAAGGAAGTCATGAAAATAAGATCATATCAGCAAGTAGATACATAATCCTTTCATTTTACGGTATTTGAAAAACAAAGTATGTACATATATTTCAGTTTCATTGTTCAGTTTTTGTGTTTATTATTATTCTTGAGTAAAGTGTTTGATTTTAAGACGGCAAAATGGAATTTGTGTTGTAAAAATATTAGATGAAATAAGCATTCCTTAACTTTTCCAGAGGACACAGCAAGGTTTGTAAATTATTATTTCCTCTTAAATATTGTTTGGGTACCAGTATATGATGTCATTTATATGATACTTCTACAATAATAAGATAACCAATTTTTATTTTAATAACTAATTTACAATAATATAAAATTAACCAAACGGTATTAAATTTCTAAATTCTCGAACTCAACCCCATATTGATGTTTCAGTTGTAGAATCTTTTCTTTAACTGCCAACTCTTTTGTGTCTGTTTCTCTTTTCTCTGTTTCTGTTTTTCTAATTTTAAAACGTCTCTACTTAACTCTTCCTTTTCTTTTCTAATTTTAAGAATACTTAATTTTATTTTTTCCTTCTCTGAATCTTCTTCACACTTATTATTCTTTTTGTGATGTGGGACTTAAAGGCAAACTAAATGCACGACCAAATACTTACCATGTCGAGATAGCATTATGGGGTTTTTTCCTGGTTTTTCCCTCATAATTTACTATGGAATCACTAACAGGAGAATTTTACTGTCATCATGGCATGTGTTTGTCTTTTTAAAGACGAATTACATGCTATGATTTTTTTCTGACAGATATTCTCAAGTTAATGTTGATTTCATGTAATGGAATGAACTATCTTATAAGTAAAGTAGTTCCAAGAGCACAACTCAACAATATTGGCAATATCATTTTAAAGTCGTCTACTTTAAAATGCATAATGTATGTCTGAATTGTCAATATAAATGAGTCAGATAAAATTAAATTATTAGAAGAATTTTTCACTAAGTAACAAAAAAAACAAAATTTGTTTTTAGTGTTTGTATTTTGAGAACAATTTCTGAAGTGGAAATTGAAATGTTAATAAACATATTTTAACCTTTAATTGGGGCTTATTCCAGTTAAATAGTAATTAATTTAAAATGCCACAAGAAAATAGCTTCAGAACAACATTAATTACATATGTTTTACCTTTCTGTTACTGCTTGGCATTTTGCAGGGGTGACAAGAAATTTAACATATCTTGGCAACAGATGTTCTACCATCGCATCAGTTACTTCTGTCAATACTTTACTAAAAGTGGACCTTTCCATGGTAAAAAAAAAATAAAATATAGTATATAATAAAATAAAAAGTAAATAAAATATAACATATTGGAATATATTCACTCAATTCTTAATATAAACAACATATCTTGGTTTCATGTGCTAAAGCATTTGATCTTTGCACTTGTCTTAGATGGGGCTGGAGACTTTCGAACCAAATGCAAAGACAATTCCCTCGATAACTTAAATATCTTTTAAAATACTGCTTCCACTAATTCCACTGGATTTACCAAATCTCGCAAAAGTCTTCTCTGAATGTTTTCTTCATCCCTATCAATAAAATAATTTTGTTTACAAAACATAACCTAAATAAATAATATACTATCAAAGAATATAGACGCTTATAAGCGTCTATATTCTTTGATACTATAATTAAAAATATCTTTAACAAACCTTCTAATAGCATCATCTAATTCTTCTAATAACTCATCGTTTAGAATCCGGCCAAAATTCTGGACTAAATAATTCATTTTATATTTTTATTAACTACACGTTATTCCCATCTACAAATAGTATGAGATTAAATCATCTCTTTAAATTGAACCTGTTATCGGAGAATATAATATATTATGTTAGCAAGATAACGTAAAACGTTACCACATAACGTTTTTTTTTACAAACGTTATCTGTGATACATGATCATGATACTACATCACATCATTTATTTTATTTATAAAACATTTTTGTTTTGATACATCCATCCAATCACAGGGCTGATTTTTAAGATTCAAATTACGTCACAGGAATACAGTTCAGCTTAATGTTCATTGGTTAGGCGGAAGAGGCAACCGGAGTAAGTCTAGGAACCGTGCTTCGTTCGATTATGTTATTTGGTTTATGATTGGTTAAAGTCTTCGTGAGAGAGATAGGCTGTCATTTCTCTTTATTAACTCGCTGGGGTCAAAGTGATGGGGGAATGAACCAAGTCGTTCATATAAGATTCCAGGCCATGTTAGTGTTCTACATAAATTGTCAAGTTTGACAATTCAACCTCAATACGTTTCCATAGTAACCCAAGTAATTTTATTAGGAATTTCAAAGCACCATTTATTTGGGAATAAAATTATCGAGTTTTTTTTAAATCAATCAATATCTGTCGAATTTTAAACGATTTGCGGAAAAATAGTATGTTTACCTCGTAGGAAAAGCCACATTCCTGGACTCTGTGTTGCTAAGTCTCGGCTTGCGCCTCGACTTAGCAATCTTCACAGTCGTCCAGGAATGTTAAGCTTTTCCTACCCGGTAAACAATGTACTATTTTTAAACAATCCATATTTATTTACTGTAATATTTTATTTTTTCTTGATTCTTTTGAATTTTAGTTCTTTATATTAATTTGTTTTAAAGAATGTTAAAAAAAACAGGCTGACTCCTTTTTTCTATTTCTTACTGAACATGTAAAAAAGCGGACTCCTTTTATGGTGCAAAAAAAAGTTTTAGGTCAAACAAAGTTATTTTTCATTAATTATTATTAAGACCAAGCATTAAAAGAAAGAATTAAGATTTAGCAATTAACCGTAAGTATAACTATTCATGAACTGAACGCTTTTATGTTCATCCTGAAAAATTTGCCTAAATGGAGTTAGCTTTTTTGCAGATTAAGCCATCGATTTGTTACATACCCACTTTTGGAACATCCTATAAAACAACAAGTTGTTCAAGGTCTAGTTAATTACAAAATAATCTTACCTCAACCTTTTAATTGCAAGTAAAATATGAAAATAAAATAATATAACTTTCTCCCATTTAAAATAATAGAATTTTAATTTTATCTCACTTTAGTCAATATTCTGTATAAATGAATGAACATAAAAAGATTACAAAAAAAGGTCAGTAAACATATGCCAAGCCACTCAACAAAAAAATATAAATTTGTTTTTAGTTGCAATTTTTATTTTATATAGCCATAAGAAACCACCTATAATTACTTTAATTATTATATAAATTTTTCACTTACCTTCATTGGTCGAACCTAACTGTGTTGGCTGAAAAGCAGTTGATGAACTTTTCTTTTGATCCTTTTCAAATAATTGTCTCGCTCCCACCGGGCATTTAACACATTTTACTATGTTGTCATTCTTGTTGCATTTTGCACGTATTGACTATCACGAAATTTGTAAAAGTACATTGTTTTATCTTGTAGACTCTTAATTTTAAAGTAATTCCAAATATTCATCATCATCGTTTTGGCTTTACAAACCCTGTGTGTAAATCAACTCAATTCAACCCAATTCAATCTATACTCCGAAGACATTATAAACACAGCACTTTCGGATCAAAATATAGGTATTAAGATAAATGGCATCCGAATAAACAACTTGAGATATGCCGATGACACGGTACTAATCGCAGAAACTTGGGAAGATCTTCAAATACTAATTAACAAAATAGTAGAATGCAGTGAAGAACACGGATTATCACTTACCATAAGCAAAACAAAAATAATGCTAATATCTAAATCACCACAAAACTTCCCTGACATAACCGTGCATGATCAAAGAATCGAACGTGTAAGAAGATATAATTACCTGGGAACTGTTATCAACGAAAATAATGACTGCTCTGAAGAAATCAGAACCAGAATAGAGAAAGCTAGAGCCACATTTACTAAATTGAAAAAGGTGTTCTGCGGAAGAGATCTAAGTCTAAAACTTAAAATTCGTCTTTTGAGATGTTACGTTATGTCAGTTCTCCTCTACGGGATGGAAACATGGACATTGAAAAAGATCGATACCAAAAAGATAGAAGCATTTGAGTTGTGGATGTATCGTAGAATATTAAAAATACCCTGGACAGAGAAAGTAACAAATGTGGAGGTTTTGCGGAGAGTGCGGAAAGAGAAAGAGCTGATACTTACTGTTAAAAAGCGCAAACTACAATATTTGGGACATGTTATGAGGGAGATAAATACCAGTTGCTGCAATTGATTATACAGGGAAAGATAATGGGAAAGAGATCTATAGGAAGAAGAAGGCATTCATGGTTGAAAAACTTGAGAGAATGGTACAATTGCACCAATTACCAACTGTTTAGATCTGCAGCATTAAAAATACGCATAGCTTTGATGATAGCCAAACTTCGGAACGAAGACGGCACTTGAAGAAGAAGAACCCTGTGTGGGTCCTAGCCTCCACAAGAATTTTTTTCCAGTCGTCCCTATCCATCGGCTTCCTCCGCCAAGCACGTATTTCCATATTTCTCATATCTTGATCTATGTTATCTAGGAATTTTGTTCTGGGTCTTCCTCTTTGACCAATAGGTCTATCAAGGAGTGTTTTTCTAGCTGGGTCGGTTTGCTCCATCCGCATTACATGGCCTACCCACCTCAAACGTCCTATCTTGATGTGTTTTACTATATCTGGTTCCTGGTATATTCTGTAGAGTTCGAAGTTGTATCATCTTCTCCAGACACCATTTTCATTTACCGCTCCATAGATTCGCCTTAGTATTTTTCTTTCGAAACATCCTAGCATGTTTTCATTGCTTTTTGTTAAAGTCCAGGTTTCTGAACCATCTGTTATGACTGTTATTGTTTTGTAGAGTTTTACTTTTGTATTTATTGATATTTAAAAAGGAGATTAAGCCCAAAATAGCATCTATTAGCCATGCAAATTCTGCGGCTTATCTCTGCGGTAGTGTCATTTTCAGTATTGACGAGCGTTCCAAACTAAAAATATTACTTTTAGGTTTTATAGTAAATTTGGCTTTACTTCGATCCCTTCTAAATATTTACACGTTAAATTATAATAATGCAGTGCAAGAATCTGAGACAATAGAGTGGAAAAACGGCAATAGAACTTTTCAGAACGGCTGCAGATAGAGTCAAGAGTCAAATGAGCCATGATGATCGCCAATGTCCTTTAGGGATGGGGCACGTTAAAAAGAAGGCTAATTTAACCCATATCTACCTAGTTTTTATTTTGTTTCGGTTTTTGTAAATACAGTAAAACCTCCCTTAACCGAAACAGCTGACAGTTTCAATAATTTCGTCAATAAAAAGTAAATTTTTATCGCAAAACTTAAACAATTCCATTAATTTCACTCACCGATTAATGCCTATGTGTGTTGGGAACTCATGTTAACCAAGAGCTCTAAAAGATATTTGAGAAAAAGCACTACCAGTTAATTATAGAAGCCAAAGCATTGTTGCTTGTTGATAATGCGCTAACTCACCCTCCAAATTTACAAAATAGTGATAATTGTCAGATTTTTGCCATCGAATTTCACGAGCTTAACTGAGCTGTTGGACCAGGGAGTAATAGAGACATTCAAAAGACATTCTAGAGGAGCATTCTTAAGACATCTGTTATTACATGGGACGAATTAATCCAAAAGTGTTACCGAAATTCTCAAATCCTGTTTAGGGGTGTGCTGGGTTCTACGCCAAGATCAAATCTTCAACTTTGGAAAAATGCTGGAACTAACTTTTTGATGGGATTTTGATTGACCATCCTGTAGAAGAAAATGGTAAAAAAACGACAGAAGAAATTAAACTTTAATAAAAAATTTGCCGGGATGTGACGAATTTAACCAAGAAGAGATACGTGAGTGGTTAGCAGCCGATGACTCAGAAAGTGAATTCATCGACCAGGAAACCATTGATATGGTTCTTCATCCAGACAAACTGAGCGTATCAGACGACGAAGATGACAACCCAACAGACAACAGGAAGCATGAGACCGCCGACGAGATTTTCAATGCCTTAAGGATGAAAATTTTATACAGTAGGCCTAATTAGTTAGAGAGACGACTAGGTTCTTAATTTTTGCTGTCATTGTATAAAGTTTTGTCCTTTTCAGATTGCTTTACGTTTCGTCGAACGATCGAATGAGGCAAACTCACGACGTTCTAATGAACGACGGAGATATATCGCATCCTCAGTGCAAGACTGCAGTAAGTCAGAATAAGTAAGTTTCGAGATAAAGACGATTTTGTTTATGTTCGTGCTAATATCGGTGAAATAAGACACAGGTTTTAAGAAAAATTAACATTTAGTTATGACTTTGTATGCTTTTCAGCCTATAATACATTAAAAAAATATGAAAATTTAAATAAAATAATATTAATGCTAAAAAAATTGGAAATTTCAAAGTTACAACACTTTTGCACGGAGAAATTTGTAAAAAGTGTAGACACATTTTCTGTTAGTAGTTGTCCTCTTCTCGTATATCATCTTGGGCCAAAATATTTTATATTTTGTCAAAAATATAAATTTTTATTAAAATGCAAAACAAAAGAACTATAATAAAAATATGAAAATCAGGCTACCTTGAGTACAGTGATTAACAAAAGGATTAAAATTCACTACTTTAGTAAAAGTTGGGAAGTACGGGGGGACAACATGATAAGACAATCGCCCCGGAAGGTTACATGAAGATTTAATACAATTTTGGATTTAGTTTTTATAGAGCAAGTTTTCTGAGAATAGATATTTGCAACCTGTCAGTATTGTTAATACACAAGTTTTAAGATAACTGTTTTTCCTTTCATAAGAAAAAATACTTTTTGGCTGTAAATAATTAGTCTTAATTTATGTGTTTTTAATCCAATTTAATAAATAAATAGTCAAACGACATCGCACGCATTTTATGGAAAATATAATGTCTCAAAGGATATAAAACTTACATGAATAGATTGGTCGTAAATCTTTGTTTATTGTCTCGGCCCTTAATGGATTAAGTAGACACGCTGTATATTAAAATTAAACACCACAGATATTGATATTAAAATTACAAATATCTTACTTTTTTCGTTATCGAAATCATTGTAATTTTCCGTGCAAAACTGTTGTAACTCTGTTACATTAGAATCTGTTGTAACTCTGTTACATTAGAATTACAACAGTTTTGCACGGAACTTACGTACAAAAACGTAAAATAGTTAAACTGTTGTTGTTGTAATATTTAGCCGGTTAAGCACTTGAAAGTTACTGCAGTCTTGCACTGAGGATGCGATATAGCTGCAAAACATCGTTGTCAAACGAAAATGCAAAAGAAAATAGAAGATTTCTTTAAAAAAGCATGTTAAACTTGTACATTTTCCTTAATTGTACTACTTTATTCTGTATTTACTTATTAGAAAACATTACGAAGTCACCTCATAGTATTTTGTAATACCAATACTTTGACCAAGAATACTATAAAAAAAACAACGTTGTTTTTAACCGAAATTCTTGTTATCCGAAACGGCCTCATCAGGCCCTCAATTATTTTGGTTAACGAAGCTTTTACTGTATAGAAAATTCTCGGCGAGAATTTTCTCGTGCTCGAGAATATTCCCTTCTTAGCCTCAGCCTTAATCATTTTCACAGCATTTACCATTTGAACATGTGGGAAATACCGACATTCCATGACTATCATGACTATGGTATATATAATATATATATATAATATATATATATATATATATATATATATAATATATATATATATATATATATATATATATATATATATATATATATATATATATATATATATATCTATATATTGTTGTACTTTTGAATGTCCATTAGCAATAAAAAACCGATATACAAATTTTATTACTTAAATAAAAATTAAAATTATTGATATTTCATAAAGACACGGGCATATAAATTTTCCAACATCCTGTATAAGACAAAATATGTATTTTAAGTTGTTCGAAGAATTGTTCATTAGGCCTCAGAGACAAGACTTTCAAATATTATCGATAAGAAATTTAAATAAGTCGGTTATTGTGAAATGGATTTACCCGGAATAAAAGTGTATATAGACAGTGTTTAAACAATAGACCGGGATTTGCGGTGGTTTTTCTCCCCAAAACATTATATCGGTAAAAGTTAATTAACAAAAGACATTGAATTGGGAAACAGGTATCGTTTGTAGCTATTAGTAAGAAATATTTGTAAAGCAGATAGATATAGTTAGAATAATTAAAGAATGTTGTTTTCTGGAATTACCCGAATGACGTTTTATAAAGAGAGTTGGTTGGTAACGATATACGTCACAGAGGTGGATGATTTTTATTGGTCAATTTTTGAATGCAAGGAGGTAGTGGTTTTGGCTATGAGATAGGAGAGAGGAAAAAAGTAGTTAGTCAGTTTTCGTCGCCCAAGAAGGAAGGAGCTTTGTGGTTTGTGTTTGTTTGAAGTCCCGAAGACGTAATTTACCGGGTGTGTTTATTTGCTGTGTAAAAGCTGATCAGTGTGAGGAACGGGGTACAGAGAGATAGAAAAACCAAAGGGTATAAGAATATTAATATCAGACGAAGCCGGAAACATTTGAAGTTATAAACAGGCGCGGAGATTGGCTCAAAAGGAGGCTGCATAGAATTACACGAGTTGTTGGGTTGCAGATACAAGGACAGATAGGAGAAAGGTGTACGTCTTCTGGACCACAATAGGAGCAGAAGCAGAGAAAGGTTTTTTTTTTATGGCGTGGCCATAGAATTGCAACGGCAGAGAACGAAAGGTCAGTCAATTTTCATTAGAGCAGGAGTGTGGTTTTCATTTATTAATTAAATAAATTGAATAAATAATAGAGACAGTTAATTTTGCGATCATTTAAAGAAAAAAAATTATAAAGAGAGCTTAGTTATAACACATATTAAAAATCAATGTAAAATAACATTTGGGTCCATGATAGAAAACAACTTCTCATATATTTAAAGTATTATATTGCAAATATTACAGGATTGATTGTTATATAAAATTTCATTAAAATAAAGGACATCTCACATATAGTTCAGTTGAAATTCTGTGTATTTTATTTAGGTCATATTACCTATCCCAATTAGGAAGCCAATTGGAAAATATTTTGAATCCACGATCAAAGGTAAATAGTACAAGTTAAATAGCCTGAGATTGTAATTAATTAATGCTGATTTATTGTGATTAATTGGAGATTAGATCATTTAATAAATATAGACAGGATCTTTTCTAAATAAGCAATAGAATACAATTTAAATAGCATAACAATATATATAATATATATATATATATATATAATATATATATATATATATATATATATATATATATATTCGGTTTTATAACGTCTTACGACGTTGCCCGACTCCCAAACGCCACTGTATTCTGTCTTGAGTTAGGTCTTCGTCCAGATTTCGAGCACTAATCGCTTTCCTAACTCCCAGGTTCCAGCTCTGTGGTGGTCTTTCTCGTCTTCAGACGATTAATAATCTTCCTCTATCAGGTCCCGTAGTATTCGACTGTATAGTCGACTCATTGAACTTGTGACCGATATCCTTTTATAGTTTTTACAATTTCTCCTGTCACCTTTTTTATATATTGGGGTCATATATGCTGCTTTTGACTATGGTTACTTTTAATAAACTTTTTTTAGTAAAATTTTAAAGTAAAGACAGATTAACTTTAAAATTTGAATCACTTTTTCTTTACAATTGGAAGCAATTAATCGTACGAATTTGATCCGCTGTCACTTTTGTCTTAATAAAACAGTGCAATTGACAGATTAGTTTTCACGGAATATCTTTATTTGTAAAGAACAAGTTTTCAAATCGAATGGTATGTATTAACGAAAAAAATGTTTAGGTTTTTATTGAAAAAAGTAGAATAATAGTGGTGTTCCTTAAATAAAATATGGTAAAATATAGACAAATTAAAACAAGCCAGTAGTGTTTTTAGATTTTATTCAAAAACCATTTATATTATAAATAATATTTCCAGAATCTAACGTTTCAGATCAAAATTTCACAAAGACTACACGACATTCATTCGACATGATCTTATTTCCTAGCTTTCTCGTTTTTCTCTTTAAACACAACACGCACAAGAACTACTTCGTATTCAACATAAAAAACATACATTAGTTCGTGTCAACCACTTCTTTGTGTTAAGAAATATATATATAATTTGGTCATTATAACTCTCTTTTGTTATCATCTAGAAGTCTAGGTATCAAACAACAAGAATATTTTACACTTTACTTTGATATAACAGCTTTCAATGTACCAATATATTATGTAATTTTACGATTATACAGAAAAAAGTTTGATAATTGATCATGTTTAATTCAGAAAGATAATTAAATAGGATGGTATATAATGATAATACAAAATTATTTTGAAGTTAAAGTTAATGCCGATCTTCTCTAGTTCAAGGCATTGGATTTAATACAATGCCTTGTACGTTGTTGATGATTTTAAACGAAACCTACAAAACATTGAAAAAATTACGTTATTTTCAGTTAAATATTATACGTAGATCATAGTACCATATTTTGCCATTAGACTGCAGTAATATGTTGTTCTGAAAAATTGTTGACCTGCAAAGTCAACACCCAGAGTTTTTTTATCACGTAAGCAATATTTTTTTCCTTACACGTATTTAGTAGTAACTGCTTTTTTAAGTGCAATAACAAACAGCTTACTGATACTAAGGGTCAACTATTAAACAGTTATTATGGGTAATAGTTGATGTTATAATAATTCTTAACATTAAAAGAGAACTACTCAGCCAAATCTGCAAGATAACACCCGTATAACTTCAAAATGCATTGTTGCAATAATTCTATTAGATATATACAGTGTAGGAAAAATTTTATGGTCGGTATGGACCTTACGTGAGATGGAGTGAGAAACAGCTGTTTAAAAGAGAGAGGTATATTAGGTACGCCCTTTATATCGCCGAATGGAAATATTAAAAAAGGGGAAATTCAACGTTGCCAAACTTATTGGTTTTATTTGACCTGTTGTCTTTTTTTGCATTTGAACAATGTTCTATCAAGAAGATAAAATGCTCAAGATAATCAAATTTGGGCGAAATTGATTTAAATGGTAGGTTACTGTTTTTTTTATTGGGAATATGCCACAAGTTTTCTTTACAATAATTGTAATATAACATTTTGATTTCCATTTCGAAATCGTTTTATATAAAATAAAATTTATTAATGTTTCGTATTTTAAGTACGATTTCCGAACTAAAAATCTAAACATCAAAATAATTTCCCAATATGAAATAATAAACATTTAAACATGCATACAATAACGCCAAATTAAAAAATATTCATACACTAATTTATTTGGCAACGTCCTAGTCTAGTCTAGTCTGGTCAAAAGATCGAGTAAGGAGAAGTAGAGGTGGGTCGTGCTAGTTTATCATTAAGAGCGTAGGAGCAAAATTTCTGTTAAAATGTTATTTCTTTAAACGGCCGTAAAATTTGGGAAAGTTGTTCTTTATTTAGATTAGGTTTAAGTCTAAGTCTGTATTATTTAATACCAATGTGGGAACGGGTTGCCTCTTCTAACTCGGTCATTCTTTTTAACATGTAATGGGTGAAGTTCTACCTAGTTTCCACGTCTTGGATTGGCCGTTTGGGAACTGTGTTCTGTTGTAATTAATACTTTAAAAGCCTTTCTGAAGATAAGGTACTTTTTGAAATGTTTTTTTTGCAGAATTGTCGAAAAAAGGACTTTTTATTTTATCTATTTGTACACGACAGCATTTAAGTGCGTCCCCCACCAATAAATTTAATCATCATCATAAATCACAGTCATCATAAAACAAAACATATTTAATAGCTTTGACCATATTTTAGGAATTATCAGTTACTGCAAAATTTACTTTTCGTTTTAGACCCGACTGATTCATAATTTCAGTAATCGCTGTTTTCTGGATTATGGTTTCCAGAAAAATGGCAGCAGCCTAATAAAAAAGTTTTGAATACTAAATTTTCGGTTAAATATTGTCCTGTTAATGCGAAGTAACTCTCAGTTACTCCAGATGTCCAGAGGTCAGTAGTAATACAGATATTTTCTACTTCTTTAACAACTTGCGATCTAATAATTTGCTCACTTTTGACATAACATTCCTGAAGTAATGAAACCTGACAAAGTTTTTCTTGTTGGCGGTTTATATCCAGGAATCCATCCTGCAAACTTTTTTAAAAGCTGGTTCTTTAACTATGGAAAACGGATGAAACGAAAAGTTTAGTAAATCTTGAAAATCAATCAGTCCAAGAAAAAGAAACTGATAAAGATGACTTAAGTCCATGGTGTATTTTTGATGAATTAATTGGACATGACTCATCTAAACATACACCTGTATCGAGAGGTATAAAAGAAGTCGACATGTAATTGTCTGATGATATATTACCCACAAACAATTTCGAACGGAGATTGGAACTGTCCATTACCGTGGTGAAAAAACCATCGCCATGTATATCGTAACTTAACCACTATATTCATAAAATGTTGTAGTATTGTAACAAAATCTTTTCCTTATGAACACATGTTTAACATCTGGTATAATTTTAAATAAAAGAAGAACGCGATTAACAAGAAAAGTGGAAAAACTAATGTTTTTAAAATGTCAATTTAGACGATTCGCGATTTAATAATGTGTAATGTAAATGTAACTATTTAAGTACCATTTGTATTATTTAATTTATTTTTCAAGTTACAATAAATATATCCTTCGTTAGGTTCTTTTATTTCAATACTTATACACATAAACGATAATAGCTAATATGTTTGTGTACTCGCTAATTTGAATACTGGTAAACAATCAACTAGTTACAGTTTACGAAAAACGGTTCCGATAAAAATTAAAAAAACGAGAAGACCCACCTCTAGTTTTTTAGGTATATTAGGATCGGAACCAGAGAATATCTGATCGGAACTAATCGTCTCACTAATGGGCAATGGCCAATGAGTGTTAAAAGAATTTTAGGAGGGGAGACGAAGGGGAAATATGATTGTTATCTTTGTCTAATTCGTTGAAAATATGATTTTATATCTGCGTTAGATATCCTGTTAAATTTTACCATACCGACCTTAAAATTTTACCTACACTGTAGATGTATCTGTTTGACGAAAACGAAGGTAGAAGAGGCACATCAGACAATTTCAGTAATTGGAAGATGCATCTAAAGAAGGTAACAACATTTACGAGCACATAATACTTCTACAATTGTGATGAACAAAATAGTAACAGTTTTTAACATATGGCAAAATATGTATCGGACGTATATGTGCTAATAGGGCTGAAGTACTATTGAAAACAAACAAATCAATTCAGAATCATAACAGGTTTTCTCACAGCACATCAGGTAGTTACTATGGCCTTGTTTCGTTGAGACTTAAAGTCTAATTAAAATATTCACATTCACAAAGAAGTCATTGCCTGAAGTTCCGTCAAGTGTACTTACTAGCTACCAATGAACCATTTATTCCACGACTTCAGACATTATTTCACATCGAGCTTGAGAATCCATTGGTAACAGAGAACTTGAAACAATCAACCAATTTTACATAATTGTGCAATCTTGCCTTCATAGATTATGAAAAGGCATTTGATAGTATCGAGATGTGGGCCATAGAACAAGGTATTAATAGTTGTAGATTAGATTCGAAATATAGGCAACTAATACATAATATGCATGATAGTACAACTAGGCAAAATACAAATCCTATCTCGAGTAAGAGAGGAGTTCGATAAGGCGACGTAACATCTCCAAAGCTGTTTAATATAGGCCTAGAAAACGTCTTCAAAACTAAAAATTGGTCAACATATGGCATCAACGTTAATCATAAAAAGTTCTTCTTCTTTAAGGGCCGTCTCCCAATCGGAGGTTGGATATCATCATCACTATCTTTACTCTACTGAGTATATATAGGTTTTTGCGGATATAATTGCGTTCCTATATCTTTGTCTGACTAATACATAATCTATTTGGTTTCTTACAATTCTCTCTTCTCGATCTGCTGGTGACTTCCAGGTATATAGTTATCTCTTTGGCATTTTGAACAATGTATTAGATATAACAAAATTATTGTTTTGGCAAAATACGATAAGCCTGTCGTCCCTTTCGTTTCTGTTGCCCACCAGACCATATCCTCATGTACATTCTTCTACTCTTTCTTCCCCAACCTTTGCGCTAAAGTCTCCCATTATAATTGTTACATCTTGCGTTTTAATGGATTTTAAAATGTTGTCTAGGTCTTCGTAGAAAGTTTCAATATCGCTTTCTGGTTTGTCCGTAATTGGAGTATAAACTTGTAGGATGTTTATTTTGGGTTTGTTTTGGTTTAATTGAAGAGTATAATTCTGTTGAAGTATGGAGTGAAATTGATTACAGCTTCATCAATGTTTTTGTTTAATATTGACAAAAAGTTAAACCACCTCAAATTTGCTGAAAACACTGAAGATTTAAAAAATATATTCAACCCATTCTCTAGAGCTGTAAAAGCTGGTATAGAGTTCCAGAATTCAGGGAATTGACATCATGATCAATAAGAAAATTAAAATTTCTCGGGAGAAATCATCAGCATGACTGGAGAACCTAAACCTGGGGCTCCCAATTCACGACAGACCGTAGATCAAAAGATGCTAAGAATCTTCGGGCCAGTTATGAGGAGGATAGCAATATGGAATATAAGAACTTTCAGAAATCAACAGAAGTTTCAGACGCAAATATAGGGAAACAGAATAATATAACGAAACCGTATAATATATATTAAATGAATCGTATACTAAAACATATACAAACAGATACATACATTAAATGAATATATGACCAATATGCAGTTCAGATTTGAAAATGAAATTCGAACCATTCAGTGTAAATGTATTAACCCAAAACCAATATTTTTTTACCTTTAAATACAGACCTGGATAAAATCAAATTTCTTAATTTACCAAGAAACGAAATACTAATGCTTAACTCATTGTCAACCAAAATATCGAGCGTGGACAAAAATATAACTATCTTGGAATTTTCATAAATAAGAATACTTTTCAAGTACTGCGGTGAAATCAATCATCGCAACCAGAAGACTCAAACAGGGATGTGGTCTATCACCTACACTTTTTAACATTTAATTTTATGAGAAGATGTCTACAAATTACCATAGCGGATAGAATAAGACCAGTGGAAATATTGAACAGAATGGAACTAAATTGCAATGCTCAATTACAAAAAAGTTGGAAAACAGAGCCCTGCAGTGGTACAGGCATGTACAAAGAATGCCAGAGCATAGGTGACCGAAAAGACTCAGGGAGATGACTGGGAAAATAGAGTGCTGTGGAGAACGAAAACGACGAAGAAGAATACTTTTCAATCAAGAACTAACAGGACCAACAGAACTAATGAAACAACTGTTTTTAAAAGAACTTGAGAATATCCAACCAAGATGCTTGGATATTCACAAATAAAAAGTTTTGTGAAGACTCTGAGAAACAGAACTCAACAATGCAATAAAAATACGAGAAATACAATACGATGACTGTTCGTGTAATCAAAATTTAAAAACTTCAAGCTGCTATATCTACAATTGGATCTCTTTCTGGCACCTGATCTGTAATAATATTAATAAGAGCAAAGACAGTTTTTATTGACGGATTGGATCTATTATCATATGTGTAACTTTACATATCGCCCTATAAGTATTTTAATGTACATATTAAAATGATTACTCATTGTGAAAAAATAATACTAGTGCAAAAAAGTCGGAGAGGTCCTAGACATTACAGAATGCATATTTCGCCTTGTGTCCTTAAACTCAGTATACAGGTTTATTTTATTGACAATTTCACTGAATATTGAATGATGACTTAAAATATCTAATAATGCATAGCAACATAGCTTCTTGTTAACAGAATTTTCAATATAGTCTGATTTACAAGTAACCTTTATATTGACTATAACATAAATAAAATGAAAAGGTTGAGTTAACAACCGGCGTTATATAAATGTAAAATTCACAATCTACCCTAATTACGATTTTTACGATGGCTTGATAAAAAACCATAGATAATGTGATTTTTTACGTTATGAACCTAAACTTTATTGGTTGTTGCGCTTGCTCAACGCGGACAACAAACGCAACCGTGATACGAAACCTGTTTACGACCGTAGAAAAATAGTTTAACGAGTTTCAAAGTAGTAGCACGTCGGTTTTTGATTAGTCACGCCCAGATGCCCGAAATCGGCTACCACGGAGGATAACGTGACAATAATCCACGATCTTGTATTGGCAGAAAGCCGCTTGAAGGTGCGTGAGATAGCTGAGGCAGTAGGCATTTCAAAAGACCGAGTGTATCATATCCTACATGGAATTTTGGACATGAAAATGCTGTCGGGACCGCGTTTGCTCACTCCGGACAACAAGCGCCACCATGTGACCACCTCAGAGTGGTGTTTGACCCTATTTAAAGTTTGAGCCAAAGAAAAAATGGCCACAGGTCTCTATGCCGAATTATTGAGCCGATTCGACACCGAATTACAGAAAAAATGGTCCCATATGGCTGAGAAAAAAGTGCCCTTCCACCATGACAACGCATCTGCTCACACCTCCGTCGTCGCCACGACAAAATTGGTCTAATTGATCTACAAACTGATGTCCCATCCGCCGTGTTCTCCAAATTTTGTACCATGGGACTTTTGTTTTGTTTCCAAACTTAAAAAAGTCACTCGGCGAGCAGAAATTAAATGAAGAAGCCATTGCCGTCACGGCCACCCACGGATCCACTCAGGGGGGTTAATGAAGTTGTAGCATTGCAGGGCCGAAACCAGAAATTGTCACTTTTCCAAAATTTCCGTTTTTTTTTTGTAGGATAAGTACTTATTGGGCTGCCCTCGTATAATGTTCTTTTTGAGTGTCAAAAATTAAAATGGAAAGTCAATTATTGCGTATAAGTATTTGAAAGGTAACCAGAGTTAAAAAGTCGACCACCCACTGGTTTATTAAATAGAGAATGTAACCGTGAAGCAACTAAAACTATCAAAAGGTGTCAATAATGAAATTTAAACTTAGAATAAAATTTTCGGTATAATGAAAGAAGATAATCCTGAAAAAAATTACATAGGCTTTGAGAAATTCTATGTAAAGTCAACTTTATGTAGGAACAACTTAAATAATCAAAGACCTCAATTAATTGAAAAGGATGAAATTATGTTAGAGTCGAAATTATTACAGAACCCATAAAAAACTAGTTGTTCTCCAGAAATAATAGAAAAATATAAGGCATGATTTAACACGAAGATAAAAGTGGTAACATAGTAGTTACTTAGGTTAAATACATAATTCAATAAGATAAATACAAAATGCCACAAATACTATATGTATAGTATTGTTTCCTCAGTCCATTGCATGCAATGAATGACATTTCTACGTCGTCACAGTATAGCCAACTGTGTAAGAATCCCTAATGATAAATTTAGGATTATTTTGACTTTCTACTTTATATTCTCAACAAATTCCATGCATCCAACGGCACTACAGCCCAACTCGAGCCTTGGCCTTCTTCAACAAGCTTCCCCAATCATTTAGATTTACCGCTGTTCTCTTTTCCATGAACGCATTCCCAGACAGTTCCTGGCATCCTCATACTTCGTCTTCCCATCTCTTTTTAGCTCTTCCAACATTTCTTTTTCTCTGCATTCTTGCATTTAGTAATTTTCTGGGGATTCTATTCTCATGCATGCGAACCACGTGTCCTGCCCACCGTAATCTCTGCAGTTTAGTGTATTGTGCTAGAGTTGGTTCGCTATATTGCTCGTATATTTCTCTATTATACCTAATTCGCCAGTTGTTGTTTTCACTTATTGGGCCCAGTATCCTACGCAATATTTTTCTTTCAAACACATCTAATGCATTGGCAGATTTCTGTGTCACCACCCATGTTTCACAACCATAACTTACTATGGGTCTGATTATTGTTTTATAGACACGGAGTTTTGTTTTCCGGTGTACGTCTCGTGATTTGAATAAGTGGCTCATCGCGAAATAGGCTTTATTTGCCAGCACAAACCTTCTATTTATTTCCGGTTCTTCTTCATTGCTTGTGACCAGATCCATTCCTAGGTATGTGAATCTATTAACATGTTCTATATCGTCAATAAAGTGTTGTTGCGCCGGTCTATTTGATCTGGTTTGTATGAGTAGTTTTGTTTTATTTTTAACTTCTCTTCAAATTCTCAACAAATTAATACCTAATATAATTCAAAACAGAGCAAGCCCATAATCCGTACATTTATGGAGTGCAAATCACAGTTATAAACTTTCACTACTGTTTACAGAGTTTCCACATATATTTTTATTAATATGAAAAGATATACAAAGCGTTAATGATTATGAATCTTTTAACGAGTATTGCTGATGTTGTGGAACGCATAGCGGAACTGAATTGCTGGGCAGGCCATGTAGCGAGAATGCACGGCTCACGATGGACGAGTAAAATTACAAATTTTAGGCTAATCACAGACAAACGTAGTAGAGGAAGACCACCTACATTTTGGGCTGACGACATCAGGCTTATCACCAAAAATTGGCAACAAAGAGCACAAAATCGTAAAGAATGGAGGAGTTTAAGGGCGGCCAATGTCCAGCAGTGGACGTGATAAATGAAGGCTGGATGATGATGAGTGATCAAATGACAAATATACCACATTTAGCAAGAAATTAAATATACTTTCGGTACCTTTATTACTTCTGACCAATTGTTTGAACAGTTTCATGAAGAGTATCATTCAGTAGATACATGGAGTTACTTACATTCATTAGCTATGTTTAACGCATCAAAATACTCAGATTCTCATCGAAACGATCGTTTTGTTGACATTCATTCAGTGGCGTACCTGAGAGGTATTAGTATTATCTGTTATTCAGAGACATACTTTGACTGTTGCCGCTATCATGTCCTTTTAAAATCATACGTGATGAAACTTCACCATAATTGTTTTCTGCAGCACCCTTTCTACATTACGACCTATCAAGATTTGTTGCGCAACACTTGTATTTTGTGTAATGTGTGTGTTGAATAAGCTAAAGCTCGGTACGTTGCCACTCTGCCCACTCTTCACTACATTTTTGAATATTATTCAGCATGAAGGTGCATATTCTCATCATTGCTATGTCGAGATCTTATATAAATTAAAGTGTGAGTTATTGTAGCTGATTATAAAGGGTAAAAGGACAATGGGGTCCTGGTAGACAACAAATATCCTAGCTGAAAAATATTCGAGACACTTAAAAAAAGCAGAAGATAGAGAAGAATTTGCAATGGTTATAATCAACCTTTATTAATGGAGTCAGCACTAGAAGAAAAAGAATTTAGATGTAGTAAAATGTAGTAAAAACGGGTAAGTTCTTGATTGCCGACAGACATTTGAAATTTCAATTATAGAAAAATTTCTACTCACATCTATTCTACAACAATATATAATTTTTCACCAACCATTTATACATATTAGCTTCTAGATATCGAATCATATAGAACAAATCATGGGAACACAACTGCCAAAAGATCAACATCTACATAGGAGGTAGAAGAAGCACAGAAGTAGGAGATTGATTAAAAGTATTAGAAATAATAAGAAAAAAGACGTTATATCACCAATAAAAACAGAAAAATGGGAAGAATATTTCAAAGAACAAAAACCAGAATTTACTAACATGGAAGACAACACGATAGGTATACGTATAAATTCATCACCATTACAAATAAGTAAATCAGAGATGGAAGAAATAACCAAATCCCTGAAAAATGGAAAATCCCCTGATCCTGGTGACATCCCTGCAGAATTAGTGAAAGCCGGTACAGACAAACTCTAGGAACAGTTAAGAAAACTCTTTCAAGACTGCTTGAACGGGGCCGAATTACCAAAAGAATGGAAATTATCTATCATGTCAACTATCCACAAAAAGGGCAGCAAGGATCAGTGTGAAAATTACAAAGGAATTTCGGTAAACAGCACAATAAGTAGGATGTATGGGAAACTTATTAAGAACAAAATAGAAAATGACTATAAGAGATTACGAAGCAGAGGAGCAAGCTGGTTTTAGAGCTGGGCGATCAACAATAGACCACTTGTACTCTATTACGCAAGTTATTGAGAAAAAAACAGCCGCCAATAAAGAAGTTCACCTGGTGTACGTAGACTTACAAAAAGCATATAACAGTGTACCACTCAGTAAACTATGGTCAACCCTACAGCAAACCAACATTAAGTTTGGTGTTATCAAAGCAGTACAAAGTCTGTATAAAGGAACGACTGCAAAAATTAAAACTGGATCAAGGATATCTGAGGAATTTAAGGTCACGAAAGGACTAAAGCAGGACTGCTGTATTTCGCCTACCCTTTTCAAAATTTATCTGAAACAAGCACTCAAGCTGTGGAAAAGAAAATGTAATGGCATGGAAATCCCTCTCAATGACGAGACTACACTGTACACCTTATGTTTCGCTGATGACCAAATACTGATTGCTCAGGATCATGACGACTTGAGTTACATGATTCGGAAGCTAATAGAAGAATATAACAAATGGGGTCTCAAAGTCAACATTAAGAAAACTGAAGCCATGTGTATTGGAGGGACAAAGCAGTCCATTATATTAGACGATGGGGTAGAAATTAGACACTGTGATGAATACAAGTACCTGGGTATGAAGATAACTCAAGATGGAACACTCGATGGTGCTATAAAAGACAGAAACATACAGGGTAGAAAAGCCATATCCATGATGGACGGCATTCTGTGGGACCAAACAATATCTAAAGCGAACAAACAACTCATATACAACACCATACTTAAAAGTGTAATCACATATGGCGGTGAAGTTTGGCCAATGAAACAAAGAACAGAAACTGTTACTAGCAACAGAAATGGACTTCTGGAGAAGACCAGCAGGCAAATCAAGAAGAGATCCGATACCAAATGATAGAATACGAGAAATGATGGGAGTCAAGCATACAATAGTTAATGACATAAAAACAAAACAGTTAATATGGTACGGCCATGTACAGAGAATGCCAGATGACAGGATTCAGAAACAGATTTTGACGTGGACACTACAAGAGAAGGAAAAGAAGAAGGCCGAGAAGAATTGAAAAAGAACTGGAGGAAAGAGAAATCCCTCCAGACCTATGGTTAAATAGAGAAGAATGGCGGTTAGGAGTCGGAGAACGCTGTAAACCGATAGTAGTAGTAGCTTCTAGATATTCCACTCATCTTCATATAAATATTCTCATTGATACCGTATGCATTGTCAATCATCTACCAGATTTAAGTAATAGAAAATTAAGTTTCTTACTTATGGTAGGTAAGAAAACTGGATTGAATTAGATTATTTCCTTTTTTTTAATTCCGTATAAAGGCAACTTTTTATATTAAAAAATTCCCTAGATAGAATGTCATTATTTGTAGATATACTTACTATTATAATTTGACAGGAATAATTCTTTTGGCGCTTTTTCACGAAACAGCAAAAAAAACACAAACAAAACTGCAACTTTTTGCAAACTTTTTGAAGACTGACGTGTTTTGCAATAATTGGAGTTTTGTTTTTCAGCGTTGAACTAGAGTCTGTTTAGTAGTCGAAACGGTCATGTTGTGTTAGTTATTGTCGCCTTACTATGCTGAATAAGAGTTTTGGCTCGGAGAATTTCTCTAAATTGCTCACACGTTTTAGTAAAACTTCATAGATTATATCGGAAGATAGTAAAGTTGACAAAAAGCAGTAGACTACCCAACTACAAAAGTACTACAGTACCCAACTATAAAACTAGTATTAAAATAATGGATCCTTACAAAGAAATTGCCCAATTTACACCAACTGGATAGAAATTAAGAACAAAAATAAAAACAAAGAATCGCAATATCAATGTGACAGAAGGAACTATAAAAAAATGAAGAAATCTGACGCAAGACTTCTTTTTTACTTATGAGACTAGAATCCTATTATATAAACCAGATGGTCAAAACCACGTCTATAGAAGAGTTGGAGAACGATTGCCCACCTGCAATCTTGCACAGACCGTTAGTTTTGGAGGTGGTGGCATAATGCTTTCGGGAGGTATTAGTTGGGAGGGACGCACCGCACTTGTTGAAGTGATTGAACGGATGACTGGTGACACCTACATTTAAAATATTCTATAAGATCATGTTTTGCCATATGTTGATTACATTGGATATGGCCGATTTATGTTAATGCACGATAATGCTCGACCACGTACCGCTGCCATAGTGACTAATTATCTTGATGAGATCCAAATTAGAAGATTGGATTGGCTACCATTTAGCCCTGATTTAAATCCAATAAAGCACATGTGGGTTCAGCTAAAACGCCGCATTAGACAAAGAAATCCCGTTCCAAATACGATAGAGCAGCTTCGACTTGCTGCACAGGATGAATGGAAAGTAATTCCCCAAGGGTGTGTCCAAAATTTACTTGCAAGCATACCGAGAAAGATGCAAGCAATATTGCCATATTAAGAGCTAGAGGGGAGAATACTCCTTACTGTTTGATTGACTTCTTTAAGCAATTTAAAAATAGTATTTAAGTTTAGAGTAAAAAAAATCTTATTTACCTAACATTAATTTTTCAATTTTCTTCGCATAAAAACTTAAAATTGTTCATTAAACATCGTTAAAATAAATTCTTTTTCACAATAAACGACTTGATTGACCAGAATATATTTTCAAAAAAAGAAAAATAAAAAATTCCAAAATATTCGATATTTTTGTCCATGAGTGTATTTTATGATCTGGGTTTAAGGCTTGTCGGCCTGTGTTAATAATCTTCCTTTGTCACTAAAATTATATGACAGTGTCGATGGCAAATAGAATGTTGATTGTGCCGCGAACGGTACCGACATTGCAACGTTGCCAATTCTAATAGCAGAGCTTGTAAACAAGTGATGACTTTGTAATAATTTTTTTTGAAAACATACAAAATGTCCATTAAAAATAACTTTATTTTTATTTTTACATGTGTCATGAAATATTCACAAAAATGAATAGTAAATGTTTACTACACGAATAATGTAATCAATCAATACTATATTAAATCTTAGTTTTCTTCAATTCTAAAATTTAAAGAATGTTTTATTCAATACGAAACGAATATTTTCCATACTTTATTAGATAAACTGACATTCTTATATAACTACCATCAATTTTGACATAAAATATTAAAGTCATATGTCAATTAGCTAACTTGGATTCCAAAGTGCGTTATGAAGTCATTGGAATCTATAATAAAATAGTTTCAATGAAATTGTCAATCGGTTATGAATAAATATACACTAAAATAATAAAGACATACTCTTTGCATTTCAAAATTAATGTGTTTTGGTTCGCTTGTAACTTTCTAAAAACACGAAAAATAACCAACAAAAAATATACCTGCTTATAGGCGTACTGTTTAATATCTGTTTCTTGTATCAGTTTCAGCACTGCAACAATATTGTACATTATAGTTACTCCAACAATTAAAATTGACAAATATGAAAGTTTTATTCCAAATTTCATAAACCATTTGTTTCCGAGTTTATTTGTTATTAAAAATTGAAATCTTACTTACATGGGACTTAAAACAGTATTTATTATTCGTTCATTCGATGTGAGTAAACATTAGCCAAACACGATTTCAGTATTTTTGTTAGGTTTTTTAAAAATATGGGTATTAAATATTTCATAAACTACAGTTTCTTTTCCAAATTTGTTTAATCAATATTAGGACTGAGTTGCTCATTTAATTGTTCAGATTTATAAATAATCAGCAAATTTTTGTTAATTTTCTATTATTTAACCATATATGGACCAAATAATTAAAAAAAAAACTTTTTTGCCAAAAAGTCAACAAATTTAATAGAACAGAAATATGTTATACATATTTGTTGTCATTATTTTTGACAATCATCTGCAATTTAAAAAAGTTACTTCTCGAAAAAACGTTTCGATAAATAGAGTATCATTTAATGCTAACATTCTTTATAAGAGTAGGTGTTAATAGATTTAATACGAGTGGGCACTTTTTAAAGGATGACTGCAATTACAATGGAAATTCTTGACAAACTGCATAGTTTTAAAAACTCAGCAATATAAGATGCATGAAAGCGTTAAGGATTTCGTACGAATACAACATCTTGCACTAGTAATTGAATATGAAAAAGCTTTGTTTATGATGAAAAATGGCTTCACACGACACTTTCCGAAACGTGATTGGTAAATTTTAATTAAGGAAAACAAAAATGTCTATTCGTGTCAATACGTTTACAAAAGTAGATAAGAATTGATTCTTCAATACAGAAAAGGCATCGACTGTGCCAAAGGTGGGAAAGTTCAAGGTAACAGTATTTTGGACGCATGCATTCGTGAAATCTGAGATGACTTACAAAGAAGAAAAAGATCTTTTCCATTAGGTCAGCGCACATTTCCACAAAAGTGTTTTGGCAATGAGGAAATTTAGGGATCTGTACTATGAAGCCCTAGAATATCCACCCTATTTCCCAGATTTGAAATTTTCCGAGTTCTTTCTATTCTCAAAACTGAAGACGTTCTTCGTTCAATCAAGAAGCCAATACGAATGTAGATAAGTACTTGACAGCACTTCGTTAGGAACATATAGAGGGTAACGGCATTGGAACACTGCTTGATGAAATGTGTAAAAGTAAATAAGTATATAGATAGATACATAAATTTCAACAGAGCAGCTGATAACTCAAATTAAAACAAAGTTCATTCTGTTGTTATAGAGTATTTCCCAGAAACCAGGTGTGTATACCCTTTACCGAAAGTCACATCCTTGACAAACACTCATACCTCTATTGTAGAGAATTGACGAAGTCTAATAATTCGAGAAATTAGATTTATAGGACAACCAGAAATTATAAATACACAGAAAGAAAGAAAAAATAAAACAAACAGAAATATCAACTTTTCGCCAAATTAAATTTGTTCAATTTTGTTCATTGTGTAATGTTCATTAATGATAGTATATTAATACAAATGAATAATAAATTGGCGTTAGTGCTATTGGCGTTAGTATTAGAACGTTTTATAGATGACTTCTGTGGTACATTTAGTGACCTGGAAAATTCAATAGTGGAAGAAGTAAATGAAGTGGATGAATATTTTACTAGAAAACTATAATTAAAAGAATTGTGACGGAACAAGTAGGATTAACCTATCTATTTTCCAGGAAAAAGATACTTCATACTAAATAAATAATAAAAATTAAATACATTACTAAATATATAAGTACGAGACATCACAGCAAGTTATAAATTCATTAAATGAGTTGTTTCAAATATGGAAATGTAGGAAACTTAAAAGCAGATCTAAACGATGTTAAATGACTGATCTAAATTTCATATTATCCTGTTAGTCGCTTCTTAAATTCCAAGTATTCCATACAGGGATAAAAATGAAGAACCAAATGCAAGTTGAGTGTATTAAACGTAAAGTAATAAAAGCAACTAAAAGTGTTGTAGGGAAAGTCCTTTATCCTTTTTAAACGTAGTAAGTATGTTCAATTGTCAAATTGTCAATAGACGTTTTTAAAGCGACGACGACAAACTTATATTATACATAAATGGTTTAAAAACTGAAAAAACTCTCATATTTTTTTAACACTAATCTATTACACTTTCCTTATTAAACAATATTCCTAAAATTCTTTCATAATCGAGAAATCTACTGTACACAAAACAAAATGTAAAATAGACTCCCTTCCGTGTAATGGCCATTATATAAGTATATGTAACTATAAACATTGCAACATTTTGAAAAACGGACCCTCTTACACATTTCATAATGAAAATTTGAACTATATTTTTTAGGAAGATCATAAGGCCTTTTTTGAAATACTAATTTTTCTTTCAATACTCTGTAGTACTTGGATCCATTATTCAAATATTTTTTGAAACACATATCATAACTTTTTGAAAAACCTCATGATATGCATCTACTTGTTATATGGTTAAGTAATCCATAAAAAATGTAATTTCAAAAAAAAAATAAAAAATATACACATCATCTGAAAAGAAAAATTAATTTACTTTCTGGTTGACCTCTTAGTTTTTCGTGGTGGTGGCTTAGAACTTGCTGGTGCTGGTTTTGTGGCTTTTGAAGTAGAAGGGGTAGGTTTGGGGGATTTTGCACCTGTAAAATCAATTTTATATTATGAATATTACAAAAAAACTGTAAATTTTCATTATTAAATTATTAAGTTTATTAGAAGTCATATATAAATAAATCCCCATTTCCCTTGGTCACACCATAACTTGCGAACAAGTTTACCGATTTCATCAATCCCTTTTTTTTTAATTTTTTTTTATACTCTGTAGAAGGTTTTTACAGAGAGAATATTTAAGAAAATTCCGTAGAAAATTAAAAAATTTCAGAAAACTTAACGATTATTTAAATTTGGCGCGCTTGTGGTTCTTAACACATAGTTTAAATTACCTAAAAGACGTCTATATACGTGGAGGTCTCCTCAAGATTGCGAAGGAAATATTGTGAGGAACCAAATCGACTACATTACAATTAATAATAGGTTCCGTAATAGTATTCTAAATATAAAAACTTCCCCAAGGTGTGACATAAATTCACACCACAATCCTGTAGTCGCAACTATCCGATTAAAACTTAAAAGAGTAGACTAAGGCTAAAACCAGTCAGAGAATAGCACGGAGTAGTGCTGACCAAGACAATAGCTCCCACAAAGGAGAAGGCAATAAAAATACATTTTACCCGACGACGAACTTTTGAAAATTATTTTTTGCCAATGCAAAAAAGGATGCGGCGTTGGTTTATTCTGTAATAGGGATGTAACAAATGTCATTTTTTAAACATTCGCGAATGCGAATATATGCCACCGACATTCGCGAATGCGAATATTCAGTTTTTTTTTAATTTCGCAATTTTAATTGTCTCCGGCACTGCCGGCAGTCTCATTTGCGCGAGGTGTGTAGGCAATTGGAAAAAGTCATTTTTAACTGCTTTAAATTGTCCAGTATCATTCTATCATATTTGCTAAAGTAAAGATGTGAAACAGTTGTATTTATTGTAAAGAAGTTTATTGTAGGCGGTTAAGTTTATTGAGGGGTCGTTTAAAAAGATATTTATTTATAGTCAAGTCCGGGCCAAAAACGTAGAAAGCACGTTTTTCGATCTTATTTTCTCTTGTTATAATCAAATTTGACTTGTTATAGAAAGTTATAGCAGAGAACTAAGTTCTCTGGTTATAGTTCCAGTAAAAATTTCACGGGACACAAGTCACTCCACTTGCCCTGCTCTGCTCGTGCACAAATACAAGTGAATTTTTAGTTAAAGTGTGATTAGCGATTTATTACTATGAGTAAATCAAATTATAGTGAAATATGGAATTATTTTTCACCACTTTTCGATACTGAACGAGCTAAATGCAAGCTGTGCAATATTCGCAAAACATTCGCACAAATTTTGCGAATGCGAATGCAAATGCGAATATGCAAAAATATGCGAATATTCGCGAATGCGAATATTCGTTACATCACTATTCTGTAACTCTACTTGTTCTGGGTGCTCAGGTGAAGGTTGCAATAATAGTCCACCAATAATTGAAGAAGATGAGGATGACATAGATCACGATGAATATGTAATTGATGACGAATAAAATTAATATTATAATTGTTTTACCTATAAATGTAAATATTTTCTTACATATTTACATAAAACTATTTATGTAAATGTATAAGAATATATGGTGCCTTTTTATGTTGATAAATTTTTTTTATTTAATTCTACTTTTTTCAATTTATATCTATTAAATTAGTTTATAAAAACTGCAATGTTGTAAAGGGTGATTTTCAAAAGTGTAAAAGTTGCAAAATTTTGGCAAAAAATTGTTTTCACCTATAGCACTCATAACAATTAATTTTTAAGGGTTAATTTCAATTTATATCTATTAAATTAGTTTATAAAAACTGCAATGTTGTAAAGGGTGATTTTCAAAAGTGTAAAAGTTGCAAAATTTTGGCAAAAAATTGTTTTCACCTATAGCACTCATAACAATTAATTTTTAAGGGTTGAAAATGTATGAAATTGTATTTTAAAGTATAAAAAAATCACTATTTAACTAATCCAAACCAAATTTCACTCATCTTAAGATTTGTAATGTTATTTTACAATTTTTGAAAATTAGGGGTAGTTTTCACCCCTAAGAACAATCAGGGTTCTTCGGCATGACATAAACTATAAAGCAGAGGGAGAGTTGAGCTTAATTCCAAATTTTTATGCAAATCCTTCCAAGGCGAAATCATTTTCTTCGCATTACTAATTTTTTTTACATTAATCTCTAACAAGGGTCGCTTTTTAAGGGTTGAAATATGATGGAACTTTATTCAAAAGCACGAAACTATCATTATTTAATTAATTCAAACCAAATTTTACCAATATTCAGGTTTAATATGTTATTTTTAATTTTTGACAATAAGAGGTAGTTTTCACCCCTAAGAACAATCAGGGTTCGTCGACATGACATAAACTATAAAGCAGCGAGTGAATTGAGCTTAAATCCAAATTTTTATCCAAATCGATCCAAGACGAAATCATTTTTTTAGAATTAGTAATTTTTTTATATTAATCTCTAACAAGGGTTGTTTTTTAAGGGTTGAAATATGATGGAACTACTTTTATTCAAAAGTATAAAATAATCATTATTTAACTAATTCAAACCAAATCTTACCCATATTCAGGTTTAATGTTATTTTATAATTTTTGACCATTAGGGGTAGTTTTCACCCCTAAAACCCATCACAGCACTTCGGTTCGATATAGATTTTGATCCTTGGGCTATCACCTACCTTCTGTTAAAATTTCAACTCATCCATGCAGGACGAAAAAATTGCGAGGTGTTAACTTTTTTCGAGCTTCATTTCCTGAACTATTATCGCTTCCTTAGTTGCTTCCATTGTTGCGAGACAGATATTTGAACGATATTTTATACAATGTCTATACCCAGGTATGGATTTATTTTTGTCCAAGTTTTATATTGGTCCACTATTTCAAATGCAATTCAAACAGACATATATTAAATTGTATGATCCGTTTTAAATTCGTTCAATCTGTATATAGAGAGCACACTTGTTTCAGATTTTGGAAATCTAGCAGTTTATTTATCTAACTATTTAAAACATCACAGCTCTGTAGAAAATCCATTACCCCTACCATCAATACCTCCCCACACGTTCAGCAATCATCTAGTTTGACTGTGTGTAACTATGTGGTATGTATTAGTTAATAATGAAATGATATGCCTATTTTATCGAAGAAATCTCTCTGATGATTGATATGCGTTTCTGCCCTTTTTCGTAATCTCCCATTGTGCGTACACCTTGTTTACATTCAATTTACTACACTGCTATTCTCAAAAACTCTGTTCATCTAAGGAGCTAACAACAGACTGGCTTGCACGAGTTGCTTGATTCTCTTTGAGTTTGTCTTTGAATACCAGGTAGTCCCATGGCACAACGTATGTACCACATGGCCCTGTACAAGCAATATAAATTCTTTGGACCACGTGGCACAAACCTTAGGCCACAAAAAAAACTTGAAAAATTCACAAAAAAAAAGACAGGCACCTAAACATATATATAGATTTTAAACAAGCATTTGATAGAGTATGTAGGGACAGACTGCGGACAGCGATGCAGGAACTTGGCTTTCCAAAAAAACTAGTCCGGTTGATACAGATGTGTATGGAAAGGTTACGATGTAAGGTGAGAGTTGGACAACAATACTCGGAGACATTTGAAATAAACAATGGACTAAAACAGGGAGATGCACTTTCACGACAACTCTTCAACTTAGCTCTGGACCACATAATCAGAAGTGCAAGAATCGAAAAACCGAATACAGTATTTCATCGAGAAGGACCAAACTTACTACTGGCATTTGCAGACGATATAGATCTAATAGGAAACACGCGATTAAGGATGAAGGAGACTTTCGTAAGGTTTGAGAAGGAAGCAGAGAAGATGGGGCTCCAAATCAACGAAAACCAGACGAAATATATGTATATGAGCCGCAATAACCAAAGCAGAGACAGAATCGGTCAGAACATTACCATCGATGACTTTAACTTTGAGCGCGTTAGAGAATTCAAGTATCTTGGAACAACAATAACTGAAGACAATAACGGATCACAAGAAATAAACAACAGGATTCAGGCCAGCAACAGATGTATTTTTGCCCTCCAAAACCTTATAAAATCAAAACAACTAACACGACGTACGAAGATACAGGTCTATAAAACAATCATACGAGCCGTTGTAATGTATGGAAGCGAAACGTGGACGATAACAAAGGCAAACGAAGAGAGACTACGTGTCTGTTAAAGAAAAATCCTAAGGAAGATCTTTGGTTCTGTGCTAGATGAAGCATCAGGACAATATAGGATAAGAACTAACAAAGAGCTCGAAAAATTTTACCCAGACGCCAACATCATAAAAGAAATAAAGTCCAGAAGACTCCAATGGGCAGGACACCTCAGAAGACATTCTGACGAACGAACAGTAAGACTGGTGTGGGACGAAGTCCCAACTGGAAGGAGACCACGCGGACGCCCTCGTCTCCGGTGGCGAGATAATATAGCAGGAGACCTAAGCACTATGGGCGTGGAGAATTGGATGGAGGTTGCTCAAGACAAAAAACAGTGGAGGCATGTTGTCGAGTCGGCTAAAACCCACGAAGGGTTGTAACGCCACGGAGTAAGTAAGTACCTAAACATATTAGTCAAATAGATGATAAAATTTCTTAGCAAACAGAGACTATTAAAAAAAAATTTGTCCCAGTGATCAACAATTTTCATTGTATGGTGACCCTTAAGGTGTTAATGAAAATTAAAGTTGAGCTAATTTAATTTTATGAATTAAAGTTGTCTACTTACTTTTAGGAGTACTTTGAGGCTGAGGCTTCGGGCTACTTGAAGAAACAGCGGACTTCCTTCCAATTTTGGCTAATACCTTGGCCTTTTTCTGATCCACCACAGGGCTAGTTTTTGGTTCACTTTTTCTCTTCCCCCTAGCTGACCTGCTCGATGCCGGCGTCTTTTTGGGTTCAGGGATCTTTTTAGCAGGTGTTTGTTTCTTTGCCGGCGTGGTGGTTCTCGACGGTTTCGGTTCGACCTTTCGAACTTTCGGTGTTTCTGGAGTTTTCTTGGTTGGAGTTTCTTTTTTAGGCGACTCTGATCTTGGTGGAGCTTTGCGTTTTACAGGAGACTTCTTTTTCACTAATTGTTCTTCATCTTTATATAAAGATAAGTCCACTGAAACAAGTGACATAGAAGTAAGCAATAACAACTACAAATTTGTCATTTTTATTTTCTATAATATAAAACTGCTATAGAAATGTCAATCCTATTCACACTGTACTGTTACATATAAAGTTAATACCAAAAAGGTATAAACCATGGAATAAACTAGGTCATATGGATTTTAAAGTGGATATTTAGTTTATTTATAACTTCCATACGCTCGATACTTTTTTGTGGCAGCGATAGGTAAAAATATGGTTTTAAATGGATATCTATAAAAATATATAAAAGATCCCTTCTGAAATCACACAGAGTGTGATTGCTTGGGTTTGAAATTGTTTCCAGGAAACTGTTAATTAGAAATGTAATTAACCTGAATAAAGTAGTAGTATTCCATTATATTTTAAAACGCGGAAAATATTTACAAACGAAAATATTACTTACGACCATCGGGATGTTCCTCAGATACTGAAGGTTGAGAAATTTCTCCCTTTTCAACAGCCAAACATCTTTTCAAAATGCTGTCGGTTCTCTCCTTTTCCTTAGGTTTTAATTTATATCTTCCCTTACCAACTTTCGTCAAATCTAAACTAGTTAAAATGCAGTCGAAATCTGTCAAATCATAAAAGTCAGGAGTGTATATCTCCCCACTTTTATCATTTTTGTCTTGAGATAGCCAACGAATTTTTATCTTCGACGAAGATTTGTATACGTTTTGTATTGCCTGGCACAAATAGAAACCCCCCTCTGAGTTTCTAACAGCAAGGAATTCGTTTTTATAGAAATAAATAAGTTTATCGTCATTATTTTTACTTCGAGGTGTGGACGAGCTAATTTTTGTTATAATTTCAATTTCAGGTAAGGGGCTTTGGTAGTGCTGCGTCATCATTCTTTGTCTTTTTGTTTTTCCAGTGGCAGGTGATTTTTGTGGAGTTTTCGTTTCCGTTTTGGCTTCTTGCTTGACAGCCTTTGTTTTTCTTGCCGGTGTTTTTGGTGGAGTTTTAGCAAGTGGATCTTCATCTTTTTGGACATTTTCAGCTTCTGTTGCCTCTTCATTCAACTGATCCTCTCCTAGAAAAGAGAGAATAATTTAATGTTGAGTATAAATGTATTCACAATATCTTTAAAAAATATTGGTAAAACATCAGATTACAAAGGATCTGGTTATGGCAATTTGTATAAGGTTGTAAGAGGCAAGATTGACTTCAAGGAGTAGTATGCCAGTTTTAACACAAGAACAAAACAAGGATTCAGTTTAGGAGCTTCATTGGGGTATGTAAGGATATAGTTGATAGCCAAGTAACATACAGATAAATGACAGATGGATTAAAAATTGATAGAGAACGATTTAACAAAAAGGAAACAAGAAATACTGAATTTAGAGAATGAAAAAATTAGGGCACCAATAAGTATTGACCGGAGACTCAAGATTTTATTTGTTTTTTTTGGAAACACTGTGATAATTTTAACTCGGCTCAAGGCCGATGCGTTGCTAATGACTTAGTTTAAAATAATAAACAGTGCGAAGTGCACTGAATTGCTTTCAGAAGTGTTTTTGGTGGTGAATTTGCTGGTTAGCAGTTTGAAAATTGACAATCCGTACATCCGATTTGTGTAAGTATTACATTTATATATAAAAAAACTTTTTAAAATTTGGTTTGTGGTTTAATAGGTTATACAAGTAAGTTAAACTTTATCTTAAAATGATTTACACTTCAAAATAGTACTTTGGTATTTCATAATTACACATTTATTACGGATGTGATTGTATAAACACGCTAGGCGTGAATGTGGGCAGTGGTTAATATTTTTTTGTCTGGTAATCTTATAATATCAACCTATTTTTATTGTTTTAGTGGTATTACTTTGGAAAAGGCTTTAGCTATGATTGAAAACGACGACGATCAAGATTTAAATGAAATATTTATAGAGCCTCCATCTCAAAATGTACTAACTGACAAGGACTTTGGTGATGAAGGAGGACTAGTTGTTAACCTAACCGGTAGACAACTAGGTGCAGGTGCAGAGGTTGTGATGAATTTTTATAATGAGAGTCAGGATTAGTTAGAATATGGGGGGATGAACAGCAATTAAATGACGGTTTATGAAGTAGCTAAAACCATAGAGAATTCTATCAACAAATCTGTCAAGAAAGCTTATCTAGAGACAGAATGGATAGCAGGTGATATAGTAGCACCCTTGTTCGATTCTCCTTCGCCTTCTAATACAAAATACAAAGATTTAAGTTGTTCAGATTTCAATGTGATCCTAAAGAGATTCAAGTTTTCTTAGCCATACTAAGTTTGTCTGGTTACAATACAGTACCTTCAAAGAGAAACTATTGAGACTCACAAGGGGATCTGCGCAATGAATTTGTTCGTTGTATTGCAATTTCACGATATTTACATCTTACAAATAATAATTTTCCGTCAACAGTGGATAAAATGTGGAAACTAAAACCATGGCAAATATATAGATAGTAACAAAGTGTTCATTAACCAAAAAAAAAAAAATTATCCGTAAAATTTTTAATTTAGATCTTGTAAACCAGTTTTTATTAAACATCAAATTTTAACTTTCTACTGCCTATATATCTATAAATGTTTACTTTATGTCTAAGAGGAAATCAATACATTTCCAGTAAATTCAGACAATCACTATTACAATACAAGAGGTGCTGAATCTGTACGAGTTCCTAAACACAGAACATCCAAATTTCAAAATTGCTTCAGATATATGGGACTGACCTTATACAATCATTTGCCAAAAACTGTGAAAGAAATACCACTTATCTCTAAATTTAAAAAAATGTTAAAGATTTACTCTTAAGAAAAGCATATTATTCTATAAATGAATATCTTGAGGGCAAACTGCAGTAGCTTCATATTTTACTTGTAAAAATGTTATTTTATGTTTTGTCAATTTTTTTTACACTGGATTATACACATTAATGTTTTTATACTAAATTCTATAGTGACGTATCCTATACATTTATTTTGAATGTCTTAAAGGATCAATAAAGATGACTATGACTATTACAAAATAAATTTGCAGAACTGTAGACACCTGAACAAATCACAAAAAAGAATATGAATATACTTAGAGTCACTCAACACGCGATGGAAAGAGCAAAGTATATCACTTAAGGACAAGAAAACAAACACATGGATAAGACAGAAAACCAAAGTCACCGATGTGGTGCAAAAATCATTAAAGTTGAAATGGGAATACGCTTTAGGAGCGATCTAAACAAATGGCACAGATCAATTTTAACCTGGAGACCATACCAACACAAAAGACCCAGAGGCAGACCTCCTATGAGATGGACTACAACTAGCGTACAATAAAAAACAATGGAAAGGAAGACTTGAAGAGGCTTATGTTCAGATGTGAACGTGAATGGCTAGACGAAGAAGAAGAAGGCGCCCGAACAACATATCAGTTTTGATGAGTCAATGATAGAATATTTTGGTGAGCACGGTTGCAAGCAGTGCATTCTAAATAAACCTATTCGATTTAGATACAAAGTATGGAGCCACTGCTGATGGCTATCTTATTAATTTTGACTTTTACCAAGGTAACACCCTCATAGCAATAATAGCTCCGAAAATAAATTTGAAAAGTGTGCTGCACCCTTGATTCTAGTGCTTGATACTTTTCCAAATCAATTTAAAAGTTTACCTACATGTCGGACTCTATCGATTGTTTCGAAACTTTTCATAAAATGTAATAAAAAATGAATTTTTACAGAAAGAGTATTTTTGTACCTCATATACATCTAGCGTGATCATATGAACACAGGGTCCTGTAAAAACTCTCTTTAAAAAAAATAAAAGAAATTTTTACAAAGTTTATATAAATACACATATGTATATTTTTAAAATAATAGAGATTTTATACAATTATTTAACAAATTCAGGCGCTAATGGGTTAAAGATAAATAAAGGTGTCAAAGTTTTTTTGAAGAACCAAAATTTTTAAAAAAAGGATATGTGCTGTGTGTCAGCTTTGATCTGGATAAAGTAGTGAATACTGCTTACGGAGAAAGTGTCAATTTAACAAATATACAAACAACATTTCTGTTACCAGGACAAACAATGATGCCCGTGGGCACCGTGCTCAGCAGCATTGAACTTATCAGCAGTCCCAAAATTGTGTGGTCTCTAAAAGAGTGCAACGATTATATGCAATTCAATAACTAATCCCCTTAACTATGCTACTCAGTCATTGGTTTTTTCAATTTTTTAAATTGGTAAGATTTCATTAATATCAAACACATTCAAAATCAACATTAGTTAAATTTCGCATAGCCTTGTTTAATAAAGATAACCCACGAAGCTTCATTTTAAAGTATGGATTCTTTGATAATAGTGAACTGAAAACTATAAATTTGCAGGAATCTTCAAGGAAATTTTGCAGGAAATTCTGATAAAAACACGCTGTAATCGTAATAATAAAAATACCGCCCCCAACAGCTCTACAATAATTGACCCAAAATTTCGTCAGCTACAGTAGGTGATCAAATTATTATGATCAGACACAAAATTTAAATTTTTTCACATTTGTTCATAAGTTTTATAGTAAAATTATATGCTGCTACATAATTAAGGTATAAGGTAGAGTTAATGGATTTTGGGAACAGCTATGACCTTGAAAATGCCACAAAGAATATAACTAAATCTTTTTTCTTACCCAGACTCTTTAAAGTCTTTTACAATATTTTCGAATCGAAGATATGTAATTATATTATTAATGTATTGGATTTTAACAAGAGCTATGCATTATGCCTATTTAGTACACAAGTTTATGTGAAATGTTCAAGGTCATAGCTGTTCCCAAAATCCATTACCTCTACAGCTTATTTCAAATCGAGTGGCGACCCCTTCCATGAAATAGTTAATCGCGCAGACAATAGAATATATTATATGATCCGACCCAAGCAGTGGCGTTGCAATATTATTAAATTATTTGAAACCGCACTAATTACACAATTATTACCCACCTAAATAATAAAAGGAGTTTGATTGTATACAGATTGTTTTATAGATACCAAACTTTTTGTTTATTATATTACCATCTTTAATAATTGATACTCTATAAAGTAATTTCTAATTTAGTATCAATTACCTAAACCATAAATATAACGTCCTTATTAATGACTTTATAATAATATATATAGCAATTTCTACCAGCCAATAGAGCAAGCGGGATTTCGTACTGGATTTGGAACAAATGATCACCTACAGAGCATTAAAACGGTAATAGAAAAGACTATCGAATACAATCGACCACTCGTTCTGGCTTTTGTAGATTTCCATAAACCTACTGATCTTTTGCCCTGTACTTTTCCTTCCAGTATTACTTGAAGTAATTCATAATTTTCGCCTCTTAACACATGACCCAAGTATTGCATTTTCCTCTCTTTGATTATTCTTAGTAATTCTTTCTGTTTACACATTCGACGAAGTACCTCAACATTAGTAACTCTTTGTACCCGTGGAATTCTCAACATACGTCTGTATATATACATCTCAAAGGCATCTATTATTTTTTCTATTTCAGAGTCCATTGTCCAACTTTCACAGCCATACAGTAAGATAGAAAAAACGTAACATCTAATCATTCGGATTTTAAGCTGCAGTGTTAGATTCTTGATAGTATTTTTGGATTACACTGACGCAATACATACAAAAAAACTTAACTGGGAAGAGACAGGCCTGAACATTGACGGTAGAAGATTAACAAATTTGAAATTCGCAGACGACATGGTTTTGTTCTCGGACAACCCCAAGGAGATATGTACAATGTTACATGAACTTCAGTTAGTGTGTGCAAGTGTGGGTCTTAAAATAAACATCTCCAAAACAAAATTCATGACAAACCTAGTACCTAGCGGAAATATCAATATTGGAGACAACAAAGTAGAGCTGGTGGAAAAATACATATATCTTGGACACGAAATAAAGATCGCAAGAGACAACCAAACATGCGAACTACGAAGAAGAAAAACCTAGCATGGACAGCCTATGGAAAAATCAAAGACATCTTTAAAAGCGATATACCAATTTCTTTAAAACGTAAAACATTTGACCAATATGTGTTGCCTGTGATGATCTATGGTGCCGAAACTTTGACATTGACAGCTACAAGTTCTAAAACGCTGCAAATAGCTCAGAGGAAAATCTAAAGATCAATGCTGAGTATATCGCTTCGTCACCAAGTTAGAAATGAAGACTTAAAACGAAGAACAGGAGTTTGCGATGTAATTTCCCGAATTGCCACACTGAAATGGAACTGGGCCGGACACGTCGCCCGAATCAGTGATGAAAGGTGGACGAAGAGATTGCTTGAGTGGAGGCCGAGGTTAGACAAAAGAAGTAGAAGAAGACCCCCTACACGTTGGACTGACGATCTTAAGAACATGTCAAGAAGTTCGACGAAAAGTGCTCAAGACAGAGCACAATGGACAGAAATAAGGGAGACCTATGTCCAGCAGTGGACGCAAAGGGCTGGATAATGTTGATTAATGACTCCTTAACGACTCGTTAAGGACATACAAAGAACTGATAAGAATTATTTCCGAGAATTTCTAGTCACTGGATTTCAAATGAATTCGTAATTTAGTCTACCACGCGTATTAGAACTATTTTGTAGAATGAAGATGGTTAAGTGTAGTACGAGTAAATAGATCAGATTGACACCAGAATCCACAGGAATAGTTTACAATGTATTTAAATATATGCAAATACTATTTCCTGAAGGTAATCCAGTATTAAACGTGTGAGTGAAGCTACTGGAGTGTCTTTACATACAGTAGAAAGGAACATTCAACAAGCGAGTATAACAAACGCAGAGTCAAATAATCCACTAAAATTTCCAGTACAACACTTGCTAAATGATATAAAATGATATTCGTGCTCTACACATTAAATATTTGGACAAAATTAAATATTACAGAAGCGAGGGTAAGTCAATTGATGAAACCTATGTACATGCAGGACACACTACACTACTTAAATCCAAACCGAGTGGAAAGCGGGTGAACTGGTTCTCTAGGTTTGGGGGGTTGGGCGTAGGGTTAACACCCCGACACCGTAAAAAACAGCATGTTACGAGGATTCAAGGTAAAGTTTCGGGACTGAAATCTAGACGACGACTCGGTGCGAAAAAGGACAATGATTTAGCATTATTCTCGTGGAATGTAAGATCTCTATACAGGCCAGGAGCTTTGCAGTCTCTCATTAACAGTGTAGAAGTATTTTAGGAAATGAGATGGTTGAGAAATAAAATATTAAAGGAAAAGGATTCTACGATATATTATAGCTGCCATCAGAACACAAATTAGGAACGGGACTCATAGTCAATAAAAGAGTAAAGCACCTCCTATGAAAGATTATGCACACTAAGAATTGGAGGTAAATTCTTTAAAAATTCAATAATAAATGCCCATGCACCAACTGAGGAGAAGCCGGATGAAGAAAAAGAACAATTTTATGAACAACTGGAAAATATCAGACAACATTGTCCTAGAAATGACGTAAAGGTCTTATTAGCAGATTTTAATGCAAATATAGGTAAGGAGAGGGAATACATGCCAACCATTGGAATTCACAGTTTACATGAAGAGTCAAACAAGAACGGAACTCGACTAATAAGGGATTAAAGAGGAAATGTTTAAAGTAGAAGCGTTAAAGAACCCTGAGATAGCTAAGAGATTCGAGGAAAGTCTCGGAAGCAAGCTGGAAGGCTGCACGGATGTTATAGTTGAAGATATTAACAACTATTGGAGGCAGTATAGAGCCATATTGGAAGAAGTCGCAACTGAAGTTATCGGAAAGCAAAAACGTAAAAAAATTAAGGTCAGACTGGTACCTTCCTACCAAAAGAACGAAACTAGTGATATACAGAACTCTTATCCAGTCTATCCTCACCTACGCGTCGGAAACATGGACGATGACAAAGAGCGATGAAGAACGTTTAAGATGCTTTGAACGTAAAATCTCCGGCATATCTATGGAGGAGTACGAGAGGGCGGATTATGGCGTAGACGCTATAATTTCGAATTTTACCGCCTGTATGACAAACCTGATATTATTAGGTCCATCAAAATAAATCGACTGTGTGGTTAGGTCACATAGAAAGAATGAATGAGATGGAGCCGCCAAAACATATTTATAACCAAAGAATAAATGAAGTGAGGAGTGGCAGACCCAGAGCATGATTTAAGGATCAGGTTTCCTCCACCTAATCCTTAAATCGTTGTGGAAATTATGTGGAAATCTTAAATTGAGAATGTTGAGAGTACGAAACTGGAAAACCAAGGCGAAGAATAGGAGAGCAACTACCATCTTATTTAATGAAGAAAAATGAGTGGCAAACCCATTAAGAGAATGTAGCAAACAATGATTGGCAGTACCAACATAAGTCAGCAACAAGAACATACCAATATTAGCAGATTAATATAAAGCCAGAGTATTATACATAATATACACAACACACAATATGTAAATAAATAATGAAACACACAAAACAATCAGAATTTGAGACATAGTGAAAAAGTGTATAAATTTGATCACTGCCAACAATAGATATGGATTAATTATATAACCACTATAATAAATATATCACTTGTTATCTTTCTATTAATGGTTAAGACACAGATATTATATCATCCAATACAGGAAATAGATAATAAGTATAATTTTGAATAGTCATCAAGAAGTCTTAAATTATGCGGTTTTTATAGACATTCTAAAATTTAACAACTAAATTTTTATCTACAAAGAAGACATATGAGGAAAACTTATGATCATCTTGTAATATTTCAAGCATTAAATATTTTGATAAACAATATGTGCTTAGATAGTAAAAGTGAAATCAATAAATTACCATTTATTATTAGATGCAATTATTGCACACAAAAACGGCCTAAGAAACAATAGACTGAATACATACCAGTACTATACCTTCGTCAAGCATTCTTTGAAAAGTGGCCATTCTTTAGATTATATTTCTTGTAAAGATTTTGATTAAATGAGAAACGGGAAACAGTATTTTGAAGTCATATCTTTGAACATGTTTGACAGCTTCACATATCTTGGCTCACTAGTGACTACTACCAATAAAACAAGCGAAGAAATTAAAAAATGAATGAAATATCCAAAGAAAAACTAAAATTATTACATAAAAAGCACTGCTGAGGCCGGTCCACACATATGGGGAAGAAACATGGACTTTAACGTTGAAGGATGAAAGACTTCTTGTAATATTCGAGCGTAAGATATAAACGATCAAGGGCAGTGAAGCAAAAGATTTAATTTCGAATTACAGTAAAACCTCCGTTAACCGAAACCTTTTTAACCGAAACATCGTTTAACCGAAACGGCTGACAGTTTCAATAATTTCGTCCATACAACATAAATTTTTATCGCAAAACGAAAAAACCTCGTCAGCATTGCTTTCATACAACTAAAGAATGCAATTAAATATACAAAACATGTTTTTTATTACTATAGTTATCTAATTATGTGTTGTATCGGTATCAATTACTCACTGTCTCACTGTTATGACACATTTAGGGTGCAGGCGGCCGTATCTCATTTCTCAGTCAGTTCTTTGAATCAGTATCATACTTGTTTGTGTACTACTTTAATTTCTTTAAATCGTCTGTTGTGTGCCTTGTATGAAAATGTCAAACAAAATGAAACGTGTTGATTGAACAGAAATTAGAGGCTATCTGAAGGATTCAAAATGTTGAGACTTTACCGACAGTCCTAAGAGATTTTGGCGATGGCGTTTCTACAGTTTCCGAGTGGGTTAAAATGAAAAGCAAATTTGAGGAACATGTTTCGAAAATGCCAAACAAAAAAAAACTATGAAACTAAGGCCAAAATGAGAAGGTAAATGAAGCTGTCTATTTGTGGTCCACACAACAAAGAACCAAAGGAGTAGCATTATCTGGACCAATAATTCAAGAGAAGGCAAAAATGTTACCTATCCGAAATGATGGGCGATGAAGGTGAAGGTTTTAAAGTAAGTTCAGGTTGGTTAGACAAATGAAAAAATAGGTACGCTATTCGTTAAGTTAATTTATGTGGAGAAAAGCTATCTACTGACCACGATACTGTGAATATTTTAAAAACTGAAATGGATGAGTTATTGACAAACTACACTAAAGATCAAATTTACAACGCAGATGAGAATGGATTAAATTTCAAAATGCTACCCAAAAAATCACTTACATCAAAACATGAATACAGTGCACCGGATCTAAAAATGAATAAACAACTAATAACAGTTCTGTTTTATAGCAATGGAGCAGGAACTCACCGATTGCCTATGTGTGTTGGGAAATCAAAAAAAGCAAGAGCTCTAAAAGATGTTTCAGAAAAAGCACTTCCAGGTTTTTATAGAGGCCAAAAAAGCTCATGGATGTCGACCACTTTGTTTTCAGAATGGTTTGAAAATGAATTCATCCCAAGTGTAAAATCCTTTTTAAAATCAAATAAATCTTCCCATCAAAGCATTGTTGCTTGTTAACAATGCGCCAACTCACCCTCAAAATCTACAAAATGGTGATATAATTGTAAGATTTTTGCCACCAAATGTCACAAGCTTAATTCAGCCGTTAGACCAGGGAGTAATAGAGACATTCGAAAGACATTATAGAGGAGCATTCTTAAAGCGTGTGTTATTACAGATTACAGGAGACGAATGAATCCAAAAGCGTTCCTAAAATTCTTAAATCTTTAACAATGAAATATGTTGTTTATTGGTGTGCTGAGTCGTGGACCAAGATCAAATCTTCAACATTGGAAAAATGCTTAGACAAACTTTTTGATGGGATTTTGATTGATGATCCTGAAGAAGAAAATGTGGAAAAAAAGACTGAAGAAATTGAACCTTTTATAAGAAATTTGCCAGGATGTGATGAAATTAACCAAGAAAAGATACGTGAGTGGTTAGCAGCCGATGACTCAGAAAGTGAATTCATAGGCGAAGACATTATTGATATGGTTCTTCATCCAGACAATCTAAGCGTATCAGACGACGAAGATGACGACCCAGTAGACGACAGGCAGCACAACGCCGACGACATTTTCAATGCCTTAGAGGTAAGAATGTTATACAGTAGGTGTAATTAGTTAAGGACACGGCTAGGTTCTTAATTTTTGTTGTCGTGGCATAACGTTTTGTCTTTTTCAGATTGCTTTACGTTTCGTCGAACAATCTAATGAGCAAAACCGCATGACGTTCTGCAAATGAAACGATGGAGAGATATAGCTGCAAAACATCGTATTCAAAAACAAAAACGGAAATAGACGATATCTTAAAAAAAAACAAGAACATGTTAATTTTCAAGCTAAATACGTCGATAGCAATTAAAGTAAACTGTATACCCAAGCTTAATCAAGCCATTCAGAGCGGTGCTGGGAATAATTATATTCCAATATGCACTAACAATTTATGTATTCTCAAAAGTCCCATAATATAACATGAAAAAAAAAACAACAGATAGAAAAACTTATTTAATAAATACAGCAGTTCATTTAGTCCAAGATTTGACAGTGAACATAGTTGAAAACCTCTGTATTTTTTATATTTCTTGAAATTTTGACAGTATATAAAAAATAATTCAAACATCAAAACCTCCCCTTGAAAATGTGTGCTTTTCCTCTGGGGGTGTAAAAAATTTATCAAAAACAAAAGGTCAATGTAAAGATCATGGTAAAGGTAATGGATTTTGACAAGAGCTATGACCTTGTAAATAACAGGTAAACTTATGTACTGAATCGGCATGACTCATAGCTCTTGTTAAAATCCATTACCTCTAGTCGCTAGTATTGTAAATTTTAAGACAAAAATATTGTTTGCAGCTTTTTCGAAAAATCAATATTTTTGGAGTTATTCGTGACTGAAAGTTCACAAATAACACGTCAAATAAGTATGTTTTTGAATAATTTTTCGCTCCAAAACTCCAACAATTTAGATTTTATAGAGGAAACTGCTTGAATATAAAAATGAAACATAAAAAATTTTATTATTGCCATAAATTTCATATTAACAAAGTAATGGTTGTTAGAAAATAGACTTTTATTCAGTGAATACAAAAATCCAAACATATGATCTTGAATGAGCGGAAAACGGTAGGTTTTTCATGGAAAATTTGTAAAAAATTTTTTAAAGATCTTAAAGAAACCTTTAAAATGGCCATTAGTAAAAGCCATTTGCATGAAAATTAAGGTAAGTTATAAATAAAATAACGACCGTTTATTTTTTTGTGACACAGAAAATAACAAACTGACCTCCGCCAAAATCCTCCTGGTTGAAACTATTCGTTGTTCATTTACAATTTACTTCAACTATATACCTACATAATTACATTCTGGAAGTTTAACTGGTTTAGAAGGTTTAGTTTTGAAAAAATCAGAGTTTGAAGTGAAGACATTATTTTTGGAATTTCTCAAAAAATCCCCTTTTTACAAAATACTCAACAATTAAAAAATAGAAGAAAAAAAAGCTAGAATATAAAAACAGTTTTTCTAATAGAAGATTTTAATTTATTTTTATAAACCCAAAATTAAACAAGATATTATTGTTTAAAGGTTGTATTCGCATGTGTTTAGCACCACCTTCAAGCACTGCAGCACAACCCTTTTAAAATGAAGGCTTGTAAAGAATATAAAATACACCACTTATAGTTTTAAAATGGATTGCGCTGAAAGGGCTTGAAGATAATGCTAAACACATGCCAATACAACTTTTAAACAATCATCTCATTTAATTTTTAGAGTGTAGAAATAAAAAAAATCAAAATCTTTAGTAAAAAAAAGGTGTTGTTTGTACTGTTTTCTATTGTTTCTATATCTTTTTCAGTTATTGAGCTATTTTGAAAAAAAGAGGATTTTTGAGAAATTCCGAAAATAGTGTCTTCACTTTAAACTCTGATTTTTTGAAAACTAAACCCTCTAAACCAATTATATTTCCAGAATATAACGTTTGAATATAAATAAAGTATGTTTTAAATGAACAATGAATAGTTTCGGTTTAACAAACATATAGCAGAACATAAAAGGGCTTTCAATAATAGGAAAACAGATTCTACATACGCACTTCCTTCTAGATCTTAATCATTCTTTTAATGACGAATTTAAAATTATTCATATCCAAAATAAAGGCTTTAAGCTATATTTATTAGAATCTATGGAAATTAACAAATTAAAAAACACAGACATAATTCTGAATGACCAACTTGAGACAAACAGTTCTCCTCTCCTCAACATATTTCGTAAAGGCTATAAATTGTAAACACATCCAAAAATAGATCATTTGAGAAAGGCACTCTGCCGAAACAGCTGTAGTGATAAAATATTATAATAAATTTTGTGAAAGTTTTGAAAACAAAGTTAAAAGTCTACTTTCGAACAGCCACAACTTTGTTAATATAAAGTTTACACTAATAATAAAAAAAAAGAATCTCTTTGTTTTTTAAGCTTCATTTTATATAGAAACAGTTTTTCCAATAAAATCCAATTTCTTAGAGTTATTTGCGAAAAACTGTTAAAACACATGCTGTTTTGACATGTAATTTGTGAACTTTCAGTCACGAATACTACAAAAATATTGATGTTTCAAAAAAAAAACTCTAAAGAACATTGTTGTCTTAGAATTCACCATTCTAGCAACTACCACGGTATTCTTTTGATAAACTTTTCCACCCCCAAATTATGGTGGTAACCATCTCGAGAGGTTAAGCACATAATACCATAGGGTAAATTTTGATCTTTCAGCTTTTTTCTACCTACTGTCAAAATTTAAAGCAAATCCATGCATATAAAAAAAATTGTAAGCAGAAAACCGTCATATCCTGGATTAATTTGCAATTTGCTCTTGGTTTTTTTTATCAAATCTTAATGGTGATGAACTGGATATGAATATGTTGTGAACTGAAGCAGGAGGATACCAAAATTTTAATTTACTTCTTATCCATGACGCCCAATACCCACTCTGGAAATCCCAAAATTTATTCAAATGGATTTTAACAGTTTTCCATTTCTATATATACATTTGTCACAGTCTATATAGTAATGCATCTAATAAAGATATTGATACCAGATACCAATTAAGTATTTGACACTAATTTTTTAAATTTATATAGTTTTGAAATATCAACATATTTTGTTTCTAATTTAATTAGTGATAAGTCAAAATTTCGCTGACAAAGGCGCCGCTATCGGGCGATATAGACTTGGTTAAAACAATGAACAATTGATAATAAACGGCCAAAAACGCATAGTAAGCTGTTATATTTAGACTTCGTGATTATTAAGACAGACCCTCTTTGTAAAAGGTTGCCTATTAATTGAAAGAAATATACATTGATATTGATTATCCAGACCGCCATTTAGACAAGACACACAAAATCACACTTCGCATTTTTAAAGATAAATTGTATTTATTTTCTGGTGCATTAAAGTAATATTAATTGTAATATAGTGTAGTGAATAGCTTTAACTTTTAGCAGTTAAAGCACACTGCAATTTGAAATGGGCGTATCACTTACTTTTCTACACTGCTTATGCCAGACTATCTTTACTCAGTGGCGCCTGCCGACAGTTAGTTTAATGACAACAAATGCATTATTCTCCATTCAAATTAGTTTTATCCGGAATACTTTTTTTGATTGATTATCGTAGATAATGTTTTAAAAAGAATTATCACATTTTTAATTGATATGTCTTAACTAAATATAGTATATATAAATTTGTGAAACGTGACTGCAAAAAACATCATGGTGTTTATAATAAATTTAAAATACATAACATAAAAATATTATTATCAAAAAAATTACAACTTGTTGTCACAAACAAATAAACAATTTCGCAGTTATAGCTTGAAAATGATCTCAAGAAGTTATTTATTTGTTAGAGAAAACTGACTTTTTAGACTACATTTGTTAAACTAAAATAAATAATTTCAATGTTTTCAAAATAACTAAGACTACTGTAAACTGTAAATACTAAGCAAGTTGATGAAGAAAATACAAGAATGAACAACTGAAAATAAATTCTGATTCAAGCGAACTAACTGACCCTATGTTCATGAGATTTGACGCCACGAAGGCGATAACGATGAAACTAAACGCCAATGATGAGTAACACTTTTCACTATTAGATTTCAGTATTTTTTAGCAATTTTCTTCAAAGTTGGAACACGCTTTTCTCGACACAGAAAGGTAAAAAAAATCAACAATTACAGAAAAAAAACTCTTTCAAGTGATGGGCGTAAAAAGTTTGGTTATAATATAACGTTAATCAGTATAATCCAATATTTTGACAGAAGTTTCAAAAAAATAAAAAAAAGTAACCCCATCATTTTAAAGGCAACATGATTTCGAATAACGTGTCCAAATTTCGAAACTTTTTGTCTGTTAATAACCGAGAAAACACTGTTCCTAGGTTTTGGTGCACCGATAAAACAGCCTTAATAAGTCCAAATAAAAATTGATTATTGTGCATTTTACCTCTGATGAGTATAAATACCCAAAGAAAAAATATTTCAACCCATCTTATGTATGCGAGATTAGAAGGATCCGCACATATAGTATATATTCAATAAAAAATATTAAGTGTCTATTTCAAAAAATAAAAATAAACTGGCTAGCTTTTTCAATATGTTAGGAATCAACATATACAATTCTTTCACAAACACTTGCTTGATTAAAAAATAGTATATTTTCTTAATATAATAGTCCACTTTTGTATTAATTTAGTAATTTAAGGTAATAAATCATTTTTAATGAAATTAAAATATTTAGTCATTATTTACCTTCATTATCTTCACTTTCTTCTTTGTTTTCAGCTTCAACTTCATCTTTTTCTTGTGCAGATTTATCAGCAGCTGCTGTTTCAAGAGGATCAGCTAATGGATCTATTTCTGGAGCATCTTTTGCTTTTTCTGATTCTTCTGCAACTAAATTTAACACATTGAATATTACCAATAAAAATTTTAGTTTATTTTAATTTAAGAATGTTTAAATAAAATGAATTTTACCTTTATCACTTTGAACTGTTTCAGGATCAGGTGTTTCTTTCTGTGGCGTGACAGGGGTGGCAGATTTTGCGGGTTCAGTTACTGAAGTGGGAGGGGTAATTGGTCTAGTTACAGATTCAGCAGGTTCTGCTATTGATGGTGATGGGGCCTGTGCAGGATCTGGAATTGACTCTGCATCTTGAACAGAATCTGATACTGAAGGTGAAACTGATGCAGCTTCTTCTACTTTGTCTTCCGAGGATTGTTGAGCTGTTTCAGCTTCTTGCTGTGTTGGCTCGGGAGATTTGGGTTTTTCAGTTGTTAATTCTTCAGGTGTTTCTTGTGGAGGTTCCTACAAACAGAAAATATGTAAATAAGTAAACATTATTATTTTGACAGTAAATCAAAAACAAACAATATTCAAGCATCAAAAACATCCTATTTCAGTATGTTACATTATATAAATCATACTGGAATAATATAGACCATAACAGCACTGGTAACTACAATGGAAAACCTATGTTCAGAAAATGAATTCTTCTTCTTAGAGTGGTGTCTTTCTACAGAGGTTGGCAATCATAATTGCTATTTTTAATTTTTAACTTGTTACTCTAAACAAATCAATTGATCTCCATTGATACCAATCACATAGATTCTTCTAAAAAATTAATAGAAAAAGGTAATTATAGGTAGATGACTGGAATAAATAAATAAAATAGCTTCGTAATATATCAAATTGCTGAATTGTTTACAAAAGTAGCTACTCCTTAATGGACTAGCAGAATGAAGATAGTTTACTAACAATATTTTTAAGGTGTTAACTATATGGCTTACTTGAACATAAGTGTGAATTACAAACTTTTAATTTAAACAAATAAATGCTGAAGGAAGCAATATGGCTGTGTAACAAAATAAATGTATTCATTTAATATTTAGGAAATTTGAAATTGTGGAATGTTTAAAATATATGGAAATTAGAATGAAACAGCCATAGTTAAATATCTAGATGCAGATATCACAGAAAAAGAAGGTCATGTAATACTTTATATACCAATATAGAAAGAATTTAAGGTGATATTAGGTGTCTGAAATATCTTGTAAAACGCTAACAGTCTTATTAATAAAAATTGCTTAGTCCGAAGTTAGTCTCGGACTAGTTAGTCCCAGATTAAGCGAGGACTAACTTCATTTTCAGAATGTTATTAATAAACATGGACTAAGCTCAGACTAACTAAACCTTCCTTAGTCCTAGGTACAACAAGTTTACGTTGGCAACCATTGCGAAAAAGAAGAAAAATTGAGTGAATTTTGTGAAAAAGAAGAAAAATATTTGAGAATTTGACAGTTAGCATAAGTTGAAGTTGAAGCACGTGGGGTTAATTTTAGTTGACTTGACTGTGTTGTGTTGTGAGAAAGTTTGTTTATATTTTATATTATTTGTTTTACCTGAAAAGTTTAAACTTTTTAACTTAAAATGACCGAACAAAAAGCAAAACGTATTCGTTCAATGAATTGGGATGAAGAAGAAAGGGTAAGTAATTTGCTTAAAAGTTTATATTAGAAATTTTGCTAGTTCTGATTGTTTTTTTTTTGTAATATTCCAGCAATTGTTTCGTAGTATTTTGAGAGACTATTCCCACATCATAGAGGAGAAATCTTTAAATGCAAACTCCAATAAATCAAAAACAAAAGCATGGGAAGCAGTTCATCAAAAGTGAGATATTTTATAAGTTCTAATAAAATTTTATTAATTATTAATACCTATATAAACATTTTTGTAAAAAGTACACAGAAATTTCATATTTATTTAATCAATTTGTTTAATTAACAGTTCCCCAACTTTGTTTTTGTTTAGGTTCAATGAATTAAATAGCAGACCTAGGGATTTAAGACAATTGCAGACCCAATGGAAACATATGAAAATGAATGCCCGCAAGGTTTACAGCGATTATACTCGAGAGCAGAAAAAGACAGGAGGTGGACAGGGACCCACAATTCCAGATGAGATAGTGATGGAGATTAAGGACATCATGAATCCTGCAGAATTGTTGAGAGATCATAATGTATATGATTCTGATGGCCCTGTGAGTTTTCATATAATAGGTATTATTATATACATTACAATAAATTTTGTTTTTCACAGATAATACAATTATCAACTTATGAAGAACCAAGTACTAGTGAAGAAGTGGACACCCAATTAAAGGTCAGTAGATTTATCAAAGATTTAAATTTTTTAATTATGTATATGATTAATGAAAACATCTTTTAACAGATATTTGAGAATGATATATTGTCACCAATGGAGAGTGAAGAATTTACAGAGGTGGAGAGTGAACATGTGGAGATTAAAGAAATGAAACAGGTTAGTTGATTTGATGTGCCAGGGCTAAATAATGAGTTAATGACCATATTTGCACAATAGTTTACAAATATTCATTTAATTATAATTAAGTTTTGTTTGTGTAATACATATTATTATTTTAGTTTGTTAATGAAGGGGCAAGCACATCGAAAGGAAAGGACATACCGTGCATCTCCACTCCCATTAGGAAAAATTTTAAAAACGTAGAACGCAAAATTAGTAAGAAGGTATGTAGGTATAAAAAACAGCATCTTTGGAAAATTTTAATTAACAGTATGTATTCCAAAAGTATTCAGCTAGGGAATGCAAAGGTTTATTCTGTCATTTTATTTGGCAAAAAAAAATAGAAGACAGCTACTTCATTGATTTAATAAAAACATTTTGCTTTATATTTCTAAGACTTCATCAGTTCACTACAAAAAAAGATGACAAAGGTTAAGAAATAAACCTACCATTGATAACATTTTCATTAAATCAATGAAGTAGCTGACTGCTATTTGTTTTTGCTACTAAAATGACCTAATAAACCTCTGCATACACTAGCTGAATACTTTTGAAATTTAAATTGATGGTTGCCCAATATATATATATATATATATATATATATATATATATATATATATATATATATATATATATATATATATATATATGATGTTTATATATTCTTATCTTAGTTCTCATAGTCAGTATTTTAATCAACTTTTATTTTTCCAGATATCCAAAGGTAATTTAAAAAAAGGTGCTGCAAAATCTCAGGCTATATCAAAGGTATTTAATTATATAACTTCTGATAACTGCTATGTGCATGTAGTATTAAGGGCCGGTTCTACAATGCTAGTATATACTGAGAATAAACTTATACTTGGAATAACTTCATTAATGGTGTTCAGAGCATTTATTATTTGTGTTCAAAGAAAGCATTTATTATTTCAATTCTAAAATTTTATGATATGTATGTAATGTAATAACCTCTACTCATATGACTACTATTGTATAGGTATAATCTTACTGAGGCAATAATTTTTTAATGTTTTGATAACAGAGACTGTAATTCTAGAATCTGTATTATATAAACATTTCTTTAACTAAAATTATATATTTTGTAATCCAATATTTATACTTGTTTAAAATGTGGAGAACCTATAGAGATATATTTACATAATTTTGGTTATTATATTACAACACTAATCTCAGTTGATGATTTAATGAGTTATACTCAGAATAACTATTCTCCAATTTATACCTGGACTGTAGAACTGGCCCTAAGTCATGTACTATTAATGCATGTAGTATTAGGTCCTTAAATAAAGCTGAAATTGTAACAGTTGACTGCCAAATCTTTCCTTTTTATTCATATTTTAACTATTATTATAATTTGCAGGATCAAGAATATGTGGCAAGTATGGTTCAATTGTCAACTGAACTAAAAGAAAAAGAGCACAATAAATATATGGAGTTTCTAGAAATTGAGCATAAGAGACGCATGAGAATTATGGCAAGAGAGCATAGGATGGTTGAAAAAGAACATAGCCTCAAAAAAAAAGTTCAGGAGGAAACTTTAAAAAATATTTTATTACAAAGGGAAAATATAAAAAATACTAATAAACATAATGAATTGTAAAATATTTTATTAAATAAATTTTGTTTTTAAAAATTTTCGTTAATAAACGCAGCTCGAGCTGCATTCCCTCTAATTGTATTATTTATTGCAGGTATTTCTGGCATACCATCATTTCCTGATTGTTCAATATCATCAACCATATCAACTTTGTAAATGGCAATATTGTGAAGTATTGCCAATGCTACAATATATAATTTTGTATTTTCTAATTTGGTGGTAAACCCATGTAATAAACATCTAAATCTTTGTTTCCACACACCAAAACACCGTTCCACTGAGTTGCGGGTTCTTATATGTGCCCTGTTGTAGCGTTCTTCTCTTTCTGTCCGTGGATTTAAGACAGGAGTAAATAAATAAGATGTGCAGGCATAGCCTGAATCTCCTAATAATCTGCCTTTGAACTCAGATTGCTCACACCTACGTTTTAAACTACACTCATTAAATATTCTGGAGTCATGAGTGCTGCCTCTCCAGTGAGCTACTATGTCCATAATTTCCAAATTTGCATTGGACACAACCTAAAAGAAAACAAACATTTATGTCTTGAAATAGAGTAAAATAGTATTACATACTAGTAAATAAGTGAATGAAACAGCTCAGTAATTCCAGTCATATTATCTTTGAAATAAATTAAAAAATACAAATTTCTGGATTTTCACTAGCATTCTATTTATAACTTGTCACAGCTGTTTAACATATGTGACTTTATATATGTCACAGTGAAACAGTTTTTAGATTTAGAAATAAAACCACACTGAACATCTACAGGGTTTTGTATATTTTAAAAATATATAAATTTTAGACATTCAGCAAGTGGTTTTGAAACTTTCTTGTTGTTTTTTTTGCTAAAATTATTGTATATAAGCCCAGAAGGTGACTTATGTTTTGACATATACAATAAATTTAGTAAGTGACCAAATTAGCCTAGAATTATTCTTAACTTACTTGTACATTTATTGAACTATATCCTTTTCTATTTATGTAATATTGTCCAATGTTTCCACTAACTTTTGGTATTCTTATATGAGTGCAGTCAATAGCTCCGATTACTTGCCTAAATCCACATATTGCATAAAAACCTGCAATTGTGGCATTTTGTTCCAAATCATTTTCTGGCATTTTAATCCAACGAGCTCTATGCTGTACCAGAGCTAAAGCCACTTGTTTACAAACAATGGAGACTGCTGGCTGACTTATACCACTAATATCTCCAGCATCATCTTGAATCTGTTGAAATTAAAATGTAATCAGTCAATTTAGAAATTAAATTTTGCTGAGCTTATAGTGTAACTAATAAATATTTAGAACTAAAAGTTAACAATACTAGATGTAATATAGATATACTTTTATTAATAATTTTAATAAAAATTTCACTTACTTCTCCACGGGCCCAAGTTCTTATTGCAGACAAAACTTTTAAATGAGGAGGTATATGTCCACCTCTGGAATCACCAGATAAATCATCTCTAAGCATATCTATTATAAAAACTGCTGTAGCTTTTGAAAAGCGATATTTGCACTTAAATTCATTTTCTTCTAATTCTTCTAGAGGATTTTTTCTAATTTTATATATTTTAATATGTCTTAGATGAATATTATTTCGCTGATTTCTATGGTCATTAAGTTGTTCTATTAATCTTAAATCGTTGATAAAATAATCTTCCATTATTAAATAATCAAATAATAATAATCAAAAACAATTCAGGTTATGAATACCAAAACTCATGTCACCTAATGTCAATTGTCAAGTTAGTCACTCTCTAAACCTGCCACTACCTCGGATTAAATGTTAGTCCGAGACTAGCCAAGGTTTAGCTTAGTCTGTCCTTAGTCTCTGTTTATTAATACGAAAAATGAATATTATTGGTGTAGTCCTGGGACTAATGTTAGTCCAAGGTTAGTCCATGTTTATTAATAAAGAGAGTAAGAGTTGAAGTAATTCAAGAAGAGTTCAACAGAGAATTCAACATTGTTGCCAAACTTATTATTTTTATTTGATGTGTCATCTTTTTAGCATTTGAAAAATGAGCTGAGACAACAAATTTGGGCCAATTGATTTAAATAGCAGCTTCCTATTTTTATTGGGAATAAGCCTATAAGTCACAATTTTACTAAAAAAGAAATTTTAAGGTTTTGATTTCCCCTTTGGAAATCGTTTTCAAAATTCAAAACATTAATAAATAAGATGTATTAATGTTTTGTATTTTGAGAATGATTTGCAAATCATTCTCAAAATAACTGTAAATATTTTTAATATCCATGACCTAAAAACTAGGAAAACCATGTTCTATGTATATCATGATGGTATGGGCAAACAAGAACCCAATGAGGTGAACAGAGAAATTCCACCAAATATTAAATATTAAAAACTATAAAAAATGGTGGCCCATTTAATATAAAAAAAAAATTCTTTGTCTACTGCATCTTATGGAAGAAGTATTAGAAAGGAAGATAAAGTTTCTTTTCTGATTTCTAATTTTATGCACTTTAGCTACATTAAGGAGGACAAAGGTGTTGCGACTGCTCACAATTTTATTGATGGCATAATAGAGCATGAATTTAGGTTAGGAACATCTAATGGAAAAGTCCCAATAAGTGGAAAAAAGATGTTGAGTATCAAAAAGTTTTGTAATGTTTATTGTAGGAAAAGATGAAAACATTGAAAAATTTCAGAAAATATTTGAATGTCCAACTGTTGATGGTGACGAAGACAATGTTAATGAAGATTGGACGGACTTTTTTTAATGTATTCCATTTTATTTTGACCTAATAAACTATTAAAAAAAATGTTTTGTGTTTATTCTAGAAACCCCACATGTCCACCACCATTTTATTCTTTTTCTCTCACAAGATCAGAAGATTTTTTTTGTTTTGGCTAAAAACTTTACAGAAAATATCCATACTTTATACTGTACTAATTACTTTTATTAATTGTTAAATTGTTTTTAAATAAAACAGTTTTTTAAATTTTTCTCAAAATGTTCATTTTTGGAGATGTGGGGTTGCTCAAGTAAGAGATTCAATTATAATCTTTGTCTATTGAGTAAAACATAATGGGGGTTCATCTTTGTTAGATATCTCAATAATTTTGTAATACCCACCAAAAAATGTTTCTATACTTGTATACTGTGTTTTATTCAATTCATTTTTGGACATTATTTGTCTTCCCAAATAATCTCTATCCATTTAGTTTAGCTTGTTTCTTAGCAAGAGACAATTCAACCTAGTACATCCTGCTAGATAGTTAACAAGGCTATAGTTATCATGCATGAGTGAGATAACAATACTATAGTTTCATAATATCTCATGAGAATTAAAGAAATGTAATTCCCATTAATCTTAAAAACAATAAATAACAACTAGAGCAAAACGGAAGTTATTTTAAAAAGTCCTTTATTATTACTTTAGAAGGCTTGAGCTTGAGTTTTTAATTTTTACACTTACCCTTGGGGGTTCTTGTACTTCAGAGGTTTCAGTTGTGTTTGAAGATTCAGGTATCACATGATTTTCCTGAGGTTCTGGTTTTTCTTCCACTGATCTTGATGGTTCTTCTTCTGTGGTACCATTAGACTGAGGCCTTTCCTTTTCTACTGAAGGTTCTTTACCTTGTACAGTGGAATTTGAGTTGGAATTGGAATTCGATAAATTTTGTGAGGAGGGTACACCTTGTGGAGTAGAGGCTGTTGGATTTGTAGCTGGTAATGTTTGGACAACAGGAGGTAATGTGTTTTGCTAAAAATATACAAAATATTTAGAACATAGTTAAAAATTTTTAAATAAATCATTTTTTAGAAATAATTAATATTATATTACTTACGTTTTGTGCATTTTGAAACCCACTTGAATATGAAACATTTTTTGGTGCATTGTAAACCTGACCACTGGATGACTGATTGTTAGCCAAAGGGTGGTTACTAGCTGGGATAGCACCCATATTAAAAGGAGAACTACCACCAAGCGAGTAATGGTTCTGTTGAGATGGCGGATGATTATGTGCCATATTAGTATTTGGATAAGGGTTTTGAGTTATAGGCCCTGAAGGCTGTCCGTATGATACTGGAGCCCCCTGGGGATGCATTGGTTTATTAGGAGTTGCTGAACTTGCTTGAGACGTGACAGGATTTAAAGTTGTGTTCATTATATGTTCTTCTCAAATGCCTGAAAATGAATTTCAACAATATGAGTTACCTGTAATACAACTATATTTTATATAATATTATACAATATTAAATTAAATAAATAAGAGTATATGAGAAGAAGAAGAATAAGCTGATGAACTTGCCAGAAGAACTTTTGCTATAAAATACTTTGGTTTAAGGTAGGGTACCAAAAAGCATTATCTGTGACTGGAAAAAGGCTGGATCTAAAGGTAATACAACTCTCACTGGAAAAACATACTGACTTAAACACATAGCAAAATATATATTAGGCAGATATGTGTTAATCAGGCTTAAGTACTGTGGAAAACAAGCAGAAATCAGCTTAGGTTTCCTCATTGGATATGCACCAGTCAGGAGACAACTGCATAAAATGGGACTGAAAACCTGAAACAGTCAACCATACCTTATTTGACTGTGAGTAATTAGACCACAGGCAGCAAACACTTTTGGAGATTACTGAGTGACTCCAAAACATACCATACTCATCCTCTAGTCCTTTATAAGCTGGTATAGGGTTCCAGAATCTTGGAATGGGTATCATTAGTGAATGGAAGATGTACAATAAGCCAACTTGCTACAGTACAACTGGTTTATAACAGACCACTTCTATAGAAAAAAAGCTAATTCTAAAAACATCATTAACAGTTTCTTCTATTTGTTTTAGATTTTGAGATACACAAAAATTAAAAATTTTCTTATTGTTTATTATTTGCCTAATACTTTTGGTAAGGAACTATTATCTTCAACATAAATACCCTTAATTTCCCTTAATAAATCCAAAAAATGATTTACTTTTCAACAAATATCTCCACCAATAACTATAAATATATCTAAACACTTGTCACTTTAAATTTAAACTATTGATTAATAAGTGTTTTTTGAGAATGAGAATGCTATTAAAATTAGAGGTTTTTTGCTATTTGTATGTGAAAAATATAATTAAAAGAGAATAAAATACCAGTCTGTGAAAAAGACTTACATGGCTTATTTTGAGATTCAACTAGGAGATCAAAACATTGTGTTGTTAACATGATGTTTTTATAGCTAAAATCTGCTTGAATGAAGTTAGCATAATTATAAATACAAATATGTATATGGCAAAATGTGGACATAGTTTAAAATTTTGGCTTGCCTTTATATTCAGGTGTTCAAAATCTGAAGTCAAATTCAAGGTACGAAAAAAATGAAGAAAACAAACAATTTTAAATAAATATTCATATCAAATAAAAAATTATCCCATTTATTTTTAATTTCCTGCAAGTATTTGATCTGTAAACAGAAACACTCCCAATAAAAAGAAGAGAAATCTTGTATTGCTTAGTATGGCAACATTGTAAAATTAATGATAAAAAACTCAAAACATTAATACATCAAGCGGAATAAAGTTATAATTAGCTATTTCAGTAACTTGTAATTGCCTCTTGGAGAAAATAAAAAAAACATTCAAAGAATTGATACAAAAAGTTTGTATCCAATCATAGTTCATATAATGCCCTTGAATTATGTAGGTGCCTAGTGTACAAACAGAGATCATAAGCATGTAAAATCTGAATTCTATACATTATGCACGTGAGAATCATTACACGGATATATATCTAGGGTTAAAAGTGGTAGTTAGATATTTAAAATATTAATTATCCAGGCTATACCTGACTACCGGCCGACTTCAAACACACCTTCACACCTATAAAACAATAACAATAAAAACAAATACCAACACGAAACAATTGCTAGCAGCCAAGTACAACTTTTACTAACAGATGAAATTAGTATAAAAAATCAGTATATCCTATTAAAACCGAATTGAACATTGTTTACGGGTCAAACAGCTTGGGGTATCTACTTCAATACTCGAAATTTTCACGTTGAATGTAACAATTTTTAATTGCGCTTTGCACTTGTTTTTATTAGGACGTTCAGTTTTATTTAGAGAACACCAAACAACTAATTTACTCACTTATTTCCATAGCAGACGTTATAAATTTTATTCTATTACACAAAATTACTTTTCACTTATGGCGTCTGTAGAACGAACAGTTACGAACAGAAACAGAAACAGATCATGATCAACTCTCTCACTCTTGCTTTTGCCGTCGCCGTCTTGCAGTCAAGTTCTATTTCAGACGCTTGTCGATAGATGGGGTCGAATTGGTGATCAACGTGCTGTCAAAGCACAGTAAGTAACGTAACACGTAACGGACGTAAACATATCAAGTGATTATAAATAGGTACACAATTTTGTATTTTCGTGAAATAGAGATTTCCTTTTCCTTTGTAAATATTTTTTACAAATAAATTTATGTTTATATAAAATGCCAGATGTAGCTATAAAAATAAATGAGTATATCGTTAACTGCTTTCAATTTTGCTAGATCGCTATATAGAAACCATCAGTGACGTCACAACTTCAAAATGAACATTGTCTCCTTGTGTTTGCTATTTTGTTTACGAAATCAAATCCACTACAGATAAAGATATAAAGCCGGCCACTCACGGTACAGCGGTGTCGTTCGACATAATCGGACAGCGGCGTTGTTCAATTTGTTGGTATATCTGGTGCGCACACACACCTTACTGCGCCGCAGTATTTGTTCGGTTCTCGACCATGTCAAATCAGACAATCATTTTAGCGTCTCTTACTTTGTATATAACTAAGCGTAAAAGAAACCTAAAATAAAACGTAGATTCTGGTACAAAGAATCCAAGATTTTGGTTTAAAATAAATCTCGTCTGCCCCTGCACCCGATTTACTGGACTATAATGCTAATTTTAATTCTCTTTTATAGGATGTTCTAAAATTTCTACTCTAAAAAACCGGCAACACTTTATACACTTTTGCCACCCGCTGAACTGTCAATAATATTTGATATATTTCCGTATCAGTTGCGTACAATTGTCTAATTTATTTAATTAAAATTATTATTTTGTGGAATATTAGACTTCAAGAGTGTTCTCATAAAATTTATATTATTAATAATAATAAATGTTTTTGGTTATTTAATCAATATAATTCTAAAATTTACAATATAATGATGATTATATTTTTCTGATTATTACACCATGTAGACGCCTATGAAAGATCAGGCAGTTCCGTATGGGTTTCGTATTATTAGCTGTGAAAATTTGAACTATAAGGTTGATGTTCTGAAAATTTTAAATACAAGTGACGTCACTTTGTATAAATCGTGACGTGCAAGTGTTTTACTTTGAAAAATGGTATAGGTAAACTTGGGTCACAGTCTCGGCGCCGAAACCGGTCCTGTTTGGTCACAGAACTATTAATTATCTGACAGCTGGAAAACTGTTCGTCGCCTGATGAATGTGAATACCGGCGCCATATTTCTATTAAAGAATATTTTGTATGACGGATTGTTCGGTTCGGCGCAATCACTGTGACGAGACGTGACTGATGTGTCTGAATCGACCTTAAGCCGTCATGTTTTCAGCAGACTCAGTATCAGTAGCGTCGAGGTATCGTTTTCGTTTTCTTTATTGGTATTAAATATACGTTGTACGATTCTGATTCTTTGTACCATGCGTACGTTGTACGTTCACCTTATTTTTATTTCTCTATGGTTCACAGCAGTGGAGCGTTTAATTTCAGCTTAGATGTACAATGTACACTGCAGTTATTGTAGACTTTTGAAAACGAGTACAGATAGTTCTCATGTGATTTGTGTTTCAAGAAGCTGCAAAAACATGGTCTATAAATGTGGTTTAACGTTTTTTCAAAAGATCAAATCAAGTGGCTTCAGGTTTATACCTAGGTTATATTATTTTTATAATTATTTCGTACTGTATTTTCTCGGTATGTTTTGCACGGGCTTGAAATCCTATTTAGCGTGACTCGAAAAATTGAGTCGGGTGCAGATCATTATCAAAAACGTTTTTCTGATTTCTCTGATTGAAACGAATAATTTTTCTTGTAAATCACATTTTTTCTCAAGAAAACTAAAAAACTGTGAGCGATGATGTAAGTCTTTTGAACTATTTCATACTCAAATGACTTGCGCGTCGCAAAATATAATTTTTGTAAGTATTTCGATCAATAGTAAATTCTAATGTTCGATGGGTACAGATATATTTTTTAGAGCAAGTAAAGTTTGTTTACATAGAGATAAAAATCCACGTAATAACGTTCCACGTCATTACGTCTAAGAATTTAACCATGTTTCCACGTTTAACAATTTTTGAATGTGTAAACTAATCACACGCGATTTATTTTCATATACCGATTCTTGAGCGTGTCCAAAGCAATCCGGAAGTTTTCTTCTACACCTTCGATGTACAATTAATTGTAAACGTTCATTTTTCAGGAACGATTTGAGATAATAAATCTTTAAACATTGTTGAGTTCCATATTGTTGATTATCAGCGTCTCAAATAGCTGGTAAAACGCGTTCATCAATTTCTTCAATCTGATATCACCTCTTCATATTTCAGATAACATGTTTTCAATTCGGTGTTGTCTGAGTTGAAACTGGAGACCATCAGTTTCTGCATCTGCGTTTTCTAGCAACCAGTTTGCTATTCTGGTAATCTTGGCCTTCAGTTGCTTCCCCTTCTTCTTGAGATCTTCTATTTCGACTTTAACAGAAGGTGCTACTTACTACAGAATTCAGTGCCAACACTGAATTTTCTATAATCCCTTTCCTATAATGGCGCTGCGATTGAGTGGGGTCAAGGATTTAAAAACTGTGATGAAAATGATTGGACTACAGTTTCATTCATTGAGGTTTTGTTTATCCAGCTTATCATCGGTAAAAGGGTTAGGACTATCTCGAAACATGAAAAATATGAAATAGATATGACCAGGAAGTTTACACATACAGATATACTATAGTAATGTTATGGAGCGGAATAATGGTATGCAACATAACTAATCTCGTTTTTCGAAATCGTTATCGTATAACATATTTTTGTTTAACCCATTTCCTAACACAGTAGGCCAAAATTTCTAACTCATTTGTGATAATGCTCATCTACACGAGCCAGTTGGCTAGTAAGTAATTTGATTTGTTATCACTTTTGTTTTTAGTAAATTTATTTCTAAACCGATTTCCCATATTCTCGTTCCTTTAGCATACAGAGTAAGTGGTGGTTCCTCTGTATTATTGCTTATGAGTACTATGCCATCGGTAAATCTAGATGACTTGAAAATCTATCATCGATTTTAAGTCCGCATTTTTCCCAATTTGCTTTCTTGACACATATTCTAATGCACGAGTAATTAATTTTAGAGAGATCGTGTCTCCCTGCCTAATCCCTACTCCTGTTTCCGATCTTATTTTCCTTGTTATAATATCTTCTGCTAAGTTTATTTGCATAATTGCATTGTCGTATAGATATTTTATGAGTATAATATATCTGGAATCAATCCTTGCTTTATTCATTCCTTCTAATATGGCCCAGAGTTCTATGGAGTCGAATACTTCATTGTAATCCACAAAGTCAAATGGAGAGGTTCATTGTATTCAGTATACTTTTCTATAAGTGTATGTATTGTCTGTACAGGAGTTACTCTCCCCATCAATTTAAATACCTTTTTATGTATACGTAATATAAATTTCTACAATATTGTTTATAACCATGTAAAAAATTGATACCCAGAGGGTAGCGGGATACTTGCCGTGTAACAAAAACTGACTCCTGACGGTAGGTATAAAATGCAAACCCATGAAAATGGTGAATTATGATGAATGTTTAAGGTCACTGTCTGGAGATTGCCAGTGCACATCTGGAGCCGGCACTGGACGTGACAGCATGCGAGACGTTGGTGGCAGGGTGTTGGCGGGCCTCTGTCATACAATCAGCTACAGTTCAACAACAATAAGAACCACAAGTGAGCCAAACAATAACGGGAGCTCCAATCGCTGAAGGTGCTGCGCTGCAAATTAGCCGGTGCTCACTCAAGTGGGACGACCGAGGCAGCGCATGAAATTGACTGTGTCTATAAACGAAAATATTTTAACTGTTATTACAAGATGATGAACCTCGGTCGAGAAACGATCGTCTATCGACATCTGTATGCCGAATTTTGCAGGGAGTACCCAGAAATTCAAGTATCTGAACAGATAATAGCAGATTAATACCGGGTAATTATAAGAAATAATCTTATCACAGAGACTAGACGCGATACCATCAGAAACGAAGTCGAACGGGAGATTCATAACCCAGAGCTAGTTTTAGATCAAATCTCTAATGAAATCCCCAATGAGCAGACTCCTGAGCCTCTCATACAAGAAATCAACCTGTTAATATGCAGCAGGACAACAACGAGTTGCACGATAGCCTGGTAAGTGAAATGGCACGTGCTGCACAAAAGTTTAATGGGACAAACCCATTTAGCAGACCACTGCTACCAAAAATAAACTCATAAAAAACTAGGTGCGCTGTTACAAATTATGAACACTGAAGTCCTACCTAATTATATCGTGGAAGCCCATACATTAGAATATTTGTATATGCTGATTTACTGTTCAGCAACAGTAATTGCTAATGTTATGTGCATTAAGATCAGAACACGACAGGATACTTATATCGGAAGGATTGAAAACAGAATTGCACCCTGGGAAACACGAATGCTGAGGATAATTGAATTATTGCGAAGGGATATTGGATAAATTACAGAATATATCCGAGATGTAAGAAGTTGAAAAGTAATTAAAAGAGCTGAAGAAATCATTCTGAACACTCCAAGACACTCACAACATGATTCAGAAAACAACTCAGCTCAACACTGCCTGGACACGTTAAAACAAAAAAGTTGCCTAAGGAGAGATACAAAATTAGTAACAACCGGAAATGCGATAATATACTTTTTGAGCACGAAGAGAATGCTTTCTATTGAAAACTGAATTCCACCGTAGAAAATAAAAATAAATCCTAGACAAGCCAAGAAGAAATTCATGAGTTTTGGGGAAACACACACACACACAATAGGTTGGTATAAAATGATATATTTATATTATAAAACATTTATTCATAATTGCTCATAATTTTTTTTAAGAACAGATAATCCATAATATTATTAGTATTTATTATCAACTATATTATAAACATTATTTAGGAAGTAAATATTTGCAACAAATAAACATTGTTGCTGTTGAAATGATTAAAGATGAAATAATAAATTTGCGATTATTTTTTCTTTTCTTTTTCAATACCTGTAAAAAAATAAAAGTAAGTAAAACATACTACAAATTTACTTATATGTATATGATTATGGTTTTAAACCTATTTTCTAGTGACATTTTTATGATACTATCTTCAGTTGGAATTAATAGCAATTTCTATTGAAAAAAAGTTTTCTAAAAGAAATTTCTGAAGTGGCAATCGAAACTTTAAAATAAACGTATTGCCCACTAAAATTGGATTAATTTCCATTAAAGATATTAAATATAAGTAGCGGTCATAATTTAGTGACTAGCTACTGGCTTACCAAACTAGACAGCCTAGTTTCAATCATGATACCAGAAATTTTTTAATTAAGCCAAATGTGACCCAAATATTCCAGTTTTCTATGTTTTATTCTGTACATTATTTCGCTTTCTTATTTATAAGATGAAGAATATGTAGCATCATAGTATTCTCAGTTTCAATTTCAAATGATGTCTTTTAGCTAATTTGTTCATTAAAAGCTGTAATCCTTGAGCAGTGTACTAATATACTTAACTTTGACGACATAAGCATAAAACATAGCATTATAAAGAATTTAACAATAGAATAAAGAACTTCGGAGACAACTAGAAGATCCAGAGGAACTATGGAATGAATTTAAAAAAAAATATTTACGAAATCTCCACAATAATTATACAAGTAACTTAATCAAGAAAAATAAATGGATGAGAGATGACATCTTGAAATTAATGGAACAACGTCGACTAATGGAACAAATCGAATGAAACAGAATATAGACATCTACAGAGAAAAATTAAAAGAGAGATAAAATTAGCCAAAGAAAAATGGATGAAAAAAAGGTGCGATGAAATGGAGGATGTGATATCTAGGTACGAGTATTTAATGTGCACAAAAAAGTAAAAGAAATAAGCAACATACATTTATTCGTATTCACGAAGTAGGAGGGGAAATGAGCATTAAAATAAACTCAAACGAAACAAAATTTTTAGTCTTTGGTAGTAACTCACATACAAATGTAGAGCTTCAATTAAATGGAGTTCAAGTTGAAAAAGTTCACAAAATTACATATTTGGGAACTGTCATAACGAACCAACTAGATCCAGACATAGAAATCAAACGCAAAATAGCAATGACTAAAACTACTTTTATGAAAATGAAGAAATTTTTTTGCAAGTTTAGAACTACGACAAATAATGGTTAAGTGCTATATTTGGTCTGTATGGAGCAGAAATGTGAACACTAAAAGTATCAAGCATGAACAGAGTTGAAGCATTGGAAATGTGGATTTATAGATGGATGCTGAAAATACCTTGGACAGCAAGAAAAACTAATGAGGCAGTAGGGTCAACAAAGATATAGAATTGCTAAAGACTGTTAAACGCCGGAAAATGTCTTATCTGGGACATATAATATGAAGAAATCGATATAGAATACTACAACTGATCCTTAAAGGCAAAATAGAACACCATAGAGGTGTATTAGGAAAACAGGTTTCTTGGTTAAAAGATATTGGTGAATGGACTTTTAGTTGTAGACTTTTGTATTATATGTTAAAATTAATTGTAAAATCTTATACAAACCTTTTTTTCAAATGTGTTCAATGTATTATCCATAGACTGAAGAACATGCTGTAAAGTAATTACTGCAGGTGTTAATTCTATATCACATATATCAATATCATTTCTTTTTACAATAGGTATCACATTTGCGTATTGTTTTTGCACATGAAGGGAAATTTGGTTTAATATCAGCTCAATATAAGATTTGTCACATCTCATGCTAATTACCTTCCTGAAAAGTCATTATTAGTCCTAAAATACTAATATTTGTGTACATATTAATTGTTAATACTAACCACCATAAATTTTACTATACAAAATTAAGATATGCCATAGATCAGGACTTTCCAATCAGGGGGGAGTAGAGAGATATGAAGGGGACATGATTATTTATTGATTTTCATATGTATTAAATGTACAGTTTAAAAAATATAATATAAAAAAATGATACAGTTTAAAATTAACCAATCAGTAATACAATAAATACCCTGTTTCCAGTAACAACAAATCATATGAAAATTTCACTAAACGAATCTGTAAATTATTCTATATTCTATTATAAAAAGTTCCATGTTCTATCGTAGGATAGAAATCATCATGGCTATGATGATTTCTATCCTGATGATATAATTCTGCATTCTCCATTCAAACCATTCTCTCAAGTGCTTAAGCCAAGATATTGTCTTCCCATCTTTCGCTTTCCTCAAATTTTGCCTTGCATAATAATTTGATATAATGAGTATTTTGCTCTATCATCACATGTCCTAAGTACTTAAATTCTCTTCCTTTGATAATCAATATTATTTCAGGTTCATTTCCTATTCTTCTAGTACCTGCTGCTTTTGTCATTCGTTGAGTCCATAATAATCATAGGATTCTTCTGTATCACCAAAATTCAAAGGCAGCCAACTTATTCAGATGCACTTGTTTTAATGTCCATTCTTTCAAGCCATAAAGAAGAGTAGTTAATACATAGCACCGAAGCATCCTTAGGCATAGTCCCAAACTTATATCCTGACAACAAAGAAACTTTTTACATTTAACTAATGATGTACAGCTGGTTCCTAAAAAAACTAATATGACTTTTTAAGCATATTTTGTAGAAAGTGTATTTTGAAGTATAAATACTTATTATTAACATACTGTCACTGCCAAATCTTAAAAGTTGTCAAATAACTTAAACTGTTCAACCTCAAACAATGGCTCCAAATACTAGCAAAGAACTAAAAGCAAGAATTGTAACGAAATTAGATGGTTGGTCACTATCTGCTGTAGCAAACCATTTTAATGTAAGCAGAACAACAGTTTTTAATATTAATAAAAGATGGAGAGAACAAGAAACAGTCAAAAGAAAGCAAGGTTCTGGAAGACCAAATATATCTACCGCTCATGAAGATTGTACGCTTTTAGAGAGATTAGAAGAGAATCCTTTTGAAGATGCGAAAACACAAGAATTATGTCACAGTTTCCAGGAAGAAAGACAACAACTTGGCGCAGAATTAAAGCATCCAATCTTAGGTACCGAACTGCAGCAAAAAAGCAAGCTCTTACACCACAACAGAAGCAATCAAGACTTATATTTGCTTTAAACCATAAGCTACAAAATCAAGATTCACAGATGAGAAAATCTTCTAAAAAGGGCAAAATTCGGGTGTATAGACCAGATAATAATGGATTTATTCCTTTACATGTTGATAGATATCGAGCAGCTGGTCATTTTAGCGCCAATGTATGAGGATGGATTTGATCTAGAGGAATGGGAATGGTATGGCGTATTGATAGCAGGTTTGTTGGGCAGATTTATCTGAATTTTCTAGAAAACATCAAGTTTCCCAATGTAGAACAAGTGTATCCAGAAAATAATTTTATCCTCCAAACAAGGTAATTGTCCTGTTCACACTGCAAATATAATAAACCAATGGCTCCACAATAACAACACTGAAACCTTACCATGATCTAGTGAGGGATTAATTATTAATACTTAAACAAAAAAACAAATTGTTTAATTTTTAGAACAACCAGATCAAATGTGGAATATCCAAATAATTTTCTGTTAGATGATACAAACATTTTTACAAACTTTTTGAAAACTCTGGTTTTGTACAGTACCTATATGCTTTGATGTGTAAGGAGATAGAAAATATGCATGTGGTGGTTTGTGTCTAGTGGAATTGATGTAAAACGTGGGTATATTTAGATTAGATTAATACCTATTTATTAGATTATATTTCACCAACTGTATGTCTCAAGTATTTCTATGATATGATATACCTATTTGGATAAAACTGCATTGATGTAATTTACCAAAGTTGTAATTAAACTGGCATACAATTGATGATGATTAGTAATAACATTTAACAGTAACAGATTAGTAATAACAATTGGGTCTTACTCAGATGGTATTCCAAGATCCTTAACAATGTTCAAAAATTTTTTTCTTTTTTCTTCATTTTCTATTCCTAGTAACTGCAAATCTAAGTCACTCAAAATCTTTAAAGTATGGGATTCAATACCATTGTCTTTGAAAATATCAATATATTCTTCAAAGTCTGTCGATGTTAAAATTGTTTCTAAAAGGCCCATCTTATTCTACTTGAAACATCACTCAAATATTGTATGTAATGTAATTAAAAATTTCTGAATCGTATACTCTTTTTCTTTTACTCTTTTGCAAGATAGGTTATGTTTTATGTTGTTGTTTACCATGGTACAATAAAATTCACAGAGAGTTTATTGTACCATGGTTGTTTACTACTCGCTTGGATCGGTCACGTTCGGTTGCGGAATGCGGTTGTAAAAATAAAGGCATGTTTTAAGAATTGTATTTTAATTCATTTTTTTTTATTGCGTTAATGCCTCGACAACTAATGATCATTGGCATGGTACAGTCAGGTACCTAGTGTGTGTGTAGAGTAATTGTCTTGATACTTAGCAAAGTCCACGTCATTGTCTTTGCTAAGAGACGCTAATTGTATCCGAACGTCTGCGGTCCCTCCGGTGAGTACCGATCGCACAAGGATAGAAATTATTTTCATTCATTAATTTTTAATAAACGAAAATTTCTCCACCCAGGTGAGATTCGAACTATTTCGAACTCACGCCCTATAGGTTTAAAAGTAGGCGCTCTTACCACTGAGCCACAGAGGGGGTTAAATTCATAATTTTGAATTCCATTCAAATGACAACTTTTTATGTTGCTGTATTTTCCAATGACGTATAATATATATATATTTTACGTCATTGGTATTTTCTATCATCTGTCACGTTTGTCAATTGCCACCAAAATTAAAAAATTAAAGGCGGTAAAATGAATGTAGGTTTTATTGCTTAGTTTTACGGTTTTATGTATTACAACGTAAACTCGTAAAATGATGTGTGCTTATAAATAACAGAAACGTCTTAAGGTACATAAAATTAATGCTCATTTTATTCTATCTTCACATAATATATTAAATTCAAATTAGAATACTATAAAGTATTAGTACATATTTAATTGTTATTCACTTTCTACAATGTTTTACCAATTCTAAATATAAAATCATAATATATACTCTTAATTTTTGTGCTATTTATTCTTTTGAGTTCTTATATGTTTTTTTCAATATTCTCTTTAGTTACATACTGTGACCATATCACGTTTTGGTACTGTTTATACTATCAAAGAATATAGTCGCATAATACTATATTCTCGCGACCAGCTAAGTACATACATTTAATTTCTGCTGTCGTTTTTAAAGTAGTTAAAAGTACTATGCGATCTGATTCATAAGGCGGAAAAATATTATTCAACAAACAATATTAACAAGTCTCTCTACTATATATAGATTTATAGATATATTTATGAGTTTATGTTTGCAGCGTGACTTTATAAATATGTACCTTAGTTATAATTTAATAAAAGTTTTATCTGGTTAAAACTTTGTCATATCTGTTAATGTTTTACAGAATTTTATCAAAATGCAAGACAGCTACTATCCCTTGGTAATATACAAGCCACCTAACAGCCAGTGGAAGTACAACAGAGTTTCTAAAATTATAAAAAGAACAATAAAAGCTAAGTATTCTATATATGTAATTCTGAGGATCATTACTGAAAGATATAGAAAAAAATTAGCTACATCCAGTTGTTACCAGACTACCAGTATCATTAAAATGTTGGATTTAGTAAGTTATAACATATTTTGTAAAGCATGGATGTTAATAAATAAAGAACAATTTATTTAATAACTGTCTGAAATAATATGCTACATATTTAATTTTAATTTTATCCATTGCCTGATCTATATCACATCAACTAAATTGAACTATTATTTTTTTTATACAATAGGTATTACTTACTATATTTATAGGAAATTGTTCAAAGTTTTAGATGAGTTGACTTTTTCTATAGACACCTTATTTTTGCTACTTTATAATTTACACTAAATGTTATACACTTGAAAGTTAAAGCGAAAATTGTACAGAAGGAAGACAAAATTCTTGACACTTCTGTCGAAGATTGGAGATCATAATGGCTAGTTTATTGACTTCTATTCTAATATTTCACTTAAAATAAAACTACCCCATTCATGCAAGTTCAAGATTGTTTTTTTCATACTTATTCCTTTTCTTTTTATTTTGGTTTGCATGATGTTTCCCAGCAGTCAGTATTTTTGCCTCATCATGACATAACCCAAATACTAAAGCTTTATTCCTTTTAGTGTTTTTTATGGTCACATCTTGTCATTATCTCTTAACTATCTCTTCATTTATTATTCTATCTGTCCATGATATTTATAATAAAATACAAAACTAGCACTAAATTTCTTAAAACATTCAATGATCTAAGTCCTGGTTAAAAGAGATCTTTTTCATTCTCCTAAAGACTGAATGTGTGATACTTTTTCACCAACAATCAGATATACTACAAGACTTTGTGTTTTCTCTTTATCGCCATAAGTTTGGTTTTCTTTATATATATATATATTTTTTAAATTCAATAATAATTCAATTATTCAATTAGGTGTTGCCGATCCTTCAAAGTCATTTCTAATAATATAGTGTTAACAGTATATCTTATAATGACCAGTATTTCTTCTGTAACATCAACAAGATCTTTCTTTATTGACTGGCTGTACAGCTTGAACAAAAGAGGATTTATTATGCAGCCTCACTCCGATTTTAGTATATATTTGATGTTAATATTATGTTTATCTATGCCCTTGACCTTTTTGTATTTGTAACATTTTGTGCTGTTGCACTTTATCAAAAGCTATGAAACAAGCATACATATTTCAATTTAAGGCATCGAAATTTATGAAACAAGCATACATCTTTATTCAAGGCATCGTTGTGCAAGAAGATTCTTCTATGTAGATAGTATTAATATGTATAATCAATATAGGTACCTATGTTGAATTGCAGTCCTTATGAAATTTGAAAAACCATTGAATAAATTTCTAAAGTGAATAAAAAAAGATAGACAAAATACAAAAAAAAATTCATGAAATTCAAATTGTTACTGTTTGAAGAGAAGTTTTCTTGGTCTATTTATCTTAGATAGTTTGAAGTTAGTCATCGGGCCAACTATTTAACAGAAGATGAAAAAACAGAGGTGAGGTGGATTTTCAAAAGGTGAAGTTTTTTTTTTAGGACCTTCCTCCTTCGCAAGAAATTTTCCCCATTCAATAAAGTATAGTGTATGATTAAGTATTAGGTAATGTTATCAATTCTTTCCAAGAGTTTCCAAACACAGTGAGTATTTGTTGACATATGTTGAGGGGGCATAATAATACATGGTTAAACTGCCTCCATTTTTTAAATTCATACCTAAAACACGGTATGTTCTGAATCAAACGAGTCTCATGATATGAAGCTTGCAACAACCGCATTATTTCAGCTGCCGTGGGGTTATATATATATATATATATATATATATATATATATATATATATATATATATATATATATATATATACATATATATATATATATATACATATATATATATATATATATATATATATATATATATATATGTATGTATATATATATATATATATATATATATAATAATCTTCGAATCAGTCGTTTGTTTGGAGGTAAGGATTTCTCTCTTAAAAAAAAAGTATTTCGAGCTTTTAAAGATAAGCAGGAGTGTTTGATAGACCCTATCTACTGCTTGGAGCCGAAAAAGCTCGAGATCTTCCTTCAAAAAGAGGGGTCATTAATCTTAAAATGTTCCCTGAATCAACCCCAAATTTTATATTTTGTTTCACATTTTCGTTAATTAAATACTCCAGTCGTCAGAGATGAAAATGCCACTAAACCTCTAAAAATCATACGAAAAAGTTAAATTCTGCTCAGAATCTCAATTTTGAGACCCCAAAAAGATACAAAAAATTTGCCACTCCTAGTTCTGGGCTTTTCTCTCCAAAACCCCGTTTCTATTGCATAAGTACGTTTTTCAAAACTACACAACTTCAGCTACAAATTCCACCTAAAATATTTCGTGGAAGCATTTCCCGTGACGTGAGATTGTTTGTAATGTGAAAGTTTAAATTCAGCGTTCCTTTGGCATATTTCAAATGTCTCATATAGTTGCCAAAACTCAAAATCGATATTTAATGTGGAAGGTTTTGAAGATTATGCTCTAACAATGGACATTATATCGCGCAACGTTTTTTTATTGAACAGCTTTATAGAAACTGACTTAATTTGCGGCAGCATGTAAAATTTGCATACGATAGCTGCATTGTTCACCTTTAAAATGTATTTTGATTTTCGTCGATAAGTCACTCTGATCAAAAACACGTAATTAACATGCAAAATCGCCGGTCGCTTCAAGCGTTGTTTCTGAGAAAATAGTTCATTTTACACAAAAGGTGCTAATAAACATTTTTGTTCAAAATTACCTCAGCTACATTTTTTGTTTGATACATTTTTAACTACGGTCTACAGTTTCTTTGTAAATCGATGTTTTCCGTTTCACTCTCTCCCACGGGAGGGGAAAATTTTTTTGCATCTTTTTAGGGTCGCAAAAATGACATTCTCAACAAAACTAAGCTTGTTCGTTTTTAGAGATCCAATCTCTGACGACTGGACTACTAGTGCATTTATTATGAAGCCTCTATAGTTTTTACATTTGTAGATGTTACTAATGTGTATGCTTGTGTCCATTCTGGTGGTAGGTCATGATCTCGAAAGAATTGTGTAAACACGTAGGCAAGAAGATCCCAAAGAATTTTTGCTGCATGTTTTATTAACGGATTGGGAATGCCTTTTTGTCCTCTTTTTTGTATGTAAGTCTTTTACCGATCTCTTCAACTTCATGCATATCTGGTCATCTTCTGCACAGTCCAGGATGTGTGTCGTTTCATCAATAATTGAATGTGATCGAGTTTCACTTAGAAGTTGAGTGTAACGTTGTTTCCATCTTGTTTCACAATAGCGTGCCACCTCTTCAACTAATTCCTCCAATATGCTGCTTAATTTTTCTGTTTTGGTCTTGCTAATAGCTATTCGCCAAGTTAACTTGTTTCGACGAAAGAATCATCGTTGTGTCAATCTTTGTATCAAATCCTGTAAGAGGATAATACTATTGTTTATATTCAAATATGATTGTATAAATTAATCAAAACATTTGTATTCCTACGATCCTTATAGTGCCGCCGAGGCTCGGGAATACATCTCGCTAAGTCGTTGAGAGAAAAGGACGCAATCCGACCGTGAACGTGAACCGAGGCACTCATATTGAAGTCGTTTTGTTCGTTGTTTTGTAAAGTAGTGTAAACCATGGTAATTAGCGGTACGGTAAGTTCACCTAGTTTTACCTGAACCTTTAAATTGTTTTTGATTGTTTATTGCAACCATTTAAATTTTGATTCTTATTTGCACCTATGAGTTAAAGTTCATTCATCTTGCCAGGGCGATCGAAGGAAATGTTGTTGATATTAATTTAATTAGTATTAATTCTCGTAATACTTTATTATTTGTTAAATTCTCCACAACTATAAAAATAAATTTCGTTTATTTATTTTTCCTCCAACTAAAATGCTTCATTCATAGCAAAGTTTTATTTGATCTTTAGAGTAATTCATAATTCATATAAAAGAGTTTCAGCTTTTTAGATATTTTACTGTATTATTAAACCGTATGTATTACACCGTATTATTAAACCATTTTTGATTAAATTGTCTGCTGTATATATATTTAAGTATATGTTCTAATTTTAGATTATACCACAGATATATTTTGGAAGTACACAGAATCGGAAAAGGTTTTATTTTATAGTGAATAAAATAACAAGTCAAAGTCGAGGAGAATGCGTGTTTAAATCCAGCTTGATAGAAGGATATGACCTAGAATGTATAAATTGGGTCCAGGAAATTACCAAAAAGGAGAAAATCCAAATGTCTCATCTTCTAGATGCCAACCTTTATATTTTGGATAATATTGTGAAACCTTTAATACGGCATTTTTATGTTTGTATAAGGTCGTTAAAATCATATGAGATTCAATTCATTCCGAGACATGAATGGAATCGGTTTCAGGTATGTGTTTATATACGTCGCTTTATATAGGTCGCTGTAAATTACAATATATATACATATATATATATATATATATATATATATATATATATATATATATATATATATATATATACATGAAACAGCTAAGATTAACATTATTACTAAAATTAATATCAAACTCACCAGTCTTCCGGGTTGAACCTCGTCGATATCCATTTTGCCGAGCTTTCGGCATCCTCTCTGATGCCTTCCTCGGGGCTTCCGAGGTCTCAGTCTTCCGAGCCTCCAGACACTACTACACTGTTCACTGATCACTGCGCTGTCACTACTACAGTAGTAGTAGTATATATATATATATATATATATATATAATATATATATATATATATATATATATATATATATATATATATATTATATGGAATGGAGGCTTGGACGCTTAAAAAAGATATAAGTAACAGAATAGAAGCGTTTGAGATGTGGGCTTATAGAAGAATTTTAAAAATAAGTTGGATCGATAAGGTTACGAACAACGACGTTTTAAAAAGAATGAACAAGGAAAAGGAGATATTAAATACAATTAAAATAAGAAAATTGCAGTATCTGGGTCATGTCATGAGAGGTGAGAGATATGAGTTGCTGCAGATCATTATACAGGGAAAGATACTGGGCAGAAGAAGCATAGGCCGACGACGTGTATCCTGGCTAAACAATTTGAGGCAGTGGTACAATTGTAACTCTGTTGAGCTGTTTAGAGCAGCAGTGTCAAAGGTGAAGATAGCCGTGATGATAGCCAACCTTCTTAAAGGAGACGGCACTTAAAGAAGAAGATATATATATATATATATATATATATATATATATATATATATATATATATATATATATATATATATATCTTCCTTCTTTTCAGTCCTAATCCCTTTTGGGATGTGGTGACACCATCAGGCCTTTACAGTTTTTTCACGATTTTCCTCCATCCTTCTCTGTCCTGGGCTAGTTGTTCGGCTTCATGTAACCCTTGGTTAGTTAATATTTTTGTTTGATCTACCCAACGGCTTGGAGATCTTCCCCTAGATCTCTTTCCTTCAACTCTACCCTCGACTATCAGTTTTTCCATCGTACCTGTTCTTCTAGCAATATGTCCAAAATACTGCAAACATCTCTGTAGAATTCCTTTTAAGCAATCTGTCTTTTACTTTCATCATCATCATGGCTTATTCACTCCTGGCGGAGTGTTTGCCGCCCTTTTGGGCTCTCTGATTCATTTATTGCGGAGAATCAGTCCGCTATTGTTTTTTTATTGTTATAGCAGCGTGTGTGACTTGGCCCTGTCTACAATTTTCCTCCATTCTTTCCGATCCTTACAGCGCTCCTTCCAATTGTAGATTCTCAGCTTCTTTATGTCTCCTAAGACTTGATCTCTCCATCTTGTTTTGGGTCTCCCCTTTGGTCTCTTTGTTGTTGGTCTCCATCCAGTTATTCGCTTTAGCGTAGAGTCTGGGTTAGCTCTTTCTGTGTGCCCCAGCCACCTGAGCCTTTGCGTTTTAACGAACTTGATTATGTCTTCACCCTCGATGACTTCTTTAATTTCTTCATTGGTTAATCTTCTAAATTCGCCTACACTTATCCTCACCGGCCCCATTATTCGTCGAATTATCTTTCTCTCTAAGATTTCTAACCTCATTTCATCTTTTTGTGTTAGGCACATCGTCTCTGCACCATAGGTGATCACTGGCCTGATTGCAGTCTTGTAAATTTTTAATTTGGTTTTCTTACTAATGTGTTTTTCTTTCAAGAATTTTTGGTAGTTCCAGTAGGTTTTATTACCCAGTAGGATGCGTTCATTTATTTCATCTGTTCTATCATTTCTGTCATTTACCATCACTCCCAGGTATTTGAAACGGTGTACTCTTTCAAATGTATATGCACCAAGCTTAATTTCTTTCTCTATATTCGTATTCTCTCTTGAACACTTGAGGTATTTCGTTTTGCTTTGGTTTATTACTAGCCCTCTCTTCTTTGCTTCTTTATCTAGTATTAATATTATGTTCTGCATGGTTTTTAAATCTCTAGTAACCAGTGCAATATCGTCTGCATACGCAATCAGTTGGGCTGAAGATTCGATAATCGTTCCCATAATTTTGGCTGCTCTTACTGCGCCCTCTATGGCAATGTTAAATAATGTTGTTGACAGGGAGTCTCCCTGTCTGACACCTACCTCCATTTGTACTTTATCTGACGGGCCTTCCTTTGTTAAGATTCGTGCCTTGGATTCCTTCATCGTCATTTTCGTGAGACATTAATTTTTCTTGGATGCCTAATTGATTCATATCCTTAATTAGCTCCTCTCTTATTACACTGTCAAAAGCTTGCTTGTAGTCAATAAACAGTATATGTAGATCTATTCCGTGCTCGTAACTTTTTTCGACTATTTGCGTTACAATGTGTATTGCATCTATTGTTGACTTACCTTCTCTGAATCCATGTTGGTATTCACCTATTTTTGTTCTAGTTTCTTTTTCTATTCTTTGTCTGATCAAATTAGTTAATATTTTGTACATTGTATTTAATAACGTGATTCCCCTGTAGTTAGTGCATTTCGTCTTGTCGCCTTTTTTAGGGATTGGTGTTATCAGACCACAATTCCAGTCGTTCGGCATGCTTTCTTCTTCCCATATTCGTTCTATTAGGTTGTGGATTCTGTGGGCTAGTTCCTCTCCCCCATTCTTAAAGAACTCATTTATAATATCGTCTGGTCCTGCTGCTTTCCTTGTCTTTAATCTGTTTATAGTCGCCAATATTTCGCTGTATGAGGGAGGCTCTGATTGTTCTCCATTCCTATTTTCTGTTTGTTCTTCATTTTCTGCGTTTTCGGCATCGTCTTTCTTTTTAAACAGTTCTCTATAGTGTGTTTCCCATTCTATTTTTCCAATATTTGCTGGTATCTCTTTTTTTCTCTGTGATTTTATGTATTTGTATAGTCTTGCATTGTCATTACTATTGGCTTCGAGTTCCTGCAGTAATTCTTCGATCCATTTCTTCTTTTTTCTTTTGCAGCATTTGTCTGACTCTTTCTTCTTCTCTTTATAGTGTAGGAGATCTTCTTGTTTCCCTGTGGCCACCCACCTGTGTCTTGCTTTGTCCTTGTCTTTACTAGCTTGCTCGCATTCTTCATCGTACCAATCCTTTCTTTTATTGTTTTCCATTAGTCCTATCGTCTCCTCTGCTGTTGTTAAGATACTAGTAGGTAGATAGTGTTCCTTCTGGAGCGGAAGTGACGTCACACGTCGATCGTCAAGCGTACGTATCCTCATGGGCCAAGGCCACGCCCCCCTCGTGACGTAGGAACGTGCCTAGGGTCTCGAGGCCACGCCCCTCGACCAATGGTGACGTAGGAACGTACCTCGTGTCTCTAGACCACGCCCGTCGGCCAATGGTGGCGTAGGAACGTCCCCCCATGTCTTGCTGACCAATGGTGGACGTTCTCGTGACGTCGGAACGTGTCGTCGACCAATGGCAGCATAGCAGCGTCAGTGGTGGGAATAGCAACACCCCCAGCGACCAATGACAGCTCAGAATTTGAATAAACATCATAGAAATGGCGGTCTAGCGATGAGGAACCAATGGTGACATAGTAACGCCCTCCTCGTGACGTCGGAACGTGTCGTTGACCAATGACAGCATAGCAGCGTCAGTGGTGGGAATATCAGGCCAATGGTGGCATAGTAACGCCCTCCTCGTGACGTCGGAACGTGTCGTCGACCAATGACAGCATAGCAGCGTCAGTGGTGGGAATATCAGGCCAATGGTGGCATAGTAACACCCTCCTCGTGACGTCGGAACGTGTCGTCGACCAATGACAGCATAGCAGCGTCAGTGGTGGGAATAGCAGACCAATGGTGGCATAGGAACATCCCCCAATGGCCTGCTGGCCAATGGAGGACGTCCTCGTGACGTCGGAACGTGTCGTTGACCAATGGCAACATAGCAGCGTCAGTGGTGGGAATAGCAACACCCCCAGCGACCAATGACAGCTTAGAATTTGAATAAACAACATAGAAATGGCGGTATAGCGATGAGGGACCAATGGTGTCATAGTAACACCCTCCTCGTGACGTTAGAACGTTTTTCTCGACCAATGATGCCACAGAAACGTGTCCTCAACCAATGGCGGACATCCTCGTGACGTTGGAGGCCAATGGTGTGCATCAACGGCCAATGAGAAAGACGTGCATCGACTAATGGTGGAGTCGTACCACAATATTAACGAAAAGACGCCCCCAGTCCCCCCCATTCCCCCCGAAAAGACGTTCCCAGTCCCCCCATTCCTCCCGAAAAGACGCCCCCCCCAATAATAACGAAGCTACACGTCCAACGTAACCAATGAGAACGATGTACAATCGCTGGTCGGTGACTGCGTTCTATGAATTGACAAAGAGAAGAAGACGAATGACAGACAAAGAGAGCAATTTTTCCTCGTATTTTTTTGTAATTAAAACCTACAACCATTAGCGTAAAACTTCTAAATTTTTTCAATTTATATTTTACGAGTTACCTCGTATATATTTTATCGATTACCATAATAACAAAAATTCGTTTATTTTTCAATTTATACTTTACATGATCAGTTGAATGCTACTGAGAATAATGACATCACCCGGATACGCCGGCTATTAAAAATGTCTCACGCGATCACGATATATAGCCGGAAACACGTGCACATTCCAATTCGATTATTTAATGTAAGATAAAATATATTCGCATGGAGGCAGGAAGCAGGTCATAATCCGTTGTATTTAATAATTAAGCCCGGCATGTGATGCATAAATGAATAGTCTTACGAAATATTGCGCAACATAGTTTTAGCGTGGGAGAGGCAGTTAGATAAATAGCAGACGCTATCAATTACTCAGTTATATTTCATGTTCCGCGCTAATACGTCAAATGTTATATAATATGCCACATCCTACATTGAATACTATAAGTCAGGTTGGCCGAGTGGTCAAAGGCGTTGGATCTAAGCTCCGATACCCGAAAGGGTGCGTGGGTTCGAATCCCACACCTGACACATTTTTTTAATAAACTCTTTATTCGTCTTCTTATGCCACGTCCTACGTTGAAATATGTCCTGCGTAGAATGTTACGATATCCCCACTTATACGTTGGAGTGGAGAGGTAAGAAGATATAATTAAAAGTTTTCATGTTCATAGCTTTATTTCGCGAAACGTAGGCATTGCAACATGAACAGTGTGGAAGTAAAAGCTAAAAGTGAAGTGATGCTGCTTAATACTTTGTATAATTTTGAGAATTTAAAAGTATTAGTTGGATTAAGTTCAGCTCAATCATTTGAACCAGGTGTTAAATTAAGCAGCGAGAATAATGAGATATTGTTCGGTATATGTGATTGGATCCGATTCATCGATGAACTTAATCGTAAATATAATCAGTTTTTCCTCATGCCTCTACAATGCTATTGTGAAGATGAACCTCCAGAATGTTGTGAATTTTTAGCAATTGAAACTCAAGCTACAGATCAACTTAAATGGCTCAATGTTAAGAAACTTGGTGTTACTTTGCAGATATTTGAAAAAGATGTTAAGAATCTTATTGAAGGAAACGAGAAGTTAATTTTACCACGCATTCGTTTCCTCGATGGACTGAGATTTTTAGATTACTATTGTAATGCGTTGAAAATTGCTACTTCATTCAAAAACGATTTACAACCAATAGACATTTTATATTCATTTTGTGAGGCTTCTTGTGATACTAGTATTTTAAGTTTAGCATTAAGGGAATATTTGTATTATTATAATGAAGATACAATTAGTGATTTAAATAACAGTATTTTTGAATAAAGGATTAAAACATTTATTTCTTTTTATTATACCATGGTAGTGGGGGTGATTAAGGATATTATTTATATTGACCTATGGAGTGAAAGACATTTATTTCATCAATGTCCACCGTACGGTGTAGATTAGAAGAGTTTTGGGAAAAAATACAAAAGTTGAAGGCGGATATACAGTGGTACGAAGATAGAACCGCAATCGAAAAACAATTTGCAGCGTTCCATTTGTCAGATAGAAAACTAACAAAAACACAATACCCGTTAAAAAGAATTCAACCCACAAGATGTCTCAACTAGCACCATTCATCATTCTCACAGCTATTGCTAACAATGTACTCTATACAAACGTACCAAACAATGTTAAGAACATGGCGATATGTTTTAATGATGTAAAAACTGATTGCAATCGAACTGAATGGACTCTAATGGATCATGAAGTAGTGAATAATGGGTGGCTTCCAGTATTTTTCAAAGCAATACCAAAGTCAGGAGGAACATTCTACAAGATCATGCTAATATCCCCAAATAACACCGAAAGTGATTCAAAATGGTACAAGACTAATAATAATGATGATGATGATGTCAGCAGTCAATTATCAATTATACTCTTAAGCATTATATTCATAATAAATGTTTTTATAGCGAGTAATATCATTATAAAATTTTTTGTAAATCGCAAATGCGAATCATCTTGCATTAAAATAAATATGTAAAACTGTTAAAATAAAACTAAAATAAAACTCTTAATCTTTTATTAAAAAAAAAATCCAATTTATATAGGTAATATTTTGTTACACAGCCATTGACGGAGGTGATCCACATTTATCGAGGAGCAGGAAAATAGTCCAGTAGCGTGGCAGTTGTATTCATGTGGAGCAAAGCCTCCAGTGGAGTATGGAGAATCATCAAACTTGCAAACATCAATAATTATGGGACAGACGTCAAGCATATAACATTTGTATCTTAAAAATTCTGCTTGTTGTTCTCCGCGAACGTAGATGTAGTCAGCTGCATACAACAACTTAGATTCCAGTATTTTATTTATTTTTGAATATTTAACATCTCCATTAGAATACCGAAGACCATGCACGTTTTTCTCCAAGTACACAGCAGTCTTCTTATCTTGATTACTTAATGTAGCAAACGGTTGTGGAGGTTTAAATATATAATGGCAATGTTTAAAGCCAATTTCAATGCTAAGTTCTTTGGGAACAAACCACCCATCTACGGTGAATCCTTGAATGTCAACTAATGCGATCCTCATGATGGCTGATAGTATACTGAATTGGATATGATTGAATAAGTCAAGTTAAATGATATTTTTGATAACTTCAGTTAGAGGAAAGTATTCGAGTAGACTGTCGTGGACAATTAAACAGTACGCTCGAGTGCCTGCAGGAAAACCTTCATCTGCTTCGATTTCCAACTTAATATCAACGGTTCCCGATCTAAATGACGTATCATCCTGTTTGGAGCAGTCGAAAGTAAACAAAGCATATTTTTTAAAAGCATTATAATCCAAGATTGGATGTTTTGTTGACGAATGAGTATAACTGGGAAAGAATTGGGTATAGTTGTAGTGAGCTATAGCATAATCATTTTTCGCAAAATCCAATTGCATTCTCTCGTTAGGCCAATATTCACCATTAATAACCACTCGTACGCTGGACACCTTAATGTTATCGAATAACGTTGGATTGGCGTGAATGTCATCTCGTTTAGAAGTTTGAAAAGCTACAATGACATAGCGTGGACGTTCAACAGCTGAAGTTGTCTTTACACTCCATATCTCACGTCGGGATCCAGCCGTAAGTGAAGGTAGTTCATTAAGTTCCCATTTACGGAAAGGTATAGTTATCGGTGTATTATTCTTAATCGGAGTCATTAAGTCAATTTTCACATCGTCATTCGGAAAGACATGTTTGACCTTCAGTTCCATGCTGGTAACAGTTAAAGACACTGTTGTTGTTGTTGTGGCATTAGGTTCTTCTACTAAAATACTGTCTCTATCATTACGTGCTCGAACAAATCGAAACACTTGACGACCATAGGTTAATTTATTGTAATCGTTGAAAATGTTGAAAATATGTTTTATCGGAATCAGTAAACTAAAGCTGTCTCCCGATAAATGTGGATTATTCGGATAGTTCCATCCTGCAGTACTGAGAAACTTGGAATCTTCAGGAGTATAACACAGCAAACTGCGAATAGTGCTGACTACACCTGGATCTCTAACTATTTCCATGTCATGTGAACTTTGGATATATGTACATGTATCAAACAAGAAGGCTCCAGCATTCGGTGCAAGAGAAACAGTTCCATTACCCACTTTTTTTATACTTCCTTTAATTTCCAAAAGTGTTTCGTGTATGGCAAAAAATGCATCTGATTGATTTATGATAAACTCGACAACGTCGCTATTGTTAAATGACTTGATGTAAGGTGTATATGTACGAAATTCTTCTTTTCTAATAGTATCGTCGAACAGAGGTTTCTGGTAAAGATCTAAAATAGGTGGTTGAGGCTCCTGAACCTGTCGTCGAATGTATTGACGTTTTGACATCTTTTAGCTGTAATCCAATGGCAATAAGAAAGGCTTTATTGGCAGCAGACACGTCACGTCGCTTGCAAGATTTGCGTGAGACTAATGGATATTGATGTGTAGAGCTTTGTTTTATAATTAAACCCATCTATATCGTTTCCTTAAAATCCAAATGCAGCGTACTTTTCTCTCCTCTAAAGTTGACCGGTCTTAATTCTTGATCAACTACACTAACGGTAATTTTGGTAATGTCACGTATGCTGTTGCTTACTGGTATGTATATTGGATTATGAGGACGTTCGTCAATAGAAAAACCTGGATCAACACTTATCGGAAAATGTAGAATGGTGTGCGCAGGTCTATCCTCGTAGAAGGCTCCTTCGGTAATGTTGCATTCAAACAGTAGACTCGATACTTTTATAATGTTTACAGGTTGATCTGAAGAATGCATTTTTCCTGGCTCCAACACTCTATTTGAAGAGAAGCCCAATAATTTTCCAAGACTATCGTCTTTCTCGAAAGTAATAGTATGATCTTGACAGAAAATTTCACATTTAAGCGTATTGTTGTTCGGTCTTAAAGTAAACTCTCGAACCGAATTGTATTTATGCATTAATTCATTTCGAATGTACGCTTCTATATCAGTAATTTCATAACATCCCGATGGAATTTCAATATTACGCAACTTTGTACGATCATTTTGCTCATAGAAATAAAACTTTTCACCATCGATGTTTGGAATTGAATTAAATGTATGAAATCCCAGCACTGCTACATAATATTGTCGAAACGGATCAAGCACAAGAGGCACTTGAGGAGTAAACGAAAACTCGTTTGTAGTACTTGTCAAGGTCAACAATCGAGACATGACTGATATGAGGTAAAAGGTGTAGTAATTTAAATACCAAAATATTTTAAAAACTTCTTTATTTTTTTAATCATACTGTTACATGTTTGTGTTTTATTTATATTTTTCTCATAATACGGTACTCCACAAAATACACATTCACTTTCCATAAATCCACAAACATCACACCATACATGTTTATCATAGTCTTTCTTGCAAGGTAAGTAATCTTCTAGTACACCACGAATATCTTGGGGCATTTCATACCAAACACCACTCGTTATATTTTCCATAAAAATGCGAATAGCACGTCTCAAAAATTCGTTAGATGGTTCCATTGTAGAGAAACTTTAAACACAAATGTCCGCAGTTTATTTGGTTATAACTTTGATATTGATCGTTATTGTAGAAAATTCTTCCACCGTTCAAGTAGGAGACTAGTTCTCGCGGTGGCTTCAAGCAACCATATGAGTCAAAGTACTCTATGTCGTTGTTTATCTTTCTGTAAGCTACCCAATGTGTACCGAGGTTTGTGGAAATGTCGAGATTAATAATAGCACATTCATGTTTACGAGGGCTACGTGGTAAATTATCTCGCATGAACACGCCGCGGAAATTTGAAATTTTAAGTAGTTTAACAAATCTATTTAAATCCACATTGGTTAAAGGCCTATTAGGTAGCTTCAGCGGAAGTTTTTTGCCTTTTTTAAATATAATCCAAAGCCACCTTTAGCGTTTTTTCGCAGGTATAATCCTTTGCCTAGATGTTCCATTGCATTGTTGTGACGTTTATCTTCTTCTAGTTTCTTTTGAGCATTCTTTGAATCGATAACAGTTTTCGCTATCGCGCTTGCGCCCCCAGCGAGGCTTCCGAGAGCGGACAGGCCTGCGAAGATGGGGATTAAAGGTAAAATCCCACCAGATTTTGCTTCAAATGGAATGATTCTTGGAACACGTACATTTTTCTTCCCACCTACATTCTTAACGGCTGTTCTTGCTGCTGCAAGTGCAAGTAGAGCGGATTTACGCAGATTTGGTGACGGAGGAGCACGTTTTAATGTTTTGATAATTGGCTGTAACACATGTCGCTTAAATGAACCAACACCTTTACCACGTTTCATACCCATACCCAGTTTTCGTTTAGCTTTCATTGCTGTAGTAGTTAACCAGGCAGCGGTTTTTTCACCCAAAGATGCGTCTTTTGCTTTAACTCGTTCCCACGCTTTATTTTCCAACACCCAATCTGCTTTATGTCGATCTTTCAATGAATTACTTTGGGAATATGCGAGATCGTGATCTCTCGCAGCTCGATCTAACGGATTTATCCCCGGATCTCCACGAGCTAGACGTTTCTGTAATTTAGTTCCAGGTCCTAGATATTGGTAACCAGGAGCATGCAATTCAAACGGTAGACTATTGATCAGAGAATTCAACACTCCTTCACCTTGAACGACCAACATTGAAATGAATCGCTTTTTGCAAAATGTCTTTATATAACCATGTGTACAAAATACATCTCAATCACAAGATGAAGGTCATTCAACAAGACAAGACACTAGCAGTGGAAAACTTGGATTTTGTCGACAACGTGACAAGAACCAGCAAACATGGTGCATTGCTACCACATTCATTTCGTGCTATCATATGTGGTCCAAGCGGATGTGGAAAAACTAATGTTATGTTGGCATTACTTTTTGACCTGAATGGCGCTAAATTCAAAAATGTTTACGTTTATTCAAAGTCGTTGTTTCAGCCCAAGTATCAATTTTTGAAGGAAGTGTTGGAGTCTGTGAAAGAAGTAGGTTATTTTCCATTTAAAGATAATGATGATGTTATAAGCCCAAGTAAAGCTAAACCAAACTCAATATTCATATTTGATGACGTATCAACGGATCCACAACAAACAATACGTGAATATTACTGTATGGGTAGACATAAAGACATTGATTGTGCATACCTATGTCAATCATACAGTCGAGCAGGCAAACAACTTTTACGTGATAATGCGAATCTTATTGTATTGTTTAAGCAAGATGAGCTCAATTTGAAACACGTCTTTGATGACCACGTATCACCTGATATGACATTTGAGCAATTTAAACAATTTTGTTCCGAATGTTGGAAGGACAAATACGGTACATTCGTCATTGTTAAGGATTTCGATATTTCTAACGGACGATATCGTAAAGGTTTCGACAAGTTTATAAAACTGTAGGTATGATCGAAAAACACGCATTGTATAACAATATGTCAGACAAAGAGGTAGCTGCGCGCACGCGTAAAGTTGCCGAACTAGCTCGTGTCATTCGCAAAAAGTATTTGGCATTAAAGTTAGGTAAAACAGAACAAGATGAGTCGCTAAATAAACTCTTTAAGCCCATAGCTAAACCTCTAACAGATATTGCGCAATCGTCAAAAACGTTGCATCATGCTATTAATAACAAGCTTAGACACGTTAAAAAAGAAGAGGTGAAAACGGAGGAAGAGATAAAAAAAGAAGCCAGAGATGATGATGTATTTTCCGATGCAGTATCAATCGATCAAGTTAACGAACATGACATATTTGATCCTAATAATGTTTCGAAAGAGGCTATTGATGAATATATCGAGCAATATCCTCCAATGAGCCATAAGTATATAAAAGAATTTTGGATGAAAGATAATAAAATTGATAAAAACTACGGACCTATTTACAATGATGAAATTGGCTGGATGTTGGGTAAACGACGAATAAACTTTAACAAAAACAAAGGTAGTATACAAGTTATCAGTGATGGTAGTGGGGAAGGAGGATGGGTGCCGGGAACGCCAGGTCTATACCAACTAATTTTCTATGATAACCCTGAAGATTATAATGATACAGATTTAAAGCACTATAAAAGTTTATTAAATAGTACAGAAGTTCATCTGGATTCCAAAGGTCGTCTTAAAGGTGCAACTGGGAAAAAATATCATCATATTATCAAACCGCTATTTAAACCTACCGATGAAACAACAAAGAAATCGCCACCGAAAACTCGATCTACTGCATTAAAGAGACAACCTTTCGAAGGTCTTGTTCGTTTAGCAAAAACGACTCGTTCATCATCGATGACAACGTCTCCTCGAACATCGTTATCTTCACCATCTAGCTCCAAAGGGTCAGGGCTCGTCGATAATTCTCATTTGATCTACAACGATAATCCTATTGAATATGTATATTGGGATGATCCAAACGAACTATGCGACAGACTCAAATTGCTGGTTGCTTCCCAAGAAGCAGGAAACACATCCCACAATAACGAAATTGTTGCCATTATCAACGAATTACGTGAAGCAGATATTATATATTAATGTTTGGATTATTGGAACATCATTTCCAACATGAGTGTTGACAAGTTTGGTCGTCATCATTACCGTTCTAATGAACAAGTTGTTAAAAAGCTACGTGAAGGCTTAAAGCAATCCATTTTGGATTTACAAAACCAGATACATGAAGTACATAAAGACATTACACGAGATCCTCCTGTAGCAGGTAATCATCTTTCCAATAAGAAATATGTAGATGACAGCATTGTTCGTGCGAAAACTTTTCTAAGAAAAGAGATTAATTTGATACAAAAAAATAGAATTCAAAAAGATACTCAACTCGAACAAAAAATCTCAAACTCCATTAGTAAAATAGAAGTTAATTTAAGTAAAAAAGTTAACGAGTTGTCTGATGAGAATAAAATGACTGCTTCGAAAATATCTGATTTATCAAAACAAATGCATGAATTTAAAAATGATCTTGATATATTTAAACAAGAAATGACGAAGAATATTACAGATGCCGCCAACCAAAATGCACAAATTATGATGAAAACGTTGGAAATAGAAAAAAAGATTAAAACGGCGGATCTTAAATCACATGATTTAGATGAGCGTCTTAATGTAATGGAAGATTACCTCTTACATTATAAAGCTAACGGAACAACGAATTAGCGTTAGTTCAAAGAATCGAATCGTTGGAAGCTAGACATGGCATTTACCGAGGAGAAGATACAACTAGTTAACGAGCTACACAAGCCTGCACGAAAAAATTATCCTCGTCGACGAACAATCATTAAAGGACTAGACGATTTGTGGCAAATGGACCTTGCTGAGATGAGGCCTTATGCCAGTCAAAATAAATCTTACAAGCTCATTCTTGTTGTAATTGATTGTTTTTCAAAGTTTGTGTGGACTCGACCATTAAAGACGAAAACAGGTGAGGAAATTACTCGAACATTTTCGGATATTCTCGCTCATACTCGACGATGTCCGAAAAATTTACAAACAGACCAAGGCACAGAATTTTTTAATTCCAAGTTTCAAAATCTCATGAAACAGCATAGTATTAATCACTATAATACCTTTAGTGTTAAAAAAGCAGCCATATGTGAACGTGTTATTCGAACATTGAAGGAAAAACTTTACAAGTATTTCAGTCTTAATGGAACTTACAAATGGATTGATATCTTGCCTCAAATTACAAAAGAGTACAACAACACGAAACACAGCAAAATTCGACTTAGACCTATTGATGTTAATAAATCTAACGAAAATGAAATTTTACGAAAATATTATACTCACTTGAAAATTGCCGGTCCAAGAAAATTGAAAGTTGGTGACGTGGTTCGCATTAGTAAAAATAAACACATTTTCGATAAGGGATATAAACCGAATTGGACAACAGAACTGTTTAAAATTACTGAAATTAAAATAACGAATCCCACAACATACTTGATTGAAGATATGACTGGAGCGCCTATCAAAGGAGCATTCTACGAAGAAGAATTACAGAAAACAAAAAATAAAGACATATATTTAGTAGAGAAAGTACTGCGCAGACGTGGAAATAAGATGTATGTTCAATGGTTGGGATTCGATAGTAGCCATAATAGTTGGATTAACGTTAAAGATATCATTTAGGATCTACTTTTACATACACCGCGTAGATATACACTAAATGAGTGGGGGGTGACAAAAAGTATAAATTTCATAAATGCTGCAAGCTCATGCCCAGTTGTTCCTGCCAGTTCATCAATATGAGTTCTCAAGATAGTGGTTATAGTTCATCAGACGATATGGTGGTAGCTGCTGATTCACCATCAGATGATATCGATTATGATGCTGAATTAGATAGAGTTTTGGCGAAATTCGAAGAAGCAACCAAAAATGAACCATATTATTTACTAGAAGCATCCTTTCCGCTTGTCAACTGTATAATCAAAGTTGGCCTTTCTCCAGCTCGTCATTTCTCATCAGCCATTATTTTGTGTCAGCACAACAAGAATGCAAGAATTAGTTTAAACACGTTCGAGTGGGATGATATAATCGGAATTTTTAAGCAGAAGATTTGCGATTTCTTTAACAGCACCTCTCAAGATGATTACAATCCTATCGAGTTTCAGTGTGGAGGCTATTGTAAAATTAAACAAATAGTGTATGATTCAACCAAGTTCCTTGTTATTCAAAAGCATGGTCTGGAATACTATCTAGATGAAAGTGATGTCAACCAAATCCTAGAAGTAAACAGCAGTCTGGTGTGTCATCGTGTATCGTTATTGGATAATTTACACTTTTATGCTTATTATAGAAATGTTATCGATTTGATACAATCAAACTTTTGCAGCAGAAGCAGTTTATATGGACCACTTGAAGCTCTAACTGCGTTTTGCGAAATTTCCTCAGACTCTTTGTTAAGTAATGCTTTAAGAGAATATTTATATTATTATAAAATTAAAGTTGTAAATGATTTTATGTAATAATCAAAATAAATGCTATTTATGCAAACATGTCTTTTTTTATTTTCACGTTGAATGTCTCACAACGCTGGAAAAGATAAGCTGAGACTTAAAATTACAGGAAAACAATGTATATTTTTTAGAGTTTTTATTTTCTACTTATAATAATTACAAATGTTGATTTTCACCAAATTACAATTATCATTCTACATATTCATTTAACAAATAGCCAGTCCATTTTCGTGTGGAGATTGATAAAGCTATAAAAAAAATTGGTTATGTTTTCATTTATTAATTTTTGTTTTTACTCAATCATTGTGGTTTCATAATGACCCCAAGGTAAAGTGTCATGAGAATTTTGTTGCAAGTAACGTTTATCGTCATACGGACTTAATGCAATTTTTTCTTGTGTTATTGTAAAAAGATCATGGGCGTAGGAACGAAACGTTGATTGGGAAACACTTTTAGTTGTAAATTCGTTTAAACACTTAACATAATCATCGAAAGTAATGTCATTTTTTACCGTTGAATATTTTACACCCTTAGATTTTTTTGTGACGCCTAAATTATTTGCAAGTCTTTCAATATTTGCATCATCCATATTATTCTTGTATTTATCCCACAATGCATTTCGATCCTCATCCGTCGTACTAATCTTAAACGAATACATTTTAGATCTAAGTCCGACAAAATGAGTCATAATGCGACCGTTTGCCTCATCTTTCATCATTCCGAGAACTTTTTTGTTGACTTGAGGTATTCCATAAATATTATTCTCAGAATAGTCTGATGTATCGAATTTGGATAAATTTGCTTTAATAACATCTCTGTAAACGTCATCACATTTTAATTCATAGATAAAACTGTCAGTGTCCCCATACATTAGCTTACAATTTTCAACTCCCATATATGGCAGCATAAAGTTATAATGAAAATCGTACATACACACTTTGGATATATCTAAAATTGACATGCCGATGTACAATGGTTTGTTGAAAATGAGCTCTGTTTTGTTAAGTTCGATTGCCATTAAATTTTCATTAAACACAGTTCTATTATGAAATCTTGGACTAGCAATCAAATTTTTGGCTCCATATCTTCCATCCCATTTTGATACAAGTTTTACAATGCGATGTTTCCTAATGTTTTCCATCGTTTTACCAAATATGGCGTTGTTGGCCAACTTAAAAAGATCTTTCTCAAATGCCGTTGTTGCTGCAGTTCGCAATTTTGTATTAAGATCGATATATGGCTTAAGCCAAGCGCTCTGTTTGAATTTCAACACTTTATGGATTTTTGTTAGTTTGAGTCCTGCATTCAGAGCTTGTTTTAGATTGCGATAGTGCAAGGTGTACTCTTTTTTATGGTACAAGGTGGTCATAAGTTTTGGAAGCTTACTTCTTGGTGGCACACGATGTTCGCAACAAAACGGTAAATCTCGATGTAAGTCATGCAAGTGTTCTGGGTATTCCAAATCTACTTGTAGTATGTATCCTGTATCTCCATCGTCAGGAATAGACAAGACATCAATATTGGTATCGACCCACTCGAAACCCCCATATGGTAAGAATTGAGACATTGCCCAACCATACAAATTGTTGACATCTAAATATAGCACATATTTACTAGGCTTTGATGGATCATAATTATGCATGTATTTGTTATTTGCCTCAGAATACCGATTACTTACTTGACTTATACCACCTCGGATAGCTTTCTCAATAAACATGATTTTATCGATATCATTCAGCAGTTCAAGTTTACATCCAGTATATTTAAGCATTGCATCCCAAGAAAATCCCGGCATGGTATAGTACCATGCAGGATCAAGACTGTATGTACTTCGACATTTTTGTCGAAAATTTTCAAAAATGCAAGTCAATAACATAATATCAGTTTTCATGTACAACATACTATATTCCAAAATATTTTTAATACCGAATGACTGCCAAACATTCTGAGCATGATGATACATATTTTTGGAGATGTGTTCACCCGATAATGAGCTGTAAAATTTATCAATTGATGGTAGTTGCGTTTCATTCAATTTATTGAAAGACTCAATATATTCGTATGGGAATATGCCTTTTCGTTTCAATAATTCCATTTGTTCGGGAGTGGTATTTGGAAATTCGCTAGCTAAATATCTTAAATCCTCAGGTTGCAATGTGGCAGCCAACTTGTCCAATGATGAATTTAAAAATCTCAGTGAATCAACGAACCTCAACTTAATACTGACCTCAGAATCGTATATTGTAAATGAAATATACTTTTCCTTATTTATTGGTAGTAAGCTGATACTACCATTTTTCGCAAGATCTCTAATCATCATATGCGAATCGTAACCGCTAAGATTATGAAAAAAAATTGGGACAACGAAAAGTTTTTTGAAATTTAAGTTACACACTTGGTGTGCGAATCCTCGAAAATCTCCGGTAAAATGATCATGATCACGAACAATTACATCCTTATCTGAAAACGTTTTTTCGCAAATGTGACAATTAGATGCATTAAAACTGGGTGCGACATTCATAGGTACAATATCTTTAATTTTTCCTTGCACAAATGCCGCCAACAACGTCATTTCCTTGGCAAACCACTCCATGCAATCTTCACCTGCGTAACTTCGGTAAAACGACAGAGATTCATCGTAAGAGCATTTTACGTAATAACCTGCACTAAAGGCTTTATGCTGCTGATACTTAATTGTTTTGCATTTTAATGGACTGTTTTTAACTTTGTTCAACATTGACTCAAAATCGGCATAGACTACAAAAGGAGTTGTTTGTTTATAAATATGATTTTTAAATTCAACATTCTGATATGATGGAAAAGAAACTTTACATTCATTAATTTTCTCACAGTATTTTGCATGATCATTTAATCTGTCAAAACTACTAAAATAATTCAAACACCTATCACATAAAAATTTTTTATTACGGTTCTTACTTAACTGCCTGGACATAAGTCGAGACATATCTTTAATCATGCAATAATGATACTTAATTTCTACAGATTCATCGTGAGCCATAGGTGCTTCGTAGTCATTCAATTTTGGAAAATATTTATCTTGTACAATCAATAAATTTACATGTTTAGTTAATTTGGTTTTGCATAGCCTTACCGGCGTTGTTACGTAAAATGTTCTCTCTTTAGCAACATTCATTTCTAACCCGTACACGTTTACAGAAATATTATTTAACTTTTCAAATTTTGAAATACCCTTTATAGTCATAGGTGTCTCTAGCCCATCGATATTTAAGACAGTCGCATAATGTGGATATGAAGATGTACGATCTGAACTGCATTTAGCTGGATAAATCGCTGAAACTATGCTCCAAAAAAAGCATGCTTCATCATCGTTTTTGATATTAATACATGCGTGCTTCTTTTGGATTTGTTCTGGTAGTCTAATGAACGACGAAGCTCCATTTCCCACTTCATATTTATTTATATTGACTTCTAAAGAAACTATTTTTTTCAAAGCCCACCCTGATCCCGTTTCTTCAAATTCCGATAGCTTAGACATTAATTTATCAACTATGTTTGTGTGAAACCATAAAACCAAGTCCGTTCCTGCGTCTATGGCTTCGTTTTTGGTATTAAAATATTTAAATTGGTTAATATCACCTCCTTGATTTGATTTTCTAATAAATTCTCCACATAATGTCATATTACATTTTATCATATTTAATTTTTTTAAAATGTTTTTAATTCGAATTCTAAATAACTTAAAACAATCTCCGAAAAATTGCATTAAATCTTTGTGTCCTAGATTAATAATTATACCTGTTCTGATTCTACTCTTGAATGCGGAATTTACATCTTCCCATTTAACCCGACGATGTTTAGTAATTCCACCACCCACGCGAAGACCGAAATTTTGAATTTCCGATTTAATTGTCTTTAAATGCCCCGCGTTTGTCTGTAGTTGCCGTAATTTAGCTAATTCCAAGTCCCCACACCGAATCGCTTTAGTAAACAAAGTCAAATGCCTTTTAATGTGATTTAACCAAATATTCGCTTCTCGCGGTGTATAATTTCGAAACAAAACATCACGCGCTTTAATTAAATGTTGTACAATGTCATTACTAAGATCACCAATGTTACTCATGATTAAGTAAAAAGCAATAAATCAATAAATGAAAAACTCACCAATATTTTTTTTATCCTCTAATTTTCTATTATTTCAAACGAGGCGGCTGGCTGCACCTTTCCAGTGGCAACGTTTCCTCGGAACACCAAGCTGTACTTTCCCTCGCTGAAATGTTCCAAATGCGGCCTGTAGAGTTCAACCACCCTTTGCGGCAAGAACGTCACCTCCTTTTCTAATTCAATAAGGATGGATTTCCCAAATTTCGTATCGACTTCTCTTGCCGCAATTATCTTCTGGGGTACTCCTACGGGTAGGCTGTTTAGCTTTCTAATTGGCTTGATTGTCTTCTCTGTAAGCAGAGAGGATGCATTAATCTTTTTTAGGTCCATCTGCAACAATATATATTTTCTTAATTTAACAGTAACATATCTTTGACTAGCAATTTCTTAATTTAACAGTGAAATATCTTTGAGTAGCAATATTATTTTACAAAAATTCTATCTATTATAATATGTATATTTTTTAATTTAACAATGAAATAGTTTTAACTAACAAAACTTTCATAGAAACAAAAAATTACAAATACCGCACTATTTACAAACATTTTTTTTTTTTTTTTAGAACGGAGAATATAACCAAGTAATTTGAATAAAATGTTTAAATCAGAAAAATTATTAAGAATTGGAAATTAGTAAAGATAATGATGAATTCTAAATGATATAAAAAAGGTTAAGTATTATAAAACTTACTTTTGTATATATAATTGCCGACACTTCACAAACACAGAACTTCTCCGAATGGTACTTTGTATAATTGCTGACGCTGCACAAAACACACAACTTGTCTGAAGGATGATCAGAATTGAACTGACGATATGTAGTGCATCTGCTCTTTATCCAACAGCCTCTCCCACGCTAAAACTATGTTGCGCAATATTTCGTAAGACTATTCATTTATGCATCACATGCCGGGCTTAATTATTAAATACAACGGATTATGCACCTGCTTCCTGCCTCCATGCGAATATATTTTATCTTACATTAAATAATCGAATTGGAATGTGCACGTGTTTCCGGCTATATATCGTGATCGCGTGAGACATTTTTAATAGCCGGCGTATCCGGGTGATGTCATTATTCTCAGTAGCATTCAACTGATCATGTAAAGTATAAATTGAAAAATAAACGAATTTTTGTTATTATGGTAATCGATAAAATATATACGAGGTAACTCGTAAAATATAAATTGAAAAAATTTAGAAGTTTTACGCTAATGGTTGTAGGTTTTAATTACAAAAAAATACGAGGAAAAATTGCTCTCTTTGTCTGTCATTCGTCTTCTTCTCTTTGTCAATTCATAGAACGCAGTCACCGACCAGCGATTGTACATCGTTCTCATTGGTTACGTTGGACGTGTAGCTTCGTTATTATTGGGGGGGGCGTCTTTTCGGGAGGAATGGGGGGACTGGGAACGTCTTTTCGGGGGGAATGGGGGGGACTGGGGGCGTCTTTTCGTTAATATTGTGGTACGACTCCACCATTAGTCGATGCACGTCTTTCTCATTGGCCGTTGATGCACACCATTGGCCTCCAACGTCACGAGGATGTCCGCCATTGGTTGAGGACACGTTTCAGTGGCATCATTGGTCGAGAAAAACGTTCTAACGTCACGAGGAGGGTGTTACTATGACACCATTGGTCCCTCATCGCTATACCGCCATTTCTATGTTGTTTATTCAAATTCTAAGCTGTCATTGGTCGCTGGGGGTGTTGCTATTCCCACCACTGACGCTGCTATGTTGCCATTGGTCAACGACACGTTCCGACGTCACGAGGACGTCCTCCATTGGCCAGCAGGCCATTGGGGGATGTTCCTATGCCACCATTGGTCTGCTATTCCCACCACTGACGCTGCTATGCTGTCATTGGTCGACGACACGTTCCGACGTCACGAGGAGGGTGTTACTATGCCACCATTGGCCTGATATTCCCACCACTGACGCTGCTATGCTGTCATTGGTCGACGACACGTTCCGACGTCACGAGGAGGGCGTTACTATGCCACCATTGGCCTGATATTCCCACCACTGACGCTGCTATGCTGTCATTGGTCAACGACACGTTCCGACGTCACGAGGAGGGCGTTACTATGTCACCATTGGTTCCTCATCGCTAGACCGCCATTTCTATGATGTTTATTCAAATTCTGAGCTGTCATTGGTCGCTGGGGGTGTTGCTATTCCCACCACTGACGCTGCTATGCTGCCATTGGTCGACGACACGTTCCGACGTCACGAGAACGTCCACCATTGGTCAGCAAGACATGGGGGGACGTTCCTACGCCACCATTGGCCGACGGGCGTGGTCTAGAGACACGAGGTACGTTCCTACGTCACCATTGGTCGAGGGGCGTGGCCTCGAGACCCTAGGCACGTTCCTACGTCACGAGGGGGGCGTGGCCTTGGCCCATGAGGATACGTACGCTTGACGATCGACGTGTGACGTCACTTCCGCTCCAGAAGGAACACTATCTACCTACTGATACTATCTTTTATGTCTTCCCATGTTTTATCTATGTTCGATGGTTCTAGGACTAGTAGTTTTTCTTCCAATTTAGTGCAGAATTTTCTGTTTGCATTATCTGTATTTAGTTTCGACCGATTCCACCTCTTTCTTTTCTTTCTGTCGTTTTTATCTTTAAGTATCTTCAATTTCATGTCGCCTATCACCAAAATGTGATCCGAATCAGCATTGGCTCCCCTGTAAGACCTTACATTCTGAAAAATTGTTCTCCATTTTTTTGAGATTAGGATGTGGTCTATTTGGTTTCCATCTGTTGTTCCAGGTATAAGCCACGTTACTTTGTGCTCTTTTTTGTGCTTGAATTGAGTGCTAATAATAAAAGTATTGGTTGCTGCTGCTAGATTACATATTCTCCTGCCATTGTTATTCGTATTTTGATGGATTGTTTCTTTTCCTGCGATTTCTCTGTTCGTGTCTTCTTTCCCTATCTTTGCGTTGAAGTCTCCTAATAGGATTAGTATGTCGTTCTTTGGTATTTCTTCGTACAATTCTTCAAGTTTATCATAGAATTCATTCTTTTCTTCTTCAGGAGCATTCTCAGTAGGGGCATATATGTTAACAAGTGTTAAATTTGCTTGTTTATTTTTCATTCTAATATATGATATTCTTCCATCAACCGCTTTAAAGTTAATAATCTTGTCTCTTACGCTGTTACTAACTAGAAAGGCAGTTCCATTGCGCCCCTGTTTGCTTTCTCCTGCGTAGTACATTGTGTAATTTCTTCTAGCAATCATCCCTTCTCCTGCCCACCTTATTTCTTGTAGCGCTAGTATTCCCATCTTGTATTTTATCATTTCTTTTGCCAACTCTTCCATTTTGCCTGGTCTTAGAAGTGTTTTGATATTCCACGTTCCTATTCTTATTTTTCTATTTTTGTTTCTTGCTTTATTTTGTTTTGTTTTGTTTTTGCGTCTTTTCTTACAAAACAGTTTCATGTCCGTATTCATTGCCAACTCCGTTATACTGTCGCTGTCTTTTGTTATATTTTTTGTTAGTTTTTTGAAGCCATTTTCATCAATTTCCCTCTTGGATCTATATTATCAGATATGGGAGATCTGTCGTTTATTGTCCTAGCGTTACCCTTCTTCTCTTCAGGTTTCTTCCAGTAATTTACATCTATGCCTTCTAGTTGCTCCAGTGAGAACGGTTCACCATTTATCCATAATTTATTGTATTTTAATGCGGCTGTGTGTCCTTCCTGGCGTACCATTTTCATGTACTGGAGAAGATGCTTCCTTTCTTGTAGTATTTTCTTCGGGAAGTCCTCATTGATATATATTTTAGTTCCTCTTAGGTTTTTAGCAGCCTTCAGAATTTCCATTCTCGTAGCTTCCTTTTTCATTTCTACTATGATGGGTCTGGGTACATTTTGGGGATCACCTTGTCTGCCTATTCTTCTCATCTCTACCAGTTCTTCATCTAGGTTTATTTGTACGCCGATTTTTTTCGTTATCCCCTTTATCTTATTTATCATCTCTTGTTCGCTTTCTGTTTGGTTTTCTTCAACCCCCTGTATTACTATGTTTTTTCTTCTAGCTTGTCTTTCCAGTATTTCGATTCTAACTTCTTGTTCTGTGATTTTAGTTCTCATTGCTTTGTTATCTGCCTTCAACTGTTCGTTTTCTTTATTTAATTTATCCAGGTCTACTTGCATTTTATCTATTTTGCTTTCAATTCTTACATTTCTTTCGTCGATTTTCTCTAATTTTTCTAGTATTTGCTCCATTGTACCGCGGTAAGGGTGTCCGCCCAATCGACTTGTCGGAGCTTCAACCCTTCTCAGCACTTTGAAGTTATACTCAGATTTGGATTATCGTAATAATGATTCGGCTTTAATGCAGAAATTTTTCAATAGCCGGCAACGTCGCTTTTATTTCAGACAGCACTTCAGCTCTTATCGGAATGTTTTTGTCTATTGTTTATTAATTGTTTAAAGAGGTTATTGTGCTTTTTGCAATGCTTACTCACTGATATCTGTTGAATTTTGACAAAATATTTTTATCGGAAGAACAGCCGTCGGTCTGAATTCACTGTAGTCTATTTGTATTAGTTTATTTTTCACTTTGTTACACTAAATTTATATTTTAATACGGAGCGTATTTTGACAGTATCATTCGGATTCAAGCCTCGATGCCAAGTCCGTCTTTTACTTTAAGTTGTTTTAATATCGATACGTTAGTGCGATGATCAATCCAGAATATTCTCAACATGCGTCGGTATACCCACATTTCAAAATCGTCCAGTTTATTTTTATCCTCTTTCTTTAAGGTCCACGTTTCGGATGCATATGTGGCTATGTGAAAAATGAGCGCCCTTACGTTTTGTGTATATTGTTATGCTAGAACTTTTTCAAATTGCTACCAGTTTTATCATAGCTGTTCTAGCAATAGTCAACCTTTTACGCATCTCCCTGTCACACCCTCCGTCATTTGTTATTAGGGACCCCAGGTATATGAAACTATTAACTACTTTAATGCCCCAATTTCGTTAATGTGTTGAAGATTATTCCGAGCTCTGTCTACTATCATGATCCTTTGTCTTACTCCTATTTAGCTTTAGTCCATATGTTTTGCTTTTTTCCTCCAGACATCTCATTATGTCTTCCATTTCTTCTTGATTTGCCGTGATTGTTAAAATGTCATCAGCATATCTCAAGTAATTGATTTTTTGACCTACTGATATTCCGCCCTTCCATCCGTCTGGTACCTTTCGTATCCCAGACAGCATAAGTACGTCCCATGGACGTCCGAAGGATGTACCTCATTAAATGTCCGGACATCCCACGGACATCCGTTTACATAATTTGGACCAATCCAATCCAATAAGATCTAAATGTTACCAAAAAGTACGTCTCTTGGACGTCCCAGGGATGTTCATGGGGACGTACATAGTACATATACAGAACTTAATACGGACTTATATATATATATATATATATATATATATATATATATATATATATATATATATATATATATAGGACCTATTAAGGATGTATTGGGGACATCCATTGAACGTCTACATTGACTAATACAGGAACAGGACCTTAGGATATGACCTAAATGAGGATGTGTACAGGACCTAAAGAGAACTTACAAAAAACTAATAATATAAAAAGCAAAAATAAATGGGATTTTTATTTATTTTTAAGTACATTACTCATACTTACTTTACAAATGTAGCAACTCACACCACAACCACAACAATGACCTATAAAATTCCTAATAATAAATTACCAAACTATAAACTAGTATCGAAAGCAATAAACTAATTCTAATTACATCCACAACAACAATAATTATAATTAGAGAAATAAAAGATTCCGAAAATGCTAGCTAAAAATAAAAATTCATTAAAAAGCAACATAAATACAAGGAGATAAATAGAAGCGTCGTTAACCACATTCTTCTTTTATCTTCTAATTTTTAAATTTCAGCTCCACTACAGAACAAAATTTTAGAGATACAACTCAGCTATAGGATAAGGATTTTTCTTTAAAAGGGGTCTCTGTCTGTTTTCGTATAAATTAATGGTATTTAAAACTAAATATAACTTTTTAAAGTAAAGTAGGTAGATATTATATTTTGTAAAAAATATGCTTAAGTAAAAAAATGACACAATTAACATCTAGAATACATCCCTAATGGGACGTCCCTCCGACGACCTTATGAGACGTCCCTGGTATGTCCGACTAGAAATATCCCTTGGACATCCCTCGGACGTCCAAAAGAAGTCCCGGGACGTTTGGATCTTAAAATGACATAAAATGGACGTCCCAGGGATGTCTTGTGCTGTCTGGGATAATGTGTTCGCTGTAGATATTAAACAGAGTTGGCGAAATTATGTATCCCTGTCTGACACCTGCCTCTGTTCTGAAATGGTTGGGATGGGTGTTGTTTATTTTTACTGTTATTTTACTGACCATACTGCTAGTATGGACCATAGCTGCTGCCATTTGACTTTATCGAAGGCCTTTGTGTAATCCATAAAGCACATAAGCATATGTCACGTGTTTTTTCGATTAGCTGTCTGACATTAAGGATGTGTTCTTTTGTGCCTTTTCCTTCTTCTGATATCTGAGGCAATAGAAAAGCTTTTAATCTTTCATGTATGACATGAAGTAGAACCTTGCTTGCATGGGATATTAGGGTTACCGTTCTGTAGTTGCTGCAATCTAGCGGAGTTCCTATTTTGAATATAGGGATGAAAGTGGATGTTGTCCAGTCGTTGGGTCACTCTCCGGTTTCCCAAATCGTTTTGCAAATCATATGTATAACACTTACTCCAACATCTCCAGTCTCTTTTAAAACTTATGCGGTGATCTGGTCTGCGCCAGGAGATTTTCTATTTTTTAACTTTTTGATTGCTTTTTCTACCTCTAACTTTAGAATGTTTGGTTCTCTCTCTGCAGTAAACTCATCTTGATTTGCATTCTGGGGATCATCTGCATATAGACTTTGACAATATTTTCTCCATACCTCCGCAATCCCTTTCTCGTCATTTATAATATGCTGGTTTTGATCCATTATTGTTTGTGTGATCGGTTTAAATTCCCTGGATATATATCGGACTTTATATCGTTATATAGCTCATGAGATACATACCGGTTTGCATGTCCCTCTAGTTCTTCGCATTCTTGTTGCGTTTTTGTTGCTGTCGTTTTGATATATGAGAGATTTCATTCTCCTTCGCTCTTCAAAAAGTTGCAGCGTTCTGTCTGTCATCCAGTGGTTTCTTTTGATGATCTTTTTTCGGTTCTGGTTCTTTCTACAGAGATTTCTAAGGCATTTCTGAAACTTTCCACATTTCTTCTGTGTGTCTTGTGTGTTCAAGATACTAGTTTCCTTTAATGCATTTCTAAATGTTTTCGGATTTGAAATCTCCAGCCTGTTTTGATTTTGGTGCGGCATTGTTCTTTTTAGCTTCATCTTGAAGCAAGCCCATAACAATTTATGATCGGATCCACATTCAGCTCTTGGTCTAGTTTTTACGTTTGTAAAACATGTCTTCCATTTGTTTCTAACCAATATGTAGTCGATTTGATCTTGTATTCTCCATTTGGGCTGGTCCACGTAGATAAACGACGGGCATCATGTTTGAACATTGTGTTTACAATGGCCAAACTGTTTTCGGTTGCAAAATCTATTAAACGTTCGCCTAGGCTGTTTCTAATACCTAACCTATAGTTTCCTACATTTTGGTTGTTATCATTTCTTCTTTCTCCTACCTTAGCGTTAAAATCGCCCATGATTATGAGTGGTTCTTTAGATGAAATATTTTTCATTGTGTCTTCAATAACGGAGTATACGTCTTCCACTTCCTTGTCTAACGCGTCTGAGGTTGGCATATAGACCTGAAGAATGTACTTTTTTTTTGGTGATGCTAGTAAGATTAGTTTTATAAGTATCATTTATCGGTTGGTAATCATACACGTATTGTGAAACTTTTTTAGTCACCATAATTGCAACACCATTTCTTCCTGTGTTATTTGCTCTCGATATGTATACAACATGATCTGCCATTCGGAAGTGTCCTTGTCCTTTCCAATGAGTCTCCGAAAGTCCGCATATTTCTATATCCTCTCTTTCGATGTAGTAGTATATGCAGTTTGCGTGGTTGCAATAATCCATGTCACTTGCAAATATGACGATACTGTCATATTTGCAAGTGACATGGAAGATCTACAGTACATAATACAACATGTATACAATGCATGTGAAAGTTACGGACTGCAAATGAATCTCAAGAAAACGAAATCAATGATATTCTCAAAAAAACCACAAAATGTAAATAACCTGATCATCAATAATACAACGATAGAAAGAGTAAAAACATATAAATATTTAGGAACGTGGCTAACCGAAGATGGAGATCAAGTAAAGGAGATCAGATCTAGAATAGAAATGGCAAGAAACACGTTCATAAAATTGAAGAAATTACTTTGCAACCGTAACCTTAATCTTGAGATTCGCACAAGAATGCTACGTTATTACGTCTTCTCTACTTTACTATATGGCATGGAAGCGTGGACAATAAAGCAGTCTGAAATCAAAAAATTAAACTCCTTTGAGATGTGGTGCTACAGGAGAATGCATAAAATATCGTTGATTGAAAAAGTAACTAATATAGAGGTGTTACAAAGAATGAATAAAGAATGTGAAGTCATAAAAACTGTTAAAATTAGAAAGATTCAATATCTGGGACATTTAATGAGGGGTGAGAAGTACGTATTACTGAGGTTGATTATACAAGGGAAGATACAAGAGAAGAGAAACCCTGGACGACGCAAAATGTCCTGGCTAAGAAATTTGAGAGAGTGGTTCGGCTGCAGCTCATTAGAATTATTCAGAAATGCTGCCAACAAAGTTAAAATAGCGATGATGATTTCCAACCTCCGCTAGGAGAAGGAACCCGAAGAAGAAGAATAATCCTCGAACATTCTAGGTTGCTATTCCCATTGCTTTTCTTTACTGAACATCTGATTTTCTTCCAGGCGCCAAATACACATGTGTTGCCTGGTTGCTCACAAACACATGCCCGGTAGCCCATTTGACACTAGTTGGCCCGCAACCAACTGAGCGCCGATCGCTAATCGGATCGCTAAGCATATCTAACTGATTCGATACATTAATGATGGTGTAGTCCCGGGAATATAATCAGGTGGTTTCTCCTTACTTGCCTGATCGCAGTACAGGTACATTCGGCAGGTAACCCTTAGGTTATTTCAGTTATACCCTATCCTGTCGCCTTAATACGAATGGTAACGATGTGTGAAATGTTGTCTACAGTTTTGTATTAACACCGATAACTAATTTCATTTATTATTACAGGTTAGAATATTTAAGATATTAACAAAAGAGGGCCACTTAATGCACGGAAACTTTCAGAGTTCAAAAGGCAAATTAATGGTATTTCCCAAGGGAGATACTACCAGTTACAACTATAGACCAATAATGTACGCAAATACAATTACCAAGGAAACCGGACGGAAATACAGGCTTATATCACGAAAAATATGTGATTTAGCCAAAACTTTTAGTACAATTTCATCTTGTAATGTGTTTTCTTTTTGGGAAACCACTTCGAATGTGTACCGTAACAAATACTTGTATGGAATTAAAATGGACGTTGAAGATGCCTACGGTAACGTTGATACCAAACTCTTGTGTCAAGTAATCAAAGCAAGCAACTTTCTAGAATCAGAAAAAAATTTTTTGGTTAACCACATGGAAAATCAATACGTTACTTATTCAAAAAAAATTTTTCAGTGGACTCACGGTCTCCTCCAAGGGGATCATCTTTCTGCCGCTCTGTGTAGTCTTTACCTTAGCATTTTAGAGCAAAAACATTTAAAATCATTCATGACAAATGGTTTTAGGCTACATCGTGTAGCAGATGATTATTTATTTTGTTCTCCGACTCCTGATACAGTTGAATTATTTGAACGCGCTTTTAAAAAACATTTTCCAGTAAATGAGTCTAAAATACGAAGAGCTTTAGAGGAAGATAGTTGCGAAATTCTATATTTTGGACAAGTTTTAAACTTTGAAACCAAAGAAATGCGCAAATATTTTGATCAAAATAAATGTTTGAGATATAAATTCAAATTTTGGAGCCTAAAAAAATTTAAAGGACATAAGGAAATTATAGAAACAAGTGTAAATTTTAGACTAACTAATCATTATTTTAAACATTTGAAATTACAGATTAACTATGATTTAAATAATATTTTTATAAATTATTTTAAAGGTATGGTTTATGTAGCGTACAAGTTTGATCTGGCTGTACGAGCAGTTTCTAAATTTAAACAAATGTCAAACGATATGCCTTATTTATTATGCATAATCAAAAATGCTATCAAAGTCCATTCAAGAAAAGTTTTTAAATATTTAAAATCCAGAGTTACTTTCCAGTTACTACGTATGATCGCCGTTAAAGCTTTTTTGATCGTTTTAAAAAAGAACAAACGTTTTTATATGTCTATAATTGATGGTTTAACTAAAAAACGTACAATTTATTTGCATCTACCGGATGAATGTAAAAAAATGGCGCATATTTTCAATAAGCTACCCGAAGAATTTCGAGGCATCGAAATGAAAAGAGTACCAAAAATTTAAGAGCAGCTTTAATTTAGTTGAATAATCGTAATTTTTTGTGCCATACCAAACCTGAATACTTTTATCGGGAAGTTCAACGATAACTTCATCATTACATCGTATCATTCCGGTTTTTAAGAGCATCTGTCCTTATTTTCATTTTTCTAGATAGGTTATCTTCTTTTACTCCAGTCGACAGAGACGAAAATGCCACTGAAAATCATACGAACAAGCTGAATTTTTCTAATAAAATGTCAATGCAAAAGATGCAAAAAAATTGGCCACTCCTACCTACCCCGGGTATCCCCCTTAACCCATTTTCTACCAGAATATCAATAAATATATTTTTTCATAAATATAACTGCAGATGACAATGGAATGAAACTAAATAAACGTAAGAATATGTTTTCATTAATTTTTTGTAATAAACATAAGAAAAAAACGCTGTGACCATATGGTCACACAGGGAGGTTACCTATATATACATTATGTATTTACTACTGTGTATGAAAAATTTCAAAACACTCAATGCAAAGTCCAAAATTACATTTTTTACATTGTGTACGATTCACAGAAGAACATCCTTCTCCTGTACACCTACGTCTTTTACCGTTAGCAACTGGAACAACAAGATGGTCAATTTTGTCATATCGTAGATTGTCGGGCACTCTATTCATGGACAGACTATTCTTGCTGACTGAAGGCTTACCAGGACGTCTAGGCGGTACTCCATATTTCCGCATATACATCTGTGCAATTTCTCGGTGGAAAACTATATTTGGTGTTTTTTTTTTCTTTCCTTTGAGGACTTCTTATAAAGCACCCACGCGTTATGTAGGCATACGTCAACAAGCCAAGTAAAAAGAGGCCAATACCACTTTTTACTTCTGATGCCAATTCTGTATCGTGCCACATCTTCATCCATTCTATCCGTGCCACCCATGAATGTATTATATTTTGCAATAATCAAAGGCCTTTGTACTTTAATAATTTTCTTCTGTTTCTTAGAGTATCTCTTGACGTAACTTTGAGGATTGATACCGTAGCAAGTTGATGCAGCCGTAACTACAGCATTATCCATCCACTTGACCAATATAAATCCGTCATTTTTAGATATAACATAATCAACAGAACCTCTAGTTTTAGTAGCCATTACTTTGTTATCCGGCAAAGGGCAACACTTAGGAACTCTATTTTGTCTTATTGTTCCAGTACAGTCATATCCCCTTAGTTTTAATTCTGCAAGCAAATTGAAACTCGTAAATAGATTATCGGTATAAATATGGTAATTTGGCATCTTATTTGGTAGATCGTCAAGCATTTGAAGTAAAGGAGCTGTTGCACTTCCAAATTTTTCTACATAACTGTTATCAGTTGAAATCTGTTTACCTTGATATAACTGAAAATGAATCAAATAACTTCAGAATTCAAACACCAAGCTTTATAGCCAAAGCGTATTGGCTTACCTTTGATAAACTGTTTACAGCTATGTTTCCCAAAATACTTGATCATTGATTCATCATAATTCATGTGCTGGGTTGGTTGAAAGTACTTAAGACATTTCATTTGCACCTTTTCTATAATGGGGCGTAGTTTCCACATTTTATCAGTCCTTCCAATTTTACTGTTATCGGCAAAATGAATACATTTCATGATTTGATCAAATCTATTCCTGCGCATAGAATTTTTCACCATGTGTACTGCCATGTCATCCTGTTGATCCCAATAATATGTTCTGCCCGGTAAGCGATGGTAGCCGGATAAAATTAAAATTCCGAAAAAACATTTTAATTCATCAATGGACAGATTTGGATCTGGAAAATTCTTGAACACAGCATATTTTTTTGTTTCTTGTAAAATATGTTCAAACATATCGTTGTCAAAAAGTAGTTCGAATAGTTGTAATGGACTCATGTCATAAAATTTCATACTCAAATGTCATACCTTTCAGATTTATTCTCGTTTTTAAATTTTTTATTATGTATCAAATCTCCCTCTATCCATTGCTTGATCTCAGCTTTTTTAGAAATTCTACATTTTTTATTTTTTCCCTCGTTTATCTGACTCACCTGTTCATCAGATTTTGTTATCTTTATTTCATCCACAGAGTCTTCCTCTCCTTGTTCCATATTTTCGTTACGATTTATTCGAATTTCAGCTGGCGCTAATAACTGTCTATGAGACAAATTGTCAACTAAACCTCCATCGTCTTCGTCCCCGGAATCTTCATCCGTATCCTCATGAACATCTGGAGGACAAATAAACACCGATGTTTCATCATTTTCTATATTTTCGTCATCATATAACATGGTCAATGCTTCTTGTAATGTAAAACCACGTCTAAAAAGAAAAAAACCTATTAATTATCACATATTATCCCTGTGTGACGTTATGGTCACTAACAAATATTAGAAGCTCTACCGCATTTGATACAATACTTTTGTGATAAACTATATAAACATGTCTTAAACACATGTCTCTAGATCCTATTTGTCAAAAATATTTTTTGTTTTCTTTAAAAATAAGATTAAACTCAAAGCGAACGTCCATTTTGATGCTTTCTCGTTGTAACACCAACAAACATCAACAATAACACGACTTTGCCAGCGAATTGATCAGGATCAGGTACCGGGTATGTCATTCGTTACATAGATATCTCTAGTCCGCGTGGTCGTATTACTAGTTGCATATATCGCTGTATGTGTTAAATATTGTATATTTAAAAGGGGCCATTTAGTGTGAGGGACGGAAAAATCGACTTTCTAATAATCTGTACGTGTTCGAAAAAAATGTTTTAAACAAGAAATGTAGCTCCGATAATTTTGAAGAAAAATGTTTATTAAAATTTTTTGTGTAGATTGAAACGTTCTCTCAGAAACAACGTTTGAAGAGACCGTCGGTTTTAAATGTCAATTACACGCACGAAATTAATTTTAGAGAAAATTTGTATCATTTCGACGGTAAAAGATCGATATCTCTTGATCAGAATATCCTATGACGCCGCCTCGTAGCTCTACTACCGTGAAGCTCGCCTCAGCATTTTCATCATCATCAGTGGCTCGACAACCCTTTTTGGGTCTTGGCCTGTTCAAGGATTCTTCTCCATTCTGACCTGTTTCGTGCTTTTTTTTTCAGTTTTTAATTTTTAATGTTGTTATATCATTTTCTATTTGTTCTACGTATCTCAGCTTCGGTCTTCCTCTTGTTCTTTTTCCTACTGGCACTTGTTTGAATATTTTGTTTGGTATTTCGCCTTCTTCCATTCTTTCCACATGTCCAATCCAACGTAGCCTTCCTATTTTAATGACTGTTATGATATCCGGATCCTGGTATATGTTGTATAGTTCAAAGTTATATCTTCTCCGCCAAATCCCGTTTTCTTTTGTGCCCTTATATATGTGTCGCAAGATTTTTCTTTCAAAGATGGCTAATAACGTTTCCTCCCTTTTAGAGAGTGTCCAGGTTTCTGAACCGTATGTGAGTACCGGTCTTATTAAGGTTTTGTATATTTGGCATTTTGTTTTTCTGGAGACGTTATCTGATCTTAGTTGCCTAATTAAGCCATGGTAACATTTATTGGCAATAAATATTCTCCTCTTCACTTCCTCTGCAACGTTGTTATCAGACGTAACTAGGGATCCTAAGTATGTAAAGTTTTTTACCGCCTCAATGTTGTATTCTCCTATTGTTAAATTTGGCAGCTGCCTTATTTGTGCGTTTTTATTTGCAGGCATATATTTTGTTTTTGTCTGATTGATTTTAAGACCACTATTTTTTGCAGCTCGTTCTATTTGAGTGAATGCCTCTATCATTTCATGCCTCGATTGTTTCGGTTAATTCGTTTTGTATCCGGATTTTACTTTCTACTTTTAGTGTTTCTTTTATCAATTCTATTAGCTGTGTTGGTATATTAAATTCTTTCATTGCTTTTGTTAGGAATTCTCGGTTTATATTGTTATATGCGCTTTCGAAGTCTATGAAGAGATGATGTGTGGCGATGTTATATTCACTTGTTTTTTCAAGGATCTGTCGCAGAACAAATGTCTGGTCTATTGTTGACTTCTGTCTACAGAAGCCACATTGGTATTTGCCAACTATTTTTTCAGCGTATGGTCTAAGTCTTTCATACATTACGTTGGACATTATTTTGTATGCCGCATTCAACAGCGTGATTCCACGGTAGTTTTCACATTCTAACTGGTTTCCTTTTTTATGTAGTGGTACAATAATGCCGCTATTCCACTCCTTTGGTAGCTGTTTATTCAATCATATCTTTCTTATCAGCTCATGTATGGCTTTAAGTAATGCGTCTCCTCCTTCTTTCAGTAGCTCCGATGAAATTTGATCCGATCCCGGTGATTTATTGTTCTTTAATTTGTCCACTGCTGTTCTAATCTCTGCTATTGTTGGTGGACTCTTTTCTCTGTTGTCTGCTTGGTCTAATGGTATATCAGGGTTCATCTCCGTCCTATTCACCCCAAGCTTTTCCTTAAAATGTTCTGTCCATCTTCTAAGTATCTCTTGCTGTTCTGTCAATATATCACCCTCCTTATCTTTACACATCGTTGTTCTCGGTTTGAACTCTTTTCTGCTTTTGTTGAGTTTCTGGTAAAATTTTCTTGTCTCTGTTGGTTTACTTAGTTCTTGTAGTTCTTGAAGTTATTTGTTGATATATTCTTTCTTCGGTGAATTTTCTTTTCTTCTTTACGTAGTTGTTTATATTCTTCCTCTGCTTGTCGGGTTCTGTGCCTCTGTTGCGTCTGTAGATATGCTCTGTTTTTTCTTTCTATTATAGTTTGACATTCTTCGTCAAACCAGTGATTCGTTCTTGTTCTTCTTTCTTTACTTTCCATGCCCAACACCTCTTTAGCTGTTTCTTTTATGATTTCTCTGCACTCTTCCCACTCCTCATTTAGGTTTTCATGTTTTGGTCTGTTTTCTAGTTTGATGCTTATATTTTCTTTGTACTCTCTATTTTTGTTTGTTTCTTTGAGTACTTCTATATTGTATCGTTCATGTTTAGAGCCTCTTTCCTTTTTGATGTTTGAAATTCTAGCCCTTATCCTACTTTCGACCAGGTAGTGATCAGAATCCGCATTTGCCCCTCTTCTGGTACGGACGTTTATTATATTCGATTGGTGTCTTGAGTCTACAATAACATGATCTATCATATTCACTGTAAGTCCGTCTGGTGATTTCCAGGTGCCTTTGTGTATATTTTTTCGAGCGAAGTATGTGCTGGCAATCACCATGTTAAGTGATCTTGCTAGGTTTACCAACCTATTGCCATTGTCATTTGATTGCTCATGGAGACTGTGCTTACCTATTGTGGGTTGGAATTGCTGCTCTCTTCCAACTTTTGCGTTTAAGTCTCCATAAATTATTTTTATATCACTTTTTGGGCATGACTGGTATGCGGACTCTAATTCATCATAAAACTCTTCTTTGACTTCCTCTTCTTTTTCTTCTGTGGGGGCATGCGCATTAATTAGGCTGTAGTTGAAGAAACGTCCTGTAATTCTTAAAATACACATTCTGGGACTGATGGCTCTGAAGTCTTTTATTATATGTCTTACTCTCTTGTTAACTATGAATCCAGTGCCCAAAATGTGATCTTTAGGAGCGCAGCTGTAGAAAATGGTATGGCTCTTTTTTTCCATAATATTGTTTCCAATCCACCTCATTTCTTGTATGGCAGTTATGTCAATTTTGTATCTACTTAGTTCGTTTAAGAGATTTTGGAGAGCCCCTAATCTGTACAATGTTCGAACATTCCATGTCGCAACCCTCAAATCGTGTTCCTTTTTCTCGCACAGTCGTCGTCGTTTAATCAGTCCGGCTTTTCTTCCTTGAACGTTCATAACTCATGGTTTTTCTAGGAGAAGGTAGTTAACCTTCAGCCCAACCCCCTATTCGTCGGAGGACCAAGACTCCCTTCTTCGTCAGCCCTGACCCCACCTTCCATTGGGGGTTGGTTACCCAATCTCCAGTGGGGTTGCTCAGGTTACCGGTGTGTACCAGCTTGGAGGTGAAGATAGGAATTGAGTAGGAGAGGCTAAGTGACGCCAACAGGATACGGCATCATATGTTGCGCTTGACTACCCCTTCACACACCGCCTCAGCATTTTACTATAGAGAAAAAGTAATACAACGCCAGTATTGAAACTTCGCTTCAAAAATTAATTTTGCACGCGTAACTTACATTTAAAACCGCCTGCACCAGTCGTTTCAGTCGTTGTTTCTGAGAGAACGGTTCAATCTAATATTGTGCTAATAAACATTTTTGTTTAAAATTACCTCAGCTACAGTTTTTGTTAAAAACATTTTTTTCTACAGCAGCGTAGAGATTCTTGGTGAACCGATGATTTCCGTTTTCCCCCCTACAAGGGGCGTTTTAGGGGGAAGCTCAAGGGTAATAGTAGCAAACTTTTTGCATCTCTTTGGGATCCCAAAATTGACATTCTCAGCAAAATTCAGCTTGTTCGTATGATTTTTAAAGGTCAAATCTCTGACGACTGGACTATTTAGGTACCTATGTATAATAAAAATTTGTATAAAAAAGATCCCACTATTCAAATGGTTTGATTACAATTTGGTAGGTATTTTATAAAAATGCTCAGTGGCAGTTTCTGTTCCAAATTATAAGTTTACGATTTAGGAAACAACACATTAAAATCTCATTTCTAATTGCTTGGTAGGTACGTGCCGTTTGAGTCTGCGCATTACACCATTACACTAGGTTTGAATGTAAATCTGCAAGTCAATTTGTTTGGATATGTATGATATATTTCAAATAATAGTCTTTTATTTCTGATATAACAGTGCAATGATGAAGTTTTTGGATAGTGTAATGTTTAATATATAAGGTGATTCAAAACTGTTGAGTACATGATTTAATTTTAGTATTTGTTTTTAGTTTTTATCGTGTTTGTCTTTATATGACTGTTTTTAACTGTATTTTTTTTATTTTTATGTATCTTAAATAATAAATATTTTTTATATTAACTACGTTTTTAATGATTTCTAAACCTATCAACATTGACAAAAGGTTTTCACCTTAATTAATTTTACCAAAAGAAAGCTGATGACAATTTGTTGTAAAGGCACTAACGGTGAAATTCTACATGATAAAAACTCAGTTCTTAACAGATGGGCACAACATTTCAGCGAACATCTAAATATAAACGATGTTGAAGGAGGTTACAACATAGACAACCAACAAAATCTATAACGTCAACTACACAGTGAAGACCCAACAAGAGAAGTGTCAAATGCTATCCTAAAACTCAAAGACACAAAGCCCCAGGAATCGATGAAATATGTTCGGAAATGTATAGAAAAAGGTGGTGATCAACTTTTTGCAGCAATCCATAAACTAATAGTATTTACATAGCAGAATGAATTGGTACCAGAAGAGTGGCTAAAGGGAATAATATGTCCGTTGCATAAAAAGGGTGTGTTCGAACTATAGGGGCATTACTCTGTTAGCATCTCCGTATAAAATCTTCGGCAATGTATTGTTTGAAAGACATTTTACAAAGCATGTTGTTGGTCAACATCAATACGCATTTACTGCTGAAAAGTCAACTACACATCAAATTCAGCACATAGGTAAATTCTAGAAAAGTCGCTAGAATATAACATAGATACACACTATCTCTTCGTCGACTTCAAAACAGCCTATGACAGTGTGAAAAGAACTATATTATATAATGCCAATGATAGACTTTGTAATCCCACCTAAGTTAGTTAAGTTGACACAACTAACAATGTAAAACGTAAGCTCATGCGTTAGAATTGAAGGAGAAAACTCTACGTTCTTTGACATTAATAATGGTCTAAGACAGGGGGACGCGCTGGCGTGTTTCCTCTTTAATATTGCATTGGAAAAAGCAATCAGACAAATAAATATTAGAGTGAATGGAACTATTTTTAATAGATCAACGCAAATTCTCGCATTCGCTGAAGATATACTTATAGTGGACAGAATTATGAAAGACATATGGTGCAGTGTTTTACAATGCTTGCGGACGCGGCAGGTGAATTTGGACTTGTAATAAACGAAGAAAAAACCGAATATATATGTTTGTTTCTAAAAACTCCCGAAATACCCAACAGAGAATTCAAATTAACAACTATAACATTGAGCAAGTCAAACAATTCACATCTTGGATCGCTAGTTAACGCAACAAACACGACAAGCGAGGAAATAAAAAGAAAAAACGTTTAAAAAATAAAAATATAAAACGTGCAATATACTGAAACGTGGACCTTATCTCGAAATGATGAAAGACTTCTTGGTATTTTTGAGAGAAAAATTCTTAGAAAGATTTTTGCGGCCGTAAATGAAAATGGGCTATGGCGTCGAAGATACAACTTTGAACTATATCAGTCATACACCGATCTAGATATTGTGAAATTCGTTAAAGTGCAGAGACTTAGATGGGCTGGATACATTGCTAGGATGTCAGATCGCGAATACATGAAGAGATTAACATTTTCAAAACCAGAGGACACAAGAAGTAGAGGACGACCACGAAGGAGATGGATTGATGATGAAGACCTACAGATTTTAAGGGTCGGAAGATGGAGAGAAGTTTCCAGGAATCGACAGCAGTAGCGACTTCTTTATGAGCAGGCCAAGATGCACGACGGATGTTGAGCATCTTGGCAACGGTTTCGAGCCACTTATAATGATGATGATGAAAGCTGATGACGGGATTGTAAGTAGGGAGAATGAATTATTCTGTAGCAAATGCCATATCAATAAGGACATTATCACCGACGTGGGGAGAATATACACCAGCGGTGCCCAAACGGTTGATAGCGATTGACCGAAGAATTAAAAATTAATCATGCCTTGGAGGAAATATTCCAGACTTGTGGGGCAATGCAACCGCAAAAAGTTCGGTAAATGTTACCGATTACCAATAATGTTACCGAGCAATGTCAGTTTTTAAGTTACGATAAGTAGAAGTTGTATATAAAATAGCAATATTTCAAGCACAAAATGAGTGCTACAAAAAAAAATAATAAAACGTACCATTGTAATAGTGTTTGAGAGGAAGAATTTTTGTTGCTTATATTCAAGATCTACTGCGTTTGCCTCGTTTGTCGATCTTCAGTGGTTCTGTCCAAACGTGGGAACTTAGAAAGGCATTGTAAACCCTTCATAAAAAGTATGTAAATGATTTTCCGCCAAAGAGTGGGTTAAGACGGCAAAAATTGCAAGATTTGGAGGAAGACAATCCATCTTCTCTATCAGCCAAACAATCAGTAGCTGCAACAATCGCATCTTTTAAAATTTCCTACATTTCCTATTGAAGTGGCTAATTACTATGACTTTAAAAATAAAACAGATTATATCTGCTATCAAAAATATCCAGTTATTCCGTCAAACTGTTACCAAATGAATCGAGTTCATGAGTAAAGATTTGGAATCCCAACTGAAAAGTGATATTATGGAATCTATATACTTTTCTCTGCGGTTTGATGAGTCCACCGACATTATTGATACTGTCCAGTTATGTATTTTTATCCGGATGGTATTTCTTGATATGTAGATTAAAGAAGAATTATTAATAGTGCTATATCTGAAAGAAAAAACTCGCGGAGAAGATATCTACATAGTTTTTCTAAATTTTGTAATACAATATGCGCTATCGATTTACAAATTCGGCTGCATTACAACAGATCGAGCCAACGGTGACTTCCTATCATTTTTTTTTTATTCCAGTACATCAGCAAGTTCAAATGTACTTTCAATGCTCCAATAACCTCTTCGTCATTTATGGTTTTGCCTACGTCATAAATGATCAAAGTTTTTTCCCGTAAGTCTGGAAGTAACTTCCAGTTTCGTTTCGCTCGCTATCTCCTTAGTTAAGCCTTTTATTTTATTTCCTTCTCTTATTTCCAATTTAAGATCCCCCTTCGCTGTTTCCTTTAGAGTTTTAATTTCTACCCGCTATTTGTAACATCTACCTTATTTATTACTTCTTGTATAAGTAATAACTTGATAACCTGCATGGGCAACGTACGACTCCCACTAGAGATGGCTGCTCATCTTTAGACGACGTTATCTGAGAAATACTCAAACATCACAACATATTTTTAAATAACATGTAAGACATATTAAATGTTGTACCATCTAGTGACTAGTGACAAAACACTAATAATGGGATTTTTAGCCCGAAAACGTTCGGTGATGTAGCCCGAAAGGAATTTTAAATTATATATCTAAAGGATTTTAAATAAAGTTTTGTAATCGAATCGATTATCGACGAGTCAATTGTCGAGTTGAACCGATTACCGAATCAAATCGATTATCGAATCAAATCGATTATCGACTCAAATCAAATATCAGATCGAATCGAATTGATCATCGAATCACATCGAAACGATTATCTAATCAAATCGAATAAATTATCGAATCGAACAATAAAGATAACTTTAAACTTAAATAATCATGCCCATCAAACTAGATATTCAAGGAGTAATGCAATTTTACGTAAATGTAATAAATCCATACTCCAGAGCATCTTCAGAGATAGGAGAGGAGAGGGTCACAGAATAATAAACAATCAGAATGCTCACTCTGGTTAAAAATAAGTACGCGCATCTCGTTCATGCAGACGGAACCAGCCATGTTTTAAACGGAACCAGTGCTGTTCAGTGACATTTTATCTGGTGTGCATAGACAAATTAACCCGGTTGAATTTATTGACGGTAACTACAGACATAGTATGCACTATTTTATTTGTACTTTTAGTGGAAGAATAGATTAAATTATTTCAAACGTACTAAATTACTAATCTCTAAAAATTTAAATTACAGTTCTGTCGTAGCTTGTCACAAATTTCTCAATTCGAGTCTATGTTTATGTCTAAAACATGGCGTTCGCGTGCTGACAATCTGAGAGTGGGCATTCTGTTTATTATTCTCTGACGGGGGTAATGCCACTTCAAAGTCAACGACGTTAGTCAAAATCTTTATTTTTATTAATTATTAGTCATGAAAAATAAAAAATATCAATACATGAAACAATCAATTTTTATGCCTAGAAAGGAAAAGCATATTTTTCTTTTCAGTAGGTACCAATAATGTTTTACATTATTCTAAAAGGATATTACTTACCTATCTAAAATAATAAATAAATCTCACATCAGATGCATCACAACCATCTGTATGCATGATAGCTGGCATCAATTCACAACTTATTTATGATGAAATATTATATTAACATAATTTTATCATGTCTCTTTACTATACAACTACATTTAAATGTTGCGGGAATAAACGGTCTTGACTACGTCATGCGCGAAAGCGAACCGATTTTTGGTCATTTATTTATGTCTTTATATTTATGGTTATCTGTATATCTTTATCTTCATCTTCTGTAATCTCTACATACACTTCTACCTTCTCTACCTTCTGTTTATTGTACCACGAAAGAATATTATATGTTGACGATTATTGTAGTTGTACCAAAGAATATAGAAATTCTTTGGTTGTACCATGGAAAATGTATTTGGTTTGGTTATGTTGAGTGCTCTAAACAATGACGTATAATATATAGACTCGGTGAACGCTTTAAAAAGTGTCCAAAACATGAATACCTTTGTTATTGTTTATTGTTTTGATACGAAGATGCACGAAGTTCATGATTTCTTACGAAGCATCACGAAGTTGATCTAGTGTTTGAAAACATCATGGACGTATGAAAACATTTTCTCCATTTTGTGTGACAAGCAAATTTTATTTTAAATTGTTGAGAGTTATTTACTTACTATTTTAGTAAAATGCCATACTATTTTATCAAAATAATTAGTTCTCTTATAGACGGGAACAAAAAGAAATCATAAATATTTAATTTTAATTAAAAAATAATTATTGTCATTAACATATAAATGAGCACGCCGCTGTTGTGATAAACATACCTTCAACCTTGAGCCGAGATCTTTCGGACACTCGATTCTATAGCGAGAATAGGGGACTGCGTAGTCTATATATTATACGTCATTGATGCCCACTCTCAGATGCCGCCTTTAATTGTCAGTACGCGAACGCCATGTTTTAGACATAAACATAGACTCGAATTGAGAAATTTGTGACAAGCTACGACACAACTGTAATTTAAATTTTTAGAGATTAATAATTTAGTAGATTATTAATTAATCACTTGGAACTAAATTGGTCATGTATTTTGTTTTTTCAAAGTTTATGTTCAGGCCTATTTGTTCTATTGCCTGTTTTAGTTCTTCCATCATTTTGTGAGCTTCATTTAAACTCTCGGCTATAATGACAATATCATCTGCAAAGTGCAAGTGGCTTAAGTATTCACCATCAATATTTATTCCCCTTTTAGCCCAATCTAGTTTTTTAAAGGCATATTCCAGAGCTGCAGTGAATAGTTGGGAGGAGATGGTGTCGCCCTGTCTAATTCCTCGCTCAATTCTATATTTATCGGTAAAGTCATGGAGTTTAACAGATGCTGTTGCATTGTTGTATATATGTTTTATCAAATTTGTATATCTATAGTCTACTCGGTTTGTTCTAATGCTCCTAATACTGCCGGTAATTCCATGTTATCAAAAGCTTTCTTTCTTCAAGTCTATGAAAATCAACGTGAGTGGTTTATTATATTCAACACATTTTTCAATTAGCATTTTAAATGCTTGTAGGTGGTAATTTGTTCCATAACCTTTCCTAAACCCAGCTTGCTCCTTAGACTGATAGAAATCTAATTTTCGTTCTAAATGTTTTGTGATGATCTTGGTAAACCATTTGTAGAGATGTGACAACAGACTTATCTGTCTATAATTCTCTAGGTCTGATATATCTTCTTTTTTGTGTATTAGGATAGTAATTGCATTGTTCCATTTTGTAGGGACAATACCTTGATTTAGACATAGGTTGAATAGTTCAGTTACTACTTCCAGCAGTTTCTTGCCTCCTACTTTAACAGCTTCTATTACAGTAATCACTGTAGCATCTATTAATAATTATTTTTCAGTAGATTTAAGAGGTAAATTATTTGTTTGGAACAGCTTTGCCTGGATGGCCATTACTCTGGTATATTGTTCACTATAACTCCTCTATAGACATAGTTTTGTCCATTTGATTTTCTAACTGAATTTTAGTTACATCTTTTCTGCAGTCGAATTTTTTGAGTCAATTAGTTATTAACAAATTAAGGTCAAAAAACAGTCAATTTTTGCTTTTTTCACCTATCAGCAGCCTTTACTATAAATAAACCATTTGAAACAAATTTGTGAGTAAGAAACTTACTCCCGAAGACGTAAAGTCATATAAATATCTTCAAAATGGCTTTTTTAATGTTCCTATCATTATTTGTTGCTTAGAAAAGTTGCAAAATAAGACAACAATTTTGGTTTTTTATAAATGTTAATAACTTCTTTAAAAATAAACTTATAACCTCCATATTACATATAATGTTGGGTCTTGTGTTGCCTAATGTATGATCAAAATTTCAAAGCGATTAGTCAAATAGTTTAAGAGTTATACTTCTTTTTCCCAAATTAAATTTTTTTGCAACAATATAAGTCAGAAAATTATATAGTTATTTTAATTATATGGGTAGGTTATGAAAGAAGAAGATTTATTCTATTAATATTATTAAAAAAAAATAAGAAAAATAATTTTAAATATTTCAAAATCATTTTGCAAAAACATGTTGATTTTTTGCTTATAAACAATTAGAATAACTTTTAACTTACAATGCCTGCAAGAAAATTATTTTTTCATATTTAGAAAGCTTGCATTTTTTTTAAATTCAAAAGAAAAAAATTTGACCTAGGACAATCCTGTGACATTTGACCTATGACAGCTCCTTTGGTTTGCTTTGAAACTAGTGAGAGCACAGGAGGGGAAAGGAGCTGTTAACTGTATATCTCTGCTTCTTGTTTAGGAATTTCGACAATTCTTTGCAATTTGTATGTACTTTTTGCGGTCATTAAGAATATGTATTATTTAAATAATTAGATTGTTAAATAAAAAAAAAGAGAAAATTTAGTGTGATTTTTAATTTCAAATGTCTCATCCAAAAGAAACTTTTTGTTTATTATAACGGACTTTCGGCCCTCGGTAATAATGTAATCTTTTTGTTTAATTATTTCTACCTAATATGTATTGCCAAAGAGTATAGACATATATAGAACATTTCAAATGGGCGATTTGGTTACAGTTACTATCAGACAAGCGAGAGCTGGTGGATTGTGCGTGGAACAAATTGAAAAGTGGAAGGGATTGCTCAGCTCACATTGTGTGATTAGTGCTAGATTTCTGAAAATGTTGTCAAGCATTTACATTTTTATTTGGAGTGGCCCTATATTATTAACTATTATATTTATTAAAATGGCAAGTGTATTAAAGGGCAAACATGTGGGATCTCAAGCACCAGAAATAATTTTAAATGTTTTTAAGTTTATAGCCGAAGAAGCTAATGCAGATAAAGTCTTAGTTGATTTAAAAAAGATACAAGCATGTGTAGCTCAATTAACTGGTAATTATAATACTCATTTTCAAAATAAATTCAGATTTAAATAATTTAACTTAAGTTACAATCAATAAAATTATAATCAATAAATAAATAAAAAGTTACAATGCATTAGATTACCAGTAAATAATAAGTAAACAATGTATCAGTTAATTAGTAATTTCATCATCAGTTGGCGCTACAGCCCTTCGTGAGCCTTGGCCTGCTTCAAAACATTCTTCCATCCTTCCCTATCGAGTGTCTGTCTTCTCCAGCCCCTCACTCCAATCTCCCTCAGATCTTCCTGTACATCGTCCAGATATCTGAGTTTAGGTCGCCCCCTTCTTCTTCTTCCGACCGGCCTATTTAGCATAGTTATTTTAGTGGGATCACTCTCATCCATCCGCATAACGTGGCCCACCCACACATTAGTAATTTACAATTCACTATTATTGATAATAACTGTGCACCTAAGTGAGATAACACTTGTTACATGCATGACTTATTTTACATAAATGATTGATTTTTTAGTTTTAAATAAAATTAAAATCATCAATTCAAAATTTTTGCAATCGAGTTATAGTTATCATTTATGAATGAATAGTTTAGCTTGGAGTCAAAAGTTAGTTTTTAATGTTCCTAATACCAAGGCGTAATAAATTGTAAGCTTTTGAGGCTAGTTGATATGCAAATCTTGCATGTACATTTTTATTAGACTTAGGTATTCTCAATAATTCATTTGTTATACTATGTGTTATAATGATATGCTATATTTGGCGTTTAAAATGTTCCTTTTTATGGATAACTGTTTGTAACTAATGTATGAAAGTACCATGGTCTTATATTACAAATATCCCTTCCATAAAGTAGATTTTTTTATTTCGTAACTTGCTGTACAGAGCATTCTTTACCTTTTAATTTCCACAAGGTATATAGTAAAACAACAAAAATTTTACTTTTATAAAAACTAAAATAAACGGAATATATTTGTATTATTTTCAGCTTTTTCCTGGTTCAATAAAAAATTGCTTTCTTTCAGGCATGAGCTTAAGATCAGCTCAATGAATAGGCAGGGAAGGTCAGATAACAGATAAAGCTTGCGCGAGCAGAAATCTGTTCAATTCTCCGTCTACAAAAAAGCACAGAGTTTCCAAACTAAAAATGGATGTAGTTGATGAAGGCTTGTTACGTCAATTTATAATAAACTTCTATATTCAGGAGAAAATGCTGCCGACAATTAAAAGATTGCATCAAAAAATTGTGGAAGAATTGCAGTACACCGGAAGAAGAGACATTCTTCGAAAAGAGATTCATAATTTAGGATTTCGTTGGAGAAAAACACAAAATACTCGACATATTTTAATGGAAAAACATGAAATACGGAAATTAAGACTTGATTATCTTAGAAAAATGAACAATTTCGCAGCGAAAAGCGAACAATTGTTTTTACGGATGAGACATACTTGCACTTAGATTATTTAAAATAATATAATTAGAGTGATAACAATTCCGACGGTTTGAGGAAGCCAGTATCAAAAGAACATATATTAATCATTGTTGCTGCTGGAACTGAGGACGGTTTCGTCAAGGATTCGTATCTGAGATGGAAATCTAAAACTGGAGACTACCACGACGATATGAATTATGAAAACTATCGCAAGTGGCTTACGGAAAAACTGTTGCTAAATTTACCTTTTAACAGCGTTGTTGTGTTGGATAATGCACCGTACCACAACAAACGAGAGCACAAACTTCCAACTTCGGCATCTCGAAAAGCAGAAATGCAAATGTGGCTTAGAGAACGAAATATACCGTAACACCGAGGATATGCTTCGAACAGATCTCTACGAATCAATTAAATTACATAAGCTCCGATTTGTTAAATATTCCATTGATTCTGTGATTAGAAGTTTTGGACACGAGGTATTAAGACTGCCTCCTTATCATCTGGATCTAAATCCAATTGAACTGCTATGGGCTGCGCTGAAAAATTTTGTTGGATCAAATAAATGACGTCACCGAATTATGCGATGAGTTTTTGACTAAAAAAGTTTGTGATAGAATAATTTCGATTGAGGATAATTTTGTGACAAAAGAACCACGATTCGATGTTGTTTCTGATGAAATAATAATCAACTTCGGTGAGGATACTGACGACGATCCGATTGATTGCTCTGAACTTTTGCTTCAATTGTCTAACATAATAATATGGTAAGTATATAACATATATCTACTAACGTAATTTTCAGATCCCAACTAAATTTTTGATACGGCAACTACGCATTTGTGACACCCGCGATTAAGTACCACTCCTATCTCTCTTAGAATAATTCCTTTTCTATTTTCGCGCAGCTCACCCGCCAGCTCTCACTTGTCGGATTGTATTATACTTCAAAATACTGCTAAAGAGGGCGACTGCAAAAACTCAAACCGTGGCCGTCGGCTCAACCCTTTAACGCTCTCTGGTAGCTACGTATACCACAAGCTATTACGGCTTATTTTGTCATCAGAGTTGCAATGAAAACAATCCTTAAGGCGGAGTCGATACACTAAATGCTTGCTGGGCAGGTATGAATACCGAAAACCTGTATGTGGCTGGGCAACAATGTGCTTTTCACAAAACTGGTATGATGTGCTACCAGCGTGCCTTACTGCAACAGTATATGTAAACAATCGTTAAATTTGATTTTTGTTTTGTGCACACGTATCATTCGGAATAAAATACGTGGACAAAAATTGAAGGTAGGTGACAAGTGTACTTTTTTCATTATTTTTAACTAGAAGATAATTCTTTAAAAGCACTGGATTAGTTATTGTAGGAATAAATATGTTGCATAAGAATTCTAACCCCAAAATTCATTATTTTTATTTATCCTGGCATAAAAACAATTTTTATTTCTTAGCTATGAAACTTATGCCAGTTATTAAACAATAGTGTGGCAAAAAATTTCTATAAAAATCTTGTTGTTTGACATTAGCGCTAGGAAAATATTTTTAATCATTTTGAGCATTGTACCAAATAAAAGGTTATTTTTTCACATACTTTAGGCCTATTTGTCATTAAATTTTTTTCAGTACATTATTTATGTTTTTTTTAGATGTCTCGAAACCGACCGCTTACAGAAGCTGAACTCTAGTATATAGTGGATCATCTAAGTGATGTAAGTGATGAAGAGTGTTGTCTTTCCGAATTTGATGGTGATGAGGATGCGCACGACAATTTCCTTGAGACAAGCTCAATTTCCAGAACTCCGTTACAATCCTCGACTACTAGTATCGACAGTCAACCGTCATGTTCCAGTACTCCTGTACAGAACTTGAAAATGGTGCGCCAATGTAATCTTACAAGAAAGACAAATAATTCTAGTGGAAACGAAGATTCTGATGATTCAGATCAAGATCCGTACTTTTATCCAAATGATGATTTTGGTTTCAAACGCAAGTTGGCTAGGTTATTTCCTAAAAACATTTTTCTGGTGAAGAAAGGCGAGGATGAACAACTGTTAATATTACCTCAAGCAACAAATTCCTTAACTCCTGCCGATAAAGACGAGAAAGAAGAACAAGCTGCTGCTCCTTCAAATCAATCTTTTGTGTGGTCCAAGAAAAACGTCCCCAATCTCCTTTACGAATCATTTAATTTTACTGAGTCTTCAAGCGTCAATGTTGACGCTTGAAGACTCAGTAATTAATTACGCAGATTAATTCAAGTAAGCCAATCGACTTCTTCAGAGTTTTCTTTAGTGAGAGTATCTGTCAAGCAATTTGCAAAGAATCGAACCTCTACGCTACCCAGAAGAATTCGCAACTTTTTATGGATATGGAAGAACTTTACGCTTTCTTGAGAATACTTAAAGTCATGGGGTTCCACGGCCTTCCAACACTAAGGTCATACTGGTCCAGCAATGAAAACTTCCATGTTGAACGTGTGGCTAAAGTATTTACGTTAAAAATGTTCCTAAAAGTCTTGAGATTTTTGCATCTAAACAATAATGAAAATATGCCCCAACCGAAAAGTAAAGAGTTTGATAGGCTCTACAAACTTAGACCACTCATAAACCATCTTTCAGAAACCTTTCAAAATGCTTTTACGCCGTATAGACACCTATCTATTGACGAAAGCATGTGCTTTCAAAGGACATACATTACTAAAACAGTACATGCCAATGAAACCAATAAAAAGAGGCTTTAAAATTTGGACATTGGCATGTGCTAAAACGGGATACCTTCTAAATTTTCAAATATATCAAGGAAAAGCCACTGAATCAACGTCCGGTATGTTAGGAGAACGTGTTGTTTTAGAACTTACGTCGACATATCAAAATCGTGGTGATTGCGTATACTTTGATAATTTTTTCACCACAATATTGTAATGTAAACATAGCAAGAAAGCAAATAATGAAAATAAGGTTTGTAGCATAGGGGAGAATAATAATCATTTTAATGATTATTATATATTCCAAATCAAATAAGGGATAATTAATACAGTAAAGTATACATTTTAAATTACACAAAGAAATTGACCTAGTTAGTGCATTGTTTGAAAATTGTTTAAACGTAGAAAAAGCACGTCAAACAGAAGCTATTGTAAAAATAACACCGCTCGTGACCCAAATAAAGCATAGGACTTACAACTCAGCGAAAACACGACCTTGGCACTATAACCGGCATTGAAAATACGACCTCAATAAAAACAAGAAGAACAGAGGAGTCAATCAGTAATAGCGAGGCAGTCAGTGATAGCTGGGCACCGTGACTGCCCGCTCAGGCAGTGATCGCCGACTCCGGGTCGGACGCGATAGCGTCCAGTACGCGATCAGTAATAGCGAGTCAGTCGGTGTCTTCGGGCAGGGTGGTTAATACGAGAGTATCACCAGGTGCGGATTACGCGCGATTGTTATATTTCGACGGGGTATAGTTCCGTATAAGTGTCGGGTACTGAAAGAAATCCGATTTCCGGAGGAACTGAAGGGCGTATCATTAGCTAGAGCCTAAATACGCGAAAGGTAACAAAATTCTATATACTAACCCGAGTAAATTATAGTATTACAGATTGTCACCCCTTTACTTTCTTGCTAAGATCTCTTCTCGTCTCCCTTCGCGCCGAACGAGTTATTATTACTTATATCTGACAATTTGTTAACTTAATTGTAAACCACATAGTATATTCAATACATTTGTAGACTCAATTGGTTTTATGTTCCTTCCGACCGATTCAGACCAGAAGAGTACCAAATTTCGGCTTATACATTTATCCGGCTTCTAGAGTAAGCCCATAGACTCAAACTCTTTACAGGACATGAGACCTAGAAGTCCTTAACCCTATTCCGAAGTTCCTTACCTTCTCGTAAATCCACGAAGGCGAGCCAGCCCTCCAGACTAGTGGGACCAGTATTCCTTGCAGCCGCTCGCAGGGATAAGCATCCTTTAAGGTTCATTACCAGTATATTACAGTGGTAACAGCGTTGTACAGTGGTGAAGATTTTCTCACCCTCTAGTTCCAGATGTTACAATAGGGGATATAACCTCCCAACAGTTGTACAGTGGTGACAGCGGAGCTTCTCAACATTACAATACCACTGATGCAGAAACTAATGGAAAAGAAAACTTTTGCTTGTGGCACTATAAGGCAAACAAGAAAACATTTTCCAAAACAAATATGTGTTAATAAAGAGCTTTCCCAAAATCAGTCAGATTCGGTTAGTTCTGGGAAAATATCTGTGTATAAGTGGAAAGATTGAGGCGTAAAATGTGTTAGTGTTGTCAGCAATCTACATCATTTTCAAGAAAAAACTCAGGTTTTGAGAACAAATAAAACCGGCAACAGAGATCAAGTACCATGTCCTCAGGCAGTAGCCGATTATAACAAATACATGGGTGGAGTAGATCTATTTGATCAATATCATGCTAACTACTCGGTAGCATGGAAATCAAGACGTTGGTGGGTAAAAATAGTTTACTACCTTTTAGATGCAGCAATAGTAAACAGCTATATTTTATATAAGGAGACTCTGAAAAAAAAATAACCCAAGTGCTAAGCCTTGACTGCATTACAGTTCCGCAGTGAACTAGCAGATAATTTGATTAGTACTTTTACTTTCAGCAAAAAATCTGGACCTCCATCAAACTCAACTTTGAATGCTGGTTCAAACTTACCCATCAAAGGAACTTATAGGCGCTATGCCCTTTGTGCTTCATCTAAAAAGAAACAAATTTGATTTGTCAAGTTTGTAACGTTGCTTTATGCAAAGACTGTTTTACACCCTACCATAGTAGATAGAAAGTTCTTAGATAATAAATTTAAAATAGTATTTTAGTTAGTTTTTTTATATCTTTAAAATAAAGTATTTAAAAAAAATTCTAATTGTTTTTACCGGTAGCTATATATACATTGCCCAATAAGTATTAGTCGTTTGTCAAAATGCACACTGGTAGCTATATCTACCACCCTTTTAAGCCCTTCTGACAAAGAAAATATTTTTTTAAACATTTTTTGTCTTTTTAATGATGCATAATGAATTACTTTTACTATTCAAAAGTATATTTTTACAAAAAAAATAGTTCTGCCCATTAAAGGGTAGTTAGGGGGAAGTGGGAAAGGAGTAGGAACAGAGCTATTTACCTTATGCATCCCACTTAATAAAATTTCGATGCCACTGATTTGCAAACTGTTTTTTTTTTTCACAATAAAATCTTTATTTTTTAACATATGAAATTGTTAAATTTTTAATTTTAAAACTTAAAAAGGTATGAAATTTTCAATAGTTAAAAGTATTTATTTTTTTATTACATTTACTTATATAAAATTTTATAAGTTTGAATTAAAAATAGGTTTAACACAACGAAAGACAGTCATGTAACTTTTTATTATACCGTTTTCCTGTCCAAAAATCTACAAAACATTTTTAAAAAATTTCAAAATAGATATTCAACCAAAAACTTCATTAAACTTTTTAAACTATTTTCGAAATTATTTCAATTGTTTTTTTATCGAAACATCTTTCAATTTTTTCGGCTTTTTATCCCAGTGATTGACATTTAATTAATTTTATATATAGTTTGTACGAAGAGAGTTTTAATTATACTGTTTGTAGATTTGTACATATTTAAATTAAAAATTTGAATCACTATATATTTTTTAAAAAGGTTCAGTAAAAGTTACAATATTTTGTTTTTTTTTCAAAACAAAATATGATGCATGAGTAGGATTTGATCTCTAATTTTATAAAATGCAAAAATTTAGTGCTATTCTATGACCACGTGGTATCTACATAAGAAAATATCTTGCATATTTTGCCCCATAAGTAGCGTTTGTTACCCCACTCTTTACATATTTTAGAAACATTGATAGCGCTGACATGACCTCTCCCTACGGAACAGCTACATAATGGAACTTATGATACTGAAAGATCCTTCTACATGCGTCCATATTTCTTATATTGCTAAAAATTTGAGATTCTTCTTAATGGAAAAATTATCTCCATGGAGATAATATAACATACTAACCGCACATCTCCTGCCTGTCTGTTTACCAACACTCGCTTTCAAAAAACAATAAAATAGTGTTTATACAAGTCCGTGCGGTCCGTGTCATTTCCGTGCATCGCTAGTGTTGAAAACAAAAATATCGTTCGGGAATCATTTCAGGACAATAATTTCGGGCAAGGACGGCCCCGTACGGAAAACGCTAATGTGTAAATGTTGAAATAAATTTATAAGTCTAATTTATTAACTTCTTGTTTTCTTCATGCCTAGTCTGTCACATATTACTTGGAATATATCGCTTTCGAAGTTCCTTCCTTGGTCACTAAGGACCTCCAAATGCACCCCAAATCGGCTGATATATTCTTTGACGGTCGGAAAATGGAATCGATTTTTCCCTTATCCACAGCCACTCCTTCTTTACTGACTATATAACCCAGATAATTGACTTTACCTTGAAATAGCTGGCACTTCTTGGGGTTTAACATCAATTGGCCAGCATTAAGTCGATTAAAAACGTTTTCTAAATTCTTCAGATGATCTTCAAATGTCTCCCCCAAGACGATTATGTCATCTAGATAAACCAGGCATGTTTTCCAAGATAACCCTCTTAACACATTTTCCATAAGCCTCTCAAATGTCGCAGGAGCATTCCAGAGTCCAAATGGCATATCGTTGAATTGTCACAATCCAGATCTTGTGGTGAAGGCTGTCTTCTTTTTATCTGCTGGGTCCATTTCTACCTGCCAGTATCCAGACTTCAAATCCAAAGTAGCAAACAATTTACTTCCAGTCAATGTGTCAAATGTGTCGTCGATCCGAGGCAGAGGATAACTATCTTTCTTGGTAACGTTGTTCAGCAAACGGTAATACACATAGAACCTCGTCGTTCCGTGTTTTTTCTTAACCAGGACCACCGGAGAGACTAATGGGCTCGTTTTATCACCCCGTCTTTGTTCATTTCCCGAACAATCGTTTCAGCTTCCTCTCTTTTCGGCTGTGGTAATCATCGAGCTGTTCGACTAATTGGCTTAGCATTACCAGTATTAATTTTATGCTTAACAACGGTAGTTCTTATGATTCCTCGGCCAAACTCGTCGTCATGGTTCCAAGACTTCATCTTTACAGGTGTCCCTTCGTCCACAATTTCCTGTAACCGCGCTACTATGATCGTTTCACTTCTCGCAGGCACGACTGTACAGTGTTGTCATCATGTGGATGAAGAAATACCTCCTCGTTACCAACTTTGATTACCTTATTCTTAAAATCAAATTGGAATCCATGCGTATTCATTACGTCCATTCCTAATATAACATCCTCCACGATGTCAGCAACTATAACAGTATGGTCGAACTTTTCTGCTCCAATTACTAAAAATGCGTTTATTTTCGACCTCGGGACGACGTAAATAGAACGAAATACTATTTGGGTTTAAACTCGTACGATTAGGAAATGAAATTTCGTACACTAAAATCATTCTTCGTTACTTTAATACATATATGAGGGGATTTCAATTCAATACATATACGAGGGGATTTCAATATATACCAAGGAATTTATATATCTAGGAATTTGCAAATGCTACATTATTACTGAATTATAGTTACAGTGAATAAGTTTTTTAAAATTTAAAAATCTTATTTTTTTTTTCTTTAAAAATATTGTTTAAATGATTTTAGTAATTTTTAAAATTTGTTAAATATAATATAGAATTTATTCATGATATACATTTTCAATATTATCTATAATTTTTTATAATTTTATTTAATTTATTTTATCTCATAAAATATTTTAAAATCAAAATTAGCCAAGTCGTTCTCCAATAGGTATAAAAAAATAATATATAAAATTATAATAAGTGTAATTATGTATGTATATTACGGTATATCGCAAGGTTACTTACTACACCCGTCTCGATTATTCGACTCACGCTAAATGGGATTTCGCGTCCGTTCAAAACATATTGAGCAATAAGAAATATTAACTTCAAAAAGTTAAAAACATTTATAAAAAATTGAAATTTCTGACTTATTTTGCAACTTCCTAAGCAACAAATAAGGATGAAAACATTAAAAAAACGTCATTTTGAATGTTTTAAGTTTATTATTATTAACTTTGTTTAAAATGCTTCACTTTATATATGAAAAAGTGAAAATTTACCGATATTTAACCTTTTTTTAAGGTGAGAATCTTCAAAAAGACTGTCTGGGAAGTTGTCCCAGGTGTGTCGGATTCAGTCCAGCACGCTTCAACGCGTGCCTAGGCTGCCTACCGAGTAAACTCACTCCCTCTTCCTCCAGACAACGGCTCTGGAACCGCACTTAGCGTGCATGTCTGACCCGCCGACCTTACGCTTAATTCCCCTCTGTCACTTATCGCGTGCAATCCATTGGTTTGGCGGCCAACTAGCCTCCCCCACAAAAACCTTGCAAGACAGAACCAGTTGGTAATTACGAGTAACGCCAAACATTCTTACTTTCATCAATTCATTCATTCAATACACACATTCATATAAAACTCAAGATTTAAAACAAGGAGGCAGTCGGCGTAGGTTGGATGTAAAGGTCCGCCCCCGCTAACTGCCCCAGGTCGGACACGGGTAGAACAAGGACATAAATCAAAACAGAAACAAAACGAGAAACACAAGAGGCACTCAGTCCGAGTCGGATGTAAAAGTCCTCCCCCTACTGAATGTCTCTTAAGACATGCACCACAGTTAACCCCATATCCGGGCAAGGTGGGTCCAACGGACCCGTGACGCGACTTCTTTTATCATAAACTGATAAAAAAATATTTATTGAGTTTTATGCATTAATGAATTTGTTTAGAAGTATGTTTTCGTTAACTTAGTCATAAGCTATTCAAAATATTCGTTATCATTTTTGAAATTTAAGAGTCAAAAGAATTTTGTTACTTAAAGTGGCAAGACGGGTCCGTCGGACCCTGATTTTCGTTCATACCTGAAAATATATATTTTGTTACAAAATTTAATCTGGCAGGCAGGTAATGTTTTTAGAAAATCATTTTGCGATTATAATCACTTATAATGATTCCGGGAATACAATAATACAATTCTGGGAAGCGATGTTTATGATAAATATTATACCTATTATAAATGAATTCAGATAATGATTTTAGAAAATTATTTTGTGATTTTTCTAAACGAGTTTTAATACCTTATAACGATTCCGGGAACACAATAATACAATTTTCGGAAGATATATTTACGATAGGTATTATACCTATTCTAAATGGATTTTAATGATAATTATTCTTGGAATGCAATGATATTATTATCATGTATACACATTTTAAAATAAATAATGCATCTGCTGTCAGTCGTTTTATATCGTTGTTAGTGTCGACAACTAAGTTTCTAAGCTTATATTGAATTTCAGTGAAAGTAGAAAGTGTGAATAATATGTTCCGAAAACCATTGTCAGATGCAGAACTGCAAGAGATTGCCAATAATATATGGGACTCGAATGATGAAGAATCTCTCGAAGTAGGTGGCACTGAAAGTGATTCTGAAATTGAAGATCATCTTTCGGAAGCAAGTGAAGAGAATGACCTACAAGTATTGAATGATCTTGAAGAAGAATGTGTAGGTACGAGTTCTCACGTTTCAGATTGTGTAGTTTTTGAAACTAAGGATGGAACTAACTGGAAGAGTCAACCACAACCGACAGGACGTATGCGAACCTGCAACATAATAAAAAGCAAACTCAACAAAGTAATGTTAGCCCCTGGTCAAAGTATAGATGAACCTGTTGATTCCTTTTCTTTGTTTGTGGACGAACAAATTGTGAACGAAATAGTGAAGTGTACAAATAAAGAAGCCGAAAAAGTCCTGGGGATAGAGAACTGGAAATATTGCGATTCGACAGAGATATATGCCTTTATTGGACTATTACTAACTGCAGGACATCTGGGTGCCAACAACAATAATGTAGATGTACTTTGGAGTAAGTTTTATGGACCTACTATATTTAGGGCTACGATGGGGATAAAACGATTCAAAAATTTGCTAAGATTTGTTCGATTTGACGATAAAGATACGAGGCCTGAACGAAGAAGGGACGATAAATTAGCAGCAATACGCGACGTTTGGAATCAAGTCAACCAAAACTTTAAGAAATATTATTTACCAGGAAAAAACATAACGGTAGATGAGCAACTTGTTCCGTATCGAGGAAGATGCCCTTTCAAGCAATATATGCCGTCAAAGCCTGATAAATATGGCATGAAAATATGGTGGGCCTGTGACTCGGAAACATATTACCCTTTAGGTGGAATACCATATACAGGAAAAAAGGGAAATACAGTAGCAAAAGGTCTCGCATTTCAAGTTGTACAGGAACTCGTTGAGCCTTATTATAATTCCAACAGGAATGTGACTTGCGATAACTATTTCACTGATCTTGCTCTTGCACATGAATTACTAGCAAACTCACTAACTCTAGTCGGCACAGTGAAGAAAAATAAAAGGTTTGTTCCTCAGGAATTTCTTCCGAACAAGAACCGTTTAGAGAAATCTTCAATTTTCGGATTCACTCCAAAAGCATCTCTTGTTTCCTACGTTCCGAAAAAACAAAGAAGTGTCCTAGTCCTGTCTACTATGCATCACAATGCAAACTGTGAAGATGATGTTAACAAAAAACCAGATATGATACTTTATTATAATAGTACAAAATGTGGTGTCGATACGCTAGACCAAATGGTTCATAAGTATATGTGCAAAAGACGAACAAATCGCTGGCCTTTTTGCATTTTTTATGAATATTTTAGATGTGGCTGGAGTAGCTTCATTTATAACTTGGACAAATTTACATCCAAAATGGAACGAAAACAGAGATGAAAAGCGAAGGTTGTTTCTTACCACAACAGCAGAACAACTAGTGTTGCCTCAAATTTTGAGAAGAAAATCAAGGGGACTACATCGAGAAACAAAACAGTGCATTGAAAAATGCTTAGAGGAAGTTTATCCAAACAATAAAAAACCAAGACTAGAAAAACCTCCAGTTTCAACAAAGAAAAGGTGTCATATTTGCCCAACAAAAAAGGACAGGAAACAGAAACAAATTTGTGAAATATGTAGTAGAAATGTGTGTAACGATCACTGTATAATTAAAAAAGTTTGTGAATACTGCAATAAAGAAAAATAGTTGATTAATCTATTGTTTTTTTTAATAATCTAGCCAATTTAAATATAACTTCAATAAAAAAATCAAAAAAGAATGTTAGAAATATACAAATATTAATATGAATAATATATTCAAGAACAGTGGGTCCAACGGACCCGAGTTGCCCGATTACGTCAGAAAAATATCTTGCCCGGATAAGGGTTAAATAAAATTAGAGTAAAAACGGTAAAATGTATAAATAAAATTTGTAAATAAATAAATAAATAAAACAGAATAAATAAGAAAATAAAATAAAATACGGGCAGTCAACGTAGTTTGGATGTAAAGGGTCCTTCCCCGCTGACTGCCTTGCCTAACACAAACACGTTAAAAAAATAAATAAAGACGATCGGTCATCCCGCTTGCAGATGCCTCTCCTTTTCCTCTTTGTGTTTGATTGTCTTGGTGACAAAAGCAATGACCAGGTCGAAGTCTCTCTTGCTATCGATAGATTTATCGATTAACTCGTGAGGCTCGCCTAGAGGGGATCGAAGTCTCAGCTCTAGCTTGGTACGCCCCGCATTTGTGAACACAAGCTTTGTGTTCAATTTTCAATAGATTTTTAACCTTAATTTGTTAATAATTATTTAAGTCCAAAAAATCAACTGCAGGAAACATATAGGTTTTTCAATCGTAAAATAGTTTCGAAACACAATTCAGATTTCTGCTTTATAATCTGAGCCTTCTAAGAATTGCAAGGCAAACAGACGTTGATAAAAGATGTTAAAAGAGACATGGGGAATCTAAAATTTGCATTCCACGACATGTCTTTTACAACTAAGCAGAAATCCTTAGCGAATTGTGCTTCTTGTACTCCCACAGAGTAAATCCGAATAAAATGAGAAAAGGCAGCAAATATTTAATTTCGAATCAAATATTTGCTGCCTTTTCTCATTTTATTCGGATTTACTCTGTGGGAGTACAAGAAGCACAATTCGCTAAGGATTTCTGCTTAGTTGTAAAAGACATGTCGTGGAATGCAAATTTTAGATTCCCCATGTCTCTTTTAACATCTTTTATCAACGTCTGTTTGACTTGCAATTCTTAGAAGGCTCAGATTATAAAGCAGAAATCTGAATTGTGTTTCGAAACTATTTTACGATTGTTAAATTAGATGTCGCTAGTGCGTCCGTATCGAAGCCATGTTATTGTTGCTTCTTAAAAGGCAGAAAATATTGATTTTTCACGTTGAGAACCCCTATGAATAGCTCTTCTGACGAGACCTATTAGGTCGAAATACGTATCAAGAGATACATAGGATTTGTTTGCGTGAAATCAAATATTTGCTGCCTTTTCTCATTTTATTCGGATTTACTCCGTGGGAGTACAAGAAGCACAATTCGCTAAGGATTTCTGCTTAGTTGTAAAAGACATGTCGTGGAATGCAAATTTTAGATTCCCCATGTCTCTTTTAACATCTTTTATCAACGTCTGTTTGCCTTGCAATTCTTAGAAGGCTCAGATTATAAAGCAGAAATCTGAATTGTGTTTCGAAATTATTTTACGATTGTTAAATTAGATGTCGCTAGTGCGTCCGTATCGAAGCCATGTTATTGTTGCTTCTTAAAAGGCAGAAAATATTGATTTTTCACGTTGAGAACCCCTATGAATAGCTCTTCTGACGAGACCTATTAGGTCGAAATACGTATCAAGAGATACATAGGATTTGTTTGCGTGAAATCAAATATTTGCTGCCTTTTCTCATATAGGTTTTTGTTACAGAAATCCATACTACTCGAAACAACTGTCTGTTTGCCTGGCTAGTTTAGTGTCACAAACAGGGTACTTTTTTTGCTTATTTCCCTGTCATATAATGGTCATTTTGGGAAATACAGAGAATTTTGAAGTGTCAAAATACTTACCAATTGTTACATTGTTTTACTAAATAAATCATGGTTTCATTTTTAAAGCTTTTGTCATAAAATCAAATATTTCATATTTTTGTCCTAAGTAAATATTGCTGATGTTAGTAATTAAATTCTTTTTATAAAAATATCATATTTTAATTCTATAACATATGTAAAGCTTGTGTATTTTCTAAGTGGCTTCTAAATTATAAAAATTTATACCTTCGAAGCATAAATTTGTACTTTGAGCATGCATGACTCATAGCCGTTTAGAAAATCCACCACCTCTATTTGTAGTTTATTTATTAATTTTATATGTTTGTTTTAGATTTGTCCCAGATGAAGAACAGTAAACAAGTGAGTCTACACTCTGAAGAAATAACATATATTAAAGTTCCAACTGGAAAAAAACTTTACAAATGTGAAATTTGTCTTAAGCAATGTTCTCGATTATTTGATTTAAAAACCCATATGAGAATGCATACAGGGGAAAAACCTTATAAGTGTGACATTTGTTCTAAACAGTATATTGATGCAAGTGGTTTGAGAAAACATTTGAAAACACACACTGTAGTAAAACCTTATAAGTGTGAATTTTGTTTTAAACAGTATACTAATGCAAGTACATTGAATTCACATTTGAGCTTACATACTGGAAAAAAACCTTACAAATGTGAAATTTGCTTTAAGCAATTGTCTCAATCATTTCATTTAAAAACCCATATGAGAATGCATACAGGAGAAAAACCTTATAAGTGTGACATTTGTTCTAAACACTATATTGATGCAAGTGGTTTGAAAAAACATTTGAAAACACACACTGAAGAAAAACCCTATGAGTGTGACATTTGTTTCAAGAAATTTACTAGGAAGGATCATTTGAAAACTCATACTAGATTACATACTGGGGAAAAACCTTACGAGTGTGAAATTTGTTTTAAGCAGTATATTGATGCCAGTAGTTTAAAAAAACATTTGAAAACACACACTGAAAGAAAACTTCACGAGTGTGAAATTTGCTTTAAGCAGTTTATGCATGGAAGTTCTTTGAAAACACATTTGAGATTTCACAGTGGAGAAAAACTTCACAAATGTGAAATTTGTTTTAAGCAGTATCCTAAAGCAAGTAAATTGAATGCACATTTGAGCTTACATACTGCAGAAAAACCACACAAGTGTGAAATTTGTTTTAAGAAATTTTCTCAGAAAGGTCATTTAGAAAATCATATCAGAGTGCATACTGGAGAAAAACCTTTCAAATGTGACATTTGTTTCAAAAAGTTTTCTGAAGCAGGTTCTCTAAAGAGACATATAAGACGACACACTGGAGAAAAACCTTACCAGTGTGAAATTTGTTTAAAGCAGTTTACTGAAGCAAGCTGTTTGAAACAACATTTAATGGTGCACACTGGAGAAAGACGTTACAAATGTAAAATTTGCTTTAAACAGTTTTCCAGAAAGTTCCGTTTGGAAAGACATATTATGAAAGTGCACACTAGATAAAAGTCTCCTTAAAACAGTTTCTTTCAAAAAATAATCTATTTACACATGCAATTGGACACTTGATAAACATAAATGAAATAGAACGTCGTTGTTTGATATCCACAATTAGTAATGTCTGAAGGATATCTTCACATGAACATTTTGATGAAAATGATGTTGAAATGTAGTCATAGACGTACTAAACTTAAAAAAATATTCAGAAATATAGTGTTTATAAATGTTAAAGAACATATAATGTGTAGGATATATTTTTACAACTAAAGCAATGAATATACATCTAATGACAAGTGTGACATATTTTGAAACGTTGGAAAGGGGACCAAATTGTTGAGGTCAGTATCAAAGCTTTTTATCAGAAAATATGTAAGACAATGTTAGACATTGACAATGTTAGCCAGCAAATTTTTATATTGGTGGCATTATAATTTCTTAATTCCCCATTAGAAAATTCTAAATCGTACTTCTTGAAACAGTTATTTTATTTTATGTTAATTTTATTTTAACTTTTCATCCAAATAGGAAGTTTTTTTTTTGAAATTATAATTTATTTTATTCAGAAAATATTTAGGGGAACCACTTCACTAGTGGAATAAAATATTGAAGAGAATAGGAATGTAAGCTTTTTAATCATATATTTATTTCAACTAAACTTTTGGAATATTTATTTTCATTTTTGAGTTCTTTATATCAAATAGTCCCGTTGGTTTTAAAATGATTGTCCTTCCAAATAGGATCCTTGGTCTATTAAAACTTCTATTCCTACTCCATTTCTATGAATATTTTTTAACCTAAATGAAAAAAAACATGGTTTTTGGTATTCTTTTTTTATATAGGATTGTTTGGAATCGAAGACACGGTATGTCAAGAAATTGTTGCCTGCGAAGCGAAGGTGGAACCTATCTCACAATAAAGGCTTTAGGCGGGACTGGATCTGAAAGCTGCAAGAAATATTTGTTATGCGGTATTCAGAATACCAAGAGTCCCTAAATAAGACATTGACATGTATAAAAAGCACCAATGATCCAGTTGAGTGTGAATGAAAGATCTGTATAACTAAATTAGAATGTCTTCATCAGCTCCGCAGTGATGGTTTGCTAGACATTTTAGTAGATTTAATCTAGTTTAAGTAATTAGCTTTGACATTTGTAATCTGTGGTTTCCATGTTAGTCAACTGTCAAAAATTAAAGCTACTGTGATTCTTGTATTCATTAGGTACTGTGAACGGAGTTCCATTTAATGTAATTCGAGGTAATAGGAGTATATAGTATTAGAATGCTACTATATTGTTACGTTTTTCTGATGGTTCAGAGATTAAGTGAAATACACGTACTTAAACAAATTTTATGTAACAATAAAACACTAAAAACTTTGTTTTCAAACTTCCACATCATCATCATCATTGGCTTTTACAACTCTTCGTGAGTTTTTGCCGCGTTAACTATTGCCTTCCATTGATTCCGATCCTGTGCTATTATTTCCCATGGCCTTACTTCCATCTTCTCCAGGTCTTCCCTGACAGCGTCTTTCCACCTTTTTCTAGGCCTTCCTGTCGATCTTTTACCATCTGGTCTTTCCCAAAATACATTGCTAATCAGTCTGTCGTCATCACTCCGTACCACGTGGCCTGCCCATCTTAATCTATTGGCTTTTATGTATCTTACTTCAAACTTCCACAGAATTTATTTTAAACTCTTATCACTACAGCTGTTTCAGGCCTTTCTCAAGTGATCTATTTTTGACATGCGTCTACACTTTATAGTCTTTAATGAAATAGGTTGAGGGGAGGGGAGAACTGTTTGTCTGTAGTTGGTCATTCAGAATTATATCTGTGTTTTTTAATTTGTTGATTTCCATAGATTCTAACAGAGATAGCTTAAGGCCTTTATTTTGAATGTAAAGAATTTTAAATTCGTCACTAAAAGAATGATTATGATCTAGAAGGTGAAGTGCGTGTGTAGAATCTGTTTTTCTATTATTGAAAGCCCTTTTATGTTCTGCTATTCGTTTATTAAAATTTCTATCAGTTTGACCGATGTAAGTTTTTGGGCTGTCGCCACATTTAAGTTTGTACACACCACTGTGTAAGTGTTTTTTATTTTGTCTCTTGTTGTTTTTAATATATTTGCTTAAGTTGTTATTTGTTCTGAAAGCTGGTGTTATTCCTTTCTTTTTTATGTGTTTGGCTATTTTTGTTGATATTTTGCCTGTATATGTAATCGAGCAGAAGGTACTGGGTTTTTTCTCTGGTGGTGGAAATACTAATTTCAGGGCTTTCTTGTGTAGCTTTTGATTTAATATTTTATTAATTGTTTGTTCGTTGTATCCATTGTTTACTGCTATTTGTTTAATGATATTTAATTCTGTCTCAAAGTTGTATTTTGACATCGGAATTTCTGTTAATCAATGTAACATACTATGATAGCTGCCAGTTTATGTTGTGTAGGATGGGATGATGAATTGTGTATAGTCGTGTCAGTATGGGTAGGTTTATGAAATATGGAGAAGTTATGTTTGTTTTTAAGTCTGATAATTTTTGAATCTAAAAAATATATGGATTGATTTTGTTCTATTACTATTGTAAATTCAATATGGCTATGAATTGAATTAATATACGATAAAAATTAGTCGAGTTGCCTGTTAGTTCCTGTGAAACATACCAGTAATGATAGCAATGGGCTAAGTTACTAATAAAAGTTGCGGTCATTGATCAGCCTTCATCGATTGCGTGAATGAAGATCTTAGCGCTAAGCGACTTCAACGACGACTTTTTACAGGTCATTGATCAGAAACTAAAAAATTCAAATTAGTATAAGACATATATACTGTTAGGTGTCTATGAAAAGCTAATTTTTTTCTTAGTTTCAATTTATTTCTAGGTTTTAGAACGTCCTGCTACGAGTTGAAAAATAATGCTTTAAAATAAATAATTACTTGCATTATCTCGGGCTGCGTCGAACGCATCTCTTGTTTTCTATATATATTTCATCTGTTTTCCTAATAATTAAAGAGAAATATATTCTTTAAAATATTACCAAAAAATATGTATGGAACCACTGTAAGGTTAATAATGGTTTTTTGATATAAACCTTCACATTCTTTTGACAAATAAAAACTTGCCATTCACCTATCGTATTTTTTAACTGCATGGAGTTCATTTAACTTTGATGTCAATGTTCTAAATGATTTTTGGGTACAAACTTGAACCTTTAATAAAAATTTAAACAGTCCTTATCCTATCATAATTTTTAATTTTATTGAGTGCATTTCACTTTGATGTCAATGCTCTAAATGATTTTTGGAGCCTTTACATTCTTCTAACTCTTGCAATGAGTTCATTTAACTTCGATGTCAATGTTCTAAATGATTTTTGGGTAGAAAGTTCTACCCAACAGATATAAGGTATTAACCTGTAGTATTTTCTAAATTTGCATGGAGTTCATTTAACTTGAACTAAACGTTTTTAAGTTGTAATTTTTTTTTGACTAAAGTTTGCTACACTTTGCAGCAAAGTTCATCTGAACCTAAGTTTTATTCTAGTTAACGTTTGTTGCCCTTTGCCGTTAATAATTTTTCTTCACGCCAAAATGCATTTCTTTTTTACAGTCAATGTTTATTCAACTAAATTTTTATGCTTGTTAAAATTTTCTAGGTCTAGGTACTTTTCCTTTATAGTACATTATATTTTTAGATTGAACGGAACTTGTTTTCAGTTTTTCTCTTTGAAAACTAGTTTGTGGCTAGGTGTATATAGAAAATGCCTAAGAATATAATATGCAAAACGTTCAAGTAAAAAAACCTAGAACAGAAAAACCTATACCTAATTTAAAGCCCATCGCTGAAGAACCGAAAAAATCTGTAAGTACTTTTTATTTTGTATTTGTTGTTTGAATATTATTTTCTAACACGCTTAAAATATGGTTAGTAGCTTAAATTGTCTAAAATATTCTGTTTTCTATATTTTGAACTTATTGTTTTAATGCTATTTTTTATCTCACTTAAAATCTATGTATTATTTTGTGAGTTCTATATTAAATTGTTTTAAACATTCTATTTTTCGTTACTATTTTCTAATTAATTATTTTGCTTAAAATCTATTCTAAAGTTTAAATTGTTTGGAAACATTGTGTATTTTATTATTTTGTATTATTGTATTTATTATTAAACATTTGTACTTATTGTTTGAATATTGTTTTCTAACTCGCTTAAAATATGTTTAGAAACTTAAATAGTTTAAAACATTCTCATATCTTGGATTTATTGTTTTAATTTTATATCTCACTTAACATCTATGTATTATTATTATTATCCAGATTTAGCCATACGGCTCACACTCCCTCTAAGGGAAAAATTCACTCATCCCAGATACCTACGGTATCAAAAGGATTAAGCTCTGGTGGAACTCTTTCCGTGTTATCGAGCCCTAGGTGACTTGGTATCTTGGAGTATCTCCCAAAAATTTTCGTACACATCTGGACGTCGCGAGGAGTATAGCTTTCTGCATGGCCTTATAAAGATGGTCATTTAGACCCAGCTGTTTTATGTTCGCTAGGAGGTTTTTGGGAATAACACCAGTAGTAGATAGAACAATAGGTACTGTCTGGGTACTTTCCATTCTCCATTGTCTCTTGATTTGTATTTCTAGATCTCTATACTTGGCGATCTTTTCGTTGTATTTAACATGCAAATTGTTACTGTTAGGTATCGCCACATCAATAAGTGTTGTTTGTCTGTTAAGATTATTCACTAGTATGAGATCCGGTCTATTATGAGCCACTGATTAGTATGTGAGCACAGTGCGGTCCCAGTATAGCTTCTAGTTTCATTTTCAAGCATTCTGTCAGGGACATTTCTTTGTCCTACAGTTTGTCAGCTAGAAAAAGGTTGAACTTAGTTAGTTTTCTCTAACTACATTTAATATACGGCACTTGTCTAGTCCAAAATGCATACTGATATCATTTGAGAAAGTTTCTACAGTTTTTAGCATCTGATCTAGGTGTTTCGAGTGGAAGCCATTAATTTCAAATCATCCATATACAACAAATGATTAAGCTTCACCACAACAGTATTGTTATTTTTGATGTCTAAACCTGAGTCAGTAGAGTTCAGTAGTTGAAATAGTGGGTTCATCGCTAAACAGAACCAAAGAGGACTCAAGGAGTCCCCCTGGAAAAGGCCCCGGGTTAATAGGGATATCTTCAGTTTTGATGTTGTTTTCACCAGGTATTTGAAGGTGAATTTTAGTCTTCCACTCCGTCATTATATGCTTTAAAAAGGTCACTATATTATCATCGACTTTATATAATTTTAATGTATCCATAAGCCCTTCATGCGGTACTGAATCAAAGGCCTTCTTGTAGTCGATGAAGGCGGTGAAAAGGTTCCTTTTTTTGGCGTACGCCTGGTTGGAAATGACTGAGTCGATTATAAGTTGTTCTTTGCAGACCATGGAACCCTTAGCGCAACCTTTCTGTTACAGCTCTATGATATTGTTTAGAGAAGAGTGTTGGTAGATACGCTGGGCTACACAGGATGTGACCGATTTATACAAAGTTGGAAGACAAGTAATTGGGCGGTACATGGCTGGATCTTGGGTGTTATTTTGATCCTTAGGTATTAGATAAGTGGTTCCCTGAGTCGAAAATGGTGGTATTTCCTGCGGATTAAAAATAACATTATTAATTAATACTGTTAAAAGCTCGTGTACAAACCAAAACTTCTTTAGCCCGAAGTTTTGAACTCCGTCTGGTCCAGGAGATTTCCAGTTATGAAGCTCTTCGATAATGTTCGAGAATTCTTCAGTGGTGAAAGGTTCATAGGGAATATTATTGTAGTGTTGACAGTTGTTCGTCGTTTCTTCAATCCATCCAGCATTGTTGTTATGAGTAGCTGGCGTCGAAAGTCGGTTTCCCCAAAACTCATGAATTCCTTCTTGGCTTTGGTAGGATTTATTTACATTTTCTACAGTGGAATTCAGTTGCCTATAAAAAGCCTTTTCTACATGCTCAAAAAGTATGTTCTCACATTTCCGATTGTTACTCACTTTGTATTTCCTTAGACGACCTGAATAAACGGAGAGTTTTTGTTTTAATGTGTCCAGGCAGTGTTGAGCTGTGTTATTTTCTGGATCATGTTGTGAGTGTCTTCAGTATTCAGAATTATTTCTTCAGTTCTTTTAACTACTTTTCGAGTTCTTACTCCTCGAATGTATTGCTCGAATGTAATTTTATTATTAATTATTATTATTATTCAGATTTAGCCATAAAGCTCACACTCCCTCTAAGGGGAAAATTCACTCATCCCAGATACCTACGGTATCAAAAGGAAGCTCTGGTGGGACTCTTTCCGTGTTATCGATCGCAGGGTGACTTGATATGCTGGAGTATCTCCCAAAAACTTTCGTACACATCTGGACGTTGAGAGTAGTACAGCTTTCTGCATGGTCTTGTAGAGATGTTCATTCAAAAATAGCTTTTTATGTTTTCTAGGAGGTTCTTTGGAATGACTCCAGTAGTAGAGAGAATAATAGGTATTGTCTGAGTACTTTCCATTCTCCACTGTCTTCGTATTTGAATTTCCAGATCCCTGTACTTGGCGATTTTTTCGTTCTGTTTAACAAGAAGATTATTGTTGTTGGGTATCGCCACATCAATTAATGTTGTTTGTATCTTTAGTTTATTAACTAGTATGAGATTTGGCCTATTATCTGCCACTGTTTGGTCTGTGAGCACCGTGCGGTCCCAGTATAGCTTGTAGTTGTCATTCTCAAGTATACTTTCAGGAACTTATTGATAATATGGAAGATGGTTTGTTTGAAGAAGTCCCAGTTTGATAACTATCTCTTGATGAAGGATCTTTCCTACTGAGTCATGCCGTTCCTTATATTCAGTTGCAGCAAATACCTGACAGCCCCCGGTAAGATGTTGGATGGTTTCCTGAGCTTGGCATCCATATCGGTATTTGTCATTTTGGACCTGAGGGTCTTTGACGATATACTTCAGGTAATTTTTGGTTGGTATAACCTGATCCTAAGTGGCCAGTAGTGAACCTTCTGTTTCAGTGAACATCTTTCCTGATGTCAGCCAATAGTTCGACGCTATATTGTCGACATGGTCTTTACTGACCTCATTGGGATGTCGCCCGTGCAGAGGTTTGCCCATCCAGGTGCGCATTTTTTCGTCCTTAGTAAGATGGTTTATGCGCATTTCTGGTTCCCTCAGTTTGATCGGTGTTGTGTCATCTACTGCACAAATCGCGCGATGAAGAGTAGATGTCTCCGCCTGCACCTGAAAATAAGTTCTTTAATTACTAATCTGTTTTTCTAATTGCTCGCTTATATCCATAAGTCCTTATTATTATTATCCAGATTTCGCCATACGGCTCACACTCCCTCTAAGGGGAGAATTCACTCATCCCAGATACCTACGGTATCAAAAGGATTGAGCTCTGGTGGGACTCTTTCCATGTTATCGAGTCCTAGTTGACTTGGTACGTCGGTGTATCTCCTAAAAAATTTCGCACGCATCTGGACGTCGAAAGTAGCACAGCTTTCTGCATGACCTTATATAGATGTTCATTTAGACCCAGCTTTTTTATGTTTTCTAGGAGTTTCTTCGGAATGACTCCAGTTGTAGAAAGTATAATAGGTATCGTCTGGGTACTTTCCATTCTCCATTGTCTTCTTATTTGTATTTCCAGATCTCTGTACTTGGCGATCTTTTCGTTGTACTTAAAACCGAGATTATTATTGTTAGGTATCGCCACATCGATTAGAGTTGTTTGTCTTGTTACTTTATTAACTAGCACGAGATCTGGTCTATTACGTCCTACAGTTTGGTCTGTGAGCACAGTGCGATCCCAGTATAGCTTGTAGTTGCCATTCTCAAGCATACTCTCAGGAACGTATTGATAATATGGGAGATGGTTTGTTTGTAGAAGTCCCAGTTTAAAAGCTATCTCTTGATGGAGGATCTTCCCTACTGAGTCATGCCGTTCCTTATATTCAGTTGCAGCAAATTCCTGGCAGCCTCCGGTAAGATGTTGCATAGTTTCTTGGGCTTGACATCCATATCGGCATTTGTCGTTTTGGACCTGAGGGTCTTTGACGAAATATTTCAGGTAATTTTTAGTTGGTATAACCTGATCCTGAATGGCAAGTAATGAACCTTCTGTTTCAGGGAACATCTTTCCTGATGTCAGCCAATAGTTCGACGCTATATTGTCGACATAGTCTTGACTGACTTCATTCGGATGTCGCCCGTGCAAAGGTTTACCCATCCAGATGCGCATTTTTTCGTTCTTAGTAAGATGGTTTATGCGCATTTCTTGTTCCCTCAGTGTGTTCGTACTTTTCTCTGAAGAGTTTCTATATCCGTTTTAGTCCACTTAATAATCCCAAATGAGTAGCTAAGCGCGGAAAATGCGTAGGTGTTTAATGCCTTAAACAAATTTTTACTATTAAGATGTGAGCGGAGTAGCTGTTTTACCCTTCGTATGAACTCTGATGTTAATTCGATTTTCATTTGTTTATGGTCAATATTCCGCTCTTGCTTTACTCCTAGATATTTATACATATCATTTTCGCCCATAGACTCGATGTTTGGCCATTTTGCATATCGAATCCCCCGGGCTGAACCTTTCCCTTGACTATATTTAGTACACGATATTTGTCTAACCCAAAGTGCATACTGATATCATTTGAAAAAGTGTCTACAGTTTTTAGTATTTGATCTAATTGATTTCGAGTGGAAGCCATTAGTTTTAAATCATCCATATACAACAGATGATTAAGCTTCGCCACTACAGTGTTGTTGTTTTTAATGCTAAAACCTGAGTCAGTGGAGTTCAATAGCTTGGATAGTGGGTTCATCGCTAGACAGAACCACAAGGGACTCAGCGAGTCTCCTTGGAATAGGCCTCGGTTAATTGCGATATTTTCCGTTTTGATATTGTTTTCACCAGGTATTTGGAGGTGAATTTATTAATTTATTAATTTAATTATTATTATTATTATTAGAAAAAGATGTCGCATCCACCAAAAGGTTATTAGCGACGGAACAAAATATAAATAACAAAGTTAAACACCTACAGATTGTACAAAATGTTTATGGATCTAAGATAATTCACTATATTGTCACAGGAACAGTTTTGACCTAGAGCCTGTGGTAGAGCGTTTGGGATCTTCTAGCGCTGTCTTTCTTGGTCATATTTACTACAAATTGTTAAAAAGTGTTCGACTGTTAATCAGACGTTACACTGATCACATATCGGTGGATTTTTCTTTGTCAAAAGGTATGAGTGCGTTAATCTGGTATGTCCTAGACGTAAACGCGTAACCGCAATTTGTTCTCGTCTATTGCACGACGATGAAAATCACTGAGACATATTATTTTTGATTTTATTTAGATTGGAATTAGTTTGAGACCAATCATTTCGCCACAAACACCACACTTTATTTTTAAAATAAGCTTTTAAGTCACTGGAAACACACTTGTCTATCGGCTCCGACAAATCAATTAAAATTGCCTCTCGTGCAGTCCCGTCAGCTTCTTCATTTCCTATTATTCCAACGTGTGAGGGAACCCATAAAAATTGGTCGCTTCTTCCATGTTCATGAGCTTGGGAAAGCTTGTATTTTAGCAACTTTTCAAAAGGATGTTCGCTTGCACGACTTGCATCTGTACGGTCTTTGTGGAAACAAGTGAATTTTTTTGAATTGTACAACTGATTGGTCTTTAAGTTTGTCTCCTGTAGACAAAGAATATCTGGAGAATATTCAGATAAAAGAAGCTATAGCATAGGGAGACGATGGAAAAATTTATCAATTTTCCATTGAAGTATCGAGTTGAATGTTGTTAACAGATTCTGAGTTAGATGATACTGAACAATTGTCTACAGAAGAGTCACTATCTAAGTCAGAAATCTCTTTCCCTAAATGGTTGTGTAGTTTCTTTTTTACAAAAAGCAAGTTTTGTAAACTTGCTTTTTATAGATCTATCATTTGCATATTGATAGCTGCTTTGTAAAAGATGGAGTAAACCAGCCATATCAGTTGTAAATTCTTTGACGACGCTAATAGTGTCGGGGGAGCCTTGGACATTATCAATCAGTAAGGACAATTGGTGGTAATTTAAAACGAATGGTGGGGTGTGATTATCAACGAAATATTCAAGAGTTTCCCGTGTAGATGGGACTTTAGATGAGCGCGGCTTTTTTGGTTTAGAGGGTTTGGGTTTTGCAAACAGATTTCCTGATGAAATTGCTGAGTCTGAACGAGGCGTGACGATCTCACCAATACTGCGTTTTATGGAAGAACTTGCGTTTTCGCAATTGCTATTAGAGTTTTCACTTAGATGCTGTGGCTTTATTACATTTGGAAGTACTGGAGCAAACTCATTGGTAGTGACAGAAGTGGAGCTTGAAATTTTATTTGTAAGATTAGTTGAAATGGTTGTTTCAGAAAATTGTGGTGATGTATAAGTTTTATTAGAATTTTTTGCAGTTGTATCTAATGGAAAAGGAGCTGATAGATTGGAGGATCTATGTATTATTATTTCGGTGCTTAATTAAATTGTTTTAAACACTCTATCTTTCGATGCTATTTTATAACTAATTAGTTTGCTTAAAATCTATTTAAAAGCTTAAATTGTTTGGAAACATTCTGTATTTTTTTTAATAAATTATTATTCCAATTTACTTTTTTTGTTTTAGATTGGCTTAATCCTCGACTCAGAGGATATATTTAAAGATCTATTTGATTTAATAAATGACTTTCAGTCTACAGCTTTAGATGCTTCTTCAGGTTCCTCTTCAGATTACTCAGCAATTCCCCTAAGTTGGACTCCCAGTTGAGTAGTCCAACAGATTGGACTACTCAACGAATCGATACATTTTATAAAAGTTTGGAAGAACAATACATTATATATGGACAATTTCAATCTTTTTTTTTACTAAAAGATAAATTAAAAAATTACGAACGAATTTTAAAGAAAGCAAAAAAATGGACATTGAAGTGAGTGAAAATATACAAAAAAAAAATGAGATCGGAAAAAATGATCAATAGCTTAAAAGAAGATATGAATAATATTTTTTTTTCATTTAAGAAGTAGTTAATTGTATTATTACAATAATTGTATTATACAACAACTCATTACAAATATTATATTTGTAATAAGTTTAAGATTAGTTATAAGATGTATTAGTTTCTAAGTTTCTAAAAATAAATTTATTTTTCTAGGTCTTTCTTTTATTTATTAAATTTGAATTATTAGAATTATTATTAAGTATTTGAATACACATACATCATTCTCAGGTTATACAAGGTGGAATAGGAAACGTCACCGTTTAAATAACTGATACTAAAGTTTAAAAAAAAATTACAATTTATATGAGGTATACATAGATTGTCCTTACATTATGCAATTATCACAACAAAGAACATATCCTGCTGATTTTAGTAATGTAACCACAATAATGTATATTATAGTTTATAAGTTTTACTTATAATAATTAAGGTGTAGGTGGCACAGGGTACTTCACAAACCGAAATCATTTGGTATAGCCGGAATAATTGTAAACTGGAATAACTGGTCTAATTGGTGTCTCCCATCAAAACCGTCACCTTGGTCACAAACCGGAAGAATGTTAAGGTTAAAGGTCAATGGTGAAAGATCAAGTGTTAAAGGTTAAGGGTCAAAGATTAAGTGTTAATGGTCAAGGGTTAAAGGTTGGTCAAATGGTCCCACCACAATTTGCACCAGGAATGGTATAGGATAGAGTATGTGTCAATAAATAGTTTGGAGATATCCTTATGTGTACAATTATTGTAATTATTGAACATCTTAACTTATTTTCGTCCAGTAATTTCATCACAGAATGCATACAAATCCCATTTAACTTTAACAAGAATTCAAATTCTACTCTCCAATGACGGCATGCGCGAACACGACCGATTTTGGGCTACGGGAAGATCCTATCTTGTTATTCATAGTATCATGATAAGAAGATAAGATATTGCGCATAAGTCGTGACGTCATTGGAGAGTTTGACGTTCGAAATATCAGTTTTTTGTATGTATCAATAAATAATCTTTAATAAATACACTTCATCTAATTTATATAACGATGCACGTCATCGGCGTCATAGCCTGTGACGTCATATGATACCAACACGAAATATTTAGGGTTTAGGTGTGTTCTTTTTAGAATCACTTTACCGAGTACACTGGCATTACAGCCACTAGACATATTTTATTATATACGCGTTGAAATAATATGTAAAAATTTCTATTAATGTTAACTTAAATTCAACACAATAATATGTTTCATTTAATTTGTATAAATCCATTATAAAGAGTTTTTATCAAGAACATTTGTTCGGAACACACTGTAACTGTAATCGAACGAAGGTAAAATTTTGCAAAAATTGGTAACACTTATTTGACAGTTGCGGTGTTGACACTTTTTGTACTTTATAATTTTAAAGTGAATACCTCTTGTTTTATATTTTTACCTATTTAATAAAATCTGTTCTTTTTAGAACAAAATTAGTGTATTTTATTTCAAAAATGTCACGTAAGAATTTAAATAGTCGTTGTAAAGAGATGGTAATACTTTTGCAATAATTATGTGACCTATTTGATTTAAAATGGAGTCAGGATTTTTTTATACTTTGGCAACTATGTCAACTTCGATCTCTGACGTAGATAATGACGTAAGTCGTTATCTAAATTAGATGAAGTATAGTTTGAAGATATTCTTATGTGTACGATTATTGTAATTCTAAACCTCTTAACTTATTTTCGTCTAGTAATTTCATCACAGAATGCATGCAAATCCCAATTAACTTTAACAAAAATTCAAATTCTACTCTCCAATGACGGCATGCGCGAACACGACCTATTTTGTGCTACGGGAAGATCCTATCTTGTTATTATAGTATCATGTGTGTAACCTTGTATTTATAGATTTATACCTAAGAGATCAAATGACAAAATGATTTGTTTTCCCGAAGTGATCGTCCATCTTCAAAATCTTAAGTGCTCCCTGTCGGAATTGGCCATCGAGCAAAAAGATAAAAGAGGGAATGTAAAGCTGGATTTATAGTTTGACGGACTGTAGACGCAGACGCACTGGAAAAAGATCAACATAGACTTTTGTGTACTCTTATTTATAAATGAACGTAAACGCAAGACGGGACGTAAGCGAAACGCACTGTAACGGAAGAGTTGGTCAACTTTCAACTTTTACAGTGCGTTACTTGCGTCTGGCCAATCAAAAGGAAGAATTTTGTGCTGTCAACCAAAATGAACTGTCTGGCACGCCCACAATTTTGTAAAGTTGCTTATTAACATAGTCGAATTTTTATTTTGTTGATTATTTGTTACAATGGAGGTTAAAGCTGGATTTATAGTTTGACGGACTGTAGACGCAGACGCACTGGAAAAAGATCAACATAGACTTTTGTGTACTCCTATTTATAAATGAACGTAAACGCAAGACGGGACGTAAGCGAAACGCACTGTAACGGAAGAGTTGGTCAACTTTCAACTTTTACAGTGCGTTTCTTACGTCTGACCAATCTAAAGAAAGAATGGGTTATGTTCATTACACCAATATTGAAATATGCCAAAAATTGATCTGGATCTTCTGTCTTCATCTTTAAAAAATAATTATAAGCATTCTCTATTTTTCTATTACGGTTTATTGGTCTTGTTTTATAACGTCTTGGTCGCCTTATTATTGTCCTTCTAGTTTTTTGCAATGCTACTGCACACAGCACAGCAGCAATCCTACAGCGCCAAGGAGCATACCTTTGTATATTTCACAATCCATTCTAACACGCAAAAAGGATAAAAAAATATTATTATAAACAATAGTATAAACACACACCCTTTGTTTATTATGAATTCTGATTCCTATAATTGTATAATTTATAGGTTATATTGAATGTTGTGGGTCACCAATTCTTGTCTTTACTCATGCGCAAAAATTCCACTACGTCCATTTATAAATTGAAAAAATATTTACAGTCCGTTTCTTACGTCTCCAGTGCGTCTACGTCTACAGTACGTCAAACTATAAATCCAGCTTAAGAATTTATAAAATAATAATAATAAATAATAAAATGATATTATAATATCATGGTCACCAACTCTAGCCGCTGTTTCTACTCATGCGCAAAAATTCCACTCCGTCGATTTATAAATTGAGATTATATTTACAGTCCGTTTGTTACGTCTCCAGTACGTCTACGTCTACAGTGCGTCAAACTATAAATCCAGCTTAAAGGTAGTGGGTACAAAAATATTGTTAGACAGGAAGTGCTATCTTGAGAGGCCACTTTAAACAAGGAAAGACAGTCTCTTTCCTTGTTTAAGAAGTCAAATTTAGTTTGGTTATGTTATTGTTTGTCCCATCGAGCAAAAAGATAAAAGAGGGAATCTAATCGTTATGAAAAGGAGACCAAAAAAGTGGCCTCTGATGGCGGACATATCCGGAAATGCAAAGGCGCTAAATTTAAATTTTCCAACACTTATTAACAATAGCTATAAAATATTTTTCAGACGAGAAAGTTTTAATTAAATATTAACTATAATAGTCTAAAAAGTGACACAATTGGTAAAAGATTTCAATATAAATAAAATTTCATGTGACAGTTGGGACAAACAATAACATAACCTAACTAAATTTGACTTCTTAAACAAGGAAAGAGACTGTCTATCCTTGTCTAAAGTGGCCTCTCAAGATGGCACTTCCTGTCTATCAATATGTTTACCCCCACTACCTTTACATTCCCTCTTTTGTCTTATTGCTCGATGGTTTGTCCCAACTGTCACATGAAATTTTATTTATATTGAAGTTTTTTTACCAATTATGTCACTTTTTAGACTATTATCGTTAATATTTAATTAAAACTTTCTAGTCTGAAAAATATTTTATAGCTACTGTTAACAAATGTTGGAAAATTTAAATTTAGCGCCTTTGCATTTCCGGATATGTCCGCCATCAGAGGCCACTTTTTTGGTCTCCTTTTCATAACCATTAGATTCCCTCTTTTATCTTTTTGCTCGATGGAATTGGCCAATGATATTATACGTCATTGGAATTGGCTTGGCTATCGCGAATAGACAACTGACGCGCTGAAAAATGACAGATGACAGTTTGGACGAGTTTGCCGCGTGTTTGGTTATGTCAGTGTTGTTAACTCTACGGATTTATCTGTAGATCTACGGATTTTCGAAATTATTTAGGATTTTCGGATATCGATCACATTTCTACGGATTTTTCAGCTGAAGCAATCAAGAATAAAATTGGGATTTTTTACTCTTAGCTTTTTATAAAAATAGAATTTTTACTCTTAGCTTTTTACAGAAATAGACATATTAATCAAATAATTAATTGACATCTAGTCTTCGTTCTCTGTAATGCCGTGAAAAAGAACTCTACTTGTAGTGTAATAGTAGGAGTAGGGATGAATTTCAATTTTCGTAACAGGTGAATCCCCGGCGCTTAGGGGAATAACAGTGATCTCAGATGGAATGCTGAGATTTACATTGGGGACTCCCGTCCTAACATAAATACGAGATCTACTTTAACGATGCAGACAAAATATATTTTATTTAAACAATAGATAAAAATGTCATTATTAATATGGAAAGTAAAATTTTATACGATCATAAAAAAGTATTGTCATCATCCGAGGAAGAGGATAAGGCTTAATACATTAATTTTTGCTTTTATTCGGTTAGATAGGTATTTGTTTTTTCTGTATATTTTTTATTTAGTATATCTTTCTGTATATTTTTTATATCTGGTTTTTTTATTTTTCTTGGAATATGAATGTTTCTGTTTAGATATATTTTGTCAAATAAATTTGTTGCATAAACAAGTATGTATGTACTTAGTAAATTATTGAAACACCGTACACCTCGAGTCATGTAGCATACATTTTTTTCCATTTAAATTTTCAATTGAATTGATCCCTCAATGTATGCAGTCAGTGTTGCATCGTCGTTCGTCATATTGTGGGCATTGTGGCTGAGACACACATACAAATTGCTATGTTTCTGTTCTACGGATTTCTACGGATTTTTGAAGCGCCCTCTACGGAAATATTTAGTTTTGGAGTTAACAACACTGGGTTATGTTGAGTCTGAGTGAGTCGCCGAACAACGTTAAGTACCCCTTGCTCTAAAGCAAGATTATTTTGTGAGTAATGGAATTTAAAGTTAAGGAAGAGTTTTTTGAATATGACCATAGTTTAGACAATGAAGATGTGATTCTACCTTCATCATCTAAGGACCAAAGATATGTAAACAATCAGCTATCTATATCCATCGATCTTGAAGACTTAAAGAATGAGCCAGAGGAAGAAAAGTCAGGTAAGATAAGTAAACAATAGTACTAAACAATGTAATATAATGAGTATTTATTAGCTATGGAAGTAAAAATTGAAACTGAAGAGTTTTTTGAAGGCGTCCAAAAAACTACAGAAAACCAACTATCCACAGCTCTAGATCTTGCAGATTTCAAGAATGAATCACATGAAGACAACTCAGGTGAGAAAAGTAATAAAAATAAATAGCTTAGTGTAACCTTAAAATAATAAAATATCCATGATTTTTACTGTAGTGTGTAAAAATCCAGGTTTTAAAATTGCCATAATTCATACATTCTCTAAATCAATAAGTCAAATATTCTAAGCACAAAGTTAATTATGATGTATATGCCACATTAAAGAGGTTCAGAAACTGTTAGTTAATTATTATTTTGTATGAGATTAAATCATTATTTGCAGTAATGAGAATTACATTTGTTTTGACATTTCAATTTCCAATTTGGAAATTATTTTCAACAAAATTCTAAATTAAACAAAATCTAATAATTTTAACATTTAACATTTTTTAAAAAATATTGTGTGCAGTCAATATCCCAACCACACACAATCTTATAGTATAGGATTTTTCTTTTAGCATGTTTGACTAAGATTAAACATGTTGTATATTGGAATGAACCACAGTTAATTGTAATAAAATTTGCAAATTTCTAGGTAGAATGCAGTACGATCTGGTTACCCATATTAAAAGAGGAAGTTAATAAAAACAAAATACCATTATTAATAAGTCAGTAACATATAGAGGATACATCATCATCATCATCTTGGTGCTACACTCCTTAGAGGGCCTCAAGCTTTCTACGCCATTCTGTTCTGTCCCTTGCTTGCATTTCCAGTTGCTGACTCTGATCTTCTTGGCATCTTATGTTACCCCGTCCATCCACCTCAGCTTTGGTCTACCCCGTCTTCTCATTCCCATGGGTGCGCTGTTAGAATCTTTTTTATCATGTTCAATTCAGGGGCCCGGGCTACATGTCCTGCCCACTGCAGGCGGTTTCGCTTAATTATAGTGGTAATATCTTTACCACCAAATGTATGCTTGTAGATATTCTGTAGTTCAAAGTGATATCTACACCTCCATATTCCGTTCTCACAGACCGCTCCGAATATCTTGCGTAGCACCTTTCTTTCAAACATTGATAGAGCGGATTCACCAGTTTTAGTTAGCATCCATGCCTCTGATATATATGTGAGAATGGGGACTATCAGTGTTTTCTATACAACCTTATACGAGTTTTTTGAGATAGACGTTTGTTAGCTAAGTACTTTGATAGACCATGATAACCCAGCCTGATGTTCTCCTAGAAACGTTTCGGTATAAAGCTTCAATCTCTCGCGCAAAATGTTTGACAATATCTTGTATGCTGTATTTAGGAGAGTTATTCCGAGGTAATTATTGTGTTCCAGTTGGTTTCCCTTTCCCTGTTTTTTAAATAACATACATATAAAATCAGAATTTGGTGTTTATTGAGAGTAAACTAAATGTAAGACCAAATACTTACCATGATGAAATAGTATTATGAGGTTTTTTCCTCGTGATTTGCAAATGTTATACCCTCAGTTAATATCAAATTCTAATCTTTCTGTGCTGTGTTGAACTTACATATTGTAAACTCATTAGTGTTGGTATATACTTTACTGTTAACTTCAAATATCACAGCTTGCTACACAATTTGCATTTAGTAAGATGAGGGTGGCATCCTTAATTTTCCTTTTTTTCTCTATCTCTGTTGAATTACCAAAATCTCTGCTGGTAATGCTCATTTATATTAACACTTAGTGGTTATAATATTTCATCCAGATAAAAATTATTACATTGACAAGATATTTTATAAATGCAGTTCTTTGATCTTTCCTGTAATTTGAGGCTCAGATTTGAGTTATCTTTCCATGAAGGGACAAATGGGAGTTGAATAAAAGAATTTCATAATGGCAGATCACTGGTATACAGAGGGCTCTAAAGACCAATGAAGGAGTTGTAGCTGGAGGGTATCGGGGAAAACCAAGGTTGAGTCTTAGTGAAAAGGTAGGTAATCACTCCACTATCTTCCAGTCAGGAAATCAAAATAAGAATAGAAAAGGCTAAGGCTAGAGCAAATTTCAACAAAATGAGAAGAGTGCTATGTACCAGGGATTTAAAATTGGAACTAGAGAGTTAGGTTGGTGAGGTGCTATGTTTTTTCGACTTTATTTTATGGAATTGAATCTCAGACCTTAAATGTGACATCAATAAAAAAACTGGAATCATTTGAGCTGTGGGTGTACAGAAGAATACTGAAAATATTGTGGACAGAACATGTTACAAACAAAGAGGTTCTGGGAAGGACGAACAAAGAAATGGAAATTTTAAATACAATAAAAACAAGAAAATTAGAATATCTCGGACATATTACACGTGGAGAGAAATACACCTTGCTCCAACTAATTATACAGGGAAAGATCCAAGGCAAGAGAAGCATAGGGAGGCGTAGAATGTCATGGCTGCGCAATCTGAGAGAGTGGTACTGATGTACATCAAATGAACTTTTCAGACCAGTCATCTCAAAAGTCCAAATAGCTATGATGATTGCCGACCTCCGCCGCGGAGACGGCACTTGAAGAAGAAGAAGATCTTCCAAGTGGAAATTTTTGCTATGTGTGTGCAGGAACTAAAAAAGAGAAATTGCATGATACATCTATAAAAGTTATATCAGATAGCCAGCAGCATAAAGGTGTAGAAAATCATATTGAATTGACTCCAAGTTAGTTTGGAACTGTCTTAAGAATCTGATTTGGATCAAATCAGATTCTTAAGACAGTTCCAAACTAACTTGGAGTCAATCAAAGTGACAAAGTAGAAAGTAAGTTTAATCTGGGTACCTGGACATACTGGTATTGAAAGGACAAAAAGCTGGTCTACTTGCTAGGAGAGGAACAAAAGAAATATTCATAAGTCCAGGTGCTCTTGTTGACATAGTAGGAAGCACAGCCAAAAGAATGATATCAGATTGGGTGGAACAGTATGAACTTCGAAAATAAGGCTATTATCGAGCACAAGTTAATTAAATCTAGCCCAAGTACTTTAGCTTAAAATAGCATCTTCAGGTGCATTTCGTCAAAATGTAAACTATCCGGCAAGCGTAGAATGTGGAAACATTAAAAATAACATAAAATTATACAAAACACTACACTAAAATGAGGACAAACAGTTTAAAATTACTTAAAGATTCTATGCTACGCTAGATAAAATTTATCCCTCCAGATACTGACAGAGAATGTAGCATAGAATCTTTAAGTAATTTTAAACTGTTTGTCCTCGTTTTAGTGTAGTGTTTTGTATAATTTTATGTTATTTTTAATGTTTCCACATTCTACGCTTGCCGGATAGTTTACATTTTGACGAAATGCCCCTGAAGATGCTATTTTAAGCGAAAGTACTTGGGCTAGATTTAATTAACTTGTGCTTGATAATAGCCTTATTTTCAAAGTTCATTTATTCGAGCATTCAACCTCATTTCATTTATTATATATGAATAGGAATGATTTGCAAATTATTGTTGGTCTCCTAATAGGTTACTTTTGTCTCAAGGTGAATATGAGTAAAATCTGTTAATAAAATTTTGTCAAGCTGAAGATGAAACTTCAGAACACTTTCTCTGCAACTGCCCAGGGTTGGATAGGATAAGGGTCAATAAATTTGGGCATTATGAACTAGACTTTGTTAAAAAGACTGGGCTGAAAGGACAATCTTAACCTAGAGATGAGCTGTGATAGCCTTCTTAGATGTAGGAGACTGGTGTTTAGGCACTCATTCATATTGAACCTAACCTAATGTATGGCATTATTGTTCTTTTTGATTTACTTCTTGTTAGTGTTTCAGAATATTTTTTAATGTTTTTTAAATTAATGTAAATGTAATGTTTCATTTCTTATGTCTTCTGAAATTCCTTGTTTATAAGTGACAATGAATATTTTTTATTAGAATAGATGTCATTAAGAATTGCCACTCATAGACACTTCTGGTGCTGCCTTATTTCAATAATTGTTCTTCTTTTCTTCACTTTCATATTCTTAACATCCTATAATTCTTTCCATACTGTATACCCTTCGTTAAATAGAGTTACAAGAAATATAACAAAGGGGAAAAAGTAAACACAATTTAATATGTTTTACATCTTTGAATCTAATTAAATGTCAAAAAAATTTACAACTTTAGGGCAGTGTTTTTCAATAAATTAAACTAAAGAGAATAGATGATTTAAATGGCAAAAAAACCAATTCTTAATTCATACACGCTTATTAAATAATTGATATTAGTGTTAATAATTTTACTAGAGTGCAGAGATATTTCATAATTGTTTTCTTTTTTAAATTAATTCATAACAAAAATAAATCCATATTTTTGTCCAGTAGTAGAAATAGCTTCTTAATTTTCATCATGTTTTTACTTACCCCTAGTCTCTGCATAAACAAATTTTTACTTTGGTTTTTATTTTAGATTTTTCCCAGAAAAACAGTGAGGAAATTATGGAAGGAATACCTGACCACTTATGTAATAAAAAAGAAGAAATAAGTCTATACTCTGAAGAGACAACTTTAAAAAATTTAGCTTTTTCTAAATCCTACAAGTGTGACATTTGTTATAAGCAGTTTTCTCTCAAAAGTAATATGAACAGACATATGAGAGTGCACTCTGGAGAAAAACCTTACAAGTGTGAAATTTGTTTTAAGCCGTTTTCTCAGAAAGATCATATTAAATCTCATATGAGATTGCACACTGACGAAACTCCTTACAAGTGTGAAATTTGTTTTCAGCAGTTTACTTACTCTATTAGTTTGAAAAGACATTTGAGAGTGCACACTGGAGAAACACCTTATAAATGTGAAATATGTTTTAAGCATCTTACTGAAGCAAGTACTTTAAGAAAACATATGAGAATTCACACCGGAGAAAAACCTTACAAGTGTGAAATTTGTTTAAAGCAGTTTATTGAATCAACTGCATTAAAACTACATTTTAGAATTCACACAGGAGAAAAACCTTTTAAGTGTGAAATTTGTTTTAAGCATTTTCAACGAAAGCCATATTTAAAGAAACATATGAGAGAGCATACTGGATAAAACCTGATAAATGTGAAATTGGTTGTAAACAGTTTACTCAAATAAGTACTTTAAGTGTGTTTTAAGAAGTTTTCTCATAAAAATTCATTAAATAAACATATGAAAATTCACACTTGAGAAAACCCTTACAATTATAGATAATGCCTTCTACTACAATGTAGAGATGGATCCTAGCCCAAATTTTTCATGGAAAAAAGCAACCATGCATCAATGACTAATAGAACGAGATATTTCATTTCACCCATGCTTTAAAAGTTGAATTGTATGCATTTATTATTAAAAACCATAAACTTATAAAAGATATATTGTTGACTTGTTTGTAGTGGAACTTGACATTTTGACATTGCATATACCACCTTACTACCCAGAGCTGAACCCCATTGCAACAATATGGACACCAGTAAATAATAAAGTAGCAGCCTGTAATGTCTTATTCAAATTAGAGCACATTATGGATCAGGTGCAAAATTTAATAATTGATATTTGAGAAGATACCAGTGAGAGTGAATCAGAACTGTCTCACAATGAATCAGAATACGATAATTTAGGTTGTCAATAATTACAATATATATATATATATATATATATATATATATATATATATATATATATATATATATATATATATATATATATATATATAGCCGTTTAGAAAATCCACAAGCTCTAATGTGATTCTTCGAATTTCATAAAGTAAATTACAGAAATAAATACATTTTTAAGAATATCTGTGTTTTATTTTGTTATTTTCAAGACTTTGTGTTTTATTGTAATGGAAAACAGATGTAGTCATAAAATAATAAATAAAAACTTATCCTATACAGAAACATTTATGTCTCTCTATCTGATACGTTATAGATTTATGGTATGTAAAATTGCATAAGTGTGTACTACATTTTCGGACAACACGAATATATTTTTTGACATAGATTAAGTTTTTATTTGTTATTTTATGGTTATATTTATTTTGAATTCAAAATTCGAAACATTTTGAATTTGCCATCTAAAGTTCTGGAAAATCCTTTTTGAATTTCCCATCTAAAATTCAGAACCTATATTTTGAATTTGTCGCCAAATGTTTTAGTTGTGATTGCATCTATATTTGGCGTTAGAAACTCTCGCTACGCGTTCTATCGCACTTTTAATTTAGATTTTTTTTTGAAAAATATTGTGTATGCAGTCAATCTCCCAACCACACACAATCTTATAGAATAGGATTTTCTTGTGCCAGGTTTGATTGAACATTTTGTATATTCTAAGAGATCTAAATATGTACTGCCGTCCTAACATGAAAGGTCCTATCTGCAAAATTTAAGTTTTGAAATCCAGTTTTTGTTTCTTTTTATTGTAACGCTTGGTAATTTAAGAAAATCTTGTATGTTTTATTTTATATATTATGTCGGAGAATTGCTAATCATAATTTTGATTTATAACATTGTTTTGGCGTATCTTAGAAAATATAATGACAATTTAGCAACAAAAATATATGGCTTGTACAAACAGTATCATCAAAATATGTAAAAATTAGTGATAACTAAATAGTGGGATAGTATGAAATAACTGCTCAAAACCAATAAACAAGATAAGTCAGATGCTGCGAAAACAGTACAGTGGGATACTACAACAAACGTCTTTATATTCTATAGTCAATTTCATTTTAATATTTCTAATCATGAATAAATACTCATAAGGCAAGTTGGAGCAAAATGGAATGATGAATTCTGAACCAATGATTGAAAACTGATTTGACATTGAAATCTGAAAACTGATCCAATTCTGAACGAATAAAGGATCGACTTCCTTCTGCTCCATTTCCGTATTTTCTAGGCTATGTTACTGTAAGCTGTAATATGGGCTATACATATGCTTTTGTAAAAAAAATATTACAAAATGATCACGAAACGTTTTTCAAACGAAATAGTGCATGATTTTATGGCTCACATAGGGAAATACGGTGCTTTAAGAGGCAAAGAACGAAAATGAAGGAACTAATAAACCCCAACATAGCTCAGGATACATTAATTTACTATTAAAACAAGCTGTATCAGAGGAACCATAAAAGACGTTAGAAGCAGGTAGATCCGAAAAAAGTTAATGTAAACACGCAGAAAGTTTACAACTACTTGAAAAGCTGCCTACTGCAGGTAACGGCAAGTGAAAGAAGAAACGTCGATTAACAGTATCACGATTCAAATTACTGTACTCTCGTGACGTTTCTACTATTATATTATTTATGTATACTTCATCTAATTTACATACCGATGCACGTCATAGCCCGTGACGTCACATGATACCAACACGAAGTATTTAGCCGGTAGGTGTGTTCTTTTTTGGAATCACTTGGCCGAGTACACTGGCATTACAGCTACTAGACTAATTTTATAATAAATTACATTTAATTTGTATAAATGCATTATAAAGCGTTTTTATGAAGAACATTTGTTCGGAACACACTGTACCTGTAATCGAACGAAGGTGAAATTTTGGCATAAATTGGTAACACTTAATTGCATCGTGCAAAAAGGCAATTGTCTTTTACTCGATGCTTATTTGGTTGTTGACACCTTTTGTACTTTATTATTTTGAGTTTTAAAGTGAATACCTCTTGTTTTATATTTTTACTTATTTAATAAAATCTGTGCTTTTTAGAACAAAATTATTGTGTTTTATTTCAAAAATGTCACGTAAGAATTTAAATAGTCGTTGTAAAGAGATGGTAATACTTTTGCAATAATCATGTGACCTATTTGATTTAAAATGGAGTCAGGATTTTTTTATACTTTGGCAACTACGTCAACTTCGATCTCTGTCAATGATAATGACGTGCATCGGTAAGTAAATTAGATGAAGTATATGTGCCTAATGTTCATTGGTTAGTATCAAGGTTAGTAGATATTTAAGTACTTAAATACCTACTAACCTTGGGTTATTATAATAAAAAAATAGGAGTAAATAGACAACTATTGCAAGTCTAATTTATTCTGTGCTGTGACCGTGCCATGATACCAACATCCGTCACAGATACAAGAAGAAGTGTCACCACACAAAGGAAACAGAAGATAAATGTTTATGATTTTTGGCGCCTATTCATAACCTAACTTTATAACAATGTCAATTTCAAATTTCATTTTACAAGTACTTACAACTTACTTATCTCTGCAAGTATAGAAGTACCTATTACCTACTCTTTTCTATGACAAGTACAAAAATAAAAGCTAAATATATTTGAAAGTTTTTCCCATTTTATATTTACTTAATCATGGCTACAGTTACAATTAGGGGTGTTCCAATTTCTTTTCCATTTGAACCATACGATATACAAAAGGAATACATGGATAAAGTATTAGAATGTTTACAAAACGAAACGAATGGAGTGCTTGAATCGCCAACAGGAACTGGAAAAACTTTATCCTTATTATGTTCAACTTTAGCATGGTTACAGCTAAAAAAAGCTCAGGTTCAAGCACAAAGACAAATCTCCATGCAAGAAAACGAAAACGATTTTTTAGCAACTATCAACAGTAAACTAAACGAAATTGCGGGGAAACAAATTAGTTCAAGAGCTCTTTCTGGAATTCCTACAGTAATTTATGCTTCTCGCACACATTCCCAGCTCAGTCAAGCTATGCAAGAAATGAAGAAAACAGCTTATAGTCATATGAAAGCTATTGTTCTAGGTTCAAGGGATCAGTTGTGTATTCATCCAGAAGTTGAAAAGGAAGAAAATAGAAATTTTAAAGTAAATTCATAATTTTTTACTTTATACATGATCAAAAGTAAAATAATGTCTGTACATCTTTTTGACCTAACATTAAATTTTTTTATGTTTCTTTGATGACTTTGGTAATATATATTCAAGTTATGCAATAAACAATGTAAAAGGCAACAAACAGTTGAATTAGAAGTTAGTGTCTATGTTATAGTTTTGTAATTAAGTTAATTTCATCTTAAATTATAAGATTAGATATATTCAAAATCCAGAGTTATTGAATGTAATAACTTTTAATGTTAATACTAGAAGAAGTCGTAAAACTGAGATTTTCAACATTCTGTTTTATACTACACACTATGGTCAAAATAAACCATTACAAGAATTCTAAGAATTGCCAATGAGCACAGTAATAAATCAGTTAAAGTTTTGAACTTATGCTTTGTATATGTTGATGTTATTGTTTTGTAAAAAATGGTTTATCTATAAATAAATAAATTTTTGTTTCCAGATTATGATGTGTCGTTTGAAAAGAAAAACAAGATCTTGCAAATTTTTTAATAAAGTGGAAGCAAGTGCTCAAAATAAGAATGTATTGGATATCAATGTCATGGATATTGAAGATCTTATTAAACTTGGCAAATGTAATGGTTTTTGTCCATTTTATATGTCAAAGGAATTAAAAGATCAAGCAGATATAATATTTATGCCATATAACTACTTAATAGATCCTTCAATAAGAACAAGGTTAGGTAAGGAAAGCTTTTTATGTTTAAGCCAAGTCTATATTATTCTCTCTCCCTATTTATAAATTTGTTATTTTAATGACCAAATTGCATCTATCCTCTCAAATTTATGTATACAGTGTTTCCAGAGGCGCCGAAGAGTTTGTTCTAAAACCCCATAAAATGAAATAAAAATCAAGTTTTTCAATACCTGCTTAATTTTATACCTAGTCAGTTTTATGTAAATCACAATTAGTTTTTGCACTATATTTGAATTTGTGATAATAATCTAGTGAGTCTATAAAGTAAGTAATTACCAACTCCACTAAATAGAATTAAAATTGTCATTCTTTTTTAACAGTATTAACTTCACCAAAGAATATAAATGCTAAGGTTTTGGGGCTGTTTCCTATAAGTATGCAATTCAAATATTTAATGAAAAATATCCAGACATATTTGTTATGTAGAATGGTTTGAACAGATATTAAAGAACTTCAATAAGACAGGATCTATTAAAGATAAAAAAATAAAAAAAAAACTATACAATGAAGACAATGATGCAACTAATGCCTTAGCTATGCATTCACAAAGTTTCATCCCAAAATTGTCAGTTTTGGGCTAGTGAAAATCATGATTACATGATTCAACATGTTGGTCAATTTGCTGAAAAAGTAAATGTTTGGTGTGTTATCTTACCAGAATGAATAATCAGACTATATCTTCTTGGGACGAGTTTAAATCAGGAAAATATATTTGAATTTGTTGGAACACCTTTTTGGACAATAGTGGAATTAGATAGCCTTCCATTGAAGCAAAGGCATCAAGTGTATTTTTGACATGATGATTATTCATCAAATTTGACTTAACTGATATCAGGATATTTTCCTGATACATCGATAAGGCAGTATAGGCTGATATTTTTCCATCCAAATCACCTGATTGAACAATTTTGTTGAATTTTTTTATGGGGATTTAGAACAAACAATACTTTTTTATCAAGAATGACTTTGCTAGAAATTAAAATAAAAAAGTCTCTCCTCTTGGATAGGCCATCTGTGGACACACACACTTATATAGGGTTGGACAAAAGTATTAAAATAAAATTAATTTAAGTTAAAAGATTTTGAAATACTCGACTTAAGACCTACAGAATTTTTCGAATCGTTATACTACAGTTGATATTTTTCCATTTTTATCAATTCATTAACCACGAACCTAAAACTCCAAAGATTTCTATTGACGAAACCAAAATCCATAATTTTGCTTTAATCTGTGCCTTCTAAGAATTGCAAGGCAAAACAGATGTTGTTAAAGATGTAAAGAAAGAAATGGGAATCTAAAATTGCATTTGACAACATATCTCCTCAACTAAGCAAAGATCCTTGTCGAAATGGTTTCTTGTACTTATAAAGATATTAAAATAAAAGGAAAGACAGTTAAGATTTGATTTCACATATAGTGCCTCGGTATATTGGCTTATACATATTTCATCCTAATAGGAATCATCAAAGCAATTATTTACAGAAGTTCTGAACGTGAAAACAATCTTTCCTGTCGAAAAGGAAGCAACAATAAAATGGCTTCAGTATGGACGCTACAGCGACATCTGATAATAAATCACGAAACTAGAAATCCGAAGATTTCTATTGACGAAACCAAAATCCAGATTTTTGCTTTAATCTGTGCCTTATAACATTTGCAAGGCAAAACAGGCGTTGCTAAAGATGTAAAGAGAGAAATGACGAATCTAAAATTGCATTCCACAACATATCTTCTCAACTAAGCTAATGCTTATTCCATACAGGTTTTATTTTCTGTTTTCAGCAACAATTTTTTGTTCCACATCCAACGTAGACTTATTTTATTTAGTTTTTCCATTTCTGAAGTGAATTTTTCAGCAATTTGAGATTGTCTTAATTTGTACTTTATTTGTCTTTATTTCTTGTTCTTGCAGCAGATACGATCCTATTTTGATTATATGATAATTTTTCTTTCACAGGAATTAATTTATCAAATACAGTGGTGATACTTGATGAAGCTCATAATGTCGAAAGACTTTGTGAAGAGTCAGCTTCTCTTCAAATAAAGTCGTCAGATGTTGCATTGGCGATTGACGAAGTGACAGCTATTATGAAAATGTTATCGTCAGAAGAAACATTGCAATTTGACGACACACCTAAAGATTTTGACGCTAATGATCTATGTAACCTTAAAGAAGTGTTCTTAAATCTAGAACAAGCTATAGATAAAATTGATTTATCAACTGGACCAAATTCTGAGGTGACGCTTGATGGTACATTTATATTTGAGTTATTAGCAGAAGCTGGAGTAAGTATATTTTAAATCATTTTGGTATTTAGTTTTGCATGTTTTATACTATTCTAGTGATTCCACAATCATAATAGGCATTAAAAATATTTTCAAACAAAATTATACTAAGATAAATGAGATTTCATCGCTATTTTCTATTGTTGATATTAAATATATATACTATACTATATACGGATGTAACTACATCATAATCATCATCACATAGTGCTACAACACTGGGTGGGTCTTGGCTGACTGTACAACTTTTTTCCAATTTGTTCAGTCTTCCATCAAACTAGGGTCAAATGGAATGTTCATTTTCCGGAGATCTGCTTGGATGTTATCTCTCCATCGCATTCTGGGACATTCGAGTGGTCTTTTGCCTGTGGGAATCTCCTCCCATACCAGTTTTGCAAGTCTTTCATTATGCAGTCTGTGCACATGGCCTGTCCATCTTAGTCGCTGTGATTTAATTTCTTGGACAATATCGGCGTCGTTGTAGAGTGCTTTTAATTCGATATTGGTTCTGATCTTATACTGGTTTGTGGCGATGTCATAGTGAGGTAAGAAAATTTTTCTAAGTATTTTTTGTTCAAAGCGTCTGAGCTTTTCTTCGTTTGCTTTGGTCATGGTCCACGTTTCGCATCCGTATGTTATTACTGGTCTGACTATGGATTTATAGATTTTGATCTTTGAACTTCTTGTGAGATCTTTTGATTTTATGAGCTTATCCAGTGCAAATAGACAGCGGCTTGCAGATTGGATTCTGTCTTTTATTTCTTCAGTGACACCGTTGTCAGCTGTGATTACGGCCCCCAGATACTTAAAATGTTGTACTCTTTCGAAATTGAAGGTGTTGACCGTCACATTTTGTCCTATTCTGTCTCTTCGTGTTGTTCTATTTATATACATATATTTCGTCTTCTCTTCATTAATCTTCAACCCTACTTCACTTGTTGCTCCTTCCACCTTGTTGAAAATGTCTTTCGTGGATAGGATGGAGTCTCTAACGAGATCTATGTCATCTGTATATGCGAGTAGCAGCTTGGGACCTTGAACCAATAGCAATTCTGTTTTTATTTCAGCCGTCCTCATGGCTTTCTTTAATACAAGGTTAAAAAGTATTGGAGATAACGCATCACCCTGTTTAAGTCCACTGTTGATTTCAAAGCTGTCAGACAGTTTATTATTTACATATACTTTAGATATTCCACCATCCATACAGACTTTGGTCATCTGAATGAGTTTCTTTGGTATTGAGAACTCCGCCATGGCATTGCATATTTGGCTTCTTTCTACGCTATCATATGCCTGTCGAAAATCTACGAAAAGATTGTGTATGGATCTGTTATACTCCCATCACTTTTCTAGAAGTTGTCTCAGCATGAATAGTTAATGTATTGTTGATCTGTTTGCCCTAAACCCGGCTTGATATTCGATAAGGACATTTTCAGCATAAGGGATTAGTCTACTAAGAATGAGAGGGTTTTATATGTCGTGTTTAGAAGTGAGATTCCTCTATAATTCGCCCATTTTGTTTTGTCCCCTTTTTTGTGGATGGGCACTATTATGTTTTCCTTCCATCGTACTGGCATTCTTTCTTCTAACCATATATGCGTTATTAGCTGGTGGATTTGGCGATGTAGTGCGTCTCCTCCATATTTCAGAAGTTCTGCTGGTATCTCGTCCGTACCCGCCGCTTTGTGATTTTTCAGCTTATTTAAGGCCTTTTGGGTTTCTTCAAAGGAGGGATTTTTGACGGGTATGTCCGCTGTGATATAGATCTCTTCTTTGTGCTGTTCCTCCTGTATGATGTTTAGAAGGTCCCTAAAATACTTTTTCCATTCTTCAGTTACTTCTTTACTGTCGATTATCATACGGCCTTGATTGTCTCTCAGTGTATGGATGGAATTGGTTCTATGTCCTCTTTTCTCAGAGGAAATTGCTTTATAGAATTCTCTGGAGCCTGGTTTGGGCCGGTCTCTCTCCATAGCTTCATATTTTTGTTGTTCATAGTTTCTTTTCTTTGTGCGTATTATTTTTCTTGTTTCTTTTCGGCAGTCGTTATATTCCTTTTTACTTTGGCAGTTGTATCTAAGTCTTCCTTACTGTTTGTCTTTTTTCCAGCTGTTTCCGACATTCCTCGTCATACTATGTTTTTGCCCTCTTCTGCCTACTTCTTCCAAAGATCTTGTCCGCTGTCTTGGTTATTATTTCGGCAGTCGCTTCCCATAGATGTTCTATATCATTGTATTCTCTTTCAGAGTTCAAGGTTTGTTCAAATTATTCTCTATAGTTTTGTTGTTTCTCTGCATTGTGTATTTCGTCCATGTTCCATTGTAGATTTATTGTTGTTTTATTGCATTTGTGGCTAGATATTCTGGATTTGACTCTTGCTCTGACTAAGTAATGATCTGTGTCTCCGTCTATTCCTCTCGGGCTTCTTACGTCTATAATATTGTTACCATGACGGGCATCTATAATGATATGGTCAATTTGGTTGCGCATAATATGGTCGTTTGAGACAACATAGACGTAACTATGCCATCTAATACCAAAAAGAGAAATCATAAGATTTCTACCTGGCGAAATCGAATTCATATTTTTACCACTGCTCTTTCTAAAACTTGCAAAGCAAACAGCTTGATAAATTATATATAGTTATTTTGATAACTATTGTTTACGACGGGAATAGATTTTGTTTCGGTAGAGAGTGGTGGCCCTCCGTTCCGAAGAGACCTAAAGAGGTCGAAATACGTTTAAGCGGCTTGTCGCCACTCTGTATCGGAACAAAAATCTAGTACCGTCATTATGTTATATGTTACATTTAAATTTAGTTTGTTGATCTTTAAATATTTATTAACAGACTGTAATGCCGAATTCATTCTAGATACAGCATTTGCTAAGTTTGAATCAAAACATATAAGTAGGGTGTCATCTGCATATAAATTAAAGAAAACACACACACACACACACACACACACACACACACACACACACACACACACACAATCACGCGAGGCGATCAACCCTACCCCTAGGGACATGTGTATACCACTGTAAGAGTGGGATCCACATGTCCGAAAATCAAACCGGTTACACCTCACTAGTTGAGGTGGTACCTATCTGACCCCCAGGCTTTTCCTCCACCCCTCCTCAGCGTGTGACTTACGTGAGGAGGCTTATGATCTGAATGTTACGTAAGGTGTCTTGGGTAATGAGACACCTTCTGTTTTTAATGACTGTGGTTAGGCCACCTAACTGTAGGGGTAGCACACATGTCGGCTTTTCTCCCTATAGAAAGAAAGAATTAAAGAAAACACATTTAACAAATGAGGCTATATCGTTTAAATACAATATGAACAAAAGGGGTTTTAAGACACTACCTTGAGGTACCCCAATATTAACACTTAATTTCAGAAGAAGTAATATCATCAATTCTCAGTTGTTTTCTCATTAAGAACTTTGATAAAATGAAAGGCAGATATTGAGCACTGTTTTATTAATTAAATCTTGCCCAAGTACTTTCGCTTTCTAAAGCATCTTCAGGGGCATTTCGTCAAATTTTGGGCTATCCAACAATTGCAGAATGTCATAAACTTAAAATTAAACATACATTTGAACATAACACTACACTAATCAAGGACAAACAGTTTAAAATTATTTAAACAATAGTTTAAGCTACATTCTGGTCTGCAACATGAGAGAGAATGATATCTCCTTTTGAAGTAGGATTGATTGAAGTCTTTAATGTTTGGAGTATTCCATATAATTCTGCGGTGTAGATACTACAACTTTTAGGCAATCGCAGAGAGCTTATTGTCGTCGTCAGTGTGGACACAGCGGCGCCACAATAGTCTTCATTCTTGGAAGAATCGTTGTATAAAATTTCATCAAATTGTGTTAAGTTGAGGATGTTTTGGAAGGATTTCCTAAGGATTCAGTTTGGGATTTCTGCTTTGGAAAATTTGGAAATCCGTGGTAGTACGGATCTTCCGGAATTTATTTAATGCTTTTTTGGATTGTTTTACAGCTATTTTGCACGAAGCATGCCACCACGGAACAGGTTTCTTGGAAGTATCAATCGCGCATTTACCAATACATTCCTCGGCAGAATCAGTTAAACAGTTATTTAATAGTTTTACATCTGCATCTATATCATTGTTAAAAAGTAATTAATCCGTTTTTTCTAAAAAGATAACAGTTTGCTTGAGTGATTTTCCATTTTGTTATAATTCTTGAGGGCATTTTTGACTGGTCAGAGATGAGAATAGGAAAATTATTACCTGTTTAATGTGTACCATGGAAGTAAAGGAAATATTCCGGGATTACAGAAAGATAAATCTATGAAAGAGAAACTACCTGTTTGCATTTGAAAGTATGTACTACTTCCTGAATTGAGTGAGTTTATATTTACGGTATTCCAACACATTCCAAATGTTTTCGGAGCCCCACATAGTACTATGTGCATTAAAGTCACCTACTGAAATAAAAGGTGTAGGAAGCTGAGAAGTTAAATCTTCAAGATCGGAACTTATTAAACAGTAGTTTGGAGGAATGTATATGTAACAAATTGTAATTTTGTAAGGACACTAAACTGTAACGGCTATAGCTTCGAGGTTTGTGTTTAGCGGAAACTCTTTATGGAAAATATCAGTGGAAACAAAAATTGATGCTTCGCCACTGGCAGGTGGGTAGTTCGAATATAGTGGTAACCAGTAAAATTTTTAAGTTGTCCGGAATACTTATCATTGAAATTTGTTTCTTGTAGGCATATAAAGTCAGGAGAAGACTCAGCTATAAGCTGTTCAAGGCGTGGACGACGAGGATAAAATACATCACAGTTCCATTGTATCAGTGTGAAGTCAAATTAATATGTAGAGTGTTTGGATTTTTGCGAGGTTTGTGAACTATCAGACAGGTATTCTTTACACAAGCATCCTGGGAATTATCAAGACTGTTTATACTTTCAGAATCATCTGTTGCAGAATGTATTTTAGTTTTAATTTTTTTAATTAAGCGTATAATACTGATTTTTGTAGATCTTTCTTTAAAATTTGGGTTTATTGATTGCAAAGTTAGAATGAGGGATTTAATATCTGTTGTGAATTTAAATGCTTCTGAGACAGGGTCACAGCTGCTGTAAGCGTTCTCGATAAAGGCAATTATATTATCAGGAGGGATTGCAAAAGCTTCTGGGTTTTGTTTATAGGCTTTGTGTATTGCTTGCTTGGAGTCAGTGGATAGACTGAAGTCGAGAGAAGAACTACGTTTTCGTTTTTTTTTGTATTGGAGGGGTTAGAAGAACTAGGAACTGTTTGTTTGGGAGGAAACATTATTATTATTACATATTATTATTATATAAGCGAGGGCAGAGGAACTAAGTCCCTATTATGCCCAAAAACAAAGAAATTTCATTAATCACCTACTAGTAAATAACAAAAATTACAAATAAAAGAAATAAAATTACAATTTTTGGTTTAAAAGAAAAACAATATTTTAACTATAATATAAAACTGTCAAGTCTGTTTTTGAACGAGTTGGTAGAAGAAGCGGAGACAATGTTATCGTTGAGGTTATTCCAGCACTCAAAAACTCTATTTGGAAGAAAGTTCTGTCTTTGTCTTATAGAAAAGTTTTCTTTCTTTAGTTTATATTGATGACCTCTGAGGCGTTCATCTTGGTTTATGATAAATATTTCATCGAGGTTTCCAAAATTGAATTTTAGTATTTTGAATGTTGTAATTAAGTCTCCACGTTGTCGGCGAAGTTCAAAAGTAGTTAGGTTAGCCATACTAAGTCTTTCTGCATAAGACGGTCTTCTCGGTCCCAAAGAAATTCGAGTGGATTTTCTTTGAACGTTTTCCAACAGAGTCTTGTCTCGAACCAGATCGGGATACCACGTTGGTCCAGCGTATTCAAGTATGGGTCTTACGTACAGAGTGTAAAGTTTGCAAAATGATTGCATTGAAACTCCCGAAAAACACCTCCGAATAAGATACAGTCTGGAGTTTGCACGTTTACAAATAGAGGTAATATGATCGGACCAAGTAGGCTGCTGTTCACAATAACACCAAGATCGTTATACGAAAACACAGATTCTAATGGCTGCCCGTTAACATAGTTTGTTCTGTTGCGGGGTTTTCTCGAGACTGAGGGTTCTTATCGCTTATAGATGGTACAGATGAGCGTGGCCTCTTCTGTGAAAGTTGAGATGTTGAGAAGATAAACATAGTTTATCTGACTTTGCAGATATTGTATCATTTTCGCAATTCTCTGGGGAGGACGACATATAAAATAGATTTGTTTGGGAGAGAGACGGTTCAGAATGAGATGGAAATTGTGTATTCTGTTGCTGTAACGCTGATTCGGTGGGAGGACTGAGGTAATGAGAAAGATTAGGATTTCCAGATTTAAAATTGTCAGATGAAGTATTGAGACAATTAGAAGCAACAGAAAAATTCTATTATCATTGCCTTCAAAAGGAATTAACAACGAGGTGTGAAGCTCAAAATTATCAGAGGGAGGAAAAATATATACTTGATGGCGGAAGCTAAGGATGTGGGAGTATTCATCACCTGGAATGCCTGCTTTAAGAAAGGACACGGGGGAGGCTATTTGAAAACCAAGACTCTTCACTGCATTTTTGGCCAGTTCATGGGGAATGTAAGGAGAGATGTTCGAAATTAATATTATTTTTGTTGGGGAGACAAGTTTACGAATACTTATAATAATGCGTCCGATTTGAACGGTTGGGTTAGATTTCAGAAGTTGATCAACGAGATTTGAGTTCGCTAGATATATGCAGATCCTATTGTTAGATCTTCTGGATGCAAAGGAAATCTTTTCTGATCCGATGATATCACCAATGGCTTTAACGTAGTCCAGAAGTTTAAGGTTTTTTTCTGCGTGGAGAACTATCGTCTGTTCTTTTTTTGGAAAAGATTGTTTCGATGTAGATTCTGCAGCGGTTACGTATGAGAGAGATGTAGTTGCTGGAATGTTGTTTGTAGCGGTTTGAAGGGCCATGGTTAACGTAGAAACATAGGAGTATTGTTTATATTTGTACTGTTCATGTAGATACAGACAGTAACCTCGTTTTATATCTCTTCTTTGGTTTTGCTATCAAAATTTGTATTAAAATCCCATGAATTGGATGGCCAGCAAGAACCAGCAGACTGGTAAAACCAGTCTCTGGTATGTACTTTGTATAATTTAAATATAATTTATATGATTTAATAATATAATACAAGCAATACGTACAAAACTTGTACAAAACTTGTCTAGAAATCACTTTTCGAAATTCACTTCTAAATTAAGCACTAATTACTACCATTGCCATTACTACTAATTGGCACACGTCTTACTCGTTTGAATGCTAGAACAGGAATCAAATCTAATTTTTTAATACAAGCGAAGTATGTTTAGTTAAGAACAATTTATCAATGTAATAGATCAGACACACTGCAACAATTAAAATAAAGATCGTATGTGTTACCTCAATAATAACAGAAAATTCATTACTTTTCAACGCAAAAAGTAACCTGATCGAGTGCCGCCTCCTTCTATATTATTCAATGGAATGAATAATTTACAATTTAATATTACTTAAGTGATTTTTATATGCCACAATTGTTTTTTAAAAACTAATTTAACTGTTTTTTTTGTTGATACTCCGACTTGATTTTTAATATTTTCGTTTCAGATTCGTGCAGATAATTTCTTTATTATTCAAAAATTAATCTCGAGTATCGTTCAGTATTTAGTAACGGTAAACGATGGACCATTTGCTAGAAGAGGAAATAGTCTACAAATTTTTGAAGAAATTTTAGGGGTTGTTTTTATGGATTCTTCATCTGAATTTAAAGCTAAAGTCAAGAAATGTTACAAGGTATTTTTAATGTACTATATTAATAAAAATATTAGTTTTAGTAATATTATTAATACATAGTTCGTATTACTTTAGAATCGAATTGTTCAGGCCATGTTGCAAGGAAAACCGATGTATATTATAAATAAAGGGTAGACTCGTAGACTTTTCCATGTTGAAATTCAAGAAAAAACTACAAGTTCTTTTCCATCCTAGAAATATGACCTTTAACGGCAGTAAGTTCTATAGTCTCCCGATGAGTGACTGCATTGTCCCTCTTCCTTACTTGTTCTTGGCCCATTCTTTTTCCACGAGAAGCTAATTCAAATTCATTTATTGATGTTTTTTGCCAGTAGCCTAACACACGTCAAAATAAAAGCGGAACAATAGTTCTATTGAAAAATTTTAAATTCTAATTACATAAAAACAAATCAGATTGAGTTAAAATAGTTTAAAATTGAAGTTTCAGATATCCCTCACTACTATAAAATACATTTTTTATTAAAATTTCTTGAATTTTACTTTTAAATTGAATTGTGGGAAGATCCTTTTAGTTATCAGGCAATTTGGTATAAAACATAATAGCCCAATAACCTGCTCCAGTTGGACACCTCTGTAGCCTTCAGTCGGCTGGAACAAGATCACACCCGTATCTAGTATTATGATCGTGCACCTCTTCATTGGTCCCAAAGCAACCCCTGTTCCTCTTGACAAACATATGGTTTTCATAGATATATAAGGAGGGCACAGTAAGAATTCCCAGAGTCCCATAGGCCAATCTGCAATCGTCCCTAAACCCAATGCCTGCAAGAGCTCATATAGCCTTATGTTGCAAACCACAGGCTCTTGGCATTCCCGCCGAATGCCCACAGACCAAGATTGCATAACCAGAGTCCCATAAGACAATCTGCAATCGTCCCTAAACCCAAGGTCTGCATGAACTCTTATAGCCTTACGTTGCAAATCAAAGACTCTCGGTATTCCCGCCGAATGCCCACAGACCAAGATTGCATAAATATGTCAGATTAGAGTGAGGGATTATATGGTAAAAGTAGACAGAGCCCCGCTGCCGGAAAAAGACTAAGGAAGTCTGGGTGTTGCCCAATACCCAAGCGTCTTTTAACCTATTACCCAAAACTTTTATTGATTGTGAAATTATTGTATGTGTGATTTCAGTGTACCGTTTGTGTCTGATATAGGTTTAGCTGTTTAACTTTATAAAATTTTTGTTCCTTATTGAACATAAGGAATTATAATGATATTAAGAACTCAAACAACAAACTTTTGGATATGATTTGCTTTAGTTTTTTTCTATGAAGTTTCCACAGACATATATCCTCTAACCAGGAAGTGAGGTCATCACTCCGAATTATGGTTTTAGTTTTTCAAAAACTCTCGAGTACATGCTAACATATGGTTTTCAATAATGGGATAGTCCTTAAACTCATAACACAGCATTTCATGGATAATAAATTGCTATAGAATATACATGATTACATACCTAATATGAAGAAATAAGACGAAGTTCAAAGGTAACACATATAATTTAAAAAATTGTCATATTAAAATGGAACTGGGATGCACACATAGGAAGAATGAAAGGCAACCGATAAACAAATGAGGAACCTAGAAGTAAGGGGTATAAGTGACATTTTGTAAATATTTAGAAAAGTGCATCGCTGAACTGGAAATCTTTTATTCTTTTTGGAGGAAAAGAGATCTAAGCGATCAGGTGCTGCTTGCTAGCGGCAAGTTACCTAGCCTCCAAGACAACGATGAGTAGGGTTTGGAATAGAAGAGATACCAGAGAGAATCCAGTGGTACCTTTGTTCCACTGTATTGGATGGGTAGTGGTATAGCTCCTAAGTAATACTTTAATGTAAACTGCTGCGTTTTACGTTATTAGTTCGTTTTGTTTCTTTGCGTAGTACGGAGCCAGTGGTAGATGATTTACCTGCTAATGCTTTTTCACCACCAAAGAAAAGGATTCGGTGGCCAGATAAGTGGAAAAAAGGGCTAAAATAGCAAAAAATGCAGGTGAAGCTTACATGGGCAAAAACACAATTCTCATGAAGCTAATAAGTTACGAAAACTTGAAAATCATCATTGTTGGAATAAATGTACCAATACTATTTCACAAGAACAAGGTCTTTCAATATTTAAAGAGTATTGAGCATTGGGCACCGTATATAACTATATAATGTTCATAAAATTATTCGAAATTTACATTTTTTTAAATAACGTTACACCAATCTTGGTGTAACATTTTTCAAAAATGTAGCTGTTGGAAAAGCTGCTTTAAATAAATTGTATTTTTAGTTATACGTAAAGGCAGAGGAAGTAAAAAAGAAAACTCCAGATAATTGGCTTTCAAAAATGGTATCTACCAAATCAGGAGGAAAAATAATTAACTATTGGTGCTTTAGTGCAGGTTTTGGGTAAATATTCAGAATTTTTTTACAAACAATTCTCACTTTAAACCAAAAAAAAATTTTAAAGAAAAAAGATAAAAAAATATTTTTGGGAAAACTTTATTTGCCGTCTTTAAATTGATCAGAGTAAAACAACTGTAATGTTTTTAAATCAGTTCGTAACTGTTTTTGTGATTAAATCTTAATATCGAAAACACTTGTAACGCTGTTTCGACATGACTACATCTTTGTATGTATTCCCTCATCGTATTTATTTATATTTTATTATTAATATTTTGTCTGAATTTGACAGTTTTGTCATAATCATAAGTAAACAACGTATACTTTGTTAATAGGTTAACAAGAAGTGGTGTAAGGAGCAAACATAATTTATTGAATTTGTTTAAAATATAAAAAATAAATAATAAAATTACTTTATTCAATTTTAAATATATTATTTAAATTTTAAAAATACAGAAAACATAGTATGTTTTTTAATATACTTGTTATTTTTAAACGTTTTATTTAGTTTATATAATAATTAAATTTTATTAATTAATTATATTTTCATAATTTCATTTAAATACAATGTTGGATTTTTGCAATTATCAGTTCGACTATTGTATTAAAGTGCGATAAAAACAGTTATTAATAAAACATTTTCATATTTTTTATACAGTCACAGCGGAGGAGTCCATTTGTGTACCTAACGAAGGGGTTGCCATTGGGTATACCAAATGTAGCATGTAAAAAGATACACCAACAAAAACTGCTACTGAACAGAGATTTGATAGAAAATATTACGAAATTGTAAAGAGAATAGTAAAAACAGTAATTTTGTTGATTAATATAAAGCTTCTCGCTAGTCTACAGTACCGCGTTCTTCTTTTTCTTCAGCCTTAAGTAATCCAAGTTTGGGCATAGGCCTCCCCCAAATCAATCCCCTGTCTTCTATTTTGCGCCACTTGATTCCAGTTGTGTCCTCCGATCTTCTTAATGTCATCATCCCATCTCAGTTGTGGTCTTTCTCTGCTTCTCTTTCCTAACCATTGTCTCCATTTTTGTATTTCGTGGTTCCATCTTTTATCCATTAGTCGGGCATTGTGTCCTGCGAAGCTCCATTTTAATTTGGCAGCATGTTCCCCTGCGTCTTTTACTTTAGTTTTGCTTCTAATCTATTTGTTTGTTTTTTTTTGTCTATAAGTCTCACCCCGAGCATTGATCTTTCCATCGCTCTTTGTGCTTTTACTATTTTATCCATATTAGACTTGGTGAGTGTCCACGTCTGTGAAGCATACGTGTGCATAGGGAGGATACACTGATCGTAAATTTTGGTTTTCAAATATTGTTCTATTTTAGTGCTTTTCAAGATCAAACTCAGTTTTCCAAATCCCGCCCACGCTAACCTTATTCTTCTGGTAATTTCAGCAGTTTGATTTTCTTTGTTAACTTTCATTATCTGTCCCAGGTAGATGTATTCGCTTACTGTTTCTAAATTTATGTCGTTAAACTTTATTTCTCTAATGTTGAAATAATTGCGTCATCATGGTCTGTAGTTTTTCGAAACTTGTAGCGAATATTCTTGTAAATATTATGTATGAACATTCTGTATCGGGAGTCTATCCTGCAGTTGTTCATAGCTCTCTCTCTCTTGTCCAAACTTCTATGGGGTTGAATGCCTTTTCATAATCAACAAAGCCAATAAGTTCAAGTGATATTCATTGGCTTTTTCTATTAGCGTTCTGACTGTAAGAAGATGATCCGCTGTACTGTAACCCTTTCGGAATCCTGCCTGCTCTACCGGTTGATAGCTATCGAGCTTCGACATTAACCTGTTAGTTATTACTCTCATAAACAGTTTGTACATTTGGGACAGCAGGGAGATTGGCCTATATTTCTTCAGATCTCCCCTGCCTCCCTTTTTGAAGATAAGTATTATCAAACTTTTATTCCATTCGTCTGAGACTTCTCCTCTGTGAATTCTTCGAGAATAATTTCACTCCCCTCCTTCAACATTTCTACAAGTATTCCATCTGGGCCCGGAGCCTTATTGTTCTTTAGTTGTGCCATAGCTTGTTTTATTTCGAAGGATTCCATGTTAAGGAGTATTTCTGAGTTGACATTCGTTATCTTTTTCTCAAGATTTTCCTTTGCAGTGTTATCTGGGTTCTTGTTTGAGGAATATAAACCACGGTAAAATGTTTGAGTAACTTTTAGGATTTCGTTCTTTTCTCTTATTTTTTTCCATCTTTATCCTTCAATGAGATTAGTATAGGCTTTCCTAAGTTTGATCTTAGTATTTCAGGCCTCGGTACTTTTTATTATTTTTTTTTACCTTGTTTTCATTATAGATTCTTAAATCTTCCTTTACTCCCTTCTTTATTTGTTTATCAATTTCAATTCTTTGAAACCATTGGTGTTTCGCTTTCCTTCGCTTGTAAATGTGCGTCTCTTTTCCATCAACCGGTTTGTTCAATCACTTATTCTGTCTACTTTATTTTTCGTTTTCTTTGTAATACTCTTGAATACAAATTCTTTTCTTAATACTTCTATGTAGTCATCTCCCTTCTGTCGTATTTTAGTTTGATCTCTCTGATTACAATAATTATGTGGTCTGTAATGTTTATGGGATATAAATTTTGTGGTTCTAAGAAGTTATATAATTTTTTTCCTCTTTCATTTCGTGTGCCATGACCATGCATCCCTATTTTAGTTTCAGTACTTTCTTCTTTTTTGCGTTCTTCTCCTACTTTTGCGTTGAAATCTCCCATAATGATGGTATACTTTGTATCATTTTCTTCTAATGTTGTTATCAAATCTTCGTAGAATATTTTAACTACTTCTTCCTGATGTGTTTATTATCTAGGTTTTATTATCTAGGTCTATTATAATATAAGCTACTCTATCAGAAACGCTTGTATATGTAGAAATGTGTGGTGTAAGATACTTTTTGACAAGAAATCCTACACCATGTTTCGTCAATTTTCCCTGTATAGTATAAGCGATTTCCAGAGTTTGGGTGCATGCATTGTTCGCCTTTTCTTTTCACTTCTGACAGTACCACTTTATCTTGGACAGTTCTTCTTCTAATTCGTAGATCTTTTTATCTTTAGCCATAAATTGGATGTTGTATGTGGCTAGTATTAACTGTTTTTGTTTGTCCGTATCTATTTTCACCTCCCCCAGAATCTGTGAGGCTGACCAGTTTTCCGGTGTGGGATTCTGAGCTGCTAGCTCCCCACCTGGGGTATCGTCCCATTTTGTTTCAAGTTCAACATGTTGTGTTTTTAGGGGTATATTGGCATTAAAACACCACGCTTGCCAGACGGGTTCGCAGTCTCACAACCGGTTAAATCAGTATTTGAATTCGCCTGCGACTTTGTGGTACTGCACCTGTTAGGAATTGTATTTCTCAGCCACGGGCCACTAATAACAAAGCTGCTGACCTGTGTCATGTCCTCCGTTGATCTGCGGGTACTTATAAGGCAGTGCATTGGTATCGGTTTTTAATAGTGTGAACAATTTTTTTGTGGTTGAATTAAAAATAAAAGCGTATTCTTTAAAAAGATAAAACAAAAAATATACTCTTGAAAATAAAAAATAATTCCTAATAAAATAAGAAATAATTCTTTATACCCTAAAGAAATGATTCAAATATTTTACTTTCGATAAACGATTAGTATATATTTTTATGAAAGAGAAATATCGTAACCAAATATTATTCTGTTTTAGTATGAACATGCTAATGAGACACGGTTTGAGAACATTGATATTAACCAGTGGAACTTTGGCACCATTACGGCCGCTCATATCTGAATTGGAACTCCAAATTAACGTGAGACTAGAAAATCCGCATGTAATATCCAATGATCAGTTTTGTGTTAAAATTATACCAACAGGTCCTGATTCCGAAACTTTAAATAGTAATTTTCAAAATAGGTAAGAAACGTTTTTTTATATTTTTGTGAAATAATTGTGTAAACCGTGAAATTACAACATCTTCACCACCTTTTCTATCTAACCTGTCGATACCAACATTTTTTACATATTACGTTATTTGCGGGATATATGATATAACATTGGATCCAAAGTATTTATTAATAGTACTTATTAATAGTCCAGTTGACAGAGATTTGACATCTAAAAATCCTACGAACAAGCTGAATTTTGCTGAAAATGTCATGTACATGGATATACAGAGTTTCAAAACAAGTGGCATAACAACACATTTGGGATTAACGAGTTGGCCTTCTTTGAGAACGGACGTGTTTTACTTGAATTACAATATTATATGTTTTTGTTAAGTTGGCGATTAGCGTATGTTTTGTTCTGTGTAGTGACAAGAAACATTAATAGTTCAGTAGTAAGTAAATTTTTGTCGAAAAAATATTGGTATAATCTCTATAAAATAAATATCTTTATTATATTTCCAAGTGTTGCGATTTTGTCATCCAGAATCGCAATATGTATAATCAATCATTCGTAACCCCTGATTCCATCTCCAAAAATAAATCTCAATCTACCTCTTTACTACCACCCCAAAAACTTATCCCCTTCCACATGCAACAGTCAACGATCTTTGCAGCCGCTACTCTCTCAAAAACTCCGCTACACCTACTCCGTCACGTGATCATAATGCTCTCCGCTCCCAACACTGTTATTTTCGATTATATTAAAGCAATGGGTACAATTGTTATGCTAAAAAAATGTACACTTTGCTCCATGCGTTTTCCATTGTCGCATCTGTATATATCTATCTTCCTTTGAGCAAATTGTTAAACTCTTAAGAACCATTAAGTGTTACAATTACCTCTTAAGTTATCTCTATACGCAGACTTATTTTACATTTAAAATAATTTTAGTGTCTAATGTAAGTCCTTCTATCCCACATTCTGTTGTTGAAAAAGCTCTCTCTGATCTTGGATTAAATAGAATTACACCTCTCAAGCATAAATTTTTGCTCATATTTCTCATATTGATAGTATCGCTAATAATGTACAAAATTATACTGATAACTCTCAGAACCTTCCTACCACCTCTATATCTGCACAGTCACCGAAACCTGGTGACAAAAGACCTCATTCCAATAATAGTTACCTGTAAACTTCACCCCCTATCTTACCAGAAACCCTTAGTTTTTCCGATCCAAATACTCTAGCCCCTTTTGAAGCCATTACATCATAAATTATTCAAAGACCATCCAAAAAGAAAACTAAAAAATCCAAATCACAAGTACCTGAAACTCAAATAATAAGCAACATAACCCATTCAAAATTTATATGCTGAAATTGACATCTCATTCTCCCTTTAAGTAACGCAACTAATTGCTTTTCTTGGGGACACTTTCGGTAATTCTGATTAGCGTATGACTCTTTAGTGAAAGCGTACAAATTTACAACAGATATTTCCTCTCTTCTTTAAGATTTAAATAAGCTGTATAACGCTTATAATTAACGTTCCTTAAAAAATCGTTTAACTCATCTTCAAAACAAAATTAAATGCAAACCGGACCCCGCCTCTTACACATTTTCTGGAGATCTTACTAGGAATCTGGACTCCTCATTAATATTTCATTAATACCACTATATTATTTCATTTTTTCTTGCAAATAAAGCGTTCACTTCTGACTTTATCTGTTTTCAAGAGACTAATTTTAAAATAAATCATTTTGGTCGCTTTAAAAATTTTGACTGGTATTTATCATATGTACTAACTATTCCAGAACCAGTCGTGGTGCTTCGATATTTGCTTCAAGCGAAATATACTCCTCTCTTCTTCCTCTTACACTCCACTTGAAGCTGTAGCAATTACTGCATGGTGTCTTTATAATAAAATCTTTGATTTTGCTCCACATAATGTTCACTTTATCAGTGTTTTTCGTCTCTAATGTTAATCTTTTCATTTTTTGATTAATAGAAGTTGAAGCCTCAGCACTTATTTCATTTATCTTGAGTAACTGAGTATTCACCTTAGAACTTTTGGATTTTATTATCTTTTTTACCGTTAGTTTCATTTTTGAGACAAGGAGGTTATGGTCTGATGGGACCAGGGATCTGCTCCAGTGTAAGCCTTAACTCTTATAATGGAATTTCTAAATCTTTGATTGGTTAGTATAAAGTTGATTTGATTTCTAATGCAATTTTGTTTATTATCCTGTGGCGACCTTCCTAATCCCAGAAATGTTTTGTACGCGAACCGATCTCTACAGTAATAATAGAAATGTTTACTAATATAATACTTAAAATTGTTTTATTATAAGTTACGTCATTATTTTACAGGATTTAATAATTTTACCGTTATATTATTTATATGATCAAAGAAAGGATATTTCGTAAAATTTTGTTTTCTTATTGAAACATTTAATTTTTAGAGACAATCCTAAATATATAAATTCTCTTGGCATGACAATAATGAATATAGCTAGAATAGTCCCCGATGGTATGTTGATATTTTTTCCATCATATCCTATTATGTTGAAATGTCAACAGATGTGGCAGCAGAGCGGAGTTTGGAATAGCATATGTAACCAGAAGGTATGAACCTCATTTAAATCGTTAGGTTAGTACAGTTATAACTCTATTCTTGTTTTAGGCAATTTTTGTAGAACCGAGAGATAAAAACTCATTTAACACAGCCATGACTGAGTATTATGCAAAAGTAAAAGATCCCGCATATAAGGGAGCAATTTTTATGGGTGTTTGTAGAGGAAAGGTTTCTGAAGGATTAGATTTTGTTGACGCCAACGGTAGAGCAGTGTTGATCACTGGTCTGCCTTATCCGCCTTTCAAAGATCCAAAAGTATCGTTAAAGAAGCTCTACCTAGATAGGTGTAATGCAGATGATAAGGGAGTAAGTAACAAATATATGTTGCAGTTTTTAAGCCAATTTACAGGGTGTTTCAAGTTGTTCGCGCATTAGACTTATTTCTGAAAATATCGGATTTGTCCTCTGAAAATTTGCACATCTGCATAATTCTAGCTGATTTTCTTCTTCTTTAAATGGTATTGCTCTTCAAATTAAACTCTCGACCCGTAATTTCTGTCTCTAACATTGTCTGTTCCGTCTGCCATTCACCAAGTTCTTTGTATCAAAACAAAATTTAGGATCTTTTCAAAAACCTTTGCCAGGTTTTGGCACCATTGTCATTTATTTCTTATGTTTAAAAAGCATCACTACTCAAGAGAGATCCCATTTAGTGGAAACATTCACAATTTTTCCTTTTTTCTATAAAATTTAAAAAGTTACAAAAACTTCTTCGAAAAAATACATAAAAGACGGAAAATTGGACTCCACAAAAAACATATTCAAACATTTGTTTATGACATGGGTGTAAGAAACTGACCATTTGATTATAGTTGAGGTGTATTTTTTGGCATCATAGTCATTTGTTTCTTCTATAGTATTTTTCAGAGCTTGGCATCGATTACTGGTAGTGGGTGGTTAATTCAGCCATTAGTCTTTTAAAGTTGTTTGTTTTGTAATTTTATTGTCTGGACTATCATCATTTCGTGATCTTGTACTGTATTGTTGTCCATTCCTCCTGATAATTCTGCATATTAGATGATTATGACGGTTGTTGTAAGTGTTGGCGATTGTACATAAGTAATAGATTGTGAATATTGTACTAGTAATGTAGGATAGTAAGCATTTTGATATATCATACCTTGAGATTATCACTGTCCAGCGGCTGGCATCTGATTTTGGTACTTTGGGATGAGTGGGTTTGATGCATTTTGGACTGCAGTATATTGAGCAGAATTATCCATAATTTATAATACTTCTTGTCACATAAACTTGTGAGCTCCCGGCACTAATTTATGCGTTGCCTGGACTATTTATTAAACTGTTATTTTAGTTTTTATCAGGTCTTTCTTGTTTTGTTTATTTTTTTTTGTTGTCTTTGTCCCGCGCCAAACACTGCTTTCCACCTAAACGGTTCAGAGAAAACAGTGTCTACGATGTCAATAACAACGACCACCTACGAAGTAATGGCGCCTGAGAAATTACGCTCACAGTGGAAACGTTGAATCGGCCAAGAATTCGCTGTCTGTTTTGGTTCTTATCAGTTAACCTCATTTATTTGTTTGGTTTGGTTTCTATAGTTCTTACCTGATTCACCTGTTTATTGTCAACTTTTGTATCAATGCCGATTAGTTTTTAACTAAATTTGTCACAGTGACTAGCTTTGACTATTAATTTTTTGCTGGAACGCTCGTTATATCGGGCTTTTTGTCTCTGAAAATCAACAACGTATTTGCTCACTCTTCCCTGTTATCACTGGTAGTTGTATAAACATTGATACCACTTTTTGAGATGGGAGACCTACATATCCACCCTTCCATGCATACAGAAAGGTACCCTGCTGCCAGGATATTATAGCATACACCATCTTTTTATAAATCAATTGAAACAATCTAAAAAGGCGTAGGTTATTGTCTAATGCGTCCATTAGTTCCTTGTTCAGGATATCAAAATGCGTATCTCTATTCAAAGAGTCGTTATAAATGAAAACTCGTAAAATGTTTGTTATCTTTAATGGTACAGTATACGTTAAAACACCAGAATTCTTGATATCGTGTTTGTTCAATAATGTAAAGATTTTCGTTGAACCAATATTGATACATGGAACGATAAAACTGATTAAACCCTGTTTAATTCTCTTGAATCCTTGTTCGTGGTATTTTGCTTTAGTAAATACGCACCTTTAGATAAAGTGATAAAAATAACTTCATGCAGTAATTATATATAATGTTTTTAGTATCTTAGAGGACAAGAGTGGTATAATTTGGAAGCGTCTAGAGCGGTAAACCAGGCTATTGGCAGAGTAATACGACATAAGGACGATTATGGCGCTATACTTTTGCTCGATTCAAGGTTTAATAGTAAAATTATAAAGGATCAAATGTCTCTATGGGTTAGAAACCATATCAGAGTATCTAATAATTTTGGCGAACTAGTAAGAGACTTAAGACAGTTTTTCAAAAATGCCGACTCTAAGGTAATATTTATGTTTATATTAATGTACTTAGTTTTATATTATTTTATATATTTTATTTTATTTTATTTACATTTTACATGACGGCGACATATATCGGGGATCGGCGACGTGGAAATATCAGGCGACATCTAGTGCCCCCTTAAAAGAAAAGGGACATATAATATCATATCATGGATTAGATTTGCTTTGACTGAAAATGAATTTCAGCAAAACTAAACTAATGTCAAACAAAGATGACAATCCTATGATAAACATCGAAGGGACAGAGAAGAGATAGAACACGTAGATGAACATACATATCAAGGTAAGCATACATACACGTCAATAACATACACGTCAAGGTAAGCAAAGAAAATCAGACTACCGAAACAAGCAGACTTGTAAAAATGGTGTGGGGAGCATTTGGGACTCTTCCAAACGTCATACATACTTAAAAATAGAAATATACTGCGAACCAAAGTGTTTAATTCCTGTATCCTACCTCTACTTACATATGGAGCTCAAACCTGGACATTTACTAAAATAATAATAAAATAAACATGGCGAAGATCAGAAAAATGCAACGGCTGATGCTGGATATCTCACTCAAAGACCATAAAACCAATGAAGACATTCGTAATAGAACAAAAGTAAAAGATGCTGTCGAACAGGCAGCTAAACTGAAATGGAAAGGTGCTGGACATAACGAACGTCTTAAGGATGGCCGATGGAATAACAAAATCGGGAATTGGCGGCCATATGAAGCCAAAAGACCACGAGGAAGACCGCAAATGCGCTGGAGCGACGATATTAAAAGAACTGCAGGACCAATGTGGAAACGTCTTACAAACAACAGAGATGAATGACGAGAATTAGGAGAGGCCTATATACGGCAATCCGAATAGAGAGAAGGGCTCTATTACTCTAGAAGGTCTCACTGCCTCACTTCTTTTGCGAGGCCATCCGAAAATAACTGAAATTTTCATTTGTCGCTGAGCTTGGTTGTTTAACTTCGAACGACGCCTTAATTATGCCAAACGTACTATAGTTATAGTATTTGTACGATAATTACAACTTTTGTTTTATTAATATGTATACCTATTTAGGTATAACAACAAGTGTTTTTTATTTGCAGTATTCACGTAACTAATAATAGATGAAAGAGATTCTGAACAGGGCTAGAGTTCATCAACTAATCTAAAAAAGAAATCATCTAAAAAAGAAAATTGGTATCAAGAGAATCTAAAAATATCGCAAAGAATGAGAATCAACTTTTAAATGCGTTTTTAGTAATAAAGATACCAAAATAAAGACAAAGGTAAAGTTTGTTATAGTTCACTGAAATCGGTGATTCAGGTATTCTTCATGAAAATAGTGCAAAACATAAACAAATGATAACATGTCACACTCACAGTTGTCAAGTATCATTAGTAAAGTTAACTTTAATTAAAACAAAACAAAGAAATAGAGTAATTACTGATACTGTCAACGAAGTATATGGTTGTTTACGGTTCGGGCGCTTGCATATTACTGGGGCCGTATTTTCGAAACCGTTCGAACGGAAGTCGTATGTGAAAGATGATGAATTTCGAACGAAAATCGATAATTCGTATTTTCGAGTTGATTTCGAACGCATCGTATACGACGATTTTCGTACACGACTGCTCGAGTGGGTATTCACCATTCGAATAGCGGTAAACACACGGAGTTTGACATTTCTGACTTTTGCATTTAGTTTGGTTTTTAATTGTTTACATAAGTGAGATGGCCTGCCTAAATTTTTTAATTGAAAGAAATGTTTTAAATGCCTTAGAAGATGCAGAAATGTTAGCGAATGTGGAGAATAGAGTATACCATGCATTTTTAAACCCTCTTGAAGCCTTATCAGACAAACAATTTGGGCTTGGACAAACATTACAAGGGGCTATTTTTTACTTTTTATGCATGTTACAATAGGTATCAAGTTATACTCATCTACATTTTGCTTTCGTTACTTACCTTACGCCATTGTTTCCACTCTTTCTTTGCTCCTGGCAAAGCATTTAATATTTGGCCTAATTTCTGCCACATTGTTTGGGCAGTTTTATATGTAAAATTGTTTGTAAATTTCCCACTTTTTAAATCGGGATTTTCTTCCATAAAATCTATCATTTCTTTTTTTTTGTTAGGAAGATACAAATCCTAAGAACATAAAATTTTTATTTTCTTTGTTCATATTGGAAACAGAGGAAACAGATAAGTACGAAAACACAAGCCAAAACACGTTAACACTGTGTAGAAAATTGAGCAAATCACAGAAAACTAAAACTTCAAGTCTGCTGAAACACAACAAGTAAAATAAACTTGTCAGTCAAATAAATGTCGCATGTCACCTCTACCTCTTTTTTTTCTTAATTTCGTGCGAATTTGCGGCGTTGCCGGTGATTTTGGGTTAACGGATTCTCGTATGCGAATTAAACTTTCGAATTGCGTTCGAAAATACGCTTTTACGTTCGTGCACGATTTTTTTTTCGTTCGAACTAATCGCATGCGAGTAAATTCGAACACATTCAAAAATACGACACCTGACTATTGACTCCACCCTTTATCGTTGAAGTGACCTTGAACGTTCAGCTATATCTGTTGAGTCATACACAGTCGATGCATTTACACGTACAAAAAAAGTCAGAAGATTCTAACAGAGACGAGGATGATAATATTGCACTTGATTTTAATTTCGGCTAATAGTTTATATACATTTTATTAAGTTTTAAAAATTTGCTTTTATTTTTTTTTACTATTGTTAAAATTTTATGCATTCAGAGTTTCGATTTTCATAAATTTCTTATATCTTGTCATATATTTTTTTCCAATTTACTATAATAATCGCGAAAATAATTTTTCTCCCGAAAGCTAATAGATGATACGTAAAAATATGCGAGTTCCAAGTACATCCATAGCCCAACGATTATAAATGATTACTCTGACTTACTGACTGCCGATATCGCTCATGGTAATCATATGGTACAAAGAATAACAGGTATGATACTGCGCAGGCCACTGTCAGCAGATCCCCTAATCTTGACGTCACAATGAAAGTTGCCGTCATTGTAATATATCTGTTTATAATGGGAATTTTATTTAGCTTCTTCTTCTTTGGTAAGCTTGTTGTAGATTTTATAATGTTTTGTGAGATTTAAGTTTGCTTTTTAGTGTAAAAAAGTCTTATTAGGAATATTTTGAAGTTATGCGATTTTATAAGTGATAGTGGCTTTGTAGGTATGCCTATTTTGTACTTTATATGGACAATATTTTGGTATTTTAAAAGTTATATTATTAATATTAACGAAAACGAAGTATGGAGATCCATGAATTCTACCAACTGTTCAAAGAGATACCGATCTCAAAATTCGTTAAACTTCAGAGATTTCCATGAGCTCTGTTTTATTTTTGCTTCATTTGTATATATATACACAGGTAGCATCTGTTTAAACAATTTTTTTTATGATACATTAATAAAAATGAACTTCACAACAATATAATTTTGTTATTAGATTTAGTTTGTAGAATTGGATTCAATTGAAATTGAATTTATTTCATATAAAAAGTATCTTTTTTTTTTTCAAATCACTAAATTCTTAAATACTCACTAAATTTTCATCATATAATTCTAAATCCATTTTATTAATTGTATAGTTAATAATTATAGTTAATAGCAGTGTCAGTACCATCTTCTTCAAGATTAATAATATTGCCTTGTGAATTTTTGCAAGTTTGCCATTGCAAGTGACATTTCCGTTTCATGATCTTGAGAAATTCTGAGTATTTATACACATTAAAGAATTTTTTTTATTTATTTTTTTTTTTTAGTTTTTATCCGACTAATATTTAATTAACTGCTTGAAAATAGGTTATATTTGACGTTTCGATTTTCTTCTTAGAAATAGTTCTCAAAATACGATTCCCAAGGTGAAAATTGAAACTTTAAAATAAACGTATTTTCAATTAAAATTTGTTTATATTGGATAATATAGAAATCCCACAAGAAAATAGTTCCAAGATACCATTCTGTTCCGTTGTTCTATTATTTTTTTAGTTTCATGCAATTATCAAGAATAACCACTATTTTTGTTTTTAGTATAAATCTGTGATTGAGGCAAAATCGTTAGCACCTCCTTCAGCTGAATTTAACACTTACTTGAATTATAAGTCTGGCGGTTTGAGTGCCTCAACATCGTCATCATCTGACAATTTGGATAGCACAGGAGAAGTTGTTATTCATAATCGAACATCAACAGAAAACCGAAAACAACCTTCGAAAAAAATAAAATTGACTGTTGTACCAAACTCTTCAAAGTCGACGAAGACAGAGAAAGGCGATGTTACGAAAGAGTATATTATTATGGTAGTTATAACAATGATTAGTTATTATTTTTACTACAAGTATTATCTCTCTGGTTAGCATTATTAAAGTTCACTTGTACAGGATATCTCAAAATGTATGCTTATATGTTTAAGATTTGGTTCAGGGACCTCCTACATATTCAAAATGACTAAAATTTCCCTATTACTGTTAACCTAATCTAATTTACGATCCTTGATAATGGAAATTATTAATAATAATTGAGAGTGTATAATTGTTAAAACGGGATCCACCTTAACGGGTACCTTCTTCTCTTCTTTTTATGCAGACATGACTCTGTTTGTTTTTCAATGTGCCTCCAGTAAGTTGTCATTCCATCGTTTACGTATGTAATATGTTTAAGATTTGGTTCAGGGACCTACTACATATTCAAAATGACTAAAAATTCCCTATTACTGTTAACCTAATCTAATTTACGATCCTTGATAATGGAAATTATTAATAATAATTGAGAGCGTACAATTGTTAAAACGGGATCCACCTTAACGAGTTCCTTCTTCTCTTCTTTTTATGCAGACAAGACTCTGTTTGTTTTTCAATGTGCCTCCAGTAAGTTGTCATTCCATCGCGTACGTCGTCTTCCTACTTATCGTCTTCCTACTTATCGTCTTCCTATTGGGGAACCGTCCCTTGCCGTCTTTACTACTCTATTTGATGTCATTCGGCTTATATGATCGTTACATTCTATTATTATATTTCTTACCTAGTCCTTAATATACTCTACCTTGCATCTACGTTGTATATCTGTACTTTTAGCTCTGTCCCATAGTGTTTTACTATCAATTTTTCCAAGTGTTTTCATCTAATCTGTTTCGAAAATCCTTTTTGTCCTCTCTGTGTCAGGCTGTGTTTCTGCCGCTCATGTCATTATTGGTCTGATGACTGTTTGTAAATTCTGCCTTTTTTCCGATATTTTTATTTCTTCATATTGTTTCATTCAGGCAACCTGCGACTCTATTTGCTCTTTTCACTTGATATTCCAGTTTCGAGCTTTTCGTAGCTAGATATTTGAACCCCATCACTTGTTCTATTATCTGACCTTCCAGTTCCAATTTACATTTTTGGGAAAATTAGCATGATACATTTTCTGGCGGTTATATTAAATTGGTGCAGCATACGTTGTAAATCATCTTCACTTTGAGATACATACCGCAAGGTCTGGTATCCCGATATAGTTTTAGTGTTCTTTTTCGATAGTCTATCAGGTATTCTTGTGCAGTGTTTTATATATTCTGTCTTCCAGTGATTTTGTTGGATCATTTTTTAACTTTTGTGTAAGGTCTATTTGTAACCAATTCTTGAATTTTCTTCTGATATTGACTTTTGTCCATAATTACAGTGGCGGTACCGTTGTCAGCTGGTAATATTTTCTTTTAGAACTTTGATAGCTTTGAGTTCCTCTTTACTAACATTTGATTTTCGTATAGCAACCAACAAAATCATCATAGCCAGAATGATCGCCAACGTTCGGAACGGACAGGCACCCTAAGAAGAAGAAGAACATTTGATTTTGTGCTTTTCTCCAGTTGCTTTTTGCACTTTACGCTACAACATAAAATCTATTTAAAAATTTCTTTATAAAAGATATAAAAATTAAAAACCTATCAGGGTACATCACAGAACGTTTTCGGAATAACTATTTCATCATCACTGCTATCCTAAAAATTATAACCACTTTATTTAAATTAAACGTTTTAGGATAGCATTGATGATGAAATAGTTATTCCGAAAACGTTCTGTGATGTAGCCCGATAGGGTTTTTATTAAAATACCTTTTATGTAGGAATTTTTATATATTTTTTTGGTGATACATGGTATACTTCCAACTACAGGAATTTAGTTACCTTGTGGACTATATATTCCCCCTTTTCGTGTTTTGGTAGTTCTCGACAAACGTTTTCAACTGCACTGATTTTGTCTACTTTAGGAACTCTGTTCTTTAGTTTCTCTGTTGCATTTAACTATCTCTATATCTCTGATAGATTGACAATCACAATAGTTGTGTTGATTATATTTTGCCTTATTTGATGTTTTCTAAACATCAGTGACACCACAATTAATCCATTTTCTTGCAGCTCTTTGGTGGTGTTTTCTTCTTCTTACTTACCTCAGGCAAGATATTACTTTATACAAGTCTGGCACCCTGGAATTTGAATATTAATAATTATTACTATGCTTATGTTCTTCTTTAAGAGCCGTCTCCCAATCGGAGGTGGGATATCATCATCACTATTTTTACTTTATCTACTGCTGCTCTAAAGAGTTCTATAGAACTGCATTTAAACTAGTCTCTTAAATTCTTCAACCGTGACACTCTCCTTCTTCCTATACTCCTTCCTCCTTCTTCTTGTATTATATCTTTTCCTGTATTATTTCTTTGCCCATTTCTCGCAATACTTCCGTGTTAGTTTTCTTCTGTGTCCATGCTATTCTAAGCATCCTCCTGTAACACCACATTTCAAAGGACTGTAACTTATTTATGTGTTCTTGCTTCAATGTCCAGCTTTCAAGTCCATATTGCAGTATCGAAAACACGTAGCATATCAGTGCTCTTAGTCTGAGTTCTAATCTAAGATCTTTGTTGCAGAGAATTGTTTTCATTTTTACAAACGCATTTCTTGCTATTTTTATCCTAGCTCTCATTTCGGTTGTTTGATCATTATTGTCTGAAATCCAGGTTCCTAGGTATTTGTATTTATTAATCCTTTCTATCGGTACGTTTCCCAAATGTATGTTTCTTGGTATATTCGTTTTCTTTGTTATTATCATGTATTTGGTCTTTTTTGTATTCATTTTTAGTCCATATTTTTCACAAAAACTATTTGTTTTGTTTAGCTGTAATTGGAGTTGTTCAGCAGAGCTTGCCATAATCACGTTGTCATCTGCATATCTTATGCTGTTAATAGATCTTCTGTTAATTATTATTCCTTCACTTTGAGATAGTAATGCTTCTTCAAAAATGGCTTCACTATATACATTAAATAGTAATGGGGACATAATACATCCCTGCCTAACTCCTCTCCTGATTTCAATTTCTGGACTGGGTTCGTTATCTATTACGATTTGTGCTCTTTGATTCCAGTATAGGTTTGTTATTGTTCGTAAGTCCCTGTGGTCTATGTTTTTTGTCTTTAGAATTTGGACTAATTTTTCATGTTTTACTTTGTCAAATGCTTTTTCAAAATCAACGTAACAAACAATCACATCAACATTCATATCCATGCATCTTTGAGCTAACACATTAAAAGCAAATAACGCTTCTCTGTTTCCTAGTCCGTTTCTGAACCCAAACTGACTATCATCTATTCCTTCTTCCAGTTTTTTATTTATACGACCATGTATTATTTTCAGAAATAATTTGAGAATGTGACTTATTAGTGATATTGTTCTGTATTCACTGCAATATTTAGCGTTTGTATTTTTAGGGATAGCACAAAAGGTGGAGAGTAACCATTGTTTCGGTACGCGTCCTGTTTTGTATACTGAGTTAAATATAGTAGTTGTCAGTTAATTCTTTAATTTTTGTATGTGTCTTAAAACTATCATGTCTTTTCTGGTATTTTTCTATTTCTGCGCATTGTTCTTTTAGCCATTTTTATTTCGCTTTCTTAATTCTGTATTTTATTTGTTTATCCACTTTTTGTACATCTGATTATCTTTGTTCTTATATTGAGGTCTTTCTTCCATTAAATCTAAAATTTCTTCCGTCATCCATTGCTTCTTTTTATATCTGGTTTGTATTAGATTTTCTTTTTGACTTTAATCTATTTCTGTCTTTATTAATAACCATTTTTTCTCCGTCTCAGTATTTTGCAGAATTTGTTCTTTAACACTCCGTTGTTGATTGCATCTGCCAGGCATTGCCTTGTGAATGGGTTCCTTAATTTACTTGTATCGATTTTTGCATTTGTTGTTCTTCGCTTTATTATTTTCATTTTGAGCCTAATTTTGGTCACTACGGGGTTGTGTGATCCTATGTCGGCACTTGGATAAGTTTTTGCGGATATAATTGCGTTCCTGTATCTTTGTCTAACTAATACATAGTCTATTTGTTTTCTTACAATTCTCTCTTCTTGATCTGCTGGTGACTTCCCGGTATACAGTCTTCTCTTTTTCATTTTGAACAATGTATTACAAAATTATTGTTTTGGCAAAATTCGATAAGCCTGTCACCCCTGTCGATTTTGTTACCCAGACCATATCCTCCTGTACATTCTTCTACTTTTTCTTCCCCAACCTTTGCGTTAAAGTCTCCCATTATAATTGTTAAATATTGCGTCTTAATGGATTTTAAAATGTTGTCTAGGTTTTCGTAGAAAGTTTCAATATAACTCTCTGTCTGCAGTTGGAGCATAAACTTGTAGGATGTTTATTTTGGGTTTGTTCTGGTTTAATTGTAAGAGTATAATTCTGTTTCAGTATGGAGTAAAATTTATTACAGCTTCATCAATGTTTTTGTTTAATAACCCAATACAATTGACTAATATAGCAACATTACAATCTAATTTAAACTGTTTGCTACAATTTTTGAAATATTTTTGGTGCTGGGTGTGGGTCGAACTAACTACCACTCACAATGAAGCAAGAGCTTCCAAATCGCTCAGCTACCGAGTCGATTAAATCAATTTTTGATATTTCGATTAAATATTTTTCGATTTCAGCTCTTGAACCGAGCTTCAAAGGCATAGGCATTAATTCTGAGATATCCCGTATGACGCCAAAACTAAATTTATTAACCTATCGATTAGGAACGTTTTTATATCTGCTTATATAAATATTAAATCTTTTTCTTATTTAAAAATTAAATAATATCGTCAAATATTTATTTTTTATCATTTCATATTATAATCAATTAATCAAAAACTATATAATTAATAAAACTTACTACGAAGTAAAAACTTCTTGAGCAAAATGGTAGAAAATTGATTAAACATTTAAAAAAATATCCAAAATGGGTTTATACATTTTCAGAAAGTTTTCAGTCCTATTGGACCATCCTGAGTGAAAAACGTATATATAGTATTTGAAACTGGCCACGTAAGAGGTCAGATGACCCTCAAATTACATAATTAAAGTAATAAATGTTATAATTATTATGACACTAGGTCGATTATAAAGAATTACATGTTTAAATGAGCATACAAATTCTCAAAAAGGTCGAAAAAGGTACGTAGTCCAACAAGTGGTAACGGTCAACTGTTAGTCCCCAACAGAGAAATATGATTTTAATCTGTATCTATTGAGTGAAAACATAATGCTAGTATCTCTCGCTAATTTTGGAACCCTTCTTCTTTAAGTTCTATCTTCTATCGAAGGTTGGAAATCATCATGGTTATGCGGACTCTGTTGAATGCCGCTCTAAATAGTTCTGCACTACTGCATTAAAAACATTCCCTCAAGTTCTTAAGCCACGATATTCTTCGTCTTCCCAAATTTCGCTTTCCTCGAATTTTGCTTTGCATAATAAGCTGCAATCATGAGTATATTTGCCCTCTCCTAACATGGCCTAAGTACTTAAGTTTTCTTCTTTTAATAGTCAATATTATTTCAGCTTCATTTCTATTCTTCTAGTAACTTCTGCGTTTTATATTCTTTGCCAAATTAAAAGGCGGCCAATTTATTTAGATGCACTTGTTTTAATGTCCATGCTTCCAAGCATTGAAGAAGAGTAGTGAATACCTACCACCGAAGCATTCTTAGGCGTAGTCTTCCTTATATCCCGACAACTTTTTAAGTTTGATGCACGTGCTATTTCAATATGTGCCTTAATTTTATTTGTTTGGTCTACATTTGATGTTATCCATGTTGCTAAGTATTTTTAGGTATCCACACTCTCAATTACAGTATCCTTAACAATCAATTGGATGTTCGAATCTGCTGATTTAGTCATTATCATGCATTTAGCTTTTTTTTCAATTCATCCTTAGTAAGTATTCATGACAGCATTCATTAAGTGGTTACATTACGTCTTGTAAATCATTGTTGTTATCCGTCATTATTACTGTATCGTCTATCGTTCCATAGATCTTCCTCCAGTTCTCTTTCCCTGATTTCTTTACCAACTCCTTCTAGGCCTTCCTGGTCTCCGCCTACCTCTTGGTTGCCATTCAAGAATTTATCTTGGTATTCTATTCTCCGGCATTCTCCTTACGTGTCTGTACCCTCTGAGTTGTGTCGTTTTGATGTCATCAACAATATTATGTGTAACCCCCATGATTTCTCGGACTCTCGTTTGTTATTCTGTCGCATCTAAAGATTCCCGCCGAACGGCGCCAGAAGTCCATTTCTGTTGCTCTAAGCATTTTCTCTGTTCTGTCTTTTAGGGGCCACACTTCGCATCCATATGTTGTGATACTTTTTATTATGGTGTTGTATATTCTTCTTTTATTTTCTTTAGAGATGTTTTTATCCCACAGTACGCTGTTCAGTAAGGCTATGCCTTTCCTTCCCTGTGTATTTCGTTCCTTAATGGCTACATCTAATTTTCCGTCCTGAGTGATCTTTACTCCTAGGTATTTGTAGTCACATATTTTGATCTCTTGATTTTCCTTTACGAGAAGGTTATTTTGATCTCCTCCGATACTCATGTACTCAGTTTTTTCCATATTCACTTTCAAACCCCACTCTGTAAACTCTTCTAATAGTTTTCGCATCATGTAACTAAGGTCTTCAGGGTCCTGTGCGATGTTAACCTGGTCATACCCAAAGCACAGAGTGTACAAAGTTAAGTCCATTAGTGGTATGCCCATATTCGTACATTTTTTCTTCCATTTGTTGAGTGCTGCTTCGAGGTATATTTTGAATAATGTTGGGGACTTGTCTTAGTCCTTTAGTCACTTTGAATCCCGGTGTTATCAGATGTCCTGTTCTAATTTTTGTTGTTTGTTGGTAGTGCAACGTTTTTACCGCTTCAATCAATTCTATATTTATATTTGTTTTCCCCAGTGTCTCCCATAATTTATCAAGCGGGGCACTATCATATGTTTTCCTAAGGTCTACGAACGTCAGGTGGACTTCTTGGCCACGAGCAATTTTCTTTGGCTTCCATATCTTGTTATTCTTCTTCTATTCGATTTTTTATTATTTTCTCATATATTCTGCTAATACTACTAGTAACTACAATTCCTCTATAGTTTTCAGGTTTCGATTTATCTCCCTTTTTATGGATGGTGCTCATATGCGATTCTTTTCATTCCTCAGGTATTTCATGTTTATTTATGCATTCCTGGAAAAGTTGTAGCCGTTGATTAATATTTTGAGTCCATGTTTGATGAGTTCCGGAGCTACATTTCCTGGGCTGGATGATTTGTCATTCTTTAGATGTCTGTATACGGTTTCGACTTCTCTCTCATTCATTCTGATTGGTGATCCTATCACCCTGACGCCTTGTAGACCATAGTTCTCTAGCTGTTTGAAGGGCTCTCTTGACTGTGTTAGTAAATCTATAAAGTATTCTTCCCAAGTTTGCGGTGATATGGACTGGATAATATCTCTTTTTCTGTTGTTTCTTAAATTTTTTAAGTTTCTTTTGTATATTTTTTTTTCCAGGATTCATTATTATTTTGGCATATTTTTCTTCTGACCATCGCTTGCATTATTTTGTATTCGATTCTGTCTTCCACATTTCTTGTGTTCAGATATTTTTGATACAATTTTATTTTCTCTGTTATTTCCTGCGAAATATCTCTTGATCCCACCAATATGGTTTTTGTTGTCCCATTTTTCATACTGCCCTAGTGCTTCTTGTTATATATATATATATATATATATATATATATATATATATTATATATATATATATATATATATATATATATATATATATATATATATATACTTTATCCACTAATGTGATTTCTCAAAAATTCTGTCAGCGACATTATCTATGGTTTTACATGCCGTCGTATGTAAAATCACCGAAATCTTCAGCAATACTTGGTTGAAATCCAGTGTCACTCGTATCACAGAACGCAGCACTGCGTACAACATATCGTAGAAAAATCTCCATCCTTTGTGGAATGCAAAGTGCACCTCCTCTGGTTTCATCTAGGTGTGGTAAAAAATAATCTGAGAAATAGAACGTCTATAGTTTCGATTTTAAACCGCAATAGAACCTTAAATTTACTGGGACTTAAGCTTTTTCTTTTCTTGTAGTGTTTATTTTCACGAACTTATATAAAGTCAACCATAATTATAACAAACGAAAAATATTTAGAACCGCCCCTCTACTAGTGTAAATATGCACACTCTACTGGTGTAAGTATTCATTTAAGATCCCTTAACAAATATTAAGGTATTACTTCCTAATTGTCCAATAGTCTTCTTTTTATTCAACTAAAAAGGAGTAAAAACTGGAAAAATTTATGTATAACCTTATACTTTCAGTAACTACTTGAACCAAGTAAATTCTTTTAAATAAAGTAGTTCTTCTTCTTCGCGTGCCATATCAGAATTATCCGACGTTGGCGATCACCATTGCGAAGGCTTCTCGATCTTTTACAATATGGAATAATTGTCCTGCATTTGGTATCTGAGTCCATTCACGAATGTTTTTTAACCAAGAAACTTGTTTTCTTCCTACACCTCTACGGCACTCTATTTTGCCTTTAAGGATCAGTTGTAACATTTTATATCAACTTCCCCTTACTATATGTTCCAGATAAGACATTTTTCGATGTTTAACAGTCTTGAGCAGTTCTCTATCTTTGTTGACGCTCCTTAGTACTTCTTCATTAGTTTTCCTTACTGTCCAAAGTATCTTCAGCATTCGTCTATGAACCCACATTTCCAATGCTTCAATTTTGTTCATGATCGATACTTTTAGCGTCACACTTCTGCACTATACAAAAGTACGGATCAAACATAGCACTTAACCATTCTTTGCCTTAGTTCTAAACTGAGATGGTTATTGCAAAGAAATGACTTCATTTTCATAAAAGTAGTTGCTATTATACGTTTTATTTCTATGTCTGGATCTAGTTGGTCCGTTATCACAGGTCCCAAATATGTCATTTTGTGAACTTTCTCAACTTGGACCCCGTTTAATTGAAGCTTTGCATCGGGATGTGGGTCACGGCTAAACACTAAAAATTTGGTTTTGTTTGAGTTTATTTTAATGCCCATTTCCTCTCCTACCTCGTGAATACGATCAAGCAGAATTTGAAGACCTTCAATATTATCTGATAGAATTACTCTATCCTCTGCATATCTAATCACATTAAGTAGTTTCCCGTTGATTTTTATTCCATATGGTTGTCTCTTAAGTGCCTTTTTAAATAACTGATCCGAGTAAACATTGAACAATGTTGGCGACAAAATGCAACCTTGTCTGACTCCTCGTTGTATAGAGATTTCATCGGTGTAGTTATCTCCAATTTTTACGATAGAAGTTTGATTCCAGTACCACAGCCACCTTTACTTCCAAGCCATGAAGTAAAAAAGGCAACACCGCATTCTATGACGTCGGTAGTCCGATAATCAGCTGTAAGGTCTACCAGAATATTAAACTAATTTGAATTTTAGGAAACTGATATTTTAAAAACTTCAATTCATTACAGAAATATTTTTAGGGAAATTAAATTAATAAAACCTTATATATACCTAGTAAATATATATATATATATATATATATATATATATATAAATATATATATATATATATATATATATATATATATATATATATAATATATATATATATATATATATATATATATATAAAGTTTTATTATTATTTAGGTTATATTATCAATAAAATAATCACTAGAGTAAAATTTATTGCGCTTAAAATACAGTGTCAAACAGTTAATCTTACAATCATCAAATGCAGTCAAGAATCTCTAGAAATTTTAAATATTAAGTACCTAAGCATATAAATAACACAATACATTAACAAGACATTTAAAAAGATTATTAAAAATACAAAAGATATAAAATTTGTGCTAAGTAAAAACTTAGTGTAACTATTATGATTAAAAAATTCATCCTAAGAAATCAGACACAATATAAATATGGTTCTAAATTAATCTAATTGAAAATTAAATATTTTACTATTTACTTATAACTTTTGTTGAATTTTCATACTTAGATATACAAAAGTAGCAATTTTAAATATGAATAGGTTTGTTGTCATATAGACCAAGTTAAAAGAGGTATACATGAAAAATGTGTTGAATGTAACATACCATTTATAACTTGTATATCGATTTAAAATAGCCCATATTCTCAAAAGATTTTTGAATGTAATACTCAAATTTGTTATCACTTATCTAAAAAGCAGATCTAAATGAGAAAGTAAGTTCTCGAATTGTGACCATCTTGTTAATTTACTATATTGTAAAATCCATTTCAAATCATTACCACTTAATCTATTCTTACCTACATTGACGATTACACTAAAATTACTGCTAACTATTACACTACATATTACACAAATATTATCACACTTGTGTTCCAACTGATTAATGTTTAATACATAGAAATATACACAGTCACTTGTAATTTTACTTGTCCAGTTTTTCAATGGGATATTATTGTCTAAGTCTAATTGACATAATTATGTTATCTCTTGTTCCCTCTTCTTATGCAAAAAGTTTCTTCTGTCTTCGGGATTCCTTCTTTCTTTAGTACGATGAACAGTTACATATGATGGTACTTCAGGAAATATATTACGAACTGGCTTTTTCAAATATATTATGAATTCAGCCTTTTAATTTGGGAAATATTAACTTTTCAATGTGTACATTTCTATCTTTATCTTCTCATTGTTCAGTCCGCTGAATATCATCTTCATGAAAATGTTTGGCACATACTACGGAAGATTTGGTAATTGTATAGCCTTCTCTATGAATAGAGCATAACCCAGTATACCTTCTTTGGGGATCTTTGGGAAACAAAAACATACTTTCTGCCTGTTTCGTTTTTAAAGTACTGGCATAATTGGTTTTGCAACCAGGTACACAACAATGCCAGAGCATCTGTAACAAAAAACAAAAGTATTATTATTGTTGTTTTTAGTTTACATATTTTGTAACAAGAAGCAAAAGTATTATTATTTTCAGTTTGTTTTGTATGTTATATTTATACTTGCCTTTTAAATTGTCGTTAAAAATCTTCTAAAAGTTCTAAATTTAATGAAATTTCACTTATATTAATATTTTCTAATTGATTTAAACACAATTTACAAATAAAACATTCGAATAAAGTTAAAAAAACAATAAATTCAACAAACTTTACAAGCCTTCCTATATGAAATGTTAAACCAAAACAAACCACAGTCGGACTACCACGCGTTGTTGCCAAATTTCTACTTCATGGCTTGGAAGTAAAGGTGGCTGTGCCAGTACACATTTTTAATGACACGAATATCCTTGTCATCTATTCCGATATTTTTCAGTATTTCCTTAATTTTACATGATGTACTTTATCGAATGCCTTTTCGAAGTCTACGAAACATGCAAATACAACTTTTCTTTGGTCACGGCATTTTTGTAATAGGATGTTAAGTGCAAAAAGTGCTTCCCTGGTTCCCATAGCATTTCTAAAACCAAATTGGATATCTTCAAGATCTTCGCATTTGCGTCTAATTCTGTTGTGAAGTATTTTGAGGACAATTTTAAGAGTGTTGCTCATTAGGCTAGTTAATCGATATTCTGAGCATTTTCTCGCATTGTGTTTTTTAGGTATTGCGACAAAGATGGATTTGAGTCAATCTACGGGCTATTATATTATATACTAAATAAAGTAGTTACTGTTCTTTTATTCTATTACTATTAACTAAATACTTCTTTTTATTCAATAGACCCATTCTCGTACTATTAATTAACAAATCAGAATTTTATGGGAGTATTTGATTAGGAACATTTATTTTTATTACTTAATCTAACAAAACTAGTACAAACACTTCGTAATACTATGTGATTTAGTTTTGGCGTATTTATACTGTATGTAAATTGTTTTTAAAGTCATATTTAATATTTTTAACTTTTTAGGTGAGGAAAAATCTAGATGATACTTCATTTAAGGCGTTTGTAGAAGCCATACAAAATTATAAGGCTGTGAGTGATTTAGATTCCTTAACGTCTAGTTTAGATGCTATATTTAAGACAAAGAGTCATTTAAAATATCTAATTCCCGGTTTAGAATCATATATTAAATTAGATCATAAGTCAGATTTCAGCAACTATTGTCAAAAAAATGGTTTCCTTGATATTTGAGGTCAATATTCCTTTGATTTGTATAACTTGGACCATTCAGTTAAGAACAAAACAATATTATGATCAATACCTTAAAATTTTTTTTGTTCTAAATTTAATTAACAAAAACAACTTTTTCAGGAAATTTTTTTAAAGAAATCATGAACTTTTTTTATTGTATAGATATTATCTTTTTTAGTCCTGATGAAATGAAATGACGAACTATTTATTTAATCCACTATTTGTCCAAAGCATTATGGCATCTTAATTTAATAGATTAACTAGAATATTATGTGATTCTTAGACAGGTATTAGTAATAATCAATAAGTATCCTTACCCATAATTATTTATTGTAAAATTACATAAATGTTATCCTATTAATAAAATCAGCAAGAATTTACACTGAAGAGCAAAAAGTTAAGTTCATCATATTAATACATTTATCAAAATGAACGGTAATGAATATGATCGTCATCATCAGTGGTACCACACCGCTAGTTGAGCCTCGACCTTCCTTCATCTGTTTCACGAGTCAATTTGTCACGTAAAGCCTACTCACTTTCTTATTTACTCTATCCTTCAGACTTGGCGTGTCCTTACTCCCGTTTGTCACTTATTCTTAAGATGCCTTTCTCCATTACTGGCGGTTGGCCATAATTTCCGCAAATTGCTCTGTTTTGATCTGTTCTTAGTAACGAATGGGTGACTGTTCAGTCCAGTCTCTTACATTCTTTAACCACAAGCATGTTCTTCTCCCGCGCCCCTTTTTCCTTTTAGCTTCCATTCCATTATGCTTCGCAGTTAATTGTATGTTTGTCATCTTTAAATATGTCCAAGATAACTTGTTTTTCGGTATTTTGTAATATTTAAAAGTTCTCTTTAGGTTCCATCGTTCTAAGTACTTCATTATTGGCCACGTGCTATATCCAAGACATCATCAATGTCCTAAGGAAAATACACATTCAAAGGCTTCTATCTGCCTGATACACTTAATTCCACTTTGTATAACAATACTGAATAGATGCAGGTTTTCATAAATAGCTATCGAACATCCACAGATAAGGTAAGATTTTCATTCTTGAAGAGTGAATAAGGCATATTATATACGACCTCGTGTTTTAACTTCGTGGTCAAAATCGTTTGTAATATTGTTTAAGATGTTGGAATATGTGTACAGGTTCTATCTGATTGTTGTATACACATACTTGGGTGGCGATTACTTTTATTTTGATTGTCCTTATTTTCAACCCTAAAGTATCTCCTTCAAGGGTTATGGAATTCAAAAGTCGTTAAAAACACTGTACTGTACGCAATATTGATTATGTTGCCTGTGTATCTTAATGTTATTTATACTTCATCTAATTTACTAACCGTTGCACGTCATTATCATTGACAGAGATCGAAGTTGACATAGTTGCCAAAGTATAAAAAAATCCTGAATCCATTTTAAATCGAATAGGTCACATAATTATTGCAAAAGTGGATTATATAACAAAACAAATTAATATTTAATGTAAATAAATAGAAACAATACAAGAGTTAAAAAAATCTTGTTAAAAACAATTTGAGCCGCTTGTATGCGTCGTATAAAGATGTAAAATGGAATACTTAAACAAAGACAACACTTTTTTTATTACTTATTAACTTTGAAATGTTTTGATACAACTAAATTTTCAAACGCTTTTTTTTATTTTTCTTCAGATTCATTTAAATTTCGGTTTTCTGATCGATAGTGATTATGCAACTAAGATAATATTATAATAATAATTACAACGACTATTTAAATTATTACATGACATTTTTGAAATAAAACACACTAATTTTGTTCTAAAAAGAACAAATTTTATTAAATAGTTAAAAATATAAAACAAGAGGTATTCACTTTAAAATTCAAAATAATAAAGTACAACAAGTGTCAACACTGCAACTATCAAATAAGTGTTACCAATTTATGCCCAATTATCACCTTCGTTCGATTACAGTTACAGTGTATTCCGAACAAATGTTCTTTATAAAAACACTTTATAATGCATATATACAAATTAAATGAAACATATTATTGTGTATTTCTTAAGTTAACATTAATAGAAATATTATCACCTATCGCCTAAATATTTCGTGCTGGTATCATGTGACCTCACGGGCTATATATGACGCGGACATCGAGCAAAAAGACAAAAGAGGGAATGTAAAGGTAGTGGGGGCAAACATATTGTTAGACAGGAAGTGCGATCTTTAGAGGCCACATTAAACAAGGAAAGAGAGTCTCTCTCCTTGTTTGACATCAAATTTAGTTGGATTATGTTATTGTTTGTCCCAAATGTCACATGAAATCTTATTTATATTGAAGTTTTTTAACAATTGTGTCGCATTTTAGACTCTTATCATTAATAATTAATTAAAACTTTCTCGTCTAAGACACATTCTGAAAAATATTATATAGCTACTGTTGATAAGTGTCGGAAAATTTAAATTTGGCGCATTCGCATTTCCGGATATGTCCGCCATCAGAGGCCACTTTTTTTGTCTCCTTTTCATAAGGATTAGATTCCCTCTTTTGTCTTATTGCTCGATGGACGCGGATGACGTGCAACGTAAATAAATTAGATGAAGTATACTTATTCTCCGTTGACTTGGAGTGACAAATCATCTTTTCTTTTGATTGATCCCATTTTTGTGCTCAATACAGGCTCTTAATATAATAAGATTATTAAAATCTGTATCATGTGTTAGTTTTAAATAAGTTCTGTATGTTTGACTCGATTAAAATCCTTTTCGTAGTTGATAAAGCATAGAAAAATGTCTTTGCATTGATTGTAGGAGTAATTGAAAGCCAAACAGTGATTTCTTCCTACTACAGTGAAACTTCCTATTTCAATATTTGTAATTTTTATTTATAATGAATTTTGGATATGGATCTAACTCCAAACGATTTTTAAAATAATCGTTTTGAGCTAGATCTCCCGATCTCGGAGGCACTTAATGTTACAGTTAGGCCCAATCAAACAATTACTAAAACTGTTTTTAAGGTTCCTTAACCTCCCGGCTATTGTGCGCAGGACACCCATCCATTTGAAACCAAATTTTTTCTTCAGCTAAAGTTACTTCTGCAAGTATCAGCAAAAATCTTTTCTTGTAGGAAGTCCAAAAACTTTTCTGAATTTAAAATTTTGTCCTATATATAAAGGCGCAGGGCATTCAATTTAAATTTCTCTCATTGAAAAATGGTTTAATAATATTATGTCTAAATATTCAAAAAATGTTAATTAATTTTTTTAGTCATTTGTTTACCAATCAAATTTTATTGAAACTAAAAGTTTAAAACATAAAAAAGCAGGTGTAAACAGGTAAACATATATAGGTGACTGCACCGATCTACTTACCAATCAAAATTAAGATTATTTAATAACAAACGCGATGAAATAATATTGCCTGCAAACAATAAATGAAATACTATAGCAAAGCTTTTAAGTTTAAAAATCGGAGCAAGTAAAGTTGCGCGAGCGATAAATCCGAGCGTCTTATTTATAAACAACTAGTACTACTTTATATATGCAAAATTATCGATTCTAAAACCTTTACTAACTTCTGCAACAACTTTTTTGTTCTTCACTGTATAAATATTAACTATTGATACGAATATGTCTTAAATAAAATTGAATGCTCAAATATCAACGTTATTTAACTCTTAATAATACTTTATTCCGTTAATATTATTAGTAAAATATGGGATCTTTGATTGAAATTTGGCACTTTATTGTATAGCTATTTTTAATTATTATTGTAAATTATTTTTTTATAAATCTTTTTTTTTCTTTAACTGGATTAAATTTTTTATTCTATTAAGCGTTTCTTGTTTTTTTTTCATTTCTTCTACAGAATGTTCCCACACCTATACCCAAAAGCCTATTGAAATTGATGAATTTGTCAAAAAATGGTATTCGAAGGAAAATTCATGTATTTTTTTTTCAAAAAAGAAATACCAAACCTAAACAAAATTTTATAAGAAGTTAGAGACGATCCGGATTTGCATCATATCGGACGAACTAAATTGTGGCAAGTTTTAAAAGAATTAAATTTCCGGTGGGTGAAATCAGACCTGAAATCACTTTTGATTGACCGGGAGGAGATAATATGTTGGAGAAGAAATTATCTAAGATCCAATTAAATAAATCAAATTGAACTCATTTGGGCACCAATGAAAAGTTATGTGGCTAGAAAAAATACGTCATATAAAATACAAGCTGTACGTGACTTGTTATACGAGTCTTTTCAACATATTACAGAACAAAACTGGAAAGATGCAGTAAGACATGTAATAGAAGAACAAAAAATGTGGGATCTTGATAACATAAACATCGGATTCCGAAGTTGATCCTATTATTTTGAATTTGAATGGTTTTCTAATCGTAATTATATAAGGTAAGTAATAGTAGTTGTAATCGTGAGGTATTAAATGGGAAAAGCGCAAAATGTCGCCTGTCAAAATGTTCAATTAATTAATTATTTTAAATGTATCCATTTTTTTTCAAATTCTGAGAAAACTAAAAAGCATATTAAAATAAACATTGTAGAAGTTTTCAGGGACTTTCTGCCCTCAATAATAATGTAATCTTTCATCCTGCGTTTAAATTTTTCAAAAATATTTATTAGTTTTCTCCGGATTCGAAAATAATGGATACATTTAAAACACATTGAAATTTTTTTACAAATGGCAAGAAACTTTTTATTTTTGAATAAAATAAAGAAATTTTATTAAAACAAAAATACAATTTAAAAAATATATTTATTTAGTTCAAATAAATGTTTCAATCATATACTCTACGACACTGGTCGGTCATCTGTAACCAAAATACCTTCGTAATCAGATTATAAGGTTGATTGCTGTATTGTATTCCTTCAGATACAAGGTGGGTTAGTCGAAAACATCTTAAACCGTCAGTTTCAGGTTGTTTTTTACTATTATATCGTCTTACATATCCTCTCTGTATTTCAGTTCTCTAATCAGGGTTAAACTTGTAGTGAGCTATTGACAAAATTGTGAACCTACTATATATTCTATGACATTTTCAGATCGATAAAAATGAGCTGATTTCGAAAAAGTATAATACTAGGGATCCAATGGACATAATTTGAAAGATATGCGCTTAGAAAATTAATTTTTATTAATTTCTAATATTAATAAATTATAATAAATAACTTGAAATTAATCCAGTAATTAATACCTGACTTTATCTTAAATGTTTGAATTGTAGCGATTGTTGCATTTGGCAGTAACCCACTCGTTGTACAAATTCTTGTAGAACCTTATTTATGGTTTTTTGAAAAATGTTGTTTATTTCTTTACGAATTCTTGTCTTCAATATTTGCAGGTTTCGTTTTATAAATAAACAACATTCTTCAAATGACCCCACATAAAATTATCCAAAGGATTGAGGTCTGGTGACCTCACTAGCTATTCGATATGTCCACGTCTTCCAATCCACCTGTTCGGAAAAAATTTGTTCAGGTACCTTCGAACATCTACAGCATAATGCGGAGGCGCACCATCCTGTTGAAACTATAAACTTTCATCAAATCCTGCAGGATTAATTCTACTGGGGAATAAATTAACTAAAGTAGGTACGAGATACCCCCTAAAAACTGAAGGTATGCTGGCCAGTTTAAAAATGTACCATTACCTTCGAAAAATGAGGGTCCGATGATTTTATTTTTTACCTCTGGTAAACATCCTCGTTTAATTCGTGTACAATCCTGTGCATCTAAAGGGGTGCCATTTGTCAAGTTTTATTACTTTGTGTACCGTTGTTTGTTAAACATCGAGATCACGACTAACCTTACGAACAGAAGTATGCGCATCTTCTTCAAAAGCCAGTAGAACATCTAATGCTGTATCATAATTTATAGAGGGACGACTGATTTGGTTTTTCTGGTTATTTATCATTAAATAAATTACACACTTCCAACTGAGTTCGCGATTTGTCTCCCTACCCAATCATCATGAGTATTTCAATTCTTTGCTTTATACTCATATTCATTTTTACTTCAAACTAATTCTAAGCAATAATACAGAACATTCACGAATTAATACAATTATTGTACTGCTTAATTGTTATTGAACGTTACTAAAAACACTGAACACTAGTAGTAGGCTACTTTTTTGCAATTGATAATAAATTATTTATTTTCTAAGCGCATATCTTTTAAATTATATCCATTAGACCCCGAGTATTATACTTTTTTGGAAGCAGCTCATTTTTATCGATCTAAAAATGTCATAAAATATAGGGTGTTATATTTAAAAAAGAGCCGATGAAGTCATCACCTTAATGTGTATCACCTTTTATAATTAAATTTTGTTGTAAAATGTAGAACATTAAACTTAAAAATCGACGTGTTTTATATTTTTTTAAAATTGCTTTTCATTTATGAAATATCAAATTTATTCCATACTTTACGGACACACTGTATATTATTTTTAACAAGTTTCTATCTAATAAGTGCTAAATATAGATAAAATTGCAACTGACATTAATTGGTTTTAAAATTCAAATTTATTATGGGCATTAAGTTTATTTATTTTCAAAATCCACTTTGTATTTTATTCATCATTCCAACAACAAATTTCCCGTAAAAAAGTCACCATGCTAGGAGACCCATTGGACGTTGGCTTCTTATTACTATTTTTGCTTTAATTTTAATGGAGATTATTTTGGTTCTACTAAATTTGAATTTGTTGAGAAATAATTCAATAAAAAATATAATGGGGAGATCTCATTCTTCTCCACGAATCAGCCGTTCAATTATGTAAGCACTTGTACACACAGGCATTGCATAAAGTTTGTATTTTTGTTTTACTCGTAATTTCCCAGAAATTTGGAGTTTATCAAGAAGCCGAATTTAATAAACTTCACTCTTTGCTTACTAGGAACTGATATTTTTAGGGAAGTATTAATATTTTCCTTTTTCTCAATTATTAATAAATAAACATGTTAATGGAACATAATATATTAATTTTTTATTAAAATAATATAATATCATTTATTTGTATTTTTTAAACAAGTAAACAATTTTGTACATCTCAGGTTCTGACATAAATCTAAAACAAAATTTGATATAAATGTATCTTTTTCAGACTTCTTGCTCTCGAATAAGATAATGAGGTATATTGTAGGCTCTACTATAGTAAGAATGTATGTATTTTGCTCCTAAAAATAAAAACAATTATTGTTAATATTAACTGTTCTGTCAGACAAAAAAAAATGGGAAACATATGGGATCAAAATATTCACTTCGCTATAAAATTATATCAATGGTCAATTTATGGAACAAGAAACAATGAGCATAGCAGAAAGTCTCAACGATCGAACCTGAAAGAATAAGGAGTAAGCCAATTCAAAAAGGCAAAGATAGTAGAGGAGAAAAAGTTTTGTACACCAAACGGCACAGAAATATAAGAAGACATTATAAATGTTATGTACTAGATACCAATCTGAGTGTTATGATACCTCATTGGAGTCTATTAATATTAACGAAACAGAAAATGGTATAGCATCTTTTATCTCCAAATTAATTCAATCCCTGCTGTATACCGGGTAAAATGAGACAGTGAAGTATAACATATAGCCTCTCCTATTCAAATGTCAACTTCACCTGTTCGTATCATGATCTAGATCATGGTCATCTGGTGCATTCTGCTAAATAACCAATGAGGCTCTGGCGTCCGAGTATTTGCCGGGATACGCAATCCACCATTTACTGGACAACGGCTTCGGGCGGATGAGCTGGTAAGTGGATGGACACTCTGTTGTCCTAAGATTGAGAAATTGGTCTCGAAGGCGGAAGAACCAAGAAAGTGGTCAACGGCATTAGAATACAGAAGGCAACGAGAAACCACTGCATTAAAGGTCCCTGGTGACATCTCTAGTAAAGCTATCATGGCAAATACAACTAAAGTGGAAACAGTTAATAATCATGGAATACAGAAGCCAAGATTCGGCAGGGAAGGTGATCCACCTCTAGGTCACAGGGCTTCCCAGGTCGTAAACCAGAGAAACCCCTATGACAGAATTGGAAAAGTATCTCTAAAAACGTCAGAGTTAATTATTAAAATATATACCTGGAATGTGAGAACAATAATGTCAGGCTGGAAAACTTCAGAATACCATTCAATCAATGACAGACTTAGAGTAGGTATAATGGCATAAGAGAAATGAGGTGGCCAAATAGTGGTGCTTGTATTGTTGACAACCATATGGACTCATATATCATGAGGACTCAGGAAATAATGACGGTCAACATATGTATGGGGTTAAAGCTCTTCAATTGCGTCAATAAGTTACAAATGTTATGCCTGTTTCTGAAAGATTAATAATAATCCAAGTGAATACTACTCCGGTCAAATTAAATGTTTACAGGTGTATGTCCCAAACAGCGATAAACCAGAAGGAAAGGTAGAATAATTCTATGAGTTGTTGATAAATTCACTTAAACAACTTAAAAAAGAACATGCAAGCAGTGAATTCATTGGTGATTTTGGTCTAGGGAAGAGAAATGAAAGGAGAGAAAGATTAAAACTATTGGTAGAGGAAGAAGAATTTGCAATACTAAATACGTTCTTCAAACTACCACCAAGACGTTTGTCTTGACGAGCAAATTCAATACAATAAATGTACATACCTGTGTAATAAACTTATAAATGATTTTATCTATTATTTACATACATATCTGTGCATATTAGTACATACCTGTGTAATAAACTTATAAATAATTTTATCTATTATTTGAAGATCGTTAGCAGTTTCCATGATCATCTTAAGTATAAGATCTGTTTGAGGGGACACACGCTAAAATAGAAAAAAGATAAGTAAAGTTGCACAATATATGGTCAAGTGAATGAATATCAAAATATATCGAATATTGATATATTTTGATCATTCAGTTTGAATATACAACAATTTTTTGTAGAAACTAAGAAATCATTGCAAAATATATAAATGGTTTGTGCTAATAAATATTTGCTTATCTTACATGTGGATGTGATACAATTATTCCATCATGTCCAGAGTTTAAAGCAATCAGCTTTTCTGACAATAATATCACATAAGTTGCGTCATATTTTCTTTGGAAACTTACAATCCTGCAACGTAAAGCAAATTAGAATATGTAGGATATTATTTGAAAATAAGTTACTTACTTTTGGTAATGATCATTGTATAACTTTGAACATAGCTGTCGCATGTCATGTGGCGTCGTCTGTTGAGCCAGTATATCATGAAAATATAAACTAAATTTGCTTAAAACGGCCCCTTTCAACTTTTGGAGCCATTGAAACAATGCTGGTAAGGGGCTATTTTTGAATATCCCAAGTTTCCAAATCTAAAACACATTTAACATATACCTAGGTAAAGAAAATAGTAATAGTAGTAGAGCAAAATAAGGATATGAAAGTTATGATAAAACAAAGCTGGAGAAGAAACTACGAACAGAGATGAAATATTAATAATAGTCGAAGAGTTCTACACAGAGCTATATAGATCAAAAGAAAAAGATACCAATACGCAACCCCCAATTACAGTAAAAATTGGTGTACTAAACCAAGGATTAGATTTAATGCCCGATATAACAAAGTCAGAAATCAAAGAGGCCCCGAAGAAAATGAAAAATAATCGAACTCCAGGCGAAGATGGAATAGTGTTAGAAACAAAAAAATAGTGTTGGAAGCATTAATGATCTATACTGGATTAAAACTGAACTTACAGAAGGATATATGAAGAACTAAGAAGGGATGAAAAAAAATACGTAGAAGGAAAAAGAGAAACATTTTAAATAGAAAAATACAAGGAATAACAGACTATAATAACAGAAACGTGACTAGGAAATTTTACCAGCAAACCAAGCGATACACTCAAGGACACCTGATAAAAACAACAGTGTGTGAGAACAAAAACGGAGCAATTATTATCTAGAAAGAGGAATTAATGAAAATATGGAAGGCGCATTTTCAAAAGCTCATAAACCCAGAAAAAGAACAACACCAAGAAGAAGAAATAATTCACCACACAGCAGAATAACCAGTTAAGAAACAAACATTGAAAGAAACTATATACGTCATAATACATCTGAAAAATAACAAAGCGCCTGGAACAGATGGAATAACTGCAGAACTGATAAATAATGGTGAACAAGTGCTATGGAAGCATATCCATAAACTAATCTGTCTCATATGGACACTATTCAATACTGTTTATTCATGTTAAAAATATAAAATCTATTATCAAATATTTACAAAACGTCAATTAAAATTAAAATTATGTTATGATACTAATGTTGTTCCTGAATTGAATAAAAAGACTTTTTTATCATTATTTTCTTAATTTTATTTTTAAACTCCTTTTCAGTTAAGTTTCTTACATTTTCAGGCAGAACATTAAAACATTTTATTGCCCGATAATATGGTCCATTTTGACACCTTTTCAAACGCCAATATGCTGGTATCATATTATGTTTGTGCCTAGTATCGTAACCATGCTGATGTTCGTGACTTCTATAAAGATTGGTAATCCTCTTCATGAATCGAAGGTTTTCTACAATGTACTGTGTTGGTACAATTCCCAATCTTTTATAAGCTTGACGGCAGTCTTTTCCAAATCCCAAACCAGCAAAGACCCTCACTGCCTTTCTCTACAGGCCGAATACTCTGTGAAATATGGAGTGATAGTACATATAGTCTCCATTATTAATATTATATTAATATGTGGACCCCACTGTAATTTTGGGTCCAAAAGAAACGCCATAGTATAAAATCCAAACGTGGATCTGTGGCTTTGAATTGGAAACTCGTGACTGAATAAAGTCGACCGACGGACGGATAGTACCGAAAAAGGTTCGGTACGTCTCATGTTTTGGTGAAGCTCATTCATTGATCCTTCCATAACATTTTTCAGCACATGATGAATATCGGATGATAAGGGAATGTAAGAATCGGACAAAACATCATAAGACCTGCGGTCAAAATGTCAACCTTATCTGTTCAAGTGGTAATCTATAACGTACATGGTGCATCTCGCTAGAAAACTAATCATATGAGAGCAAAATATTGATCAAACAAGAATTACAAAAATGAAGCTCCACATAATCTAGCAATCCGTACTGGCCACAGTCTTAGGTACCTCTTCTTCTTCTTCTTTTTATGTAGACATGACTCTATCTGTTTTCAATGTGCCTCCAGTAAGTTGTCGTTCCATCGTTTTCGTGGTCTTCCTACTTATCCATTTGTTGTCATTCTACATATATGATCGTTTCATTCTACTCTTCTATTTCTTACCCACTTCTTGATGTTCTGTATTTCTAGCTCTGTCCAATAGTGTCTTGCCATCAATTTTGCTATGCTGTTTCTAACATCCTTTTTGTCCTCTCTGTGCCACGTCGCACATACATAGATTTTAGATATTTAGGCGGCCAAAAGTCATTTTTTAAAAGTCGAAATAACGGTAAGCTATCAACCGTTTCGGTGTGTCAACAGTTCCACCTACAATATAATATCCCCTCCACCCACGAACGAAGCGCCGGAGCTGGCCTACGGTCATTCGAATTCGACAGTGAACGAGTTTGTACGTGTTAGTTTTCGACGCTCTTCTAAACTTATAACTTTCTTAAGTGCATTATTCATTTCAAGCTTATTGTTTGATTTTAATTGTAATGGATTGCGATAATACAGGTAAGAACTATTGTTTTTGAAAACACAATAACTCAGTTCACATTATCTATCAATAATTTTGAACACGACAAACATCACCTTGTTCATAATGTATTTTTATACATCAATATCTGTTTTAAAGTACTTCTTAGTCCGTCCCTGTCATAATTTTTATTATAATAAATACTTGACATATGTAACTAAGTAATTCTATAAAAAACAGCCGCGCAAATTCGCGCTTTTTTGAGTTAAGCCTCTTTGAAATGCTCTATGTCAAATATTTCAAAATATTGAGTTTGCGTTATTTTGTATTAAACTCGTTGTTCATTTGTTTCAGGTCTACCTACTGCATGGAGTACTAAAGCAGTGACTCGTCAATATATATTTGACCAATTACAAAGTCAAAATTTACCAACATTAAATGAAAAACTTGACTATTTTGAGAATTTTCTCCTAATGCGGTATGGGCAAAACCAAGAGGCTAAAGATGTTTTCAAACAAAAATATTCTAATATAAAATTACAAATTAAGCAACGATGGGCAAAATCAAATAAACACCTAGGTGTTTTCCTAAAAAAATCAGGAGCAAAAAGCAAGAGAGGAAGTCTTTAGTGATAATTTGCAAATGGGGTTGTGACGGTGCCCAACAATCCAAATTTAAACAAGTTCCTTTGTACCTTTGCGCATTGTTTGTGGAAAAACGGTAGTAAAATTATATGGCAAAATCCAACCAATTCTTCGTCAAAATTTTGCCGGCCAATTCGATTTAGATTTGTGAAAGAAACAACAGATGTAACTAAAGAAGAAATAAAATATGTGCAGGAGTCTATTAAACAACTAAACTGTACAGTTGTTACGTTAAATGAAGAAGAGTTTTTGTTCGGACACCAACTCACAATGACTATGATTGACGGTAAGGTGTGAAACGCAGCCACAGACACAAAGTCAACATCCCAGTGCTACATTTGTGGGGCTACCTCGAAGAACTTTAATGATTTGTCAATGAAAAATACTGTAAACCCTCAAGCTTTAGAATTCGGTTTGTCAATATTACACGCGCGGATCTGTATTTTTGAAAGTATTATATACCTTGCGTATAAACTACCTGTAAAAAAATACAGGGAAAGAAAAAGTGAAGAAGAAAAGGCATTAGAAGTCCAAAAGAAATCGGAAATTCAGGAGAGGTCTCGGAATGAAACCGGACTACTCGTTGACATGCCAAAGGCCAACTTTGGCAACACCAATGATGGCAACACAAGCCGCAGATTTTTTAAAAACCCTGAATTGGCTTCAGACATTACAGGAATTAGCTTTGATCTGATTTACAGATTTAAAGTTATTTTAGAAGCTATTTCCGATCATACCGGTTAAATTTTGCTAGAAAGTTTTCTAGGGAGGAGTGTAACTTAGATATATATTATAGGCTTTTGTTAAGTTCAGATCCCTTTATTAGTTGCTCGAGCCAAATAAAAAAACCTTCACGCAAGGCATTTCTATATGAAACGATTGAACTTTTATTACCTGCTGACCCAAACACAGAGTCAGTGGAGACGTCTGAACCGGAAGATAATGATTATTAATTTATTTTTCTTTATTGTTAATTCGAGTTTTCATTCATTTGTATTTTGTAACTATTACTGTTTTTTATAACATGACAAATACATTTGTTGTAAAAAATATTTTTTTTTCTTTACTACAACTTCTTCTTTTAATTTAATTGAACGTAGAACCAAAATTACCCCAAAAATAATTTTGGCCGCCTAAATCTTTGAAATCTATGTATGTGCGTCGTGTTTCTGCCGCGTATGCCATTATTAGTCTGATGACTTGGTACGTAGGCGGCTAATGTCAAAGTTTGAGCCGAATCGGACTCATAATTTTGTTTCCAACGCGTATAAAAGCGGGAGTGTCCAGAGTGTTCAGTGTTCAGTGGGAGTGTTCAGAAAAATAGCAATCTCGGTCGGTGATTCAATTCTTGTTTTTGCAAGGGAAATAGCGCAGCGAAATCAAAGAGCCCTTAGATGCTATATACTGTGACTCTTCTGCTTCGATGGCAACCCTCAAAATTTGGTTTTACGAGTTTCAAACACGTCGGTTTTTGATGAGCCACATCCAGGTGTCCCAAAATCGACTACAACAGAGGATAACATGACAAAAATCCACGATCTCGTATTGGCAGACCGCCGACTGAAGGTATGCGAGATAGCTGAGATAGTAGGCATCTCAAAAGACCGAATATTTCATATCCTGCGTGATATTTTCGGCATGAAAAAACTATAAAACAAGCTTAACTGTGAGACCACTTCAGAGCAGTGTTTGACGCTATTTAAGCGTAATCCGAAGGAGTTTCTAAGTCGCTTCGTGACCATTAACGAAACATGAATCCATTGGTACACACCAGAGACTAAGAATCAGTCGAAACAGTGGGGGCACTCGAGAAACGTGCTCCGAAGGAGGCGAAGACTGTCCTATCGGCCGGAGAAATGATGGCCACCATTTTCTGAAATTTACAAGGGGTGATCTAAATCGACTACCTAGAGAAGGACAAACCGGTCACAGGGCTCTACTACGCCGAATTATTGGGCCAATTTGACGCCGAATTGCAGAAAAAATGACCCCATTTAGCTAAGAAAAAAGTGCTCTTCCACCATGACAACGGACCGACTCATCTCTCCGCCGTCGCCATGGTGAAATTAGTCAAATTGGGCGACAAACTGTTGTCCCATCCACTACATTCTTTATATTTGGCCTCGTGTGACTTCTTTTTGTTTCCAAACTTGAAAAAGATACTCGCCGGTCAGAAATTGAAGTCAAACAGGAGGTCATCGCCACCAAGGAAGCCTATGTTGCAGACCTCGAGAAAACATATTTTTCAGACGGGTTAAAAATAGTTTTTGTAGGCCAAGTACTTATCGGACCGTCCTAGTATATGAGAAAAAAAAAACTCACAAGTGTAAAAAAGTGATGTGAGTGTAAAAGGAAAAAATGGCCCTTAGTCTTCGGCAGTTCCTTGACTATGGTATTGGTCAAGTCCGATCACGAGAAAAATGTGCGAATAATCCCAGCAGTAGATCATTTTACCAATATAAATGATAACTGCAAATAGCTTCTCACAACGCACATACTTTGTTATTCGATCAGAAACTGCTATACTACGTTCCACGTTTAGAAAATAACATTGCGAAGATAGGGCCATGTATTTCTTATGGACGATAGCAACGCGGCGTTGCCACGACACACACAAGCACAATTTAGGGTTGTATAATTTGTATTTTTGTTTCCACAAACATGAATTAAATTAATGTTTTTTAACGTAATTGACCAAAAGTGCCCATTCGAAACAAGAGATGAAAAGTAGGGAAAATGATTTTAATTAGATAAATAGTATTTACAAAAGATAATTTTATTTTATCTTATTTTAATTATAGTAACGACAGTTTATTTGTTTTTCGGTGAGAATACGATATGCCATGAATCATAGAAATCAGTAGAAAATATTGACCGCTTGGAATGCGTATATCTAATTACTAATTGCAACTTAAAATAATACGATGTGCGTATGTCAGCTATTTTATGTCGTTCTCTGACTACATAATGATAATAAGGCTTTTATTTAGAAGTTATTCTGACTTTACAGTTAAATATTAATTGAAAATGAAAATTCAAAAATTAAGCAAAGGAAATATCTTGGACATCCGTGCAAAAGAGAGTGTCTGAGAGTTTTGGCAACACTGATCTCCATAAGCGTAATGTTATTTTCTTAACTTGAAACAAAGAATAGAGCTGGAAAACATCAAATGGATAAATTATTAATTAAAAGATTTACTTACTTCTCTAGACTGCATTTTGCTTTCCCAAGCAGCTAATCGAGTATGTGCTCCATGAATTAAAGCTAGTGGTGGTAAAAATTCCAATGTTTGTAATTGTGTCAAGGCCTTGAATAATTGCTCTAAAATCTCACACTCTAAACTAAAGACTGCTTTAACCGGGGTCAAACCTATGTCCGTAAATCCTTCACTATTTTTTTCTATAACTGTTTCTATATGCGTTAAAATTTCGTTGTATCGAATTTGTTTATTTAAGCCCATGTTGTAAATCTTTTCATATCTGTTAGTAACATCTAAGGAATAAAAATTACTAAATATGACACAAAAAAAGTAATTAAGTAATAATAAGCAATTACATTCCAGTTGCTTTCCTTTTTTGTACAATGGACATATTAAGCCTCGGCTCCACTTATTTCTCTGGAATTTCTTATTCTGAACCGAGGTTATAAATTAAATTGTGTCTTATTCACAATAAAAATAATAATTGCATTAAAATGTCACAAGAAAATAGCTTCAGAACAATATTATCCACCATGATCAAACAACTCTGCTGATCACAGATTTTGGTTTTTTACAACCATTTCTAATTCATCTACTGTTGATGCTTCATAAATTTCTCATTTTGGACTTCTTGTTCTGTGCTGTTAGCAGGTTCACCTTCCTTTGCGCAACTCGCCTTGATTATAATTACATATTTTAGTTTCTGGTTTTAAAATTCTTTCTTGTGATGCTTTTCTGACAATAGAAAGTTCTTATTTTTTTCTTGGCTAATATCACATCAAAGCTGTCCTAATATTAGTTAATTTTCAATGCTTTTTTCTTTGTATGCCTTCCTCCTCATTTCTTTCCTTATCTATTTTTATTCTAGTTATGCTTTGTTGCATGATCCTAAATACCATGTTCTTTTCACCTGTTATTCCAGGCACCATTGTTCAATCCAGTTTAACTAAAATAAAATATCAAAAACCTTGTGTTACTTTACTATCATTTGTAAAATAATTTATTAAAAAGGATACAAATCAATCAAATTTATTCTGGCCTTTAAAAACTGTACAATATTTTTACTTCCTTTTTGAACTCTTATATCACCTGCAGATTGTCTAGTATTGTCCTCTAACTTTTTAAGATCATTTTTCATGGTTTCATAAACGGACCTTAAGGAATTCTAAAAAATAATAATTATTTAACATAATGGTTCAGCAATATTTTGTAACATTATGGAAATCATCACTACAAAAGAAAAGAGAGAAAATTAGGTTTCCCTCTCCCTATTCCACTTCAATTAGCAACATGCTATAACTACTCAATTGAAAGACACACACACACACACAACTGTTTCCCATAATGTATCTATTTCCCATATGTTTCTACCATAATTTTGTTATTTTGCTTGCTATGTTTAGTGTGTGAACTTAAAATCATCATGATAACTGCAATAGGTCAAATGTCAAAACTACCAAAATTTCCAGGAAGAACAAAAACTATTCCATCTTTACATTTGCTCTCTCCTCTAATGAACAAATTAACTTCTTAGTTAAATTTGTGATCCACTAAATGTCTCTTTATCATTTTAAGTAAAGTTAAATTATGTCATCTAGCTTGACATTATGATCATTTGAAGTTCAACATAGGTTATCTTTTTAAAGTAAAATATGTTTGATCAATGATAAATTTACTATTGCTTTACAATTGCTTTTTTAGATGACATAAACATAACTGATATATTTATTTGCTGTGATATATTCTTACATACTTACATCTTTTCTAAGAAAGCTTTTATGTTTATTTTGTAAAAATCCTATTTCCATATAGCTCTTCTCTGTTAAAGTTAATTGTTGTAAATAATTTAAAAAGGCACCCCATGGTGTTGTACATCCTTTAGGTTCTTTTTCTTTTTCCTATAAAAACATTTATTTTAAGCTAATAAAAAAATTTAATAATAATATTTCTAGTATACATGACTGATTTTTCTGAGGAACTTTGTAAATAGTGTGCAAATTATACAGTTTTTCAGAGATATTGGCAGAATTGATAAAAAACTGGAATGGACAATCATCTAAGCTCTAAATATTGAAATGGTGCAACATCAATATCATCAATATAAAATCCAAAAACATCTATTTCATCAGTAGCCCAACAAACAAATTGGTTACATAGCACATGTCAACTTATTTTAAAAGGGTACTTAAGCTATCATTCTACCAAATTGTAGAATATTCAAGTTCTAGTTAATCTAACACTCCAAATGACTGCAAGAACAACAAACATTTTTGAAAGAAAATTCTACAAACTCATTTATATCTTTAACTCAGTTATAATAAATTAAGTACAGTACATTTATTTATGCAGTCTATGGGCAACCAAATAATACACTTTACACATAATTGGATGGTGTTCTGCAATAATAGTCTAAACCACATATATATGGTTAAGAGTAAATGAGCATATTGTGTCTACCTACTTTCAGAAATTCACTGATAGAATATAAGACTTTATTTTAACATTTTTATATTTCAATAATTACAGGCTACCTAAAAAACCGTACAAAAGCAAAATTAGTAAAACAGTTTATTGCAAAAATAACTTAAAGCCACTTAGATGGTTTTTGCAAAATTGTAAAAATATAAATGGTCATTTTATAATAACCTTCTATAGCTCCGAAATTTAAAATACACAAAAAAACTTCTAATCGGAGTTCGTTAATAATAGTCAGTAACTGTTACTGATAAAATTCCTACTCGATTTAATCTTGATCAATCTCAAAATTAGAATTTAATCCAATTCCTTCCAAATCATACCTATAATATTCCTATCATATTCCTACAATATTTTGCTGACCAGAATTTTGACTATCAAGCAACAGTTCCAATATTTTATATAATAAACAACTGGTTTCGTTATTTGATAATGCAATTTTTTGTCTGCATTTGTGGCACCAACATTCAAGTAATCGCAAAACATATATTACCAAAGTCAAAATAAAGATTAGTTCAATTTAATATTTTGCATCTGGTACACACAATGGAAAGACCCTTATAAAGATTTGCAACAAGCATCTAACCCACATATTTATAATGAAAACATGGGTTAGACTATTTTGACAAATGTCTGTTTTTATATTATTTGACAAATGTCATTTATAACTTAGTTCACAAACGCCTCCACGAGTATGGATATGGCTTATATCATTTTTGCTTGATGTAGTATGCATTATGATCGACAGTTTGACACATCTAACCTGATTTGTAAACAAATGTGGGTTAGACAGTTGTTGCAAAACACCATCCAGTTTATCTTCATCCAGCTGAGTATATATATTTTTTTATTTCAACATTAAAAAAAACTTATTGTATTATTGTTAAAAATTATGTTATCAGAACAATTATTAAATATAGATCTATAAAGAACCACCTTTATATCAGTATGTTCTATAGTGTCTTCAATGGACAGACTATGTATTGAGAATAGAAGAAAACATGCTTCCAAAAAATTGTTGAATGCAATAATGCAGAGGGAAACAGACTATTAAGAGACTGAGAAAGTGATGATAGGATGTTGTGGACGAGACAAAAGAAATCTCCTTGACAGTCAATGGTGGAGGAGAATGGCTACAGACTATATAATAAAGAGGTTTGCTGAGGGAAGCCAGGGCTCGAATTGAGTTGTAGAGCAATAGAATAGAAAATTGTGTTACTTGTATTCTAGAAAGTGATATTTTAATACAATTCATTTAATAATAAATTTAAACAAAAGTAATCATTGTCATCTGCTTCAAGAATTATAGGCAAAATATTTATTCTCTTTGTATAAACTTAAACAAATTCATTAATAAAATAATACTTTTATTCTGTTTACTTACAATATGTTCTTTGGCCTTTTCATAACACAACTGAGATACATGAGTAAAATAAATATGTAGAAATTCGTCTTCACTTTCCATTTAAATAAAATAAAAATTAAATAACAATAATAAATAATTTAACACTTAAAATATCTATTTGACTATGGTTTAACATCACAGTTAAAATATACTTTTATAAATTTAACATTTTGATTTGATCTTTAGTTTGACATTTAAATGAGTTCGAACTTAAGGTTATGTTTATTTTTCATCTTCTTCCATTTTAGTTTCTTCTTTCTTTCTTCGCCTGTGGCTTGCATACGAATGCATTTTTTAATCTTATTTCCCTGGATATTTGAAATTTATGCTTGTGGGTTTGTATTCTATTGTATTTTTTGCTTTTTTGATGTTTTTTTTCTTTAATGGTTTTATTCAATTATTTTAAATGGATTCCCATTTTTAGAATGTCAGTCTGAGTATATTTACTAGATTGATTTGTGCTTTTTTCTTCTATTATAATTTATTATTTTAGGTTTAGAATCGATGATATTTTCTTTTTCTTTGTTCTTGATTTGTGTAGTATTATTTTGTATAGTTAATACTAACTTTAGCTACTTAAATGTACTGGTCAGACCGACATTTTTCACTACTACATAAATCCTTGCATCATTTGTTTTTAGTGGCTGGATTAGATAATCAATAATTGATTCCAGTTTCTTCGTTGGTTGTAACCATGTAAATTTATGGGTTTCTTTGTGCTGGAAAAATCCATTCATAATCTTTAAATCCAAGCTTTGGCATGTCTTTCTCTTTTCTTTGACACGAGTCGTTCACATTTGATTTTTACTCTTTCTCCATATTTTCTCACTATGGGATTGCTTCCTTTTCTTATTTACTACAATACCCAATTTTACAAAAGAATGTTTTGGTTGATAAAATGCGTTAGGCTTTCACGGCCATCGTCTAACTTGTTAAACTGTTTGTTCGGGCTGTCAGGCCGTTGTCTTCTGAGATTAGTTCTCGACGTTTTGCCAACACTAGGGGTTGGCATCTTATGGAGATGTTACTGCTTCGCTTGTAAGCTGAATCTGACGCCGCGTTGTACTATGGAGGCCATATTTATATTTTCTATTTGTATTTATATATATATATATATATATATATATATATATATATATATATATATATATATATAATATATATATATATATTATATATATATATATATATATATATATATATAAATATATATATATATATATATATATATATATATATTATATATATATACTATATATATATATATATATATATATATATATATATATATTATATATATATATATATATATATATATATATATATATATATATATATAATATATATATATATATATATATATATATATATATATATATATACTATCCGATTAAAATTATTTGGATGCTTATATATTTCCACCGCTTCCCGATATAATTGTGGGTAGTACTGGGATGTTTTATCCAGCATCTGCGCTTCTTCAAAGAGTATCCGATATTCTCCGCTTCCCAAAGCGTGTTCGGCAATGGCAGATTTGTCGATATGTCCTAAACGACAATGGCTTTTCTTCTTCTTAAGGTGCCGTGCATTTCTGCGTAGGCGTCCACCGTACATCGTCTTGTCAGGTGAGATGTTAAATATTCTGGATTAAATAATTCTGTTTTTAGCAGCATTGCGAATCATTTCATAGCTGTGGATTCCTGTCCATTGTCGAATATTGCGCAGCCATGACATTTTTTTACGTCCGAGACCTCTCCTACCCTCTATCTTCCCTTCGAGTATCAGTTGCTGAAAAGTGTATCGTTCTCCTCGTATAATGTGCCCCAAGTATGCAGTCTTCTTACTTTTTACATAATTAAAAATTAAAATGGCTTTTATGTTCATTTTTTCGTGTGTTTGTGTGTCTTTTCGTGGTTCACACATATACCATTCCACACGTGCATGGTATTCGGTATACTCCGACCGTTGCTAATGGGTCGCGTTTGTCCTAGTGTTGGTGAAACATCGAGAACTAATCTCAGAAGACAACGGCCTGACAGCCCGAACAAACAGTTTAACAATGTTTTGGTTGTACTGTTTTAACAAAATACAAATAAGTAAATTTTCTACCATTAAAACTATTGTGTTGTTATCTGATGCCGAAGTAGGGCACAACAGAAATTTAACTGTTACAAGATTTTCATCGTGGTTTGAAAGAGTATCCAAAGTAACTGCCATACAATTGTTTCCGGTTTGAGGCCACAACTTTTCCCAATGTGACAGAAATTTTAGTGTGATCAACCAGGCCATTAACAAAGCTGAAGTAATAGGAAGTCCTAAGCCTTACCTTACTGTTATGGTAACAGGAAAAATCCTTCGCGATTTGAAGTAAAAATGAACAGTGACTTTTCTTCAAGACTTAGACTCTTTCCTTAAACCTTTTTTCTTGCCTAAACCTGTGTCTAGAAACAAAGTTCCCTTCAAAATGATGAAGTACGTTATTATAAAGTATGATCGTAGCGATGGCATTTAATGTTCCCGAAGTTATACAGAAAACTTTAAACTGTACAGATTTTGGAAACAAGGAGTCCAAGAAACAAACAGTTTCAGACTGTCACTACAACAAAATCATCAGGCCAGTGGTTAACCAGAAGAAAGTTGAAGGTTTTACAAGCCTTTTCAGATTCTTAAATGAAGCTGATATAAACTTCATTAAATATGAAATGTTAAATGGATAGTTTATTAATTTATTAAAAATGTATTAAGTAATGTATTAAAAAAGTATTTAATTCTATATTACTTCTTTTTATTCACATGCAAAATTAATTTCAATAAAAAATCTCCTGTTCTATCTAAAAACGGCAAATAATAGCTTTTTGTATTTCCTTATTTTTAAACATAAGCTTTATTTTTACCGATATTTAATGTGTAGTAAGCGTTCTAAATTTTTAAATAACAAATTAGTATCTATAGCAACTAGCAAGTTATAGTTATATATAACTTGCTATAGTAGTCTATAGCAAGTTAAAATTTCAAAGTGGTTTTTCTCAAAACCCACTTTTATCGTATGTGCCCTTCTCACGTAGACAGCCTCAATTAATGTTGGATATCCATGTTTATTTGGTTGTCGAATTCCAGTCGAAGTCGAAATTTAATCAACATCGCACAAAATTAATTACTAAATTTACTAGAAAGATGGGATTTAGTTCAGTTGGTAGAATGTAACAGAAAAAATACAACAAGTTTCTTTATTTCAGCTTTATTAAAAAATATCACAATGATTTAATACCTATGAGAAAATTAATAAATAAAATTAACTAACACTTCTAATATCTACTTTTTCATTCGTTAACCTATCTACAAACTTTTGCTGTTGTTCAAAAACGCAACCCATTCGCTGTCCCATTTGAACCTTTTCTCCTGGCATAATAGAAAATCTAAAATGTTTTGGAGCTTCAAAGATCAAAACGATGGTTGAGCCCATTCGGAATTCTCCCATTATGTCACCCCTCTTCAGTTCGATCGAATTACCGAGGCACACTTCGTCTTTTGTTTGTTTCTTAAAAGGTTTGTTTGTTTGTAAAGTTTTGTCAAAGTATACTTTTACAGTACCAACGTTTGTAGCACCTAGAACAATTAAATCAAAATATAAATAATTCTTTTAAATAATACATAGATGATATCGTCATAAAATATTATATCTAGTAAGTATTAAGTATCTAGGTAATTATGAACCGAGAGTTTTAAGATTCGTGACTTAGCGGTTTTTTCAATTATCTTAGAAACAGCTCACTACAAGCATTGGAGAATACGACAAAATTGATCCACTAGTTGAGGGCTTTCATTTGACATATATTATAACCTTTAAGTCTATGTTTATTTTACTATAAGCATTGTATAATTATTCAAGGACAATTGACGGCACGATAGCTTCTGGCTTTCTGACTTGCGCAACTGGTTTGAACGTAAACCAAGCTATTTCGCAGTGCAACAGAGAAAGTTCATATTGCAATGATGATAGCAAACGTCCCGTTCGAATAAGGCACTTTAAAAAGCAGAAAACTATACCAAAAAACCAAAGATCCCAAACAAATTTGAAAGGTCCAAAATAAATAAGTAATGGAAATTATAAAAACCTACCAGGGAAACTTCAGTTGTTAAAGTAATCTTAGCCAACTTTCTCAAGACTTCAAAATATGACTAAATAACATAGGAAAACCAAATAAATATTTTTCTCCGTCCTCTTTGCAATCATTCATCTATTAAGTATAATAAAATAATAATAAGCATTAATAAAAACTATCAAGTCCTTCTAACAAAAAAATGTCCATAGGATAATCAGCAAAATTGGTAAAAGAGTTGTAATGACTTATGCTATGTATCGATAGAAATAGAGCAGCATACAGCAAAAACTAATCCTTGGAATCTTATTCAATCATCGATGAAAAACTGAAGCATTTGAAATGTGATGATACAGACAAATTTTGAAAATTTATTGGATTAATTATACCGGTAACCTAAAGGTACACTATCAGGAAATGGTTATGCATCGTAAGAAGAATAACGGTATGTAGCTCCTTGTACTCCAGTTCTCAGACGGCATTTGTTCCTGTTCTTATTAAAGGTTAACACACCCAAAGAAACATAGAACACAGCTATAAAACATATATAAAAGAATAATTAATCGATTAAATCAATAGACAAGTTAATGACTTGTCTGTATTACAATTTTTATAAAACAAAAAGGCGTGGAAGGAGACTGAAGTTAGTAATAAATGACGTAAAAATTGGAGTTCCATTTGGTCATAAAGCTCTATTTATCTTATTGGAAATCTTTCGGTGGACTTCCAATTCTCAGGTGAAAATAACTTTGAACGCATCGGCCGGTGAATCTTGTTTTCGACAAAGTAGGAGATAGTAATCGATCATAATGAAAAAATTGGTTATGGGCCTAAATAAAAGTGAAATATTCAGATTCTGAATTCTGAGAGTCTAAATTCCGAGAAAACTCCGTTATACAGGGAGAGTGCTATAATTATTAATTATACGAGATTGTTTGTAAAAGAGAAAATTATTTTTGATACAAAAGGAAAAATAGTAAATAAGAGTCAAACACATAGTATGGCCCTTTATACTTAATGTTTGAAATTTCACTTTTGTTTCCGGTGATATTTACGTGGCATTTTGTGAAAGTGGTTTTTATTTTTTAAAGTAAGATAATGTCCTGGCCAAAAAATAATAATTTTGTACTCATACGAGTGTATTTTTAAATCCTAATTAGATAGTTTTTGTAATATACATTGGTTCATCGTTGGGTTTGTGGTTTAGAATAATTAATTGTATAAAAAGGATTCGATCATGAAGGGCATTTGGTTGTACTAACGAAATTCCAAGACAGAACATGTATTTCGGCCAATATCGGAGCCTATTCATTTAAACTGTGCCTACCATCCTCCGATATTATGAATTTGACGTCCTATTAAGTGGCGACCATAGCGCAGTGTCTAGTCATCAAAGAACTTGACCCATGTGCGGCAGATTAATATTGCGGATGAAAGAGTGTTAAGAACCGATGTTGAAATAAAGTAAAGATAGTATGAGTACTGTAGTAAGTTGCTAAATGAAGGACACCAGAGGAGATACAGAGGATGCGGTATCTTAAATGGGAATGCAATACCGAGCACAGCGAGATTAAATAGGACAAAGAACGGTAAGGCAGTAGGACCTGATGGAATACCTGTGAAGGTTTGGAAGGCTCTAGGAAAGGAAGGGGTTGATATTTTGTGGTAAATTATGAGTAGAATATATAAGAAAGAAAGGATGCCCAATGCATGTAGAGAAAGTGTGATGGTAGCATTGTACAAAGATAAAGGGGACAATCAGGACTGTAAAGAACTATAGAGGGATAAAGATAATGTCGCACACAATGAAAATTTGGGAGAAAACTGTAGAGCAAAAGTTAAGGAGAGAGACATCGATAGGATAAGAACAGTTTATGTTTATGCCAGAAAGGAAAACAACGGATGCCTTGTTTGCGTTGAGACAGTTTATAGATACAAACAGCGAGAAGAAAAGAGAGCTACATTTGATATTTATAGATGTTGAAAAGACTTATGACACAGTTCCTAGACAAGAGCTATAAAGATGTATGAGGAAGCGTACACTAAAGTAAGGACTGCTATAACGGTTAGTTTGCATTAAGGCTCTTCACTTAGTTCTTGTTATGGATGTACTGAAAGAGAAAGTAATGGAGGGGCTCCTTGGTCAATGGTCTGAGTTTTGAATTCATGTGTAAGAAAAATGAAAGAATGTATGAATAGTGGAAGAAAATAGAGAAGAAAAGTTTCTAACAGGCATTCAACCCATCTAGACCTAAGTGTAATATTAAACCTGCAGGATAAGTTTTTTTTGTCATTTTTATGGCATAAAATAATAATTTTGCTTGCTTACAAGATAAATATGACAACGTAAGCCACAAACTTCATTACTTCATGATAAAAATATTAAATAAAGCTAACATAAGCGAGATCCTTCAAAATTTTCTTATATTCAGTTAAGTTTAATTTTCAAATTTTTTGCCTCCTTATTTTTTCCGCCTAAAAGTAGCGCATTCTAGCTGGGTTATTTAATAGAACTATGTGATTAATACTTATCTATTTTAATATTTTTTATACATTACTAACGTAACTCTTTTATAACCAACTTCAGATTTCTTATTAAAAAAAAAAATATGAAATGCTTGTAAGGTTGTAATTTCAAGTATATCTTTTATTGCTGACTTTATTAATTAGATACAAAATTTTAATCTTTTTGCAACTATTAGTTTTATTTATCTCTATTTACAAAATCAGTATAAAAATAATTGTAAGCTTTGTTATCTCCTTTATGTAATAATCAAAACTAGCTGAGGTTGAACATTTAAGTATTCCTATTTCAAGTAAAATCTTATCATAACCCGGACATTTTTAGCTCTCTGATATTTTGCCATATCATGTTTTTGCTCAAGATTAAAGTGGTATCATGTTTATTACTGTTTATTACAAGATAATTAGAAAGTGCTTTTTGGAAAAATCATATAGGGCTAAATAATATTGTAAATCCCGAATTACAATCCACCGATACTATGGAATATGGGTCTACAGCAACTGGATAAATATACTACATGACATCCGAACACCCAGTAAGAGATGGTTTATTTTTTAAAATTTCATATGAGTTCATTTTGAATTTATCATAATGAGTTTGCACACATTGTTTAGACATATTTACGTTATTTAGAGTACAGATATGACTGAGCAAATTATCGCCAACTTAGTGACTTTGATAGAGGGTAGATTGTTGGGTTACGGGAAACTGAACTTTCTTTTCAGAAAATTGCAGAAAGAATGCATATAAGTATCGGTATTGTAGCAAGATGTTGGTATTAAGATGATCAAACACAAACAACCCGAGACATATGACCAGTCCATAGGACATTATTACCGTCATCTACGGTTGTTCCTCTTACAAGATCGCATCTGCATGACCAAATCAATAGCAAATCGGTAGTCTACAGATTACGGAAGGATACCCTTTAATGTTCATTAGAGGTATCACATCACATCACATCACATGTAGTCAGATTAACAATGAACTACTTTGAGCTGACTGAAATTCACTTTTTACCATGGCTTCAAATATCCCCAATCGAACATGTATTGGGCATTGTGTATATTATATGTCCTAAATTTGTATCCTTCTCAAACCCTGGCTGGTATTGGCTTTGATATCAAGATACAGTTTTCAAGAGGTTTGGAATAAGATACCCTAAGAGGATATCAACCATATAAACAGATTGATGCTTAGACACAAGAGTGAATCTATAGCATATATCAGAGCGAATCTGCACATCAATAATGAAAAAAACTCATTTATCAATAAAATATGAATTGATATTTTGATCATTTCCTTAGAATGTTTCTCTAAACCTCGAAAGTAGATATCCTAAGATTTCTATTGGCGAAACCAAAATTCAGATTTTTGCTTTAATCTGTGCCTTCTAAGAATTGCAAGGCAAAACAGACGTTGCTGAAGATGTAAATAGAGAAATGGGGAATCTAAAATTGCATTCCACAACTTATCTCCTCAACTAAACAAAAATCTGTGGCGAATTGGTTTCTTGTACCCGAAATAAAAGAAAAGAAAACTGTCCTTTCTTTTGTTACTCTAAACGTTTATACATAATTTTAAGAAAATAAACAATATTTTACTATGTAAAAGGATTTCTATACATATAACCAATTCGGTCGTAATGTTACGATTTTTCCAACAACAACTAATGATCTAATAAGTAAAATAAGATGTTTAATCAATTATTCATCAGAGCATAACTCACCTACTGCAGTATATGAGAAAAATCCATATTTCCATTGTCCAAGATAAACGGCTCTCTCATTGAGAGTAAATAAACCTGGTAACCAACTGGCAATGCTGGGATTCACAGAAAGTAGTTGTCCCGAAAAATGTCTACGGTGCGTTGGTTTCCATTCAGATGGCGAATGAAACCTAAAAATATACAGAGATAATAAAATTCAATGTCGTTAGCTTCCTTAATTGTTTATGTTAATAATAAAAAAATATTATAAAACATCTAAGATTGTCTAAATTCTAACTATTATCATCCCGGCACAATTGGTTAACATACAATTTCCTTCGGTAATCAATTTTGTTTGAAAAAAAAAAACAGTCTGTGAAGCCTTATTCGTTAAGTGGTAGTGTTCAGTATAACCAGATAACATATCCAGATAATCTTACGGTAAGTGAGAATTAAGAAATATTAGATAGAATATATCAAATCAAAGTGCTTTACATTTACATATATTTTTTGCTAAAATTTTATCAAAACACAAAACAATCATAATTTGAAATCCTCATAAGACCGCTCTCAGAATATTCAACTAAAAAAGAATGGATATTTGCCTACAAGGTCGAGGCCTAATAAGTCACCGGTCCATTCGGCAAACAAAAGCGCCAAAATAACGATAGGTTACAGGGTTACAATAATAATAACCCCCTACTTAAAATAATCTTCTTTGAAAACGTTTTCCGGAGTGGAAATCAAAACGTCAATACAATAATTAAAAATATAATTTTTATTACAATCAATTATTGGCTTTAATAAAAATCACATATAAACAAAATATTTAAAATTTTATACACTAACAATATTTTTAATTTTTTGTACAAATTTCAACCAAGCTTATAATTACTTATTGTCAAATGGTCAATAACATCCGAGATAAGAACAGCTGTTGAAAATAATGTCTTAACACGGAAATTGTTTATATAAAAATAATACAATTTTGCAAGTTCAATATTTATCTGTCCTATGATAACCTTTCCCATAAACTTACACACTAATTTATATACGATTAAACATTAAAATATGTATGATAAAGTGGGTTATTTTACTTTTTTGATATACGAATTGGGTTAAATTCGAACGATTGGCAAGGCAATTATCTTAAACATGTTCTTATTCCCCCCTTTGTTTGTATGTTGGCTACTATTATTATTACCTACTTATGTTTTATATCATACAATTTTTTATTTTATCGATCAACTGTTGCCCTTAACATTCGACTTCCAATCAAAGAAGTATACAGAAACAAGTCCTGAATTATCAACCGAAGAAGCTTATTATATTCAGGTCTTCTACTCCTTCAATAAGTATGAATAATATTTTCCAATAGAACCATTTGTCAAATGTTTCGGGATGTGTTATATAATAAAGACCTAAATAACATTTTAATTTATACGTGGCTCTAACATTTAGGCAAAGTAAACTAAAAGCTTCTTTTTAAGGTTTCTTGTCCATTCAACTAGGTTTCTTTCTTAAGTATTTCTAGTATTGTATTATTGTACACTGTGCTATATGTACACTTCCTTGAATAAGACTACGGAATACTGGGGATAGCAACCAGTCAGAGCTTACTAAGTACAAATTTTTACAGTAGTCGTTGTGCTAACACCAACAATCTTCCTCTTCAATCTTGACCCCATGGAGGAAGTGTAGTGGTCATCATGATGTCGTTTGTGGTCCGTCTCCATAGATTTCTGTCTTTGGTCATTTCTATTACATCGATCATAGGTCTTTTGCAAGTTTCTGTGATCCAGTCATTCCATCTAGTTGGAGATCTTCCTCGTGATCTTCGGCCTTCTACCTTCCCTTGAATGATGAGTATCTCCGTATTGTCTATGTTTGATTGTATAACATGTCCTACATATTTAAATTATTGTAATTTGATTTTCCAACAATAATACTGTTGACATTTTGTGCTGAAACATCAGCCTGTTCAGAAGACGTTATTGTCTTTAATGGGTATATATTTATGTAGAAGGTTGACAAAGGAAACACAACAAATGAAAATAAACTAAGGACTAAAATAAGGTTGTAGTACAGCTTCATAGGAGAGTGGGACTAATACCGCAAAAAGATAATTTTAATCTCCAAGCTAGCAAAATGATATTTATCAGAAGAGTATTATAAGGCTTGACAGAACTACAAATGAATCTCCACCAAGTAATACTAGCAAGTAATTAGGTAAATTGGGCTTTTAAACCAATATATAAAACCAAATATTAACGTACCTGTGATAGTCTCCAGGTGCCAAGTAGATAACGCATTGATACAATACATTTCCCTCATGTGGTTTGTGCAATAAAGAGGTCTTGAAGTCTCCATTGTATTTTTGAACTTTTCCTGTTTGCTCGCCGAAAAAGTCTTTTAATGAGTAAGTTACTCCTTTCACCTATAAATTATACAATCAACATCACTCATGAAATATAATATTTGAAAAATATATGTATGACTTGCTTTTCCCTGAACAATAAAAGTCTATTAAAATTTTATATTGAACACAAAAAATGAATGATAAATACTAGATCGCTTTAGGTTTTTCGTCTTTTAGTATTTAAAGCCATTTTGTGCATCGGTGTACGTTATTTAAATTTTGTTGGCCAATGTAAAATTTTTAACAATCATCGCAAAGTAACTTGCAAACTTTTATTTACGAAGGTTTCATGTTAATTACACATTGAATTTAATATTAATAGCACTATTTTCAGAAATTTAAAGATATTGTATGCTTTCAGATTGGAAATATTTAAGAATAAGTATAAAGAGATAAAATCCTTCGACTCTAGTAACAAGATTATCTTTAAAGACAATTTGTGTTTATATTTCCTTAAAAGAACCATTTTGTCCCATTCGTCTGTCACAATTTTCTGATAATGATCCATGAAGAGTTTAAGTTCCAACAATAATATTGTTGTGCCTTGTATTTTATTATCTGTATGCAATAATTTGTTTTCTGTCATCTTCACTCACCATTATTCACCAAATTAACAAAGAAGGAAGTTGCCCAAGTACTTTAAAAAATCAGAAAGCTGTTAGACTGGATAATATCACCGAGGAAGTGTGGACAGCGAAGTAACCCCGCATAGTTAAAAAGGCAAATGATTCCATACTTCGTAATTAGTATTTGTATCGTGAGGAATATCATTATCGTAATGTAACAAGTGATAATAGTATTAGAAAGTTAATTCGGATATTCAAAAATACTGGTTCAACTGTCAGAATTCAAAATATTGGTCCCGTACTATATCTTAGAGGTGAAGAAAAGATCGAAAAATCCATCATTACCAATTTGTAAAAGAAGTCACGCACTCGATATCAAAAAATCAACTTGCAGTTAATTTTGAAGAAAGCCTTATATCTAAGTACCAATAAAATTCATTTGATTCAAGAACTGAAGATGCTGATTACACCAATCGATTAAGATTTGCAAATAAAATTGTACACACGTTCTCTGAAAACTATGAAAACATTTTGTGTAATCACAAAGCCAACTTACAGTTATACGGATACGTTAACAAGTAGAGCTGTCTGGACAAAGGACAAACAAAAAGATAAACATCAGGAACCACCTGATAGCCCAAAGGTCATAGTCTGGGCTGCAATGTCGGAAAGATTCATCATTGAGATGTACTTCCAGGAAGACCAATACGAGTGAACACTTATAGTGAATACCGAACGTTACTGTGAAATATTAAGAGGCGTTTTGGTCCAAGGGTTGTAAGTGTTTTAAGATTACAATTTAAGGACATGCTTCTTGAAAAACGGATTTTGCCATACTTCTAACTTATCAATTGCAGTGGGTCAATGCGTTGTTATCCATCTTCGTTTAAGATTAGATAAAGTGTCAATGGTCGGTATTTAAAAACATTAGTTTTTCTAAATAACTTTGTACCCCAGTAGCTGTAAATAAAACATAACCCCCGGAATCTTTTTTGGACACCATGTATAATGTAGTGATTTTATCTGTACTTAAATGAAATAATTCTTAAGTTGTTACTTACCTGTTCAACTTGTTCTGTATCAACAGTCCCGAAATGGAGGACCGTCCCGTCACATGGCGATACAAGACAGCTACTCTCGTCTACTTGTCTCACACCACTTTTAAGAGATCTGGCAAAAAAATCTGCCAGACTGGGGTAAGACGTTAAATCTTCGTTTTCAGCTTCTGCGATGTTAACACCGAATGCGTTGGAGTACATTTTGTATACGGGAGGCCTCAGTACTTCGGGTAGTTTTACATCTATAATATCAAAAATAATCCAATATGTATTCGACTGTCAGCATTAAAAATAAAATAGTGACAAAGAAAAGAAAATAACCTGAGACATAACAAAAACGAAGGACAAAACGTATTTTTGGCGCTTCACTGGCGTTTTCGTCAGTTGCAGCACATCACCGTTTCTGAAAGATAAGTTAAAAGGTAATTATACGGAAACAGGAGTGACTTTGCCAAAAATCAAGGGGTGGTATTTTTCAATTATTTTAGGTTAGCTGTTAAAATACACATTAGGTTAGCAACATTTATAATTAGTACCAAATTTTTGGCAAAGATCTTATTAAATTGTATTATCGAGGTCAAATATGTAACTACTTATAATTGGGTACTACAAAAATATTTGAAAGTATATATTTGTAGTAATATAGATGACCAAAAAGTTATCAATGTGCAACTATCTTAAACACCCTTATCCAGTGACTGTTAAAACAGAATCACACATTTATGTAAGAGGATCGACGCAAAAACTGATCAAATTTACTCGTCAAATACAACTTAAATGTAAGTTGACGTTTCATTGGAAATGCGCTGCTACTTAGCAGATTGCTACTTTGTCAATGTGATAACATTACCACTGTCGTAAACTCATCATCATCATTGGCTTTTACAACTCTTCGTGAGTTTTTGCCGCGTTTACTATTGTCTTCCATTGATTCTGATCCTGTGCTATTATTTCCCATGGCCTTACTTCCATCTTCTCCAGGTCTTTCCTGACTGCGTCTTTCCACCTTTTTCTAGGCCTTCCTGTCGATCTTTTACCATCTGGTCTTTCCCAAAACACATTGCTAATCAGTCTGTCGTCATCACTCCGTACCGTACTGTCGTAAACTAGACCAGACAATAAATTATTGATATATTATGTTTATGTGGCAGTTTAACTAGCTGCTTCGGTTTGTCACCAAATCCTTTTAATTATAAACTCAGCATTTACGCTTCGTTTTTTGAAACTTCTCCAAACATAGCAGGAGATTTAAATATTATGGCGAGCGTTTAAGTGTTCCTGTTATAAGAGAAACCATTTATGTTTTACTGTTACCAGCTTTCACAGCTATTTAAATTTCCCGTGTGCCAAACTCTTCGTTTTATTAGCTCAAAATTAACTTTTTTTACAATTTTCTATAATTCGTCTTCTTCTTTTTATATAGACATGACTCTGTTTTTCATTGAGCCTCCAGTAAGTTGGCGTTCCATCGTTTTCGTGGTCTTCCTACTGATCGCCTTCATATTGGGAAAGCCGTCTTTACTACTCAATTGTTGTCATTCGGCTTATATGATAGTTGCATTCTACTATTCTATCTCTTACCTAGTTCTTGATGTTCTCCAGCTTGCATCTATGTCTAATCTGTACTTCTAGCTCTGTCCCACAGTGTCTTAGCATAAATTTTTCTAAATATTCTGATCTCTGCTGTTTCTAACATCCTTTTTGTGCTCTCTTTGTCAGGTCGTGTTTCTGCCGCGTATGTCATTATTGGTCTGATGACTGTTTTGTAAATGCTGCCTTTCATTTTTTTCTCGATATTTTTATTTCTCCATATTGTTTTATTCAGGCAACCTGCGGCTCTGTTTGCTCTATTCACTTGATTTTCCACTTCAATCTCGAGCTTTCCTTAGCTAGATAATATGATGCCTAGATATTTAAACTTTATCACTTGTTCTATTATCTGACCTTCTAGCTCCAATTTACATCTTAGCCAGCCCAACAAGGTGGTAACTTGACTACAGTAGTAGAGTTTAAAACACAAGAATTTCTTAGTATTTTTATACAGCACTGAGCATAAAATTCTGGTCACCCCGTAATTTGAATTTATTTTGGAAATCTAGATTTCTAGAGAATAATTTTCATTACTTTCAATAAATGTTGAAGGATAAAAACCTTGTTTTCTTTAAGAAATCTGGTAGTAAACTATGTTACAACAGAAAATATGTAGTTAAAAAGAATAAAAATTTCTAAAATAAATTCAAATTACGAGGTGACCCTAATTTTATGCTCGGCAGTGTATATTAATATTAGGATATTATATTTCTAAACACCCTACACCTCTTCCCATGTTTAAAATTGGTAATGTTAGTAGGAAAATATTGATTGTACACTTTGCAAACCATTAGTAGTGTTTATTAGATGATTTCGCTTATTTGGTATTCCAACATATAATCGGTCATTAGGCATTCTTTCTTAATTTCTATATCTCACAACTTAAGTGACACAAAATGCAGCTGTCTCTCTCCAACGTTACTACAACCCAAATCGAGCCTTGGCTTCCTCCAAACTATGCCTCCAGCCTTGCCGGTCTTCTCAAATTCTCAGTCTAGTAAACCTTGCGGTCTGCTGCCATTTGATCCTCTCACCTTTTCCGTGGCGTTTCTTTTGGTCTTGCGCACTGCATTTTACTATTTAGGGCTCTTTTCGGTATACATGATCAACCCATCGAAGTCTCTGAAAATTAAGGAATTCTGAGGTCTGAGGTCGATAACTCTTTGAATAGTTGGTAGAGTTCATGGTTGTAAAAGGATCTCCATAATACGTTTTCGTTAATAGGTCCAAATTTTTCCCTTAGGACTTTTCTTTCAAATACTTCCAGCTTTATTTTTGTATTTTCTGGCATCACCCATGTGTAGCATCCATAATATATTATTGGTCTGATAATTATTTTGTAGATTCTGATTTTCGATCTTCAATGTGTGTTTTTGGAGCGGAACACATGGGCGAATGAAAAATAAACGTTGTTTTCTTTACTATTATCTGAATTTGTAGTTCTGTTCCGTCCGTGTTTAATGCAACTCCCAGATATGTCAAAATTTCTACTGTTTCAATATCCTCCTTTAATTCAACTGTGCGTCAGTTTCCCATAGCTATTGCCTGTATTAGTTTTTTGTCTTTTATATATTGATTTCTAGTCTGGTCTCGTTTGTTCCATTTTTATCGTGAATTCGGTATATTTCTGCCGCCTCTTCCCGTCTGCGAGAGATAAGGCTGATGCCATCGGCATAGGCGGCAATCTCAATTGATTTATTTGTTAGATTAGCTCGTCTATATTTAACTGTCTTCTCACGTATTCGAGAGATAGGTTGAAGAGTGTTTGCACTATTAAAAAGTTCTTAGTGAACTCATTCTTTATTCTTACAGTTTCTGTTGACGAGTCCATTGTTACTTTTACTGGTCGGATACATTTTTGAGGGATGTTATAGCTGTGAAATATTTGGTATATCTTGTGTCTATTAATTGAGTGGTAGGCCTTTTTGAAATCTATGAATATGTTGTGTGGACGTCAATGTTGTATTCCCACGATTTGTTTAGAATTCGTTTCAGTGTAAACAGCTGTACAGTTGGAGATTTTCCTTGTCGAAAAACGGTTTGACATTCCTCGATAATATTTTGTTGAAGTCATTTGTTGAGTGAGAACTTAGCACGCAGTGTACAAAAGGGTATGCAGCGATCATTTTCGCATTTCAGTTTATCCTCTTTGTTATAGACTGTCAGTTTTCCAGTAGCTGGGGATCTTCTCATCAATCCAAATCTTGTTCATGAGTACATGCATTTATCCTACTAGGTGTTCCCTATTCATCTAGGTTCTTCTTCTTCTTCTTTCAGTACGCTGTCCGATTATAGAACGTTGGCGATCATATTGGCAATAGTAACTTTGTTTAGGGCAGCTCTAAATAAATTAGCAGTGGTCGCTTAATACCATTCTCGGAGATTTCGGAGGTTCTAGGTTCATCTAATTTCTATAGTTCAGAAGAGCCTTGTTATTCCTTCGTGCTCGTATTGCTTGTTTTACTTTTTCCATCGTCGGGGGTTCCAAGTCAATTACTTTTGCGTTGATTTAATAGCCATGTTCTTCGATGCCTAGACTGTTTGTATTTGTTAGTGTTTGTAATATTTCAGTCTCATAGTTCGGTTTTATATCTTGTTGTCTCAATTTTTGTATATCTAGTTGTTCTGTTGTTTTGTTTCTGTTTGCCTCTTCTGTTTTTCTGAATTCTGCATCTATATTTGATCTGTACTAGGAGATGGCCACATCCGCAACATACTACTCTTCGACTCTTCACATCTTGTATGCCTGTTGCGACACTTTTGTTGTCTATAAAGACGTGATCAATTTGGTTGGTAATTGTTCCACCAGGCATATTCCATGTCGCTTTGTATATAATCGTGGTATGGGTCAAGCCTATGATCATATTTTTCTATTGGCAGAGTTGATTAGTAATTTTCCATTTTCATTGGTGTTTTGATGGAGTGAGTGTTTACTAAAGGTTTCTTTTCTTCTTTGCCTATTTGAGCATTCATATCTCCTAGTACGATCTTGATATCATTTCTCGGATAGCTGTCGTATATTTTCTCTAGCTGTTCGTAGAATTCTTCTTTTATTTCTATATTATATTCTTCAGTTGGGCTATTATGTTTTTCTATATCATCTTAATAATTAAGAGGATAAAGAATTTTATTTTTATTCTTAGTCAACATCTTCAAATGCAGCTTATCTTGTGTATTTTGTTTACACGACTTAGCGACAAGCTTTTTTGTATTTCTTATAAGCTCATCCAGTGTACTAATTCTCTTCTAAATGTGTGATTTAATTAAAGTTATTGAAACACTTATTGCAATGTTTGTTAGTAAACGGTTTTGACCTCAATACTACCAAATACAGAAAAGGTTTAATACATACCCAATCTGATCATTAAACACATTATATAGTACATATAAAACTTACCTGCAAGGTACCCCCAACATCTAGATACTGTTCTCAAGGGAAGCAAACAATAACAGTTGATCTCCCATTGACTTGCAACTCCATCCTTTTGTCTTTTTCTGAATGCCCTCCACTGCATAACAGCTACTAAACATATTCCAACTGGTAAAAATCGAGTAATTATCGTTTGCCATTCTGAACCTCCTGTGAAACAGAAAAATGACAAATATGGTTATAATATGTTTACTGAACAACAATTGATGATAAAAACATTGAGATCGAGAATAGGCGAAGGATACTGGCATCGAATTAAAGTCACTAATTAACGAGATAATAAGTTTGCTCTTTGAATTGTCATGTACAGGTTTCTATTGCATCTTGAGCAATACATATTTTCTATATCTTTTTTGATAATGTACTAATAAAGGCGTGGGTAATTTTAATAACGTAGCATCTTACCACCAAGACATTAAGTTTGAAAACAGAGACGACAAAAAGTGTCTTAATAGAATCACATTTTAATGTTTATTTTAAAGAAAATGACTTATACAGTATCGGAACTATATGAAATGAATTTACAAGAAACATATCTTGCAACAATGGAAACATAGTCTAATCCTACTCATTGTTTCCAGAAAAGCCATGTTGCGCTGTTTAGTGAGATCATTTTTTATCTAAGTTCTTTGTATTCTGCTTGGAAGTGAGCGAAAATATTAGTCTTTTCTTTTATTTTTTGTTTTAACAGTGACACTTCAATTCTTGCAGGCCTATCATCTAAACAACATTTAGAATAAGCATTATCACAACCAAACTTTTTCAAGTTATGGTATTATTGACTCCGATCACTATCTCATAGCTTAGATCAGATCGGGAGTCTCAGAGCACGTATATCAAACGCTAGGAATGATAAAATTAAGTCAGAAATAAATAACTATAACGTTGATAAATTGGAGTGTACTGACATCGTCAGAAACTTTCAAATATGCTTAGATCGTAAACAAACAGAACATCCCAGAAGTGAAGTAGAACCACCCAAAATAAAGAATGCAAACGGATATCCAAATAAAAGAATGAAAATGATCAACCGAAGGACTAATAGCAAAGTTGAAGAATATCAAGTAAAGAGAAGAGCGGAACAACAAAAGCATAAACAAAAAATCATAATCAATAAAGAGCAACATATCTACCATTGATCACATATCATCCATCACAAAGATTAGAAAAAATAACGGACAAAGACATAGACTGCCATTACATCTTCGTAGACTTTAAGGCACCGTACAATACTGGTAACAGACCCCAATTATATATAGCTATGATCGAATTTGGAATACCAAAAGGATTGGTAGAATTGACCAAGATGACAGAATTTGGAATACCAAAAGGATTGGTAGAATTGACCAAGATGACAATGAGGGAGTCGGATGTAAAATGGGGGTACAAGGGGATGTTTCAGAACCATTTAAATCTAACCGAGCACTGCTCCAGGAGATGCGCTATCATGTACTCTGTTCAATCCAGCATTATAATAAGTTATGAGAGACTCGAGAATAAACTTAAAGGGTACGATATATACCCGTAGTATATAAATATAGGCATATGCTGATGATATCGTGATCATTAAACGAACCCGAAATGAAGCAGTTGAAGCTTTTACACGTATCAAAAACGCCGCAGAAAATATCGGAATTCTGATTAACATCCAGAAAACTAAATATATGCCGGCTATATCAATAATTCTACCAAGAGTCGTGGGACAATACCCAAGAGATTAAATTTAGTATCGGAAAGGCAAAAATTGCATTCTTGACTATTAGCTCTGTGTTCAAGTGCCATGACCTCACTTTAAAAACAAAAATAAGGCTCCCTAAATGTTACGTGTACTCAGTGATTCTGTACGGTGTACAAACGTGGACGTTGAAGGCGGAAACTATCAAAATTTCAGGCTTTTGAGCTATGGTTATACAAAAGGATCGTGAAGATACCATGGACAGGCAAAGTCACCAATGACTACGGAGGATGAACACAACTGCGGATTTGGTCAACATCGTGAATGGCCGTAAGCTGCAGTCCTTGCGACATATAATGAGAAATCAAGACAGATATGAGCTACTACAATGCATTTTGCAAGGTAAAATTGAAGGGAAAAGGGCCCTAGAACGAAGAAGAAAATCCTGGCTTGCTAAACTGAGAGCATGGTATAGAAAGACCTCAACAAAGCTATTCTGTATAGCAGCCAACATAGTCATCATATGATCGCCAACGTCCGGAACGGACAGCCACTCTAAGAAAAAGATATCAATAATGCAACAAGAATGAGGTGGACTACAAAATCAACACATCCAAAGAAATACAATATATGCGTGGCTAATCGCTATTATTTTGGCCTAGGCCCTCAACTAAGAGCGAAAAGAATTTGAACAGCAACAAAGTCCAAACTTAATAAAACAACAAGCCCAATGCTCACTTACGGATCAGAAATATGGGCAATGACGACTCGAGATGAAGAATTATTTAGAATCTTTGAAAGAAAAGTATTGAGGGCCGTATATGACGAAGTTAACGAATAGGGTAGGTGGAGAAGACGAATATAATTTCGAACTCTGTAGATTTTTTGGTGATGCAGATATCGTGAAAAACATCAAGATAAACTGCCTAAGATGAGTGGGCCACCTTATGCGGATGTATGAAAGTGATCATAAAGTCAGATGTGTAGATGATGTGCAGAAAGATTTAAGGGGATGGAGAAGACAGACACTCGACTGGGAACGATGGAAGAATATTTTGAGGCAGGTCAAGGTCCACAAAGAGTTGTAGCGCCAACTGATGATGGCATTACTGTATTATTTAACTAATTTTGGTACCATAGCGCGATGTTAGCGATAGAGAAAATGCTCTTTGTCCCATGAGAAACCATAATATTTGTACCATACGAATGTTGTATATTACCTTCTTAGACACCCTACATTATATAGAAATCGATTATTGATACAGTAGATAATTATGATATGCTTATTGCTGTAATAAATATTATCTTATTGTGAAACTTTTGTGAAATTTTGATTGTGTATAATGATTATAATTATAAATTATTATCTAAATTACTTTTTTAATACTTAAATGAGCAAAAACTAATTTATAGTTCGATAAAAATGTTATCAAATACAATTTACTAATCATCTTTATCTACTAGAAAATCAATTATGAAAAACTGGAAAAACAGCAACATTTGTAAAACAGGTATTTGATAGGAAAACTATCAAGAGTTAAGAATTGCAGATTTGTACAAATACTCCAGTCATCAGGGACGAAAATGCCACTGAACCCTAAAATTATACTATCGTTTGTAACGTGAAAGTTTAAAGCATTTTTTAGGCATATTATAGGTTTTTAAGATTAGGCTCTAATAATGAAAATTACACAGCAACCGGTCATTAAAGTCGTAAATTTTATTGATCTCATGAGAATCAGAAAAATGGCAAAGATCGCGCACCGTTTATTTATTTAACAGCTTCATAGAAACTGACTTCATTTGCGGCAAAATGAAAAAAATGCATACGAAGGTTGTACTTGTACTGTTCACCTTTAAAAGATTTCGAATGTTTCTGAGAGAATGGTTCATTCGACGCAAAAAGTGATATTAAACATTTTTGGTCAAAATTATCTCAGCCACATTTCTTGTTTGAAACATTTTATTCTAAGGCGTACAGATTCTTGGAAGCACGGGGTATGAGTGGCAAACTTTTTGCATATTTTTTGGAGTCCTAAAATTGACTTCAATTTGTTCCTTTCGTTTTTAGTGACCCAATCTCTGACAACTGGACTAAAAGTGGCGATAAGAAAAAAATTACATACATACATACTTGCACGTAACCAGTAGGAATGATGACCAATACACTGGGGTGAACTTGACTTTTTATTTGTAGTCATGTACTGCTCATTTAGTTTCTTTTTTATTTTGATACAAATTCGAGATTCTTGCAGATATATGTTGCCAGTCTATTTGGTACTGCTCTTCACTATTTTAATATAGAAAAGTTATGAATTATTGTATTTTATGGGCCATTTTGAAGAAACTTATTTATTAAAAATATCACGTAACTGATTCTACATATTTTGCAAATTCTGCAAATTTTTGACAAGTAATTATCAGAAATGACAGAAGTGACAAAAATCAGTCAGAAATTTAAATTATTTTGTTACTTACTGAGAAGAATCAGAATAGCAACATAGCTCTGCATGGGAGATTTCATCTACAATGATAACTTGCAGTGAAAAATCATATAGCATATACTATTTTTGAATAAATGTTATTTTATATAATATTCATTCATTGTCAACAATAAATGTCGGAAGAGAAATTGCAAAACTAAAATGGTAAAATTAACAGACAGATCAGGTATGAAGTTAAAAAGTGAAATAGTTTAATCGTACAGTGGATACTTTGGGAAAACTGGAGAGGACAAGGATTACTAGGAAATGCGATGGGTAAACGACCTCAAAAAAATCGCAAGCAGGAAATGGATGAATATAGCAAAAAACAGAGAAGAATAATACAAAGTAGAAGAGGCCTATGTCCAATTTTGGGTAAATGAAATTGATATAGAAAGATACATCCAATATTAGTACTGCGATTTGATTGAAATAATCCACAAGTGGTCTCTAGATTTAAAGATATTTTTTCGTTTTCTTAAAAATCTTCGAGATATATAATTTTTTCAAATAACGTTAATTAACCTTCTTCTTCTCGTGCCACTCCTAGCGGAGATTGGAAATCATCATGGCCACTGCGACTTTGTTAGCAGCGCGCCTGAAAAGTTTAATCGAACTACACCCGAACCATTCACGTAGATTACGAAGCCACGATATTTTTCTTCTTCCCACACTTCTTTTGCCCTTAATTTTGCCCTGCATGATGTTTCTTAAAAGTTCGTACTTTTCACCTCTCACAATGTGCCCCAAGTATTCCATCTTTCTAGTTTTTATCTCATTTAGAATTTCGCATCTTTTGTCTAAAGTTTGGAGTACTTGCGTGTTAGTGACGCGGTCCATCCATGATATTCTGAGAATGCGCCTATAGCACCACATCTCGAAAGCTTCGATGTTTTTTATGGTCAACTGCATATTTAGCCAAATTGCATATTTAGCCCTGTTTCAAGTAGCTAGTGTCGATACACACACTAGCCCAGGAGGACCGACGGCTTAACGTGCCTTCCGAAGCATGGTTAACGGCTCGTATCATTTTTAGAAATGAAAATGTCATTGTTTGTGCTGAGATCAACAACGACATTCTCATTTCTAAAAATGATACGAGCCGTTCACCGGTCTTGAAGGTACTGAAACAAGTAATGACACGACGTACGTATCCGGATTGACTGAGTTTTCCATTCGGAGGGAGTGAGAACAGTATGGCCAATTTTTTTGTAATATCATATGCCATAAAGTAATGAAGGTATGGTAATACTACTGCTATCGTATCAAAGGTAAAGACTTTTACTTTTAATATGCACCATGTGACGAATATAAATACCTGGGCGTCATCTTCGACCGTAGTGGAAAAGACGAACGAGAAATAGAACATCGAATTGTACAAGCACGAAGAGCTATAGCATGTTTGAACGGAGTTCTATGGAGTAAAGAAATATCAAAGAAAAGAAAATGGAACATCTATGAGACAATGTTTAAAACTAGCCTACTTTATGGAGCTGAGACATGGAGAATAACCGAGAAATATAAGAAAAAGGTCGAAGCCACGGAAATGGATGCCATCAGAAGATCGATGAGAATATCAAGAGCCGACAGAATACGAAATGAAGTGATAAAACAACAAATGGGTATAGAGGGCACTATAGTTGAGGATATTGAGAGAAAACAGCTCATATGGTATGGACATGTGAGCCGAATGGGGGACGAAATATTGCCTAAAAAAACGATGATGTGGCAACCCCCAGAGAAGAGGAAACGAGGAAGACCACCACAGAGCTGGAACCTGGGAGTTAGGAAAGCGATTAGCGCTCGAAATCTGGACGAAGACCTAACTCAAGATCGAATACAGTGGCGGTTGGGAGTCGGACAACGTCGTAAGACGTTATAAAAACCGAATGTATATATATATATATATATATATATATATATATATATATATATATATATATATATATATGCACCAAAAAACAAAGAAAAAAAAAAGTTATTCTTGGACAATTAGGTAAAAGTAGGGATTTTTCTTAAATTCACATTAGTTTTTAGTCTCATTTTAAAGATAAAGTTCAAGTTTCATTAGTAAGTGTTACAAATAAGGTGAAAAGATTAATCGGGCCATGTGAAGAGAGAAACTAAATTCAAGAGTACAAAAAATTAAAAAGAGCCTTGAAAAGTTTCAGTACCTCCAGCTCCGGTTCTAGTTGACGGATTTTGATCATTTCTAATCTGTATTTTAATATTACTATTATTAAACAGACAATGTAATTCGTTTAAACAATTAAAAAAATATGTTTTCCAAAAAATTGATTATTCTAATTGATTTTTTATTGTATAATAAAACTTTCACATCTTTATCTATAAAATGAGACTAATTACGTTTTCTAATTATTGTAAACAAATTAGCTGCGAATTAAAAAATCCATAGTTTTTACCTAATTGTCCCAGAATAATTTTTTTTTTAATTCGTGTAAAAATTGTCAGCTTTTTAAATGATAAAAATATTTCGTCTACAAGTAATAGTTTAAATAAATAGTAAATCCTTTTGATATCCTAGATATCTGGGATGAGTGAATTTTGCCCTCAGATGGAGTGTGAGCCGTATGTAAAAATTTCGATAATAAAAGATATTTCAGCCTACCAAGTCACCTAGAGCTCGATAAGGTTAATCAAATAAGGTTGGTTTCCTCACCAAGAAAAGAGTTCCACCAAAACGCAATCCTTTTGATAACATAGGTATCTGGGATGAGTGAATTTTCCATTTTTCAAAATACCAGTAACTTTGTAAAACAAGTTTTGGTTAAAAAATGATATTTTTGTTGGTTTGGTAACCCAAAGTGGGGGTTTGTGTATTCACTTCTATGTCCCCTCGGTACCTTTACGTTTCATTTATGATTTTTGGTATATAAATTGGATTTTTAGAGCGGACTAGACTTAAAACCCGTTCAAAATGAAAATTGTTCCTTTGGAAAAAATTAACAAAATGGCGTTTGATAAACTTTGATTCTATTGTTAGAACCGTTTTAACAAATTTCTTGAAAAACAATTGCAAAATAGACATTCGATGGGGTTTTTAAAGTATAACTCAGCTTTCATAAGTACGATTAACTTTCAAAACCTCATTTTAAAGGTAATTATTTCAGCTTTAAAAAATTTGCCAAATTACTTTATATCTAATTAATAAAAAAGTTATAATAGATATTTAAACAAAATTAAGCTATACATTTTGAAATTCTGGCTAATGCAAGATATAGAACAATTTAAAACGAACATTTTAAGATTTCTTAAACGTTTCTATGTTATTTTTTGATCAAGGTATGGAACTTTTAATATTTTAATATCGCGTCTGCGGCGCACGGTCAGCCCTCAGAGAATGCGGGCGCGCGTATATCAAATTTTCAATATATCAGCAAAAAATTAACATACATACATTTATCAAAGCTTAAAATGTTCGCTTTGAATTGTTTTATAATTCCCATTAAAAAAAACTGCCAAAGTATACGGCCAAATTTTGTGTACAAGTCTTATAACAAACTAGTTCCCACTTTTAAACTAAGATTTTAACTATAAATTGCTATAATTTTTGATTTATAGTTATACAGTAGCCTCAGAGTCTGTTATATAAAGTTTCCTACATACCAAATACATTTACCAAAGCTTAAAATGTTTATTTTGAATTGTTATATAACTTCCATTAGCCAGATTTTCAAAGTTTATAGCTTAATTTTGTTTTAAATCTCTTATAAACAAATTAAATCGCAACTTTTTAGTGAAATTTTTAATGTTAATTATTATAACTTTTTTATTAATAACGATAAAGTAATTTTACGAAGTTTTTTTAAAGCTGAAAGAATTTCCTTTAAAATGAGGGCGTTTTGAAAGTTAATAGAATGTATGAAAGCTGAGTTATACTGGAAAAAGCACTATCGAATGTCTATTTTGCAAATGCTTTTCACGAAATTTGTTATAACTCCGGTTATAAAAATCGCATCAAAGTTAACCAAACACCATTTTGTTTATTCTCTCAAAAGGAACAATTTTAATTTTGGCAAAATGAAATATCTCTAATACTTTAGGAGATACAACCATATAGACAATTACATTGTTAATAATAAATTATCTGACAACTTTTGAGGCTGGTACTGTCGAAAAATCGAATCTAGGCACCTAAAGACATAAAAAATCATGGTACCGAGGCTAAATAAAGGGGCATATTTAACCCCCCTGGCTCCTAGACAAATATTGGAATGAAGCATAGACTGTTAAAATCACATATGAAATATTTAGAGTATGAATCATCAGGATAAGTCTGTATGTTACATCAAAAACAATTTTAAGAATAATTTTAAGCGATAATAAATTTTAATTTTCACAATTACTTAATTTGACGTGTGAACCACAATCAAATTAACGGATATTTAACTGACCTACACCACTACGACTATTCTAAAAAATTCTTATCAAATGTTTTTCAAATTTGAAAATAATTAATAAGTAAATGTTTATAACAGCAAATAATGTATAAGCCTTGAAACCGTTTTAAAGTAAACAAGTATCTATTAACTTATTAGGAACCCTACATGACGTATAAAATTATTAGAAAATTAAAGAATTTAGTATGGTAAATTATTTGTAGTACTTAAAAGTAGCTAAATATTTAGAATAGAAAACTAATTGCTTTTTCTATAAAAAACTGGTAAAAACAAAGTATCGAAAATGAGCAAACTTACTATCTCTTAAATGTTACTAATATTACTAATGAAAATTCCTGTTCACCGTCTTTTTCCTTAGCCTTTCCTTCAACCCGAAAATTCGGCACATCACCACTAACTCTTTAGTTAACACATAAAAAAATTTCCCAACCTTCTACGAAAAAATAACTGACTAAATAAAACACTTCAAAATCAACTTTATCCATGGTTGTGCTGCCGATTCTGCGTCGGTAATAATACTGAAATGCCAAACTTCGTTGACTTTATACAAAAATGGGAGGTTATCCAAGAATAACCTCTTGTTATCAATCAAGAAAAAGTGGTGGGACTTACTCGAAGATTTTTGCTTTGTTGATACATTTCTGTTGACAGCTGATGTAAGGAAGAACCTTGAACTTAGCGTCGTCTTCGGTGAAACAATCACGAAGCTCCTAAACGGTATCAGGCGGTAAAACCTAAAACAAATTTTTCGGTGTTATCACAAGTAAACAGAAAAATGTCAGTGGGTGTCCGTAAATAGTAAATAACTCTTTAATGAGAAAATGGAACAATATGTTTTGAATACGAATTTGGGAGCAAAAGTTCAAGCGATATTCGCAAATTCGGGAAAAATGATATTTACTACTGAGGTAGTGGGAACGTAGTTTTTATTATTTTTAATAAATATTTTGTTTATATATACATAATTTTTTATTGATTATTCATATTTTGAATGATTTATATATTTTAACGGTATATTTGTATACGTAGGTATACGTGCCTCATAGTGGAGAGATACAGACATAACCCAGTCTGGTTATGCAAAAATCATCGATTTCACGGCAAAATTTTTCGTAGATATCTGAAGCTTTTAAGGCATAGGTGGGGGTTACTAGATGACGAATAGATAAAAAAGCATGATACTATAACAACAAGATATGCTCACTTGCTGTTCTAATTTTAATTGACTTTGCGCATGTCGTCATAGCGAGACAAAGACAGGAGACTTGTATGTACCATATTTTAACGATGCATCATATGGCAACGTTGTTCCATTACTGTAATGAACAACTTCAAAACTTAAACTGTTAACGGTAAGTATTCCTCGATGCCATATCTTGCACTAAGAAGTCATTACTAGTTACTTTCTGTGAAACGTGTTTTGAAAATTAATAAGTAATTTGTAAAATTAATTAAAGAAATATATGAATCTACGATTTGATTGTGTGTATTACAAACAAAATAAATATTGCTACAAAACAAAAATTACATATAAAAGGTCGGCAAAATGTAAAGAATTTGGCCATAAAGGAAAAGCGGGTCAAACTTGAGACTTTATGAATATCATTTAGACATATTTATTTTACAATCTTTGTGATTTTTATTTTGCGGTATTGTAATTATCATTAATATTTTGATTTAGAATTCTTATTTTAAAATACATTTTACATCTAAAAAAAGTAATTTTACATCTTCGCAAACATTTACATATTTTGCAGCTTCTATTAAGTTTTTTTAATATTTTTTTGTTATTTTTAATGTGTCGCCATTATAACTACGAAAAATATGTTCCAGTTCATTACATACTACATACATCCAAAGTAACTTTTTTTAAAGACCTTTCAAAAATAAAGTAATTACTTCAAGTTATATTAAAATGGACATTAGTATATATTATTATCAATAAAAACATTTTTTATTATCCATAGAAACATTTGCTCTGCTGTTATTAATATTAATTCTTTCATAAAATTGCATCAAATGAAAAATTTAAATTTAATTTTAAAGTTTAACTTGCTGTCATTAATTTTGACAATTTGGCATTTTGGCAAGTTGTCTCGGGCTTACGTCACAAGAACATGCGCGTTGACTTATCTTGTTTTGTTATAGTATCATGATAAAAAGTACTCGTATTTTATCTTGCGTTTTTTTTAAACAATAATTTATGGTCACAATTTGATTTTTTTTATTAGTTTTTGATTTTTTTAAAGTTTTTTTCCTTAAATTTTACATAAACAATATTTATATAATCTTTTTATATCAAGAATATTTTTATTTTTCCGGTTTTTTAATTAAAATTGATAAATAATTTACGGATATATTATTTATAAATTTTATTAATTTTTTTATAAACAGATTTTTTTATAATATTTTATAAAGAAATAAAATATTATTAATAAATTTGAACATCGAGGAATTACCGTCTTTTAAATTTGTGCGAAACTTCCCCCCGATCGGTCAAATAGTTTAAAAGTTATTTAATTTATTTATCCCTGAGGCTAATTATTTAAACTATTGAACTTTATCTATTAATGATGCTTTATAGAAACATTTAGCAAATTTCATCAGATTCTTAGTTATTCACAAATTAACGTTTCAAAAAGGGGTACGTTTTTTACTTATAAAAAATTGTAATAACTTCTATATTTTTCAAGCTACAGACTTGTACATACAACCATTGGATAGCTGGTAAAAAAACTCACATTAAAAAAAACCTTCTATGACCAATAGGAACGAAGTTAGGGACTATTTAAAAAAAAAATCATATCTCCATTGTTTATAAACATTAAGAAGTAAAATTTCCACAAATTTTGAATGAAAATCTAAACTTTATATTGAAACTTATAGCTATAAAATTCATCAAATTTTTCGAAACTTACAGCCCTTCGAAACGAAGGTATTTTCGAACGATCGACATAGGAAAGTGGAGGGGATAACTCAAATTGAAACACGTAAGAAAAAATTACATTATCTCGGCTTGCATTGCAGCTAGAAGCCTCTTTTTTTAAATCTGGGGTAGCTCGTCGAAATGTGAATATTATAACTACACAGTTTTCACTGGCCGGGAAATATGGGAAACCTCGGAAAATTGAGTCCATTTGAAATTCAACGTAAAACTTACTTTTTTTTTTAATTCGGCTGGGATAGTCTGTCGTAGTATTAATAACGACATCATGAATCTCGAAAAATACCGGAAAATCAACATATATATTTTTTTCATTTTATATCAATGATTTAATAATACTTATATATATATATTTAATAAATTAAATTTCAGGTAATTTTTTACTCATTATATTATTATATTCCTTATATTAATTATAATGATTTACTACTTTGACGATACATATTATGTTTATATATGTCTATATGTATATGTACAGAACGAGGACGGTAAACACATTTATTTATGTTTTTAGATCTAAATATCTCCAAAGATCACAGAGTATACCGTCCTTCTGTCCCTATATTTTATATGTATTCATGTAAATAGGAGAAAGATCATCTATATAATAGAAAATCGGTAATATATCTTAGTATGCGTAAAAAAGGCGGGATGAGTAGCAGCTGCCACGATCCAAAATTTCGTCAAAATAGTCCCTAACTTCGTTCCTATTGGTCATAGGTTTTTTTAAAATAAGAGTTTTTTTACCAGCTATCCAATGATTGTATATAAAAGTCTCAATCTTGAGAAATATAGAAGTTATTACAATTGTTTATAAGTAAAAAAACATACTGTAAAAAAACATTTTGTAAATAATTTCGATGAAAACATAATATGCTTTTAACTTCGGAGATAGTTTAAGTCTTAAACAATCCTACGAAATTTGCTAAATTTGTATAGCATCATTAATAGAGCAAGTTCAATAGTTTAAATATTTAGCCCAGGGATAAATAAATTAAATAACTTTTAAACTATTAGACCGATCGGGGGAAATTTCGGACAAATTTAAAAGACGGTAATTCCTCGATGTTCACATGTATTAATAATATTAAAAATTATAAATGAGTGCAAAAAACTGCTTTTTTGCAAATATCTCCGTAAATTATTTATCAATTTTAATTTAAAAAACGGAAAAATAAAGATATTCTTGATATAAAAAAATAATATGAATATTGTTTATGTAAAATATAAGGGAAAAAACTTATAGACAAAAAATCAAATTGTGACTATAAATTGTTGTTAAAAAAAACGCAAGGTAGAAATACCAGTACTTTTTCATCTATTCAAATGTACCAAAGTAGTATATGGCCCCATACCAAAAACTAAGCATAAACCAATTAGTATAAATATCTTCCCAATTGTCAGACCACAAGCTATTCCATTCAGAAGGAGATTTAACTTCAAAAAGGCAAACTGGCAAAAGTATGCAGACATGCTAGATTCTGAACTACTACGCCTTGAACCAAAAGTAGAGAACTACGAGAAATTCGTAGAGGTACTCAAAAATGTGCCTAGAAAAACTATCCCTAGAGGATGTAGACAACAATATGTTAACGGGATGTCCAGCGAGTCCAAAGAACTAACGAGAACATAAGAAACCCTCTATTCTACTGACCCTTTTAGCCAAGAAACGGTTGACTGCGGAGCAGTACTACTCCAACAGCTAAGTCAAGCCAGACAGGAAAATTGGATTGAGACCCTGGAAAAAATGGACATGACACATAGTAGCAAAATAGCATGGAACCTTGTAAAAAAGTGCGGTGATCCAAAAGAACATAAACCACCTTGCAAGTTTATAGCAAACCAAGTCGCTGCTCAACTCCTTACGAATGGAAGAACTACTAACCGATATAAGGACCCAAACACTAGGAGAAGATTGGATTAGGAGACAAACCACCTAGGAACTATAGAAACAAATAAAGCATTTAGGCCAAGGAGCAAAAAACTGGATCTTGCAATTTTATAACACGTGCTGCAAAACCTGTAAAATTCCAAAATCATGGAGGAAATCTAAAGTAATAGCCTTGTTAAAACCAGGAAAGAATCCAAAAAACCCCAGTAGCTACACACCTATTTCGCTATTGTCACTTTTTTAAACTATACGAGAGACTGATACTCGCCAGAATAGAAAAAAAATGTCAACAAGCACCTCATCCCACAACAAGGACAATTCAGACCTGGCAAATCTTGCACCGGTCAAGTCCTCGCATTAACAGAACACATTGAAGAGCTTTGAAGAAAAACTTATAACAGGGCCTGTTTTTGTAGATCTGACAGCACCTATGACACAGTAGGGCACAAAACATTGCTCCGCAATTTATACGACACTCTCAATTACCACCATCTGGGAAAGTTTGTATATTCCTTACTGCAAAATAGACGTTTTTTCGTTATGCTGGAGAGTAAAGTAAGTAGGTGGAGAGTTCAAAAAAACGGCCTCCCACAGGAAAGTGTTTTAGCACCAATGCTCTTCAATATATACACAAACGACCAACCTACTCCGACCGAAACCAAGCACTTCCTCTATGCTGACGATCTTGCAATATGTGCTCAAGGAAATAGTTTTGAAGAAATGGAGGAGAAACTCGAAACTGCCCTAAAAACAATGACAGCGTACTACCTGCAGAATTCTGAGACCTAATCCCTCTAAAACCCAAGTCTGCGCTTTTCACCTTCGCACAAAGGAAGCCAAGCGAAAACTCCAAATTGTGTGGAATGCTAATACATTAGAACACACAAACCAACCTATATATCTTAACTTAACTAATAGTAACTCTGGACCGGTCCCTCACCTACAGACAACATTGCATAAAAACGAGAGGGAAAGTAACAACTAGGAACTGCATACTCAGAAAGCTAACGGGAAGTAAATGGGGCGCACGTCGTGGCGTTTTAAGAACAACGGCACAGGCACTGTGTTTCTCAACTGCTGAATATGCGTGCCCCGTTTGGAGCAGATCTGCCCACACCAAACAAGTTGATACTGCGCTAAATGAGACATGCAGGATAGTAACGGGGTGCCTGAAACCAACGCCACTTTCAAATCTATATAGAGCAGCGGGTTTTGCAGAACCCTCTGCAAGCAGAGACGCTGCAGAACACACAGAGAAAATTAAACACATCGCGGACGAGCGGCATGCCCTATACAAAGCTCGAACACGACGAAAACGACTAAAATCTAGGAAAAGCGTCCTTGGAACAGTGCAGGATGAACCGCCTGAGCATTTTCTACTTCCCTAGGTTCAATGAACCGGCCAGACCCTAGACTTTAAAACGTGGTAAAATCAAACATGGCAAAATGGCGAAAAATAGATCAAGATGATGTGAACTGTGACTGTGGAGAAACACAGAATATGGAACATCTTCTTACATGCAGAAACTGTCCTCATCGACGTACCCTTGAAGATTTGTCTCTTGCCAACAAAGATGGAATCAACGTAGCCCAATACTGGGCCGAAATTTTATGAATGACATGTCCGGACACGATAAAGTAAAGTACCTATTCGGCGTTTTATTGGCGTGTTGGCTAAATGGTGGATCTAAAAAAAATAGAAATAGAGGATTTCTCTTTTCTATTTTGTAGGAATTTAGAATAGGAAAATATATTAAGAGGTTTTAGTAAAAAAAAAAAAAAATAATTTAAACTTTATTTAACTAAACAGAAAAATAATTTGAATAGTTATTGAAAAAAATGTCATGTGTATTAATTTTTCTTTATAAAATAAAAATAAACAAACGTAACAAAATAAACATACTTAAAATAAACATAAATGCAACAAATAGCTGCAAAAAACAAAACGATATACTTTTATTGTAGTTCTCTACAGTTCTGACATACAACTGTGAGATACTCTAAACACATAAATGCATTGCATTTGTAGCAGGAAAAATGAGTTTTTGTATTCTCCAGCCGCAGTAGACGCACAGCAGGTAATGGCATTTCTTAATTTTTCGGTGCATCACTTCGAGTTACTTCCATAAGTCTCAGCTTCAGCGTCTTCCGAAGATTGCTAAGAGCTGCTCTTCTTTTCAAATGTGGGTGAACCAATGCGTTTGCTAAATCTCTTAACCAATGTCGTCGCCGTATATTTGGGTCGGTTGTTTGCTTTATATATCACCTGAGTACCGATTCCTATAACATTTAATAATGTATAGAATATCACCACGGGCATTCTTCTGCTATCCCGGGAGCAGTTGTAACTAGCGCACAATTTATCTCCATCGTCGATACTCCCTTTCGTATTATTATAAGTAGTGATTATTACTGGTTTAGATTTATCACCACTGTTTATGTCAATATCATCCTGATGCTGCATGCTTGATATTAAAAACACATTTTTGTGTTGCCTTGGGATATAAGAAACGAATGTGATATCCTCTGTAAAGACAAACATGCTTGTATGGATTGGACGTTTAGTGGGGTACTTAATTAACCTATGAATTTTAAATGTCAATAGTGTCAAAATTTCAGAATTTAGTGGAGTAAACTTGCCTGCGGTTGGACCTCTCAGTTTAAAAACGAGGTTTAGGTCGAAAGGACAAAGGGCAAATGAAATAGGTGAAGGATACAAATTGTGGTATGTAGGGAAAAGTAACACTAGAAATAGAGTTGGTATAATTATTGATAGTGAAATGAAAGAAAAGCTTTCTACGATCACTTAGTGAGTGATATTTCATCAGAAATGAAAGTCATAATTGGTGGTAATTTTAATGCACATGTGTGTAAATCAAGTAGTGGGCAGTATGGAAGAACGTTGTTAAGCAGGCCAAGATCCACAAAGGGTTGTAGCGCTATTCTAAGAAGAAGACCAGGTTGTAAAATTTGCTGGTAAAAAGTTGCTGTTTATATATCGATTGATTATCTTGGCATCGATGTATTCTTTCGATAGTATCGATAATATTGATATCGATTCGAATGGAGTATTAAAAACTAGAAAGTAATGTAAATGTAACATTGTAGCCTATTGGATATTGACTATTGATTAAAAAATCAAACAACGGTTTATGGAATAATCGATTTTTTTGACCGGTTATAACCACCAGGTTAAACCGCAAGTAAAAAAAACAGTATAACTGAAAATTTAATGGCACAGTGAGACATGTAACAGACAGTGACTGTAGTTACAACAAGAGTTACAGAAAGGCTCTTCAAGACTAAAAGGTACAAATCTAAATCTGGTGAGTTAAGCAACAGCAGCTAAAAAAATAACCAAGAGAGCGGTGACCACGTTAATGGTAGCCAGACGCACTCATGAAAAAATGTCGGTTTTAACCAGGCATGGTTAATTGGTTTTATAAGATGATGGTAAAAACATCAATTATGATGATAAGTATGACGGTAAAGGCGAAGCAAAAGAGTGCCATCCTCAAACTAATAAAGGCGCAAAGACTTGCTTGCTTCGGAATCACAGGCAAGAACGCGAAAAAATCTCAGCATCATAAAGATTAGATCAGGACATAAGATCATAAATGAAATCAGGGAGACCACATGGATGATGACTTCTGACCATATGGTTCCCAGATACAAGCATACAGTACCTCTACAGGCGGACATCTACCCACGAGAGGGATGTGCCAGATGAAACACATAACCTGCAGGTTTATACCTGGTACACAAACGGGTTTAAAACTGCAAAAGGGTAGAAAGTAGGAATAATGTGTAGTGGTGGAAATGGAAACACTTCTACTCAGGTAGGACAACAAACCTCTGTATTTGGGGCAGAAATTTATATAATATTTAAAAATTAATTAACATAAGCACTTTCGTGCTAAAGCGGATCAATACATGCGGCTATGGGGTTCTTAAAATACCTGAAGTGGACTCTACGCCTAAGGAGGACTGATCAAATTTAACGAAGCTTTTAAAAAAGAGCGAATTCATCGAACTTTGTTTACATAGTTCTAGGTACATATATGTCATCTAAACCTCGGGTATTATAAGAATGAATACTTTTGTTGAAAGAAATGAATTCTTGAAAATTTTCAGGTGATAAGCTATTTACTATTTTGAAGACCAAAGAGATACACAAAACTATCACAGAATGGAAGATTATCGATATATCGGAATGGATTTACCATGTAACAGCAATAATCTTTGCTTCAATCTCCGCTACAGGAAGGTTAAATGCTATGTATGGTCCATATTGTTATACGTCATGGAGATATGGAGGTTAAAAATACCTTCCATTGTTTCCTACGTTTCTCATACCATGGATAGATAGACTACTGAGAGTTACTTAACTTAATCAATTTACGAAAAATTAGATATATCTTAAGAAAAAAAAATACGCAATTCCTCAACTAATTATCCAAGTGTTCGCATGACGCAAAAGACAGACGTCTGGCCTTAAGATAATTTGTCAACTCACTAAAAGTGCACTGCCCTATAAGAAGAAGAAGGAAGATTACCGAAAATACATCACGAGAACGTCCTAAATACGTTGGTTAGAGTAAACATTAGGGGATTCCGAAACTCGAGAGAAAGGAACGAAGTACACACATTGAACAGATCAGAACCCACAGACGGTTGTAAAACTAGAGGAAGAAAACAAGAATATACACTTAAGTGCAAAAAAATCGACTCAAAATTATTTTGCGAAAGAATGTCTCCTGTTTCAATCAAAAAAGCTGTAAATTTAAAAATATTTAGTGTACAATTATTAACCTCATTATTGAGTTTGAAAACAGTTTTGATTTTGGTAATTTGACGTAATACAAATAAATAATGCAACACGTAGAGAGGGGGTCATAATTTGACCCATTCAAAAGGACACGCACCTACTTAGCACATTTGGTTAACATCATAAGCATCAATTTCCATAGCAGCCCACTAATACATCAGTCAATTAAGTTCGATACTTCATAACAAATGAATATAACATCTGTCAAAGCAACTCAACCAGTAGCATTATTGAGAGAAGACCTGAACCAGAGAGCCGTGGCAAATCGACTAAATTTAGGCCAATCTACTGTGTCCCGAGTGTATCGTCGGTACCAAGATACTGGTGATTATGTCCGCCGACAAGTAGGAGTTCGTAAACGAATAACAACAGAGAGAGATGATCGATTTCTTGTATCTAAATCTTTGAGAAATCGACATTTGACTGGTGCTAATCTCAAAGAAGAGCTTACAGCGGTCCGAGGTGTGGTTATCAGCGTTAGGATAGTCAAAAGAAGACTGAAAATAGCCAACATGACACCAAAAAGGGCAGCTACTGGCCCCAAGCTAGCTACAGCCCAGAAGCAAAGTCGACAAGAATTTGCTCGCGAACATCTGGATTGGAACGACTATCAATGGAGTCAGGTATTATTCTCGGACAAAAGTAGGATCTGCCTACATGGCAACGACAAGAGGCGTCGAGTCTATAAAAGGCCAGGGGAACGATTTGCTCAATGTTGTATACAAGAAATTGTGTCATATGAAGGCGGTTCTTGTATGTTTTGGGCAGGCATTTACATGGATGGGAAAACCGAGCTGGTTTTCGTGCCTGGTGGAGAACGTGGAGGAGGTTTAACGGCATGTCGTTACATCAGAGATATTTTGGAGGAACATGTGGTTCCATACGCGGGATTTTTTGGTAATGCCTTTATTTTATTGCATGATAATGCACGATGTCATACCGCACGAGTCACGACCACCTATCTGACTGAGATCGGTATACCTACAATAAATTGGACTGCGTTGAGTCCGGACATAAATCCAATAGAACATGTTTGGGATGAGCTTAAACGAAGGGTCCGGAGCAGAAATCATGCACCAAGGAGCAGAATGGAATTGAGAGCTGCGGATAATGATGAATGTGAAGCAATGCCTCAAGAATTTATTAAAAAAGTCATCCAATCCATGCGAAATCGATTGGAAAGTGTAATTAGGAATAGGGGTGGTAATATCAGATACTGAAAAACAAAAAAATATTCATTTTGTAATTGATGATTTCTTTGTTCATTACGTCTTTCTTGGGATAGTTCCAATGATGAATATTTGAAAAACTCTGTTCGTATTGCATACTCTTTTTATAATGCTTCTTCCAAATAATAAAATAGCAGATTTTGTAAGTACAATAATAAAGTTACTGTTTGCACATTACATCTTGTTATTTTCATACTTCTTACATTAAAACAGAAGGTGTAATCTCAAATATCGCTTTTGAGCCGATTGTTTTGCACTCGAGTGTATTTTATTTTAAATAAAAATTTTTAGAAAAGCAATATCTAATAAATATATAAATAAGATAAGTATATTATACAGTATATGCTAGTCGTTACAATATGTTAACCCATTTAGCCACGTTTATTATTAACCTTTTATTGATGGTTTTCCAGAAACTCCTTCAATTATTATAGATAAATAAAATTACATTGGTGCCTGTCACCTAAGACAATAGTTGTTAACCAAAAATGCTTGAAGATATGATGTATTTACTACAAAACAACGTCATCTAATATGACGTTTAATTGTAATTTTATAAGTTCTAAGGTTTTTCCTAAACTAATGGAGTCCATTAAACAAATATATAATTAACATGTTTTGAATATTATTTATAATGGGAAACATCAATGAAAGTTGGGATGGGTACTAGTCGCGCGATCGTTGGTTCTAGGAATACAAGATATGCAGTATTTGCTTGATTTGATGATAATTTAGATAGTTCGTTTCTTTGTAATGTAAAGTTCGAATGCAACTACCCAATTAATATTTATTATTAAGTACACAATAAATCATTGTTATTTACATGTAACAGCAATTGACGGACGTTTGTTACAAACATATTTTTCAAAACATTTCTGCAGTTGTCACTTTGATGATTCTCAAAAATAATATACACTTATTATTATTTTAAATTCCCAGTCTTTTACAAGAAACGCTGTTCTTCCTCTTCTTCTCGCGCCTTATCCATGGCAATTCGTATCTTGTTGGCGGCTTGTCCAAATAGTTGGAGATATGTTAGACCGACTCTTGGGGATTTATCAGAGGGGGCAAATATCAGTTTGCCGTCCTTTCCCGATCCCCTCCCTTCATCACCTTACAATATCGGCCAGTAAGGAAAAAAAAACAAAATCTTATACATGTCTTTGAAGATTCGAAAGGGTATAAATAGGAGGGAGAGCTACTGACAAATCCTCGAAGACGTTTTTTTTAAACAATTATAAAGTAAAAAAAAACATTTTTTGCCTTTAAAACGTTTCTTATATATTTTAGACAAAAATTATTCAAATAAAAGTTTTAGATCTTAAAAAGTTCTTTAATTTTGTGAGTTTAAAAATTAAAATATTTAAGCAATTGACCGAGATTAATGAACAAACTCATTACTTATGCAGTAGGCTATACATATTAAAAACTTTGTATTTTGCATAATAATATCTAATATCATCATCATCAGTGGCATTACAGTTCGTCATGAGCCAAAGCCTTTTTCAGAACAATCTTCCATTCGCCCCTCTCTGACAACTCTTCTCCATGCTTTAACTCCGATGGATTTTAGATCATCCTCTATGTTATCTTGATACCTAAGTTTTGGTCTTCCTCTGAATCGTCTTCCCACTGGTCCTCTTTGGTCGAAAATTTTTTCTGATCGTCGCATCTTCATCTCGCCTAATTACATGTTGTATCCATCGAAGGGTGCTAATTTAATACATTTTACAACGTCAGCTTCCTCAAAACTTCTGTATAACTCAAAGTTGTAGCGCCTACGCCACAAACCCTGTTCTTGGACACCTCCATATATTTTCCTCAGAATTTTTCTCTCGAAACGTTTAAGCAGTTCTTGGTCGTTCTATGTAAGTGACCACGTTTCTTACCCGTATGTTAACACTGGCCTTATTAGTGTTTTATATATGGTAATATATAAAACCTACCGACAGAAACACACATAACTACAGCTACATTTGCGGATGATACGGCAATAATATCGTCGAACAAAAATCCCAAAATAGCCTCAGAAATCTTACAAAATAATCTAAATCAAATCCAACAATGGATGACAAAATGGAGAGTCAAAATTAATGAAAACAAATCGCTACACCTAACATTTACCATGCGTAGGGAAACATGTCCGGCTGTTTACTTAAACGGTACAGGAATTCCACAAGGGGATGAAGTCAAATATCTAGGTATGTACTTGTACAGAAGATTAAACTGGAGGAAGCATATATTTACTAATCGAAAACAACTGAGTCATAAGTTAAGAACCATATATTGGCTGTTGGGCAAAAAATCAAAACTATCAACCGAAAATAAAATATTAATCTACAAATCCATCCTAAAACCAGTGTGGACTTATGGGATAGAATTATGGGGAACCGCCGCACATTCCAACATTGAAATAATACAAAGATTCCAGTCCAAAACATTGAGATCAATACTAGGAGTTCCATGGTTCATAACCAATGAAGCCATTCATCGGGATGCCGGACTATCATATGTCAAAGATGACATCAAAAAGTGCGCGAAAAAACATAAAGAGAAACTTAAAGTGCACCCAAACGTGTTAGCAAAAAGTTTAGTGAATAAACCGCGTACTGTTCGTAGGCTAAAACGAAAAGTTCCGTTAGAGTTAAGTGAACAATAGGTTCTAAATTAATGTGTACAAGTCTATGTCAGAAATAGTCAGTGTTGTAGGCTAAGTTTAAAAAAAAAGGGGTGCATCACTGGATGCCTCCCTACATGTCATTTCAAATTATTGTCAGTCCTATTACTTATTGTCTATTATCTACCTAAATATTTAGGTTCAGATTGTACAGATAGATTGTAATAAATGTGGGGTTAATAAAAAAAAATATATGGTAATTTTAATGTTTCTGGGTAGTTTTGGGGCCATCTGAAGCCATAATAGCACTTATTGGCACTATTCTTCTTTTAATTTCTTCGCTGACATTGTTGTCTTTGGTCAGCAGCGAGCCCAGGTAGACGAATTTGTCCACACCTTCCAGTTCCAGATCATCAATTAATAGTCTAACATCTAATATAACTACTTAAAATTATGCCAATTAATGAGTTATTAAAATGTGCTAAATCTCAGGTCGACTAAATAGTTTATAAGTTATTCAATTTGTTTATCCCGAAGAGCGATTATTTAAACAACTGTTTTTGCACAAACAGTGATTTTAGAGGTATTTAGCACAGAACAATTAATTCTTTGAGGCCTCATTTTGAAGACATATTAAAAAATCAACATTTTATCAAAAGTTATTAAAAAAAAAAACGTTGAAAAAGGGCTGACTAGCATACAGCATGTAAAGTTAATATTTTTTATGTCACGCGCTTCTAAGTGTACGCAAAGCTCACTGAAAAGATGGAGAAAAAACAACAACAATCTTAAAAACGAGAACTTTCTATGACCAATAGGAATTAAAATGGCAGTTGTTTTCTTAAAAGCCCATTTCTATTGTTTATTATTACTAAGAGCTGAGAAGTGAATGGATTATATATAAACGAAGATCTAAATTTTATAATCGATTTTATAGGTGGTGTATACCAAGAAGGAGTAAAACGGTATAACTTTGTTAGTAAGTTTGTTGGGGAAATTGCTCGCGAATTAATGAGGTGCTTGTTCTTCAAAAAAAAAAACCAAAAAAATTATTCGTATCATGACGTGTAGAAGGCGCTTGGATTCCTGTAAACCAGTTTTTAAACAATTAAATATTTTAACTGTAATTTCGCTGTATATTTTCAGTTGTGTTGTTTATGTAAAGTCACATAGATGTAATTTTATTTGCAGAAATGATGTTTCCTTAATAAGTGGCTACAATTTTCGTTACAGAAATGATTTGGTGACCCCTGCTCGTCACTTGACCGTTGTGGACAAGGGTCCTTACCCAACATGCATTAGTTTGTACAATAAATTTCCTAATTATGTTAAAGAGTCGCAAACGCAACGAAAAGATCTTTTTGTTGGTCTCGACATTTTTAGGCAAGTGTTGTGAAACTATTCAGAGCTTCCACTGTTCCGAAGCCGTTACGAAAGCCAAACTGTCTAATACTCATATCCGCTTCGCACTTTCTGAATATTCTTGCACGTATAATCTTTAAAAATGCTTTTAATAAGTGTGACATTAAGCTAATTAATCTATAGTCATTACAGTGTTTGGGGTTCTTGGTTTTTGGTAGCGGAACAATGTCGATAGCAGCCATTTTGTAGGTATCTCACCAGATCTGTATATGTTGTTAAAGAATATAGTTATTGCATGCTTTTTCTGCAATTCTTCCACTTCGATGTATGTTTACATCATCCACTTTTCCTTAGCCTCTTTTACTTTGTTCCTTATTAATTTATGTTTTTCTCCGGACTTATTTGGATTTTTGTTTCTATATTTTCTTCTTTGTTCCATGATTTCCAGTATTTCTTGAGTCATCCAAGGTTTTCGGATTTTTGTTTTCTTTTGTAGAGTTTCTTTATGTGTTTTTTATAACAGAATCTTTGATTTTGCTCCACATAATGTTCACATTCTCAGTGTTTTTCATTTCTGATGTTAATTTCTTCATTTCTTTATTGATACAACCTCAAGGCTCAGCATGGATTTCATTTATCTTGAGTAACTGAGTATTCACATTAGAAATTTTGGATTTTATTATCTTTTTTACCCTCAGTTTCATTTTTGAGACATGGAGGTTATGGTCTGAGGAGACATCTGCTCCAGGAAAAGTCTTAACGCTCAATCAGCGCTGTTGCCAAATAAAAAATATGTACATATTTATTTACTAACACAATAATCAGATACTATTTCTCTTCTTTTTACTGATTATGCGAACAGAACACTATTGATGCGAAAAATATTAAGAAATTATAAAGAGTTTATCTGAGATTATAATATGGATATGGTTATATGAATAAAATAAAGTAAATTGACTGCATTTATATAAATATCTAGAACCAAAGACATTGCAACAAAAATGTAAGAACACTTAAACAGCTACTACAAGTAAATCATAGTAAAAATTGCATATTATTTTTTTTTATTTGGAAAACGTCAAGCCACATCAGCCAAGCATTAAATAAAACTATTTAAACATAAATCTTAAATAATCTAATACACGTTCGGTGTTAATGTTCCGAAGCCATCTGAGATTACATAATTATTTTCTTCTTTTTTCTTGGTAAAAGAATAACGATAAAATATTAATTGACATTGTTGATATGGTCAAGTTGAGTCTGGCGGGTTAGGTAATCTGTTCATTGGGGATTTGGGAAATATCCTTATCATATCAACATATACGACCGTTACACGACCGCCAAACATTTTATGAAATATCTACTGTTTTGAAAATAATGTAACCTCCATTTGTAGAAATTATTCACATTCCTCAACTTATGCGAAAATTGCAAATATTTTTGTTGATGAAAATTCCGGCTGATACTACGTGATGTTAAAGGTAGTACAAAAGAAAGAAGATACAATCTTAATAGCTTGTAACTTGTAACATGTCAGAAGATTATACAAAATATATTAGATGACAAACTAAACACCACAAACCACTTTAACTCGATAGAAGAACCATATAAACATATAAAGGATTATAATATACGGAGCAGCATATGAAGTAATCGCAATATACGAAGCAGATAAAAAACAAAGAAAACTCTATTGGTGGGATCAGGAAATCAAAACTGAAATTGAGGATAAAAGACACAAGTACCTAAAATATCTAAATAAAATAAAAAAAATATCGATGATATCGTCGCATAAAAAGCCGACAAAAAAATATCTAAGACAAATAACAAAAGTTAGGAAAATAATTGCACCAAGATAATACACGCGAGTCGCCGATGAACATCAAAACATGAGACAATTATATAATATCACTAAACAACTAGCCAATAAAAGATATACTACCCACCAACCAATTGTAAAAAGTGCTACAGGTGAAGATATTACAGCGCCACAGGAACAAGTCAAAAGGTGGCATGAATATTTTAGCGAATCTCTAAGTGCAGTCCCAACACCACCAGAAGACGCAGAAAACCTAATACCCAATATCCAACTGAGAATTAACACCAACGAACCAACAACGCAAGAAATAGAAAAACTGAAAGCACACAAAGCAGCCGGCCCTGACAATATTCCACCAGAGTTGTTAAAAGCTTGCCCAGGTACAGTGGCAGAGCTAATCCAACCACTCTTGAAAAGGGCTTGGAGAGAGGAAAAGTTCCCCAAAGAATGGAAAACGGGATTAATAATAAAGATACCAAAAAAGGGTGACAGAAGATATTGCGAAAACTGGAGAGGAATCACACTTCTGAATACTATAAATAAATTAACAGCAATAATTATAAACAACCGACTAACAAACAGTGTAGAACCAATGTTGAGGAAGGAACAAGCCGGTTTCAGACCAAACAGATCATGCGTGGACCAAATTAACACACTAAGAATAATTGTAGAACAGTCACAGGAATTCAACTCTCCTCTCTTTGTGTGCTTTGTGGACTTCAAGAGAGCTTTTGGAAATAGGAATACCAGAAAAAATAGTAAATCTCATCAAAGAACTCTACAGTGACACAGAAAGCAAAATCCTACATAACGGCATAACATCTGACCCAATAGCTATGCTAAACGGAGTAAAGCAGGGCTGTGTTTTATCCCCCATACTATTTAACATTGTACTGGACTCCGTACTAACAAAGGTAAACTCTAATAGAGGAATTTACTGGGGATTAACAAACAGACTGGAAGACCTAGATTACGCTGATGATATATGCCTCCTAGCACATACAAAACAAGACATGCAACTCCAAGTAAACAAAGTACAAGAAGAATCAAAGAAGGTTGGTCTAGAAATAAACACCAACAAAACCAAAAAAATGCGATTTGGTACCAGAAACAACCAACCTATTATGATCAACGACCAGAAAATTGAGAGAGTAGCGGAATTTGTATATCTGGGCAGCATAATTGACTGTAATGGGGGTACAGAGCGTGATGTACATGAAAGAATAAATAAGGCTCGCAACGCCTACAACATGCTTAACAACATATGGAAATCCAGGATTTACCCAACTAAAACGAAATTAAAAATCTTCAACACAAATGTAAAAGCTGTATTACTGTATGGCTGCGAAACGTGGAAAATATCACACCCATAGTACACCAATTACAAGTTTTCATCAATAGAGCGTTACGAAAAATCCTTCGTATATTTTGGCCTAACCGAATCTCCAATGAAAATTTATGGAACCAAAGCAACCAAGAAAATGTCATAAAGCAAATAAGGCGAAGAAAATGGAGATGGCTGGGCCACACACTCCGTAGACCGCCAAATGACATTGCCAGGACAGCGCTGGATTGGAATCCCCAAGGCCGACGGAAAGTAGGCAGACCTAAGGGAACTTGGAGAACGACAGTACTGGACGAAGGGAGAAAAATGGGAAAATCGTGGCTTGAAATCAAAGCACTAGCCAGAAATAGAGTTCGCTGGAGACACTTTGTGGAAGCCCTATGTTCCTCTTAGGAATCTTGGGACAATATAAATATATATATATATATATATATATATATATATATATATATATAAGATAAATACACACTGTAACGAAAAACAGATCAGATGGTCACAAAAAAAAAGAATAGGTGGTAATAAGCTGCTAGTATACAAGAACATTACAAAAGCCTCGCTGCTTTTCATTGGGTGGGTAAGGATATATTACTAATAGATAGATAATAACTAGGTAACAATTAGATCACAGTTTTACAAAAGGAAAACATGAAATATTGAACTCTAGGAATTATAAAATACAGGCAAAATACAATAAGTCAACTTGAGACTCTGAGACTGAGCTTGTCATGTACTTTTGTTTTAGTTTTATATTACTAATACCGGTTCTCGTGTAAATTTAATTTTGTCAACTTTAAAATGAGTGAAAGCAATAGCAGTGATACACGTAAATATGCTAAAAGTAAGACAATAATAATTTATTGTACATTTATTTCAATCATTCATTAAAATAAATTTTCAGTTGATTTTGGCAAACATTAACTCATACAATTTTTTTATATTTTGCAGAATTGCAAGGCGATAAACCTGATAAATATGATTCTGATAATGATTCGGACAATCAACAACCGGAGAGTTAAATGATGCCCTCAAAAGATCGAAAAACGGTAAAGCAGCAGGACCTGGAGGCATCCCAATTGAGTTGGTAAAGTATGGATCAAAAATATTACATGAGATGTTGGTTCAACTATTTAACAAATGCTTAAAAGGACAAAATATCCCTGATGATTGGAATATTGGATACATCAGCTCAATATTCAAGAAAGGGGATAAAAGCATATGCTCTAATTATAGGGGAATAACTGTTATCAGCTCAGTGAGGAGGTTGTACGGTAGAATAATAAAAGAAAGAATAGAATCAGAATACGAAGACATAGAAGAACAAAATGGATTTCATGCAGGAAGATCGTGCACTGATGGTATATTCGTTCTACAGCAGGTAATCGAAAAACGGAAGGCAAGGAATCTATCTACCCACCTATTGTTTGTAGATTTAGAGAAGGCATACGATACGATACCTTTGAAAAACTGTTTCAAACATTGACGAAAGCAGGTCTCAGTAGAGAGTATGTGGATGCTATCGTAAATATATATAAAAATGCAAGAAGTGTCGTTAAAGAAGGACACTTTATATCTGAATCATTTCCAATAACAAAGGGCATAAACAAGGATGTGGTCTATCTCCGACCTTATTTAAGATATATAATCAATCATCGCTAGAGCAGTGGAGGAAACAAGTATCCGGAATGGAAATAGACATAGGCGATGGTAAATGTCTAACAACTTTATTTTTCGCAGATGATCAGGTAGTCGTAGTGAATGATGAGGAAGACATGGACTACATGTTTAGAAAACTAAAGAAATAATATGAAAAATGGGGCCTCAATATGGATATGTCGACGACAGAGTATCTTAAAATAGGAAATGATAAAGAAGATCCAGAGTTAGAAATTAGAAACAGAAAAACATGCAAGGAATATAAATATCTCGGATCTATAATATCTAAAGAAGGCACTACCAAAAGAGACATCGAAAACAGAACGCAGCAGGGAAAAAAGCGGTTAACATTCTAAACTCTTTATTTTGGTCTGAAGATATTAGACAAGAAACGAAATTGAAAATCTATCGAACCTTGGTAAAGCTTATTATGACTTATGGGGCAGAAGTTTGGCAGATCATGAAAAAAGATAGAACAAGAATAGAAGTAGTAGTAATGGATTTTCTAAGGAGAGCGCGTGGTGTATCCAAAAAAGATCATATCAGGAATGAAGAAATTAGAAGGAGGACAAATACTGTATATTCCAGTGTAGACAGAATTGAAACGAGACAACTAGTGTGGTATGGTCACGTGAAAAGAATAAATGAAGATAGTTGGCCAAAGAAAGCTTTAAATTACATACCACAACAGAGAAGAAAAAGGGGAAGGCCTTCAGGTGCCTGGGAAGAAAATGTACGACACATAATGCGAGATAGAGCTATCAAAGAAGACGAATGGATGGACAGAAAACTGTGGGCTGTAGGAACCTAGCTTATAGATAGGCTAAGTCCTCATATATTTTCATTAGTCTCATATCAAATATTGGAGAACTTTCAAAGTGACATCACTTGGTATTTATGTATACGAACTATTGCTGAAGCAACTGAAGCCAGTTGCTTCCATACAGTCCTCGTAGACACACTGTCTCAGGACTAGCAATTTCAACATGGAGTCATATGTCGCAATGTTACCTAATCCAACGGTAACTTTAACATCTCAACATATTATAAGAAATACTGTAAACTAATACAAAACTACAAAAACTAATACAAAATTCTCCGTGCAATTCCCTGTAAAACAAATAGCACGTTTAATAGATAGCATGCTCAACGACCGAATGTTTCAAGTAGTGATGGGTACAGATATCAGCCCACCAAAGAAACTTAAAAATGGCCTACCACAGGGGTCAGTGATCTCTCCATTACTATTTAGCTTATATTTAGCAGATATGCCAGAAACACAATCAAGAAAGTTCGGATACGCCGATGACTGGGCCCTCACTACACAATGCCGAACACTAGAAACATCTGAAGAAGTTCTGACGGCAGACTTATCTATATTGAGCAAATATTTTCGCAAGTGGCGGCTTCAACCAAATGCATCCAAAACAGAAGTAAGTTGCTTTCACCTGAACAATAAATTTGCTGGAAAGGAACTCAACATACGGTTTGAAAATACCACACTTTCCCACAACAAAACACCGAAGTACCTGAGCGTAACACTAGACAGAACGCTATCATTTAAAGAGCATTTAACAAAAACTGCCCAAAAGTTGAGTACAAGAAATAACATTATACAGAAGCTCTGCGGTACCACCTGGGGAGCATCGGCTTCCACTCTCCGCTCTACTGCTTTAGCCCTTGTTTTCTCGACCGCTGAATATTGTGCCCCAGTTTGGCTACACAGTCCACACGTAAAAAAGGTCGACACTCAGCTGCACAGCACTATGAGGATGATATCTGGTACAATTAAATCAACTCCCACCCAATGGCTTCCAGTATTAAGTCACATTCCACCTCCACATTTACGACGAGTTGACTCACTTACACGTGAATACAAAAAGATCATGAACAATATAAACCTGCCGATCCACCAAGATACCGAAGATGCACGAAATACCCGTCTACGTTCTAGAAAACCACCAATGAAAACGGCAAGAATGATACATGAGGAGTTCAACATCACGAATGCATGGTCCCAAGAATGGAATGCATGGCAAAATAACATGCCCTGTATTACCCACAAGCCACCAGGTTTTGATCTTCCACGTAAAACATAGTCCACTCTAAACAGGATCCGAACCAGACATGGCAGATGTGCATACATGCTACATAAATGGGGAAAGAATCCGTCTCCTCAATGTGACTGTGGGAAGGACCAAACGATCGACCACATTATTGAAGAGTGTCCCTCAAGATCTTATAACGGTAGCCCTGAAGATTTCCTGTTTGCAACTTCAGAGTCAATTGATTATGTTAATACACTTGATGTTTGTTTGTAATTATTTAAAGTTTGTCATATACCTATATTACTAGTGTTTGTAATTTTGTTCTAAATGTGTTGTAATTGCCATACGATAAATAAATAAATAATACTGTAAACTAAATGTAATTAATTATTTGTTAACGGGTTTTTACCCATATATTTAGTGGCCACATTCATGTACTCCTAGACACTGATAATGGAATATGGATTCCGAAAACGTTTTGTCTAACTTAGTCCGTTTGGGTTTTTAAATATATACCTTTTACAAAGGATTTTTAATACTTCTTTTTATATAAAAAACCTGTTTTAAATAAAAAATGTAGTCAAGATAATTTTAAACAAAAACGTTTATTAGCTTTTTTTGTGCAGAATGAATGGTTCTCTCTGTAATAACTGTTTGTTACGCACGTAACGTAATGTCAGTTACGCACGTGAAATCAACGCTTTTTAAAATTTGTATCAGCTCGATGGTAAAAATTCAATCTTTTGATCCAAGTGTCCTATCAACAAAAATCGAGATGCGTTTTAAAGGTACAGTATGCAGCTGTCGTATGCAATTTTTATATTTCGCCGCAAATGAGCTCAGTTTTTATAGACGTGGCGCGATTTTTGCCATTTTTTATTATTCTCATGAGATCAATACAATGTAGGTATCCCTTTCATTGATCGGCCACTATAGAGTTTCCAAAACTAGAACCTAATCATTCAAATGACATTCAAAACGACCGGTCACTTCAAGCGTTCTTTATGAGAGAACGGTTCATTCTAAGCACAAAGTACTAAAAAACATTTTTGTTCAAAATTATCTCAGCTACAATTTTTATTTGAAACATTTTTTTCTACGGTGTACAGATTCTTGGTAAATCGGTTTTTTTTTGCGTTTTACCCTCCCAAAATTGATATTTTCGGCAAAATTCAGTTGGTTCGAATGATTTTTAGGGGTTAAATCTCTGACAACTGGACTTAAACAATTATTCGAGGTTTAATATTATTATTCCGCGTTTTTCGTTGCCAAACGGTTTATATTTTGTTATCTAATTATTATCTAGCATTTACCTATCTGTCTTTGATCTAAATTTTTCTACTATCTGTATACCCACATCCAATAAAGCTCCCAAACTGAGCAACGTGGTCTTCGGTAAGTATTGCTACTTTTGTAAGCTTTTTCGCAACAATATATATAAAGGATTATTAGATTTAACATGTAAACCAATTTGGTAGTCGACTTAGCCCTATCTTGTTGTTTAAATAGCCATATTTGGATGCGATTTTAAGGGTGATGTATATTTATAGCCATATTTTAGATGAACTTCGGAGAGGTGATGTTGTACCGTCTGATTGCGGATATCACGCCACCTCTCAGAAGTAAATCAATTGTACAGGTTTACAGTTGGTTTACAGGTTAAATTTAATAATTTAACAATTTATATGATTATTAATTTAATAATCAATTTATACAATTTTTTTGACAACGATTTCCGCATTAGAAATCGAAATATCAAAATAAATGTAAAATGTAATTTTTATTACTCTTAACTTTATGGTTTAATTCCATAAAAAACACTATTTAACTTAAACATGCTACAAGAAAACGGACTCAGAACCTATACAAATAAGACAGTTCAAGGTGAAGAGTGCTAGATATAGCGAAAATGCGTGTTGTTTTGTAGAAGGAGGAACACATCACAAAGTTTTTGTAGATAAATTATAAATTTGATAAAATAAAAATGATTAAAATCCGTGCCTATTACTACCCAGTATTTATCTTAAAAAATAGTGAACATCTTGACCTAATTGCTAAATACTTTAATGTTTACAGCACTTTTTCTTGGAATACTCCCGTTAGAAGTCTTATTATCACATTTTCACTTTGTTTATTAATGTTGTAGAGCAAATATTCGGTAATCTTCAAAACAAACCTACAGTCGTAAATAGTCAGAATATAGGATTTACCCGTCATATTTAAATTTCATGGTTATAAACCATAAATTTTGCGATTGTCCGGCCAATACAAAATTTGGAGTAAATCGGTTTCACGCGCTCTGTTCGTGATGTTTTGTTTGGATTTTGGATATTTCAAAAACGATATTATTGATGGTTAGATGTTTACTTTTTTATTATTTTAAATAACAACAATACTGTATTTTTGATAATTTATTTGTTAGTGATAAAAGTACCATTGAGTTTAAAATCATTTCGATAATTTTACAAAATATTATTAATGCATTTTCGACTAAATATGTAAATTGATATAGTAAAATAAAGTGCATATGTAAAAACGTATTTCTTAAACTAAAATAAACAATTATGCTTGTTCATTGGCACACCTCTATCAAAGGTTGTCGCTCCATTTTTTCCGCGGTCCATCGATACTTTTTGTACCGTTTGGTGATTTATCTTTTGCTCTTTGGTCACTCTGACCACCTCCATTCTTCTATGTGTTTATTCCATTAGTTTTCTGTTTGTTCTTTATTCGTTTATATCCTGTACATTACATTTGCTTCTCTCTTCACTCTCTTTTGGTTTCTCAGCGTATTTCCTGCAATTCTCGGTGTTCTCATCTCCATCGTTTCCAAATAGCCTATGTGTTGTGGCGATTCTTGGTTCTGTACGTCATTATTGGTATTACAATGGGTTTATGTAGGTTTCGCCTTATCTTCTTCTTCATGTGTCCTCTCTTCATCAAAGGTTGATGACCATCGACTAAAATTATTCTTTATCTTCTGCTAATCGTCCAATTGTGCTGGCCTCTCTGATGACAAACCTTTGGCGTAAGTTTCGCAGCCAAGAGAACTTCTTTCGTTCGATACCCCGTATTCCTTCGATCTTTCGTTTAACAGCCAAATGCAGAGAATCATACTTACCGTTTGTAAATATTTCGCCAAAATAAGCTGCTTTTCTTTGCTTAACTGTTGTGAGTAGGCCATTATCTTTACTCATTCTTTCCAACACTAGATCATTTGATACTCTCTCAATCAATTGTATTTCTCATGCGTATAATAGTGGAGACACTACGTAGCATTTAATGAAATGCCATCAAGTACTCAGACTCAGGTCTCTATTGCAAAATAATGCTTTCATTTTAAAGAACATATTCCTTGCTATTTCGATTCCAATTTTGACTTCATGATCAGTATCCCAATTATCGTTTAGCCAGCATCCCAAGTACTTAAATTTTTTTACTTTTTCTATGTCGTGATTTACTATCCGTAGTCTGCCTTGGTCTATATCACTTTTGCTGATGACTCCATAGCTGGATAGTGTAATCTCAAGGAATTTAATTTCTATTACTTGTTCAATGTTGACGCCATTGATTTCTAATTTACTTCTGGTTCATTATTTACTGATCACTATTGTTTTGGTTTTCTGAGTTGAGATCAAATATTATTTTGCTATTGCGTGGAATGTGTGGGCTAGTCTTTGTGAAGTGTCTTCATCTTAGGCTATAAATACGGCTTCGTTTGCGTAACAGATTACTTCTTCTTTCCTTATTCTATATCCTCTTCCTTTCTTACCGCTTTTGATAGCTTTATCAATGATTAAAATGAATAGCATAGGGCTTGGTGAGTTTCCCTGTCTTTTTGTGATGCCTCTGTGTATAGGATACGTAAGTTGTCTATTCTTGTAACGAAAAATTAGTTCAAGGCAGTCAAAGAGAAGAATATCAGGTAGTAAACGGCTGATCGTACACAGCAACATTACGAAGGCCTCATTTATAAAGCCTGAGATTTATAAAGGATTCAAAATTGAAGTATTAATACGTAAATTTGTTACAATTAACATGTTTACCTATATGCTGCAAAAAAGAGTCAAACTTAAAAAAAATCGTTTATTTAATACTCAATAAATGTAACAAAACCTAATTACTATTTGTAACTGGGAATAAGCCACAATTAAAGATAAAAATACGTTTATTGACGTTTCAATTTCCAATTCGGAAATCGTTCTCAAAATACAAACAGTAAATTAAACAAATTTTGTTTTTTGTTACATAGTGAAAAAATTCTTCTAATAATTTAATTTTATCTGACTCATTTATATTGACAATTCAGACATACATTATGCATTTTAAAGTAGACGACTTTAAAATGATATTGCCAATATTGTTGAGTTGCGCTCCTGGGACGACTTTACTTATAAGATAGTTCATTTGATTACATGAAATCAACTTTAACTTGAGAATATCCGTCAGAAAAAATCATAGCATCTAATTCGTCCTTTAAAAAGACAAACACATGACATGATGACAGTAAAATTCTCCTGTTAGTGATTCCATAGTAAATTATGAGGATATCATAATATAGCAATATCATTTTAAAGTCGTCTACTTTAAAATGCATAATGTATGTCTGAATTGTCAATATAAATGAGTCAGATAAAATTAAATTATTAGAAGAATTTTTTCACTATGTAACAAAAAACAAAATTTGTTTAATTTACTGTTTGTATTTTGAGAACGATTTCCGAATTGGAAATTGAAACGTCAATAAACGTATTTTTATCTTTAATTGTGGCTTATTCCCCGTTATAAATAGTAATTAATTTACAATGCCACAAGAAAATAGCTTCAGAACAATATTATGTAACAAAACCTATTAACATTAATTAACTTATTACTAAATATATTGCGGTCCTTACAAAAATCGAAATAAACTATTATTTAAAACGTAAATTATTTTAGTTATTACTTAAAATTTCACAAAAATTGATACACAAAAGACTTCAGACTGCAATCTTTCAAAACCCGAAAAAGCTTTTTGGTTCATCTTATAATATATTACAAAATTTTTTTTTTTTTTATTTTTTTTTAAGAAATAGCATCGAGTTTAATGCGTCGACAACTAATGGTCATTGGCATGGTACAGTGAATTTTTACAGTCAGGTACCTAGTGTAATGTGTAGTGTGTGTGTAGAGTAATTGTCTTGATACTTAGCAAAGTCGACGTCATTGTCTTTGCTAAGAGACGCTAATTGTATCCGAACGTCTGCGGTCCCTCCGGTGAGTACCGATCGCACAAGGATAGAAATTATTTTCATTTATTAATTTTTAATAAACGAAAATTTCTCCACCCAGGTGAGATTCGAACTCACGACCTTTAGGTTCAAAGGTAGGCGCTCTTACCACTGAGCCACAGAGGGGGTAACATTCTTTTAATAATAACAAATTGCGTAATTTTCATTAAATACGAAATTAACCATACACTTTAATTTAAATACATAAAATTCTCAACAAAACGTAATATAAGCAGAAATTCAATAATAAAATATCTAAAATAATCTCACAAAAAGAATTTTACTATGTGAATATGTCCCTAATTGACCGTAAAATAACAAATACTCTATAAAAAATTTACACTTGCTCAAATTCGACCAGCAGTGAATGAAGGGCATTTATCTCGGCGGGGTGAATGTTTTGTTTGAAAACTATGAAATGAGATCAACTCCACTTTTTGCAGGACTTAGATAATTAGCTCAAATCTTGATGAGCAGGGAAATAGCCTCCACGCAAGCGATATTAAAAGAGCAAAATAACAGTCATTGGTACACCTTGGAAATGACGGCGTCGTATGGACGGACAATCCTTCCACTACTTTATCCAAACATGTAACAAGAAAATAAATCAACGGCTCTTCTTAGAGCATACCTTGACAATGATGACAATAAACATCGCGGGCATAACTTGCAATAAGCAGCAAATTTTGTCTAAACAAAGACCGTGATACATCAGCATAGACCTAACGTTGAGGAAATTCAGATTATAGAACACATAAGTGCGAAACATGGAAGCGCCATCCTGGTGATGAGAGACATTTCTGTGTAACATTAGCTGAAAAACATGCCATAACGATATTGAAATTCTGACCGTGGAAGTATGAGCCTGTACAGTACCTAATCTCTGTATACAAACCTCCTTGGAGAGATTGTGTCTTCTCCCCTCATAAAAATTTTGCAACTCAAAACCATATTCATACTTGTGAATTTCAATAGCTATATCTATTTGGGCTCTACATAAACTACCAAAAGTGGAGATTTTGTGGAAGATTTGACTGAACAAAATAACCGGGTACTGTTGCAGGACCCAAAACTACTCTATTCGTTCCAAAGCAAAATATGGAAGAAAGGCTACAACCTGAATCTCATCTTTATCAACATGTCTTTAGTAAAGCGTTGCGTTAAAGTATACAAGCCTATACCAAAAACGCAACATAGGCCCTTGTGAATCACCATATACAGTGCTATAAACGAATGTTTAACTTCAAAGCCAACTTTAAAAGATATACTGATGAATTGGAAGCGAAAGTAGATCCTCGAAAATTATAATGCCTTCATCGAGCTTCTAAAGAAATTGTAAAACCAACCTCCTGTAAACACATACTTACACATTTGGTTTGAACGGTGAAGCAAAAGATATATTGGCAACATATACAGAAGAATACGGTAAAGATCAGTTTAGCGAAATTACGGTGGATATGGGTGAGATACTGCAGCAGATACTGAGCGCATCGAGACAAAAACAATGGAGTACGATACTAAGTAAAATATACATGACGCACAGCGTTAAGCAGGCTTGGAATACTTGTATGTTCAAAAAATTTAACAGTCGTCCCACAGAGGTAAAACAGCTTTGCGCAGTAACGCCAAATAGCACACCAACTCTAGAAAATATATTGAGCAAAATAAACTGACAGAATAAAGGAATATCCTTTGATGGATAATACCTCAGCCATCTAAGATTTGCAGATGATATCGTTCTGATTGTTAATAATCCTGCAGAACTACAAGAATTTATAAGCGACCTAAAAGCAGCTAGCAATGAAATTGGACTAAAAATGAACTGAATCTTCTTCTTAACGTGCCCTATCAAGTCCCCTTGACGTTGGCGATTAACATGGCGAAACTGTCTCTGTCTCGAGCTATTCTAAATAGTTGCTCAGCTTTCTTTATTCCTGTCCACTCCCTGATCTTCAACCAAGAGGCCTGCTTTCTACCAATTCCTCTGCGTCCTTCGATTTTACCCATCATAATAAGTTGAAGTAGACTAAGATGCTAACGAAGTTGCATTAATAGTAATGTTGCTTTAACAACCAACACTGATGATATTGAAAGAGACTGGATCAACTTAAGGGACGCTATATGCAACGGTGCAAAAGAAGTAATTGGTGACTCCGAGCGGAAGAAGAAGAACGAGTGGATGACAGATGAAATATTACACCTTATGGACAGAAGGAGGGAAAATAAGAATAATCCCGAACAATATAAAGAACTGGATAGAACTGTCAGCAGAAAGATAAAAGAATCCAAAGAGAAATGGTTGCAAGAAAAATGTCAAGAGATAGAAGAGCTAGAACGAAGACACGATAGTTTTAACATGCATAAAAAAATCAAGGAGTTTACTTATACTTACAAGAAAAAACAGTTTGGTAGGTTAATAGACCAGAACAATAAACTTATTGTAGATAAAGAAGAACAGTTACAGACTTGGGCAATCTACATAAAAGATTTGTTTACGGATTATCGTCATATTTCTACGAACACTCTTGATCTGAATGGACCAAAAATATTGAAAAGTGAGGTGATAAAAGCTATAGATCAAACGAAAGATGGAAAAGCAACAGGATGCGATGAAATACCAGTCGAATTCTTAAAAGTTTTTAACGAGAACAACCTGAATGTAGTATTGGAACTGTTTAATAAGATATACGATACTGGTCAAATTCCATCGGACTGGTTGAAATCTACATTTGTGCCCCTTCCCAAGAAATATAATTCTAAGACGTGTAGTGAATATCGCCTTATAAGTTTAATGAGCCACACCCTTAAAGTATTTTTGCGTATTATCCATTCCAGAATACGAGCAAAATTAGAACACAGCATAAGTAAAACACAGTTCGGTTTTAGATGCGGTTTTGGAACTCGAGAACCCCTCTTTGCAATACAAGTTTTGATTCAAAAATGCCTGGATCAACAGATAGATGTTTACGTCTGTTTTATCGACTATGAGAAAGCATTCGATACTATCAAACATGACAAACTCATATAACTATTACGTCTTTCAGGACTTGACACTAAGGACATCCAGATTATAAAAAAACTATATTGGAATCAAACAGCCCACATGAAGAATGGACATATGGTGAGTGAAAACATAACCATTTCTAGAGGGGTAAGACAGGGCTGTATTCTTTCGCCACTGCTTTTCAACCTGTACACGGAACAAATATTTCTAGAGGCACTAGAAGAGTACAATGAGGGCATCAAGATTAATGGCGTACCAATAAGTAATTTTCGATATGCAGATGATACTATTATACTGGCCGATAACATCGAAGATTTACAGATGATGCTACATAGAGTTAATACAACTGGCAGCCGATTTGGACTAAAGATCAATAGAAAGAAAACTAAATTTATGGTGATCAGTAAAAAAAAATTCAACATATCGACCTGCATATTGAAGACGAACGTATTGAAAGAGTACACCGATTTAAATATCTGGGATATACAGTAAATGACAAGTGGGACCCAGAAGTAGAGATTAAGATCCGAATTGAAATAGCAAGATCCAAATTCATCAAAATGAGAAAGCTCTTAAGTAACCGCAACCTAAGCATTAACCTCCGATGACGCGCCAAGAAATGCTACGTACTCTCTACGCTACTTTACGGCGTAGAAGGGTGGACGTTAACAGCAGCAACTATAAAGAAGTTAGCGGCTCTAGAAATGTGGCTGTATCGACGCATACTGAGAATACCTTGGACAGACAGAGTGACCAACACAGAGGTATTAAGACGAATGGGTAAAGAGGTGGAATTGTTAACAACTGTTAAAAGGAGGAAAGCGTCATACCTGGGCCATGTGTTCCGTAATGATAAGTACAGTCTGCTACAGCTTATCGTGGAAGGCAAGATTGAAGGTAGAAGAGGTTTGGGCAGAAAGAAGAAATCCTGGCTGAGAAACTTGAGAGAATGGTTTCAAATACCAGAAGCTGCGAACATAATTCATGCGGCACAAAACAGAGAAACCTATCGTATGATGGTCGCCAACCTTCGATAGAAGACGGTACATAAAGAAGAAGAATAAGTTGAAGAATATTATATCGGTCTCCCCTTACTACGTGTCCAAAATAGGCCATCTTTCTACATTTGATGTTATCAAACAGCTCGCGAGTAGCATTTGCTCTTTCAAGCACTGCCACATTTGTCAGTATAGCCGTCCATGGAATTTTTAGTATACGTCTGTGCAGCCACATCTCAAAGGCCTCCAGACGATTAATCATGGATATTTTTAATGTCCATGCTTCGACACCGTATAAATGTACACCAAATGTAGCATTTAACCATGCGCTTTCGAAGTTGAAGTTGCAAGTTATCATTACAGAAGAATGACCTCATTTTTAAAAATGTGCGGGCTATCTCGATTCTACATTTTATCTCTTGATCTGGATCTAGTTGTTCAGGGATATGGCAACCAAGATATTTAAAGCTGGGCACTCTTTGAATTATATGACCATCAACATATAATCGTGCATCTTGATGTGCTAAACGACTAAAGACCATGTGTTTTGTTTTTGAACAGTTTATGTTTAGGCCAAACTCTCTTCCCACTTTATCAATGGCATTTAAAAGGCATTGTAATCCATTCATGTCATCACTTAAAAGAACTGTATCGTCTGCATATTTGATTGTATTTATCAGAATTCCATTAACTTTCACGCCCCATTCCAAATTATGAAGCGCTTCTTTAAATATTCTATCTGAATATAAATTAAATAACAGTGGGGATAGTATACAACCCTGTCTGACACCTCTTTGTATTTTACATATTTCTATTGATTTTCCGTTTATGCAAGCTGTCGCTGTTTGACGCCAGTACAACTTTTCTATGAATCGTATTTGTAATTTGTGATGCTGTATGCTGCATCCTGATCTTCTTCACATTTATCTCTGATTCTACTGTGGATGATGCGTAGAAATACTTTCAAAGTGTGGCTTATAAGGCTTATCATTCTGAACTGAATGAAAAAACAAAAACCATGTACAACGAGCTAGTGGATGTCCAAGATGCAATAATAAACAACAGTGCACTTAAGATAGTAGACGAGTATGTATACCTGGGATAATTAATACATAAATCTGGTTCCTTACTTCCAGAAATCAACAGAAGAATGAAACTGGTGTATACTACCAATCATGACATACGGCTGCGAAACTTGGACACTAAAGAAAGACATAATAGCGAAACTCAAAGGTCAATGGAGAAAACCAAGGTTACGGATGTAATCCAGAGAATGATTCTCTCTCCCGATATCAACCAATACGTAGCTCCGCCGTTTTTTTTTTTAAATTTTTTGTCCTTCTGTCGTGTAGTATTAATGTACAATTTTATGTTTATGAAATTCTCAATAGATTGTTGGATAGGCCAAATTTGACGAAATGCACCTGAAGATGCTCTAGGAGTGAAAGTACTTTAATTAAAGATTTAATTAATAAACTGTGCTCGATATCTGCCTTTCAATTGATTAAAGTTCATTTATTTGAGCATTCAACCTTATACCACTATATATATATATATATATATATATATATATATATATATATATAAATATATATATATAAAGATGAGTCAATATTTGGCAAATTAAGAGTGTCTTTTATTATCTATGTATTAGGAGGCATATTAAACTATAATTCTATATAGATATAGATCCCCAATAACAAATTTTTAAATGGCCAAATACGTTATAGGCATATTTAATCTTGGTCAGACAATTCTTCAAGTTCAACAACCAAAAAATTTCTGATGGTGGTGTTTGTGAAAACAATAATGGGTTTTTAATAAATTTTAAAGTATCCTAAATACAGTTATCGATAGATAGTTTTAAATAACTGAAGGCTTTATACGTTATCATATTAAATTTTTGTAAATAGCATAAAACAGTAATTATGATATTGTACTAATGGCGTTAGTAAATCCTTGAGATTTTAATTAGCATTACCAGTCCATCAATTTTTTGCCCCAGGAAAGATTAAGAGATATACGTCAATATAGCAAAAATATGATAGAAATCATATTATTAAAAAAAATAATCGAAAACGAAAAAAGAAATACAAAAGTCTACCTTAGAGTTTTTAACGCAATAGTTATCCTATCCATTACATCGGTATGCGAGTGATGTATGGGCATTACAGAAATACCAATAGCTATGGAAACTAAATATTCTAACAGGGTTGCTGAAAAGGAAAAAAAGAAAACATACAAAAAAAAATTAGACAGCAGATAAATCGAAAAATTCTAATTTAAACAATTGAAGGGAAACAGTTGGGCTAGTAAGGACATTTAGTGAGGAAAAACTAAAAGAATTTACTTAAAGGAGTATTAGAAGCAAAAAACAGAAAAAAAACAGACCAAGGAAAAACAGATAGATAGGATAAACGAACAAAACATTGAAAAGGTGATCAAAGAAAGGAAAACAAACCGAAAAAACTGGAAGAAATGGAGAAATTGCATATTATATTATTAATCAAGTCGTCAGATATTTCACTTCTAAAAATGATACCAACAAGCTGAATTTTGCTAAAAATATCAATTTTGGGATTCCAAAATAGATGCAAAAATGTTTACCACTCATATTCCCCGGCTTCCCCCTAAAACGCCACCTCGTGGGGTGCGGGAAATCGATTTACCAAGAAACTGCCCGGAGTAAAAAAAAGTTTCAAATAAAAAACGTAGCTGCCATAATTTTAAACAAAAATGTTTAATAGCACTTTTTGTGTAGAATCAACCGTTCTCTCAGAAACGACGCTTGGAGCCACCGGCGATTATGAATGTTAGTAATGCGCGCGAAATCGATTTTAAATAAAATTTATATTAACTCAAAGGTAAAAGTCAGAGTGCCCCATTTCTAAATGTTAAATAAGGTGTTAAATAAATAAAAGTTGCGCAATTTTTGCCACTTTTTATGATTCTCATGAGATCAATAAAATTTTCATTGTTGGAGCCTAATCTTCAAAATCTATAGAATGAAATTACGGTTTTGAGCTTTAGCAACAAATTTGAGGCATTTGAAATATGCTAAAAACTCTGAATTTAAACTTTCACATTACAAATCACCTAAAATATCTAAAATTGCTTTTTTTTCAATTACATAACTGACATGAATTTTTTGAAAACTCACAACTTCAGGTATACATTCTATACAACACCGACTTCGTGTAGTCATTTCTAGGCAATCGTTTGTAATGTAAAATGTTGAAATAAACCGACTATTTGGATCATAAATACTTTAAAATTAGTATTTTTAAAGTGTGTAAACTTTAACTGTGTAAAGCCATCTTCAGAGCTGTGGTCAAGTTTTTGAAGTATCACTACTAGAATCTAGATCTCCTTTGTTGCCAAAAATACAGAAATTTTCTTTTTAAGCTGGTCTATGTTTAAAATGTTTAACTGAAAATACAAAAAAAGACTTGACACTGAACTCCACAAAAAAACACATTAAAAAAATTTTGTTATGGTACGGCTGTCAGAACCCGACCATTTGTTGGAGTTGAAGCAGCAGATTGTTTACTTTTCAAAAAATTTCTTTTCTCGACTGTATATAAGAATCACCATGAGACTCACTTGAAGAATGATCAAGGAGACTACGTACATACCCACGAAGAACCAGCTAAAATCTGGACAGACCTAACAAGTGATATAGTTGCAGCTCAGTAGACCTTTTTAGAGCAGTCGCCAATAAGGTACGGATAGCTGTGATGATAGCCAACCTCCGATAGGAGAAGGAACTACAAGAAGAAGAAGACCGAATCTGCCAACTACTAACTTCCCACGGAAAATTTATGCGACCCTCCCGTTATTCGTGCGAGGAAGATTGTGTTATTAAAGTAGCAAAACTAGACAAGGCCTCTGGACCGGATGACATTACTACAGAAGCCATAGAACTATTGGAAGATAACAACATCGACATGCTGGTAACAATTTTCAATGCCATGTATAAAACGCCATATTCCAACAGATTATCTACATTCAACCCTTATAATTATCCCTAATTCACAAAACGGTAAGGGTCACAGACTGCTCAGTCTAATGAGCCATTTACTTAAAATATTTCTTCGAATCCTTCATTCAAGAATGTTCAGATAGCTGGAAGAGCTGAGCGGCGACATACTATTTGGGTTCAAGAGAGGACTGGGTACACGTGAAGCAGCTTTCTGCTTAAATACTCTTGTACAAAACTGCATGGGCCAACGAAAGGATATATTAATCGCATTCCTCGATAATGAAAAAGCCTTTGACACTGTAGAACACGATGCAATATTAAAAATGTTAAACAACGCTAACATTGACGAGAAAGATATGTGTAATCCAGGATATCTATTGGAATCAAAAAGCACGAGTGAGGCTGAACAATTCAATGAACACAGAGGAATTTGAAATTTTAAGAGGGGTGCGACAGGGGTGTATTTTGTCTCCTGTGCTGCTCAACCTCTATGTGGAGAATGTTTTTGGAGAGACACTCGACGGCTCTGAGTAGGGTATAAATGTCAGGTACCCGATAAATAACATTCGTTACGCCGACGACACCGTATAATTACTTATGCTAAATAAAATAAATACCGTAGGAGAAATATATGGCTTAAAGATAAATGCTGGAAAAACTAAATGCATAGCAATAAGAAAAAATACACTTTTAATAGTACAGCTGCAAGTAGATAACGCTCCAATCGAGCAAGTGAAAACATTTATTTACTTGGTAATGATAGTGAATGACCAATGGGATTCTCAACAAGAAATAACATGCCGTACCGAACAAGCAAGACAAGCTTTTATTAAATTTAAACCGATACTATGACACCGCAATCTTTACTTCAATCTCCGTTACAGGATAGTGAAATACTATGTATGGTCCATATTGTTATACGGCATGGAGACATGGACGTTAAAAATATCCTCCATTAACAAGTTGAAAATATGGACCTTGCGCCGAAAAAACCTGAGAGGAAAAATACGCAATCCCTTAACTAATTATCCAAGGAAATATTGAGGGCAAGAAAGGGGTAGGTGCAAACAAATGTCGTGGCTACGAAATATAAAGAACTGGACAGGCATAAATAACACTGGCGAGTTTTTCAAGCCTCGAAAGATAGATGCCTGGCCTTATGATAATTATTCGCCAACAGGTGCACGGCATTATAAGAAAAGAACTGAAATACGTATAAATTATTGTTTTTATTTATATCAAGAACGACTGCCTATAAAAAATTAAGGGTGCCACTATAGTAGGTATGTCTACTGTCACCTTTCTGCTATAGCTTGCGGTTGACCTGTGAGGCTAAACAACACCATAATCTTTTCTCAGATGGGTTTGCACACAATAATGAAAGGCAACAAACCGTTTGTAGGCAAAATGTTTATCAACTTTACAAATCAGGCCACCAGAACCAGAGTTTCCCAAGTGACATTTTTTCATATTTAGACTTTATCACAAAAAACGATGTGAAATAATAATATATTCAAAGCCACAGTGGCCCAAGATTAGTTTTCTCCGAGAATAACAGATGGCGACACTAGTATTGTTTTGGCATTGTAATTTTATACTCCATTTTAAAAATCATAGTGACCCAGGTGACTTGGACCACTCTGGCATTGGCAAAGCTTAACTGTCACTGTGATTATTATTGGAAGGTTATTTGCGCGTTTCTCATTTTATAACAGTGTTTTAATTAGAAAATGAATAAAAACAAGAATGAAAGTGAGGGTGAAGTAGCGGAAGGCACTGCATGTAACGTAAAAGGTGAGTTTCTCTGTTATTTAACCAACAATCCAACTGTTATAACCTTTGTCAAGTTAACATAACCTACAAAAACATTAATTGTACTGTTTTAATTTTATCAAAGCTTACATCTTACATAAATAGTAATTATTGTTGTGTTTGTTTGCTGCAGATGTTCCTGGAGCTGCAGCAACTGCACATGATGGAGGGAGGGGGCTGAAACTACTGATAACATCGAAAATGAATTACGAGATATACTTGGATCAAGCCCAGAGGAGCCCTATCAGGATTCAGGTTCCGAGTATGTTCCAGATCATCGCAGCAGGAGCTCTTCGCCAAATTTGCAACATATTCTTGAAGATTTGTCTAATGAAGAAGACCAGTCGTCAGTTTCTACAAATACGACAAGGAAACGCATTCGCAAGGAAAATACGTGGAAAAAAATGTGAGAAAAAACAAACGAGCTAAAGGTGAGGAATACACTGAAACACTAAAGGCGTTCTCGTTCTCGCTAAAACGATAAATACACAATATCGATGTCCCTGTAAAGAAAAATGCCACGAGAAGATCGAACCTGGAGGAAAAAGAATACTATTTTCCAAATTTTATGGATTATCAAATTTCAATTTGCAAAGCTCATACCTGTGTTCACTCGTAAATGTCGTAATTAAAGCAAGATCATGTAAACAAAATGCAAACGATGTCACAACAAAGCAGAGAGAATTTACCAGACTGTATCATTTACCAGATATGAACGGAAGACAAATTCGTGTTTGCAAGTCATTTTTCAAACATGTCCTTCAAGTATCAGATGGACGTCTCACAAGGGTTTTGAAAAATAAATCAGTTGGTGATACACCCCCTATTGACAAGCGAGGTAAACATGTCCCAAAAAACAAAACCCCTGAGCTGAAAGAAAATGAAGTAAAGGAGTTCATTAATACTTTTCCAAAATACGATTCACACTACACCAGACACAAAAGTAAGACAAGACAGTATTTGCCACCTGACTTGAATTTGACAATAATGTATTCCGAATATAAAAAGAAAGTCAGCGAACCTGTTTCTAAATACATCTTTGAAAAAATATTTAACGAGAAGTTCAACTTATCATTCCATGCTCCTATAACAGATTCATGTAAGAAATGCGATAATTTCAAAGTAAAAATAGAAGCTTGTGAAAATAATGAACATTCCAAGAAGGCCGAACTTACCACTGCCAAGGAGATTCATTTAAGAAAAGCGGAAAGTGCCATGAATAATATGAAAATTGATATACAGTATGCAAAAGAAAACAATGACACCACAGTAATTATATTTGATCTGATGAAGACTCTTCCAACTCCGGTAATTTCAACTGGAATATGCTATTATAAACGGCAGTTATGGACTTACATTACAGTTACATTTTTATGTACGTTTGGGACGAATCGACTGCATCCAGAGAGCCACAGGAAATAGGTTCATGTTTATTAAAATTTATTAGATATAATGTACGTACAAAGAAACTAATAATGTACTCAGACCAATGTGGCGGGCAGAACAGCATTTATTGATATGCTTGTCTCAAACAGCCAATGCCAAAGTGGCCCAACTGTTAAAAAATTACACATACTTACAAAATTAGCATCAGGCTATAGCCCATTAGAATCTTAGTAATTTTTAAAGTATTATGCTACGAACTAAGCGATGTGTTTAATATTTACTTAATGTTCTACATTAACTCGAAAATTTCACTAAACTATTTTGGCCCATATCTCTAGTTTTGATTTCTATCACTTGGGCCACTCTGGTTCTGGTGACCTCAATAAAAGACAGATATCGAGCACAGTTTTTTATTTAATCTTGCCAAAGTACTTTCGATCTCAGAGCATCTTCAGGGGCATTTCGTCAAAAATGTTGGCGGCTACCCAGCACGTCAATGAATGTTATATACATAAAAGACATTTACACAAAAACTAACTCTTCTGTCGTTGTTGCAATGTAGCTTCGAAATAATTTTTAAACTGTTTGTTCTTTGTCTAGTGTTAGTTTTTGTGTAAATGTATTTAATGTATTACATTGATATGCGCTGGATAGCTAACATTTTTGACGAAATGCCCCTGAAGATGCCCTTTATTGTTAAGTAGCAATAAACATTTTTAGGAATATACAATAATCTTGTTTCTTTACAATTTACATAACAACATATTCTTTACAATAACAACATATTCTTTTTTTCCCAGAAGGGTGTGCGCAAACAACAACCCCTCTTTTCATTAGACTGTATCGGTTTGTAAATAATTAGGTTAGATTTCATTTATTTTATTGTGAATAGTTGGGATGCACTTTTTTGTAAAGTATTAGAGTCCTCTTTCATTTTACATTTTAGTTTCCTACAAATGCTTACTACTTGTGGATAAATATTTTTTTCTACAAGAATTTTCTTGGAATTCATTATTTAGCGCAAATCCTCTAGGAATTTTTGAGATTACGGTCTGTGGACCGTACACTATAATTGTGCTTTATGCATAGGTAGACCGCATCTTCGGAGTAGACCGCATACTAAAGTAGCACCAAATTAAGTATGACCATTATCAAGAACTCAAACAAGTCATTGCCAAAGGTTAATATTTATTTTACTTCACTCTTTATATTGAATACTTAATTTATTTTTTGTTTACAATAAATTCATTTCCAAACTTTTCTTCAACCTCTTAAATCCCATTTGTATTAACCCTTAACTAGTATCGTCAGGTCATTTTGAACACAACGGGATAAATTTCTCTTCATATTTTGTCCGCACAAGCGCCAAATAACGGCATATTTTAGAAGTTCTTCCAAATCATGCACATGCGTCAGGCTGTTAAATATTGGTCGATAAATAGTACTCTACTCTAAGTAGGTAGTTCGACTGCCTAGGGTCCATCCCGAGCCGACGATACCAGATACGCATATATTTTTACGACCATGGATTCGATTGTTATTGGTGGGAAACGGTATAGAAGTGAACAGACACAGGCAATTTTTTTAAACGGTGATGATGGTGATATTAGTTACTCTCAACTATGTACAGTGATCATGACAGTGGCCCAGAAAATGATGTAGTGTGTGGAGGTCATATTCCAGAGAATACGAAGAATGATGATCCAGGGCCTTCAACAAAGAATCCACCAACTACTTCAAAACACGAAGTCATATTGTTATATATCTTCCTTCATAATTGATGATGCTATTATAAACATAATTGTGGAATGCACAAATGGAAAAATTAACGATCTGTCATGTTCATAGGGTAGTACAGCTTCTTTTGTACGGTTTGACAGCGCAACTACAGGGAATGAGAGACTTAATGACACATTGCGTTACATGAGTGAAATTTTAAATAAGTTTATAGGAAACTTTAAGAGGTGTTATATGCCAGACTACTGTTTAACTATCGATGAGATGACCGTTGGTTTAAGAGGTCGTTGTTCCTTTCGAGAACAAGTCAAGATATACGGGTTATTGCATGCCACTATGACTAACAAGATAGGATCATCCTGTAGTACAAAATCGATCGTGTTCGCGCATGCCGTCATTGGAGAGTAGAATTTGAATTCTTGTTAAAGTTAAATGGGAATTGTATGCATTCTGTGATGAAATTACTAGACGAAAATAAGTTAAGAGGTTTAATAATTACAATAATCGTACATATAAGGATATCTCCAAACTATTTATTAAAGAATATTTATTGATTCATACAAAAAACTGACATTTCTAACGTGCAACTCTCCAATCACGTCACGACTTATGCGCAATATCTTATCTTCTTAGTCATAGTATCATGCGTTATTGTCAATCTGTACTGGAATCAAAAAGCAAAGGTTAGAATAAAAAATGTCGATAAAGAAATTATAGAAATCAAAAGAGGTGTTAGACATGGTTGCGTGCTGTCCCCATTGTTATTCAATCTGTACAGCGAAGATATTTTTAAGGAAGCAATATCAGAGGAACAACAGGATATATTAATAAACGAAAAAATCTTGAACAACATAAGATTCGCAGACGACACCGCTGTTTTTGAAGACAGTCTAGAAGCACTGCAACGCTTAGTAAATAGATTACATCAAGTCAGTATCAAATATGGACTATAAATGAACGTTAAGAAAACCAAGTGCGTAATTATTTCTAAGCAACATACAGTAGGAAGGCTAGATATCGAAGACAAGTAGAAACAGTGAATAACTACAAATATCTGGGAACCTAGGTAAATGAAAACAATGACCAAGGTAGAGAAATAAGGACACCCATTGAAATTACAAGACAAGCATTTATAAAAATGAAAACAATGTTTGTTAATCGAGACCTTCCTCTGGAGCTGAGGATAAAAGGCTTAAGATGCTACGTGTTCTCGACTTTGTTGTATGCAATGGAAAGCTAGACACTAAAAGTAGATAATATAAAGAAGTTGAAATCATTTGAGATGTGGTGCTATAGAAGGATTTTGAAAATATCATGAACCCAACGAGTTACAAATGCAGGAGTGTTAAGAAGGCTACAAAAGGATTGCGAGGTCATAAAGCACATCAAAACAAGAGAGCTGGAAGATTTAGGCCACATAACCAGAGGTGCGAAATATGAGATATGAAGGCTCATAATGAAAGGTATAATCAAGGGTAAAAGATCCATAGGAAGACGAAGAATTTCCTGGCTAAGAAACCTAAGAGAGTGGTATAACTAATATGGTTTAAAAGAGATGTGTCTCTGTGAAGCCAAGACTCATTATTTACCAAATGTCTACTGGAAGAAACACAACTGGAGATAATTGGTTTACCTCAAATACATTGGTAGGACAATTGCTCGCACAAAAACTAACCTATGTTGAGCCGGTACATAAAAACAAGAGATATTCCATCGTATATAATTCCGAATACAAAAGATGCACTTCATTCGTCCAAGTTTATTTTTACTTCATCAAAAACAATGATTTCTTCTGTAACGAATCAAAATAAGTATGTACTTCTATCTTCGATACATCATGATGACAAGATAGATGACATTATAAAGATGTGCGATATGGTATGCAATTATGAATATTGTCGCTGTACTTAAGCTTGATGAATTAGTTACACCACAGAAGAGCTAAAATTGACCACACAGGAGGAACAGAAGCATTCCAGATATATTTGCCATCAAGCCGAGACTCTAAGATGTAAACCATCTTCTGTATAATAGATAAGTTAAATATTATATCGAAAACATCTACCAAAATAACAAAATGAAGGTCAGAAGAGATGGACAACTTACAGAACCTATAGAAATAGGCAGCGGGATAAGTCAAGAGGATTCATTGAGCCCCATGCTCTTCAATTTGATCATAGATGAAATCATCAATAGCGTTAACAAAGGAAGAGGATACAGAATGGGAAACAAAGAAATAAAACGCAAATGTTACGCAGACGACGCAATATTGATAGGAGATGAAGATAGTCTGCAAAGACTGATCCACAGATTTAACATAAGAGCAAGTGAATTTAATATGGCAATCTCATCTCAGAAAACTATAACAATAGTAGTCAGCAAAGAACTAACCAGAAGTAAAATAGAAATTGATGGCATCAGTATTGAACAAGAAATGAAATAAAATATCTGGGAATTATACTGTCTAGCTTTAGAGACCTGGACAAAGAAGTGAGAGATCAAGTACAAAAAGCAAATAAACTGATAGGATGCCTTAATAACACTATATGGCAAAACAGACACATTAACACTGAGATAAGTCAAGAATTTATCAAGCCAGTGTAAGACCAATAATGACATATGCCTCAGAAACAAGACCCGACACAGCCACAACACAAAAGCTACTGGAAACTGCAGAGATGAGAGTAATGAAAAGAAATACAAGAAATAAGCTAAGAGATCGAAAGAGAAGTAAATACATTAGAAGAAAATGTAACATGCAGTGTATAAATGAATGGACACAAAATAGAAAAAAAATGGAATACCCACATAAGCAGAATGGAGGAGACTCATGTCGTCAAAATAGCAAGAAATAAGTCACCAATCGGCAAAAGAAGTATCGAACGACCGCGCAAAAGATGGAGCGACAACCTTTCATAGAGGTATTAATCCGCCAATGAATAAGCAGAATTGAAGAGAAATGAGAAGCGAGACGGAAACTAAAGCTAACGAACTACAAAAACTGAATAAAGAAATATCCAAAGCTGTTAGACAAGACACTTGAAAATACAACCAAGAACAAATAGAACATACCATTGAGAACAATAGAAGTATGAAAGTATTGAGAAACAGAATAAGAAGTTTTTAAGAAGAAGAAGTTTTTAACATCCTAACTCGACATTTCTAAAATTTACGGTATGGTAAATATTTTTTATTAGATAATATATGGTAGCTAATTATAATTTATACTCTTTCAGCCCTGAAGAAGCCAAATTAATTCTCTTTGGCGAAAACGTTCGGCGAAACAATTGATACACATTAGAGATTCCTGCAGATTTCCCCAATATTTAAGAGTTTACTATATATATATATATATATATATATATATATATATATATATATATATATATATATATATATATATATATATATAATATATATATATATATTGTTAATAGCTTCAGAACAATATTAAGTCTAAAAAGTCCTTGCAGATTTTTTTGTTTTTAGTTTTATATCAATAAGAGACTTTAACCTTTTAAAACAATGACTCTTTCTTTGTTAAAAACCAAAAGAACAATTTTTTAACTAATCATTTTTTTAGTTTTAGGGCATGTGGTTCTAAACCTGTATTTTTAAGTACAAAATATACTGCGCTTTATATATATATATATATATATATATATATATATATATATATATATATATATATATATCTTTTGTCCCATTCGTTCCTCCAGGATCTTCGGGGACGTCCTCTTTTCCTCCTTCCATTATGTACTTCTCATATCCATTCTTGTTACTCTGCAGCATCTTCGCAGGCATTCCATCTCTGTTGCTACTATCTTACTGTTGTTTTTCTTGTTTATAATCAAATTTTCAACCCCATATGTCATAATACTTCGCACTATGTTTTATAAATCTGTGTTTTTGTCTTCGTATCCAACATAGTGAGTTAAGTTGTCGGATTGCTGTTCTTGTTTGTTCTAATCTTTGCTTAATTTCTTCCTCTGTTGTTGCCTTTTTCATGATTATAAACTCTAAGTATTTGAATTTATCCTTTCCTTTAACTGTTACATTGTCGTCAATCTGTAGGTCTTCTATGTCTTCTTTACTTGTAGATAAATGCTTTTTTTATTTTTGCATAATACATGTTTATGTTAAACTTTTGCAGTCAATTCTTTATATACAAAATATTCTTTCATATTGATATAATAATAAATATATAAAAATTTCAATTTTTAGGTATTTTTTTATACTTGAATAAAATTTCGGGTCAGAACTGACACGACAATACCAGTTACGAGTACAGAAATGACAATACCAGTTAAAGAGTTAAAATAGAAGTGAAATTCTCATATCTCCGCTTACATATGGGATAAATATTATATAGAATTTAAAAAACTATTTTGTGCAGATATCATTGTCTAACGATTTAAGAGAAAACTATCTTTTAATTTTAGAATTATCCCTGTGCAAAATTTAGAAAAAATACTTTTTATTATTCTCCTGAAATATGTGTCATGTTTAATATAATAAAGTTTTCTCATTAGGCTAACGATATAATATTTGAAGATAGATCTAGACAGTGATTGCCTTTGAAAAAATTGCTTTTTTACACATCATAAAAATGAAAATTCGTATAATAAATTTGAAAAAAATGTCTTTTAAATTTGTAGTCTTTATAAGTTTCTCTTTAAACCTGTTTTAAATTATTTTTTAATAAAATATAAATTGACTTACATTAGTTATCACTAATTTCGGATACCATGAGGTATTAAGTTAATGGGATATCTAGATCATCACAGAACATAAAAAAACATCGAAACAATCAATCACTATTACCCATTAGTTCACGATTAATAATGAAAAAGCTACTTACGTATATAATAAATAAACTAATCAAGGTTTGCGGTTGCTATTTTCTTTTGTCTTAAAAAATAGCACTTACCCACAAACTGTAAATAATTCTCATAAATAGAAATATCTGAATTAACCGGATGGTGATTCTGATAAATTTTTACGAATAACAACGATCAAGAACTGCCTGGTACATATCAACAAATTTATATGCGGATATCTTTGTTACTTTAAATGTTTTGCTTTCTTCTTAGTTGAAAAAATGATAAAATTTTAAAGATATTTGATATCTTAAAAATATCTCTAATTGAGGTTTACCTCAATCTCAAACTCAAAACGATAATAAAAAAATTGCTTATGAAGTATTAGGAACACAGAAAAACTACAAAAAACACCACGAACCACCATGGATGACAGAAAACGTAAAAGAAATAATACAAGAAAAAAAAAACAAAGTATATTATAAGAAATGGGTAACAAATAAAACATCTAGCAATAAAGTAACATATCAAAGGAAAAACGGAAAAGTACGCAATCAAATAAAAAAAGCAAAAAGCAATTTCTGGGAACAAAAACGTGTTCAAATTGAAAATTTAATTGGTGGTTCTCAGACTACGGAAGCATGGATAACTATCACTAATCTAAAGAAAAACACCCATACATAACTCCTTAAGTAACAATTCCTATAGAAAAGTCGGAAAATCACTATAAAAATTTACTGCAAGAGTCCAGATTGGAGTATATGGGAGAGGAATACAGTATGGAGAGACAAACAAATAGTAACATTATTACTACTAACAACGAGGTCCGTACTGCGTTAATTAAAATGAAAAACGGGCGATCTCCATTACTTGGCAATGCAGAAGTAGATTTACTTAAAGCATGAGGTTCACTCCTAATAGTACGAATAACTTTTTAATAAATCAATGCTACCAACAAATTAAAGTACCATCTGAATGGAAAACTGCTCACCAAGTGTCCATATTTAAAAAGGGCAATCGAAAAGATCCTAATTGCTACAGAGGATTAAATGTCCTACCTACTTTCGGGAGATTGTTTGGAAAGATAATAAATGGAAAAATATAAGATGATATAGGACATCTAATTAGCGAAGATCAAAGTGTATTCATGCCTGGTAGATCTTGCACTGATAACTTGTTTATATTCATTGACCTAGAAAAGGCGTATGATACCGTTCCAAGGCTTAAATTGTTGCAAGCTTTACAACAACTCGGCATTAGTCCATACCTTTTAGGAATACAGAAGTATACAGGGATAATCACAGAAGTATAACACTACTTACCTAAAAATCGGAAATAGACTATCACAGCCAATAAAAGTAACTAAAGGACTAAGACTTATTGAGACAGCCCTCCAAAATTGGAAAAACCACTGCCAGGAACTGAGAATCCCCATAGGAAATGACGTACTGTTCTCCCTGAACTTTGCGGATGACCAAGTCGTCCTAACTCAAGATTCTTCTGATCTAGAATTTATGATAAAGCGTCTATACAGAGAATATGTAAACTGAGGGTTACAAGTCACCATAAGGAAAACAGGATATTTAGTTATCAATTCAGATGCAAGGTTTAATGTGTTGATAGATGTGGACGTGGAAATCAAACAAGTGGAAAAATTTAAATATTTAGGTGCACTCATTGACAAGAACAGCTTGGGAGAGACCTAAATTAAACACCGAATTAATCAGGGACGTAAAATTGTAGGATGTCTGAACTCCTTATGGTGGGATCGCAACATTTACAAAAGGAACAAAAAAAAATAGAATAGGGCAAATCATGGTTGAATCAGTTATACTTTGTTATGACTCTGAAGTATGGACAATTAATGCAGACCTTAAGAGAAGATTGTTGGCAGTGAAAATGGATTATTTGAAAAGAAGTGCTAGAACATAAAGGGTAGAAAAGAAGACCAACGAATCTATAAGAAACATCATGAATGCTACAGAAACGGCCATTGACAGATTAGAAAGAAGAGGTTTAAAATGGTTTGAATACCTATTAAGAATGCCTGACAAACGTTGGCCCAAAAACTTCACAGATGGAAGCCCCCTGGAAGAAAAAGAGGTAGACCTCGACGCTCATGTAATGAAGGAACTAGAAGAGCGATGGAATCGAGAGGTTTGGAGGAGGAGCATGCCTTGGACCGAGAGGATTGGCGGAGGAGAACGGGAATACGGCGACAGCCGTCTCCAAAATGAGAAAGATTCTCTTGATCTTATAATGAAAAAGATTCTTATTCTAACAGTACTTTCGAAAATACTTCAAAATTACTTGTTTCTACTTTAATTCAATGTAGTTTTATCAGAAATCGCAAAAAATCTAAGCTAACCATAATTCTTTACTTAAAACGCGCGAATGAATTCAACGAACCAATGAACTGAATCGCCAAATTGAAATGATAAAGTTACAAAAATAAACGGAAGAATACTAAACAACTATATTGAAAATATACAGTGTGGGAAAAATTTTATGGTCGGTATGGTAAAATTTAACAGGATATCTAACGCAGATATAAAATCATATTTTCAGCGAATAGACAAAGATAACAATCATATTTCCCCTTGGTCTCCCCTCCACAAATATTTTTAACACCTATTGGCCATTAGTGAGACGAATAGTTCCGATTAGAGATATTTTACATATTTTCTGGTTCCGATCCTAATATCAAAGAATATAGACGCTCACTAATATACCTAAAAAACTAGAGGTGGGTCCTCCCGTTTTTTAAATTTTTATCGGAACCGTTTTTCGTAAACTGTAACTAGTTGATTCAAATTAGCGAGTACACAAACATATTGGGTATTATCGTTTATGTGTATAAGTATTGAAGTGAAAGAACCTAACGAAGGATATATTTATTATAACTTGAAAAATAAATTAAACAATACAAATAGTACTTACATTTACATTAAATTGTACTTACATTTACATTACACGTTATTATTAAATCGCGAATCGTCTAAATTGACATTTAAAAACAAGTTTTTCTACTTTTCTTGTTAACCGTGTTCTTCTTTTATTTAAAATTAAACCAGATTTTAAACATGTGTTCACAAGGAAAAGATTTTGTTACAATTCTACAATATTTTATGAATATAGTGGCTAAGTTAGGATATACATGGCGATGGTTTTTCCACCACGGTAATGGACAGTTCCAATCTCCGTTCGAAATTTATTGTGGGTAATATATTATCAGGCAAATACATGTCGACTTCTTGTATATCTCTCGATACAGTTGTATGTTTAGATGAGTCATGTCCAATTAATTCATCAAAAATACACAATGGACTTAAGTCATCTTTATCAGTTTCTTTTTCTTGACTAAACTTATTGATTTACTAAACTTATGCAAAGACTCGTTTCATCCGTTTTCTATAGGTGAAGAACCAGTTTTTAAAAAGTTTGCAGGGTGGATTCCTGGATATAAACCGCCAACAAGAAAAACTGTTAGATTCATTACTTCAGGAATGTTATGTCAAAACTGATTTGATAATAGATAAAATAAAAAGTCCTTTTTTCGACAATTCTGCAAAAAACATTAAAAAAAAGTACCTTATCTTCAGAAAGGCTTTTAAAGTATTAATTACAACATAACAAAGTTCCCAAACGGCCAATCCAAGACGTGGAAACTAGGTAGAACTTCACCTATTACAGGTTAAAAAGAATGACTGAGTTAGAAGAGGCAATCTGTTTCACTTCTTCTTCTTTAAGTTCCATCTTCTATCGAAGGTTGGAAATCATCATGGCTATGCCGACTCTGTTGACTGCCGCTCTAAAAAGGTCTGCACTACTGCATTCAAACCATTCCCTTAAGTTCTTAAGCCAGGATATTCTTCGTCTTCCCACATTTCGCTTTTCTCGGATTTTGCCCTGCATAATAAGTTGTAATAATGCGTATTTTTGCCCTCTCATCACATGTCCCAAGTGCTCAAGTTTTCGTCTTTTAATAGTTAATATTATTTCTGCCTCATTTCCTATCCTTCTAGTTACTTCAATGTTTGACATTTTTTGAATCCATGATATTCGTAGAATTCTTCTGTAACACCAAAATTCAAAGGCGGCCAACTTATTCAGATGAACTTGTTTTAGTGTCCAAGCTTTCAGACCATAAAGAAGAGTAGAGAACACGTAACATCGAAGCATTCTCAGGCGTAGTTCTAACCTTATATCCCGTCAACAAAGAAACTTTTTAAGTTTAATAAATGATGTACGTGCTATTTCAATACGTGTCTTAATTTCTTTGGTTTGGTCTACATCTGATGTTATCCATGTTCCTAAGTATTTATAGTTATTAACACTCTTAATTGCAGTATCTTCAATAGTCAATTGGATATTTGTGCAGATTTAGTCATGATCATGCATTTAGTTTTCTTTAAATTTATATTCAGTCCGTATCCATGACAACTTTCATTAAGGCGTTGCATTAGGTTCTGTAAATCATTGTTGTTATCCGTAATTATTACTGTATCGTCTGCAAAACGTAAGTTATTCAAACCTTCTCCATTGATAGATATACCTTCTATTGAGTCTGAGAGCGCTTCTTAAAATACCGATCACTGTAGACATTGAAAAATAGTGTGGACAGCACGCAACCCTGGCGGACTCCTCTCTGTATTTTGATATTTTCGGTGTACTGGCGTGTATTTCCGTTCCACATCGGTATTAAATAATACAGACTTAGACTTAGACCAAATCTAAATAAAAAACACTGGATTATTTGTTCTCAGCTTTCCCAAATTTTACGACCGTTTAAAGAAATAACAAGTACAATGAGTGACCAAAAATATTTGAAGGGTAGTTCAGTGATTGTTATGGTACGCGGCCTGCAAGAATCTTGCAAGAAAATTTTAGCAAACGGTAACCTTACATCCATAGTATCCGACGTAGTACAATTACTAATATCGGGTTTAGCAAAAATATTTAAAGGGATAGAACAGAGTGGCATATTGTCATTATGTACATTTATGGATTCACCATTTAAAGTGCAGGGTTTTTCTGATAAAAATGAAGATAAAAAAATAAAAGAAAAAGTTAAGAAGCTGGTTACTTCTATAATTAACGAACAAGAAGATTGTACTATTGAAAATCAACCAGTACAAGAAAAAGAAACCAATAAAGATGACTTAAATCCATGGTGTATATTTGATCAATTAATTGGAGATGGCTCATCTACACGTACACCTGTATAGAGAGTTCATTACAACGGTGGAAAAACCATCGCCATGTATATCCTAACTTAACCCCTATATTCATACAGTATTGTAAATGTGAACACATGTTCAAAATCTGGTTTAATTTGAAATAAAAAAAGAAGACGGTTAATAAGAAGTAGGTATAGTAGAAAAACTTATGTTTTTTAATGTCAATTTAGACTATTCACGATTTAATAATAACGTGTAATGTAAATGTAAGTACGATTTACTATTTGTATTGTTTAGTTTATTTTTCAAGTTATAATAAATATATCATTAGTTTCTTTCACTTCAATAAATATACACATAAACGATAATAGCCATTATGTTTGTTTATGTAGGTACTCTCTTACTTGAAACTACTTTTAAACAATCATAGTTACTTGTTTACAAAAATTTAAATTTTTAAATTCATTCATTTTTTTTTGGAATCCTGAGAAAACTAACAAATATTTTTGAAAAATTTAAATGCAGAATAAAAGATTACATTATTACCGAGGGCCGAAAGTCCCTTAGAATAAACAAAAAGTTTTTTGAATACGATATTTAAAATTAAAAATCACACTAATTTTTTTTTTTCGCCCTTATAACTTATTAAAATAAACATTATAGAAGTTTTCAGGGACTTTTGGCCCTCGGTTATAATGTATTGGTTCATTCTGCGTTTAAATTTTTCAAGAATATTTATTAGTTTTATCAGGATTTATGCCTACGCTCTTAACGATAAAATTACCACGACCCACCTCTACTACCCATTACTCGGTGTTCTGACCAGACGGACGACGTTGCCAAATAAATTATTGTGTATGAATATTTTTTAATGTGGTGTTATTGTATGCAGTTTATTATTTCATATTGGGAATAAGGCACAATGTGACTTTAAAATAAGCTTATTTTGATGTTTAGATTTTTAATTCGGAAATCGTACTTAAAATACGAAACATTAATAAATTTTATTTATATAAAACGATTTCCAAAGTGGAAATCAAAATGTTATATTACACTTATTGTAAAGTAAACTTGTGGCATATTCCCAATAAAAAAAAACAGTAAGCTGCCATTTAAATCAATTTCGCCCAAATTATCTTAGAACATTGTTCAAATGCAAAAAAACAACAGGTCAAATAAATCCAATAAGTTTGGCAACGTTGAACTTCCCCTTTCCAGGCATGCATGTTTGGCGAAATAAAGGGCGGACCTAATATACCTCTCTCTTTCTAAACAGCTGTTTCTCATTCCATCTCACGTAAGGTCCATACCGACCATAAAATTTTTCCTACACTGTATAACTATTAGAAAACTACAGACCTATAAGTCTTCTTATAATATCTATAGTGTCTTCTTATAGTCACCTAGTAACGAATCGTCTTTCTACCAGCCAATAAAGCAAGCGGGATTTTGTACCGGATTTGGAACAAATGATCACCTACAGAGCTAAAACGGTAATAGAAAAGACTATCGAATACAATTAACCACTCGGTCTGGCTTTTTTGGATGTCCATAAAGCATTTGACACGGTAGAATTTGACAAAATTATAGAAGCACTACAAGCACGCCGCATTAATTATCGATATATAAGGTTAATTTACAATACATACAAGAACACAACTATATCGGTGAAACTACATAAAAACACGGATCATATCCCAATCGACAGAGGAGTCTGACAGGCTGATTATCGCCTAAACTGTTTACTTGGGAAGAAAAAGGCCTGAAAATTGACGATAGAAGATTAACAAATTTGAAATTCGCAGACGACATGGTTTTGTTCTCGGACAACATCAGGGAGATAATGTACAATGCTACATGAACTTAAGTTAGTGAGTGCCAGTGTGGGTTTTAAAATAAACATATCCAAAACAAAATTCATGACAAACCTAGTACCTAGTACCGGAAATATCAATATTGGAGTCAACGAAATAGAGCTGGTGGAAAAATATATATACCTTGGACACGAAATAAAGATCAAAAAAGACAACCAAACATGCGAACTACGAAGAAGAATAAACCTAGCATGGGCAACCTATGGAAAACTGAAAGACATCTTTAAAAGCGATATACCAATTTCTTTGAAACGTAAAACATTTGACCAATGTTGCGACCTATCGTGCCGAAACTTTAATATTGATAGCTATTCCACCAGCTCTATTTCGTTCTAAAATGCTCAAAGGACATTTCGCCATGTTACCTAATCCAACGGTAACTTTAACATCCTAAACCACTATAAGAAAATTTGTAAACTAAATGTAATTAATTATTTGTTAACGGGTTTTTACCCATATATTTAGTGGCTACATTCATGTACTCTTAGACACTGATGATGGAAATGGATTCCGAAAACGTTTTGTCTTTTTAACTTAGCCCGTTTGGGTCTAAATATATACCTTTTACAAAGGATTTTTAATAAATTTTTAATATATGGTATATAGCCAACTACAGGAACTAGATTCCTTGTGGATTATTAAAAGAAGAGACTTACAGCTGTAAGAGCATTATTATGTCCCATATGGGGACAAAGTTACGACATATTTCTCTATTTCCGATGTTACGAAAATTCCTTTCTCCGCTTCTATGATGTGGGCCACCATCAATGTCAACAAGCAAAAATTAAATATTTTATTTTATATTTCAATATTATCTTATTTTAACATTAAAGATAAACATAAGAAAGAGTCGTTATACCCAATACTTGATTACTTTGTCGTACCAGACAATTGCAATCTTTATAAAAAATTCAAAGATAACAATTTATTTTAAGGCACAAGCACGTCTAATATGCGTGGAGAAATATTTTTTATCTTATTATAGTAAATAATCATTTCGATGAATCTATTTCATTATTTTTATATTGTTAAATATTTTATAAATTTTTTTGGTGTTTACAATTCAGAGGAAGGTAAAAGGGAAAAAATAATCTACGCAAATCACTTTACCAAATGCAACAAAACCATGTCATGATAGGAGATGACTTAAATGTTAGATTCGGCAACATACCAAATTATAAATCACGAGTACGCTCTTTGGACATGAAGATAGGTATTCATAAATACAAAATGGAGTGCTCGAGGATGGAGATCAACAATAGATTACAATAAATTTCTAGAGATAAGAGTAAACGAAAAATTCTAAAGCCAAGTAGAATATACTGGAGTCTCAGACAAGCGTAAGTATTTAAAGGGCATTTGCTACAAGAAGAAAGTATAAAAGATCTTTACAAAAGACACTTAAATCAATATCTGAAATAACAATCTATGAAACCAGATATTAATGATGAATGGAGAATTTAACCCATTAAAAACTAAGTGTTTTTGAAAGTCATTTCAAATAGCCTATCATATTTTTTTGAGAATAATAATTAGCAGGCAGGTTTCACGGCAGGATGATCATGCATAGACCACATATACACACTGGAATAACTGTTGAAAAAGAAAAAAGCAAAAAATTGAGATATACATTTGTGGACCTGAGAAAGGCGTATGACTCTGTACCAAGGTCAGAACTATGGGAGGCAATGTACAAATTACAAATATAGACGGAACTCATAGAAGCTACGAAAGCTCTGTATAAAGAAAATAAAGTGTCCATTAAAGTGGGAACAAGGATCATAGGAGACTTCATCACAACAAAAAGGCTCCTGCAGGGTTGTTCTACAACTCCAACCCTATTCAAAATATACTTAGAGAAAGCCTTGACTACATGGAAAAGAAAATGCGAAGGCATGGGAGTACCGGTACGGACCGAATACCTATATACGTTAAGCTTTGCAGACGATCAAGTAGTGATTGCACAAGACCAAGACGACCTCAATAACATGATGAAGAAACTATAAGAAGAATGTACCAAGGCTGGCCTAGATGTTAACCTTGCGAAAACAGAGTACCTATCTACAAGCGAAGAAGACATAGAAGATCTACAGATTGATGACAACGTAACAATCAAAGGAAAGGATAAATTCAAATAATTGGGGTTTATAATCACGAAAAAGGCAACAACAGAGGAAGAAATTACACAAAGATTAGGACAAACAAGAACAGCAATCCGACAACTTAACTCAGTATGGTGGGATGGACACCTAAATATGAAGACAAAAACACAGATTTATAAAACATTAGTGCGAAGTATTATGACATATGGGGCTGAAAATTGGATTATAAATAAGAAAAACAGCAGTAAGATAGTAGCAACAGAGATGGAATGCCTGCGAATATGATGCAGAGTAACAAGAATGAATAGAAGTAATGACGAAATAAAGCAAAGAACATCAATAGAAACAGACATACTAACATATATAGAACAAAAAAGAGTAAAGTGAAATGGACATGTAAGAAGAACTAGCGACAGCAGATGGATAAAGAGAATAACCGAATGGATACTGGAGGAACGAAGTAGACGACGCCATGAGTAAGAGAGGCCAAAACGATGGAGAATGGGACAACAGAGAGAGAGAGAGAGAGAGAGAGAGAGAGAGAGAGAGAGAAAGATGGAAACGGTTGAGCGAGGGAAGGCAGTGAATACTGTAGAATCCCTGAATATATATAATTAAAAAAGTACCTTGTGGAGATCAGATGAAGGAACGCAGAGGTGGCTGCCGTAAGAAATCCAATCGAGAAATAATAAAGGATCATATTGAGTCATTTAAGCCATCAGTAAGTCATTATCGTAGAAAAAATGTCCCTAATGTTAGGTATTTACCCAGAGAGTTGTCATATAAGAACATGTTTGATGATTTTGTAACAAAACATCCCTCTGTTTGTAAAATCAAAGTATACCGTCAAGTTTTAAAAGAAATGAATATTTCACTGCGCCAACCCAAATCGAATATCTGTGAAGAGTGCAAAATGTTAAAGAACACGTTGGAAAATAAAGAAGACGATAAAATTCAAGATCAGCTAAATTCCCACCGTACTAAAGTAGAAAAGCCAAATCTAGAATATAAAAAAGACTATCAAAATAGCAAGTTCGATGAAACGTATATACTCTCTTCTTCTTGTAGTTCCTTCTCCTATCGGAGGTTGGCTATCATCACAGCTATCAGTACTTTATTGGCGGCTGCTCTAAAAAGATCTACTGAGCTGCGACTATACCACTCTCTTAGGTTTCTCAGCCAGGAAATTCTTCGTCTTCCTATGGATCTTTTACCTCTGATTTAACCTTGCCTTATGAGCCTTAATATCTCATATTTCGCACCTCTGCTAATGTCGCCTAAATATTTCAACTTTCTTGTTTTGATGTGCTTTATGACCTCAATATGTGATTGTGCTTTATGACCGCAATCCTTTTGTAGCCTTCTTAAGACTTCTGCATTTGTAACTCGTTGGGTCCATGGTATTTTCAAAATCCTTCTATAGCACCACATCTCAAACGATTCCAACTTCTTTATGTTATCCACTTTTAGTGTGCAGCTTTCCATTCCATACAACAAAGTCGAGAACACGTAGCATCTTAAGGCTCTTATCTTCAGATCCAGAGGAAGGTCTCAATTGACAAACATTGTTTTCATTTTTTTAAATGCTTGTCTTGCAATTTCACTGCGTGTCCTTATTTCTCTACCTTGGTCATTGTTTTCATTTACCCAGGTTCTTAGATATTTGTAGGTATTCACTCTTTCTACTTGTTTTCCCTCGATATCTAGCCTTCCTTCTGTATGTTGCTTAGAAATAATCATGAACTTGGTTTTCTTCAAAACGTTCATTTGCAGTCCATATTTGATACTAACTTGATGTAATCTATTTACTAAGCGTTGCAATGCTTCTAGACTGTCTGCAAAAACAGCGGTGTCATCTGCGAATCTTGTGTTGTTTAAGATTTTTCTGTTTATTGATCCTGTGAATATCCTGTCGTTCCTCTGATATTGCTTCCTTAAAAATATCTTCGCTGTACATATTGAATAACAATGGGGACAGCACACAACCCTGTCTAACACCTCTTTTGATCGCTATTGTTCCTGTATCGACATTTTCGATTCTAACCTTTGCTTTTTGATTCCAGTACATATAGACAATAACCCGTATATCTCGACTATCCACATTCTTTTCTTTTAACAGTTTTACGAGTTTCTGATGTCGTATTCTATCAAAAGCCTTTTGATAATCTATAAAGCAGACATAGAGATCCTGGTTCATATCTAGTCGTCTTTGCGCGAGAACGTTAAAAGCGAACAGAGCCTCTCTCGTTCCTAGTCCTCATCTGAATCCAAACTGGGGGTCATCTATATCTTCTTTTTTTTGTATAGTCTTCCATGTATTATTGTGAGAAATATCTAAGTGTGTGGCTTATTAAGGAAATTGTTCTGTACTGGGAGCATTCTGTCGCATGTACTGACTTTGGTAGTGGTACAAACGTGGACAGCAACCAATCTTGGGGTATTACTTCTGTTGTATATACATTGTTGAACGGATCTAAAAGTATATGCAGTGTTTCTTCGTCAATGCATTTAATTAGCTCAGTGGGTATCTGATTTTCGGTAGTGTTTGTTCCTGTGGTTCTTCTTGTATCATTCTATCATCATCGAATAGTTTCATTACATCTACCAACATGTACAGAATACATCTTGCCAAAACCTTAATTTATCTTTGATGTCTGCAATAAGTTTACCACTATCATCTTTGAGTATCCCATAGTGTGCTCGCTTTTTGGTATTTGTTAGTTCCTTTATCTTTTTATACATATTAAAGCTGTCGTATTTTCTGTCATACTCTTCTATTTCTATGCATTGATCTGTTAACCACTTTCATTGGCCTTTTTGATCTCTATTTTAATTCTACTGCGTAATTCTTCATATTTTGGCTCATTTCTCCCTTTGGCTTTTCTCCTCTCTTCCATTAATGCTAGGATTTCTGAAGTCATCCACTTCTGTTTTTTATTTGTCTTTTCGGGCTTTAAATTTTGTTCTGCAGCCGTTAGAATATTGCTCCACTTTTCATTGACATCTTCTGATGTTAAGATTTCTTCTCTCACTTCTGTTAGATTTAAGTTGACTTGTTAAATCACTTTTTGATGTATTTCTCTTTTTCTTACTTTTGTGTAATCAAACGTTGGTTTATTTTTGGGTATTACAATCTTTTTGAGTTTCGCGTGGATTATAGCTATCAGAGGGTTATGGTCAGAGTTGACATCTGCTCCGGGGTATGCTTTTACTGCTTGAATTGAGTTTTTGTATCTATTTTTGACTAATATATAGTCTATTTGATTTCTGACTATGCGGTCTTTGTTATCTGCAGGACAATACTGCATGTATATACTCTATGGATTTACAAAAAGTGATTATTTTGCCTATTATGCCTCAAAGTAAAAGTGCAATTTTTACTAGTCGACTTGTTGTATTTAACCTTATGTTTGCTAGTTTAAGTAAACAATTCAAAAATAACAGCTTCTGTGTACTCTGGCACGAAGCTTTAGGTGGACGTAAGTCTGAGTCGATTATTGACGCTTTATTAGAAGTAATAAGAAAAGAAAGAGACACAGAGATGACTCTCATTTTGTGTTTTGGACTGTACATCCCAGTATAAAAATTTGGGAGTATATATACTTCGTTGATAACTGAAGGCAATCGTTCTTCCGGACCACAGGAAATATTTATACGATATCTTACACAGGGCCATACGCACGTGTCTGCTGATGGAATTTATGGCAATATCGAGCAAACAATACTAACAAACAGAAATATCTATGATTTTCAGGAACTGACTGAACTTGTAAGTAACTCTAAAAAAATGTAGAGGTACTTAAGTTAAAAGAGTTTCACTTGTCAAAATAAAAAATATATATAATAAATAAATAAAAAAAAGACAAATAAGAAACTAGAGGATCCTTTAAAGGGTTTTCTATTACAAAATCTGGTAGAAGTTCTTTTTACACGAGGAAGTAATTGTATAAAATATAAAACAGATTTTGAAGACGATTATAATGAATTAGATTTTTTACAACAAAAAACACTGTCCAAGCACGTTTACGCCCAAAACTTTAAATATTCGTGGAATCTCAAGCGACAAAAAGGCATTCATTTTGAAAAACCTAGTACCATTAATGCCGGAAAACCGAAAGTTCTTTTGGCAAAGCTTACCAGACCCAGAAACATCTTTAGACTTGGTGGCGCATGAACAAATGGATGTCATAGATTCTAATATTTAAATAAAATGTATCGGTTCGTTCGCTTATTTCGTTTCTATTCTATTGTTTAGTTTTCTGCTGTTACCAAACCGATGTATTTGTCCAGTTCGTTCCTTTTGTCATTTTAGTAAAATTATTTGTTTTTGTTTTAAGTACAGATTGTTTATTTTTGTTAGTTCCTCATTTTTAATCACAGTTTTTACATTGGTACGTTTGTATTTTATATTCTGTATTTTATTAAAATAAATATTATGTTATCATATAGTTTTAATTTGTTTTTGCAAAACACACTAAAAGCACTTCTACAAAAAACTGTTCTACAAAATGGAGTATTTGTTAAGTATGTACCAATTACAAAACATAGCAAAGGCAATTACTGTGTTTTCTTATGGAAAAATTTATTTTAATTTATTTTTTTAAATCTATGCAAAATTTCGTAAAGGCAATTACTGTGTTTTGTTATGTAAAAATGGATTTTAATTTTTTTTTAAATCTATGCAAAATTAGTTTTCACTTGCGATCTCTACTTCTAAGGTGGATTATTCCCATCAATAATATTTTAAAAAACGTGAATAGAGGTTGTGTAACACACCTTCAAGTTTGTGTTTGAATTTATTTAATAATTTATTACGGCTTATACATTTTAATAAAATCGAATTTTCTCAATTGTTCTAAACGTGCATTTACTGTGTTTTGCCATGGGACAGCCGCAATGTTTCCCTAGCATTTTTAAAGACGCGCGGCGGCAAAACGGTTATTGAGATGAAAACGCTTATTTTCTCAGTTTTATTTAAGTTCGGTATCAGGCGCCATTTTGTGAAATATCCATATACTTTTTTTAAGGTCGTTTGTCAGCACGTTTTGAGTAATTTCAAACTGTTTGTGCTGTACTGCTAGGTTTGTTATCGTTGTTATCAACAGTTATAGTTGTTATCAACAGGTCCTCGAAGACACTTCGTCTCAGGACCATTTTACCTACGTAGGGTCATACGTCGCCATGTTACCAATTCCAACGGTAACTTAAACATCCTAATTTGTAACTATATATAATGTAAAACAACTGTAAATTTATAACATTTAAAGGGTTTTGACCCATATATTTTGGTGGCTCATAGCATGTATACCCCGTTTACACTGATGATGGATTTAACAATCCGAAAACGTTCTAGAATGTAATTGTGATAGCCCGTTTGGGCATTTTATTATATGCCTTTTATAAAGCATTTGAAATAAATTTTTTGTTATTTTAAATTCTTTGGAAAGATCTCGAGCAATGACCTCCCAAAGTTTTTTAATATGTTTTATTTCATAAGAATCTACTCTGTCTCTATATTTTTTATAAAATTCCAGCAGCTTTAGGATCTTTTCTCGAGTAAAAATATTATCTGTCTTAAAACAGTTTAGGATCATTTTAAAATGATTTATAAACCTATACTACTACGCAAGTCGTCGGCGCAGTTTCAAAACTGTTTGATGACGGTACAAATTTTAGAACCCGAAAATACCTTATGCTCCGAGCTTTAAACAGATAAACAGCTGATTAGTTAGTGGTGGTCCCTATAACTGTTTACCTTCCGTTCTTTGTGATATTGTTTAAGTTTAGAAGTCTTTTTTTCTTAATTTATTATTTAATTTATTTTTTAAAACTTTTTTACATCGCTTCATTTCGTGGGTATGTTGTAATTATGTTATTTGGTTATCTTTTAAACAGAATAAACTTTGTTATGATATACAAGATGTTTGACCATTTCTGCAAAAAAAAGCTCTTCTACAAATCAGGCTAGGCTATAAAATAAAACAAACCAGGTACTTCAGACTGAATTGAAGGTTGTTCGAAATTAATTCGCGGTGTAAATCATTCATGAATTGATTAAGAAACGCGCTTGCGTACCACCACTTTCCGCGCACCAACAGGCTAAGGAATCAAAATGTAAATGAAGAAGGCCAGACAGATATAGACTCCTACTGGACCAGATAAAGGAAGACATTGAAGCAGCAGTGAAAGATAAAATAGAAACAGAAATTTGTGCTCACAAAAATCATTGTTTTGACGATGAATGTAAGAATGCAACAAAAGAAAAAAATAAAGCCTACAATAAGATGCTTAGCTGATGAACCAGAACAACTGTAGAGAATTACCGGACAAAGAGAAGGGAAGAAAAATGTATACACAAAAGATAACAAACAAAAAAACCACTTAAATAAGAAACCTAATATATAGAAAACCTCAACAAAGAGAAAGAATTCCGAGCATTCTATAAGAAAGTTAACATTAACAGAAAATAATTCAAGGCAACCACAAGTCAATGCGGAAGTCAGAATGGAGACCTATTAACAACAAGAAAAGATAGATGTATTGAATATATGAGTGGAATACTGTAACCAGGCACTTAATATAAAGGAAGAAGAAGAAAATCTGGATGACAGAAGAGACGAGGAAGGAAGAACAGACGAGCTGAAAGAGGAACCACCAACGATTCTTGAAGATGCAGTTAAAAAACTAGCCAGAAACAAATCACCAGCAATAGATAATTTCCCACCTGAACTATATAAAGAAGGTGGCCACGATACTATAATGGCATTACAGCAGCTTATAAAAGAAATAAGGACACAGAAAATCCTCCCCAATTGGATTAGAATATGGGAATACTTTGCACCATACACAAAAAAGAAGATATCTTTGAATGCTCTAACCACAGAGAAATTACGCTTTTAAATGCAGCGTATAAAATATTTTCCACAGTAATATGTCATCGTATGGTACTATATGCAGAACGAATAGTAGGAAAATATCAGGCCGATTTCAGAGGTGCTAAATCGACAATTCATCAGATTGCAACCCTGAGACAAATTTTAGAAAAAATACTGGAATATGGCATAGATACTCATGACATATTTATAGACTACAAAGCAGCCTACGACTGTATGAATTGAAGGAAAATGTTTAAAAGCAATGAAAGAGCAACCAAATCAGTTGGTAAATTTAACAAAACTAAATGAAACTCTTGAAAAGTTAAATGTAGAGTACGAATTAAGGGGGAACTGTCTGAACCTTTTAAAACAAATAACCGGATGCGCCAGGGAGACACTCCCTCCTGTCTACTGTTTAATCTGGCTATTGAAAAAATAATACTATGTCACAAATCAAAATCATTGGTTCAATATATATTAAATCAATGCAAATCCTATTATGCTAATATCAATATTGTTGGCATAACGGAACACGCTGTACGAGAGGAGTCTGTAGCATTAAACGAATCGGCCACAAAAATGGGTTTGATAAAAAAACATCAACAAAACGAAGCACATAAAAATAAGCACGCAACCATAAACCCTATAACCACTTGTTATAGAAAACGACGTCATCGAAGCAGTGAACGAATTTGTAGACCTGGGAGCGCTTCTTAACACTGAAAATAATACTACAGCAGAGATAAATCAGAGAATTTGCACGGCCAACAGATGCTATTTTGGGTTCAATCTCCTTCTTAAATCTACAATTATATCGAGAAATACAAAAATAAAACTGTACAAAACAATAATACGCACAGCCCTAACATATGGATCGGAAACCTGGACTCTAACAAAAAGTAATGAAAACATGTAACATGTCAGTAATGAGTGTGGAGAAGACGATGCAACTTTGAACTTTATAGAATATACCAGGAACCAGATATCGTAAAACATATTAAGATGGGACGTCTGAGGTAGATAGGGCATGTAATGCGGATGGAACAAAATAACTCAGCTAGAAAAACGATCCTTGATAGACCCATTGCTCAGAGAAGAGGAAGACCCAGAACAAGGTTCCTTGATAACATCTACGAAGACATGAGAAATATGGGAATACGTGCTTGGCGGAGGAAGTCGATGGATAGGGACGACTGTAGGGAAATTCTTGAGGAGGCTAAGGCCCACGCAGGGTTGTAAAGTCAGAATGATGATGATGATGGTTTTAAGTTGTTCAAGTGTTATTTCATCGACTTCTCTGTTGTCGTCTAAATCTAAGTTATTAAATAAAGTTCGTCTAGAAAGTATCCGGAATTTTATGTTTTTCCTAATTTTAATAGATTTCCTTTTTGTAACATTTTTAGACAAAAGTAATGCATCAAGTAGTTTGGGCCGATAGTAGGTTATGGACAAAATCGCATGACAACACCATCTGTCAAATATTGTTGTTTGTAAACAGACTTAATATTTGTGAAATAATGTCGCAAGTAGAAAAAGAAAAGTGGTGGAATATTTGTATAGAAAGTGTGTCCGAAACGTTAAAAAATTAGTGCCATTGACTGACCGCGGCAAATCAGTTAAAGAAAGGAAAAGCTGTTGGGGAAGATAATATCCCAATTGAAATAATAAAGATATTACTAGACGAACACATCGAAGTAATGGAAGATATATTTAACAAAATATACGAAACAGGCATAATGCCAAATTATTGGCTGACATCGGTGTTTATACCACTACCAAAGAAGAGAAACTCCAAGAAATGTGAAGACCAGAGTATTATTAGCCTGATGAATCATATGTTGAAGCTTTTCCTACGAGTAATACACAATAGAGTATACAATAAACTAGACGAACACACTGGTCAAACTCAGTTTGGTTTTAAGAATGGGTTCGGAACAAGAGAAGCACTTTTATCAATACGTGTGCTAGTTGAAAGATGTAGAGATGTCGATTCTGATGTATACTTGTGTTTTATAGACTTTAAGAAGGCGTTTGACCTGGTGAAACATGATAAACTAATAGATATTTTCAGGTCATGTAATATCGACGATAAAGACTTAAGGATCATTACAAACCTCTACCAAGAACAAAAGGCTAAAGTCAGAATAAAAAGCGAAACATCTGGAAAAATCAATATCGAGAAGGGAGTAAGACAGGGACGTGTCCTATCACCTTTGCTGTTCAATGTTTACTCTGAGAAGATATTTCAGAAAGCTTTGGAAGGCACCTCGGATGGTATAATTATAAACGGGCAATGTATAAATAACCTGCGATATGCTGATGACACTGTCATACTGGCAGATAATGCTGAAGCCCTGCAACGCTTAATGGACCGAGTAACGACAGCCTGTAGAGAATTTGGAATGAAATTGAATACAAAGAAGACAAAAACGATGGTCATCAGCAAGCACCAAAACAGAAGGGTGAAGGTCAATGTCGACGGAACAGATCTGGAAAGAGTAACAAGAACAACGTACCTTGGAAGTAATCTTGATGAAACTTGGGACCACTCACTAGAGATAAGAATACGCTTGGAAAAGGCACGTACAATGTTTTACAAAATGCAAAAAGTTCTATGCAGCCACCAGCTGGGCATCTCATTGAGAACTAGAATACTTAAGTGCTATGTTTTCTCCACCTTGCTCTATTGTGTTGAAGCCTGGACAATGACAGAAGCAACACAAAAAAAATCCAAGCATTCGAACTCTGGTGTTACCGTAAAACGCTCAGAATATCCTACATGAACCGTACAAGAGAAAATGTTACCGTTCAAATTTGCAAATTTCCCACTAAAATAATGGTTTGGGGAGCAATATCTCAGCGTGGTGCTACACCTCTCTTTATAGTTAATGGTACTATTAATACTGCAAAATATTGTGACATATTAAATGGTTTTCTTCTTGAAACACCTCATGTTTTATATCCAAAGGGGTGGCGTTTTCAGCAAAATAATGCAATATGCCATACTTCTGCTTATACCCAATTGCAAGATGCAAGAACACGAATTGGCTATAATTCTGTGGCCAGCAGCATCCCCAGATCTAAACTCTATTGAAAACATATGAGGTACTGATAAAGATTGAAGTCGAACGAGCAGCTCCACGATATAAAGAAGGTTTGATTCGGTCAGTTTTACAGGCCTGGAACACCATTACCGAAAATTATGACCTTGACCTAGTTTCGGGTGTACCTGGACGTTTAAGTGTTTAGATTTAAATGGAGAGTGTATATTTAAATGAGATGAAATATTTGTTAAAATTTTATGTTTCAAGTAATAGAAATAAATACCGTAAAATTATAATTCTGCTTTCTATTTTCCGGATACTTTCTAGGCGGACTATAGTTCGGACTGCTTCTTGTTTTGTCAGTGTTTTGAGTGATTTGTTTTGATTTATCCGTTGGTCGTCTTTAATTACCTTTAGTTTAACCACATATTTTTCTAGGGTAAATGCGTATAAGAGTACGCACTTAATATTAAAAGTGTGACATTTTATTTTGACGAAAATCGACTATTTATCATTCCTCACATTGTTAATCAACCATTTAAAAAGATGTTTTAGAATAGTTTTAAAACATGTTTGTATTCAAATAAGAAATATTTAATTTTGTTTGCGAAGTTGCTAATGCGTACTCTTATACACAAATTTGGATAAGAGTACGCATCTATATGTTTAAGAGTACGCACATTACTGAAGTCTACAAAAATATTAAGATTTTCCAAAAATCAAACTTTATTTCTAAAATAAACGCAACACAAATATATAAAAAACGAAATATGAAAAGTATGTTTTAGAACTCATTTTTATTTCATCTTTAAATCCATTGCTACTCCTCACAGTTAAAACACATGAAGTCTCCTGTTACGTAAGTCGTACAAGATTCGTGCCACCAATTTTTGCATTGAAAGCACATGATCCAGTCTTTAACAGAATTTGAATACAATTCATTACATCCTGGGCACGTTACATCATGATCATTTTCTTTATTCCCTTTTTGAACTTTGCGCAATGATTTACTACAACTAGGCACTAATTTTCTTTTTATTCGTTCCTTTTCATCTTCTTGTTTAGTTCTACTTCTTTAGTTTTTCCAAATTCTCAAGTTCTTTTGTATATGGGCTACTGGAAAGTATTTCGGACTTTTGAGATTTTGTTTTGCGTCGATTAGGCTTTTCTTTAATTTTGGGTAATGCTAAAATCTCTGCCGCTGACACTGACATATTTAAGCTATTAGTGCTAGCTTGTAATGGTATTAATACACCATCTTCGCATTTTATATCGTGATTAGCCACATCGAGAGGCAGTGTAACGTGAAAAGAGATTAGATCATCTTCCTTCTCAGGCTGCTTTGAAGGAGGTATTACTTCAGATGTTATTGAAAGCTGAAGTCCATTATTTTCTTCTTCTACACGGACTCCATCTGAACTATTATCTAGTACCGCGCTTACTGGATTGTCCAAAGGTACGTCGGTAACATAGGACGGGGAAAATCCATGTCACGAAACTGATCAGGGTTAAACGGATATATTCCCGATGCTTTAAAAGAATTTTCGGACTTCTGAATATTTGCTACAGAACCATAAGCAGTACTAAATAATCCAGCAACTTGAAATTGTTTAATTACTTTACCTGGATTACTTACCATCCACTTGTCACATTCCCTACTGTAGGTTTTGTTTAAAGGACCAAAAAACCAATATCCAGTGGCTGTAGTTTATAGCTTGAATGAGGCGGTAGATAAAAGATCAATGTGATTTTCTCTGCAATATTTTATAGCTTGCAGGTCACGATGAGAGCTGTGATTATCAAGAATTAAAAGAACTTTGTTTTCAGCACTGAGTTTGGCAAATTTATTAAAATGGATTAACCACTTACAAAAAAGATCCGTGTTGATATATCCAGATTCAGAAATTAATTTCAGAGTTTCACATTGTGCATTTAAAAACAACTCTTCCTTTATTATTTTTCTGGGGAATATGAGTGCTGGAGGAATATAGTTACCTGTGTAGTTCATGCAACATACAGCCGTTACAAGTTGTCGACGATATACACTAGCTACCTTCCCTACAAGTTTCTTTTCCTTGCTCGCTAATGTCTTGGGTAACTTATTAGGCACGGTTGATAAACCCGATTCATCCATGTTATATATTGAACTTGGAGAGTTTTGCCATAGTTCATAAAGATTTTTAAGGTTATCGTAAACTATTGTTACTTCATTTTTATTAAAACCAATAATTCGGGCCATCAAACATTTTTCTGGCTGTCGAAGCGCAATTTTGTTCCGCTGACAAAATCCTCTTACCCATGACTCACCAGCTACTTGTAGATTTCTATTAAAACGGTGAGACAGATTATTAGATTCAGAAAATTTATACGCTACTATTTACAATTTTTTTTGTAAATCCATAAAACATCTGATCTAATTCTCGTATCTGTTGTGCTAATTCGGCTTCTAGGTCGCTAGGAATATCGCTTTGAAATCGATCCAATGATTTTACTAAAAATTTAAACACTTTAATATTTTTCTTAATGCGGCCTCATTTATTCCCATATCATTCGTTACACTTCTTTTACTACATCCTGCTTCTAATTTTTGCTGTATTTCTCGTAAGTTTTCTTCAGTACAAATTAACTTTCTGTTAACTTGATTTAGAAAATATTTAGATGAAAAGTTTAAAAGGTTGATTAAACACATCTTCAATAATACTAAATTCTGACAAAACAATAAAATATCTTTTTATTTAGAAATAAAAGTAAATAATGTAAATATAACAGTAATCTTTAATTTTAAATATGTAACCTACATGTAGATGGAGACACTGTAAGAGCGTTCTTATAATAGCGTGTATTAGGGGCATCTACTTTAGAGCGGTGAGATTCTGCGGTTCATTAGACATTGAACCCCATGAACTGTAGTCTCAAGTATCTTTTCACAGGTTCTTTAGTTATCTCATGCAAAATCCGAATTCTTCATATCGTAGGGGGTATGAAGGATACTGTTAAAAGGGGAGTTTCTAAAGTTGACTGGTGAAGGAAGGTAACTTGTTAGGTTAATAGTTATCCCGGATCAAACCCTGTTAGTGGTGGGGCAGATTTATCTGAAACCATTAAGAATCAATTGGGCATAATGTAGTTCAAGCAGTGCATTATTTCCAGAATGGGATAGTTAATGAGCTAAAAGAACGTGAGTAAAACTACAGCTCATGAAATATAATCAAAACAAAATTTATGATTTATGAATATTTATTTGAATATATTTTAAACCTACTACGTACCTTATATGCGATAAATTTAAAATTTAGTACGATCATAAAATAATCATATGAATATGGCCGTAGTATGAATCGAAAACACATATTTTAAATATATAGATAAATAGAACTCCGCCTCCAGTAAGTGCTGGGTGGATTGAGTAGCTCAGTAAATGCCGATCCCAAGCCCGGATAAAGGAGGAGGGTTGAGGCTCCAAACAAGCAAAAGTATTTAAGAATTAGCGTAAAGAAAAATAGATATATGTATTCTCACCGACACCAAGAAAAAGGGAAAAGGAAATGAATAGATAGGAGAAAATATACATATCTACAGTGGAGTCAGTAAAGATAACAGAGCTAAGAGAGGAGTCTCTATTGCCATTCGAAAAAATCTTAAAAACAATATTAAATCGTGGACAACTGCTGATACTGGAAATGAAAAAGAATGGGCACAACATCGTAATTGTCGGAGTGTATGCCCCAAATGAAGATGCAGATCCGAAAGTAAAGACGATTTCTACAACAATATGAATGAAAATACTATCTGAAATTAAAGAAAACTGTGAAATCTTTATATTAGGAGATTTAAAAGGCAGAGTAGGGAGAGAAGAAAATAACAAAGTCGTAGAAAGATATGGGGAACAAATAACCAATGACAACGGAATGCGTCTTAGAGATTTTTGTGAAACAATGTCTCTCAAAATTATGAATGGATTTTTTCAACATAGAGACATACACAAATTAACATGGATACAACCTACTAGGAATCTGCGCTCGATTATCGACTATGTAATCCAACGTTAAACTTCTCAACTGAAAACAACTGACGTAAAGGTATACCGTGGATCCGACCAACTTACCATACTTATGGCCAATGTGATAGTTAACTATCGCAAAAACAATAACACTCAGGTTCCGAATATAGAAAAGGGACAAGAAGTAATATCTCATAAATATAACCTAGAAAGCTTAAAAGAAGATCCAACGAAATTTCTTTACAAGTTACAACTGGCCACAAAATTACAAAATGTGGATCGAGAAAATATATCAGCGGAAGTATTATACCAGCAACTTAAAAAATGCATTCATGAGGCTGCAAGTGAAGCTTTGGGTTTTAAAGACAAACATGAAACAAAAAATCAAGAATGGTGGTCGGAGAATATGCAAACTTTGGTCAACAAGAAGAAAACTGCTTATCAGAAATGGATGTCAACGAGAAAGGATGAAGATTACAAGATATATCAAAAATTAAATCGACATGTAAAAAAGAGAAGTAGTGAAAAGTAAAAATGAGATGTGGGATCGAAGATGTGCAGAGGTGGATAGGTATATGGGTGGAAGAAGAGTTGGGCAAGCTTGGAAGGTGATAAAGTCTCTCCGGAGGGAAGGAAAGGAAAAATCTAACTTACAGTTAATAGATATGAAACAGTGAAAATGCCATCATGAGGTCTTACTGACAGAGGATAGATGTAAATTCCAAGAGATCGAAATGGAAGAAATATCCGAACACACGCAAATAAGTGAGATAACAACCGGAGAGTTAAACGATGCCCCCAAAAAATCGAAAAACGGTAAAGCAACAGGACCTGAAGACATCCCAATTGAGTTGATAAAGTATGGACCAAAAATATTACATGAGATGTTGGTTCAACTATTTAACAAATGCTTAAAAGGACAAAATATCCCTGATGATTGGAATATTGGATACATCAGCTCAATATTCAAGAAAGGGGATAAACGCAAATGCTCTAATTATAGGGGAATAACTGTTATCAGCTCAGTCTGGAGGTTGTACGGTCGAATAATAAAAAAAAAAGAATAGAATCAGAATTCGAAGACATAGAAGAACAAAATGGATTTCATGCAGGAAGATCGTGCATTGATGGTATATTCGTTCTGCAGCAGGTAATCGAAAAATGGAAGGCAAGGAATCTATCTACCCACCTATTGTTTGTAGATTCAGAGAAGGCATACGATACGGTACCTTTGAAAAAACTGTTTCAAACATTGACGAAAGTAGGTCTTAGTAGAAAGTATGTGGATGATATCGCAAATATATACAAAAATGTAAGAAGTGGGGCTTAAACAAGGATGTTATCTATCTCCGACCTTATTTAAAATATATATTCAATCATCGCTAGAGCAGTGGAGGAAACAAGTATCCGGAATGGAAATAGACATAGGCGATGATAAATGTCTAACAACTTTATTTTTCGCAGATGATCAAGTAGTCGTAGCAGGAAGACATGGACTACATGTTAGAAAACTAAAGAAAGAATATGAAAAATGGGGCCTCAATATGAATATGTCAAAGACAGAGTATCTTAAAATAGGAGATGATGAAGAAGATCCAGAATTAGAAATTAGAAACACAAAAACATGCAAAGAATATAAAGATCTCGGATCTATAATATCTAAATGTACTAATTAAGAATGTATTATTCTTAGATCGACGGCCGAACCACCACCATTAGGAGAAATTCTGGTAATACTACCATCATTTAATGTAACCAAATAAAGATCATCAAAAGCATTAATTAAATTTTACCCATATGTCTCTTCTGGGAGTGGACCGCAAATTTAATTGATCACTGAATATGCTTGCTATTCCTTGAAGTGATGTGATGAAGAAGAAGATTCTTCGTGGCTGGTTTACGACATTGCGTTGGGATTATCAACTGTGTTATAAAAACTATGCTATAACATTTTTAAAATGAGTACCGCGATATTTAAACGATGATACCAGTTACGGGTCGACATCAGTTTCAGAGCTGTGTTCATTTCCAAAAATATTTCACATCTGTTATTGTTGCTATCGTTCTGCAAATTTGTATTTGCAATATGAATAAACTCGTGGGAAGATCAACATTTGAATGTTAAAGGTCAAACTGATAAGAGTTTTTATTATGAAAAAAATTATAAACTCGTTACGATAAGTAGCCGACGTTTAACTTCTAGGAAATAAAATCTTATGTTAAATAAATATTACTTCTTAACTAACATTATTATTTGCGTGTCTGATACAGTAAAACAAATATACAAAATAATTCGAGATAATTTTTGTAAAAACAAATTGTACTACGTTCGAAAAAGTTCCATTTTTCATTTACAAGAAAAGTTGTAGGTCACAATAACATATTGAATCATATGTAATCCATAGTAACCTTCATCTTGGAAAACAGATAAAATTATCTTGAATTTTATGCGGGGTTATGTGTTTTACATTTTCAGATTCGAGACATAGCGACGATTCTAGATTGGCGAGGATTTACATAATATAATATGTACAGATATACCCCAGTCAATTTGTGAAAAAAATCATCGATTTCACCTCAAAACCTTATACAGGTTTTTGAGAAAGAGAGAGAGAGAGAGAGAGAGAGAGAGAGAGAAAGAGAGAGAGAGAGAGAGAGAGAGAGAGAGAGAGAGATGTTTTTACCCCGTTATAGTCTCTTTGCCTCTTCGAGGGAGGGGGGTTGTGAAGGGAAACGTCAATATATGCATATTGCCGCTCTCCGGGACTAAGTGGTGGCTAAAAAGCAGTTTGTCAGAAGGATTTCCTACCTTTCTGTGTGCCGACCAAGCCCGCTACTAAGTACAAGTTCCTATGGACAACGGTGCTTTTCAGATTTTTTGCCTTTTGTTTGTTTTGCTGCAATCGCGTTGAGGATAGCTGTGGCTATGTCCTCACCTAGGATCACGTATCATTGTGCAATGCGATTGGGAAACCACAGAAAACCAATCTCTCCCTGTCCTTGTCATTTGACTTTCGCCTCGTAAGGAGTGTGTGGGGTGATCACTGTTTGGTGTGTGGGTGTTGTCTAGTTACTGGTTTGTGTTGTGTGTTTGCTTACTGTTTTGGTGTTTGTATGCTTGTTGGCATGTATGTTGATTGGTTTGTGAGCTGATCCGCTACGCGTCGGGAAGAAATCAATAAAAACAACATTAACGTGTTATTTTTGTGGTATGCTCCTCACATATTGACCTTTGGCATTCACCACAGCATTTTCTGGTCTTTCTTCGTTTGCAAGTAGTTTTGTCTGGTGGTTGATTATCAGCAGTTACCTGAACTGCACTCGGCTTATTGTAATAAGCTTCAATAGCTAGTTTTGACGAATGGTGTCGCATTATCCGCTGATTTGAAGTTCGATCTTCAATCAATGGCAGAGTAAATTGTGGAAGCAAGCTGGCTCAAAAAAGTCTCATGTAGTCCGTTCTTTTGGTATCATTTGATGATTTGCGTAATAAATAATATAGGTACTAAAGGAAGATATGTCGAGGATATTGTAGAAAATAGTAAGTGGCCACCTGCACGTACGCCGTAGCGTAGTGTATTATCATCTCGTGCACATTTGATCCATTGTATCAATATCAGTTTTGTATTTATTATAAAACAAAATCATTTCTGGTTTCTTATGTAATGCATCAGACATCTTATTATCATAGTGCATCGTACTGAGCAAAATCACAGCTTGCTTTGTGATATTGTATCAATATCAGTTTGTATTTATTATAAAACAAAATCATTTCTGGTTTCTTATGTAATGCATCAGACATCTTATTATCATAGTGCATCGTACTGAGCAAAATCACAGCTTGCTTTTCTTCGGTACATAAGAACATAGTGTAACTTTTTCATGAAAGCCAAAAAGAGTTGACAAGGTTCTCTTGTTTTTAAAGCTTTCATTTATTGAGGAATGTATGACTTGTTTTATTTTTCAAAGTGCCAAAGATATTGAGGCTCCACCAAAGAAAAGTTTTAGATGAAGACAAAGTTTGGAAACATCTATCGACTCTTATGTTTGGACAAGATCGTTTGAAACCGACTGCAAGTTTTTTTACAACTCTTTCTCGTTTATCGAGATCTCGAGTATTACCCATCTTGCATGTATAAATAATTCCTTTGAGCAGAAAACCATTTTCTGAATCACATATCCACCTCATTTTTATGCCATATTTATCAGGCTTCGAACACGGATACTGAGAACATTCCGTTGTCCCTCGGAAACGAGAGAGCTGCTCATCGTTAAATTTTCTGTTGAATTGTAAATAACAAGTTTTCATCTGTAAATAAACAGTTACTTCATCATGTAACTTCAAATTAGCAAACATTTTCTTTAAGAACCTTACCTTAAAAATTCATCTCTCGAAACTGCCTCCATCCAGAGAAGCGATAAATTTATTATAAAAGCACTAGTCATTATTAAACACAAAAATTATGTGCTTGTATATCATATAAATTGTGAAGTATTTGCCCGTCTTCCATCTCAATCAATTGATATTTGGTTCGTTTCCTCTTATTCACGTTACTCGAAAAATTGGTAAAACAGGTTTAGGCAGAGTTAAAGGCGCTGGAGTCTTAACGCATGGATAAACAGCATAATGATACCAATGTTCAAGAAAGGAGATAAAGAAGACCCCAATAATTATAGAGGTATAAATCTACTGAACACAGCACTTAAGCATACCACAAAAGTTCTAACCAACAAAATCAATAAACTAACAACTTGATCCAGATGAACAACAAGGATCCAGATCCGAAAAGGCCGACGAGTACAATAAACCAGCATATCTATCTACCTGACAAAAGCTTTCGATCGCATCCAAGTCGAAGACGTCTTACACCTACTGTATAAAAGAAACATAAAAATCAATATTATACAAACCATCGAAAACATCTACTTCAATAATCGAATACAGGCAAAGATAAATGGAACACTAACACAGTGTATATCAGTACAAAGCGAAATCAGATAGAGTGACTCATTAAGCCCTCTTTTCTTTAATATAATAATGGACGAAATAATACAAGCAGTATGTAAAGGTCATGGTTAAAGAAGGGAGACAAAGAGATCCAAATATTATGTTACGCATACGACGCCGCATTAATCGCCGATACAGAAGACGAGCTCCAAAGATTAACACACATCTTCAATACAACAGCCAAGAAATACAAATGTATGACAACATCTAAATACCCACTACGACGTAAAATCAAAATTGATGGGAAAATAAAGCAGGAAGCAAGGTTTAGATATCTGATAGAATAGATATAACTAGTAACGGAGATGTTGAAGAAGTACGACAACAAAGCTCAAAAGCAAGAGAAGCGGCGGGATATCTTAAAGACACAATCTGGAATAACAAACACCTAAGACAAGAAGAGTGTTGTAAAACCAACTAATTCTTTAACTGTTTCAATTTAACCTAACGCCGCCTCTGTTCCTGAATAACACATGTTAGCCCTTATTAGTTAAACGAACCAGAAATCTTCAGCGTATTTGACGCCACTCATACACCCGCTGACCCTTTGTCATTTGCCCAAGCTGGCCACATATTGCATACAAGCATATAAGGGCAGTCGCATTAAGTAGTTCAAGTTAAGAAGTCGCTAAATAAGTTATTCTCTCTCCTCGTTTCTCTCTCACCCGTATCACACAACAAGATATATTAATATATTACAAGTTATATTATAATTTAGTTTAGTGTTGCAAAGTGCAAGGTGTATATATGTAAAATATTTTACAAGTAAAATAAAGCGAAGAAGTAAAGTGTAAGTGTATAATTTCACCCCCACAAGAGTAACAAAACGAATCAGCAACCTACGCTTAAATCCTGTAACAAATCAAGACAGGTCACCACGAGGGTTTTGGTGCTCTCAGGGAACTTTGAAAATAACCCCATCGTTTCCCTTTATGGTCCTTCGAGCCGGATTTGAACCAGCGACCTATCTGCTCAGCCTCAAGCGTTTTATCAGTAGACGTGGCAATCCCTCTGTCATATTTTTTGATAATGCAACCAACTTTCTTGGCTCCAAAAATCAATTGAGAGAATTTGCTCAATTCTTGCGGAACCAAGACACTCAAAAGTCAATAAAGGATTTTCTCGCTTCCTCTGAGGTTACATGGAAATTTATACCTCCTCACTCTCCACATCATGGTGGGATCTGGGAAAGTGCCATAAAAAGTGCGAAGTACCATCTCCACAGGTTTTTTGGCAACCTAAACCTCACGTTTAAAGAATTCTCCACTGTATTAGCCCAGATAGAGGCTGTTCTCAATTCTCGCCCCCTCAGTGCCATGTCCAATCAGCCTGGGGATCTCTCTGTACTCACCCCTGGTCACTTTTTAATAGGCAAACCACTCACCTCTTTCCCAGAGTCCGATGTAAGTGAAATTTCCTCCTCTAGACTAAATCTCTGGGAAAATTGCAAAAAAATCCAACAACTTTTCTGGAAAAGATGAAGTACAGATTACTTGAATAGGTTGCAAAACCGTCCCAAGTGGCTCACCTCAAACAAAGACATGAAAGTAAATGAACTTGTCTTGTTGAAGGAAGATAATACACCTCCCTTATATTGGCCGCTTGCCAGAGTGATTGAGGTCTACCATGGCAGTAATGGCAAGGTTCGTGTTGTTAAGATCAAAACGAAGGATGGAACTTTCATACGTCCCATCACAAAATTGTGTCCATTGCCAGAAGAGTATTCTGTGTAAATATTAGGTAAATGTTACATTGTATTGTAAAGTGTGTTGATTAGCTACTAAGTGTAATATTTTTTAGGGAATAAGTTTACTCACCCATGCATTCTATGTTTAGTTGATAGTTTATTGTTAAGTGTTCTCTAGAATTAGGTTTACAGTAGAATTCATCTTCTGTTAATCTAGTACCTTTGCTCTTGTTGTTTTCTCTTGTTATGTCGTTAACTATTTTATTATTTGAAGCAATGCTTCAAGGCCCGGGAGTATGTTGGAAAACCAACTAATTCTTTAACTGTTTTAATTTAACCTAACGCCGCCTCTGTTCCTGAATAATACATGTTTTAGCCCTTATTAGTTAAAAGAACCAGAAATCTTCAGCGTATTTGACGCCACTCATACACCCGCTGACCCTTTGTCATTTGCCCAAGCTGGCCACATATTGCATACAAGCATATAAGGGCAGTCGCATTAAGTAGTTCAAGTTAAGAAGTCGCTAAATAAGTTATTCTCTCTCCTCGTTTCTCTCTCACCCGTATCACACAACAAGATATATTAATATATTACAAGTTATATTATAATTTAGTTTAGTGTTGCAAAGTGCAAGGTGTATATATGTAAAATATTTTACAAGTAAAATAAAGCGAAGAAGTAAAGTGTAAGTGTATAATTTCACCCCCACAAGAGTAACAAAACGAATCAGCAACCTACGCTTAAATCCTGTAACAAATCAAGACAGGTCACCACGAGGGTTTTGGTGCTCTCAAGGAACTTTGAAAATAACCCCATCGTTTCCCTTTAAAGAGTATGAAATATAAAAGACATAAATGGAAAAACGGAAACAGGAGTGGAACGAACACATTATTAGAATGGCGAGGGTAGGATAATACGAATAGCACGAGATAAGTCACCAAATGGACGGAGAAGTATTGGCAGACCAACAAAAAGATTGTGCGATAATTTAAACAATTTAGGAGGCAAATATTGAAGAAGAAACAGGCTTTACAGTCTACATACAAGAAGGAAGGAGAAGAGGAAGCTAAAGCTCTAAAATCTATAATATTAACAGTTTCTCCTTCTTCTTTAAGTACTACCAACTACCAACTTAATAACGGATTAGTATTCTAGTGTTAAAACAGCAATCCTTTAAACTTGTCTCCATGCAACATCTCTTTCAAGGAGTTGTTCAACTGTTACTAATTTGTTTCTGTTCGTACTCTTATTTCTATATTCTGATGAACGTCATTAATGTTGGCTTAGTCAAAGTGCGTCATAGCTATATCTTTTGTTGATGTGTTATTTTTAGATCTCGTTCATTGCCCCCCGATAATTGTGTTAAATATTTGTTGTAAGCATGTTTACTAGGTCTCTATAGATCTCAAACGGTTAATACAATCTTCATTAACTTACTTTTTCCTTTTTTTTAGACAAATATACATATCAAATATTATGTTTATGTGCGATAAAACTAGAAGTTATGTAATGAAAATTACATTTTTATCTAATATTCGACGTTTCGATTTCCACTCCGGAAATCGCCTAAAAGAAAAGAATTACTTTAAATAAATCTGCAAAAATGTATCACCAACAAAGTTATTAGAGAGTTATGTTTTCTTTTCTTCAAAATTGACGGTTGACTTACTTGTCTTCGATCGGTACCTCTGGTAGGCCATAGCCTACTTTTCTGAGGTGAAAGAATGTCTTCGACCTTCTATTAATTCGCTATTGTTGGTATATTCTTGTTGTTAACTTCTTCTTTTATTATTGGCAACCAAAGTCTGGTAATTTCTGCTGATGGGTTGATTAAACATTTTCTTCCAATGATATTACTAAAAAAAGTGTTGTGAAGAATCGGCCAGCTCGAAGAAATTACGTTTAGAGTGAAGAAGAGAAAGCTGTAATATCTTGGTCATCTGATGAGATATAACAAATATCAAGTTATCCTTCAAAGAAAGGGGATGACAGAAATGGTCCAGGGAGAAGAAGACACTTACGGACGCAACTGATGACATCTGCAGGGCTGTTTAGACTAGTCGCTAATAAAATACGACTCATAATGTTAATAGCGGAGTTCGAAAAGTTGTGAGAGCAGAAGCAGAAGTTTCTATTCTGGTGAAGAATGTCAGAGAACAACTTCAGAAATTCGTTAAAGATATCGAATTTTGACCGTCGAGTTGATAAAACTAAAAAAAAAAAATGATTTCGCGCGCATTACTGACATTCAAAATCGCCAGTTGCTTCATGCGTTATTTCTGAGAGAACGATTCATTCTACAGAAAAAGTTTTGCATGTGTTTTGGGGTCTCAAAGTTGACATTCTCGGCAAAATTCAGCTTGTTCGTATAATTTTTAGAGGTTCAGTGGCATTTCCGTCTCTGACGACTAGAGTAGGTATCCTGTTCCGAACACTCCATGCTTTTCTTCTGTTTACTAGTGAATTTAAAACCAAAAACACCAAAATGTTCCACTACATTGCAATGCTATAAAAACAACACTTTTGTCATTAAATCCGTGATTTGGTTTCAAAATAGTCATTGTGCCTTACTGTTCTTTCAAAAGAAAGGCCAATTCTTTCTGCTATGTTTTCACATTCTCCTACAAACAGCATATCACTGTAACATGATTGTTAATCTCTCTCTCTCTCTCTCTCTCTCTCTCTCTCTCTTCACTCCTGACCTCTCCCTGAAGGAGTGTAGTGATCATCGTGATGTAAAGTATTGTCCATCTCTAAAGATCTCTGTCTCTAGTCATTTCTTAACTCATGCATAGGTCTTTTGCATATTCCTGTAATTTGATCGATCTATCTTGTTGAGAAATAGAAGGGCTGCAAAACTTAATGAACAAAATAACAGAAACAAGTAGAACTTATGGACTGGATATAAACACCAGCAAAACCAAGCTAATGATCATCAGCAAGCAAAACATAACTGGAGCAAATCTGTATGTGAACCAAATGAGAATTGAACGTGTCTCACAATACAATTACTTGGGAACTATAAGCAATGAGTCGTGGGACAATACCCAAGAGATTAAATGTCGCATCGGAAAGGCCAAAAGTGCATTCTTGGCTATGAGCTCTGTGTTCAAAAGCCATGACCTCACCCTGAAAACAAAAATAAGGCTCCTTAAATGTTACGTGTACTCAGTGCTTCTGTATGGAGTAGAAACGTGGACATTGAACGCGGAAACTCTATCAAAACTTCAGGCGTTTGAATTATGGTTATACAGAAGAATCTTGAAGATATTATAATGAGAAATCAAGGCAGATACGAGCTACTCCAATGCATTTTGCAGGGTAAAATTGAAGGAAAAAGAGCCCCAGGACGAAGAAGAATATCCTGGCTTGCTAACCTGAGAGCATGGTATAGAAAGACCTCAACACAGCTATTTCGTATAGCAACCAACAAAATCATCATAGCCAGAATGATCGCCAACGTTCGGAAAGGACAGGCACCCTAAGAAGAAGAATCTTGTTGAGGATCTTACTCGTGATCTTTGGTCTTATACCTAAGGTCCAGAGTATTTTAATTATTGGAAATGGACTTTTCTGGAGAGCCGTTTGTGAAATTGAAGAGCCCTTCAATATTTGGGCCATCTTTCCTATGGCGACGTTTACTAGATCACATATAAGTTTTATTTCTTCTTGTAGTGATCCTGTGATTGTTATGTAGTCTATCAACTATCACGATCTTTGACTTTGATATTTTTAACTGTAGTCTAAATATTTGAATTTCATTTTCAACCAGTCGCATGACCATCAATGAACTCTTCTTAACTATTTTGTTCTAATTTATTGAGATGCACTTTTCTCATCTTTCAAGCGCTCTTCTCACAATATGCATGCTTCTTATACACGGTCTGACACCGTATTCTGGATGGAATTAATTTGAGATTGTGTAAAGCACTTTAATTGTTCCACAACAGTGTGTTCGTATTAGTTCGGTTATAGTCGAAATTAAGTATTGTGGTACGCCTACTTCTTTTAGTATCTGCCAGTTGACCTAGTTGAATGCTTTGCGGTTTCTTAAACTCGTCTTTTCCCCTTCACTATGTACACCACTTTTGACAAAGACTATTATTTAATAACTATTATTTATTTTTAAATAAACCAATTTACAATAGTTTATTCAAAAGTAAGGTAATATACAAGTTTTGTTTTTAAATCCAAATTACAATAAAATACCACTTTAACTTCATGTGCGCATTTGGCTAATACAATCCTGGTAACTCTCAAATTTCATGGAATATTTTTGATATGCCTAAAACACAAGAATACATCACGACTGAAAGATGGATGTTATGAGAAGAACCACCACCACAACGTTTTAGTTCATTTGATCCGTTTGTCAAACGTCATTTTATGATATTTTATAACTATACCATTTTTCAAAGTAAAACACTTGCACGTCACGATTTATACAAAGTGACATCACTTGTATTTAAAATTTCCAGAACATCAACGTTAGAGTTCAAATTTTCCTAACACAGCTAATAATACGAAACCCATACGGAACAGCTCGATCTTTCATAGGCGTCAACATGGTGTAATAATCAGAGAAATGTAATCATCATTATATTGGAAATTTAAGAATTATATTAATTAAATAACCAAAAACATTTGTTATTATTAATAATATAAATTTTATGAAATAACTCTTTAAGTCTAATATTCCACAAAATAATAATTTTAATTAAATATATTAGACAATTGTACGCAACTGATACGGAAATACTTCAACTTTTATTGACAGTTAAGCGTGCGGCAAAAGTGTTGCCGCTTTTTTAGAGTAGGAATTTTGTTTATGTTGTGATTTCTTACACAATTTGATCATAACATAATATATATTAATAAATTGTATTTATAAATACATATTAAATTTAAATTAATAGCTTTAAAAACTAACTATTGTTGTGTATTGTGATTGTGATATGCCAAAATAAATAGTCTGTAGAAAGATGATTAGCTTTCATATAAGATAGATTATTTTGAACAAGAAATAATAGCGGGATGTTTTTACTATTAAACCCTAAAAGAGGTAAGTTTAAAATTTAGAATATATAGTTTTATATTAAAATATTTTCTTATGTATTTTAATGTGTTGCAGTAGTCCTAAAACTAAGTGTATTTACTGTTAATATAATAGTTTGACAAATAGTTGACATTTTAAAAATTCCTCACTTACTAACTATTCTGATGTTTTGGCAACGCTGTGGGGTTTTGACAACGTAAATCTTGAATGATGTGCAAGCTTTTTTATATGAAAAATGCTATACATATAAAATATCATAAAATGACGTTTAACAAATGTCATTTTATGTTTTTATAACTTTTTTTTTTAATAAATCGAGAACGACTAAATCGATTTGGCTTATTTTCGTTTTTAAATAATTATTTGAAGTCCTAGGAAGGTGAGAAAATATAAAGAAATTATAAGAAGAATAAGTAGAAACAACGGTTTTATTTTGTGACGTTTTGTGTTTAAAGTGACGTTTAACAAACTAACTACACGTCTATTTACTTTTTTCCTTTTGCATAAACTCGAGAAAATATATTGAAATTTTAAGGAAAATAGTAAAAGCAGTTTTTTTTCCAATACAAACAGTTTTAATCTACAGATCTATACCGTATACCATGAGATATCAACTTTTAAGGTTAAACACAGACAGGGCGGCTTGCACCGCGTCTGCGCTGCGTCGGCTGTAATGGCAGTAGTTTTGCCATTGTATTCGTTGTTGTCAAATTTAGTCGAGTTTTGGACGTAGAATGGTATGATGATATCTCTAGAATCATTACTGAAAGTGACGACGATTTGTTTTTCCTAATAAGTGCAAATTTACTTCATATTAGATCAAAGAAGAAGAAGAAACGCAGGTATCGGATACATCCTATAGTAAATGAATGAAAAAATAAAGGAATGTTTTACACATTAGTTAACAAAATTAAAGATGGCCCAGAAAAGCACCTTCCGAAATAAAACTGTGGGTAAAATCTTCCCAAGCATGTTTTTTTTTATTTTATTCAAATATTCATTTGAGCGAATATCCCAAATTGCTGGCCGTGTGTGAATTTCGGTAATTAATTTATTGACGTCTATAGCTTCCATAATATATACCAAATTTGACAAACACTCAGAAACGCAATCCAATAAAACCGCCTACCGCGCATGGTACTCAGCATAGGCCGCGCGGCGGCCGACGTCTGTGTTGCACAACATAATATCATAGACGAGAGACCGGTTTCGATGCCGCGGCGGCCGTCGACACGGCACACATTGCCGTGCCTGTGATTAACCTAATAGTTGTATATGAAGTGTTTTAGAAAATTTTGATTTTTACTCGAGAGTAAAATATTTTTATTTTTGAAAGAATATGATTAACTAATAATAACTTATTAATATTAATTAATAACAACTTTAAAATGTTCAACATTGTTTATATACAATAAAAAACGATTTTTCAGAGTTTTCTCTGCAATAAAGTTAAAAATATAAGTTTGTGATTTAATTTAATACAATTACAAATTTAATGAAAGAATTCTAAATAAACTTAAATTTTAAAATTTACTATCGAATATATTTGAATCGTAATTTATAATAATTTACAGTTGTTGAGTTGCAAAAAATTGTAAAAGTAGGCAACTTACAGTAGTTGATTCGGAAAATTGTTAGATGATAGTCGGACAGCATATTTAGTAGTCAAGCTGCAATTAGACATTCATAGCAAACAAAATGCAAAAATTAAGCATTTATTTTTTTGTAGTTATATTGAATTAATATTATTTTATTTTTAATGAGTCTTGGGTTATTTAAGTTAAATGGGTTGTTGCCTAAGCAAACCGGACCCTGTAACTGAATTGAGGATATTCGTAGAACCTATAAAACAAAACAATTTTGAGAAAAAGTTGTTTAAAACTTGATCAATTTTCAAGAAAGCGATTGTTTTGAGAAATGTATGATATTGTAAACGGTTCTAATGAGTTTTAAACGTATCTCAGTATTACAGCAGCCGACTTAGTGTGAAGTAGTCTTGAGATAATAACGATGGAGAATTTTCAAAAATCGGTTGAAATTGTAACGTTACTGGAAAGTGGATTAAATCAAAGACAGAAAGACAATTGCTAAGAAATATACTAGACAAACCGCTAGAATAGTTCAAGGCCATTTACAGCAAGCTCAAGGACCAGCAATCAGCCCTTCTACTATTCGGCGAAGATTAAGGGAGCAGTCAAGCAACGGAGCCCTTACTTTCTCCAGCTCACAAAAGACGAAGACTCGACTTTGCCCGTGAGCACATCAATTGGACAGGAGACGATTGGAAAAAAGTATTATTTACGGATGAGTATATAATGTCTATTTATGGTAAAGACGAGCGCAAGAAGGTGTACAGACGGGCTGGAGAACGTTTCGCTCGTTGCACTCAGGCACCACGGGTTGCTTTTGGTGGTGGTTCAGTAAGGTTCAGTAACAGAGGTGCGTTAACAGCAGTAAGGTACATAACGGAAATCTTACAACATCATGTGATGCCCTATGCTGGATTTATTGGCAACGAATTCGAATAATGCGAGACCACACACCGCAGGGATACTAACGGAGTACCTTGATGAGGTTGGTATTCCAAAAATAGACTGGCCTGCTCAAAGCCCCGATTTAAATCTTATTGGGCATATATTGAGCCTGCTAAACAGTCGCGTAAGGCGTCGCATACCTGCTCCAACAACACCAGGACAGTTTCAGATGGTACTCATTGAGAAATGGACCACTTTTCCCCAAAGAGATATCCAAAACGTTATAAATTCCACGCCAAATCGAATTAGGAGTGTCATCCAGAATTACCCATTACCGAAAATGGATACCAGCTTTTTTTTTAATATACAGTTCATTGTTGTTTTAAAAACTGTAAGTGGATTTTTTCAATAAATTTCCTATTTTTCTTATTTTTTTTTTATTTTCGATTGATGTTTTACGATAATGATGAAATTTTATACTAAATGAGTTAGTGATTCAATATACAAAAAAATAAATGATTAATTTTGTAGCAATAAGTAATAATTTCGAAAATATTTTAAATATTTCCTGGATTCCTTTTATTTTATGGATTTCCTTTAAAAGCATGGGTTATTGTTTCTTGAGATAAACAATGTATAGAAAATTAAAATATTTTTAAAATAATACTATCCCAGTTGAAAATATCGTTAATTGACGATAATGAAGACCCAAACAGGACTTCGCTCTTATTACAAAATAAATCGTATTTATTTATTGTTAATGAATACAAGCTTGTCAACAATTCATTGATAAGAGTATTTTCTAAAGGGTGTCATTATTTTGTATACAGAATCAAACAAAATTTAAAAAAATATAAATGTTATCCATAGTTCTCAATTTATTTAAGCTTAAATATTTATATAGATCTTGTTACGCATATTAATTTCTCATTAGGAATAGATAGTGCTATTTGATAAATATATTAGTTAAGTAAATACAGCAGCAAATATAACTGAATGAAAAATTCGGAAAAAAGGCCAATGTTATTCAAGCAAGAATAGCTCAGATCAGCCTTCATTAATATGATCTAAATCTAAGCCATAGGCTTCCCACTCCTAAGGGGAAAACTCACGCATTCCAGATATCCAGTGGTTTACTGAAGTATCTCCTACAAATTTTATGACGCATTTGGACATCGCAAGCAGTACAGTAGCTTAATAAGAGAAATGATAAATTTGCAGAAGTACCAGGTTGCTGGCAATGAAGTATCTTTCCTACTGAGCCGTGCCGTACTCTATAAGCAGGTTCGACAACTGCTTTTAAGTGAACAGACCAAATACAGCAACATGAAAAAATAAAAATATCGGGAAAGAAATGAAAGGCAGAATTTACATAACAGTCATCAGACCAATGAAGAACGCGACAGAAACATGATCTGACAGAGTACAAAAATAATGTTAGAACAGCTAACTCGTAGCTGCTCTGAAAACTCGTAGAAAAATTTATGGTAAAACACTATGGGACAGAGCTAGAAGTACAAATATACGACGTAGATGCAAGGTAGAGAACATCAAGGAGTGGGTAAGACATAGAAGGATATAATGAAACGATCACATTGTAATCGTTTCAAAAGTTTTAGAAAATTCATTATAAATTCGATTAATTTTTTCTTAAATAAAATCGCTAACCCCCTCTATCTGCCGAGTACTTGTATTTGATTCAAGGATTCTACTGTAATTCCAAACATATCCGGTAGATGAGAACGTTCATTAACTTGTCACTCGCCTCGATTCACAGCAGTAAGGAAGAGCGTCTTTCTTTTTTTTATCTTTAAACGTCAAACCGTTAAGACGTGTTTCGAGAAGTGGGTCTCTGTAGAGGTAAGCCGAAAAAATCCTTTTCTTGTCTATATTTTCAGATAAATATTTATTTTTAGATCCTTATTGGAGAGGCTAGAATGTTGATAATCTCTAATACATGTCTCGAGATAATATTGATATGGAGTTATTCTAATCTTAGTCCAGTAACAGTATCTCTTTATGGTGTGATATATTGATATTAAATGGAGTCGTACCAATGGTTTTATTTGGTTAACTGATTAAATAGTAAAAATAAACAATTTCCTCATGGTTACCAGCTATTGGATAATTCAGGTTGTACCAATTTTTATTACATCTTTTCTTCTATCAAGAAAGCGGGGAATATTTATGAACTTAAAGAAAGAAAATATAGTGAAGTGCTTTATTTTTATTTAAATGGTTTCTTGGGCATTATATGGAGGCATTTGTTTTTAACACTTTAGACTCTTTAAATATATATTCCAGGTAGTTGTTGGTTGGAATTAAATGAGCTTGATTGACAACTCGAAAATCCTTTCTTTCGGGAAACATCTTCGATCACGTCAATAGATAGTTCGACGCTGTATTGTCTACATACTCTTGGCTGAACACATTGGAATCGCCAATGCAGAGGTTTACCTAGTCAGATGCGCATTTTTTCGACGTTGGGTATATGGTGCATGCGCACTTTTTGTTGCCTTGTTGCCAAGTGGTTGTATGCTATCTACTACGCTAATTGTGTGGTGTACAAGAGATGTATCAGACTGGTTCTGAAAATAAGTTCTTTAATTAATTAACAACCTGTTTCTTTTAGTTGATTACCAATATTTGTTAGCTTAGATAACTTGGTAACGTTGTTCATTCTATCGCACTCTGCGAATTAGGTTTTTACCAAGACATTGTTACACATCATTTTCGCCTGTGACCATGAAGGGCATATGTTAAGAATATGTGCTTGTCTAGTTCAGAGTGCATAGTATTATCACTCTGTAATAGTGTTGGGATGTAGGTTAAATCTTATTAGAATTTCACGTAATAATACAAAAACAAAACAAATCACTCAAACTAAACTATATTGAAGTCAAAAGGCACATGTAAAATATATTGTAAACAATAAATTTAAAAGTAGCGTCCTAAGCGTAATGGTGTTGTGTTGAGACTCGGTTATGGACTGTAACTGCCTGTGTCTCTCTTCTCCTCTGGTCACTACCGGCATCCCCTCTCGAGGGGTGTAAAATGAACTTAACTAAAGGTGTAGTATACGAGGTTGCTCGAAAGTTTTAATATTTAAGTCTAAAGTTTTAACAAATAGTATTATCACTCTGTAATGTTTGCTCTGTTTTTAGCATCTGACGTGGATGATTTCGAGTGTATACATCCACGGAGATAACATGAAAAGGTTAATATGAGTGAATAGTCCAAACTAAGGTAAAGAATAAAGGCACAACTCGCAACAGGAAAGAAAAAAAAAAGAAACCAGAAAAGGGTAATGAATCTGCATATTTATAATTGACTTTATGGAATATTTTTTGTACTTCTAAATTATTAGAGTAAAAGCGTTAATCCTAAAAAGTTAAGAAAAGTTTTATATTTATATTAGCATTACAACGAACAGCGAAATGTCTATTTTGTAAAAACAAGAAGTTGTTGTTTAAAGATCCCGGCTATTGAACAATTTCCATCCTATTGTATATTTCAAAAGTATCAATTGCCTGCGTGAAAATAAATTATTTAGAAAAGCTTGGATAATGCATACCAGCAGGGTTTGAAAGCTTTTATAACGAGAATGCATTGGCTAACAGCGGAAGTACCATCGTAACAAGACATCTAAAAATAATTTTAATAAAAAATATAGTGTTATGGTTTCTTTTTTTTTTTGAGTATTTTAATTAAATAATACACAATAATATTGTCCACATGGTTTTATCCAACTAAACAGATGAAAGTTTTGGAGGATAAAACTTTTTACCTTCCTGAAAATTTTCCAAAATATGATATGAGTAATTTACAATTAAATTAAAAAATAATGATAAGGACACAATTTGTTTTTACAATTAAAATACTTAAAGAAAGTATTTTTCAAACATTCACAAATTTTATCCATTTATGATTCTTTCGATGTTAAGTTTTTGAAGTGAATATTTTCAGATTATCGACTATTTATTAGTAGATGGTAAACAAGTTTAGTCATTCAAAATGACTGTATTAAGATGGTCATTAGAAGCTGTTTGTCTTTTTTAAATAATCTATTGACTATTTCAGTGGACCCTAACAAAGATGTCAACAAATTTCGAAGTTATCCTTAAATGAATAATTGTTTTCAAATACGAAAGAAAAGTACATGGATACAGTTTGTCCTTTTATATTAATATGACCTCGCGTGTAGTAGTAGTTGTTTTTGAAAGTTCTGTGGATTTATCCAATGTAAATTTGATTACCAATGAACAGTTCCCGCTCGTTAATTTGTATATTAAATGTAGGTTTCAAACAATAATTCACTTTTGTAAATATTTCTAATCTTAGTCTCTAGTGCAATGTTCTGTTTGAAATCGAAATCCCAGTCATACAAAAATTAGTAAAACAATAACACAATTCGGAAAATTCAAATTTTTCATGATTTTTTCAGGATTTTCATGAAAATTGGTGAATAGTTAGAGGATACTTTAAGAAACAAAAGTGACATGGTGTCAACTTGCGCTTTTACCCTGGGGGTGGATGCCACCTCTTCTTGGGGGTGGAAATTGTTTTATTAAAAATAACCCCAGGAATCGATAGAGTAACCAAATCTAAACGAAATTTATCTTATAAAGGTATTAAAATAAATCAATACTTTTTGAAAAAAAAATTTTGTTAAAATCCTTTATAAAAGGTATATAAAAATGCCTCAAAAGGGCTATCACAAACACATTGCAAAACGTTTTCGGATTAAACAATCCATCATCAGTGCAAACGGTTGTACATGCTAGTAGCCACCAAAATATATGGGTAAAAACCCTTTAAATGTTATAAATTTGAATTTGTTTTACATTATTAGTATTTCTAATTTGTGATGGTTAAGTTACCGTTGGATAGGTAACATGGCGGCGTATGACTCTACATGAGTAAAATAGTCCTGAGACGAAGTGTCTACGAGGACCTGTTGATAACAACTCCAGTTGTGACCTCATATTTGGGACACATATACAGAAATGAGAAATACCAGCTACTGCAGCTTCTTATAGAGGGGAAGGTAGAAGGAAAACGTGGTCCTGGTAGACGGCAGGCGTCCTGGTTGAAGAACATTCGTGAGTGGACTGGTTTGGATTCTCAATCTTTAATAAGAACAGTCAGGGACAGAAATGATTTTGCTGAGGTTATCGCCAACCTTCATTGAAGACGGCACCCAAAGAAGAAGAAAAAAATTGAATAAACTGCTTGCTTGAAAAACATTTCAAAAATATTAATTCAAAGTGAGTTATAGGTAATTAAATGTATTTTTTTTTTCGGTGAGTACTCAAATCAGAATATTCAAGCTTAAATAACGGAAAAACAATGCATTTTATAAAATATAGAACAATTTTCAAAGTACTCAGAAATACCTATTAAATGAGCTCTGGAAGTTATTACCATCAAAATTAAGCAAGTTATGATGAAAATAAGAGGACCCTTTCGATTATTTTTGACAAAAGTGAAAAATAAAACATACGCCATTTCCACAAAAATTAAAATTTATAGTAATATCTACAAGTGTTTCTTTATTTTAGCATAAGTAATGACCTCAACAATGTTGACCGGTTTAGAATGTATATTTTTGAAATCAGAATAAATAAAAAAATCAGAATTTTTCAAATTTTCATAAATTTCATTTTCTTTTGAGAATAACTCCATATATACTCAACATACTTAAAAAATGATAGAAAAATAAATTTGAGATTTTTTTACCAAAGAATTTCCTTTTTTTACCAATTCACAGTTGATAACTTTACCTTTGAAGTGGTGGACAAATTCACATACTTAGACTCCCTGATCATCAAAGAGAACGCCATAACGGAAGAAATCAAGCGAAGAATAATAATGGCAAACATATGCTATTTTGGACAAAGTAGACATATGAGAAGTAGAAACTTAAGCCAAAAAACAAAAATAACCATATACAGACAGTGACATATGGATCGGAGACATGGACCATCTTCAAGGCAGACGAAGACCTTCTGCTTATATTTGAACGAAGGATCCTGAGAGGAATATTTGGTGGCATCTGTGAAAATGGTATTTGGAGGAGGAGATACAACTACGAGGTATACCACAGATATAAACAAATATTTGGTGGTAAAGACGTAGTATCTCTTATAAGAATAGGAAGACTAAGATGGGCAGGACATCTAACAAGATCACAGCAGAACAACCCTCCTAGAAGAATCCTTATGTCACAACCCGTGGGAAGTAGAAAAAGGGGTAGGCCAAAACTCAGATGGAAGGATGGTGTAGATGAGGATGGTAGAAATATAGGCGCAGCAAACTGGCAACGGTTGGCAATGGATAGAACTGGCTGGCGTAATAGACTTGGGAAGGTCGAGGCTCTTTCATAGGGCTGTAGTACCATTGATGATGACAAACATCTATTTAGACAATCTTTTTGTGGTTTTGATTTGCTTGGCTGGAGTAATTTTATTCCTTACTGACAAGTACTCTTTTCCGGCTTCATGGGCTGCCTTTCTAATGTTACTTTCCAAAGCGCGAAACATGGAAACTCTAAGTTATTTCCGCAATCTTCCAACGGTTGGTTTTGTGATTTGTTTATTGTCATTGCAGAAGCCAAAAGCACAGGAAATTGTAAAATAAGTCGAAGTTGATTAAGATACGCAGCATAATAACAACTGCTCCTACTTTTAATTGTAAATTTTTAGGTAAAAGTCTGGGCAATTCCAATGATTTTAAAAACTCTATAGGATAGTTGACTAAGTCATTCTGATTTATAACTGTGTCAACTAAGTTGAATGAACAACACAATACCAATAACAATTTTCCTGGAAGATACTTCCGAGTAGTATATTCTACCGAATATACATTATAAAATTTCATAAAAAGTCGTAAAGCGGCTTCAAAGGAGTATGGCAACAAACTCTGGGACACAAATATGGCTATTAAAAAATAGGAATTAGTAACAGAATAGTAAAAATTAAGGTCTATTATATCAGTCGTCTAGTTTTTAAAGGCGGCAAATCCACTGAGGTCAAATGTTGGGAAATATAAAGATTAAAAAACAAAAATGGACTTGTCGGGTTTTGATCTTTTACTTACGGATTTGTCGGGTGTTGAAACGAACGTGTATGGAATTATCGGAGTTTTAATTATATCCAGTGAAACACAAAAACAAACATGTTGTTTTTATCATACAATTTGTTTTATTTTGACAAAAAATATTAAATTAAACTATTACATCCGGAACTTCGTCAACTGATTCACACAAATGGTCATTGTTGGTTATCTCTGGAATCTCGTTGTCTTCAACATTTATCATATTTTTTGAAAGTATCATGAAAGTATTTTAGACTTTCAAGTTGTTACCAATTTTCATCCCCATTTTTTCCAATAAGCTCTTTACGTCCTCAAGGTTTTCTTTTTTAGGACATACACCACCTGTAACTGTAGATTGGAACATACTTTTAACGGATTTTTCTATTTTAAATACGGACTTATATTCCCCTAGATCACATTTTTTATAAGACTGTTCTGCCCTAACAGTAACAACTTTGGTTTTTATTAATCTTTTGGTCATATTAAATCGAAAGTGCCACTGTGCAGGAGGTTTAAGTGCAGTTTCGCAATCCTTTTTCCAGTCGTACACCCTCACATCTTGACCCAAGATACTTATAGAGAGTTCCATGGTCTTTAAAAATTTTAATGAACTCTTCTAGAGAAAAGATGGTGTCTTTTTTTAATAACTTTTTCGATCTTTGCAAATACTCTGTCTGTTCACAAATGAATGTTTAGCCATAGGAAATATAATCTCCAAGTGTTTTATAAATAAAGGTGCATCTACACTAAGCCATTTAATGCACATAGTTATCATAATGGACTTACTATTTTGTCATATGCACCCATCTGCAACAGTGCGTATATTGTCATCAAAGTTTGTATGACAAAGCTTGTGATAAAAGGCACTGGCTATTTCATTTGCTTCTTTTAAATGTTGATCTTCTGTCCATGTATACAAAAACATGTTGTCCTTAGTCAACGGCAAATGGGATGAACCTGTTACAGCTGCAAAATTGTACGTATATAACTGCATAGCTGATTCTTGATGAGTAATCTAGCTTTTGCTTGTAACGTAAGTATGTAGGCGTTTTTCGGTTACATCAGAACAAACATTAGTTCTTGGGAAACCAAAGCAAATATTGTAGCAGGTATTGAAAATATGCCGAAATTAACTTATTTTATTGCAACATAAATCACACTCTACTTCTTTGTAATATAGCTGAAACATTTGGCAATATTTAAATCGAATGATAAATAAGTTGGATTACTTTTACCTCTGCAGTATTGACCTTCAATAGCTTTAAATTTTTCAATAAACTTCATTACACAAGATCGTTTTTCAGCAAACTTTAAAAATTTATGGTCACAACCTTTGTTTTTCCGAGCCATTTGTTGTCCATCATTATATCTGCTTAACACACTAAGTACTTTGTCTTTTTTACTTTTAGAATATTCAGAAAGGTTTGTTGACAAATAGGTATCTTTTTGTTCGACTTAGAAATGTTAACATATATGTATTGAATTTTTTTTTGTATTTTGCATTTCCTATAAGAAATATTCCTTATTGCAAGAAATAACCTTTTCATATTTGGCTGATTACAATTCTGGCTAGTGTCAGATTGAACTAAAATAAATAATTGAAATAAATGAAAATCTGGGGTAAGTAAAATGATTATACATCTATACAGATAGATTTCGCTAATATCCAAACATAGCACCAATGAATATAGATATTTTAAATGGACAGAATGGTCACAACTAGTATACTTCAGAAAATAACATATTGTAACGAAAAAGCTACTGTTCGAGAACCTTCAAGACAGGTATTGTGAAGCAGGTGTTGGTAACAAATACACAAGGTGATAAATAGAGATGGTCTATTTCAGTTTGGTATTCCTGTATATAAGAAGCCCTATTATTAGTTTTAGTCAGTTGATACGATATTATGGTGCTCAAAGTTTATAAATAAATAGTCTTAAATAAATTACAACCACTTGTTTTATTTTAAAACATGTAACAATATACTTCCTGTAGATGGTATATCACATTATTTGTAGATCTCTGCACTTAAAAATTTGAATCACAATACTATTTATAGTTATAAAAAGATTAAATTATTAAAAATTATTAAAAGTTATATTACTTAATATTTTATTATCTACAAAAAATGGTGTATAAGTGAGATTTGATCTCAAATTTTATAAATTGTAAAAATTTAACGCTAAGCATTCCCAGCCCCACTCTTTCATATTTTAGCAGCAGTAGTAGTTTGTGGATCAGGGATGGGGCAGTGTTAAAGAGGATCACACCAGTGCTAACTGGTGTTGCAGGAACAGAAGTAAAAAAGTAAAATATTCCTGCACAGCATATAATAAAAAATGATGTTGAAGTATGTTTCTATATGCGTCTATATTGTTTTCTAACACATTTTAATAAACATGGAGAATCTGAAACTCCATAAAACAACATTACATATCTTGGCCTTACATTCACATCTAATGTAAACATCAAATTATACTGATATGTAGAAAATAAAAACTGGCCTTAACTGCAATATAAAAACAAACAGAAATGGCTCAACCATTCATTCCCAGCAATAGGGCCAGAAAGTTACTTCCACATAAGTAATAATTTTTAAAATCATATAGATATAATAGTGGTATACAAATTTGGGATTGCAATAGGAAATCAATATTTACTATTAATTATTAAATATGTTTACAATTAGATACTAAGGAAGGAGTATATTTAATGGGGCTTGGTATTTATGAAACTACAACCTCTCTATGAACCCTTTGGATTTCAACTAAAAGGCAATTGAAAATTTTACAAGATGATACAAAGAGAGATTCTTTGAATATAGGGGAATCATGTAACTACTGGGAAGCTCAGTCCAGAAAAGAAATAAAAAAACATAAAACCTCTACTATTTTTATGGGAAATGAAAAACATGGTAATATTTAGTTATTACTTGGTTTCTGATCAGATTTAACACCTTGACTAGAGTAAACAACAGTCAACCTTGGATAAGATCTTAGTGGACTAAAAGAAAAATCCACTACCCTAACATTCTAAGGGAACTGACATTAAAAGGCAGGTAATTCAAAACCTGAACCGATAATTTTTTGCTCTAAATAAGAAAAAATGTCTACAGAAACATTAGCTCGAGATTTCCTCAGTGTTATCTGCTGTTTAAATATCACAATATTACAACTTTGGATATAAAGGGATTGTTAAAAAGATCTGATAAGGTCAAAGTACAGTATAGCAAACATTCACTGATTGAATTCAACTAATTTATCCAAATTTCACCTTATTTTGTATTATCCAGTTACTTAGTATCAGTATTTACTTAAATGACATACACACACAGTATATTTTTAATTTAAATTTGAGTATCCATTACTAAAATGACATACAGTTGAAACGATAAAAACATACTCAAAAATTATTGAACATTAATTTAAATTGTTTTTATTATACTAAATAACATACTATTTTGTAATTGATCAATATAAATATTGTACAAGGGTACCAAAGATATATTTCTCAATGGTCAATAATGATTTAACACAAGCTCTTCATTATTTATAAATGAGATCTTATTACAGAAAATGTATACATTAATAATTCAAAACTACGTCGTCAATCAATAGGAACTATAAATTTCGTAACGTTCTTATCAAAAGTTATACTTACATGCGACTTTTTTGAATTAAGATAGACATTTTAGGAACACAAACGGGTTAACTTCACACTAACATCAACTGTGTTCTATTTTAATTTTTCTTTAGTTAATGACAACGCGAACAAAGGAACAAAGAATTTAAATTTATAAAGGAATTTAGACCGCAATAAACACGATATGATAAATATAACCTAAAATATTTGACTTTGTCAAGGACCAACTCTTCTTCTTACATTTCACTTTCTGTGGTCTCGTCAAACGTATTCTTTCAGCTCAAGTGTAAAAATTTAAAAGTTCGAAGAATGTTTTCATTTAGCGACAAAGTAATAACAAAATAATTTTTATCGTTTATCTTTTAACAAGTGGAACAAGAATATCCGAATATTATAAAATTACGACATTGTTTTGTTTAATTTAATTTGAGGATAATCTTTTTTTCACTGTGGTGGGTATTTTTTTACGTACTTTCACGATTTTGATTTTTTACCTTACACATTTTGTTAATCCTGTAGTTACGGTTTTCACATTTCTTCATGCCCGTATTCATAAAGTCACGTAGCTACATACGATTTAATTCAAATATTAATTAGCATGTTTTATTTCGTAGAATGTAGAATCCATTCACCATTCATTTCACCATTTGTAAATGTAAAGAAATATGCTACACTCTGTAAATATAAAGAAATATGATGCACTTTAATTATATCATTTTAATCCACTAATATTTTAAGGTGGCTTTTCATCTATTGTTGGATTTGTGCTCTAGCCATCTCAATTTGAATATTTTTTAGCTTATTTTCTATTTTGAGTTGTTAACACCTTTCTTTTCTGACATCATATACTGCTAACCTGCACTAGAAATATAAGGAAAGACTTATTATTATTATGATATATGTCAAAATTAACATATCCCAGATATTTACAATATTAAAGGGATTAAGCTCTGGTTTAGGAGTAATCGAGCCCTAGGTCACCTGGTACGCTAAAGTACCTCCCAAAATATTTCTTAAAGTAGTAGAGAGAATACTAGGTATAGTCTGGGTACCCTTCATTCTTCATTGTCTCCTTATTTGTATCTTGAGATCCCTGTTTTTAGCGATGTTCTCGTTAATTTAACACACATATTATTGTTGATAGATCTCGCCACATCAATTATTAGTAATTTTGTCTAGTTAGTTTATTAACTATGATAGTAAGAGATGCAATCTCTTATTATATGCCACTGGTTGTTCTGACAATACACGGCACAGTCTAACTCATACAGGCTGACCCACTTTTCTACTTTCAACTTCCAGCATCTTTCCCTCTTACTTTTGTGTCAGACTTTCATAACCTAGACAGGTAGACTCTAAAACACTCGTATCCTGTGAGAACCTGCGTCAGGAAATAATCCAGTCGCCTGTGGCCACAATCCACCCAATCTCTTATGTTCGGGATCAGTATTTTCGTCCACTGTGCCACATCCTCCGTGTTGTTCCATTCTTCTTGCCATCTTTTAATTGACTTTTCCCTTTCCTGTCTTCTCTCCGCCATAGTAAGGTTTGGGCCTCTTCTTTCATAGAGTTTTTTCTTTCCACCGCCAAAACATGCAATGGAACACATCCAGTAATGGTCCACAAGGCTGCCGCAGACACAGTTCTGTAAGCGCATACCACTTGTAACAAACTGTTCTGTCCACTCGTGTCATGAGCCTCCTATAGGCCTTTATCTCCACCGCCCCTCTCCAGACTGGTGCCGCTTAGAGGACGATCGACTGTACAACACCGTGTAAGACCCTCCTCCTTTCGGATTTGGGTCGAGGACATAGCACTGGAAGCTATAAAATCAGAAACAGCAGGGCAGTAAATGGATTCCTAATTAGGAGTATAATGTATAGCTACGGTCACTGAATAGTTTACACTTTCATTTTTATATTGTAATATTGTACCTAAAATCACAGTGTCGTACGCATTTGCTAAATGGCAAAGACCTTGTCAAAAATTTTGCGGTATTGAAAAGTAAAATAAAAAGCTATTAAACGCGTCCAAAATATCTACAATACATTTGAATGAAGCGCAAAAAACAATAGCAATTTCCAAACTAGAAGAAGGTTGGTCACTAATGTAAGTTGCTGCAGATATAAACGTGAGTTATATGTACATATGGAAAATCAAACAAAGATAGGATCATTTTCACTCTATAGCACGGTTGGATGGTTCAAGAGGGCAGAAGAACTCCACAGAGCAACAATTTGAGTTGTTAGTAGATTATCTGAGAGAAGCTCCTTTTGCCATAGCTAGAAGAGTTAGCGAAGAGACAGCGTTTTCCGGTAGCACTGCCCGTAGAAGGATTGCAAGTAAATTAAATTGGGTAGCTGCATCGAAATATTTTTACTGAGGATCACAAGAGGAGACGAGTTGCATTTTGTAATGAATTCACAAACTGTGAAGACAACGTTTGATCTAACGTTGTATTTTCCGATGATAAAGTATTTTAATCATATAGACATGGTCGAATAAGAGTTTATATTCTGAGCAATTAACCATTTGATGAACGGTATACTCATCATTTAAGAAATAATGGAGGATTCTCGGTCAACGTACGGGGATAGATAAGGTGAGAAAGAAACCTTAGACCACGAAATAGAATTGAACTATGGAAAGCAATTGAGCAGGCATAGAAGAAGCTTGTTGAATATAACATGAGGAGATTGGTGCTATCTATGAACAGAAGTTTGCAAAGTTGTATTGACAATAATGGCATTAAAGTATTTCAATAACAGTATCTCTGATAATACTAACAGCATATTTTTTCTACTATTTTTGCTCTGAATAGTCCTTGTTGTAAAAACAACAACTAATACTAAAATTATAATTATTTTTCGTTTTCACAAATATTGGCGTGAATCTTATGTGACAGACTGTACTTCTTGACTCAAAATATTTGTATCATCAATAAGTATCTGATAAGGGCCTTGTGTTAAACCGACGCCGGCTTCTCGATCCTTTTAGATAAGATTTGGTTCAAACCAAAAAAGAATCGCAGATGTGATTTGTGTCTGTGCGGTGTGCGGTACTCACCTGTACCCAAACCATCTCTTCGCCTCCAAAAAGTAGTAAAATGTGCCTTAGTTTCCGCTATATTCGCTCTCCCCTAAAACGCCGGTATAACAATGAACAATGTGTTAAAGCGAACTCTTTAATTAGTAATAGTGCTTTTGTAAATAATCTCTGTATAGTGTAGTGTATTATCGATTGATTACGCTTTATTTTTCTCTAAGTACAACCCTATCAAACCAAACACATAAGGAATCATCGTCGTAAAGTCTGCTTACATATACCGAAGGAAACTCTTTAACAGTCCATGGTACTAAAATATTTGATACTGTACCCGCAAGGGAAAGGAATTTAATAAGCTTTCCCCCAACAATTGGTGGAGATCAGGCAAAGTTCTATCAGTCCTTTTTTTTATTATATTTTAAGCGACATCCACGACTTGACTTTTTACAAACTATTACTTTGCAGTCCTACATTCACGTCTATCTTCTTTTGTTATCATGACAACATATGTGGGAGTGATTTTGTATTGCTTAATATTCTCTCTTATATTGACCCACGCGTGCATTAAAACCACTTCCTATTATGACTCTCTCCTCTAATTGTATATGACTTAGTATGTTCTAACTGTTGTACTGAGTTGAGTCGTGGACTCACAGACGCTACCTGCAAGAGAATTGAGGCTTTTGAAATGTGGCTTTATCGTCGAATCCTGAGGATATCCTATACCGACCATGTTACTATCCAAGAAAACGAGTACCAGGAAGGCGAAGGATTTCCAAGTGGTTCAAGACAACAACCACAAATCTTTTCAGAGGAGTTTACAAAATGCAGATTGCCCTAATGGTCGCCAACATCCGAAACGGATAGGCACTACAAGAAGAAGAATGTCTTAATTTATCGTAGAAGCTCTTCTTGCATTTTCACCGTTCACCGTTCACCGTTAACGAACAAGAGATAGAAAAGAGTATAAAAGTACAAGTACCTGGGAAAAATGGAAACACGGGAAACAGGAATTTATATTTCCATTGAGATATATTTAGCTTGTTCTTGTAATTTATGTTTTGGGGGTTTAGCTCAAGAATGATTTAAAAATAAGAACACAATTTCCTTCTTTACTTAGTCAGCAATAATACTTACAATTCTTATTTCAAAAATTAAAAACTAAAGATAGTTTATAAACAGGAGAGATTATTATACTATTGTATAGATTCACTGTGCTTTGAGAATTTATGGAAATTGGAATTAATAAACTAGGTAATATGCCTTAACAACATTTGCACTAATAACATATCGTCCAATCAGCCTGGTTCCTATTGTCAGCAAGGTCATGGAATCGATTATTTCGGAAGCTATGTCCGAGTTCCTTCTTCAAGAAAATGTCATCCCTCACCAACAGCATGGATTTATCAAAGGTCGTTCAACGATCACAAACTTACTTCATTGTGTAAATGATTGGTCATTATCTTTAAACAATCGGAATCCTGTCGATGTAGTTTACTTAGACTTCTCCAAAGCTTTCGATCGTGTTCTAAAACGTCGATTACTAGCTAAATTGGATCACTATGGTATCCGCGGAAAATTAAACATTTGGATACAAGATTTTCTATCCGACAGATACTTCAGGGTTCGTGTTGGGGAAGACCACTCATTAGATAAGCCAGTCAAGAGTGGAGTTCCACAAGGATCAGTACTTGGACCGCTACTTTTTTGTGTCTACACTAGTGATCTTCCGCTCATTGTATCCAGTAAGGTTTCCATTTACGCTGATGACACTAAGTTATATGTGAATCCAACTATTAACCAACATATTCTTCAACAAGACCTTGACGCAATATTCAAATGGTCCTCAGAATGGTTACTTCCGCTTAACATTGAAAAATGCGTTGCTTTACATATCGGCAAAAATAACCCATCACTGCCGTACTTTATTAATGGACATCCTTTAAACTCTGTAACCTCACACAACGATCTCGGAGTGATAATTAATAGTGACTTAAATTGGTCTGATCACATAGTATCGGTGTGTAAACGTGCTAACTCGAAACTGTTTTTGATCCGTAAATGTTTTGCACGCATATCTCTAACCTCTGTTAGTAAACTTTACTCAATATACGTTAGACCTATTCTTGAGTTTGCCGGACCAGTGTGGAATCCAGATCTTAGTCGCGATAAAATCCTACTTAAAAACGTTCAGCGTAAAGCCACAAGACTGGCATACGGCCGTGTTAGACCTAACTATGAAGATAGACTATTCATGGCTCATCTTACGACATTCGAGCAGCGACGTCTTCGAGCTGACCTAATTATGTCCTTCCGTATTTTAAAACATAATTTTGGGAACCTAAACACCATATTCACTTTGAATGAAGACGATAGATTAAGAGGCCATCGATACAAATTAAAGAGGGAACAAACTACTGCAAGGTCCAGGGCGAACTTCTTGCCAAACAGAATCTTTAATATCTGGAACAATTTGGATCAAGACACCATATCGGCAGCTAGTGTTAACATCTTTAAAAATAAACTTGATAGCGTTTTATTTTTTTATAGGATAGGATATTTTTTCTCGGACAGCATTATTTATTTATTTATTGTGTCACAATTCAATTTTTGTTAATTGTTTAACCACTTAACTTTATAATTAGTATTAGTTTTATAAGGATCTATTTTATTTTTGCTTTTTGGGCATAATAGGAGCTCGCTCCTCTGCCCTTATTTGTTATATAATAATAATAATAATATTGTGTCACATACCCCTGAATGTGGTCCTGTGCTCTAGCGAAGTCAAGAATTCTCTTTTCTGTAATTTTGCGTCAACCGTCGCCCGGTAGGCTGTTTTCGTTTCGTTTCAAAAACATTTCGTTCTTATTATGTAAGCCAGTGGAGGCGGGCATTAGATAATGAGTATTAGCGATTCCACTTATCTCTGCAAACTGTTTTGTAAGCGATCATTATTAATTAGTAATTGCGATAATTTGAGTTTTTGAGTTAAATAAAGTTGTGCTTCACTTAATCTCTGAATCCATAGAAAACCGTAACAATATATTACTACATTAAAATAGTTGACATCGGGATTCCCTGTTTGAAATTTCTATTATTTTTTTTTATTTTATAAGTTTCATTGTTGGTATTGAAGTTATCACTAGATGCCTTCTTGTCTATTACCTGTCTCATAATTACAAAGAATATTTTTATTAACAAGATAAAAATGATTTAAATTATATTTGACAAACACCAAACACCATACATATATTCTCTAAAAGTAGTTTATTCTGTTTTCTTGGTTTACACTTTTTAAGATCTTCTTGAACTGTTTCTAAAAAAATTGAATTAAACAGTGTTTGAGAAAATAAAATTCATAAAAATGAAGTATCTATGTGTTATTCGTAAATGTAAATGTAAAAACGCTATTAGCTTCAAAAAATTACTAAACAGAAATCAAATGATGAAGTAAGGAATATAGTTAAGACATAAAAGAATATATTAGGACATTTTTTATAAAAAATTAAATCAGATTTATATGGCAGCAAAAATTAGGATGATTAGAAAATTATATAGCTTTGAGATGAGCTAATGATAAGAACTATATGTTATGTAGGTTTAGTAGTAGGAGGGGCAGTGTAACGAAATCAAGAAATCCAATACTGAGGATAAAATATCATTCGAATACAAGTGTCAAAGCAACAGTTACTTCTTAACATTCAAATTTTTTTGTAACCATATCCTGCAACATTATTTCATCATCAGCACTCTCTTTGTTCCATAATTTTCTATCTTGGGTCATATTATTAACTCACTCTCTCCGACTCCTCTCAAGAAGTTGCAAATCAGCAATTCTTTTCATTAAGTAATTAGTCTCGCGACATTGAACATGACCAAAGCGTCTTAATCTATGTTCTCTAATTTTAGCATAAATTGGTGCCACCACTAGACTTCCCCTAATAGACTTACTTTAAATTTTATTTCTTTATAACTCCATTCATCCATCCAAGCATTCCAATTTATCCCACAATGCATTCATTGTTCCTCTCTCTTTTTGCCTAAAAATTTAAATCTGTACATCATAGTCTTATAACAGTTTTATAGATTTTTATTTCAGATTAATTGACATATTTCTTTAACACAACACACCATTCGCTTCCTTTCATTTCAGTCATCCCATCCCATCCCAATTCTAATAAGTATTTTTTCTTCGCTTTTTGACATTCTTTTCGTAAATTAGATATAATCGGATGCTTTCTTTGCTCTATGTTTGCCTATTTTATAATATGTTTATCGTCGTTTTGAAAATCTGTGTACGATCTTTTTTCTTGCCACTCTATATACATAGTTTCTCGCTTTTCTTTTATTTATTTTTTCTCAAACCTTTTTCCTGAAGTTTTTCAATTGCAATATCTCTAATAAACCTAGTCAGATTTCTGTATCTACCAATAATTTGCTCTAAATAATATCACAAAGCCTCAAGAAAAATGATGCGATGAGGGTTCCATGGATTGCATAGAACAAGTCATAATTTACTCAGTTATCTCTAATCAGGCATATGAGCAAGTATTTAAACAGTTAAACAGTTACCTATTAAATTATTCTGTAATGGATGGTAATTTGGACACCAAAAGTAATTATTATTTTCTTCTTAAATCACCCGTACTTTTTGAAGAGGCTAGTTGGTTTTTATACTTTTCTTTATCTTCATTTTTAAATAAACTATTTACTCTATTTTCCATTTTAGATACTGGACGTCTGCATCTGAAATGTAAATTTGATAAATAACTAAAGTCTGTAAAAGAATTACGCTGATAGAAAATCAATAATACGAAGTAGTTTCATAGCCCTACTAAAATATAATATGTACTATTACTCTAGGCGCCAGGGCGGGTGGTTGAGTATGCAATTTTATGTCTCTTCGATACCTTCACGTTTTTTTTTATGTTTTTTAATGCTTAGATTTGCTTTTTCGAGGTTACCAGGCTGAAACCCCGTCAGATAATTTTGATTGTTTAAATTATTGTATCTCCCAAAGTATGAGATAAGTATTTAATTCTACTAAAATGAAAATTGTTCCTTTTGAATAAATAAACAAAATGGAGTTTGGTTAACTTTGATTTGATTTTTAGAATCGGAGTTATAACAAATTTCGTGAAAAACAATTACAAAATAGGTATTCAATGGGACTTTTCCAAGTATAGCTCAGCTTTCATACCTGCGATTAACTTTCAGAACTCCTTCATTTTAAAGGTTATTGCTTCATCTTTTAAAAAAATTACAACGCTATAAACTTAAAAAATCTGGCTAATGAAAGTTATTTTTTTTTTAATGACATAGATATTAGTCATTCAGCCAGTTGCAATAGATTCTCTAATCAGACAAATACACGATTTATATCCTTAATACAAAATTAACGGATAATTAATAGAAGAAAATAGGATAAGCAAACGTAGGAGCTTCTTGCTTCCCGTCTAAGGGCCCATTAAGACATTTTTAATAGACAAACAAAACTGGACTATGGATAAAGTGTTATAAAATTTAAAGGATGCAAATCCAAACTTAAAATCCACACAATCATGAAAAGTTTTATGCTCGCGTACAAATCTTATAGAACCGTGCACTTGTGTGACGAGAAATCTATAATGATATTGTTGTAGGGTTTTTTCTTGTTCATTTTCAAGTTTTGGTCAACACTTAGTATCCAGCAACCACAATTTTAACATCAATTCTGGTTCATCTATCTTACATGACATTAGCAGAAAGAAAAACTATCTTGAGTTGGATTTATTGGAAGATTTGGAGATTACAAGGGAAACAAATGAAAACTCTCACTGTCTTAATACTCAAATTAATTTAAATTGTACTAAATTTAATCCTATATTTAAAAACTTTATTACAGCTTCACCTCGTAGAGGACCCAGCTCGACTGTTTAGACTTCATGCACTGAATATTTCAATATTAATTTTAAAGTTCTTCCATTGACTGCGGACTGAACTACGTGGACTATAACACATTTATATATTTTGTCTTCAATTTTGATTTTAACTTTTAGTAATTTAACTGCATATTCAGATTTTTCTTTTTTACAGTACTGATAGCGCTTGGTGGACCATTTTATTGTAGTCAACCATCCACTGTCTAATATATTGTTAGTCTTTTCTCACATTCATACTTTATGTCAACTTCAATTGCTCTCAAACCAACATCCTAATTATTATAGACAGGTTTGAGTGTGAGATTGGGATTATTCAATCTACATAAAAAATATACTATATAATTTTATATTTCATCAGTCGATTTCCTATAGTGGTGTCAGTTGGACCTTTGGTCAATACTTAGTGTCATAGAATTTTGAAAGGTGCAGATCACATAACTGCCCTTCATAAGCTGTCATTTGTCACATGTCATCTCTACATTTCCGTCAGACCGGGAGCCCATTCTGTCTCCGTCTTCGATACAATATGTAGCTTCTCCATATAAATTTTAAAGTGTTTAAATAGGTAAAGAAATAATAATAAGACTTACTCACAATCAATTTAATTTAACAATCTGACGACCGGTTTCGCTTTCTATAATTCGCAAAGCATCTTCAGGTCGAGATACAAAGTTAAACTAATGCTGCAATAAAATAAACCCAATTAGGGTGGTGTCTCATAAAGATAAAATAAACAAATAAATAAATTAGTTCATACAAATTATAGTAATTATGCCAATATTACATGTCTGTGGTTTTCAAAATGAATAATTTGAATATATAAAAGGTAGTAACAGACAAGGTAAGGCCCACAATTGGTATAAAGTAGCAATCTTATGTTGTAATAAATTAATAAATGAGCAAATAAATAAAACAAAACAAAACAAACATTACTTACATGCCGGTACTCTATTAATTGATGGATATCCATATCCATATTAATTGATGGATATCCATCAATTAATAGAGTACCGGCATGTAAGTAATGTTTGTTTTGTTTTGTTTTATTTATTTGCTCATTTATTAATTTATTACAACATAAGATTGCTACTTTATACCAATTGTGGGCCTTACCTTGTCTGTTACTACCTTTTATATATTCAAATTATTCATTTTGAAAACCACAGACATGTAATATTGGCATAATTACTATAATTTGTATGAACTAATTTATTTATTTGTTTATTTTATCTTTATGAGACACCACCCTAATTGGGTTTATTTTATTGCAGCATTAGTTTAACTTTGTATCTCGACCTGAAGATGCTTTGCAAATTATAGAAAGCGAAACCGGTCGTCAGATTGTTAAATTAAATTGATTGTGAGTAAGTCTTATTATTATTTCTTTACCTATTTGATATGGACTCACACAAGCAACACATTCATGATTTTTAAAGTGTTTGTTTGTCTTAGTGTATTGTATTTTGTATTGTTATGTCCAAATTTTACATTTATGACATTCTACTATGTCGGATAGGCCACAATTGACGAAGTAAGTCTATAAACGTTTATCACATATAAAAATTTTTTTCAACCATAAACTTGGAGTTTTTTATCAAGTGAATTAATTTTCCTTTTTATAAAAAACGTTTCTTGGCTTATTTCAGATGCCCCTGAAGATGATCTATTGATCGAAAGTACTTGGGCAAGATTAAATTAATCACCGTGTTCGATAGTTGCCTTGTATACCCTCAAAGTTTTTTCTTGTTGTCTAGGGTTTAACTAATAGCCACGGGTCGATTCGAATTATATCAAATATTTTATTGTTGGTCGACAAACACGACTGTCGTCTAGAGATGAGATGTCGTCCTATGCATATCACCTCGTCCGCTCGTCGTCTTAGTGTTCTACTCACACCGTACTCGACTGGTACTCGAACTCGACCCATCGTCGACCTATCGACAGTGTTTTTGATTATTCTGCAATGCTACTTAACCCTGGTTTTTGGCTCGCGGTTCGGGATAAATGGAAGTTAATAATTGGTATCGGAAAGTATTTGCTGACGAATGCAATCCTACGATATTGTATATTTGAACAGCTTATTTGAGAAAGGGACCTGAGTCACTATTTTGTTATTTCTTGTTAATTTACTATGATGGTAGACACATCGTTTATTGTAGAAATGGAGCCAATTCATTCCATTATAATAGAGAAATCATATGGCGTACTTTTCGTTTACTACAGAAAAGGACCCAAGTCAGGGAATCAGGTACTTTTCTGCACTTTGGAAAACTTCTGCAGTGTGGGATAACTATTAGGAAGTTAATTATTGTTAATTAGAGGCGACATTGGTTAATTTAAAAACATCTTAGTAATTTTCAAGAATCAGTGAAGACAATGACAGTTATTTACGATGCCTGAAACAAAAACGAAGAAAACACAAACGATACATTGATTATAGTGGGAAACCAAGACAAGCAAAAAGGACCAGATCACCTAAAACTTTTTGCAATGTAATATTCAATGTTGTCAAAGTTGTCACAGCTTGTTGTTTATTCACATAAAGTGTTTGTACAATTCTAGAATGATGACTAACCTCTAAACTACAGCAAAGATACTATCCAATCCCTTAAAACGAACTAAGTATTTTCTTCTTTTGTTGTAGGTCTCCCAAAAATGCTGTACTTAATTTGACGATGTTGACAAAGGCAATATATTTGTCTATTGTATAGTATGAATACTAAAAAGGAACAGACATTCACTTGCAGAGAATGGTTGACTTAACAGAAGTTAAACAGCATCGAGATCGTCAACAAGACGCTACATTGAAGGCACAAGATTAACGATAAAAAAACAGAAGTGGTAATAAAATACGTGAAAGCGAAATTGCCAAGGTGCACAATCATATTAGTTCCTTTCCAACAAAAGAAGGACATTAAAAAATGTTTTGTACCTAAGTGAATGTTTGTCAATTTAAGCATGAATTATTCATGAAATGAAATAATGAATGAAATGTATCCTGAAAGTAATATTAAGTACAGTTTTTTTATAAGTACTTTGAAAACTTTAATCTTAGATTTGACTGGCCACCTAGTGATATATATTATTATTATTATCCAGATTTAGCCATACGGCTCACACTCCCTCTAAGGGGAAAATTCACTCATCCCAGATATCTACGGTATCAAAAGGATTGAGCTCTGGTGGGACTCTTTCCATGTTATCGAGTCCTAGGTGACTTGGTACGTCGGTGTATCTCCTAAAAATTTTCGCACGCATCTAGACGTCGAAAGTAGTACAGCTTTCTGCATGACCTTATATTATTATTATTATTATTATTATTATTATTATATAAGCAAGGGCAGAGGAACTAAATCCCTATTATGCCCAAAAACAAAGAAATTTCATTAATCACCTACTAGTAAATAACAAAAATTACAACTAAAAGAAATAAAATTACAATTTTTGGTTTAAAAGAAAAACAATATTTTAACTATAATATAAAACTGTCGAGTCTGTTTTTGAACGAGTTGGTAGAGGAAGCGGAGACAATGTTGTCGTTGAGGTTATTCCAGCACTCAAAAACTCTATTTGGAAGAAAGTTCTGTCTTTGTCTTATAGAAAAATTTTCTTTCTTTAGTTTATATTGATGACCTCTGAGGCGTTCATCTTGGTTTATGATAAATATTTCATCGAGGTTTCCAAAATTGAATTTTAGTATTTTGAATGTTGTAATTAAGTCTCCACGTTGTCGGCGAAGTTCAAACGTAGTTAGGTTAGCCATACTAAGTCTTTCTGCATAAGACGGTCTTCTCGGTCCCAAAGAAATTCGAGTGGCTTTTCTTTGAACGTTTTCCAACAGAGTCTTGTCTCGAACCAGATCGGGATACCACGTTGGTCCAGCGTATTCAAGTATGGGTCTTACGTAAAAAGTGTAAAGTTTGCAAAATAATTGCATTGAAACTCCCGAAAAACACCTCCGAATAAGATACAGTCTGGAGTTTGCACGTTTACAAATAGAGGTAATATGATCGGACCAAGTTAGGCTGCTGTTCACAATAACACCAAGATCGTTATACGAAAACACAGATTCTAATGGCTGCCCGTTAACAAAGTACGGCACAAGTGGGTTATTTTTGCCAATTCGAAGCACTACACATTTTTCCGCGTTTAAGGGTAGTAACCACTGGGAACACCAAGTTAAAATAGAGTCCAAGTCCATTTGGAGGGTTAGCTGGTTTGTGTTTGGATTGGCATATATTTTTGTGTCGTCAGCGTAAAACGATATTTTACTTGAGACATAATAAGGAATATCGCTGGTGTAAACCATAAAAAGCAGAGGTCCAAGGACAGAACCCTGAGGCACTCCACTTTCCACTAACCTGTCCTGTGAGAAAGATTCGCCAACTCTAACTTTGTAATATCGATCTGTCAGGAAATCATCTATCCAACGAAGTAAAGTACCGCGAACTCCGAAATGTTCTAGCTTATGTAGAAGTCTGCGCTTAGGTACACGGTCAAAGGCTTTAGAAAAATCTAGATAAACAACGTTGACCGGCTGCGAACTGTTTAGGGATGAGGTCCAGTCGTTAACACAGTGTAGGAGATTGGTTAGAGTAGGGCGACCAGAGACAAATCCATGTTGTTGTGTTGGAATAACATGTTCCTGGAGAAGGAATTTGGTAATCTCCTCGGAAATAATGGCTTCCATAACTTTGGCAACTACTGGCAGCAAGCTAATCGGACGATAATTGTTGGGGTCGAGTTTGTTGCCTTTTTTAAAAATAGGGGTAACGGAAGCTAATTTCCAACTAGGGGGTAAGGAGTTTTGGATGAAAGAGGTTTGCATAATTAACGTTAAGGGTATTGCAAGCGTGTCTGCGCACCTTTTTAAGAGTTTTGGTGTTAAACCATCTAAACCAGGTGAAGCGGCCGTGCGAAGTTTAATTAAGTGTTGTTTGACATGATCCACTGTGAATTCAACTTGCTGTAGGGATGCGCCGACACGATTACAGTTAACAGCAGGTAGATAACCATCATTTAATTCTTTAGTAAAAACCTGTGAAAATGCTAAAGAGAGAGTTTTGGAAGATTCTTTGTCAGAAGAGCATAAAGTCTGGTTGGATTTTTGAAGTAGCGGAATGGAAACTTTAGATGTCATGGAGGAACGTATGTATTTATAGACTTTTTTAATGTTACCACTTTCAATAACGTTTGCTTCAAAATTTTGTCTTAGGGTTTTTAGAGATGTTTTTAAGTTATTTGAAAATCTGCGGTGGCTTTGGAAATCACTAAGAAGCCCGGTGTGTATAAATTTTCGCCATAGATGTCGTTTGTGATTGATTTGTTTAATTGCTGTTCGATTTATCCAGGGTTTGAGGTTGTTTTTATAACTCTTACGGAGAATAGTATTTGTAGAAATTATATTGTGGACTTTATCGAGAAATGCAGTCCACATTAATGACGGGTCGTTTAAGTCTGCAAAAAATAAATGCCAGTCGATTTGAGAGAGTTCAGTGTCAACTTCAGAAAAGTCGGTAGTAGCATATGTTACAATGTTATTTTTGCGAGGAATATATGTAACGTTTGCGAGGAAAAAAATCGTATAAAAGACTCTAGACTTATAAAACTGCAAAGAATGTTTCTGCAGCAGAACTAATGGAGCACAAACGTCGAGTCGAACGATTTTATTCATCATTGGCAAATTCTTAAGAATTATCAAAACAAAATGCTAACGTTTTGGGTTTGGTTTTTGACTTTATGCAAAATGTAGATTACCAAAAGTTCCTGTGCAAGAGATGTACTGCCTTCGATAGTTGACTGTGAACAATTTTTGTGTTTACAATTTAAAAACTAATAATACTCAGTTTTACTTATACCACGAAGGTCAAGCAAAAAAAGGAGCAAATTATGTAGCTTCTTTTCTTGTAGACTACATTGAAGAAAATGTTCCATATTCCGTAACTAACCTTTATTTATTTTCTGACAATTGTACGGATCAAAATAACAATCATACTTTGATTTGGGTGCTCTTAACTCTTGCTATCAACGGCCGGTTCAAAAAAAATTAAACACATATTTAATCTTAGTGGGCATTCATTCTTGCCTTGTTTAGCAAGTTTAGGAAGTTTAGCATCATCAGTTTAGATATTGCAGACGAATATACACGATTTGTTCTGCTAACCGCAAATCCCAAAATACTATCAAACCCACGGATGCAGGAATTGTAATTGATTTTGATTATTGGTTGCCTCACGTATACAGACGAGAGGATGCTTAACTGAGAGTGCTGCTCTCTCATGGAGAAAGCGAGAATATTTTAATACGTCAAAGTATCATTACCTTGAATATTTTTCTGACAACAAGGGTAATATTCAAACATCGGAGTTTATTTATACAATCAATGCTGATAATAATGCTGTTTACTACTATAGTAATTTCAATGTAAGTTAAGTTTTCCCACAAACCATGCAGCACAAGCTTATATTTCTTGAATGCTATCTCTAAAGAAAAAAAATTAGGATCTTAAGAAAGCTATAAAGTACGTTCCCCATGAATTTGAAGATTTTGTTGTAGAGATTATAAATTTTTCAGAACAGAATCATTAGAATATGTGTTGATAGTAACGTGTAGGAATGGTTAGTGTCCTAGTAATATATGCTGTAAGTGTTACAATGAACTATGATTTAAAAATGAAACTAAATTTTTTATAAATGAACAATATTATTAAATTGAAAATTACTAGTTCTAACCTAGTTGTACAGATGCAGTATCCAGTCCCTTTCTGAAATAAGCTGTTCGTTTGTTGTCAGTCTGTAGCCAGCAGAGACTGAATATTGAATACATATGAAGACCAAACGGAAGGAAGGCGAAATGTCACAAAGAGTTTAATACGAGAAAATTGAATTATTATCTTTAAAACCCTAAACATTATCATACAATTAAATATTTTGTGTACTTATGTATTTAATTAGTCTTTATAGTTATTGTGTAACGTATTATTTAATCAACGGAATTAAAAAAAAACACAAAGCATAGAAACATTGCTTTATGTAAACACAAGTCACTACAAATACGGGAAAAAAGCGAAATATATGACAACAATTTTTTTTCTGTTCTTCATTTGTCTAGCTTTTATTATTTTCTCTTCATTTTGTTTACATTTTTGTTGTTTTTGTTGTAAGGTAAGTCTCTATACAACGATCTAGCCCTTTCAAATGTGCAAAACTGACTCAAGTGGACCAGCTCGTTAAATTGTTCCTTAGAAATTTTCCTTAGCTCTAAAAAACATCTCTATGAAAAAAGAGAAAAAATGGAAGTGAATTTTTAAAACAAACTCACCTGTATATAATTTTGGTAGTAAAATAAACTGGCTCTCGGGTAGTTGCACCTTATCGGAATTTGTAAATGGTTTGCGTATACTTGACGTCTCCCATTGTCCATTATAGGAATCTCGGTGTTTGAAAAGGCGTGGATGATCTTTCAATATTTTGAGTTCTCCTATTGGTCTTAATTTATATGTTGGTTTTACGCAAATTTGGTCCAAGAATAGTAACCAGTATCTTATAAGAGATTGATCGACCTCTACGACATTGAACGGATTTGGTTTTACTCGACATGATCTAATTTCCGTGTACCAATCCTCAGGAAGTTCAGCCATAATTTTTTGGTTTATCACACCCATATCTCGATCGCACTCCATGTAAGAATGACCTCGTATTGGGAAGGTTACTTTGATTAAGTACAACCTTTTTGCAGTATTAACTGCCCAGTGAAGATAACGGAAAACAGTAAAGTTTTTATTTTGACCGCCACATGAATCACAGAATATGTGGAGGTGACGAACTGACAGATCAAGCTGAACAAAGATAAAATGGTGCAGAAATGACACTACTTCGTTTGAACCCTTGCCTCCTATGGTTTCTGGAAAACAATAAAATGTAGCATTTCCTGTTGACAATACATAAATGTTAAAGGAGTGAAGCGTCAGTTGTCTCTTATAGTAGACGTCGTTGGTCGGAATATTTGGAGTGGATAAATTTTTTTCAAAATCCATATTTTTCTCTTTATTTCATAAAATGCTTCCGCTTTGGATTTGTGTAGGCTATTTGCCAAAGTTATTCGTTTTATCTCAACTTCTATCTTTTATTTTTCACAAGCATCATTTGTTTCATTCAGTTTATCGTGAAGGACCTTAAGGTCAGCCAAGAAATGATCGCAAGCACTACACGCATCACTCAGCGGATAGCCGAAGCTAATGTTCAAATGCTTATTAAAGATTTGTCTATATGTTTCGTAAGACACAGGAGCGCCCTTATGGGATTTGTACATAGTGTACATTTTTTTAATAATTAAGTCATCCGGAAGGTACATTTTCTTAGTTGTATTTTTACTATAATAGCTTCCTCTTCCTTTAAAACGCTTTATGTGTTCAATAACTTCATCTAGCTGTTGTTTTGTTAATGCGTGTTTTTTTGGATTTTTCTGCGTTTGTCAATTGGTGCACTACCAGTAACTTTTAAACTTTTTTTTGAATATTTTCAAGCCTCTTCTAACCAATGCCATGAAGGCTTAGAAAAGCTTTAAAACAAACTGGGACGTCAGTAGTTTTAGCGTCAGTCGTTATTCTATTAACTCTAAAAGAATACGTTAAATCATGCAATCTTGATGTAACTTTATCTCGGGCTCTTCTTTGCTTTACGGGCATTAACGTTATTAGGCCTGCCAAGTAAATATTTTGTTCATCACGCCCCATACGGTTAAAATTGTTTATAATGTTTGATCAGCTTTGTTGATCTACTGTTTTAAAACACTTAAGTCACAAACACTTATATTGACAATCGTCACCTGTTTCATGGCTCTGTTGTCTTAACCGTTTCATTACTTCATTTATTCGACCTGTAATTTTCCTTTTTCTAGTGTTTTTTCGCGACACGTATCATCTCTTTCACTATCCGTCATTTTCGAGCACAATAACACACACTTTATTAATGAAGGCTAATCGAAAACTAAATGTTTTTAGTAAACAAAATGCGGCGTGTACTCCCCCGACGTCCCGATAAGCAGTGACATTCTACCTTTCTCGGATTTACGCGAGGACCATTCGCTTGTTTTCCCTGTACGAAGAATTTTATAACGTGTTTTAAGCTATGAGGATTCGTCTTTTTCCCATGTTTGAATGACTCACATAAAACTATTACTAAATACCTACATATTGCTGCTCTGAACAAAAAATAAAAAATTGACATTTCGCCTTTCTTCCGTGTGGTCTTCATATTAAATGTGCTTTAAGATTTGTAGAGACAGTTTGCTGTGAATGATGTAGAAACTTGGGACATTAAAAAAAAATGTGATTAAGATCACCCAGTTTGCCGCAATGTTTACAATTATTATCGTCTTCAATCACATTTACGGTAAATAAAGGACTTGGGTAACATGCATGTCCAAAGCGTAGTCGATTTATGGTGGTTATATATTTACGTGGAGCTTTAAAACTCTTAAACCAAGTAGTTTGTGGAATAACTGGATGTAAAATGGTAAATCTGTATATCTTGTATGGTTTGAGAAGCAGTAAAGATTCCATTGATCTTTCCATGTCGATAGCTGATTTTTTTTTAATTATAATGGCATCTGATACACATAAATAATATAACAATAAAGTGCCTGGTGTTATATTTGAAGTTATAAAAGATCCCCAAACGAACATTTTAAGTTTTGGTAAATGTTTCTATATTAATTTTTGACCAAGATATTGAACTTTTAATAACGTTCTCTGAGGCGCAAGGTCAGCTCGCAACGAATAAAAACCAATACATAAAACATAAAAAGCTTTAAGGTACAGAGGTGACATACAAGTGTATACTCAACACCCCTGGCGCTTAATATTGGCATAACACATATCAGTAAATGTTTGTGTTTATGCTGTATAGATAGGTTTGAAATTTCTGGATATTACCTGAATATTTGTTGAATACTTAATGGCGATTCGTTTTTGTGCTTAACTTTTTACAGACTTAAAAATAATATGCTGTTTATTTACTTACTTGAGCTCCAAGTGACAGGCATGACAATTTCCATTATTAAATAAATTATTTCGTCGGCTTTCCATTTGAGATACTGGAAGTTTACATCTAGAATGAAACCTTATTAATACCGCAAAAAATCCACAAAACACATACAGAAATTAAAACATAAAAGTTCGAAAATTATATATCTGCCACACCTTCCAGAGCAGAAGACGTCTCAAAATTGGTGATAGGGACCAGCACCAATAGTTGCAATCAATATTAGACCAGGTAACAGAGGAAAAGTTCCATACCAAGAAAAGCATTATAGTGATAATTCGAAATTCCAGAAAAAAGTAATAAGAACCATTGAGAGTAATAAATAAAAACGGAGCATTTGCTTGAAGCGTAAATTAAAAGCAAAAGCAAAAGATAGAAGAAAAAGCGTTTGCTTCGCTTCTACTGAATAATGATTCGCTTTTCCTCCATAGCAAATGCTTCGTTTTTTTAAGACCATTTACTACGTTTTTTAACAAGTCTAAAACTAAAACTAACTAAAACTGTGATTTTTGATTAAATATCAAGAGCTTATATAACTAATAGTTTAGTACCTATTATGCAGTGGGTGATAAAATTATTAGAGCCACCCATACATTTTTAATTTTTGTATTTTGTTTAAAATGGTATGTAATTGAGCTATAAAACATATTTTTGTGAGATTTAGAATCTTAAAAAGTTTATAAATATTAAAAAAGAAACAAGTAATTACATGAAAACACTTAAAATTATGACTTAAGCCTAATAGTAGAGTCATCCTTTGCAGGAATAGCTGCCTGGCACCTTCTTGGCATACTTTCTATGCATATCTGACAATTTTGTGGAATTGTTCCACTCCTGTGCCATTCTGCAATTAGGCGCTCGATCAATTGATGCTTTGTAGTTAAAATTTTATTAGAAATTTCTTATTTATGAGCTTTCAAAGATTTTCTATTGCATTCAGATCTGGCGAGTTGCCAGAAAGGCACTCCTGGGCCTGGGAAAGCATTTTTGCTTGCAGTACTCTTAAGTACTGGTCCTGCCGCATTGTTCCTTCGACAATGTAGAGTATACCAGTTTCTTGACTGCTTATGATAGACCACATCATGTTTAGGGGGTGCTTTACGGTCCATACAATACAATCAGTTTTATCTTTTTCCACAGGTCTTCCCCTTACAAATTCAGCTTTATCCATGAGAATAAAGCTGATAATAATATTATTATTTTAGAATCATGGACAAATTGATCAACTGTAAACTACATAATAGAAAAAAAATGTTATTTACCTGATTCCAATCATCAATGGTAGAATCTTTGTGATTTTAGCCCACGGAAGCCTTTTTTCTTCATGGCTGGTATGAGTAGCAGCTTTTTTGCAAGCGACATGTTAAAAACATCAGATCCTGTATTCGCCGATGAGCTATTCAAAACCTTCAAGGTTTTTTGTGTACCAAGCCAATATTTAAAATTTTTATTTCATCCCATAGCATTGCAATTTTTTTTTTCAACCATATTTTTGTTTGTGCCGTGGTCAGATTATTTATTGTACTTTCATGAAGTGTTACAAAATAATGAAATGGAAACAAACGCATTAATATACTATACAACTTAATTATATACCCTTTTTGTAAAAAAAAATAAATTTTGCTAGTTGGCTCTAATAATTTGATTACCCACTGTAAATGGATTGCGGAAGATGAGGCAAACATATAGCTCAGACGAAGTAAGCACGACGTGTGAAGAGAAAGATCAAGTGAAATTTGTAGTTTCTGCAAAAGTATAAAGTTGTACTAAAAAAATCGCAAGTACGTGTTATAAAAAAGTAAAAGAGAATGGATTAATACGGTTACAAGCGGAATGGCAGGTAGTAAGGAGGAAAGCAATAAGTGTAAAGCAATTATTTAGAAAAGTAAATGACTTAAAAACAAAAATCAAACAGGAAGCAGACATAAATAAAACCGGCAATAAACATATAAAGTTAAAGTCATCGGAACAGACATTTTGGCAGTTAATGAATGATGACAAGAGCCAGGGAAAACATACGTACAGTTTAATTAGAGGACGGTATTAAAACTGTAGAAAGTTTCACATGTTTGGGAGTTGCATTAAACACGGATGGAACAAAATAATTAGAAATTCAAAAAATAACGTGAAACATAAAAGCAAAACAAGTTTATTTTTCACTTGCTCATACGCACATCAAAATAATCTAGGGGACACTTATATTAATAGCTTTAAATCAATGTTAGCTGTGAATACAAAAATAAATTTGTGTTTGTACTCTATTTTGTTGTTTTGTTGATTATTGTACCAACTTGGACGGTAATGCTGATAAGAATGGCTATGAAAAATTTAACAAAACTTCAATATGCGTTTTTTGTGTCTATAAGATAAAAACTAATATTTCTTTATTGGTACTTGATTTTTAATGTCTATGTGAATTTTTATTTAGTTTTGCAATTGTCAATAATAGAGAGATATCATTTAAATCGCGAAATGCAGTGGCGTGCTATCGGGATGCTTGTGGTTAAGATGTTAAAAAACTGGTGATGTTGTTGAACGGCATACAGGCTATACACCAGCCTGTACCTATGCCGTTTTAGTATAACCAACCAGATTGAAGACCGTTTTAAGGTGGCAGGGTGTACTAGATCGCACTGCAACTACCTCACAATTACAAATGGGTTTGCAAAAGACCCATAAGGTGTTTGTAAGTGGCCAAACCATTAGAAATATACTACATAAAGTAGGGTTAAGACCTACTCGAACACCTGTGAGAGTGCCGGTGTTATCCAGAGGAAATTACGTTCATTGATTTTAGTTGGCACAAGAACACATCGATTGGGTTAGTACTTTGTTCGTAGATGAGTCCCGATTTGGATTTGTACCAGATACAAGATGGACAAGAATTTAAAAATGATCTATCAATGCTGAACAATTGGCCACCGTGCAGTAGGTTCATAGACAGCAATGTGGAAGTGTAATGGTATGGGGTAGCATCACTAATAGTGGAAGAACCAATCTCGTTTGTCTGGAACGGTTTCTAAATGTTACAGATTATCGCGATATTATTCTTGAACCTACTATTGTACCCTTTGCATAACAAGCTGATGCCCGATTTTAAATAATGCACGATAATCCGCGCAAGCATACTGCCAGGGTTGTGCGAATATTTATCAAAGGTAATTAAATTAAGGTTTTACCGTGCCCTGCACAATCGCCAGATTTAAATCCAATTAAGCATATATGGGACATATTGGGCAGACGTATTTTACAACAAAATATTGCGTTCAGTACAAGAGAGCAACTATTCAGATAGTTCTAAGAAAAAATGTTTATTTTATATTTGGGACACTTGTTTATTAAAAATATTTGAAATACATAATTTGAAACCCATCTGTAATATCGCATTTTGTTTCTGTTCCTTAGATTACTTTAATGTGATATGTTCCGCTCCAAAAACATACATTGGATATCGAAAATCAGGATCTACAAGACTATTATTAGACCAATAGTATCTTATGGATGATGAATATGGGTGATGACGGAAACTCCAAAAAGAAAGCTGAAAGTCTTTAAAACGAAAGTCCTAAGGAAGATATTTGGACCTATTAATAAAAACGAAGTATGGAAATCTATGTACAACCATGAACTCTGCCAACTGTTCAAAGCGAAACCGATCTTAGAATTCGTTAAACTTCAGAGACTTCGATGAGCTGGTCATGTAATCAGAATGGAGACTGGAAGATTGCCAAAAAGAGCCATATATAGTAAAAGCACTACACAAGACCAAAAGGAAAGGGCACAGGAAAGGTGAAAGGATGAAGTGTCAGAGGATGTGCAAAATTTGCTAGACGTAAGAACTTCGAGAACATCGGCAAGGCTGGAGGCATAGTTTGGAGGAGGCAAAGGCTCTATTTGAGCTGTAGTGTCATTGGAGAGAGATAGAAACCTGACCATGCGTAGAATTTAAGGTAATAATCAAATATTTATTTCAATACAGGATTAAATGCCATTCGATGCGATGAGGTGTCATCGCTGTTAGAGACTGCTGTGATTGCAGAAACTTGAAAAAGTGCGGTATCAAAAAAAAAATCTTTTCTTCCAAAGAAAAGAAAAGTTTCCTCATTCAATTTCGCCTAATATTAATTTTATTGCCCTTATTTTTCTTAATATGGTTATTTGCGTCATTATTAAGCTCCACTTCTTTCAATTCACAGTCTGGATCACTTATTGCTCTTGTAATTTTGTGTAATAAAACGTGGCGCAATACTAATGTTAGTTTAGGGATGTTTCAAGCTTCAATCGAGCCTTATATTTCAGTATGGACAGTATGCAGTTTTCTACGTTCTTACGACTTCACGAACTTTCTCATTAAATGAAAACTTGAATCCAGAGTTTTGCTTTCTGTCAGATTTTCTCTAATACTTCTGCAATTGTTTTTAACACAGTACTTGGGTGAATTCCAATTATTTCTCCTACACTGTTTTGGTAAGTCTGGTTAGCTACATAACGCCAAAACTTTTTCATTTTGTGGAACAGTGATAATGCACCATCTCATATGTTATTATTCACCCCATTAAGGACATTTAAGAAAAGGTTGGCTAAGCAATGCACAATGCATGTTGATACGAAAAACGTTTCTAATATTACATTATACAGAAACCTTATAATCACCACACATATGTTATTTCCCTGGAAGTGAAGTCTGCACTGTAGGTGCTTTCAGAAAAATAAAGCTTTTGCTATAGGTCTTTAGCAAATACATGACTTTATTGATATAATTTAACGTATTTGCTTATGGAGCAGCGAATGCTAGAAACGTGTGTATCATATAGTTTAAATTGTTTGCTACATTAATTTGAACTAAAAGCATTTGCTACGTTTTATACATGAGACTCATTGTCGATGGACCTTGGTATTTGAGAAATAGTAACCTTAATAATTAATAAGATGGTAGAAGTTATGGATTGAGGTAATCTAGCTCCTCGATCATAATGAGCTAACTGTAAGACTGGAACTTCAGTTGGTCTAAGTGTTTGTTAAAGCAGAGCATATTGGTTTTAAGTTCGTGCATGTTATTTAGTTATTTTGTTAGTTTAGATAAAAGTCGCCATAGGGTAAGATTTTAATTGAAATAATCATTAATAATTAACAGTTAATCCACTTACTTGAAATCGATATGACAATTATGACCTTTTTCATCTTTATATAAATTATTTCGTCGATTTTCCATTTGAGATACTGGACGTCTAAATCTAGAAGGTAAATTTAAAAAATAACGCAAATAAGCTATAGCTTGATACCTGACTTGAACTTTATAATTAGAAAGTAATAATTATATTTTGTTTTGATGAGTAAATCTTAATGTAAACTAAAACCGAGCAACATAGTAAAAACAAAAAATCCATCATCAAACAAAAAAGAATACATGAATTGATAAAAAAAACACGTCAACCAAATTTTAAATAAACGACGGTTATTTTCTTCTTCTTCCACTTTTGGTGGAAGTGGTTTGTAGCCTCCATGCAAGCAATGTTTTGTCCATCTGCTGTCTTTCATTCTTGCACCATATCCGGCCCATCTTCATTTTTGCCTGTATTTCCTCCATTTTGTAATATGTTCGGTAATGTCATCCACTTCGGTTCGTCTAATAAATTCTTCGATTCTTATTCTATTTATCAAGCATGCTCCAAACAATGATCTCTCCGTTTTACGTTGTGTCCTTCCCAATTTTTCCGCTGATGTTTTTGTGAGAGTTTCTATAAAGGCTCTGCTCCATATTTGAGGATTGGTAGAATTTACGTTAAAAGATTTCCTTTTAAATAGATTGGGAGTTTTGTTTTAAACACGTCTCTCATTTTTTCTAAATACAGCCCAACCTAAACTTACTCTTCTGAGTACCTCACATGTCTGGTTGTTCAACCCGTTATTACCCAACTTATTTTCAACTCTTTCTACAACTTCTATGGACTATTTCTTGATCTCTATTAGCTCAATGGGGACGAGATTTGTCGTCATTTTTGTTTTCACATAGTTTATCTTTAAACGGACTTTTTGTGTCGTTTGGTTTTTCAGTTGTTACATTTTCGTATACATTTCGAATCATATTCGCATACCTGTGGTCTATTCTGCTTTCGGATAGGGCTTTTAAGATAGCGACTGTTTTCATTGTATCAAATGCTTTGTGGAAGTTTACAAAAATAAAAACCAGGGGTCTATTATATTCGATAGACTTTTCGACTAGAGGTTTACGGCTCTGCAGATGATCATTTGTTCCGTGGCCTGATCGAAACTCTGCTTGTTCTGACTGGTAGAAATTCAGTTTTACTTTCAATCTGTTTGTCAGTATTCAAGTAAAAGATCTTGTATAGGTGCTTGAGTAATCTAATGGGCCTATAGTTTGAATGATCTAATTTATCTCCTTTTTTATGAAAGAGGATTGTTATCGATTTTTTTATTTATTTGGGATGTTTTTGTTATGCAGACATTGATTGAAAAGTATTTGGATTCGTGACATCAGAAGGGGACCTCTTAGTTTCTGAGTGACTACACCATTTTCCCTCGGAGCTCTATTATTTTTCATATTTTTTTTGTAAGATATTTTTGTAAGTTGGAAGATTTTCTTTTTCTCCTCAATGCTTTCATGCTTTTGCTTTCTTCTATAATTTTTATAATTGTATTGTTTGTATTGTTCTTTTATTTCATAATGTCTGGTCTGATAGCTTTAGAGATTTTTTTATTTATGGTTTTTATTTCCCTTACTTTTCCGTTCAGTGCTCTACAATCTTCAATTTTTTGTTTAATTTCTTTGCTCTTTTTCTTTCTTTTTCATGTTTGCGGTCGTGTTTTTCTTGTATCTACTACTTCTTCGTTTAGGTTGTTTACATCCCTTGTTGTTGCACTCCTTGTTGTTGTTGTAGCGTATCCAAAGTTTAATTTTTTCACTTTTTATTATTTTTAGTTTTTGTTGCTTAATATTAATTTCTACAGTTTCCGGACCTTCTATTATAGATCGCTTGTGACAGAAAATTAATTTAATTTAAGAAAATTTTAAGTGTTTTTATCATCTTCTATCGATCTTATTATAGAAAAAGCTATTCATTAGATATAAAATATTTTCCAACAGTAAATTTAAGACTATTTCGCCTCTCTTGTTTCTACCCAGTGTATCAAAATGTTCAAGTACATTTTCAGTTGGATACGTTTTTACTCCTATGTTGGCTTAAAATCGCAAGTTATTTTCATGAAATGTTCGTGGTCTTCTGTAACAGCTATGTAAAAGTCGTCATAAAACTGTCGTATTTCTTCCTCTGTGTGATCCCACGTTGGTGCATGGACTTGAATAATCTTAATGGAGTAACGGGTATTTAGTTGCAATTTTACGAGTATAACTCTTGTAAAGACTGCTTTTACTGATATGATCTTATCGTCCTCTCCGATATGATGACCGGAGAAAATGTGATCGGATTTTAAAACGGTTTATTATTATTATTATTCTTACTATTCTTATTATTATTATTCTTTCTAAGAGCTGCGTTGTATTTGTGGTCATATCTTTATATCTTCATATGGTCATATCTTCATAATATTGACAGACCGTGCTGTATGGCAAGGAGTTCCACCTTGCATGAAAATGAATGATTCCCCATTTGAAGCTGCGGAATTAACCGCCCTTGCAAGACGTCTCTGAACTGGTCTAATGGGTAATGAAATGGTATATGGTAGTATATATGATAATGGGTACTAATGACTAATGACAAATCATCACTTTTGTAAGGTGCTTCACAGTTTGAACAACACAGACATGTTAAAACTTTTTTCCATGACGACGACGCAGACAAACTGAGCTTTGTTCTGCAAAATTTCAAATGTAATTTCATCACTGAAGCAGACCTGGTAATAATAGAAAAAAATGACTGCTGGCTTTTCTGTTAGTTAAATTCATTATTTGTGAAGAAATCATGAACTGACTTATCTCCTGAAGCCCACATCTTTATCACGCCACTGTTTGGCCCCAATTAAGGCGCTGTGCTTTAACTTTGGCTTCCTGGCGAAATGGCCTTAAAACCCAAATCTTTTAATTTTCTTCGAACAGTACAGAACATGTGTATCAGTGCATACACACTGACATCTGTCTTCCATGAAAATTTTGGCAAAATCCTTTAAAGACCTTTCTAACGGAGTGAAAATAGGCTTTTTCCGTATTTTTTCTTTTGTTTTGGACTGGATTCTTTCCCTGATTAAATCTTCTTCTTTACGATTCGTATATTAGCTTCAGAAGCCTTCATTATTCGTGATATTTTGCGGTTTAAAAATATACTTGTATTCACGAGAGCCTTCACTTCAGCTCTTTTGCCTAATGAAAGATAGATTATCCATGATGAAAGCTTATAATATTATTTAAATTCTACATATGAAACAAACAAATATCTGCGTAATATAAAACTGCTAAATAAACAAGCATCCACGGTGTTTGCTACAGAGACACGTCGGCAACTGAAGCACTCGCGAACGCAATGGGAGCAGGTTTACATTTGTTTTACGTTCCGGTAAAAATTGAATACCACTACCACAGTATTGCTATATGTGACAAATAAATACAAATACGAAATATTTAATAGATTTCGCGAATAAAAATTCATTTTATGTATTTTTGTATGTGAAAGCACTGCATATAAACTGGTGTAAAACAATAAATTATTAAAAACGGGGATGCATAATTGTACAGTTACCTCACTCACCTGAGGTCTAAAAGACCAGTGTGACCGTTTTCAATTTTACACAAATTATTTCGCCGATTTTCCATTTGAGATACTGGTCGTCTGCATCTAGAATATAAATTTAAGAAATAATTCAAATATAACACAGTTCGTTTATTCCATTTAGTTCGTAATTATAAGTAGCTATTATACCAAGCATTATTATTGTTCAGTAAATACAATTTTAAAATACAAATTTACTATTTTTATTGGAAATAAGCCACAATTTTACTTTAAAATAAGTTTATTTTGACGCTTAGATTTCCACTTCGGAACTCGATACCAAAATACAAAACATTAATAAATCATACAAATTTTGTTTTTGTTACATGGTAAAAAAATTCTTCTAATCAGAAAGTGCTTCAATGGCTTTTGTATCAAATTTGCTGAGTTTCGATATATGGTAGATATAAGATGAAAGATGTATAGATACAAGATAACATCGCTTGGTGTTTAAAGTATACTTGTTTGCCAGAATTATCCTCCATTTTATTTCTTCTCTGATAAAGTTTTTATTATGATTAATACTTCTGGCTCAGTTGTTAGTATTCATGCCATTACTTGATTTATTTTCCCATTTATTTGCAAGCCCAAAGCAGTTTTTTAAGCTTTTGAAGCAGTTAAATAAGTAAAAAAAAATCTTTGAATCTTTTTGTGTTGTCCCGTTAAATTCCATATTAAACAGGAGACACTCAACGTATCTTCCTGTCATAATTGGATATGAGTCCAAAACTTTTGTGAACGTATGTTCACGTGTATTGTTCTTTGCATATAACTTTACGCTCTTGTAACCTTCACCAGACTTATTAGCCTTAATACGCTAATATGAGGTGACTTAAAATTAATTTTAAGAATCGACATAAAATTTAATTATTGTTTCTAGTATTTGTCGTAGCACAAAAATCGAGCGTTCTACTAGGTTTTAAGCCACTTTAATACTAGCTATGCAGCTTCATGTTTTTTTTCTAGTGACTATCCGTTATCGAATGATTTTAGTAATTCTAGCAATAATAATTTTATTAGTTGCCGCTCTGAATAGTCCCGTGGTAGATTTTGCAAACCAGGTTCTTAAGTACTTTAGTCATAAAATATATTTTCTGTCAACGTCTCTCTTACCCTGAACTTTTCCTTGCAGAATGCATTTATTAATATATGTTTTATTTAATTTAGTTTTCATTTCTCATTGATTGTATGTCGTAAATATTTCAAATTTCTGCGTTTAACTATGTACGTCAATTTTCTCTTTATTAAGTTTTCACATACACATATCAAAAGATTCCAGCCTCTTGTTGCCAGTCCAAGGTCCAAGACTCTAATCTGTATAACAATATGGAGAATATGTAGCATTGAAGCATCCTCAGTTTAAATTTCAAATTCAAATAGTGTTTTTTAAATAATTTGGGCATTTGGATGAAAAAGCTGCACTGGCTTTTCAATCTTTGATTTCATTTCCTGGGAATGGTCCTAATATTCATTTAATACTGTACCCATATATATATATATATATATATATATATATATATATATATATATATATATATATATATATATATATATATATATATATATATTATTGTGATATTTAAAGTCTTGGTGCGCCAAGCAAAATTAGCTAATTAATTAATTGATTAATTAAAATTATTTAAATGATATGATTATGACTCTATCACACTTTTTAATTCTTTTTTCTCAGGGTTGAATTCGTGCTTCAATATCTATGCTATTACATGTGAAAGGTAAGGTCCAAAGAATACCGGAATAATAAAAAACACATATGATATAACACTATATTGAAATAAAAATAATGAAATAATTCACACTCAAAAGTTTTCAATAAACAAAACAAAATCTCATATAATGATTCTCAAAATTTTGTTCTACGTACGTGAACAATCAAAATTAATGGTACAAACAATATTAATTGAAATCTCAAAATCCCAAACTATTCTAACTCTCCTAATCAAAATATTTATATCCTTTCTTAATTAAGTGTAAAAATTGTGTTATCAATAAAAGAAAAAACTGCAGAAAACAAAAATATCTCTCTCTGATGATGAGTGGTCCAAATCCTTGTTCCTTGTAGACTTTATTATCTCCTCTCAACCGCTCCCTATGTAATCAGCAATCTTACAACAAATTGTTGCAAGTATATCGTCCTTAATGATCTCCTTCAAAAGCACAAATCATTCAAATTATGATAACCTTTCTCCTCTCGATTAACTGAATCTCTCGTTGGCCCGAGTGAAAAATGACTCTTGGAATATCTCCTCTTTACGATAAACTGAATCTCTCGTTGGCCTAAACAGTGACTCTTGGAATATAAGTAGAAAAATATGACTTACAATATTTTGCTGCTTCAGCTTCTGTCAGATACACTAACCCCACAAAAACTCACTAACATTCAACACTACTGCTTGCTACTTCTCGGGAACCGCCAGAGAACAATCACTGTTCGTCTTACAGACTTGGAAAACCAACTGACTATCTTTTCTCATTCCAAAATCTAGCTAAACTTTCATTCCTACATACCTATCCCACCTTTTTCAATCTCTGCCAATCAAAGCTCGTCACAATTCCCCAATTTTTCATTTCGATAACACACAAATTTTTACCTATAATTATAAAAATTTCCTAAAACTTGTTTACAAATAATATTTTTTTACAATTCTTAAAACTAACAAAAACCTCTTTCTAAAATCTATTCTATTGTCTGTCCTTAATCACTGCCTTAATGTATTTGGAAAAACCCGGTTCAATTGTCTTTGGATTTCACTTAAAATTATGCGGGTCACTCAAGTATAGTATAACAAAGGAAATAATTTATGCATAGCTTACATTTTGTATATATATATATATATATATATATATATATATATATATGGCTACAGTACAGTACAGTATATATATATATATATATATATATATATATATATATATATATATATATACATATATATATATTTTTGACACTTTTTCCACCATTTTCTTATTGACGGTACATTTTGCTTACCATAAATTTTTCGTACATTGAATTATAAAGAATTATTTCTCTATATAAAAGTGGAATATGAAAAAAAAAAAATGATTATACTAAACGAATAAAAACTATAATACCTGCTTTTGTTTTTTAACGAGTTTATATTTGCGTTTTGAATTCTAGAAGACTCTTTTCTGCTGCTGGGCCTACTATGAGGTAACACTGAAGGCATTTTGGAAAAAATATCAAATTGTTTATTAAATGGGCAAACGAATTGCCGAATTTGGGCACTATTCATTTTTGCCAGTAACTTTCCTAACAATTCAGGTCTGTCGATCATAGATACATCTTCACTAAATACCTTCTCAAAGGCTAATATAATCGATTCATCTGCATCCATATTTACAAAATTTGTTGGTTTGCATCCCATATCAAACGCATCTAACTTAGTTTTATACAAACAATGCTTATTCAATAAATCTTCTCCCTAAAAATAAAAAAAAATTTAAAACAATTTTTGATATTTTTTTAACCCTTATACGAGCAAGACTTTTATTTAGCAAATGGACATAACAGTCTCACTGGATCCACTGTTTTAAGTGCAGTCATATGTATATTTTGAATGCTTTTTATTATTAACCTTCCGTCGAGCGCGGCTGTTCAAATTGATACAACACAAATGTTTTGTGCCAGTACATGTGGTTCATAAACTGTCGGGGATTGTCGTCACCAGTAGCTCCTACCTCGCATTATTCTACAGAAAGTGATCGGTAATTAGTAAATATTCTTCGCTAGAATGAAGATATTTGAATATTGTTCATTTCTATATACGGTGCCTCTTAGTGTAACAAAATTAATTTTGCAAATTAGTCACATTTATTAGTGTGGTAAGTACTATTTCTTTTTACTACTACTACCTTTTCATTCTGTTATTTAAAATTACATAATTATACTTACACTTACTTCATAAATGTCAAACTGATTCACAACGCCTGGTTGGAAATTTTTTTGTAAATTAATTTTTATTTGTTTTAGATCAGAAATACGCTTATCATGGTAAGTTGTATTAAAAAATATAACTTAGAGGATGAAAAAGATCTTAAAAACTACAAAGATTGATGTTTGACGACGACGAAGGTAATTCACTGGACGATTTTGATGTTGAAGTGGATACTGATGCAGAATATGAAGTCGAACCTCATGACTGCGATTCAGATACCGAGCAAGAAACTAGTGACAATGATGATTACGATGGATCTAATGCAGTTGATAACAACTTTTTTTGTAAGAGAGTGATAACAACTTTTTTTGTAAGAGAGAAAAGTGAAGGAAAGAAGCTCTTAGAAAAAACAAAATGGAATAAAAATCTCCTATCACAAAGCGTTCGTCCAAAACAAATAATCTTATTCGCAAGTTACCAGATGTAATAGGTGCTGCAAGAATGGCAAAAACTCCTTTGAAATGCTGGAGTTAAAACCAATATATTTAAAGTGTGAAATCGCTCTTCAAACGTGATAGAGATACCAAGCCTATAGACATTGTTGAAATAAAAGCCTTTATAGGTCTTGTAACCTCGGAAATCTTTTTTGGGTGGTGCTAGAAAGATAACCAATGGAGACACTGCGGACGGCAGCCAGATGGTTGGTGGAGAACGAGTCGTGGGTTCGAAACTAGCTTTTGGAACCGGAAATGGATCCAACGGAAGAAATAGGTAAAGATAGGATAAGAGATATTAGAAAAGATACAGAAATAAACAAAAAGATAGATGGGTAAAATTACCAAAGATAAGAGAAGATAGAAACAGGGCGCCACTCACTTTTTTGGGGTTAAGGAGAAAATTAAGAAAACCTTAGAAAAGAAAAGAGATAAGAATAGATATTTAGGTTCAGAGATCAAACCCAAGGAAAGATACCAACAGTAAATTATCAAATAAATCTGGTCAACGCAATATATAAACAAATAATAAATATGTTAAGTATTACACTTACTTACCTACGAAACTTAATCAGCCTGATCTTTCTACAGTTCAAAAGCATAGTAATATTTAAAGATAGTAATTGTTCAAAGCTATTATTTTATCAGGGAACTTGTTAGGAGCCGAAAAATAAAATACATGCATAAAACAATAACAATATATTAAACACAAAATTATGATTCTGCTAAATGCAACACAAGTAATAAAAATACACAACTATGAAATGGTGTTATATATGTATAAAATTAAGCAATAATGTAATAAGAAAATACCTTTACCAAGATATATAAGGCAATCATATACAAATATAGTTTGGCGTATCTCGAGATATCATAGGAAAGATAATGAACAAAAATTATGGGAAATACAAAAGATAGCAAAAATTACTTAACTCTAAATGTACAAAAATACAAAAAGGTTACAGAAATAAAAACATAAACCAAACCGCACTTGGTTAAGTCAATTAACTATCTCGCACTATTATTTAATAAAAAACTGAGACTTGTATGTTCATAGGTAATATTTATAGAAATTTCTTGAATGGTTCAATTACATTCAAAAATCGGCAATCTACAGGTGAAGATATAGATGATACGTCCAGATAATGGCAGGTGATATGGTACCATACCATATTACTCGCCCAGATAATTGTAGATAAAGATTACTTACAGTAGATCTTGACGAAGGCAGCTTAATTCACTGAATTTAATACTTTTCTGGTACTAAACACTGAATTTAATAACCATTAAAGGTAGTGTAGAACTATATATAATTTAATATAGTCTAAGGAAAGAAAACTCAAATATAAAGTGTATACACACTTAGAAAATAATTCACAAAGACGATACGATAAGAAATAAAGTGAGCAAAGCGTAACACGAGATATTGGCCTTAACTCAACAACGGCCCACCAGAAAGTCTCACGAGATATTACCTCACTCAACAACTGCCCACCAACAAGTAAGTTGGTTTCACTAAAAATTTCACCAACTGTCCCTGAAAAAGGAAGAAGAAAATATTCCCCCACTCAAGAATGATAGGACAGTTGTATGTGTTTCTCAGAAGGTAAGGCCTTAACGACTATTGGAAAGATTGAGGTCAAATAATCGGTATTAACAATTGGACATAAGAAACATACAATACTTGGGATTAAGTTATTGTCAAAAGATATGGGCCTTCGACGAAAATTACCAATTTATGAAAAGGAAACTGCATACCGGAAAGCATTTGTTCTTTTCATACAGAGTATTAAGACGGAAGGATTAAAAACCTTTCTTAATTAGGGAATTCCATTTTAGCTTGGTATCTACAATCTTATTTCCTATCGTAAACACGGGGATTCCTAATCATCGGCGTATCGCACGGGGGTAAAAGGAATTAAAAATAATTTAATATATTAACAATAAAAAAAATGTTACAGTCTCTTATACTTTGCTGGTGTTCACAAAGGTAACAGACAGAGGGTAGAAGACCTGTGGGGATCCAACACGGATGGTATTGAAAAATTTCGCCTTATCATGAACATCAAAAGATGTTCATTGATAATTATGCATCACAGATGATCATTATGCGTTGTATGCGATTTGATAAAAACAACAAAATTGAAGCAATTCGTTCCATTTTTACAATGCTAGTGAACAATTTACAAAAATTCTATAGTTTAGGACACAACGTTACGATTGATGATAAATTGGAAGGCTTTCGTGGACGACGCAGTTTTGTGCAGTACATGCCGCATAAACCTAGTAAATATAGTGTGAAAACCTACGAATTTCTGGATTCCCAGGATTATTATCTATGCAATTTGGAAATATAACTATGCAGAATTACAACCCGAAGGACCATTTCGATTGAGCAATTCACAATCGGATGTTGTTCTGTGACTTTGCCAACTAATTTATCAGGCGAAATATTACTACTAATATCTGGTTAAGCCAGTATTCCATTGAAAGATGAGTTTGGACGTAAAAACCTTTCTTACGTTGGCAAGTTGAAAAAAAAAATAAAGTCGAAATTTCACCTGAATTCCTTCCAAATAAATAAAACAAGAGCTAATAGCTTGTTTGCCTTCAAAAATTGATGCATTCTGGTTTCTTACGTTCCCAAAAAAGGAAAATGTCTAATTTGATTTCAAGTCTACATGAAGATTCCTCTATTGAGAAATAGAGGTTCCTCTTGAAACAGGAGATAAAAAGAAGCCAGCTATTATCACCTTTTACAATCGCACCAAAGGCCGAATTAACACAACATATACATTGTGTGTATCATACAACGTAGCTAGAGACTAACGATGTTACTCGAAGAAAAAAAATTTTGAAACATTTGTCACATGAATTTTTACCCCATATGCTTCGACCATCATCCGACCATAAGTTCAGAATCATCAGGAATTTATATCGGCCTGCAACCACGTCTAAAAGAATTGGCCCCATTACAACAAGGAGAACAGAAAATGAACATGTCGGAAAACGCAAGAGATATCATACATGCATTGAACAAACACGTTTGACTAAGTATAACTCCAAAAAATGTAAGAAACCCATTTGTCTGTCCTTATCTGTATAAGTTATCTGTATGTTGTAACACTTCTGAGTTTAGAGTTGTGGCTAAGGGGCTATCACATAAAGTCAATCAAGAGCAGAGTGATTCCCGTGATTGCATTAAAAAGTTGATACGTTCAGAGCATTTTTTAATTTTTCATCCCTCTTATCTGTAGTTAGACATCCCCAAGAAGTACTTTGAGAGTCCCTAAAATAATTCTAGGTTTAGAAATTTGATCGATTAATCTATCAAGTTCTCTTGAAATACGATATATGTTTACATAAATTAATAATTATACATAAGAATATAAATATTTTATATAAGTAGACCTGTGTCGAATATTTGACTTGTACTGCTGCAGTTTGTGAAGTAATCTCCTCTGATTCTAAGCTGAAATCAACTTAACACTCCGCCACTGGCTTTGCGGGAGCAGTTTCTGATTTTGGGATAAGTATCAAAATGTTTCAAACTGTATTTTTTATCTGTAAAATTTGTTTCTTGTAAACAAATAACTAGGGTTTTTTTTTGTTTTATCTTTTAGTGTGATAGTTTAAGAAAATTTTATAATGGAAGCCGAGAAGAAGACCCTGAACAAGATGGTAGGATGACGTGAAAGATGACCTGAAAACTATGAATGTAAAAAAATGGATGAGAAGAGCGCAAGAAAGGTCTGAATGGAACGATATAGCAACACAGGCAAAGAATAAGAAAAATAATTTTTTAGTAGATCATCTCTTCAATTATTATTGCTCTACTTTCTTACTTAATACCCTTAGTTGTGTTTTTTATGTATTTCATTTCATTCTCACCTATTTACAACTAGTTCGGATTTTTTGCTTGGATTTCTTTACTGTATTTTATTTGTATTAGGATATCTGCACACCGTAATTTAATTGTTTTCTCTATATTTCCTTTTGAACATTTTACTTACTTTTACTTTTTGGATATAACTTTTTTCAGGTTTTGAGTCACTTCTTTCATTTTATTAAATTATATACCAAATTAAAAATTATAAGAATATTAGAAATGACAATGCGCGATTCCCAAGCAAAGATAGACACCAGAAGAGAAAGAACAGAAATAATAAAAATAAAAATGGAGTAAGACAAGAAGATGCGCTTTCAACGGTACTATTTATTCTATCAGTGAACAAGATAATAAAACAGCTGTCAAACGAGGGAACTATAAACAAGAATGCAGTACAAATAATAAAATATGCGGACGATATAACTATAGCAGAAACAGATAAAATGGCATTAGAGAAAACCTTCTAAAAAATAGAAAACGAAGCCAAACTGAGAGGACTGGAAATAAATAAAAATAAAACAAAATAGATAAACGTAAGCAAGAAAAAGAAGACACAAATGACAGAACTGATAATAGATGCATACAGTTTAGAATAGGTTGAACCATTCAAATATTTGGGAGTAATAGTCAACAGAAAAAATGAAAGTGTAAATATGAAAAAAATAATTCAAGCGGGAAATACAGCGTTTTATAGAAATAAAAAAATATTTAGAGATAAGAAAATAAGCTGAAACACAAAAATGAAAATTTATAAAACGACCATAAGACTAATAGTAGTGTATGCTGCAGAAACATTTACATTAACAGCAAGAGAAGAGGAGCATTTGAAAGTTTTTGAGAGGAAGATATAAGAAAAATACTAGGACTAAAGAAGAAAAACGAAGAGTATGCAAGACAATGATCACGAAATGCTAGAATGGATAGTTCAAGAGAATATAGTTAGAGCAATAAAAGCAGAAAGAATTAGATGGTATGGACACATAATGAGAAGGGAGAAGAGCAATCCGTTAAGAGTTATAACGGAATGGATACCACCAGGTAAAAAAACCAGAGGTAGACCTAAACTGAGATGGGGACAAGTGGAATAAGACTTAAAGAGTATGGAAATTAGAAATATAGAAAGGACAATCAAAGAGAGAGAAACATGGGAAAAAGTAGTGGAAACAGCCAAGTCACACAAGAAACTGTAAAACCAAACACAGAATGGGAAGGATCTTCAAGTGAAAACAGCTTCAGTTTAGAAATCCAGTAGAAATAATGGATTCATACTTATTGTACTTTGCTGGTTTATTTCTAAAACTTATATAAAAATAGTTAGAATTTGGACAGTACAAATAACGCTAATTATTTAGATAATTTTAATAGCAATTTTATCAATATTAAAATTTGGATTTATCCCAACGATATTTAAAATTGCAATGCTTCAAATAAATAAAGTTTTTTATATAGAAATATTTTAATGCGTTACACAATATGGTGTGACAGATCACAGTCTGTGGACTAAATTGAGTCTTCTAAAAATATTATAAGCGAATCCGGTAAGATAACTGCAATCAATTTTTTTTGTAATATTAACTGACCGTTTGAAAAAATAATATAGATAAGAAATTTATATAACTATACGCTAATTAATAGAAATACCATGTTCTCGTATTAAATAAACCATAATTAATATTTTTGATTTATTTTATTTATTGATGGGCAATTTTTTCATTCTATCTTGGTGGTAATGTGGACTAGTAAGTAGTAAGTACTTCTTTTTTGTTGTTGTTGTCTTTTTTTTTATCTTATAATTTGTTCTCCATGTAATGCCCTATTTAGAGCTCATCAACTATTGGTAGGTCCAAGATAAACATTCTTCTTTGTTCCATTGTTGGTTCCTTGGTTCGTAATTCTCTCTTCTGTATTCTCTATTCTCATATTCTTTCCTAGGAACATAATCTCTATGTAGCCGTTTTTGACGATAATTCTGTCCTCTCTCTTTATAATCCTGCGAAGTATTTTTCACCTAAGAAGACCACTTTGCAATAATGCTGGTAACTTTTTTACAAGCGGATCAGATAAGCAGCGATATATTTTACACTACCTTTATGAATAACATTTTACTGCTCAGTTGTTTCAATCAGCACTGCTCAACAACCAGTTTTTAATTTCTTCTGACGTATCGTATAATTTGAGTTTACCCAATAATCAAAGTTATGACTTTACAAGAACATATTATTTGAAAAATAAGGAGAACCATGTGGCATAATAATTGTAGTCTCCTTTATACACACTTTAAACATTTGTTTAGTAATGTATTTCTTAAATCCACACAATCATTGAAAAATGAATTATGCCATTTAAAAATATCTTTCTGTTAACGACAAAGTAGATCAAATTCAAACTTGTCATATTACACTTCTGTTTATCGTTAAAAACTAATTAATGGTCGTGGGTTGTACTGGTGTTATTTAATAATTTAGCAAAATACATAATCAGCAAAATCTTATTTAAAACATGCGAACAGTTTTTGCAATCAGAATCAATGCAGTGTTTATGCTTTTTTAGCATTGGATGTTAAATATTTTGTGTACGATTCTTTCGTCTGTTGTACAACCCTCATCTTTTTTAGGGTGTAGTAGTTGTATACCTGTTTTTTTATAGTAGTGTAGTGAAGTGGTACTTTAAAGTAAAATTTAGGAAATGTCGAGTGTAGAGTGTTATTTCCAGAAGAACGGCGTTTAGTTCTGAAAGTCGAAAGTTATTTCAATTTGGAATAAAAATATGAATCCATTAACATCTGTTATGGCAGTTTCTCTGTTATGGCTGTTATCTCAGAGAGGACATTCCGAACAATTAATGACATGAGTAAGGATGAGATAAATGAAGTAAGCAAGAGAAATCGTCGACACCTAAAAACTTTAGATTTGCACCAGTCAATTAAACTTGCAATTAAAAATATTATATATAATATGTATAAAGTCAAAGAACATGTAACAATTAGTACTGTGTTACAAAAAATAAAAGACAAGGAACTGTGTGATGTTAGTTTAACAAGTTTGTGGAGAGTATTGGAACATTTAGGTTTTCGATATAAAAAGACAAATAAAAGACACATATTGTGTGAACTCTCTAATATTGTTTCAAAACGGTGGCATTTTTTAAGAAACTACATGAACAATAAAATGTTTGATAGTCCGAGGGAAGTTGTATTTCTTCCATGCTGGAAATGATGAGGGTTTTATTCCTGACGCTAGTTTAACTTTTTCGTCCACAAAGAATACAGGTGATTACTATGAAAATATGGATGCAAATATTTTTGACGAATGGTTTGAAGAAAATGTCTTAAAAAAATTGGAGCGACCATCCATAATAGTGTTGAAAAATACATCCTACCACTCAAGAGTAAAAGAGAGATTTCCTTCAAGTAGCTGGACAAAAGAAGAAATAAACTTGTGGTTGACAAAAAAGAAAATTTATCACAATGAAATATTTTTAAAACTCGATTTACTTCAAAGGTGTGAGAAGCACAACATTCCAAAGAAATTTGTTACTGACCAAATGGCACTTAAATATGGACATGAAGTTCTTCGACTTCCGCCCTACCATTGCCACTATAATACAATTGAGTTAGTTTGGGGTATAGCCAAACATTTTTATGATAAACATGCATCCAAAACAACAGATGACGCAAGATGAGCAAGTTATAAATGAGGTCCGGCCTCTAATTATTCGGATAGACAATTCAGATAGTGACGACTCTGATAGTAAAATATTAGACAGTGAATGGGGCAAATCGTTTGCTAAAAAGAAGTAACAAAAAAGTATTTTGGGAATTCAATTCGGACTTTATGGTGTATTTTAGTTAAACGATAAAGTACCTTCAGTCTAATCACTGAACTGCATACTCTCAATAGCTTTGGTATTAATTACTGGACTATACGTGTTTATACCATTTATTTTGCCGAAAACTCAGAAGTGATTTAGTGCCAATTTGTTTTAAGTTTATTTTTAATACAGTGTCGGCAGAAAGTAAAATCTTTGATGTATTTTATTTAAATTTTGACACACCAGCAACTTTGCAAGTCTTTTCCAATTTTACTGGATGCAAAACCATTCGTACCATAGGCTTCCTTCATCTTTGAGATGGTTTCTGATAGTTTTTTATACGCTCCGAAATTTTCCACATATTTTAATTTTTTTCTTAAATTTATGATAAATGGAACCGGGTGCAATTTTCTCACATCTTCGCCAAACTGGATTTTAGCGTCACCTGTACTGTGGATAAGTATCTCTCCCCTTTCTCCAACAATGTCTTGCATCATATTTCTGCAATTCATTTTTCATTCTGTTTAAATCTTTTTTCTACTTCTTTCATATCCCATACAATATTCCATTTAATTTCCAAATGTTCTCATTTTTCTCTCTGGACATTCTAAATTTCCTTCGTATGTTTTTTAATTTCTTTCATCTCTATTTCCTGTTTCAAGCTTTTTCCTATAATCCCTTCGTACCATTTCCTTCTTGATACTCTCTATATTTCTGTTGTATCCTTCTATTGCCTTTTTTGTTTCCTCCTGCTTTTTTTCCATTGCTTGTTTTATTTCATCAATTTTCTTTGATATTTCTTTTGGTATTCCTAATAATTCCTTACTTTCTGTTTCTACCATTGTTGTTTCTAACATTTCTTCTTGTTCTATAATTTCTTTTTATCTTTAATTTTCCTTGCTTTTATTCTTTGTACCATATATATTGTTTTTATTTATTTTTAAATCTTCTTCCCCGCCAAATACGAACTTTTATTTTATGAAATCTCCCCGCCAGATGTAAAAAAATTAAAAAATTTCCTCGATTTGTTGCACATACGATAAATTTTCCCCTTAGACAAATATAAATTATTTTTGATGGTTAATAGTAATTCCCTTTCTTCTTTTTCCTTTGACGTAGATAGTATGTTTGCAAAATATACACTTCTCGGCATCTGGTCATTTTCTTCCTCTTCTACACTATTTGTGGTAACCATTCTCATATTTCCTTCAGAAAGATTATTTTAAAAATATTCTTAAGCTTTGATATATCACCTATGTAGCATTAGTCATTTTTGGTAGCATTTTTTGGATTGCTCTATTTCTACTTAACGAGCTGTTTTTGCACTTCCCATTTTACACTACGTAACAATTGAAAGAATGAGGGAATTAAGTAAAATAATACAGTATGTTTTAATTTATTTTAATAAAAATACTAAATAAATTTCTTTTCAATTTCCAAAAAGTCAGCAACAAAATAATAATTTTCCCTAAAAATGCTTTAACAGCGACAGTCTAGATAAATTAGGTTCTTTATAATACAAACATGTAAAAGGAAAGTTTAAATATGTCACAGCAACTGGCACTTGGTACCTCTCGAGCACCTTGCTTCTTTTTAGTTTTAGTTTCGGGAATACAGGTATTTTTTTATTCTTATTGCTTTCTTTAACAATTTCGTCAACCCTAAAACATAAAATATTAGTATGTGGAAATATTTTTTAAGAAATTAATATATTTCTAAAAAAATATTAAAAATAAACTTTAATGTATAAAAATACGAGTAAATATGTAGAATACATGTTGAGTAGTTTTGTGCGTGAAAAATAACAAAATATCAATCAATATAATTATAAAAATAATCGATCCATTTAAAGTTTATCTTATTCTTTTTCAGCTTTCGCAGAGTACGGCAATCATAATAGCTATTTGAACTTTAAACACGCCCACGAATGCTCTGAAAAGTTTGCTTGAAGTACATCCCTACCACTCTCTTAGGTTGCGGATACATGATATTCTACGGGGGAATATAATGTCCGTTTAAAAGTTTAGATTGCAAAACAAATGGAATAAAAATAGACGGTGAATATCTAATAAACTTATGTTTTACCGATGATACATTACAGTTAAATATTTAGAAACAGGAAACGATAATGATACATGAATTCATTGAGACACCTGAAATGAAAAAAGTGGAGTCGATGGATATATAAAAATAGATGGGACAAAAAATTAGGATTTGCAGAGATAATTAAACGTATGAATCAAAAGAACGAATATAATATCTTAAAGGCCAACAGGACATCTTTACTTTTACCATTGCCTTTTTCCTGGTCTCATAATTCAGTAAACTTTTAATTGTAAAACCCACTAAAGCACTCTGTATCATAGAATGCGCATATAGCACAATCTTTAAATTGCTTTAAAATTAATTTATCTATGATTAAAAAACGATCCAAACTTACACTACGGAAAAAAGAACCAAAAACGCTATCATGGGAACATGTACGCAGTTTTCAATAGCACATCCCAGCCTGGTACCAGTTCTACAAATACCGTTGTAGCTTTTGATAGGCGAAAAAGAAAGTAAGCTAATAAATAAACAAAGCGAAACCAAAACATCGGACAGCAATACAAAAGATCAAATGGGGATGTTAAAAAGTGACCAAAAAAGTTTATTAAGAGTAAGAATACTGCAACTAAAACTGAAAGAATTTGAAGAATAAAGGTATCTAGTGAAGATCATACCAAGTTTAAGATGAATAAATTAAGGAGAAGAGCACAAACTATATATATATATATATATATATATATATATATATATATATATATATATATATATATATATATATATATATATATATATATATATACATATATACACTGTGTCCGTAAAGTATTGAACAAATTATTTTTTAGCTAAACAGAGCATTTTAAGAAATAATCCTGAAACACGTCGATTTTTAATTTTAATTTACCGTATTTTAAAATAATATGCTAATATACAGGGTGATTTACTTTCCGAGTAATGACGTCACCGTCATTTTTTTTTAATGGAATACCCCCATTTTGTCTCAATTTTCGGATTACTCTAGCTGAGCTGATTCCAAAAATGTATCACATGTTGATTCAAATTGGTACAGGGTGGACAAAAACACAATAGTTTTGTGTGTGTTCATTAAGTAACGCGTTAGTTAAATTAACAATATTATCAAAAATACTTATTGTCTAGCGGACAGAATATACTGAAATAGATGACTTTATAAATGTTTGAACTGCAGCCCTTGCTGTATTTGACAGTAACCCAAACGTTGTACAAATTCTTATTGAACCTTGTTTATTTTGTCTTGAGAAATATTGTTTATTGCTGTTCGAATTCTCTGGTATAATTCTTGAATATTTGCTGGTTTCCTTTGCTACACAACATTCTTCAGATGGTCCTACATAAAATAATCCAAAGGATTAAAATCTGGTGACTTCGCTGGCCATTCAGTAGGTCTACGTCTATCAATCCACCTGTTCGGAAAAATTTCATCTAGGTACCTTTTAACCTCTACAGCATAAATGTGGAGGTGCACCATCCTGTTGCAACCATAAACTTTCATCAAAACCTCCAGGATTACGTCCACTGGGAAACAAATTACGTAAAGTAGGTACGAGATACCCCCTTAAAAACTCAAGGTACGTTGCCCCGTTTAAATTACCTTCGATAAAGTAAGGTCCAATGATTTGATTTCTTATAATTGCAGCCCATACATTTACCTTTTGCGAGTATTGTGTATGATGCTCACGCATCGATTTTGGGTTTTCTTTTGCCCAGTATCTAAAATTCTGACGGTTAACCTCGCCATTTAACGTGAAAGTGGCCTCATCAGAAAAAATAATGTTTTGTACCAAGAGAGGGTCTCGGTGGCAGTTATCCATCATTGCTTCGCAAAATTGCATTCTTCTATCGGGATCATCTTCGTTTAATTCCTGCACAAGTTTGATTTTATAAGGATGCCATTTTTCAAGCTTTAATAGTTTGTATACCGTTGTTTTGCTAACACCGACATCGCAACTAACTTTACTCACAGAAGTGTGCGCATCTTCTTCAAAACTAAGTAAAACATCTAATGTTGTATCGTTTGCAGAGGGACGACCTGACTTCCGTGAATTTTCTACCGTACCAGTTTCTCGAAATTTCTTTTCCATCTTACTGACTGTTGAACGCGTTATGTGTCTTTCTGGATATTTATCATTAAACAAATTGCACACTTTCAATTATCATAAGTATTTCAATTCTTTGCTTTACACTTAACTCCATTTCTACTTCAAATTAAATCTAGCTATAATTAAAACATTCACAAATACTAAAAATATTGTATTACTAAACTGTATTAGTATGTTTCTTTTAAATTGATAAGAAATAATTTCTTTCATATTCTGTCCGCTAGACAATAAATATTTTTGATATTGGAACCTTGGAAACCTTTAATATTGGAACTTACCATAAAGAATGGAACAAATTCTTTTTTTAGCTTAACAGACCATTTTAAGAAATAATCCTACGTCGATTTTTGATTTTAATTTACCATATTTTAAAATATTATTCTAATATACAGGGTGAATTACTTTCGAGTAATGACGTACACTGTCATTTTTTTAACGGAACGCCCCCATTGTATCTTAATCTTAGGATTACTCTAGCTGAGCTCATTCCAAAAATGTATCACATGTTGATTCAAATTGGTACAGGGTGGACAAAAATACAAAAGTTTTGTGTGTGTTTATAAAGTACAGCGTTAGTTAAATTAACAATATTATCAAAAATATATGTTGTCTAGCTGACAGAATATGAAAGAAATTATTTCTTATCAAATTAAAAGAAACCGAGTAGGCTATGTTTTTGTTAAATGTCATTATTTGTTTAGTAATTTATTGATGTTCAGTGAAAGTTTAGTAATACAATTGTTTTGGTATTTGTGAATATTTTAATTGTTGCTTAGATTTAATTTGAAGTAGAAATGGAGTTAAGTGTAAAGCAAAGAATTGAAAAGAAATTTCGAGATACTGATACGGTTAAAAATGCACGGAAATCAGGTCGTCCCTCAATTCATGTTGGAAATCTATTGTAGGAAATCAAATCATCGGACCCTACTTTATCGAAGGTAATTTAAACGGGGCAATGTAGCTTGAGTTTTTAAGTGAATCAAATATATATGTACATATATATATATATATATGTACATATATATATATATATATGTACATATATATATATATATATATGTACATATATATATATATATATATATATATATATATATATATATATATATATATATATATATATATATATATATATGTACATATATATATATATGTACATATATATATATATATATATATATATATATATATATGTACATATATATATATATATATATATATATATATATATATATATATATATATATATATATATATATATATATATATATATATATAGGTTATGTCACCAGCCAAAGATGGCATAATTATTTACTATCTTTGAGATATAGAATTCTTTATTTCGCTGATGGCAACATATTTGCAAAGTTTCAAGACTTTATGAATCGCATAAATGAGCAGATAAACGAATAGAAAACGACACGATTTTAAAAACGACTTATCAAGTAAGATTGCTGGAAATTAAAATTAACTAGGTAAAGAAATAATAAATAAGACTTACTCACAATCAATTTAATTTAACTATCAGACGACCGGTTTCGCTTTCTACAATATGCAAAGCATCCTCAGGTCTCGATACAAAGTTAAACAAATGATGCCGGTACTCTACTTATTTGTTTAACTTTGTATCGAGACTTGACGATGCTTTGCATATTGTAGAAACCGAAACCGGTCGTCTGATAGTTAAATTAAATTGATTGTGACTAAGTCTTATTTATTATTTCTTTACCTATTTGAAATGGACTCACACAAGCAACACATTCGTGATTTAAAATTAACTGTTAGTTAATTAGTTTAATAAAAAGTTAATTTTTTGAATGGCCCAGTTCTTAGTAATGAAACGTATTACAAAAATCAATCAACACTACTCGGAAAACAATCTAACCGGGCGCATCCGCCAAATTGTTAATAGTAGTTCTTTCCACCAACAAAATGTTAACAAATCCACTCATAGTACATATCTTAATGGTTGACAGTACAGTACCCTCATTATAGATTTAAAAAGAGAATTATCTCGAAGAGTCGAAGAAAGCTGGCAAAATCTAAGTCTAATATCTTAACCTCGGCCAAGGAAGTTCTTGGTGAAAGAAATATAAATAAAAATAAATCGTTCCCAAGGCGAAGAAGTCCATGATTTTGTACAGAAGTGAAGGAAAAATGTAAATAAGAGAAAAAATCTTACCTGAAATATATGTCAACCAAAACACAAGATACAATTAGAAACGAAACACATGCACTTGTAAGAAAAAAATGATCACTGAGAACACTTTTCGAAAGAAATGGAAAATGATTTTTACGATGGTTTAAAGGAAATAATAGAATCAAAACACATAGCAAAGGATACGTGGAACTAAAATTAACCACAAATGAAGAACTTAATATAAATGTACAGGATGTTCGGAAAATACTTGAAAACCTGAAGAACAGAAAAGCAGCAGGTAAAGACGGAATACCAAACAAATTATTGAAATATTGTGGAACAGCAATGACAGAACAATTAACAACATTAATTATTATAAAAAACAATAAAATATAAGAAGGAGCGAACTAATTTTAGTATTCAAAAAAGGAGATAAAAAAACAGCCAGAAAATTACAGAGGTATAAACTTGTTAAATATTACTTTAAAACTTACAACTAAAATTTTACAAGTGCTAATAAAGCAGAAGATAAATTTAGCAGATGAACGACAGGGTTTTCGTAGTGAAAGATTGTGTATAGATGCAACATTCGTTATAAATTCGTTATAAAGCAGATCAGTATTGAACAAATAATAGAAATAAAATACTTAGGAATTACCCTGTCTAGCTATGAAGACCTGGAGAAAGAAGTGAGAGATCAAGTACCAAAAGCAAATAGACTGGCAGCATGCCTAAATAACACTATATGGCGAAACAGACACATTAACATTGAGATGAAGTCAAGAATTTTTAAAGCAAGTAAGCCTTAGAAATAAGACCCGATACAGCCATAATACAAAGGCTACTGAAAACGGTAGAGATGAGAGTAATGAGAAGCATTACAAGAAATACGCTAAGAGATCCAAAGGAAAGGGAAGACATTAAAAGAAAATGTAATGTACAGTGTACAAATGAATGGACACCAAATCATAAAAAAAAGAATTGAATTACCACATAAACAGAATGGGGGAGACACGTGTCGTCAAAATAACAAGAGATAAGTCACCAATCGACAAAAAAAGTATCGGACGACCGCGCAAAATATGGAGTGACAACTTTCCATAGAGGTATTAATTCGCCAATGAACAAGCAGAATTGCTTATAAAGAAGAAGAAGAAGAGAAGAGCTCAAATCTTACCTCCCTTCAATTTAGAGAAAAGTTCATAAAGTTTTACTTGCACGAAACATGTCTAAAAAGACAAAAAATCTTAGGCTGAAAACATTTTATTATTATTAAAAGCTTTAACAACAGAGACAAAAAGGAAGGTCAACAGTACTATAGAGTGCGTACAAGAAACAAAAAACGAGGAGAAAGTCGATAGTACTGAGTAGCATGTAAAGAAAAACAAACTAGTCCCGTGCGTCGAAAAGTGTTTTTAGAATTTGCACAATATATAATAAATGTATTTGTCCCTCTTATTATTAAGTATAGTTCCCAACGTTAGTACATATTTTTTGTTCATGTCTCAGAAGAGAGCCACAATCCATTCGTGTAAAATTTACGAGCAAAATCGTAACTACAATTAAGAAATATGTTTTCTTTTATTATTTAAAACACTTATTCCATATCAACCACGTATGGTTATTAGTGGGATGACAAACACAATAGTTTTAATATGATTATGTAGGTACATTAAATAGTATAATACAATTTTATATTTCTTAAATAATTTAATACATTTAAATTTTTATCTGCCAGGATGGATTTGGGGTCGTCTCAAATTCCATGCATTCTTCTTTGATTTTGGAAACATGGGCAGTCAAGCAGGAACTGTTTCACTATCAATGAAGTGGAGCAGTTGTTGCAAATTGTTGGTGAATCTTTACTGATTAAAAATTTATTAGTGACAGCAGTATGACCAATTCTCAAACAGTTTATAATTACTTAATCTCGTCTACTTGTGGGGTTATCCAAAGAGTTCACCTTTGGGCATATTCGATTTAATTTGGTTGCTGAATTTTCCCAGTAATTTTGCGAAATCTTATTGCAATGAACTTTAATAAGATGTTTCATGAAGAAATATTTTATACGGTACGAATTATCTCATAGCTGGTACCTCGATATAGATTGTTAACTACAAGATAACCTCTATTTGAAATTGTATGGGTTAGAGATTCGTGAACGCTACCCAGATACCAATACCGATATTTAATGTGCTCGACATAAAGCAGTGAACATAAAAAATGATAAAAGTCGTTTTTTGATGTTTAACCAGAATATATTATAAAGGAATTACCCACACTTTATAATACCAATGACTTTATCAGGAAATTAAAATTAATTAAGAATAAATTTCTAATGATTTATAAATTTGTTAATTGGTAACCAATTAAACGAAATTAACTTATTACTTTTATTTTGGGAAAGACCTCATTTCAATATTTGTCTTAAATATATATTATGACATTAGTTTTTTTCCATTTTACAAAAATAATCATAACTTATTATATTTTTTTTTATTAGAAAAATCCACCAAAACGTTATTAGCGACGGAACAAAATATAAATAATAAAGTTATAAAACATCTACAGATTGTACAAAATGTTAATGGATCTGAGATAAATTCATTATATTGTCACAGGAACAGTTTTGACCTAGAGCCTGTGGTAGAGACTTTGGGAACTTGTAGCGCTGTCTTTCTTGGTCATATTTACTACAAATTGTTAAAAAGTGTTAATCGGACGTTACACTAATCACATATAGATGGATTTTTCTTTGTGAAAAGGTAGGAGTGTGTTAATCTATTATGTTCTAGACGTAAACGCGCAACCGCAATTTGTTTTCGTCTATTGCGCGACGATGGAATCCACTAAAACACCTTATTTTTGACTTTATTTAGATTGGAATTAGTTTGAGACCGCTCATTTCGTCACAAACACCACATTTTATTTTTAAAATAAGCTTTTAAGTCACTGGAAACGCACTTGTCTATCGGCTCCGACAAATCACTTAAAACTGCCTCTAGTGCAGTCCTATCAGCTTCTTCATTTCCTGTTATTCCGTCGTGTGAGGGAACCCATAAAAATTGGGCACTTCTTCCATGTTTCATGAGCTTGGGAAAGCTGGTATTTTAGCAACTTTTCAAAAGGATGTTGTGGAAAAAGTGTTTTAATGAGTTTAGACAGCCAAGGGAATCTGTTATGATCAGGGCTTTTGTGAGTGTAAGCTCGTTAAGAAGTTTCACAGCACGGTATATGACGTAGAGTTCAGCTGAATATGTGCTATGCTTGCACGACTTGCATCTGTATGGTCTTTGAGGAAACAAGTAAATTTTTTTGAATTGTACGGTTGATTGATCTTTAAGTTTGTCTCCTATAGACAAATAATATCTGGAGAATATTCAGATAAAAGAAGCTGTACCATAGGAAGAGGATGGAAAAATCCATCAATGTTTCATTGAAGTATCGAGTTGAATGTTGTTAACAGATTCAGAGATAGATGATACTGAACCATTGTCTACAGAAGAGTCACTATCTAAGTCAGAAATCTCTTTCCTTAAATGGTTGTGCAGTTTATTTTGAAGTTTTGTAAACTTGCTTTTTGTAGATCTATCATATGCATATTGATAGCTGCTTTGTAAAAGATAGAGTAAACCAGCCATATCAGTTGTTAATTTTTTGACAACGCTAATAGTGCCGGGGAAGCCTTGGACATTATCAATCAGTAAGGACAATTGGTGGTAATTTAAAACTAATGGTGGGGTATGATTATCAATGAAATTTTTAAGAGTTTCCCATGTAGATGGGACTTTAGATGAGCGCGGTTTTTTTGATTTAGAGGGTTTGGGTTTTGCAAGCAGATTTTCTGTTGAAATTTTTGTTTTATGGAAGAACTTGCGTTTTAGCAATTGCTATTAGAATTTTCTCTTAGATGCTGTGGCTTTATTACATTTGGAAGTACTGGAGCAAACTCATTGGTAGTGACAGAAGTCGAGCTTGAAGTTTTATTTGTAAGATTGGTTGAAATGGTTGTTTCAGAAAATTGTGGTGATGTATAAGTTTTATTAGAATTTTCTGCAGTTGTATCTAATGGAAAAGGAGCTGATAGATTGGAGGATATTGCTTCCGAAGTTTGTGAAAACGGTATTGCCGCTGAATGAGGTTAATTGAAAGTATTGCTATGAGTAGGAGTATTAGTAATTTCTATGTCATGGAGATTTGTAGGTATCGATGATATGCTCGGATTTAATAAAGGATAACTTGATGACTGCTGGGTGTTTGGTACCTTGTGTAGTATACTTGTTAAAGCTGTTTGATTTGGTACTTCATTGTTTGACTCAATATGAGTTGATTCCGTTACTGAACTGTTATTGCATTGGGATGATATGTGTTCTGTATTTTTGAAAATAAAGCAGATGAGTGTACCTTGTGACAAAAATATGCGGTGAGGCGTTTGGTCGAAATTTATTAGAATAAAATCTGGAATTGGTGATGTTATAGGGCTTATATAAACTTGCTTCCGAAAGCTCAATATGTGACTATATTCGGGAAGAGTCGAGCTTATTTTCAGAAATGTTATTGGCAAAGTAAGCTTAAAATATTCTGTAATTTTTCAACTAATACTTGATGAGGAATTGACGGGCAGACTTCAGACAAGACTAGTCTTTCTGCTGGAGAGACAAGTCTTCGTGCTGTTACAACTTCGCCAAGTACTTTCATAGAGCCATGTTGTGTCAAGAAATTATCTACTACAGTTTTGTTTGCCAAATACATGCAGATTCTATTATGAGATAATGTAGATGAAAAAATAATACTTTTTGTTTTACGTTTTCTCTGTTTTGCTGTATGACCGTAAAAGTTGGACAATGAACGCTGAAACAGAAAAAAGGATAGATGTCTTTGAAATGACTCAGACACTCATCATACGAAAGCTTTTCTTCCTTACATCAAATAGCATCATCATCATTATGCAACCTCTTCTGTCCACTACTGGACATAGGTTTCTCCCATTTTTTGTTACTCCTCACGGTTCTGTGCGTCTTGTTGCCATTTCTTGGATATTCGTTTAATGTCGTCCACCCAGCGTGTTGGTGGTCATCCTCTGCTGTGTTTGTCTTCTCTTGGGCGCCAGTGAATTAGTTTTCTGGTCCATCTTGAGTCTTTTAGTCTCGGTATATGACCTGCCCAATTCCATTTCAGCTTGGCTATACGTTCAATGACATCAGTAATACCTGTGCTTTTCCTTAGGTCTTGGTTCGTTATTTTGTCCTTTTTTGTCATACCGAGAATCGATCTTTTCATGGGCTTTTATGTCACTCGCATTTTTAGTGCCGTTGTTTTTGTGGAAGTGAGAGTTTCTGCTCCGTATGTCATAATAGGTAGAACGCATTGGTCAAATGTCTTCCGTTGATAGCTATCGGGATGTTGCTCTTAAAGATACCTCTTAGTGAACCATACGCCACCCAAGCAAGTGCTATTCGTCGTTGGAATTCGCAGGTCTGGTTGTCCTTGCATATTCTGATTTCATGACCGAGATATATGTACTTTTCTGTCAATTCTACCACTTGATTTTGGATGGTTAGGTGTCATCAAAGGTGTCACTGAGAAAATCGACTAAATTCTTAAATAAAGAGGAATAAAGTCAATATTTACTCCCCAACAAAAACTTTTATCTCTTGTCCGATCAATCAAAGACAACCTTTCAAATGAACAACACGGAGCTTATGAAATTTCTTGTGCAGACTGCCCCCGATCCTATATAGGCCAAACAAATCGTAGAATCCAAAATAGGATTTATAAACATTCCATTTCTGTTCGCAATTCCAATTTCATTTCCTATGCCAATAAATTAAGAACTCTAGGGTCCAGTTCTCACGGTTTCGCAATTATTTATTATCGTAGCAATGTAAGGTATAAGTAAAAAATTATTAGACAAGCAAAAATACTTTCAGACTTATTTATCACATCAGATACTGACCCCGTAATAAACGAAGATAGTGACGAAGACCAAAACTATTATTGTAATTTGATTTTGAATATTTTTTACTATTTTGCAATTTTTCAATATTTTGTAATTATTAATAGAAACTGAAAAAAAGTCAAATGGCAAATGACAAACCTCATCACTCTATTAGAAATAACAAAAAATATATTAATAATCGTTATGTATTGACATACCCTTGAGATCAGGTGCTAAAACCATGGAAAAAACACCAAAAAACAGGTGAATACCAAAATCCAAAGCCAAAAAAAAAACCAAACATCAAAGAGGATTTAGAAAGATTGGAGCAATGATCGACGCGGTTCAATCCGGAAGACTTTTAAGTTTATTATTAATTTTGTAATAGTATTATTCTTAGCTTTAGTTTTAAGTGTACTAGGAAACTTTTCGGGTATATATATATATATATATATATATATATATATATATTATATATATATATATATATATATATATATATATATATATATATATATATATATATATATATATAATATATATATATATATATATATATATATATATATATTCTGTTTACTAAAATTTTTTAAAATTTTCTAATTTAACTGAGCTGCTACCGTGCTTCGGAGGGCATGTAAAGCCATTGGTCCCGGCTAGGTAAGTGGCCGTTAAGTCATGTTAGGAGCGCTTGCTAGACGACCTGAAAACCCTAACCCAGACCTTAGACAGAAGGTTACTTACACGAACTTGCTTACTTAGCGTATTGTAATTTCGTTTTGAAATCTTGTTGCTTATTGTTCTCTCCGATACGACTCCATTTAACATTGATATAGCTTTTCTTCTGTTCATATTTTTATTCAATAACGCTTCTTTAAGTGTTCCATCTTTTGTTATTTTCATCCATAGGTATTTGTACACAACTCGTGTTTATATTTTCTGATCACTTGCTGATTGCAAATATTGTTGTGTGTTTGCAAATGCTTATATACTCTATTTTACTTACATTATTTTTTAAGTCCCACATTTTTATATTCCTTTACCGTGATGTGATACAATAATTTGATATAATGGATATAACGTATGGTCATCCAAAGGTATGCTTATGTTTTGGCTTTTCTTTTTCCAAGTAGCTAGTGCTCCTTGAAAGTATATTTTAAACAATGCCGGTGACATAGTTTTAGTCTTTTTGTTCGGACAAATTCTGGTGTTACGTTGGGTCTCAAACATTGTTTGAGAGTTTTAAGGTTTCTCAGAGTTTATTCAAAGGAACGCTATTTACTTAGAGGACGGATTTCTTGATTTTATGCTAATTTTTTTTCTAATATGCCAGTTTAAACAAATGGTCAATTATTGATTATCCTGTTCTAATTCCTAATTGTTTTTTGCCTCCTTCTGGTTCGTTTTTATTTCCTTGTCATATATTATAGTTAATAAATTTGTTACAGCAATTGCCCGATAATTATTACAGCCCCTTTATCCCCTTTTTGTACATTTTCGATATTTAGAATATTTTCCATTTTTTGGGAATAATATTAATATTTTATATTTATAAAATATTCAAGAATACTATTTAATTACATTCTTAAACTAAATTTAGTGAATTTTAAAAAACTTACCTAACAATTCCTTTTGCAAACTGTTCTACAACTTTTCTATTATCAACGCTTTCAGTGGTATGTAACGCAGGTACGATCTTCTGTCTAATTAAAGTTTTTTTAAGCACACAAATATGTCTCGATGTTTCCTTCCACCAATTCTTATAAATACTTGGTACGGATGGTGGAGATGTGTCTTTGGGACATGACTCCATTTCTTGACGGTCACGTGTATGACTTAGAAATGTATACGTAGGAGTTGCTATTCTGTCTATCTGAAAAAATAAAGATTTTATTGATAGTCTTATAATCTTATGGCTGTATTACCTTTTTGATTATTACAAGTATACTAAATGGGATGCACGTAATATTTTCAAAAATGATATTATTTTTTTAATATAAACTATTAATATTTCTTCCTGTTCTGGGCTACTGGAAAATTAAAAAGTTTACACCAAAAAGCAAATATTTTACGTCACTAAGCAACACGTTGTAATAATCATATTTACTAAAAAAATCTACTCATATCATGATTCATTTTAATCAGACAGATTTTTTAAAAACAACAGTTTTCTATAATAAAGAATCCAGGTAAGGAAGTGTACTTTGCTCGGTCTTTGCTCAGGTTATATATTGTATGCTTGTCTTCTTTCTCCCTAAAATAACGCCTTTTTTCGAAGGTTGACAATCACCATAATTATTATATCTCTGCTGACTGCTGCTCCAAAAAAGTGATTAGACGAGCAAATAAAACACGCTTTAATTAAATCTGTAACTGCATGATATTTTGCAGAAGCTGGTAATTTGTTCGTCTAAATTGGCTACAGTAATGTAGTTTTCGTATCTTTATTTCATTATTCAGTTCAGTTTATTTTTGCAAGACTTCTTCATTATTGACTCTGTCTACGTAAGATATTCTGAGGATTCTTTTGTCAAGCTACGTCTCAAAAACTTCTCTATCTATCTATACAGCCCTTGCTGTCCAATTTTGGACATAGTGCTCCTCTTCCTTTTTCCACATCTCTCTATTGTAGGCAGTTTGTATCCACTTCGGGCCTGCGTGTTTCTTTAAGTCCTCTGACCATCTCATTTGTGGCCTCGGTCTTTTTCGTTTGTGACTATATGGTCTCCAGTGTATAATCTTATTCCATTTGTCGTTTTTCTGTCTTATGGTATGTCCAATTTTGGACATAGTGCTCCTCTTCCTTTTTCCACATCCCTCTGTTGTAGGCAGTTTGTGTCCACTTCGGGCCTGCGTGTTTATTTAAGTCCTCTGACCATCTCATTTGTGGCCTCCGTCTTTTTCGTTTGTAACTATATGGTCTCCAGTGTATAATCTCATTCCATCTGTCGTTTTTCTGTCTTATGGTATGTCCAATTTTGGACATAGTGCTCCTCTTCCTTTTTCCACATCTCTCTATTGTAGGCAGTTTGTATCTTCCACTTAAGTTTTGCTATCTTCCGTTGATACATCGGTCACTTTTGTTTTGTTGCGGATCCAAGTATTTCTTTTTTTGTCTGATAGCCTGATGTTCAGCATTTGCCTTTTCATGGCTCTTTGAGTCTTTGTTATTATAAACGTCCAAGTTTGAGAACTGTCGGTGAGAACAGGAAGTATACATTGGTTGAAGACTCTTGTTTTTAAATATTGGGGATATTTGCTATTTTTTAGTACATAGGAAAGTTTTCCGAAGGATACCCAAGCCAACCGTATCCTTCTCTTTATTTTTTGTCTGCTTTTCTTTATTTTAAACTAAAACTTCTATTTTTCTCATTATCGATTTAGTCAGAGTGGCTGCCTTTATGCCGCATAGAAGGATACTAAATATGTAACATCTAAGCACGCGCGTTTTTATGTAGACACTCAAAGTTCTATTGAAGTTGCGCTAGATAGCTAAGACAGTAGGCGTTTCAAAAGACCGCGTATGTCGTATCCTGTAGGAAATTTTTGGCATGAGAAAGTTGTAGGTGCGATGGATGCTGCGTTTCCTCACTCCGGATAACAGGCGCAACCGTGAGACCAATTCAAAGCAGTGTGTGATGATATTTAAGCGCAATTTGAAGAAGTTTCTACGTCGTTTCGTAAACTTTGATAAACACAGATTCACTGGTACACACCAGAGAGCAAGTAACAGATGAAACAGTGGGTCGCACCTGGCGAACGCGCTCGAAAGAAGTTACTGACTATCTTACGGGCCGGAAAGTTAATGACCACCCTTTTCTGGGATTCACAAGATGTGATTCACAACAACTAGCTGGAGAAGGGCAAAACGGTCACAGGTCACAGGAATTTCAGAAAAAACGACCCTATTTGGCGAAGAAAAAGAAAGTGCTCTTTTATAATGACAACGTACCGGCTCATACATCTGTCAGCGCAATGGCGAAGTTGGTCAAATTCAACCTGTTGCCCTATCCACTGAATTCTGCAGATGTGGTCCCGTGTGACTTCTTATTTTTCCACACTTAAAAAAGCATTTATCGGGCAGAAATATGAGTCGAATGAGGAGGTCACCTCCCCCACGCAAGCCTACTTTGCGAACCTCAAGAAAACGTATTTTTTAGACAGGTTAAAGAAGTTGGAGCATTGCTGGGTTAAGTGTATGGAGCTAAAAGGAGACTATGTTAAGTAATAAATCCCCACTTTTCCAAAATTTTCGTTTTTCTTTTATAGACTAAGTACTTATAGGACTATTTATTCGATAGTTGTACAGTATTATTTAGTTTCTTGCTAAAAATTAGAAAGTTATTTTTATTCAAGTTCATATTTGAGCCGTAAAGTAAATTTACCTTATGAACTTTTTGGAGCATTCTCTGCAAATCTTCGATATTTCATACCTGTGTCATCAGCATACTTCAAATTAAGAATAAACATTCTGTTTAAAACAATACCAGCTATTTTCTTGTCCAGTACCTCTTGCATAATGTCTTCTTAGTAAAAGTTAAACAGTACTGCAGAGAGAATGTAACCTTGCCGTTCCTTACTTTTATTTTGATGCCCTCCGATTGTATGTTGTATCTATTTTAATGTGCGCTGTCTGGTTATAGTTTTCTATTATTGTTATATATTGCTTATCTATTTGCTTTTGTTTAAAAACTTTCATAATTTGGTTGTGCTTTATTATGCCAAACGCCTTTTAATAATCAACAGTCCAAACAAAGTTACTCCAACGTTACCCTAATACTTTTAAACAGAATAAAGCTTCTTTACTTCTCAAGCAAGCACGTAATTTGATTACGTCAGAGAGACTTGCACAACCCTTAGAGGATGTTACAATTCATTAGAGCAAGGTGCACTGATTTGTTTAATCAGGAACCACTCCACCACGCTCCAAGGCTCCAGACCATTTATTTCCTCTCTATAGCACTCTGACGTACCATAGGGGCTCACTATCAGCCAAATGCTTTTCCTGTGGAAGTCCTGGGTAAAAAAAACTCCAACACGATATGCTAACCCGATCAATGCAGGCTAGCGTGAGACGCTCTTTTCCCGCTTTCTCTAGTGACGTATCATCGAACGTCAGGTTTTGGGCTTTGTAAATTTTTTGGATAGTTTTTGCCTTTTTGTTAGTATTTTTTTTTGTTTCTGTATTTTTTTAAGGTTGTCCTAAAAATAAACACCATTTATTAAAATTGCCAGTGCTGCGTGCTGGGGCTTCTTCTGTTTGTAGAGCTACTAATTATCTAGACTTTATGGGTTTTCCAAGATTTGCTGTCTTGATATTTTGTGCTCCCATAGATGGGTTATCACCTGAGGATCGGGCTTGGTTGATTCTCTAAAGGTCGATTCAGATACATCAGTCACGTCTCGTCACAGTGATTGCGCCGAACCGAACAATCCGTCATACAAAATATTCTTTAATACAAATATGTTGCCGGCATTCACACTCATCAGTTGTAACGTTTAAAACGTTACATTTTTGTTCTTATTAATTTCAAAGTACTTTCCACTATTTTCTGCTCATACTATTTGATTTTCATTGATAATAAGTTCTTTTTCCTTTGTATTCCTAGATTTTATTTCAATATTTTTCTATTACAAATAAATCCGCTGATTAATTTCTTAAGTCCCCTCGTAGTCCTACCTTCGCTTACTTTATCGTACAAGAAACAGAAACCCCACTCCTAAATAATTTACTTCTATCAATCCGATCCGACTTAATTTCTTTTTAAAATAAACCAGCAAACGAGAAGGTATTATTAAAAAAATAAGTCCTCGTGGTCAGAAACTTCCAACGGTCTGGGTAAGTTAATACTTTGCTCTTTTTACAACAATATATTTTCATACTTTAATCAAGAACACTTTTAGTTTTTCGTATAATTTTGTGTACGCTAGTACTTAAAAACTGCTTACAATTTTTATTTTCTTTTTACCTTTGCTGTAATAATAATAATTCAATATAAATCGTATTTATCGCATAACTTTGTCTTTTTCATTTTTCATTTAATGATTTATCTATTAATTACAATTATTAATTTGTGAGTTTTGGCAACATCAGATAATTCTGGATCGGTATACAGGTCTCAGAGAGAACAGCTTTCCGCTTGCCAGAATTCTTCTGTTGTTGGACAAAACTCGTGTCATGACGAATTTTGTAGCGGTTTTTGTTTTTCTAGCCACCTTGGTTTTTATTCAAGAGAATCCACCTTGATTTTTATTCAAGAAAATCCACCTTGATTATGATATAAGAAAATTTACGTTGACATGGATTTTTTGGGTCGAAGAATACGAAAATGGAATTGTTTTTTTTTGGAATAAGAAATCCATCTCGATTTTGAAAATCCGCATGGCTTTGGATTGGAGAGGGATCCACATGGTTTCGGCTTAGCGGCATGGTTTTTGCAGACATTGTATGGCCCGAGTTGAGAAGAAAACAGCAGGAGGATTTCTCATAGAGTAGAGCTAAGTTTTTTTATTTCTTGAGATTTTGTATATAGATGCTTAATTCCCTGTTGTTAGAACCTCAATTTAATTGTTATTACATTTTGATTTATTAAAATATAAATAAATAAAGATATGTGTTAAAGAAATTATCTTAATTAATTAATAATTTCCGATTTCTCAAATTAAGTTAGTTTATGCCGAACATCACCCCTGAGGGGTTTCAATGTGCAATGGTTGAGCTAGCCGTTACACAGTTGACAAACAGTTTCCCAGCTGTCAGATAGTTGATAGTTCTGTGACCAAACAGGACCGGTTCGGCGCCGAGACTATGACGGGACTGATGTGTCTGAATCGACCTTAATTGTGCTTTTTTCTACCATTTTATCTATCACCCTTACTTGTTGCAGTTCTTTAAACAAAAAACGTTCAGCGACGTCTCTGGGTACATTTGCTGATTTTTTGATGATGTTATTGTGGGATACTTTTATTTTCTTTGTATTTGAATTGCTTATGTGTCCCCATGGGAGAGATGCATATGTGACTATTAGAAGTATGGTGCTGTTTATCAGTCTCATTTTTGTCTTTATACGCAGTTTACTATTTCTATCTGCGAGTCGTTTGATTTCTGGTCTGGCTGTTATTGTTTTCTGAATGATTGTGTCCACGTGCTGCGTGAATATTAAACCTTGGTCCATAATCTTGCACTAACAACTATTCCTCTGGGTTTTTTTTCGTTTTTGAATATGATTGTTTGTACTTTCTCTGAATTGATTGCTATTTTTCATTGGATACACAATTATTCAATGTTATTTAATACTGTCAGTAGATTGTTGACCGCTACTTTTAAATTTCTGTATTTGGCCGCAATCGGTGTGTCGTCTGCATAAAGGCTGAGTAGTGTTCCTAGTGTTCTTGGAATATCTTCGGTGTATAATGTGTACGGTAGGGGTGACAGGACTGCTCCTTGTGGTACTTCAGCCTCCGAAGCTCCGTGTTCGGATAATACTTGTCCTTGTCCTGTTTTCGAAATCATGATAACAGGGTGGTCAAAAATTTTCTAAAATTGATCCTAGTCAGGTTTAACAATAATTTGTGATTCAACGCAGTTCTCCAAATTTCGAAGTATTATGGAACAAATATTACTTAATACGCCATGTATATTTATTTTTTAGATGGAATGTAATCCCGTTTTGATGTAAGTTTTCCTAGTTATCAATGATTAATAATATGGATAAATATGCGCAAATATTAAAACAATTTAAAAGTTGGCCCAATAATCCTTAAGAACTACCAATACTTCTATTTATGTAAAAAGCTTACCTCGGAATCCTTGAGTTTTTTCTTCGCAACTTCTGTTTTTTCAGGTTTTTCAGCTTTTCGTCTGATAGTTCTTACAGATTTTGTTTTAACTGCACGAGTGTTACTATTCCCAAAGAGTCCTCTATTTTCAGCCATTTGAATCATATATTTATCATCCAAACGGATTATTTCCTAAAAATTATACATATTGACAATATGATATTGAACCAGTATAACACTACAAAATTGAGTTAAATAAAATTAATATTATTTTAAATGTTATTCAGAGTTGTTAAGTAAAGTAAAACGGATATAGAAAATAGTCAGCGACAAGTAAAAAACTTCTTGCAAAGGTACAAAAACGCCATCCTCACAGTGAAATAGAATGAATGACATTACAGCGTTACCTGGGAGGAAGAGCACTTAACTGAGCAATTAGAAAAATAAATTTGTAATTTAAGAACTTATTTTCAAAAGCAAAATGAAATATCTACTTTACATACTGAAATTTTCAAAGTAGCTAATATAATAACATCTAAACTGGTGTAACAAGCAATGGTCATAAACGATTTATCTAAAAAAGAAACCGGCGTATCTTGATGAATAAACCTGTGCATGGGGGGCCTAATGAAGTCAATCAAAACTGCATCGAAAGTATAGCGGCGAACTAATCGATGACATCATGGCGTTTCTTGAAAAATAAAACTTATTAAAATTATCCAAACACAAACGGAACTCCTTGGAAACGTTCTAATAAGAGAAAACAGTCAAGTTGACACATGACTACAAATGTACTATAAAACACTACAATATTAACTATCATCCACAACTTAAGAGAATATAAGTGATAGTTACATTGATAAAATTAAACTTTTACTTTTACTAAACTATATGCAAGGTACATGAAAGGACAGTAGAGAAACTTGTCGGCAACGAGCGTCATAGCTGAAAAGATAAGGTTGTTGACTGGCAATATAAGGAATATAACACTGACAATACTGGCAATACTGGGAATATAGTGTTGCTGTACAATTCAGTAATATAATTATTATATGTATGTTGGCAGCACATTTTACATTGTTGATGTCTTATGACTTACTTGTCACTTGTCATTACACTGTTACACTTTTTCTTGTAAATAAAACTTATTTCTTTTCTAATTAAATAATAATAGTGTTATTATTATCCTGCGTAAACAGGTTATGTGCCCAGCTGCAGAAATTTAGAAAAGTGTTTTTTAAGTTTGTGTTTTAATCAAAGCAAAATTTGTTCTGCTTAAGAGTGTAGTTTGCAGAAAAATTGTGTTTACAATTTTTGCACGTGTTTCATTTAGTTATGGCTTCCTCCAGCAATCAATTTTTTATGGCTAATGTAAAACAATTTAATGGAGCCGGTTTTGATTCGTGGAAATTTCGATTGGAAAGAACATTGGAACGACATGGTGTTCTTGATGTCATTTCTCAAGACAAACCTGCTAGGACTGACGATAAGTACAAATAAGACTTTGTTAAAAGTGATTCGACTGCAAAAGATATTATTGTTCATTTAGTTGGGGATAATGTTTTGAAGATAATTAAAACCCAAGATACTTCAATGGGAATGATGGAAGCTCTTAAAGCTGTTTATGAAAAGACAGGACTTCAGTCTCGAGTACAAATCCAGAAAAAGTTGCGCAACTTAGTTCTTAAAGAAGATGGCAATTTGGGTGAGTTTTTGGTGGATTTTGATAAAACCTTAAGGGAATTAAATGATGCAGTAGGTAAAATAGATGATAGTGAAAAGATAACCACACTTTTATCTGCAATGCCTGACAGATTTAGTTCAGTTGTAACATCTATTGATATTTTATTTCGTTCTGATCCATGCAAAGTTACTGTAGATTTTGTGAAAAACAGTTTAATGGCAGAAGATGATCGTTTAAAAACAAAGGAAGTTACTAGTGTACCTGTTTCTTCACATGCCTTTGTTGGCCAGGATAAATACAAAGGTAAGAGCAAACATACTTTTAAAGTTCGTGGTTATCATTGTCATGAAATGGGGCATATTCGCTCAAAATGTCCAAAAAGATTGTCAAAAAATCGTGAAACTGCTAATATAAGTAATATTGAAAATAAAGAAATTGCATTTCTTGGTAGTCACACAAAACAGGAAGTTGCAGTCAGCTGTGATTCAAATGTAATGAATACTGTACATCTTGTTGTGGATAGTGGTTGTACAAATCACCTGTTTATGTCAAAATACATTCAATTTTTGACTAATTCCATAGCAGTAGATAGACAAATAAATGTAGCAAAAGTTGGTGAAACTGTAGCAGCAAAATTATAAGGTAGTTTCTCAGCTATATCTAAAGAAGGAGTTTCAGTTGCTTTGAATGATGTTCTTGTTTGTGACACTCTTTCTTACAATTTATTATCAGTAAGACAAATTGAAGAAAAAGGTTTTAGTGTGATTTTTGAAAATAAGGAAGTAAAAATCATGATGGGTGATACTGCAGTTATTACTGGAAAATTGATTGGTAACTTATATTTTATAGAATTGCAATTGTATTCAGATGTGGTTAATATTGTTCGAGATACACCTGAGTTGTGGCACAAGCGGATGGGACACTCTTGTAGATTTCCTGTGAATTCAGTATGTGAGATATGCTTGAAAGGTAAGCAGACACGTTCTCCATTTTTAAAGAGCATCCCAAGTGACAGAAAAGCTCGACGCTTACTTCAATATGTGTCCACAGATGTGTGTGGAAAAATTAGCCCTTCTACTCATGGTGGTAAAAATTATTATGTTTCATTCATTGATCATTACAGTCATTTTGGAATGTTATACCTTATTAAAGAAAAGAATGAAGTGGAAACATGCTTTAGGAATTTTGTCGCATTAACTGAATCTAAATTCAACCTGAAAATAGAGTATTTGAGATGTGATAATGCTGGGGAGAATAGTTCTAAAAGCTTTAAAGATTTTTGAACTAGTAAAGGAATAACTATACAATATTCTGTACCAAGGAATCCAGAACAGAATGGATTAGCAGAAAAATACAATCGTACTATTTTAGATAAATCTAGATGTTTAATTTTGCACAGTGGACTTGACAAGTCATTTTGGGGAGAAGCTGTATTGGCTGCTGTGTACTTAACAAATCGAACTCCTACAAGTACATTGTCTAATGACTGTACACCCGCTGAAGTTTGATATGGTTACAAACCTGATATGAGCAAAATTAAATTATTTGGATGTAATGCTTATGCACATATTCCTGAAGAGGATCGATCTGGGAAGTTTGCTGAGAGATCAAGAAAATGTATTTTTATTGGCTATTGTGACAATGGATACCGTCTCTGGGACCCTCTAAAACAAGCAGTGTTTACATCTCGTTCAGTTAGATTTGATGAAACTTATGAAAGTGAATCTCCAGTTCATGTGATGAGACACAGAGATGTGGATGAGCAATTTATTACTGAACCTATTAAAATTGAACCTGAAGTAATACCACCTGATAGTAATCAAGAGCATGAGATACGTAGAAGTGCAAGAGATAGACGTATGCCTTCTTATCTTGATGACTATGAAGTGAGTATGATGATGGCTTTATCTGCTGGCTGTCTACCTTCTGAATTACCTAAAAACTATACTGAAGCTGTTTCGATGGGGAATGGATGGAAGGAGGCCATAGATAAATAACTTTTGGCGTTAGAAAGCAACAATACCTGGACTTTGGTAGAACCTAAGGCTGATGATGTAATCATTGATTCACGATGGGTTTTTGTTGAGAAAAATGTTGATGGTCAGTTGGTGAAAAGAGCTCAATTAGTGGCCAGAGGCTATCAGCAGCCAGTATTAGACAACGAAGACGTGTATCCTCCAGTAGCTGGATTAATCACCCGAAGGTTACTGTTATTCATTGCTGCTGATCGTAATATGGATATTCATCAACTTGATGTAAAAAGTGCCTTTTTGAAAAGTTCAGTCTCTAGTGATGTGTTTATAAAGCCACCGGATGGTCTTTGTGTTAAACCTGGTGTAGTATGTAAGTTGATAAAAGCTTTATATGGTTTACGAGAAAGCCCTAAATGTTGGAATACAACTATTAATAGGCATTTATGTAATTTAGGATTTAAACGATCTAAGGTTGATCTTTGCTTGTATTTCAATGGAAAAACCTATGTTTTGATATGGGTAGATGATATTTTTATTATTTCAATTTCTAAAGATGATGTCAAATTTTTAAAATCAAATTTAGAGAAAATTTTAGAATTAAGTGATTTATCAAATGAAAAAAATTGTCTTTTTAGGATTAGAGATTGAAAAAAAAGATAAAACTTTAGTTGTTAACCAGAAACTTTAATTACAAAATTTGTTAATCGTTTTAACATGGTCAATTGCAAGACTAGTAAAATTCCAATGGAAACTAAATTGAATTTAGAAAAGGAAACTCAAATTGATTTTAAAGTCCCTTATAAGGAGGTACTTGGTAGTTTAATGTATTTGATGCTTGGCACTAGGCCAGATTTGTGTTTTACAGTTTCATTTTTTGGAAGATTTCAAAATAATTTTAATAGTAATCATTGGAAGCATCTTAAAAATGTAATTCGTTATTTGAGCTATACTAATGAGTTGGGATTAATATACAATATATTTACTAAAAATGATCAAGTTTCTGTTCATGCATATGCTGACTCAGATTTTGCTAGTGATGCTAATGACAGAAAGAGTGTTTCTGGATATGTTATTCTTTGTAATAATAAAGTTGTAAACTGGTGTTCTAAAAAGCAATCTGTAGTTGCTCTTAGTAGCAGTGAAGCTGAATATTTGGCTCTGTCTGCGTGTATCACTGAGTGTTTGTTTTTAGGTCAACTTTTAAAAGAAATGTTTGATTTTCAATATCCTATTAAAATTTTTGAGGACAACCAAGGTTGTATAAAAATGGCTCAAACTTATGAGACCAAACGCTCAAAACATATTGATGTAAAACATCATTTTGTAAAAGATATGGCAAATAAAGGAAATTTTGTTATTTAGTATGTTCCTACAAACAGTTAGCTGATATTATGACCAAGGCATTGCCTGTTACTCAATTTGAATTATTGAGAAATTGTTTGAATGTTTCTAAAACTAATGTTTAATTTTACAGTTTATTAGTGTATTGTAATTTTGTTTGCAGTTTGTACTTATTCATTTGTACTTTTGTAGAATTGAGAGGGGGTGTTGCTGTACAATTCAGTAATATAATTATTATATGTATGTTGGCAGCACATTTTACATTGTTGATGTCTTATGACTTACTTGTCACTTGTCATTACACTGTTACACTTTTACTTGTAAATAAAACTTATTTCTTTTCTAATTAAATAATAATAGTGTTATTATTATCCTGCGTAAACATATAGGACTGGCAATAAGGAAAATAAGATTAATGTTGATCAAATTGCAATGTTTATAAATACTAGAATATTGTATAAAAATATTTGTTCAATAGAGATACTAACCTTTCTTTGAAGAAGCGCTAAATAACATCCGCAAACTTCTTTTTGAAAACCTTTACAGCTTTCGCTTGGACATAGCATTGGTAAATTGCAATTATTAAATATATCCGTATCAGGTACCTAAAATCTTGTTATTTTAATATTGTATAATATTATAGTGTAACTGTATCGAATATATCCGACCATGTACCAAAAATGTATGTATTATATAGTAAAACTAGGTAAAAGAATAAATAAATAATAAAATAAAAAACGACGATTTTGGCATTGATTGTTAAATATCTTAAACAAGTACTCATTGCCACACTCCAATAGTCGCCAATACAACCGGGGGAAAACAATAGTATAGGCGAGGAAATAAAGCAGAAAAAAACCAAAAAACCTACCAATTTTTTGAAAATAGATACCTAGATCTCACTGATATTTATTGCATTTCGTTCGTAAGAGCGTTAGGAAATTTTGTTAACTAAAGTGATGATGTCGAAATGAAAATTGGAGTATTGAACAAGGAAAGTGCATTTCAAAGTGATGAATAATAATAAATTTTTAATTCGGAAATGATTGACGAAAATGTGTTCAATATTACTACTCGGCTGTTTTTTAGGTCGCTTCTAACGAATATTACGATAACGATGGTCTCCGAGGCACTTGGTGTACAGGATGGGAGTCGCCTTCTGCAGTTTTAAGGAAATTCGATACAAAATCAAAACAAACTCGATACTAGAAAGTTTTGGGGTCACTAAACACTAATATAATGATGACAGTGGTCTCCGAGGCACCGAATCGATACAAAATAAGTTCAAGCTCGGTCGTTACTCGGGAGCTTTTGGGGTTGCTGAACACGAATGTCATGGCACCTCGTCCCCTGGAGTTTTATGGGAATAAGATACAAACTTTGTCCAAACTCGTTACTTGGGTATCCTTAACTATAACTCATTGGCAATCGTCTTCGAGGTAACCACACTATGTTCATAAGCTTTATCGAATATGGAAAAAAAATTTTTGACATTATTTTTGAAATTTGGAGCTTTTAATGCAGTTAGTATGTATGTATTACTGAAAATAAGCTGGGTCGACAGAGTTAGAAATGAGGAGGTTCTTAAACGGCTGAACCAAACAACACATCTGGTCAATATAATAAAGAAACGCAAGCAAGGAATACTTCGGTCACCTTATGAGACACCCTGAAAAATATGATCTTTTACATCTGATCATTTAGGGAAAGATCCAAGGTAATCATGGTGGTCCTGGTGGAAGAAGAACATCATGGCTGAAAAATCTAAGGCAATGGTATGGAAAATCAACTACATCGTTATTTAGAGCTGCTGTCAATAAAGTCACGATAGCGAATATGGTGGCCAACATGATATCCAACAATCGATAACGGTCATTAAAGTAGAAGAAGAAGTATGTATGTATAGCGTAAACAGGCATTTTAGGCCCATTGCTGGATGGATAATTTCCATCGTTTACTGTTCTTAGCTATCAGCTTCCAATCTTTAATTCCCATCTTTCTGACATCTTCCATCACTACGTCTCTTCATTTTTTTTGGTCTTCCTCTCTTTTCTTTGGCCCTCAGGTACTCTCGAAACAATATTCTTGACTAGTTTATTACCTTACATTTTTTCTAGATATCTGAACCATTCTGGTCTACGTTTTTTACCACTTTTGTTGTTGTAGAGTTAGCATACAATTGGTACATTTTTGCATTAATTCGTCTTCTCCATTCGCCCTCTACTACTTTTCGACCAAACATTCTGCGAAATATCTTTTTTCCCACGCTTCCAATCTGTTTTGTTTAGTTTTGTTCATGGTCCATGTTTATAGTCCAAATTATAGTTTGTATATGTAGATGTATAGTTTTGTATACTTTTATTTTTGTATTACGAGATATATGTTTGGCCCTAATTATTTTGCTCATATCTCCAGCACACCTGCTGCTCTTGGTCAGTCTTAGGTTGCTCTAAGTTTCTTCCTTACATGTCTGATCAATAAGAGTACCTAAGTACATGTATTCATCCACCTTCGAACTCGAACTCTACAACTGATCCATCCTCCACTTTCAATTTAAAGGAGCCCCTGGTGTTTATTCCTTTTTTTGCTCGATATTTTCATGTACTTTTACATTATTAATATGTACATTTATTAATATTCGTTAATATTAACTTTCAGTCCCATTTTAGAGCTTTCCCTAATCAGTCTTTTTGCTATAATTGCCAGTTCTTTCCCATTTTTTGCAATAAGAACCACATCATCAGCGTATGCTAAGCATTGGTGCTCTTTGTAGAAAAGAGTAACGGACCTATTTATCCCACTAACCCTTACAATTTTTGCTAGAACTATATTAAATAGCAAGGTAGACAACAGGTCTACCAATACAGTTGGTAGCATTGTAAAAGTGCTACTATCTCTCCAACAGACGTACTTCTCCCGCTTTTCAACTTTTAGTCGCTAACCTGTCACCTTCACGTTCATTTGTTATAACAGATATGGGTAAATTATATCGTACATGTACATTCTTCGAGCTAATAGTTTATTATTATTAAGTCATACATAACAAAATGCACTTTTATATTAATTTTAAACTACTAAACTTACTGTTACTTTTTCCAAAAGACTTTCACATGATTCAGGTGTTGCACCCTCTGGTAAAACGATATCTGTTGGGGTTTTGCTAGTAAGATCACCCTGATCCTCTGGTGGTTTCTGTAGGTTTTCATTATTATTAATTTCTTTCATCTCTTTGTCCTAAAAATTAAAATGTTGAATTAGATTTAAATAAACAATGCTGCAAAAGATGAAAACCTATTAACTAATGCTTTATTGATTTCATTTATTCAATAGGATATAAACGATATTATATTAAGCACCAAATCAAGAAAACTTTGTTCAAGTCAAAATCAAGTTCGCCAATTCAATGTGGTAACTGAAGCATATAAAGCGCGTACACAAAGAAACGTAACCTGCTAATATTTTGATTGTTGATCGGTTTACACAAAAAGGTTTTCAGTAAAAGTTTAAAAAAATCAAATTATGTAAGTAATAGAAATTGGGTGCACCATTATATCAAAATAATGACAAGGTATATATCTATATTTTTAAATTAAATATCTTTTATATAATTCAAAATGTTATGAGATCGTGCACAAATGACATGGATAATATGTTACTGATAATAAATTATGGAACCCAAGGAACTCCAACAAACCCAAAGAAGACAAAATCGCAATCAGACAAACTAGATATCACCGTCAAGGGGTGAGTAAGACAAGATGGTCAAAGACAAAAAATTATATATCAGATGGATAGGCTGTCTATTTTTTTGAAAACCAAAAATATAGGTACATAAACAAAAGACCAGGAATTATGAAACAGTATAGTAATAAGTATGTAACCTTCTCCCTCCCATTTTCAAACTGAGTAATGCTAATAGCGTTAAAGACAAAATCTACAAATATAAACATTATTCTTAATTTATGTTCCCATTGTAGTCAAAAAACATGAAACAACAATACTTATGGTATATTTTAATGCTAAATTTGTAACTGGTTTCAACTTCCAGAAAGACGTCTGTGCACGTGGAAATCCCCTCCTCCCAGTATGGACACCATGGCAGAATAGTATGGTATTTAATAAACTCTATTTTAAATCTTGACCGCCCGGAGGGAGTGTAGTGATGAGTTAGTTGGATGGGAGGGTTATTGTGATGTCGTGTATTGTTCGTCTCCAAAGATCTCTGTCCCTCTGGCCATTTCTTTTAACTCATGCATAGGCGTTTTGCATATTCCTTTAATTTGGTCGACCCATCTTGTTAAGAGTATTCATCATGATCTTTGGCCTTTTAACTTACCTCGGGTAACTACTGTAGTAGTGACAGCATACTGAACAGTGTAGTAGTGTCTGGGGGCTCGGGAGATTGAGACCTCGGAAGCCCTGAGGAAGGCATCAGAGAGGATGCCGAAAGCTCGGCAAAATGGATATCGACGCGGTTCAACCCGGAAGACTGGTGAGTTTGATATTAATTTTAGTAATAATATTAATCTTAGCTCTAAGTTACATATATATATATATATATATATATATATATATATATATATATATTAAATTTATTATTAACGTGACATAACCTAAATAATTAAGAACATACGTCTGAAGGAGGCGAAACATTCTTGGTTTGTTGACCTTGTAGCAGAGCATGCTGCATTTTTGCTATCTTGTTAATTTCTGTTAAAGTTTTGTCGACCATTTGCGTATTTTCTGCCTCCAATTCGGAATGAGTTTCATAGAGGACAAATTGTATTTGCGGTCTTGACATAGCAAATCGTAAAGTTTTTTGCTGTTCTTCGAGAATACTTGATACTCTCTCTTTAGCTTCCTTACTATCTCCTGTTTCAGTTAATATCTCTAGCATGGAAAGGTCTCCACCCCGGCTACACACCTAAAAGACAAAATAATATTTTTGTAATTCTATCACCAAAGGGCATCTTTTTGACGCTTTTATTCGCGTATCATAATTAGTTTAATACTGAATGTTGAAATAAATAGAAATACTTTAAGTTAGTTAGACAAGAGAAATTAGCAAATAACCAGCTTTTTTTGTGACGCTATTTGATACAGGTAATATGATGAAATGATAGAAAGAAAATCAAGGATATATAAGACACACGTGAAAATATAACAATTACAAATCAGTAATTCTCAATTGCATTAACGCAGCCACAATAAAGTTTGAAAATGATGAATATCCACAGTTTTGGTCAGAAGTCAATCAACCTCGGTCGGATGTAAAAGTTGTGGGTAATAACAGGGATAGTGAGGAGCTAACATCAAAAGTATAAACTAATTTATAGTACAGAATAATTGGAAATATCCACAAACAAAGTAATTGGACATAAGTTCTGGTGCACTTTGTACGAGAACAAGGTAAATGGATCCAACTCCTTCAGAATTGCGGCAGATGCAGAATTGAAGGATATTCTGTTTCAACCAGAAAATGACGTGGAAACCTCAAATCGACGACATTGCAGAGAAAGCCACAAAGAGATGTCGACTGTTCAAACGTCTCACAAAAACAAAGTGGGGTGCCACGCAAGATGTCCTGGTAGCAACATACAAAACCTATGTCTGGCCGATATTAGAATATGGGAGTGAAGCTACAATAATAACTGCGAGTACAAACAACACCTCCAAGCTTGAAGTCGCCCAGAACACTGCCCTTCGCGTCATCACCGGTGCTCCAAAATCAATACCGATTACATCAATGGAAGCCCAGACCGGTATTGAACCAATACAATGCCGCAGAGGCAGAAGGCAAAGACGAATACTTCCACAAAAATGTGACGAATATAGACAAGCAGCCTCACGTCTTAAAACACAAACCACTCCGCGTATTGTAGCAAACCAAATCATGGAAAAATACCACATTGTCCTGTCGGAAGCCGCCCCCTTCCCAGCGCAAACCACACTGGCCCGCTGTCTACCAAACACAGAATTACTGCTTAAAAACCATAACGACCCGAAGCACTTATCGTCAGACATTGCCCTAAGGAAATCCGCCCTAGAGATGATACACACCAAGTACCCAGCACATGAGTGGCTCCACATCTGCTGCGATGGATCCTCGATGCCGGACTCGGGAAGAACAGGAGCAGGATATGTCTCAACGTTCTTCAAAGGCTCTCTACCTGTGGGTGCCCCTCTCACTAAATACGACGGCGAAATTGCTGCTATACACGAAGCTGCAAAAATCTTGAGAATTTCCAACATCCCCAAAAAGTTACCTTCTTCATCGATTGCCAAGCCGCAATCCTCGCCCTGTCGACAAATTGATACACCTACTGTGCCAAAACAATATCTTGCCGCGTCCAACTATCGAACTTGATAGAAAAAGGGTGGCTGATTACTCTACAATGGATCCCTAGTCATGTTGGTGTTGAAGGGAATGAAGCGGCGGATGAACTTGCAAAAGAAGGCACTACTCTTCCACACCCCCTAGCTTCCAATCGTATACATCAGCAAAGTCTACCATTAGAAAAGGAATCAAAGCGAAGATAAAAGAGCAGCAAATACAAGCCGGTGCTGGAAAATCTTGGGTCCACCTACTAGAGTCACCAATCCCTCGCAACTTGCCGAGACCCATTAGTGTAGCCGTGTTCAGAACAACTACATGGCTAACATGCCAAGGGTGGGCGTTGGCTAGTAAGTAAGTAAGTGTTTCAACCACAGACGTGGCCGAAGGGCCATGTAAATATTTTTTTCGCAGAAAACATTTCGTCGATAAATCTTCTAGGCAAACTAGATACATTAACCGAAACGAAAATGTTATTTTGAAGAACTCTGTACCATTTTATATTAAACAAAAATCTTTAGCACACTGTGACCAGATTAGTCTAGTTAATATTTTCATGTAACCACACAAAATTTATTAAAAAAAAAAAACAGATCAGCTTAATATTTTTTTGAAAAATAGAAGATACAATATATTATGTTTCTCTGAACACTGGCTCAAAGAAAACGAATTAACTACAGTAAAGCTTGATAGGTATTTTTTGTGAGCCTAAAGGATAATGTCGTATCGAAGATCGCTAACCGAAGATGAACTTCGCGACCTCGCGAACATGTCAGAGAGTGATGAATGCATATCAGAAACAGAAAAAATACAAGAAGTGATAGTAAGGAAGAAAGTAGTGATGATTCTGCTGTTCCATTCTATGGACAACATCTTTTAGAACCTTCTGTAACAGTTCCTTCAAAAGACGGTAATATCCAGTGGTCTCTCGATCCTCCTTATCAACGCGGTCGTTTTTCCACGGCCAATGTTATAAATATTGCTCCAGGGGTTACAAGGTATGCATGTGCATGAATTTTCGATATCAAAAATTCATTTGACGCACTCTTGTCTGACATAGTTCTAAATTGTTTGTAAAAATTATAAATATGACCAACATGGAAGGACAGCGTGTTTTTGGAACCAACTGGAAAGACTTGGAATGAATGCGTGTGTTGTGCGACTTGTGTAGTGATTTAAAAGGTCACAATATTAATTGTGATAACTTTTTTACATCATACAATTTAGGACAACTTCCTCTAAAAAGAACAAATACAATGCTGGGGACCAGAAAAACATAAGCCGGAGCTTCCAGCACACATTGCGAATAAAGAAGTTCATAGTTCGTCTTTTTACTTCACGCAAGATACCAGTGAAAAGAAAAAAAAAATAAAAATGTTATTCCGACCGAAATGATAAAAAGCCTAAAATTATTTTAGATTACAATTCCAGTAAGGGAACAGTGGATACTCTAGATCTAGATTTGTTGGTATATATAAATGTAAGAGGAAGACAAATCGGTGGCCTATGATTGTTTTTTATAATATGCTGGAAATTTCTGCCTACAACGCGCTCGTTTTATGGACATCAATAAATCCCCAATGGAACATCAACAAACTTATAAAACGGCGAATTTTTTTTGAGGAATTGGGAAAAAACTGGTAATCCAAATAATATTAATAATTTATTCTTTCCAGGAAAAATTTACCAATAACTAAAGACGCACAAGAACTGGTAGAAGAACACGAACAGAAGCGAGTAGAGAAGATGAAAATTTTAGTGAACCGTCTATAGACAATCCACCTCCGCCTGCTAAACGAGCACGCTGTAAATTTTGCTCTAAACCATGGACGTATAAACATAGATGGACACAGCAATAAGATACTTTTTTGAATCTTCGATAGAATGTGATGCTTCCGCAATGAGCATAAGCGTGCTTGAATTTTTACTCGCGGATAATTATTCAGATTTTAAAAATTGGAAGTAGTAATAATGTATAAAAACATGTTCAAAGAATTTAAAAAAACGAGAGTTTAACTATTAACAAATCACGTCTTTATAGAAAAATGAAAATCCAATTTTATTTGCTTTAAAATTAATACAATTAAATATAGTTAAATTCAAGTTAATTTTTTAATAGGTATCAAAATAAAGGTACAATAAAAAATCTTTGTCAAAAAAAAAATCAAAAAATATGAAAATGTTTTCATATGATTTTTTGATTTTTATACACACAGCAATATATTTTTACATAGGTACACAGCAATAAGATACTTTTTTGAAGCTTCGATAGAATGTGATGCTTCCGCAATGAGCATAAGTGTGCTTGAATTTTTACTCGCGGGTAATTATTCAGATTTTAAAAGTTGGAAGTAGTAATAATGTATAAAAACATGTTCAAAGAATTTAAAAAAACGAGAGTTTAACTATTAACAAATCACGTCTTTATAGAAAAATTAAAATACAATTTTATTTGCTTTAAAATTAATACAATTAAATATAGTTAAATTCAAGTTAAATTTTTAATAGGTATCAAAATAAAGCTACAATAAAAAATCTTTGTCAAAAAAAAAATCAAAAAATCATATGAAAATGTTTTCTCCTTAATTTGCTACCCAAATAGTTCGATCATCACTATTATTTGGAAACCTACATAGAAAAATAAATGAGTTTTATTCATTTCACTAATTTATTTGTATCCATGAGAAATATTAAATTAAAAAGGTACTAAACAGATCTTTTTTAATCAGATGATGTCTACTTACAATTTATAAATGTCTACTAATTTCATGAACTCATATCTTATTCAATACATTAAAATATTTCGTTTATTTTATTTCACTTTTCACAAATATCACTCAAAATACAGCCAAAATATTGAAAAATAACTTTTTCCTCATTTACTGTAAAAAGTAAACAAACATGGAACAGCATTTAAAGTTTGACGTAGATTCATAAGACAGAGAAATGTAAACAACCGTTGCCATTTATAAATAGTTTTCAGTGCTTCTACATATAAAATAATTGATTGATATCTATTATACGCTATTATTAAATGATAATGCACACTATGTGCATACTTGATATTTTGATTACAATTAAATATATTAATCTAACCAATAAATTATTATTTTGGTTTGATAGCACCTGTAGAGTATAAAATACGGAGTAATATTTTCAGCGACTCGCGAATAAAAAATTTTAAAACAAAACGTGACAACAGTTGAAGGTGCTGAAAATGTGACCTATTCAAATAATTTTGACTACACAATTTTATGTAAATAACTGAGTCCATCTGTGTTTATACGTCCATGCTCTAAACACAATAACAAGTTTTATGTTGTACATGTCACAAACATATTTGTAAAACACATTCTCTTTATTACTGTCCCAGTTAAAAACTAAATTAAATTTTGTAGGTATTTGTTATTAGGCTTTTATGGGAAAGTAGAAAATACCTTTTCTTTTTGTTAGAAAAAAGTGAAGCACTACACTAGCTATACAGAAAATTATGAGAGATATAGTTGATGGCTTGGAGGAAGGTCATTTTGTGTCTTTGACATTGTGTGACTTATCCAAAGCTTTTGACTGTGTTTCATACGAATTACTGTTGGAAAAATACATGAACACGGTATTAGGGAAAACACTCTTAATATATTTAGATCATACTCAAAAAATAGAAAACATGCAGTTTTGATAGCAAAAAAAACTCACCAAATCTATCGGATCTAAAACAGCAGAGTAACTGTTTGGTGGTGTGGCGAAAACAGCAACTACTTCTTCCATATAATTGGCATCAGCGGGTGTATCAATCAGTCTATCAGAAAATAACCTAATATTTGACATTCCTAATTCGTTAAAATAAGATTCATACTCGTCTTTCCTAAAACACAAAATGAAATAAAATAAAATTAATATAAGGTTGAATATTCGAATAATTGAACTTTGATGGTATACAAGGCAAATATCGACCACAGTAATTAATTAAAGCTTGCCCAAGTACTTTCGATCAATAGATCATCCTCAGGGGTATTTCGTCAGTTGTGGCCTATCCGACATGAGCAGAATGTCATACATGTAAATTTGGACATAACAATACAATACACAAATACGACATGAGCAGAATGTCATACATGTAAATTTGGACACAACAATACAATACACAAAGAATCTTTGTGTATTGTATTGTTATGTCCAAATTTACATGTATGGCATTCTGCTCATGTCAGATAGGCCACAACTAAAGAAATGCCCCTAAGGATGATCTATTGATCGAAACTACTCGGGCAAGATTTAATTAATTGCTGAGTTCGATATTTGCCTTGTATACCATCAAAGTTAAAATAAAATTTACAAAATAATTGTTTTAACTTGTTTGTTTTAAACTTAAAATAATTTGGGATGGTGGCGAATCGTCAAACGGGCCATAGGAAACTCATTAGAAAATTTCCAAAATGTTGAATTCCTGCTTCCGTAATTATTTCCATTAAAAGTCATAGGAAAATATTTGTAGGGGACTGAAATCTGCATTGAAAACAAATGTTAAAATTGTTCGACGAATTAAGCATATTCTAAAATTTTGCAAAAATTTAATAATACATTTGCCAGAGTAATGTTGTAAAAGTTAGGCCACACGTAGTGCAGAATGTCTATAACGGGTTGTGTTTAGTTACAATGAAGTTAGATATTAACAATATTGTAATTTTCAATATTTTTATTTTATGATATGTTGTTTAAAAAGCAATAAAGTTAAAGTAATGGAACAAAAACCTTTCGAACCCATTCGTGCCTTTCCACTCCATGTTGCTGTGTCAGTATGCATTCCTTTAAATAGTTTGAGAAGCTCTGAACAAATACAAAAAACGGCCTCAACGAGTCTACCAGTATAAATCCACCTTGTTGCTGCTACTTTGGTTAAATGTTTTTGTATTAATTTATCTAAAACAGCAACCCTTTTTTACGATTAAAAAAAATGCAGCAAACCCTGATAACGTGTAAAAAAACAATTTACACTCTTGTATAAATTCCACTGATTGCTTTAAAAACAAATTGGGTGTATGCGCATAACAATGAACAAAAATTGCATCTTGATACTGATCTTTACCCTGTTTTTGTAGGCCTCCTCATTACAGCGGCACCATCGTACGCCTATGCGACTGGTTTATTTCCACACTGAAACTCATTTAACCCATTGAACAAAATTTCCGATAATGGTCCCGCTAAACGCTCTTTACTAACATTAGAAATTTCAAAAATATTTTATAAACATCACCGTCGGGGCAAATATACCTAAATACAACCGAAAATTGCGACTGGTTTGAAATAGCAGTGCTTTTAGTTTTATCCAATATAACAGCTACAAAACTTGTTTCGGTAATTTCTAACCTTACTTCATTATTCATAAATGAAAATATGGCTTGACTAATATCGTTTTGTCACTTCAAACTGCTGAAAAAACAGTTGATGTCTCTAGTTCTTTCTCCGGAGCACAAAAAACATGAAGCTACGATTATTATGGGATACTTCAACGCAAAATTTGGTGCTGAAATAACACAATATATAACCGGAAAGTATGGACTTGGAGAAAGGAACGAAAGGGGGCAAAGACTAATACAGTTCTGCCAAGAAGATTCTGCATTATAACAAATACTTTGTTTTAACAACCTAAAAGACGATTATATACCTGGAAATCTCCAGCTGATCAAGAAGGAAAGGTAGTCAAAAATCAAATCGACTACATTATTATTAACAAAAGGTTTAGAAACAATATTACATCTGCGAAAACATTCCCAAGTTCAGACGCAGCAACCAATTATAATCTGCTCTGTGCTGGATTCAACTAAAATTAAAAATAATAAAAACCCCGACAGCTCATAAAAAACATAATAATCGACTCCTAAGAAATGCCGTACTAGCAGATGAGTTCGGAAATAAGATAAATCATGACATTAAAAAAAAGAGCTAGAAAGATCTGAACAAGAAAATATTGGACAAAATATAGATATAATGAATTCCGCCATGGTTATCATAGCAAACGAAGTTTTGAAATCAGAAAAAGAGCTAGTAAAGAAAAACGATTTAATATAAAGTCGATATAGAGAAATATATCGACAAATAAGATACGAGGTTAAGCGAGCAAAAGAGGCTTGGATAGTACGGAGATGTCGTAAGATAGAAGAACTACAAAGAAAACATGACGAGTTTAATATACACAAAAAACTTAAAGAAATTACCTACACTCAGAGAAAAAGAACTCCTCATTTTATGAGAAACTCCAAAGGTAAAATTATTTTTGAGTTAAACGAAAAAAAGGAAGAATTGACCAACTACATAAAAGACCTATTCCTGAATACGAGGCCAATACTTAATACCACAAAGTATACGAATACTGGTTCTAGTATTTTAAAAGCAGAATTAGAGAAAGCCATCAAACAAAGCAAAAATGGGAAATCTTCAGGCCCTGACCAAATACCATCAGACTGGCTCAAACTTCTAGACGACGACAATGTCTCAGAACTAACAAACATTTAAAACCATATATATGAAACTGGAACACTGCCACAAATACGGTTGGAGTCTACATGTATCCCACTTCCGAAAAAACCTAATACACCATGAGGTAAAAACTTTAGACTAATTAGTCTCATGAGTTACTCTCTCAAGCTACTTCTTAGGATAATTCTTAATAAAATAAAGCAGAAATGTGAAGACACAATGGAAAATAAACAATTCAGTTTCAGAGAAGGATTGGGAACTAGGGAACCTTTGTTCTCAATGCTAACAATACTTCAACGATCATGAGAAGTACAGAAAACCAAGTTAAAACTTCTGTTTTAAAGATTTTGAGAAGGCGTTTGATAGGGTTCAACATGGTAGGCTGTTTGAATATCTAGAAATGATTGGGATAGACGATAAAGATCTGAGACTTTTACAACATCAATATTGAAATCAACAAGCTTCTATTCTGGTAGACGGCAAAGAAATAGACAAAATTTGTATTCAAAGAGATGTTAGACAGGGTTGAGTGTTGTCCCCAACTTTGTTTAACGTTTACTCAGAAATAACTTTTAATGAAGCCTTGGAAGGGCAATGTGGAATTAGAATCGTGGGAGAAACTATTAACAACATCAAATACGCAGGTGACACCGCGATCATGGCTGAAAGTATAAAAGATCTTCAGTTCCTTATAGATCGAGTCTAGAGAATGTTCTAATAACGGACTAAGCATAAATACAACAAAGACAAAGTTACTTGTGGTTAGTAAACAAGACCTCGGCGCTATACAACTAATAGTCAATAATGAATCGATAACAAAAGTTAACCATTTTAAATACCTGGGATGTTGGATAAACGAGAGCACGAGACACTAAATCCGGATGAAGAAATTAAAACGAGTATAGAAGTTGCAAGATGAGCATTTATGAAACTGAAACTATTCTGAGCAATTCTCAGCTGAACATACAGCTGAGAATTAAGTTCCTAAAATGTTATGTATATCCTGTATTACTGTATGGATGTGAAACCTAGATTATGAAGCTTAACATGATAAACAAATTAGAAGCTTTCGAGATGTGGTTATATCATAGAATGCTCAGAATATCATGGGTGAAACACATTTCAAACACAGAAGTCTTGAACAGAGTAGGTCAAGGTGAAGGTGACTTAATAAAGATGATGGCTGGGGCATATAATGAGAGAAAGCAGATACAGGATAATACTCAACGGAAAGATCGACAGAAAAAGAGGAATTGGTAAGAAGAAATACTCATGGCTCCGAAAACTTCGTCAATGGACTGGCTTATCAGCAGATGAATTATTACATGCCATGCAAGATCGAGAATGATATCGGCAAATCATCATGGAAGCTACCCACGCCTAAAATTTGGGCACGGTACTCAAAGAAGAAAAAGTCTGTAGTTCTGTTTGCAAAATTTTTGATCTTTTTTGGCAATTAATGTTAACAATTCCCTGTAACGCCTCGATTGTCAGAGTGATTGCCCTCAACAATTACCCCGAAACGCTAATTCTTGTTTAGCCAAAAAAACATACGGCAGCTACAAGTATGCTACCGATATCTATTTTTTAACAATTTCATTATGTTTAGCAATATTTGCTTTAAAAATGTTTCTTTAAAAGCTTAATTAAAAGAACTTTCGTTTCTTATTTTGTCAAACCGAATTAAATTGGCTACACATCTTATAGGTAACGGAGAAACTTTATTTCTCCTTTTTAAAACTCTAATTTTCACTGTACCAAATAATTTAAAATATCGATCTGTTTTTTGACTCCTTTTTTAAATTGTTTAAAACAGGTGTTGGTCTTTTATTTTTAATAATCTCCTTTTTTGCTTCAAAATTATACAAGGAGAATTACTTCTCAACAAGTTGATCGATTACGTAGCGACACTCATCCATGTTTAATTGCACGCACACTGTAATAGGTACTAACTAGTAAGTAACCAAAACAAAAAATGGTATCAAGCCCACTAATATCCACAGCGCGCCCACGCCCTCGCGCTTTCAAAATTTTCAGACACGAGCCGGCCTCAACCGATAGCCGACGGACCATCACTCGAATCTATAAAAAAAATGTTAAAAACGTAACGTGCAACCGAGTCGCTAAACTCTCCAATATTTTTGTGCTTCTATTTATTATTAACATTACTATCAAAATTTTTCTATTGGTAAAAAATATAAATGAAGTTATCTCACAGTACATAGTCATAATATATTTATTAATTTGCAAGATTTTTAACTGTGGCCAATAGAAACAATGGTTACATGGACGTTTCGCCAGTGGTAAATATATTATATTTTTGGAACATTTTAAATGTGTTTATTTCGTAAAACAATTTTAACATTTTTTTGTTTTCAATACAGACTTGAGTCCTCTACAAATAGTTTCTCATGACTGTTGGCGTAAAATAATAATTAGGGAAGCAGGAATACAAGAGTTTAGAATTTTCCATCGATTTCCTATGTTTAGTGCGTGGTAAAAGATGTGAAGTGCATCACAAAATAAATTAAAAGAAATTAAACAATTAGCGAAACATCGATCAATTACCTTTTGCCTGCACTAAATGCTAGAAGTTTTTTAATCTTTTCATTTTGCGCTAATAAAGTGGCCAAGTACGCTGTAGTCCGAGGTGAATTAATATGCGTTTGTATAACACTTCCTGTAAGTTCTAGATCGCTTACTAATTTCTTAAAAGTGGCTGGACCCAAACAAAAAGATTTATCCTAAAATAAAATAATATCATTGTTAGGACTGGTATCGAGAAGGTAGCAGTAAAGCCTGCCGTTCAACAAAAACTAACACATGACAGTAGGTGCCTACCCATTTATATTAATCATACAATCAGCTATAGCCGAACAATCACCACTAGTGAGCGAAACTACTACTCCTTTTTTTGAAAGTGTCACGCTGGAGTATCAGTTCGTGGTCGCACAAGCGGGAAAACCGAAGTATCAAGTAAAATCGATGGTATATATCAGAACAACAATTATGAGTCTTTATTACAAGGTGTTATGAGCCTCAGTGAATACGTTATCAGATACCTTCAGAACTTATTTTTACAACGAATTTTGCAAGGAGTAAACAAAACTTACATTTATATATATCACGTTATTATATTATTATACATAACCAACAGAGATATATCTACATCGAAAATAATCGACGTAAGATGCCTCAACTCAGCAGATGTAGGTAGCGACCATAATCTAGTATTAAGTACAATAAGAATCCTATTTGGTAAATGTGACGATAATGAACCACTAACAACAGAGGTGATAACAAACTAACTAAGAAATTAATATTGAGGAGGAAGAGGAAAAGGAAGCATTAAAGATATTTAAAAATGGAAAATTATTAAAATTTGATTCATATTTATATACACAAGCATTTTAATAGAAATTCATTTTATTTACCTGAACAACAAACATGTGATTCTTGACAAAGTGACTTTTAGCTAACTGAGTTCTCATAGAAGCATGAAAGACTATAATTTGTGGGCAGTGCCTGTCCCATTTAAAAGTATGTTTATCTAATCTTGTGACGTCAGAAACCATTTTTAAAGAAAAAGTTTTTTCGATATCGTCGCACAACGATTGGTTGTCTCTAAAATATAATACATAGTATAAAAACTAAAAGTTATTATTTATTATTTTAATTTTTAATCTTTTGACCTTTTGAAATTATTGACTAATCTATTTGGTGGACTCTTCTGCTAAACCAGAAATCATTTGTATACTTGTCCTGTAGATACCCACTTTGGTATTGGAGAACATATATTATGATCTTGGATTGTTTTATAAAATTCTGTATTAAGAACAACCTATGTGTATGAGAGAAATCAAATTTTTAAATAACCAAAGCGCCGATTATATATTTAGAAGTCACTAGCAGACATTCAAAATAAAATAATAAGAAATCAGATAGATTATAAAGTAATTCGTACATGACACCGAAACAAAATCAAGGAACCTAAAATATATGGGAGTAGATGTTCCTTTAGATCCATCTAATAGATTAATGTAGTGATCAACAAGTTGTGATCTGAAGGAACAATTGACGTGCTTAAAAGCAAAACGTGTTAAATATACTTTTTGTCCAAAATGAGATATTGGTCTTAACTGTTCGTCAATGTCCGTTTTATAGGTATAATGATTTATTTCCGTAAAATCGAATTATTTCCAATACCTTTCAATCAACTAAAAGTTTCCTTGGAAGCATTTGTAATGTGGTCCTACCAGATAATATTTCGGGAAAGCTGCATAGACCGAAAAAAAAAAAAAATGAAGTAGTATTAAATCGAATGAAAAAGACTTTAGAAATAATGAGAAATGAATACTTGAAAGTTGGAATACTTCGACTATGTAATCAGGCAGAGAGTGGTACCACAAAACATCTGCTGATCTATTTCGAACTGCTACAAAAAAATTATTATTAAAAAGAGGATTGCCATCATTCGATTATCGGACATTATATTGTAAAAGAACTTCAATAAAGGAGGTGGGTTTGCGTTAGGAAGGGTATACTGCAGTAAAAACCTTGTTAAAAGGGAAGAAGCTAATCCTGAGAGTTGCAACAGCATGACAGGTAAAGAAAGAGAGCTCACCGATTTCATGCAGAGGAGAAAGATTGGTGACTTTGTGTGCAGGAAACTCGTTGTAAAGTCGACAGATATTTGAGTTCAATGCAACTTATTATATAGTAGTTTGACCAGTCACGGCAGAAATGGAGTACGTATAATTTTGAAGAACGAATATAAGGAACATCTTGTAAGAGTAAGCAGAAGAAGTGATAGAGTAATGAGTGTCCAACTAAATACAAGCTATACCAACGTGAGCATCATATGTACCTACAATTTAAATGGGGATAATTAATAATAATTTTAATAATATTAAAAATACTACAACAAAATAGCTTCAGAACAATATATGTACCTACGTCGTACAGGTAGGGTGTGAAGAAGAGAAAAATGAAGAATTTTGAAGGACCCTTGATTGCAAGATGCTCGAGACTCCTGTAGACGAAAAGTGTTTTCCCGAAAAGTGAATAGTGTGATTGATTTTGCAGTGGCATCAGATTTGGCTGTCAATACGTTCTTCACGAAGACTGAAGACCAGTATGTTACCTATGGTAGCGGGGGAAGAGTAAGTCAGACAAATTTTGTGTTGTGTAGAAGTCAGCTAAAAGAAGTTACAAACTGTAAAATGATAAAAGGTGAGTATGTAGCTAGTCATCACCGACCGATAATAGTGGATACGGAGATTAAGGTGAGGAGGAAAAGAAGCAAATAGTACACCAGGAACTAGAGTGGTGGATGTTAAAGGATAAGGATTTGGCAATAGTATTTATGATTAGAGTGCAGGAAGAGCTTGAGGAAAAAGATACGGTAAATGGCTAGTAAAAGACTTAAGACGTAAAACGTCTTATCTTGGACACATATTTAGACACGACAGGTATAACTTCCTTCAGCTTATTATAGAAGGGAAAATATAAGGCAGATGCGGCCCGGGTAGACGACAAATGACCTGGCTGCGCAACATCAAAGATTGGACAGGATTAGACTTTCAAAGTTTAATAAGGAAAGCCCAAAATAAGGAAGACTTTGCAGAGGTCATCGCCAACCTTCCCTAAGAAGACGACACCCAAAGAAGAAATGGCTGGTAGGAAGCCAACAGTAAAGTTGTGTTTCGAGTGGGAAAAAAAGTACTAGCAAACACATCTGGTAAATGACCTCCTAGAGACAAAGAAACTTGGTAATGGACTAATGAGGTGCAACAGAAGCTTACAGAGGAGAAAGAGGTTATAAAAAGGTATGAAAGGTCTTAAAGAGAGTAAGATACAGATATATACAAGGTGGCAAAAAAAGAAGCAAAACGCACTGTAGCTAAGGAAAGATCTTCTGAACAGCTGTATGAAGAGTTGGAGACACCCGAGAGGATCAAAAGGTTCTACAGTATTGCTTAAGCAAGGACAATACGTGAGCAGATTAAGAGTGCGGATGAGAGAGTTTTAAAAACCGATATTGAAATAAAGTAACGATGGTATGAATACTTTAGTAAGTTTCTAAATGAAGAACACTACAGGAGAAACAGAGGATGCGGGATCTCAAATGAGAATCTAATACCCGGGATAGCAAGGGATAAAGTTACCGGGGCGTTAAATAGAACAAAGAACGCTAAGGCAGTAGGAACTGATAGAATACCTGTGAAGGTTTGGAAGACACTAGGAGAAAAAGGGGTTGATATTTTGTGGCAAATATATGAGTAGGATATTATGAGGAAGAAAGGATCCCCAATACACCAATGGAGAGAGAGAGGTAGTGTAATGGTATCATTGTATTAAGAAAAAGGGGCATTCAGGACTGTAGAACCTATAGAGAGACATAAAGTTATTGGCGCACACAATGAAAATTTTGGAGAGAACTATAGAGCAAAGGTTAAGGAGAGAGACATCGATATGACAAGAACAGTTTATGTTTATGCCAGGAATGAGGACAATGGATGCTTTGTTTGTGTTAAGACAGTTGATCGAGAAATACAGCGAGAAAAAAAACAAAGCTACATTTCATATTTATAGATCTTGAGAAGGCGTACGACACAGTTCCTTGACAAGAGCTATGGAGATGTACGAGCGAGAAATGGGTTCCTGAGAAGTACGCAAGGTTCGTGAAGGATTCTGTCGGACTAACCGAAAGATTTCCAGTGACGTTTGGTTTGCATCAAGGCTCTTTACTGAATCCTTACCTGTTTATTCTTGTTAAGGATGTACTAACAGAGAAAGTAAGAGAAGGGGTTTCTTGTTCAATGTTCTATGCTGATGATATCGTGTTAGTGGAGGAGAACAAAGAAATGTTGGAGGAGAAGTTGGAATATTAGAGAAGGGCTATTGAAGAAGGAGTACTTAAGGTTAGTAGGTCGAAAACGGTGTATATGTGGTTGGGAGGAAGAGGAATTATTAGGGACGTAGAATTGCTTGGAGAGAAACTAGGACGATTAGGAGAATTTAAATATCTTGGCTTCTATATAATGGAAAATGGGACACTAGATCGAGAAATTGCCGACAGGATACAGGCTGGTTGGTTTAACTGGAAGCAAATGAGCGGTGTACTTTGTGATCTAAAAATCGGGAAAAGTTTGAGAGGAAAAATATACAAGAGTGTGGTAAGGCCTGTGTTGGTATACGGCGGCGAAGTTGGCTGTAAAGAAGATCTACGAAAAGAAGATAAAGGTAGCTGAAATAAAAATGTTACGGTGGATGTTGGGTAAGACTAGAAGGGACAGGATCAGAAACGACTTAATTAAGGAAAGAACCGGGTTGACCAGTCTTAAAAAAGATTCAAGAAACAAAGACTGCAATAGTTTGGTGATGTCAGACGTAGAAATGAAAATTATGTGGGACGAATGATAGAGCTATTAGAAGTTAATGGAAGAAGAAGAAGAGAATCGAGGAGAAGATGGATGGACTGTATGGCAGAGAACTTGCAAGAGAAAGGTTTAGGTGAAGAAGGCCCGATGGACAGAAATGAGTGGTGATGGAGAGTAAGGAACAGAGACCTCTAATATGATGCGCAAATGTAATGCGCAAGAAAATCAGTCCGGACTTGATAGGTATTTGTTCTGAAAACTAACTTAGTATTAAACGTTACTTTATTTTGCAGATATTTATCCAACAGGTTACAGGATTATGCTGGGCTTGCTCCGTCACTTTTTCATCTCTCAGATGTAGAGGTAATAACTCACTGAGAGATAATGCGTTGTTCTTGATTCTCAACCGTGCAACAGCTGCTGCCAATTTTATTTTCTGGGTCCAAAGTGCATTTTCAGCAAAAGTTAAACCATATGCATCAAACAGTTCCCGAGCTAAAGCAGCTATCGTTGTTTCCCGTTTATTGAATGATCTGTGGTACAAGTCATACATCAGAAGCCAAACTATCGGTATACTTTCGGATAACTGAAAGAAAAATACAATTATTAATTATTATATCATTTAGAAACTCTTTTATTTTATTGATTTACTATTTAGAAATAATAAAAAATAAAACAACATGGTCAGATATATAGTACATTTTACGAATTTGCGACTATTTTGGATTAGGAATGAAAGATTTGATTACATTCATTTAGAGCAGGAGTTCCCAAACTTTTTTGTACCGCACCCCCTTTTGTTGAAATGAAAGTGTCTCGCGGCCCCATTCCTTAACAATAAATTGTTATGAACCTAGGAACAAAACAAAAACATTCTATTCAAAACATAAATGTACATTACATTTTTCAAAAAAAACATACGTTTTCCCTTTAAACACAACATTTTTGCATCTGGATGATTCCTTTTTGTTGTCATACTCGGTTAAATGATCTATTGTATCCATTATTATTTCCTTCAATGGCCTAATTTCCACTCTGGGTCTTTTTGGAATGTGAGAAGAATTGTTATTTGGCGTTTTGGGACGACCAATGCTTGTTTTTATTGGTTTTCCCACTTTGATTAGCGCCTTAACAAGTTTTATTTTAAAATCCAACAAATCCAGTTGATCTTTGGAAGGTAAACTAAGCTGCTCCCTTTAATATTCTAGCCAACTATTGGCACAAGCAAAATCAAAGGCACGGTAAATGAAACGCAATGTACATTTTTTTAACTTGATAAAGATTTTATAATAAGACAATAGTTGATCTAGTAAATCTACAACTCCCATCGATTTATTATATAATTGAATCGCTTGCGGTCTCTGAATTGGTATTTTTTTCTTTTGCTCATATATCATCTATTTGCTATATATCATCTTTTTACTAAGTCTTCTTTTCCTTTTCCAACAAAATTCAGACCTACAAGCACAGAATTATTATTTTGCCACTTGAATAAAACCAGTTTCTTCATTATTTACTACTTCTCCACTATATCCCCGTTCTTTTGTTTTGTAATTGTTTATCTGTTGTAAATGAAGGTTGCTGGAATCTGTCAATTCTTATAGTTCCAACAGAGTATATATTTTTCTTATAAAGTTCTTCAAAAAGTTTGTAACTAGAAAAAAAATTGTCAAAGTAAAGATATTTTTCTTTTTGGAATATCTTTGGCCAGGTGCAGAACAACTGATGAACATAAACCAAACTCGTCGATTAACTCTTTTGGAATTTCAGTTGTTGAACCTTGCTAGATTATAAAGTCATAAGCAATTTCACTTTCTCCACACAGAACAAAAATTTTAATGCCCCATGGAGATGGCTTATTTTTTACATATTGTTTAATATTGAGTCTTCCTGTGAACGGTACAATGTATGCGCCGAAAATAGACAAAACAGGAATGTCCGCATCAATTTATTTATTACAGACATCTTCTATGTCTGATTGATTTTCAATTTAAGATAAAACACTATTAGCTAAGTGTTTAAATTCATCGTCATTATCTAAAAAGAACCTTAAGATCTCTTGGACTTTTGGATTATCCGAATTAAAACGTAAAATAAAAATATCGATATAGACCTGTAGTCCATTGCAATGAACATCATATTTTAATATTTGTTATCGACAAAAAACAACAATAAATCATCTATGTCGAATAAGCAGTATAAAAATTGATATGTCTACTATTATATAAAATAATATTTGGTTACATATAAGAAATTTACGACTTCAAGAAACATGATATTTACTTACGCTTTCTGGGGTATCGTGAATTCGCCATGTCACACTATCTTTAAAAGCGCGTAACTCGGCTATGATTCAAACTAAATTGAAAATTTTTATAACTAGTAGTAACTAAGATATACAAAATAAAAAATATGTAGTTGTGAGCAATTTACAGGGGTTTACTTTTGTTGTAGGGCTTACGTAAATGTACGTCCATTGCAGTGGACACCGGATCTAAAAGACTTAATGGTGAAATATCTCTTAACGAATCTAATACCAGTGAATCTGCGAAGCTGGATTCAGTTAGGGATACCAATAATAATTAAACTAGCTTCATTTAATACAGTGATGCAAATAACATTAAAAAATTATGATTTAAGAGGAGGTTAATGATGTAAATCCAAATCCAAATGAAAATAATGAAAATAATAAAAAAAATGACAGTAAATTTAGACTTAGTCTAATTTAGACTATATTACCACAAAAAGGGGTATAAAGTAAGTTAAGGAATTCAGAAGTTTCCATTGCAATTGCAAACGTAAATTAAATGTAGTCAAAAGGTATAAGTAGAGATTAGACAAGGATTATTACAAGAATTGCTTAGAGAAGTCGCTATAAAGCGTAAGCACAAAAAACTCAAACAAAAAGGGTAAAAATAAATAATTCTTTTATGAAGGATGGTCATGGATCTCCTGCTGGCCATAATAAGCATTCTGATGCTAAAACTCAAGAGGTAATTCAACACATCTTAAAGTTTCTAAGATACGTTTCCGATTATTCTCGATCAATAACTGGATCAGAATATTTACATTCAGACGCCACAGTTACAGTTATTACTCAGAAGAATGTGGACATCCAGTTAATATGCAAAGTACAAAGTTATTTTCATAAATAAATTCAACCTAAAAAGAAAGGCTCTATACGTGCAGTATGTATGATAACTTATCTACGCAGATGAAGGGTTTAGATGGAAAAAACCTGGAATCAGCTAAGAACTTATAGAAAAATAATCCTAAGGCGGCAGACGGTGCTAGGAACCTAACGCATAAACATTTTCAAGAAGCTAAAAATGACCTAGAAAAGGAATGTCTGCCATTTGATTTGAAAAATACATTGCCCCTGTCCAATATCCCAACAAATATAATCGGCAACTTTGTTTTTATAATGTTGGAATCCCCAGTTCACAGGATATTGGATTTTGTTACACATCTCAGGAGATAGGCTTTTGCTTAAGGCAACATATCCACAAGGAAAACAATTCCTGTAGCTGGCTGTATACCACGTATCACAAAAAAGAGGTTAGTCTTCGTAAATGGGTATATTTATTTAAAAACCCTTAAAAGGGATACATCAAAAAAACAAACGTTTTCGGACTAAACAGTCCATCATCAGGTTTAAATTTTAAAGTTTAAAGTAAAGGTTTAAAATTTAAAACAGTTTCCAGCTGTTCTCCGTTTGTAGAGGTTTACTCTCCGGCTCTGGAACTCACTTCAGCCATGTATGTTACCTGAAGTCATATTTAATTTAATACTGAACATCACAGTTTTTTAACAACATGATGTATAATCTTTTACAACTATATGTAATTTGAAGGGTTTTACCCATGTATTTTGGTGGCTCAGGCATTTTAACCTAGCAATTTTAAAATTTAAACCTGATGATGGACTGTTTAGTCCGAAAACGTTTGTTTTTTTATGTATCCCTTTTAAGGGTTTTTAAATAAATATACCCATTTACGAAGACTTACCTCTTTTTTTTAAGGCAACATATTCTAATTCATGGTAATTCAGAAACTAAACAATTAAACTTGTGATTAGATTCCTTTGGGGGACATAATCGAAATAGCAAAGTGCAGGATAAAAAATCCACCAATTATGTACCTAATGCCACCTGAACATTTTGTAAGTACAAAAAAATTGGAGAAATTACAAAAAGAAATGAATACTTTGGACAGAAACATAAATTGGTTCAAATTTAAAGTCATTGAAATAATAAAATCTTATCCGATGTCAATTTTTGTAAAAACTAGCCTGATCTAAGTATAATTTAAGGAAATAAATTTGTTTAAGAAAAAGAGAAGGCAAAACAATGACAATACTCGTTTTTCACAACCAAACACAACCACTGTGGCCTTTAGGAAAGCCTACTATCAAGAAAAAGTTGGAAAACCTCAAGTCTATGTTTTCCTTAAGACTGTTTGCAATTTTATAAAAATCTCACAAACTCAGAGAATGTGGTGGATGTCGTTGAAGGTTTCGGCTGCGATTTAGATGTTAAACTATTAGATGAGCAGTAAACAGTAATTTATTTTAATTGATACGGTAAGTTATGGTTATAAATGAGTCTTTTTGTACCTCAGACCATAACAAACAATAAACCTTTTACTGAAAACATTAAGATTTTATATTATTGACAATTCCAAATTTCCCTTTATATTAATTTTTCAATTGTAGACCAAGTGAACGTGTGGCTCATCGTCTTTTAGTACTCTTAATTTGGTAAAAAGTAAAAGCAGTCCAAGCATCATTTTTCTATTTTACAAGTGTATCGTAATAGATATCTTTCTAAAATATTTTTATTATGAAAATATAACCCATTTTTGCAATAAAATTATCAAACATTAAATGTTTATATATATATATATATATATATATATTTATATATATATATATATATATATATATATATATATATATATATATATATATATATATATATATATATATATAATAGCACTACGAGCCTAGTAGGCCCATGGCTTGAGCTGTTTTCCATTTCTTCCTATTAGTAGCCTTGCCCTTCCATCTTTCTATTCCCAGTGTTTCTAGGTCTTTCTCTACTTCTTGCTTCCATCTACTTCTCGGCCTTCCTCTCCTTTTTTTTGTACCCATTTTATGCATCAGAATCATTTTTGGTACTTGAGAATTTGTCATTCTTTCTATGTGCCCTAGCCACCTGAGTCTCTGAGCCTTTACTACTCCCACTATACTAGGATTCTTGTACATATCTTCTAATTCTTTATTTGTTCTTTTTTTCCATGTATTGTCTACTATCTTGCCTCCAAATATCTTTCTCAAAACCTTCCTTTCCCATATTTCGAGTATACCTGTTTCGCCTTTGTTCAGTGTCCACACTTTACTGGCGTAGGTTATCACTGGCTGTATAATATATGTTTTGTAAATCCTTATTTTGGCATTCCTAGATATCTGTTTACTTTTTAGTAGCCTGTTTAATGAGTACACGCATCGGTTTCCTGCCATTATTCTTAATTGGAGCTCCTCTCTAATAATTGGTTTGCATGTCAACATCGACCCCAGGTATGTAAATCTTTCCACTGCTTCAAATATATATGCTTTTTTACCCTCTACTTCTATTTTTAGATTTCCTCCTTTTTGTTCACTGTCATCTATCCATTCCATGTATTTTGTCTTACTTTCGTTGATAGCTAAGCCTATTTTCTTTACCTCTCTATCTAGCCTCTTTACTACTTCTTGTAGCTCCCATTTGCTTCGTGCCAGTATTACTACATCGTCTGCAAAGGCTAGACATTGGTGCTTTCTTTGGTATAACAATCCCTCTCTGTTGACATTTGCATCTCGTATGACCTTCTCCAAACACAAGCTGAATAGTATCGATGATAGGGGATCTCCTTGCCTTACTCCTTCACTGACTTCAAATTTTTCCGACATTATATTATTTATTTTAACTCTGCTCTCAGTCGGGGACAACGTTATTTGTATCATTCTTATAAGTTTTCTACTGATACCCAATTCTTCTAGTGCTTTGCTCATTTGGTTCCGTTTTATTCTATCGTACGCTTGTTTGAAATCAATGAAGAGGACTCTTGTCGGCAGATTTTGTTGATAACTTTCCGCTTTCAATTCTCTGAGCGTAAATATCTGATCTGTTGTACTTCTACCAGGTCTGAAGCCTCATTGGTACTCGCCGACAATGTTTTCTATCACTCCTGCCAATTTGTCCTTTATACACGCTGCAAGAATTTTGTATGCAGTATTCAATAGTGATATCCCTCTGTAATTTTGACAATCTGTCCTATCGCCTTTCTTATAAAGTGGGCATATAATTGCATCTGTCCATTCTTGTGGTAGTTGTTCTTTAATCCAAATCTCCTTTATTAATTTGAACATTTGCTCCTCTAGCGTTTTCTCTCCATATTTGAACATCTCTGCAGTTATATTATCACTTCCTGGAGTCTTGTTATTTTTTAATTTCTTTATTATATCCTTTATCTCGTTTCTGGTAGGGGGTGTTTCTTCTGTCTCATTTATTTGGTTCCTATGTTTCTCCGTTCTTATAGGCTGTGGCTGTTCTATCCTGTTTTCGCCATTTAGCAATTCATCGAAGTATTCTTTCCATCTAGCGGCTATTTCATTTTCTCCACTAATGGCGTTTCCCTCTTTATCTTTGTAAAATATTGTTTTCTGTTAGTATCCTCTTTTTTCATTTTTTACTCCCTGGTATAAATTTCTAATTTCTCGATTTTTGTAATTTTCTTCTATTTCTTTCAGCTGATTTTCCATGTACTTTCTCTTTTTTTTTCTCAAAACTTTTTTTACGATTTTCTTTGTTTTTCATATCTGTTTCTTGTTTCTTCCGTATCACTTTTTATCATATCCATCCTTAGTTTACTTCTTTCTTCAATTTCTTTCTGGCATTCTTCGTCAAACCAATCCTTTTTCTTTTTAGTTATATTTTTATTGCATTCTTTAGCTGTGTTACTGATAATCTGCTGAATTTTGTCCCAGTCCTTGTCTATGTGCCCTTCTAGGTGTATTTCATTTAATTTTCTATTGATACCTTTTCTATACATTTCTTGTTCTTCTTGCGTTACAAGCCGCACTGGTTTATTTGTGTTCTTATTTTTTCTTTTGCGATTTTTTTCTTCCGGTATCAGTTGAGCCATTTTAATTCCTAACATGAAGTGATCCGAGTCAGCGTCTGGTCCTCTGTATGTTCGCACGTTCTTTATACATTTTCGGTCTTCTCTCTCTATTAGTACATTAAATGTTAGGTAATTTTAAATATTTTTCTCAAAGCCCTTTGAAAAACTGCCTATATGTCAAAACAAGCCCTGTGTCACTTAATCTATTATTGCATATCAACACTCATTTTAATTAGGCGGTTATTTATTGACGGATATTCTTTTGAACCAGTATTACTACATCTTGGTGGCCAGTTTTATTGGCTCCCGATTTCAGGTCACTTTTTAAGATATTTCTAAGCGCCCCATGTGCTACCTTTTCTCCTCTTCCTTGCGTTGAATTATATTTATTAAAGGTGCAACTTTTATTAACCAATTATAAAATAATAGTCCCTGTACAATAAATCAACAGACGAACTAAATAGGTACGTTCGTGTATCCGATGGATTTATACACCTGGAAGTGCATTATTTGCCTTTTGCTTGTTAAATTTGACAGCGATATATAAATGATGCCATCACTTTAATCATGCAATATTTGCCGTGAGAACACTAGGACAAGGTCGTTTATTTCAGGTAAATACAATCAAACTTTTTTTCGTTTTACTTCATGCTTTCGCAAGTGGTTTAGAAACAAATTGATTGATGTTAAATACTTGCATTGGAATTGTTTGTTATAATTATAAAGAAATATTTTGCAATTGATGTAAAAATGCAAATAAAACATGAATTTTAAAAAACAAACGAATTTTGATTGTGTCGAAAAAACTACTTACATTTGGAAACGTTTCGAAGAAGCGGACATCATTTAGAGCTTGAGTTAAAACATTTTTATCTAGAACAAATAATAAATAATTACTTTGTTTCTAATAGGCTTACATCTAACCACAAGTAATGTGGAAATAACCATAAATATTAACTAAAGATTATATACAGGGTGATTGATTAGTGTGAGGAAGCTCAGTATATCTGTTATAGTAAAAATTACTAAAAAAAGTTATTAACAAAAATTGTAGGCAGCTTTAAACTCCACATATTAAAATTAGTTACAATCTTACAGGGTGTTCCATAAGATGATGGCAGACCAAACTTATGTTTTTTTAAATGAAACACCCTATATTTTATTTTAAATTTGAAATATGCTTCACTTCCACATTACAACAATGTAAAGTTTTATTATGTTGCACCGGGTATTTAAAAAGTTATAACCAATATTACCTGAAAATCGTATCAAGTTTAACTCCCTGTATAATTAAAAAGGATTGTAGGAACATTGATCTATTGCAACCATAGTTTTTTATTAATTGTTAAAAACTATAAAACATATCGTCGTTAGGAATGAAATATCTCCAATGTGAAAATATCCTAATTTTACAGGAGACACAAAAAACAGTTAAATAACGCTATTTTATATTGTATTAAATTAGTAATTGATTTTTTTGGCCAAACTAAGATTGATATTGATATTAAGGTGAAATTGATTCCTTAAATCAGTACAAAACATTAAACTAATAAAAAAAATATTACAAACGCGCACATTGGAGAAATGATAAATGATTGAACCGGTACATAGCAGGAATTTCAAATATTGTGTATGGCATGTCATAGTACTATACACTTTGAATTTGGTGTTATTAGGGGAAAAAGAGTCATATAAACAGTGAAGTGATTTGTATTATCTTTATTTTAAATAAACAAACTTCGACATGTAGTATCAGTGTATGATATTTTTACGAACACCACCGAAAGTATCATTTTTTTTTGTTGATTTTAGGAAGAGTATCGTAAAAGTGATGATGATCTTTTTCAATAACTGATTTGAGGTCTTGCAGATGTTTGAACTTGTCTTCTGATATTTCAGGAGGTGTCTTGAAGAGCGAGTTTTCATAAACCGACAGGTCTTGGCTTTCTCTTCTGTGTGGTAGTAGCTTCCAGTTATCTGAGTAATCAGTGGTGTAGTATACCTCTCCATTGGGACTATATTTTAATTGTCTTATATCTACAACTTGCGGATCTTTGGCATTTTTTTTCCAGGTCTTATTGAACGAAAGTTACTATCAATAGCATACTTTTTAAAGAACGTAAAATCTACGTTTTTAATATTATACGGATGTTTTGGCCGAGCAAGACGCATTCTAGCAATGTAATCCATCGGTGAATTAGTTGGAGTCTGAAAGTAATGTTCCAAAGTTACATGAACTAAATCTGCTTCCATCATAGTATGGCATTTTTCAAGATATAACTGCTGTATTGTAAGGGATTTTGCTCTTGCTGAATCACTTAAAGCACAAGCCAGAGTTCTTTTTCGATTTTGGTAGTTGCATCCATCTTAGATGAATAAAGAGTTTGATAGTTAGCAGGAATATTATTTATATAATCTATAAGACAAGATGTAAATTCATTGCTACTGACTCCACCATTTGCTTCATGCCAAACGTACAACTGGACATCTTCATCATTTAGAGAATAAATGGTGAAGTTGTGTACTTGGAGTTTGAGCTTACAATACGATTGGAAAGCTAATACTTTTGGACACGTTAAGAAACTTTGAATATCAACTGTGAGAACCAATTTTTCAGAATTTGCACTACTTTTTAATAACTCTTTTGCCCGTCTTCCTTCTTTCTGCTTTGACATGTGCTGATCAGAATCTTCAGTACTTATTGTCTTCATTTTATGTGCAACACACGTATCACATTGATCTTTCCTTTGCTTATTATGTATGCCAATTTTCTCTGCTTCTAAAACAACTTTAAACAACTTGATATGAGCAACTGACTGCTTTCTATCATCGCACCATTCTTTATATAGTCTGTACATGTTATTTGTTGTTATGATACTGTTGTCAACATATATTCTGCTAGTAGATGCTCTACAATAGTGTGAAGGAACTTTGGAAATATCTTGCAACCATTCCATAACATTATTTTCTTTGCAAATTTGTCTCATTTTTCTTGGAGTAATCTTGTTGAATGTTGGAATCTTGTAGACTTTCACTAGAAGTATCAATTTCATGAGTGGCTGGCTCCCTTGAGACCCATCGTTTCATTTTGTCTTCTCCTAAATTTAATGTGTTCAAAAACATAACTCTCGGCATACCTTGAGGTAACTTCCGTCTTTAGAAACAAAAAAAGTCACGAGCACTCTTCTTTTTGGACCGTTTGTCTGAATTTGAGTATCTTTTCGGCGCCTTTGCACTGCTCTTGCCCGAACAAAATTTTTAACATAAGTGCTTCTATGTTCCCACGACGTAAATGTCCAAATTTTTTTTAAAATTCGTAGTCTATCGTCCTGCGTAATTAAAGAACATCTAAATGAGTGTTCTTTTAAACATTTTGGCGTTATAATATGGTTACATCGCTCCTTAACTGACATGCCATTCCGTCTGGTAATATGTTGTACATCGCCAAAACACAAATTTTGCCTTTTTCCTGTTCCTGTAGCTGCAGGCAAACTGAAATAAGAAAAATAATTATTACCTACTTAATTTAAGCAATAATGAGATGAAAGATATCTAACCATAGTAGTGAATTTGTTTACATACCTGTTATTGGATTTTTCATTATAAATTTCATTTTCAATAGGAGCAAAAGTTTGGATAGAATGTTGCCGATCTTACTTAAGTGAATTTTGTACAACTATTTTAGTTCTTGTCTTGAAAATACTCATTTTGCACTGGTAAATAGCTTATTTGAGAAAATTTGAGGATAGGAATTTGACAGATGAAAGTATGAAATACCTCCAATGTGCAGATATTATAATAGATAATAGCTCCAATGTGTTTTTAAGCACATTGGATGTATTTCAGTCCAACAATTAATAATATGTTACATTGGAGTAATGCATTTTTATACATTAGGGAAGTTAGGAATCGGTACGCACATTGGATATTTTTCTAGACTGTAAAACTATTCATAGCGATTCAGAATCGTTTAAAATCTGAATTACTAGAAATTTGCACATTGGAGGTATTTCATTCCTAAAGACGATATTCATTTTCATAATATTCGTTAAATCAAATACAGGGTAAGTCAAAATGCAAATACATTATTTTCTTGGTAATTTTAAATTGAACACCCTGTATTTTATATCACTATCGAAAAGAACTAATATCGTACTTCATATTTTATAAAGTACTTCCTATACCTAAAGTTATTGGTTTTAAAAATATTTTTATTTTTCCATCAAAGTATTAATTTGGTAGATATTTTAACGTTTACCAACTCACAATATAATTATTGTGGGTTGGGTATGATTGATTTGTCAAAAACTGACAGTTTGACATTATTGTTTAATAATTTAGTAACGAAATAACGACACAGAAAAGAAAACAATTTATTTAAAATAAAATTTATAAAAACTAACCTACGGAAAATAAAAAAAATATAACAACACATAGAAAAACTAAAAACAACAGTAAGTTTAACTTATCTTACTTAAGTAAGGTGTTCAAAATTACCTCCCAAAACATCTATGCATGCTTGAAAACGGTCATTGAAAGAGATGGTTACATTACTAAGCATTTGTAAAGAAATATTTTGAAATGCAATTCGGATTCTATTTTTCATATCATCCCTTGTTGTTGGGGGTATTTTATATACTTCGTTCTTAACGTAACCCCAAAAAAATGAGTCCATTTTATTGAATTCTGGTGACCTTGGGGGCCACCTTACCGGCCCATCCCTTCCGATCCATCTTTCCCCAAACTGATTATTAAGTTCACCACGTACTAATTCGTTGTGATGCGCAGGAGCACCGTCATGTAGAAACCACATTTTCTCACGTATATTAAGTGGAACCTCTTCTAATAATATCGGTAACTGATTTACGATAAAATCTAAATAAATCTCACCATTTAAATTATCTTCAAAAAAATATGGTCCTACTACATGGTTACCGACGATACCTCCCCACACATTTAGAGACCATCTTGTTTGACTATGTGTTACTATGTGGTATGGATTACTTGTTGAGTAGTAGTGAAAGTTATGCCTATTAAAAGAACCGTTTCGATGGAATGTAACTTCATCACCAAATAGGACATAATCAAAAAAATCTCTCTGCTCATTAATTTTTTCTAAGGCCTATTCACAAAATACTATTCGTTTCTGAAAATCATCATTAATTAATTCTTGGTGTTTTTGAATATGATAAGGGTGCATCTTGTTTTTAGATAGAATGTTTTGAACAGAGTAGTAACTAAGTTCTTGTTCATTGGAAATAGTCCTTATGCTTGTGTGTGGGTTTTCTGTAACCGCCATCAACACACTCATTTCGTTTTCCTCTGTCACACTAGTTTTTGTTCGTTCATGTTTTTCATAATTCACTGAACCAGTGCGGTTAAATCGATCTTTCAATTTTTTAAATGTATCTTGTCCAGGTTGTCGCCTATCTGGAAACCGATCTTGATAAATTCTAGCTGATAGTAATGAATTTTTATTGCATTCCCCCAATATCCAGATCATATCTACCATTTCATCAGTAGTAAAATTCATTATTGCTAATTTAAATTGAATCAATTACTGAATTACTAAATAATAATTGTTTCTAATTTACGGTGCACCCCAATACTGAATTAATAAATATTAATGTCAAACTGTCAGTTTCTGACAAATCAATCATGGCCAACTCACAATAATTATTGGTAAACGTTAAAATATCTACCAAATTAATACTTTGATGGAAAAATAAAAATATCTTTAAAACCAATAACTTTAGGTATAGGAAGTACTTTATAAAATATGAAGTACGATATTAGTTCTTTTCGATAGTGATATAAAATACAGGGTGTTCTATTTAAAATTACCAAGAAAATAATGTATTTGCATTTTGACTTACCCTGTATTTGATTTAACGAATATTATGAAAATGAATATGTTTTATAGTTTTTAACAATTAATAAAAAACTATGGTTGCAATAGATCAATGTTCCTACAATCCTTTTTAATTATACAGGGAGTTAAACTTGATACGATTTTCAGGTAATATTGGTTATAACTTTTTAAATACCCGGTGTAACATAATAAAACTTTACATTGTTGTAATGTGGAAGTGAAGCATATTTCAAATTTAAAATAAAATATAGGGTGTTTCATTTAAAAAAACATAAGTTTGGTCTGCCACCATCTTATGGAACACCCTGTAGAATTGTAACTAATTTTAAAATATGGAGTTTAAAGCTGCCTACAATTTTTGTTAATAACTTTTTTTTTGTAATTTTTACTATAACAGATCTACTGAGCTTCCTCACACTAATCAATCACCCTGTATATTTTTCTATTCAAAACTAATAATTAGCAAGACTTGAAACTAAAAAGAAAACTTACAATAATGTTTGAGTTCATACAGAATTGCAGTATTTTACAGAAAGTCCCTATATTGTTTGATTATCGTTTGAAGAAAATCGAAACACATAAGTTGGAATAGATTTCAAGTCGCAGATCCTTATAACTGAGGAATGAACAAGGATATTAAGATTATTAACCTGAATGTTCGCATTTGTTTACATTGTTGTTTTGTGAAATAGGGATTAACTCCAATGTCAACCAATCTTGTGAAATTCTAACGATTTTATAGATTTCATTGAACAGTCTGGTTAACAGTATGATATTTTGTTCGTTCACCAATTTATATATCTCTATATCTACCTCATCTGGACCAATGGCTTGTCCAGTTTTACTACATGTAATTGCTCTGTGACTTCTGAATAGTACATCAAATCCTTCTTGGAGATATTTCTTATTGTTAAACAATTTGGGAATTTGTGGTGCAAATAGTTTTTCGATGTCTTTATTCCAATGCTTACAAATTTCATTGTTCTCAAATATAGGTTGATTATTATTATCAAGTTTAGCCATACGGCTCACACTCCCTCTAAGGGGAAAATTCACTCATCCCAGATACCTACGGTATCAAAAGAATTGAGCTCTGGTGGGACTCTTTCCGTGTTATTGAGCCTTAGGTGACTTGGTATGTTGGAGTATTTCCCAAAAATTTTCGTACACATCTGGATGTCGCGTGGAGTACAGCTTTTTGCATGGCCTTATAAACATGTTCATTTAGACGCAGCTGTTTTTTGTTCGCTAGGAGGTTTTTGGGAATAACACCAGTAGTAGATAGAACAATGGGTACTGCCTGGGTCCTTTCCATTCTCCATTGTCTCCTGATTTGTATTTCTAGCTCTCTATACTTAGGTATCGCCATATTAATAAGTGTTGTTTGCCTGGTAAGTTTATTAACTAGTATGATATTCGGTCTATTATGTGCCACTGTCAGCATTTCTCATTTTGGACTTAAGGATCTTTAACAATATATTTTAGGTAATTTTTAGTTGGAATAACCTGATCCTGAATGGCAAGTAGGAAACCCTCAGTATCGGAAAACATCTTTCCTGATGTCAACTAATAGTTCGACGCTGTATTGTCGACATTCTCTTGGCTGATCTCATTGAGATGTCGCCCATGCAGATGTTTACTCATCCAGGTGGGCATTTTTTCTTGCTGAGTCAGGCGGTTTATGCGCATTTCTTGCTCCCTCAGTTTAAGCGGCGTTGTATCATCTACTGCGCAAGTTGCTCGATGTAAAGTAGATGTCTCAGCCTGTACCTGAAAATAAGTTCTTAAATTAGCAATTTGTTTATCCAATTGCTCACCTATATCGATAAGTCCTCTTCCCCCTTTATACCGCGTTAATGTTGTTCTCTCTACTGCACTGCGTGGATGATGTTTTTGCGCCTTTGTGAGAAGTGTTCTTACTTTCCGCTGAAGACTCTCTATAACAGTTTTTGACTACTTTATAATACCAAATGAGTAGCTCAGCGCGGAACAGATGTACGTATTTAATGCCTTAAACAAATTTTTACTATTAAGATATGACCAATTTAGTTGTCTTACTCTTCGCACGAACTCCGAAGTTAGTTTAGTTTTCATTTGTTTATGGTCAATTTTTCGCTCTTGTTTTACTCCGAAATATTTGTACATATCATTTTCACCCCTTTCCTCGATGTTTTGGCCATCTTGCATATCTAAACCCTTGTGCTAAACCTTTCCTCTGTCTATATTTAGTATACGGCTAGTCCAAAATGCATACTGATATTATTTGAGAAAGTTTCTACAGTTTTTAGTATCTGATCTAAGTGGTTTCGAGTGGAAACTATTAATTTCAAATCATCTATGTACAACAGATGATTAAGCATCGCCACAACAGTATTGTTATTTTTGATGCTAAATTCTGAGTCAATGGAGTTCAGTAGCTGAGACTGAGAGTTCGCTAAACAGAACCAAAGTGGACTCAACGAGTCCCCTGGAAAAGGCCACGGTTAATCGGGATATCTTCAGTTTTGATATTAGTTTTACCAGGTATTTGAAGGTGAGTTTTAGTCTTTCACTCTGCCATTATATAATTTTAAAAGGTCACTAGATTATCATGGACTTTATATATTTTCAATATATCTATAAGACATTAACGCCGCGCTGAATCAAAGGTTCCTTTTTTTATGATGTCTGATTAGAAATGACTGAGTCGATAATAAGTTGTTCTATACAACCCATGGAGCCCTTAGCACATCCTCTCTGTTGAGGCTCTATGATATTGTTGAGAGTACAGTGTTGGTAGATACGTCGGGTTACACAAAATCTGACCAATTTGTACAAAGTTGGAAGATAAGTAATTGGGCGGTACTTGGCTGGATCTTGGGTGATATTTTGATCCTTTGGTAGTAGTTAAGTAGTTTCCTGTGTAAGAAATAATGGTGTTTCATGTGGGTTAGAGATAACATGATTAATCAATACTGACAAACACTCATGAATACTCCAAAACTTCTTTAACCAGAAGTTCTGAACTCTGCATGGTCCAGAAGATTTTCAGTTATAAAGCTCTTTGATAGTATTTGAGACTTCTTCGGTGGTGTCTTATAGTGTTCCACAATATCTCTTCAGCTCTCTTGATGATTTTTCTACTTCTTATTCCTCGGATGTAGTCCTTTATTTATCCAATGTCCCTACGCAATGATTCAATTTGCCCTAGTAGCATTTTTCCCAAGGCAATTCTGCTATCATTTCTTTCGATATAAGTACCCTGTCTTGCTCTGATCTTAATGCCCATAACATTAGCAATTGCTGTTGCTGCACAGTAAATTAGCATATGCAAATATTCCAATGTATGAGATGAGCTTCCACGAGGACTTCAGTGTTCACAATTTGTAACAGCGCACTTAGTTTCTTACAAGAGTTTATTTTTGGTAGCGGTGGTCTACTAAGGGGGTTTGTCCCATTAAACTCTTGTACAGCACGTACCATTTCACTTAGCACGTTATCATGCAACTCATTATTGTCCTGCTACGTATTAACAGGTTAAATTTCTTGTATGAGAGGCTCAGGAGTCTGCTCATTATGGATTTCATTAGAGATTTGATCTACAACTAGTTTTGGATTATAAATCTGCTGTTCGACTTCGCTTCTAATGATATCGCGTCTAGTCTCTGGGATAAGATTATTTCTTATAATTACCCGGTATTGATCTGCTATTTTCTGTTCAGATACTTGAATCTCTGGGTACTCCCTGCAAAATTCGGCATACAGATGTTGGCGATAGCCGATCGTTTCTTGATCGAGGTTCGTCACCTTGTAATAGAAGCGGAAAATGGTTTCGTTTATAGACACAGTCCATTTCATGCGCTGCCCGGTCGTTCCGCTTGAGTGAGCGCCGGCTGATGCTCCAGCGCAGCACCTTCAGCGAGTAGAGCTCCTGCTGGTGTTTGGCTCGCTTGTGGTCATTCTTGTTGTTGGGCTGTAGCTGATTGTATAACAGGGGCCTGCCTCCTCCACACCCTGCCACCGATGTCCCGCATGTTGTCACGTCCAGCGCCGGCTCCAGACGTGCCCTGGCGATCCCCAGACAGCGACCCTAAACATAAATCATTATTTACCATTTTCATGGGTTTGCATTTTATACCTACTGCCAGGTGTTCATTCGCAGGGGCTACGCTTGATAGAAGAACTGACAAAAAAATAAGAAATATCAGATGATTCCATGTAAGTTTGGTTGTGTGTTGTTTGCTCCTTTGAAAGACCCACTATCTAAACGGTTGGAACAGTATCTTGCATCGATGACTATATAATCTATTATTTCATTATCAAATTTCAAAATTCTCTAATGTATGTCTTTGTGGGGGAATTTTATCCCACCTATTACTATATTCTTAATCACGGCAAAGTTTATGAGTATCAGTACATTGCCATGTGAGTCTGCGTGTAGGCTCTCTTTACCGATGATGGGAGAAAATATATTATCTTTTCCGACTTGGATATTAAAGTCTCCCGCTAATATTTTAACATCATTTTTTCATCATGTCTTTTGCATCATTCTCTTTTTCTTCAATTGGTGCGTGAATACTTATATTGCTAACATTAGCAAACTTCCTTTAAGAATGGATTAAGTAATATAATGATAATGGTAGAAAAAATAATAAAGAAACAAGAAATTAAGGTTTTAAAAGGATATCCAATTCTAAAAGTGTTTTTAATTGCACCATAGACGTAACATGTAAAGCAATTGTAAATAAAAAAAATCACTTAAAATATTAAAACAAAATCAACTTACATCTGAAAACATCATATATTAAAGTGTATACTCTTCTCATTTCCTGCTCATCTTCAAAATCTGTTTGAAGTGGAGGTTGACTTAATAAGCAACCAGCTTTAGCTATATCACTAACGGTCCATGTTATTGTCGAGGGTCCTAAAACATTTGAAACTGTATGTCTTATATATCATTTAAGATGTTATTGCCTTCAACCGTTTCATATATTCATGTTATTTAAAAATTTCAAAGACACCAAAATAATATACATAAGGATTTAAGAGTTATCTATGATAATTACTAGTCTCATAATTATTGACCCTGTTGGCTCTTTTTTAGATTATCGGTTCTTCAGCAGTCCTTTCAATATATTAATGAATTATTCTAATTATTAATGAATTTACTAGAATCACAACTAGATCAGCAACTTGTTTGGATAACATCTAAATAAACATAAACAGTGAGATAGTTGGTTGTGAAATTGTGGACCCATATATTTCTGATCATCTTGCTTAATTTCTATACTTAAAAATAAAATCTGAAAAAAGACATAGTGCTAATACATACAGAATATATATAACAAGTAGTGGCATCCTGATGTTAAAACAGTCGTTAGATCACGTTGTCTGGGCTTCAGTTGTTTCTTTTAAAACAGCAACAGAATTAGGTCAATTTATTACCGAAATGTATGTAAAGTTAACTGAAATTAATTTTCCAATAAAAAAATCACGAAATCATAGTAAAGCTCCAATTTCGTGGTTTAATGATGAAATAATAGTAATGACAGAAAATCTTTCCACAGTCAAGATAATTGCTGATGTTACAAAGAAATATAGTGAGTATAAAAAGTTTAAGAAGCACTATAAATCAACAATATCATTAAAGAAAAACTGGCTTATGAGCATTTTTTTTCCAGTTCAGAAAATATATATCGTCACAGTTGAAAAGTTATAATTATCACAGAAATAATTTTCAAAATAAAAAAGTCTGTCCAATCGCGATTACATCAAACGATTTCAATAATTACTTTATTTCAGTAGCTAAACATATTAGAAGCTCTTTTAATTTCACAAATGAAAATGTAGCCATACATTTTTTGGCATAGAAAGATGTACACTCTCCTTGCGACTCTTTGAATGTTGTTGTGGCATGTTGTATGTTGTGTAAGACTAGATGTGTTAACGCAGATTGGATTTTATTTAATCACTACACATTCGTAACTATTTTTTAATTTAAATCTTTTTTATTAACTCAAAAAACAGCGGTTGGAAGGAAATAAAAAGGTTATTCTTATGTGTATTAACTACACTCCCCCACTACACTACAACAAACAACACCTACACAACCACAAACAACCAACACACAACCCACAACACAAAACACACAACAATCAGCACACCTCATCCAAAATTACAGAATCGAGGACATCCCCCAGACATTTGTCAGTAAAGACCATTTTATCGACTTATCAAAGACAACGATCTGATCCCATATTTAGACTCAATAAAAGTCTTTCCAACCCAAAAGGCAGCTTCCGTATGAACTACCAATCTTCTAGACCTCCAAGATCTCACGGCAAAACTTCGACAAATCACCGAAGATAGCGATATTTTCATAAATTTAGGTTTCAAATCTAAAAGCCCAACTAATCCGCAACACGTTCTAAATCACCAACAAAACTTTCACTTAGTCATTGCCGGCGTCGAAAAAAAAACTATTTCAAAAAATCATCGAAAATAATCTATCCGAAAACAAATCCCATTCACCAAAATAGTTCGTATAATTGCCCGCTCTACAAATCAACCCACTTCTTTCATTAGAGTTTTCACAAACTCTGAAACTAAATTCGTCGATTCACTGTCAAATGGTATTAAGATCGAAAGAGAGCGATTGAAATGCGCGATTCAACACGGTTCAAGCGGACACCTCATCAACAAATGTCCCGAAACATCAATTATTATCTGTCCATATTGTGGACAACAACACATGTCTACTACATGCCCCACCTAAACATACTTTAATGAAGGCCACCCGGCATATTCATCATTCGAATGCCCACACCGAAGAATCCAACCAAAAGATACAAAATAAACACAACCTGTGCACACTTCCAAGCAAATTCCCTTATACGACCTATTCTCGGACATAATCCCTAATCCAATTTACATTAATAATTCTTTTCAACGTCTTCCGTGAAAAGAGGAGTGACACAATCCATTATTTAAACCAAATGTCCAATGCATTTTATGGATATGCCATATCAACCTCCTGCTACAAAAATTCCATAAACCAAACCTTTAGTCAACTCCGCACATAAACACACAATACAACACACGCATTTATTGTTTATATATACACTTAAAATTTACCCACACTATCTCCATCCAAGCTCATAAATCATAAACCAAATAATTCCACAAACCCACACACACCAAACACTAAACAGTGAGCTTACACTACTTAAGAGTCGCATTCAAATCACAAGAACAGGGGGAGATTGGTTTTCTGTGGTTTCCCAATCTTATTGCATAATGATACCACGCGTTGGAACCGAACAAAACAAAAAGGCCAACAATCTGAAAAAGACCGTTTTTCCAACAGAACTTAGTAGCGGGCTTGGTCCAACCGGCACCCAAAGACAGGAAATCCTTCTGACACTACTACTTTACATCCATCACTTAGTTCCGGAGAGCGACAATATGCAAATTGGCGTTTACCCAATAAAAACCCCACCTTTGAAAAGGCGACAAAGCGTAAACAAGGTAAAAACACGTATTCATTTATTCATTTGAAAGTTTGAACTCGAATGCCTGCTTTTGGTAAATATAGTCCCTAAGAAAGGCAAGGCTAGTAAAAAAACATATAAGCCACAATGGCGCAGTCGCGTTTTTAGATACAATTAGCTTAAACACATATACCCAACTGGCAGCAAATATAATGAAAGAAATTAAAAGACTTCCTAAAGAGTTGTCAGAGTAGAACATCAAAAGCTGACTGACTTTTAAAGAGAATGAGCCTGGATGAGAAATATTTTTATATAATAATAAACGTATGTGAATGGTATTGATATTGCAATTTTATCTGAAACATGTTATAAGACAAAACACAACATTGTTTATAAGGGATACCAAATTATTAGAAAAGATCGTCAAGATCGTAGATTTGGAGGTGTAGCTATATTTTTAGGCCTACGGATAAATAAGTATAAGATATTGGATATTATAAATGTTGGAACATTGGAAATGTGTGGTGTAAAAATTGATTTTAATGGCAAAATAATTAACATAATCTCATTATATAAACCTGACAAGAATATAAGCACCCGAGAATGGGAACGACTTTTTAATTGGTGTTTGTCACTCGAAGGAGAGACGGTACTAGGAGGTGACTTCAACGCCCATCATGCGGTATGGGGTTCTCCAAAAAATGATATTGATGGCAATAGAATAATTGATGCATTAACTGATATGGATTTAATATTTCTAAATGATGGTTCGGCGACTAGAATTACCCCTCCAAACTCTACAAAATCAGCTGTAGACTTAACACTAATAACTCCTGGACTTATTGCACTAGCACATTGGCAAACATTGGATAGAACTCTCGGATCCGATCACTATATTATTTCCATCAAGTTGAATATTGATGTACCCTCTTATGTTGTCTATCCAACAAGGAAATGGAAATTAGAGAAAGCCAACTGGGAATTGTTTCATAGCACTCTTGAAATGGAACTGAAGAATGTTGTATATTCTGAAAACTGTAATGAAATGGCATTTAATCTGAATAGAGCAATTAATACAAGCAGTGAAGCTTCTATCCCCCAAAACGTATCCTTCAGTCCTAAACATAGACAAAAATCAATTTGGTGGGATGATGAATGTAATACACAGCTACAGCTTAAGAAGAATGCTCTTAAAAAATACAAAACCGCATCTACACTGATTAACTTTCTTGAATATAAAAAGATAGAAGCTACAACTAAAAAAATGTTTAAACACAAAGCCAAAACAACATGGCTTAAATTTTGCTCCAGTCTTAACTCTAGTTGCCCATCAACTCAAATATGGAAGATGGCTAACAAATTAAACAACAAAAACACAAACATCAAACATGCTCCTTCCGAAGTTGCAGAAGATATTCTACAGAAGTTATGTCCATCATTTGTTGACAAACATATACCTTACATGGCTTTAAATCCAGAAGAACATTATTTATTAAAAGAAATAACATCATCTGAACTGGAATATGCTATCAAGATATCCAAAAACACAGCTCCAGGTCCAGATCAGATTTCTTACATAATGTTACAAAAAATGGGTGTACTGGCTAAAAGACTACTACTACACATTTATAACTGTATTTTGCAAACTGGAATACCTCCTTACAAATTTAATGATTGCTTTGTTATATTAATTCTAAAACCGGGAAAAGACAAAGATAATCCGGAATCATATAGACCAATAACATTATTGTCATGCATTTTTAAAACATTTGAAAGGATTCTCAAATTGAGAATGGAAATTTGGTTAAGGCGGCATAATATTCTGCCAGCAACACAATATGGATATAAACAAGGCTATGGAACCACGGATGCAGTAGTTCGTCTGACTACAGATGTTCAAATTGGTTTTTCTAATTCCATGATAACAGGTGCATTGTTTATTGACATAAAAAGTGCATATGACAATATTGATTTAAATATCCTCTGTGATAAACTTGTGTTTCTTGGCGTTCCAAAATCGATAGCACATTTACTATCAAACCTATACAAAGAGAGAAGTGTATCGATAAGAGTAGGTCACAATATTATTGGACCCAAGATCACATCAAAAGGTATTCCACATGGAGCTGTTTTAAGTCCACTTCTTTTTAATTTGTACACATACGATTTGCACAATTTATGGTCTCCCAATATTGTTTGCTTACAATATGCTGATGATATTGTCATCTATTCACATAAGAAAACGTACAGTGAAAGCACTACTGAACTCCAACATATTATGTACAACTTGGATAATTGGACTTGGTTAAATGGTTTCAATATTTCGTATCAAAAATGTGCCGCAGTATTTTTTTCAAGAAAACACCCTATTAAACATCACGCTGTAACCTTACATGGCAATGATATTCCAATTGTTTCGGAATTTAGATATCTTGGTGTCGTACTTGATAGAAAACTGCTTTGGACACAACATATTAATTATACAATAGGTCGCTGCGAAAAAGGTATCAATTTTCTTAAAATGGTGTGTAAGAGATCGTGGGGTGCAGATCAAAACATTGCATTGAATTTTTATCGAGCCTATATAAGATCTATAATAGATTACTGTTGTGTGGTATATGGGTCAGCTAGCATTACCAATTTACGTAAACTTGATAGAATTCAATTTAAAGCTCTAAGGATTGTGTTGGGATTGATGAAAAGCACTCCAAATGAAGCCACCCTAGCTCTAGCATCTGAAAACCCACTCTCATTGCGCAGAGAATATCTGGGAAGCAAATATTTCCTAAACCAACATTATCGTGGCACTTATAATGCAAAAATAATTAATGAATTAAATACAGCTGATTTAACATCTACATACTTCATAAAAAAAAACTCTCCACCACTTGCAAGAGCAATTATAACTTGCAACGAACTGAAGTTAATAAATTCCCCTACTTTTATCTGGGAATCATTGGATATACCACATTTAACAAGTGTTCTGGCTACAAATATTACTATCCCTAAATACCAAAACGAATTTTGCTACACTACTCTTAAAGAAATCCTAAGTGGCTATTCAGATCATATTGTGATCTATACAGACGGGTCAAAATCACCAACATGTACAACCAGTGCTTACTTTGTACCAAAAATGAAGATTAAAAAATCATTTATTTTAAATAATCAATCCAGCATTTTTTCTGCTGAAGCATGTGCTATATACAAAGCCCTTGAATTGTGCTGTGAAAACCAGTGGAACAAAATTGTCATATGCAGTGATTCACTGTCAGTATTACACTCTTTACAAAACTTTAAATTCACAATCAATAGCAATATATTCATATTAGAAATTTTTCAACAGTTACTAAAACTATCAGATCCATATGGTACTAAATTTCTATGGGTTAAGGGACACTCGGATATCGTTGGCAATACTATTGCTGATTCTATAGCTAAAAATCCATTACAGCTCCCACATATGGTGATAGAAGAATTTAACACATGTGACCTACTTGCCTGTATCAAACAATATATCAAATTTAAATGGGACAGACAATGGATTCAGTTTGGTGAAAGCAGGGGCACTAATTTATACAAATTACAACCCACGGTAGATGTAAAACAGTTTTACAAATATATTACACTAAGCAGAAACACAGTGTCAAGTATCTTAAGATTAAAAGTAAATCATGGATGTTTTCCGAAACATCTACACAAAATAGGAGTTCTCCCAACAGACCAATGTGAGTGTGGAACTAGTATAGCTGACTTAAACCACATATTCTTCAACTGTCCACTACATCGTAATATAAGCACGTGGCTGATAAAAGAATTGATAAAAGAGGGATTAAGTACACCATTAAACGTATCTTTTATTAAGTGAAGACAATATAAAAATTTTTAAAATTATTATGATGTTTCTTGTGAAAATTAAATTAAAGGTGTGAATGTTAAATTGATCGTATGCTTGAACATTTCCTTTGTATGTTTACCATATATGTTGCCCACCTACCTAACCGTGGTTTATGTCTTGTTTGTTATAATAAAGCCGCTCTGATGAATCCCTGAGCGTGAAAAGTGTCCTCCTTGTACAATCCTGTATGAATGAATACTAATATTTATATGTAATTACGTGGCTAAAGGTTTCAAGCCAAAGCCAATAAAAAAAAAATAAAAAAAAATAAACGTATGCCGACCAAAAAACCAATATCCATCTTGGAAAGAACCTGTCTGTGGAATTTTTTCTTAAGAAAGGTACTGCATTATTTTGCATTAAGGTTGCATTATTTTATAACATTTAATATTTAATCTGAAAAATTATTTAAGGAAGCAATCGTAAAACTACAAGATGACATCTGTGGAAACAAATATTATATCCTAAACAATCTAAGACGACACTAGGTGATTGACCAACACAGCTAAACAGCTTCATAGAACTAAAAATCATGAATACCTAGAAGTTATGACAGCCTTTTCGAGAAGTTTTAATGCGTTAAAAATTATGGTACTATGTAGAGGATTACAAGAATGCCCCCACTTAAAAGTAGTAGAACAGAGAAAAGTTTGCACAATGTATTTATTTAATAATTTAAATATTAAAAACTCCAGATACCTTTTTTTGTTTGATGTTTACGGATGTATCTATCTACTTTTAAGTCACATTCAACAGTTTTAACTCTTGGAGGCAGTATGTTCCATTCATGCAGCTTTGGCTTCTCTTCCACTAAAGCCGGATCGTACATCGTACTAAAATAATATAAAAAACGATATTAAATTCTTTTGAAGTATTAAATAGATAAATATTTTTTACCTTAAAATTTATCCATAATTTATGTTGGAAACGTTCAAATGTAACATTGACATATTTCATATTGATGACTATTTAGGTTAGAAAAATACATCAAATAGAATATTATATACATTGGAAAAATTAAAGATGATAATAAATAAATAAAGAGATAACTCTTGAGAGGTAACTCTTATTTAGGAAACTATCTTCATACAGTCCTCTCTCGCTATAACGATATGCAATGGACCGGAAATTTTATCGTTAAAGGAGAGATCGTTATATAGAGAGAGACAAAATTCGGTATTGTAATATTAATAGTACTGTACTAAATAACCTATTTTAAATTAAAAAATTTATCAAAACGAATATAAATGAATTAACACTGTATTTTACCCCACATAGATTTATTAAAGAATAATATAAGCAATACAGTATAAACAAAATGACTGTACAATTAAAACATGTGTACTGTAAAATAATAAAATAATATGCTACTGTAAACTATATTTAGCCTACATTATCAAAAAAGTCTGTTACCTTGGTCTGTTTCCATTTTCCTTTCCACAGAACTGACCTGACCTTGTCGTGAAGACGCATATAATCTACCACGGTACTCATATCGTCTTCCTGGTAGATGAAGAATCGATACTGTACTTTTGCCGCAACCAATGCCTGCTGAGGGACTGGGTTCTGGCTCTGCTTCCACTTTCGGGTCACTGTTTTCTTCTTCTACACGAACTACTTGTAGGATGTCCTCGTCAGAAAGTCCAGATATTGTAGCTACATTTTCATCAACTTCTTCAAAATCTGTTAGCTCTTCGGTCCGTAAGTGATAGTAAGTTCAAACTGTCTAGCCCAAACATCTAATGGCAGGTCATCTTCAATATCAGTCAATCTTTGATCTTCCAGCCATTCTGGGTGTTTGAAGGAATGTCTTATTGTATTGCTCGCCTCCGTTCGACTCGCGGAGATAAGAATACGGCCGGGGCCAGAAGACCCTACCTGTCGTAAGAGGCGATTAATGGGCGGATAGGAGAGGTGGAGAGCCGTCGTTTGAGGTGTCGGGTTGGTAGAAACGTACAGAGATGCTGAGGGTGGTGTGGTTTGACTCGGCACGTACCCACCTGAAATTATTTACGAGTGGTAGAGGAATGATTCCTCGGCTGCGACCTGTCTCCGTACGGGGTGGTATTCCACCACCAGCGTGTCTTTCCGCCCCCGGGATGGGGGGGGGGGGGGTATGGGTAATCACGAAAGGGTGGCGTACCCGCAACACAGGTACTACGGGGGAGGTGGAGCCCCACGATGTTTCGGCATCGTGCCACCTCCAATTGGTGTCGGACTAGTAGGGGCAGCGGGAGCGCTAAAGGTCGTATGCCGAAAGGCCAGGTAGACCAGGGTCCTGTCAGTTTTCTATAATTGGGGGGCACCAAGCTTAGCAATGTATTGCTCGTCACCTTGTCCCAGGATTTTTTTTCTTTAAGTTCGATATCCCACTTTCTTACCGCTTCTTAAAAAATTTCCGAAGTCATCATTTTTTACGTTTTTAAAGCATCGTATGTTTTTCGACTTTTCCATCATTAATAATTTTCTCTTCACCAAACCTTTCATGCTAGCGGCCACTAAAACTGTAATGCGTTCCCTACAGAGCTTTCCGCCATCGCAATTTTCCGATTTAAATTTTTAAGTTCTGTTTGGTGTCATTAAAAAAAAACAATTGAGTCCGATCAGCATTGAAAATGTTGTCTGATGCATATCGTGCCTTTAGTCTAGGCCGCACGTTTTCTAGCTGATCATCCGTTACGTTTTTATTAATAACGTGAGCCTCTCCGCTGATTTGCCCTTAGTTGATGTTGTGCCGCAGCGTCTTCCTGGTTGATAAAGAATCGATGCAGTACTTTTGCCGCATCCAATGCCTGCTGAGGGGTCGAAGCTGGTTCTGGCCTTGCTTCCACTTCCTGGTTACCGTTTTTCTTCCTCTCCACGAACTGCTTGTAGGATGTCCTCGTCAGAAAGTCTAGATATTGTAGCTACATTTTCATCAATTTCTTAAAAATCTGTTAGCTCTTCGGTCCGTAGATGATAGTAAGTTCAAACTGTCTGGCCCAAACATCTAATAGCAGGTCATCTTTAATATCAGTCAATCCTTGATCTTCCAACCATTCTGCGTATTTGAATGAATGATTTATTATATTGCTCCTCATCACCTCGTTCCAGGATTCACTAGTCATTCGGATGGCGTCAAGAATATTTAGTTTAAGATCGTCATTGTTCTCAACCAATTCCATCATAAGTCTTCTGCTATAATGGCTTTTCAAACTCTTGATGACACTTTCTTAAGTCAAGTAGGGACTTTTATTGTTTCTGTCGAATGGTTTTGGCAACGAAGTGTTACTTCAGCTCGGCCACCGATTGAGGAGTATATTCAAACTACACATTACCAAGGTAACATCTCTTGTATCATTCTGATGCATACCTTGGGCAATGCTGTGTATACTCCAAGTATACAATATATGTTTTTAATAACCATCTAATAGTTATTACGATAAAATCATCAAAAAGTAAAAAGTATGAAGTCATTCAGGAAGCCATATTGGTCAGCTGTCATAAAATAAAAATTTACTCTCACAAGAGATATGGGCAGTGGCAGGTATAGAAAAATTGTACGAGGCAACTAAGTTCGACTGCGCCTCGTGAATCATGCTACTGTGCTACGCTGCATCAGAACAGTCGACCAGAGAGACGTGTTTTGAATTTTTTTCTAAATTCTCGCGGAACCCCTACAGGGGTATCGCGGAACCCTAGGGTTCCGCGGAACACACTTTGAGTATCGTTGTTCTGTATCATTATACATTTTATCATTTATAATGCAACCAAGGTATTTAAACTTGTCAACGCTTTTTTAACTGTCCACCAATATTTGGGCTTGGTTATGTTGTTATCTGTTAACGATGCGTTCAATATACACAAAAAAGTAAAAAAGATATAAGGAAGCATAAAGAAATGCCAAATAGGTAAACTTAAAGACAAAGATGGAAATCTTATTGTAGATCTAGAGAATAAAATAAAAAGATGGACAGAATACCTGAATGAATTATTTCAAGACGATAGAAACGACTTAACTCAGATAATCAATGCAACTGGGCCAGACATATTGAAAGAAGAAGTAGAATACGCAATAAGAAACACTAAAGATGGAAAAGCAAATAGACCTGATGAAATTCCTACAGAACTGTTGAAGCTTTTGAATGATAAATCCGTAACCATACAGTACTGGTATAACACCTCAAGAATGGTTGCTGTCTACGTTTATCACCATACCGAAGACAACTAAGGCAATGCAATGTTCAGATCATCGAACAATCTCCTTGATGAGTCACCTGCTTAAAATATTTCTTAGAGTCATCCACAACCGAATCTATCAAAAGATAGATATCGATATTAACGATACATAGATGGGATTCACAAAAAGGATTGGGTACAAGAGAAGCTCTCTTTGCCTTAAATGTCCTAACACAGAGATGTCTAGATGTTAACCAAGAGGTGCATGCCTGCTTTATAGACTTTGAAAAGGCCTTTGACAAAGTACGCCACAATCAACTCAAAGAAATCCTGGAAGGTAAGAACATCGACACCAGAGACATGCAAATAATATTAAATCTGTACTGGAATCAGCGAGCTAATATAAAAGTAGAAGACCAAACATCGGACGAAATAGAGATACGTAGGGGAGTACGACAGGGTTGTATATTGTCACCGTTTTGTTTAATATCTACAGCGAACAAATATGCCAAGAAGCTCTCTCACATGCCAACGAAGGGATAATAGTCAATGGATAAGTTATCAATAACATTCGATATGCTGACGATACTGTGATAATGGCAAGAACAGTGGAAGATCTACAACATCTAGTTGAAAGTATGAATGAGATATGTAATAACTACGGCATAAGGATGAACGTCAAAAAAACCAAATATATGACCTTTAGTAAGAATCCAATTCATGACACCAGTATCACAATAAACGGTACCCAACTTGAAAAAGTAAGCAAATACAAATACTTGAGAATCCTCATTAATGAAACAGGTGACCAAAATCACGAGATAAAAAGACGTATTGAAATTGCCAGGTCTACCTTTATAAAAATGAAAAAATTATTTTGTAATCGTGATATTAGTATTCATCTACGAACTAGAATGTTAAAATGCTATGTATTCAGTACTTTGCTTTACGGTGTTGAGGCATGGACTCTTAAACAAAGGAATATTAAAAATCTTGAAAGCTTTGAAATGTGGTGCTACCGCCGTATACTAAGAATAAGTTGGGTGGATATAATTACAAATGAAGAGGTAATACGCAGAATAAATAACGATCCAGAAGTTATTATTAAAACTAAAAGAGAAAACTTGAATACTTAGGCCACCTGATGAGAGGACAAAAGTTCTACACGTTCCTACAAAATATAATGCAAGAAAAGATCCAAGGACGCAGAAATCCAGGCCGTAGAAGATTGTCTTGGAGGAGAAATTTAAGAGAGTGGTTTGGCTGTACCACTAACGAATTATTCAAAACAGCAGTTAATAAAATTAGAATCGCCATAATGATATCCAATCTCCGATAGGAGAGGCACTTAAAGAAGAAGAAGATGTTTTTATCTTCTAACGACCATGAATTTGGTTTTGTCAATATTGATGTTTAACCCTCTATTAATAGCTCCCTATCCTTATTAATAGTTTAGGTAATAAAATATTCAGAAGAAGAAAAAGGGCATGTTTTCAATAGTGTGAATCTTCTGTCAAACTTTTACTACTTAATGCCAATTGATGCATAATTCAAGTTTTTTCCTCAAAACCATTGGGCAAGACGTATTTATATGTATTTAAATAAATATGCATCCCTTTATTAAATCATTCAAGGCATTCTAGAAAAAATATTAGCTCAAATTTGAACATAGATCATTTCGAACTGTCACGTTTACAGTATATACATTAAAATTACTTGATGTAATCAAAATTTATTTAACACCATGCCAGCAGATACCGAACAAGAAAAAGAATATAATGTTTCAAATACAGAACAAGGTACATCTGCTGATCCACCTTGGTATAAAACAATTGTTGACACCTATAAAAAGTATAAAGAAGATTTGTTCGGTGATTTCAATGGATATAAAAAGCACGAACGTATGATGGACTATACAGTACCTCCAAATTATAAATTCGTATTTGCAAAGTACAAAGATAATTCCTACCGCCCAGCCTCCATCGTTGGCAAAAGTAAAAAAATGAAGGCATTTATTATTTACTTTTACCATACCAAAAAGTGCCGATATTTAGAACCAAAAGATATCTTATTAAAGCATGGTAATCTTTTAGATAGAAAAGTAAGCTTCAACCATGAGGGACAAAAAAAGAAAGGAGTCGTTTATGGCAATAATTCTCCAGCGAACCATGGAATTCCATCGGTCTTTTACATAAAAAGAAAAGGAAAGTCGAAATGGTATTCAATAAATTTTAAAAAAGTGTATTTAACGAAAAGGCAGTTTACTAATTTGTATTTTACAAGACCTAAGCGGCGCATGTCCACAAGTGCGTGCAGGAAAAGATCAGGTAGTTCCAGAGAGAATAGTACTCGGCGATTTTCTACTGTAGATTTTTAAATAATATATTGATGTAATCAATTAATATAAAATTAGATGTGATGTACTAAAATAAGACTTAAGAATATCACTATTAAATTTTAAGTTATAAAAATTCAAAATTCAAGGTTGTATGGGAGGTACCTTGGACCATAATTAAATTTTTTTATAAGCCAATTTTTTAAATAAAACTAGGGAAAGCATCTTATTGCATAACAGCAATATTGTTTTACACTTTCTGTCTTCTTTAGAATTTAAATATTAAAAAATTACAGAAAAAAAAACATTCCGTTTTTATGCTATTAATGATACTTCTTCTTCTTCAGCCTGTGTTCGTCCACTGCTGGACATAGGCCTCTTCAATTTGCTTCCATCGATTTCTACTTTTGGCAATTCTCATCCACTGCTTGCCCGCGACTTGTTTGATATCATCTGTCCACCTCTTCTGCGGTCTGCCTACTCCTCGCCTGTTCTCTCTTGGTCTCCAGTTTGTTAATCTTTGTGTCCATTTTTCGGGATTATCTCGGGCAACGTGTCCGACCCATTGCCACTTGAGCCTTGCAATACGTTCTGAGACATTAGTAATTTTTGTTCTTTCACGAATGACGGTTATTTCGAATCCTGTCTCTCAAACTAATCCCCAGCATGGTCCTCTCCATTGCTCTTTGGGTTGTACTGAGCTGCTCTAAGGTTTTCTTTGTGAAGGCCATGGTCTCCAGTCCATATGTAGTTACAGGCAAGATACATTTGTCATAAACTCTACGTTTTAGACACATTGGTATATCTTTATTCTTCAAAATAAAGCTTAATTTGCCGAAAGCTCCCCAAGACAGTTGTATGCGTCTTTTTATTTCGGCTATTTGATTTTCTTTGCCGATTTTAATGGTATGTCCAAGATATATATATATATATATATAGTGGTCTACATTTTCAAGACTGACGTAGTCAATAACAAGATTAGTTTGTAAATTACTCATTATTTTTGTTTTCTGAAGGTTCATTTTGAGACCTATTTTATTTGACTGCTGGTTTAATTCCTTCAACATTTGCTCCAGTTCCTTGATATCTGTACTAAATAATACTATGTCATCCGCAAACCTCAAATGACTCAAACGTACACCATCAATGTTTAGACTTTTTTCCTCCCAGTCAAGCTGTTTGAATACATTTACAAATGCTAAGGTAAAAAGCTTTGGTGAAATAGTATCACCTTGTCTAATACCTTTATCAAGGCGCATTTTTTTAGTTTTTTCGTCTTCATTGATTTTAATGTGGAATGTGGCCTGTTCAAAAATGTTTTTAATGAGTGTAGTGTACCGTGAGTCTATTCGAGCATCCTTCAGGGCTGACAAAAAGGACCAAGTCTCAATACTATCGAAAGCCTTGTGAAAGTCGATAAATGCCATATGTAAAGGTACATTATATTGTGTGGTTTTTTCTACTAGTGTTCTGATGGTTTGTAAGTGATTATTAGTACCAAACCCTTTTCTAAATCCCGCCTGTTCAACCGGTTGATATAAATCAAGTTTTTGTGTTATGCGGTTGGTTATTATTCTTGTTAACAATTTGTATAAGTGTGACAACAAACTTATAGGTCTTTAGTTTTCAATATTAGTAGTGTCTCCTTTCTTGTGTAAAAGTATTATTTCGGCGTTTTCTCATAGGCTGGTTATTCTTTTTTCTGTTAGACACTTATTCAGTAAGACTTCCACAACTTCTACAACGATGTTGCCGCCCATTTTTAACATTTAAGACTTTATACGATCCTCGCCATTAGCTTTTTTGTTTTTCATTTGCTGTAAGGCATGTCTAATTTCCGAAGAGGTTATTTTAGGGAGGGTTTCCGAGCCGACGTTTAGAATTGTTCTGTGGTCTGTTTCGGGGTTCTGTATTCTAGATGTATGAAGATTCTTATAGAACGTTTGTATTTCCTTGATTATGAGTTTTTTTGGTCACCGTATTCCCTTGTTGATTTTTGATTTTAGTTATCTTTGATTTTCCTTTGGTTAAATTTGATTTCAATACTCTCACGTTTCTATTGTTTTCGATGGTTTGCAATATTTGTTTTGTTTTATAAGCCCGCAAGTCTGACCTTATGCTCTTTTTAACTTTATTGTTGATAGCTTTATACTCTGGTAATTCTTTTGATGTTCTTCTTCTTTCTTCCATTAAATTAAGTGTTGTTTGTTTCAGTTTCGTTTTTCTGGGATTTTTATTTTTATCACAGATCTTTTTTACAGTTGATGTTATTAATGATACAAAACCATAATGTAAATACTATTCATTACGTTCCTAGTCTTCTCCAGACTTTCTCTCCAGTCATCCCTATCCAGCGCCTTCCTCTGCCAAGCAGGTATTCCCATATTTCTCATGTGTTCATTGGTGTTATCAAGGAACCTTGTTCTGTTTTTTCCTCTGCTCTGACCACTGGATCTATCATGAAGCATTTTTATAGCTTGGTCATTTTGTTCCATCCGTATTACATGCCCTACCCACCTCAGACGTACTATCTTAATATGTTTTACGATATTTGGTTCCTGGTATATTCTATAAAGATCAAAGATGTATCGTCTTCCCCACACTTCATTGTCATTCACCGTTCTATAGATACACGTTAGTAGGTACTTTCGAAACATCCTAACATGCTTTCGTTACTTTTTGTTATTTGAGTCCATGTCTCTGAACTGATCGTATTGTTTTGTAGTTTTACTTTTGCAGTTCTTCTTATGTCAGTAATAGTTCAACAATATTTGAGTCTGGGCCATTTGTTACATAGAATGACTCATCATCATCGTCAGTAAATATTCATCTGTTGGTAACTCCCTGCTTTCTTAAAGCCATTTGAAATGTTGGCAGTGGTAAATACTTGACAGTAATTATGCCCAACATATTTTACAAAACTTTAGCACGTTCTTTAACATATCTTAAGTTATTTAAATGCAAAGAATTAAATAAATGCTCATATGATTTTATTTAATGTGTAGCATTTATTTTTTTATTAAGTAGGTCATAAAAATCGATATGGTTAATACAATGTTGCTTTTAAAAATAGTAGTCTGAAGCTGAACTACTGCTAGGTTTTGTTTACTTTGGCCGAAAATTGTATTCGAATGGGACTAATTATAGGAAATTTAAAAATATTGGAGGAGCTTTTGTTGGGCTTCGTATTACGTTTTAAAAGAACAATCGACTACCCTGAATTAATTTATCGTTACGGCCGGGAATTTGTGAACTGGAGGAGTTTTCATTGAGGTATCACCGAGAAAGGTTAGCAGTCAGTCACCGGGGCTGAGTGCTCAGTGACTGGACCTCAGGCAGGAGGGTGGAAGAATTAATAAGCCGCTAACTGACCAGACCCTGCAGCAAAATATAATACCGATAAATGATTAGTGTAATATCAAATAAATAGGGGAGAGCACCAGAATTTACGGATTGGCTACTTATGTATACGAATCTAAACTCTCTTATGTTCAAATTTATTGAATTTATAAGTACTTTTCAACTTTTAAAACCTCACATTATTCTCCTAACATAAACGTGGCTTAATTCTTCTATCCCCAATGCTATTGTAAACATTGATAATTTTACTATATTTCGTAGAGATAGAGGTACTCGTCGGGGGGGAGGAGTATGCATCTATTTAGCAAATCAAATTACCAATACTTTTTCCATCAGTAATAAAACAATAGACACTTCACACCTAACACTTCACACTTAACACTTAGTTATTACTAATAACTCTTTCATATTTAATATAGTTTGCATATATACCGACCTCCGGATACAGTACTGTACTTACTCAGGACAATATGCTTATTAACAAACTTGAGGAATTATCATCCCTTGAAAATCTCATTGTTCTTGGAGATTTCAATTTTACAGAGATAAGCTGGCCCATTATTTCCAAAACTGATACTATAAATTCCCAAAATTTATTTAAACACTTTATCATGAACTTAAAATTTACAACTGATGACTGAACCTACAAGGTTTAGAGCCAAGAATAATCCTTTAATTTTAGATTTGTTTTTCACAAATGACGATTAATTAATTTCTACACTTGAAGTGTCCACTCCTGTGGGTCTTTATGACCACTCGCTTATTACTGTTCACATTCAATTTAGTTTAACATCACCTTGCAAAAATAATTTCGTAACGTATGCCACTACTGATTTTTTTAATGTAAATTTAGTTTTATCCCAGTAAACTGGCAATTTATTTTTCTTCATCACTCTGATCCATCGTTAATATGGGACTCTTTTCTTCATACTATTAAAACAATTTTTGATCATACAACCGAACCGCAGCTATACAGAAATCGACTAAAACCTTGGATTAACCTCTCTCCTACTCATTTAATTCGACATAAGCGAAAGTTTTGGCGAAGATATAAACTTAATAGTTCCCTTGATACTTTTCTCGCCCACCGTAATTTTTCTAACCGAGACAAACAATATTTGCTAAACGTAAGAACATACTTTGAAAAATTTATTATTACAAGTGGTAATGACCAAAAAGTTTATCGATACATTCGTACATCTTTATCTTCTAAAGACTCCATACCATTACTTCAAAAAGCTGATGGGTCTTTATATTTTTCGAAAAGTATTGTAGTATTGTAGTATTGTAGTATCTCCAACTTCTAAGAGTTTGTAAACGAATGTGTTTCAAAAAAGGTAAAGTGTTCTCGGTATGGGAAAAGTTATCGATAACTCAAGCAATAGAGAAAGGTGAAAAGCAATCGGATGTCGTTCGCCGTACGGGGCTGTCTCAGTCAACTGTGGTTACGAGATGGAAGGACAGGAAAAAGTGGCTTGAAGCGGAGATAGATGGCGTTAGCAGGAAGAAGTTGCGGAGAATTCAGCACGAAGATTTAGATCGCGCTATGCTTTAGTGGTTCCAGCAGCAGCGTATGAACCATATTCCACTTTTTGGGCCTGTGGTCATGACAAAAGCTGAGTTTTTTGCAACTGAGCTTGGAACTGAGGATTTTAAGGCATATGAGGGTTGGATCAGCAAGTGGAAGCTGCGGCACAAGATCAACTACGGGCAAATCAGCTGAGAGGCTCACGATGTTAAAAAAAAAACGTAACGGATGATCGGCTAGAAAACGTGTGGCCTAGACTGAAGGCACGATATGCGTCAGACGACATTTTCAATGCTGATGAGACTGAATTGTTTTTTTAAAATGAGCCCAATTAGAACTTTAAAATTTAAATCGGAAAAGTGAGTTGGCGGAAAGCTCTCTAGGGAACGCATTACAGTTTTAGTAGCCGCTAACATGACAGGTTCGGCGAAGTGAACATTATTAGTGATGGGAAAGTCGAAAAACCTACGTTGCTTTAAAAACGTAAAAAATTATGACTTCGGAAATTTTTGAAGAAGCGGTGAGAAAGTGGGATATCAAGCTTAAAGGAAAAAAAATCTTCTGTTTGTACACAATTGTCCTGCTCATCCTGTACTGTGCGACCTTCAGAACATTGCCGACGTTTCTATATCCCGAGGAGTGTGAACATTGAGGCGTAAAGATCTCTGAAATCTAAGGCATCCACCATGCCTAGTATACTAGACAAATTATTTATGTAAGATGAATATATATATTATTTATGTAAGTAAACTCGAACTGTTTAAAGTATTCTACATTGCCAGTGGCACCTTGCTAACTACAGAGCCTCCGGTGAACTTCTCGTCGAATGGATGTAGAGATCACATAAACTTCACGAGGGAAACACCTTCGCTCCTGGGGCGCCATATCAAGAAATGGAAATAAAGGGCCTGGAAAACTACGACCACTTATCCATTCCACGGTGCCTTCACGGCTTACGATGCCTTCGACCAGTCTAGTTGAAGTGCCTTCTGCATATATTTCATCTTCGGTAGATAATCAACATTTATCACATGAGAAATAAAATAAAACACAGTTTAGAAGGAGGACAAGGTCCAGCCACAGAGGCTCAGTGTTCGAAGAACCGAAGCAGAGCTCCGGCAACGGACTCCCTGGGTACAGGAGACCCTATATGGGAGCCGAGACCAGACTGGCCAAGAGTTGAAAATGTCCCATATTTATATGTTTCTATAGTGCATTTTCAGATCACTTGGCCAATAGAAAAAATCGAAGATGTTTTGAGTGTGCGTATTAGTCCACGACTAAGGCCCCCATTAACAATATCCTGATGACCTGGTGGACCGTGTTGGACTTCTCAATGTACTTACTTTCCTTTATTTTGTCTTGATATATAGCCTTTTGTCCAGTAGCCTGCCTTAGCTCTTTTGTTTATCCGACACCGAAGAGTTATTAGTCGACGATTGCATTTCCTTTCAACTCGAGCTGCACCATTATCCTACACGTGTTTTGAGGTTTCACCTCGCATCAGGAACACTTTTGGTAGCTCGAACTGTTTTTAGTAATTAAATGAAGAAAAAAAATCTGAAATCATATTTACTACAAATCGTTAAAAATACATAAAAAATATCTAAACATAATGCAATTTTGGAGATATGTTTAATGAAAACGGTAAAAATATTTTCGGACTTGTTGAAACATATTCTAGCTGTACATTTAACACATGAAACTTATGTTTTTGCTTAACACTTGCAACAATGACATTGTCATACAACTGCCACCTTCATAAAATCTCAATAAATAACACACACTTCATAAAGATATCTCTTGAATAAATATAAATAACTTTTAAATAATTAAATAATATAGAACATCCCTCTCATCTAGCAAACAATCACATTACACCCATTTCTACTTCATTGGCTAAAATCTATTTCCTCAAGAACTTCCCTGTTTATTGTCAAACAATTACAATAGTAAAAACTGAAGTTTTCCATTCAGCAATACAGGATAGTTTGAACCATGTTATTCCAACCATTAATTAATAGAGTACCGCATGTAAGTAATGTTTTATTTATTTACTAATTTAATACAATTCAATAAATTATTTTATACCAATTTGTGGGTCTTACCTTGTCTGCTTAAACAGTTTATTCGTTTTGAAAAACCACAGACATGTAATATTGGCATAATTACTGTAATTTATATCATGTATCTTTGTCTATCTTTATAAGACAACACCCTAATAAGGGTTTTATTATTTCAGCATTTAATTAACTTTGCATCGAGACCTGAAGATGCTTTGCATATTGTAGAAAGCGAAACCGGTCGTCTAGATATTTAAATTAAACTGATTGTGAGTAGGTCTTATTTCTTATTTCTTTTACCTATTTTAAATGGACTCACACAAACAACACATTCATTATTTGTTTTTTCAAGTTATTAGGGCCCTAAACTCTATACATTTTTTTTACCGAATTTTTAATGATGTTTGGGCGCGAAGTAGGTACCAAAACTGCTTTTGGCTCCGGCAAGCTTTGCTCATCTGGAATTATCTTAGAATTATACTGGCACCGAACGGCAATAATTGAAATAGAGCACACAACATCCGAATATATACAAATCCGACGAGGAGTGAGACAGGGTTGCTTCTTATCACCGCTACTGTTTAATTTTTATTCGGAGTCTATATTCAGAGAAGCATTAGACCAGGTCCAAGGCGGAATTAAGATTAACAGAATCAGCATAAACAACATCAGATATGCTGATGATACTGTCTTAATAGCAAGCAACGCACAAGAACTACATAATATAATAAATGTGGTAGTTCATAATATAATAAATGCGGTAAATTCCATAAAATATTATGGAGCAAGTATCAAAAGTCAGCGTAATCCTCAGTCAGTGTAATTTCTAATAAAAAAGAAATATTATCAAGAATCGAATAAGCAAGGAAAACATTCATGAGTATCAAAACATTTTTTACAAGATCAGACCTTAGTCTACAGCTTAGAATCCGAATAATTAGATGTTACTTTTTTTCTGTTTTACTGTATGGCTGTGAAGGTTGGACAATGGACTCTGAAATAGAAAAAAGAACAGATGCCTTTGAGATGTATATATACAGACGAACGTTGAGAATTCCTTGGGTACAAAGAGTTACTAATGTTTAGGTACTTCGTCGAATGTGTAAACAAACAGAATTACTAAGAATAACAAAGCGAGGAAAATGCAATACTTGGGTCATGTGTTGAGAGGCGAAAAATATGAATTACTTCAAGTTCTACTGGAAGGAAAAGTACAGGACAAAAGATCAGTAGGAAGACGCCAGAACTCATGGCTGAAAGACCTGAGGAGATGGTTCGACCGCTCATTCGCAGAAATCTTTCGCGCAGTAGTTTCCAAAACCTCAATTGCCATTTGGATCGCCAACCTTCGAAAGGAGACGGCGCCATGAGAAGAAGAAGAATGATTTAATACCAAACCTCGACGTAAGCGCCCCTAATGATCTATTGACATTCTTGGCAAAATTTAGCTTGTTCGTATAATTTTTAGAGGTTCAGTGGCATTTTTGTCTTTGACAACAAAGGTAATAATATAATCAGACATTCCGTTATTTTAACTTATGTCACGAATATATCACATATCTCCGAATATGTCACAAGAAAACGAGTGTAAACGAAAAAAAAAACAAAAAATACTTTGTACACAAACGTAGTAAAACTTTCTTGCTGGGAGCTAAATTTCTAAATAAAAAAATAATTGCTAGAAGGTTGCAATATTTCGTGAAAAAAGAGAAGCGGGTGTTCCAAATACAAGTTGTGGTCGCGGTTTAAAACTAATATGTCAGTTTGAAAATCAGGAGTATATGACATTATGCAGTAAGAGGTAACTAATAATACACTGCTATGATAAGTATTTAACAAACTGTTTTTTATGTTAATTTTTTTCTTAGTGTAATAATATATTTCTAAAATGTCGCATAGTTCTGCTTGCATGAACAGTGGCAATGAGATTAATATGTCACATACTAGATTAGCAGATATGTGATTTTATTGTTATTACCTAGAAGGTAAATTAGGTCTCGCAAACAGTTAAACGGGTTTGAACGATTGGCATTACCAAAAAAATCTCATTTCCACACATGCATCTTCCTCAAATAGAGCAGAGTGATAGAAGAGATACTGTTTCAACATGACATATCACATCACATCACGCAATGACCTACTTTTAATCTAAGTTTGTCGTTCTCAAGGGCCAATAAGAGAAAAATCAATTTTTGTCGAGATTTTAATAAAACAGTCGTAAAATGTAGTTTTTTTTTATTAAAGTTAAATTTTTGTAGACTACTCGCCGATTTTATAATTGTTTTTTGTTTATTTATTAATCTACTATTGTAATGCTGTATCATTTTCCACAGTTATAAATAACTATTAAAAATACTGGACCCATTTTACTTTCATTAAATAAAATACGCCAGACGGTTAGAGACTTATAAAAACATTAAAAAAAAGCAGAAAAAAGCAAAATAACAGTTACAATCATAGAATCAAAATTAATCTTTTGCTTTTTGTAGTTCCTTCTCCTATCGGAGATTGGCTATTATCACAGCTATCCCTACCTTATTGGCGGCTACTCTGAAAATATCTACTAAGCTGCAACTATACCACTCTCTTATGTTTCTTAGCGAGGAAATTCTTCATCTTCCTATAGATCTCTTACTCTTGATTTTACCTTGCATTATAAGCTTTAATATCTCATATTTCACACCTCTGGTAATGCGGCCTAAATATTCCAGATTTCTTGTTTTGATGTGCTTTATGATCTCGCAATCCTTTTGTAGCCTTCTTAACACTGCATTTGTAACTCGTTGGGTCCATGGTATTTTCAAAATCCTTCTATAGCACCACATCTCAAATGATTCCAACTTGTGTTTATACACTTCTCCAAGAAATTAACGCACCACTTTGAAATATAAAAAGTTTTTATTAACGTTAATAAAAATTTCCATTGTAATGTTATATTTTGCAAGCCCCTTGTATATGACATTCGTACGCTCTATATTTCTTGACTGTGTTTTATCGCTTTAGGTTTTTTTGCAACAAAACAAAAAGAAGCAAAAAATGTACTAATTCTATAAATATACTAATTTCCAAGCGTTCACGAATTTTATTCGGCTAGTGTTTAATTGTTGATTATTGTTAATTGTGTTTATTATGGAGCGTCAATCACGTAATTTAACCCGAGTTGAATGTGCTTAAGCAGTGATACTGCCGGAAGAAGGTTGGAGCTACCGAAGAATTGGTCGTCGGTTTAATTGTCCCACACATCCGTCTCACAGACGGATCATACTCGCAGACCAGGGCAAGGACGAAATCGGGTAACTACCCCTATTTAAGATCGATTTTTAAGATTTTCTCCTCTTCGACAACATTTTGTAACACATCTGAACTACAAATTCAGCTTTGAGACGTGCATGCTATACAAATTAGTACTGAAACTGTTTACCAGCGACTTAGGGAATACAACTAAACAGCTAGGATTGCCGCCCGAGGTCCTCTATTAACTGCAGAGCATCGAAGAGGGAGACTACACTGATGAATCCCGATTTTGTTTGTACAATAACGACAGACGTGTTCGTATGTTGCGACGACCCAACAAACGATATGCTCAGTGTAACTTCTCACACACCACATTTTTTGGTGGAGGATCTGTTATAGTATGGGGTGGTATTTCTTTAACCGTACGTACGGACCTAGTGGTCATACAAAATGGAACTGTTACAGCTGAAAGGTACATATTGGAGATCCTGGAGCAACATGTAGTATTCGCTCCTTATATCGGTGAAAATTTCTTACTACTGCAAGATAATGCCAGACCTCACGCTGCACAGGTCATCAGAAATTATCTAGAAGAGGTAGAAATTAATACTATGGAATGGCTAGCATATAGTCCGGATTCAAATCCGATTGAAAATCTCTGGGATATTATTGGTAGGCGATTAAGAGCGACACCGATCCAACCAAACAACTTACAGGAAGTGGGAGAGAGGCTGATCCAGATTTGGAGAGAACTAGACCAAAATGAAATACGGCAATTAACTTTAAGTATGGGCCAACGATATTTTGCTGTTATACGTAGTAGAGATGGAAGCACTCGTTATTAAGACTTTTTTCATATTTTAGTTTACTTTTCTTATCACTATTTTTTTTTAATTTTCCGTTTTATTATTTTTCTACTGTACTTCAACATTTTCTGATGATTAGACAAATTGTTATAATTACTAATAAAATGTAGAATAAATCTGGTGAAGTTTTATTTTTTAACCATTGCCTGTTTACAAATAAAATTGATTAATTGAAGTGGTGCATTAATTTCTTGGAGAAGTGTATTATCAACTTTTAGTGTCCAGCTTTCCATTCCATACAACAAAGTCGAGAACACGTAGCATCTTAAGGCTCTTATCTCGATTAACAAATATTGTTTTTATCTTTATAAATGCTTGTCTTGCAATTTCAATGTTCTTTTTTCTCTATCTTGGTCATTGTTTTCATTTACTCAAGTTCCCAGATATTTGTAGTTATTCACTCTTTCTAGTTGTTTTCCCTTGATATCTAGCCTTTCTACTGTATGTTGCTTAGAAATAATCATGTACTTGGTTTTCTTAACGCTCATTTGTAGTCCATATTTTATACCGACTTATGTAATCTATTTACTAATCGTTGTGGTGCGTCTAGACTGTCTGCAAGAACAGCGGTGTCGTCTGCGAATCTTATGTTGTTCAAGATTTTTCCGTTCATTGATATACACTGTTGTTCCTCTGATATTGCTTTCTTTAATATAGCTTTGCTGTACAGATTAAATAACAATGGGGACAGCATGCAACGCTGTCAAACACCTCTTTTGATTTCTATAGTTTCTGTATCGACATTTTTGATTCTAACCTTTTCTTTTTGATTCCAATACAAATTGACAATTATCAGTATATCCACATTTATTTCTTTTAACAGTTTTACGAGTTTCTAATGTCGTACTATATCAAAAACCTTTTTGATAATCTATAAAGCAGACATAGAGATCCTAGTTCATATCTAGCCGTCTTTGCGCGAGAATATTGAAAGCGAACAGAGCTTTTCTCGTTCCTAGTCCTCCTCTTAATCCATCGAGCAAAAAGATAAAAGAGGGAATCTAATCGTTATGAAAAGGAGACCAAAAAAGTGGCCTCTGATGGCGGACATATCCGGAAATGCAAAGGCGCTAAATTTAAATTTTCCAACACTTATTAACAATAGCTATGAAATATTTTTCAGACGAGAAAGTTTTAATTAAATATTAACTATAATAGTCTAAAAAGTGACACAATTGGTAAAAGATTTCAATATAAATAAAATTTCATGTGACAGTTGGGACAAACAATAACATAACCTAACTAAATTTGACTTCTTAAACAAGGAAAGAGACTGTCTATCCTTGTCTAAAGTGGCCTCTCAAGATGGCACTTCCTGTATATCAATATGTTTACCCCCACTACCTTTACATTCCCTCTTTTGTCTTATTGCTCGATGTCTTAATCCAAACTGGGTATCATCTATATTTTTTCCCTTTTTTTGTAAAGTCTCTTATGTATTATTTTTAGAAATATTTTAAGTGTGTGGCTTATTAAGGAAATTGTTCAGTACTGGGAGCATTCTGTTGCATGTACTGACTGTTGCATGGTAATGTTACAGACGTGGACAGCAACCAATCTTCGGGTATTACTCCTGTTGTATATACTTTGTTGAACAGATCTAAAAGTATATGCAGTGTCTCTTCGTCAATGCATTTAATTTGCTCAGTGGGTATCTGAGCTGGGCCTACTGACTTTGCGATCTTTACATTTCTTATTGCCTGTTCTGATTCGCACACTATTATTTTTGTTTTTTTTTTGTTTGTGTGGTTCTTCTTGTATCATTCTATCATCGTCGAAGAGTTTCATTATGTATTCTTGCCAAAATATTAGTTTATCTTTGATTTCTGCAATAAGTTTACCATTATCATCTTAAAGTATCCCATAGTGGGCTCACTTTTTGGTATTTGTTAGTTCTTTTATTTTTTTATGCATATTAAAGCTGTCGTATTTTCTGTCATACTCTTCTATTTTTATGCATTGATCTGTTTACCATTTTTCCTTTTTTATCTCTACTTTAATTCTACTTTGTAGTTCTTGATATTTTGGCTCATTTCTCCCTTTGGCTTTTCTCCTCTCTTTCATTAATGCTAGAATTTCCGAAGTTATTCACTTCTGTTTTTTATATGTCTTTTCAGGCTTTAATTTTTTTTCTGTAGCCTTTAGTAATACCTTCTGAATATTGCTCCATTTTTCATTGACATCTTCTGATGATCTGATTTCGTCTCCTACTTCCGTTAGATTTGAGTTGACTTGTTGGATCAATTTTTGATGTATTTCTCTTTTTCTTAATTTTGTATAATCAAACGGTATTTTATTTTTAGTTGTTACAATCTGACAAGAATAATATAATAAAAACAATATTAAAACGAGATTTAATAGTATTCACGTACTAACACACAGCATGTAAATAATATACTAATATTTAGTATAGGATCAAGCAAGCTGGCAATAGTGTTTAACCCAGCCTGAGAGACTTACACATACCTTAAGAATGACATTCGGATGATATAATTCATTGGGGTGAAGATGATTAACTCGTTTAAACAGAAACCACTTCACCCCACTCCAATAGCACTTTGACGCGCTGTATAGGCTCTTTTATCAGCAAAGTGCTTATCATGTGGGAGTCCTGGATACAAGGACTTTCACACGAAATACTACTCCAAACAATGCAGGCCAGTGTAAGGCGTTTTATTTCCGCTATCTCTAGTTACTTATTTTCGTCTGTACTGCTTACTCGGGCCTCGTTTCAGCGCTCTGGGCTACGCCAGTTTGGTGACTCGGCGCTCCAGGATGTGGGCTCCTTGCCCGTTTTTTAGGTTTTGTTAGTATTTTTTGTTAGCTTGCGCCTTTTGTTAGTGTTTTATTAATTTTTTTGGCGATCGAAGCCGATTTTTGTGTTTTTCGTATATTTTTAATATACGATTATCTAGACTTACCGATATATTTGCTAATATTTGCTGTTTCTTCTATTTCTTATCTCTTATTTTGTTCTTCTATCTACACACAATTCCTTAATCTATCTCTTGCAGGATTCGGTTTGACTGGTCTTTTGGTAGCTTTTTCCTCCATCATAAGTATCCTTATTTGATTTAGGTCTCTGAATAGGAACCTTTCAGCTACGTATCTGGGCACGTTTGCAGTTTCTTTAAAGCAGTTGTTGTATGCTACTTAAATCTTCGTTTTGTTAATATGACTTATGTGTCCCCATGCAAGAGATGCATATGTAATTTTTAATTGTATGATACTGTTTATCGTCTTAATTTTGTTTTTGTAACTAATTTGTTTCTTCTTCCAGGTTCCTGCGTTTTACTGCGATTGCAGTGTCGTCTGCATAAATACTGATTAATGTTCCGGGTGTTCTTGGAACGTCTGCTGTGTATATGCTATACAGGAGGGGTGATAAGACTGCCTGTTGTAGTACTCCAGCTTCCTCGATACCGTGTTTAGATAGAACTGGAGTCTGAATCTCAGATCACTTAGGTGCGAGAAGATAAATTTCGTCATGGCTCTTCTCTATCCATAATATCTTATCTTGTATGTCATTCCTTTATACTATACTCTGTTAAAGACTTTGCTTTGAACTTTGCAGACTTTGAATACTGCTGTTGTGTATTCTGTAAGTCTGAGTACTTGTAGTTCACTGTAATGTTGTGAATCCAAATTTTGCTTCTGGGATCAAATCTAGCCTGTCTGTCTCTAATTGGATTCTGGTTAGGTTAGGTTAGATTAGGTTAGGTTAGGAAAACCACAACGCAAATATACCGTACAAGTGTGTATTCCTACCTGTTATAACATATATCGCAGACACGAGACTAGCCACAAGCACGACAAGAAGATATTCAAAATAGCAGCGAACAGAACTACAGGTCGTCCTTGAAAAAGATAAAATGATAATAGTAAACTATACTAGAAGCTGATGAAAAACAGGCTATTTATCTGGCTATCCATTTCCTCAAGAATGGAAAATATTATATAAATATCTTAACAATTCATCAACAAGTAATAAAAAAGAACAGAAGGATAGAAGTCGCGAAACAGGCCTGTCAACATTTATACGGATCTAAGAGAAATGTTACCACCGACAATTGGTACACCAGCGTTGATCTTTTATATAAGCTTGAAGGAAAATGGTTTAACTCTCTTGGGAACAATAAAAGTAATTAGAAGAGAAATACATGCATATTTCTCTAATAATCAAGGACAACCTATTGGCTCTAGTACATTTAGGTTTGGTTCAAGAGGAACACTAGTGTCAAATGAACAAAAAAAAAATAATAAAAAAGTTCTGTTATATTCCACTATTCACCATGGGACGACATTGATCCTGTAACAGGAAAACCGGAAATTATATTAGCATGTAATAGCACAAAAAGTGGTGTTGATACCGTAGATAAATTATGCGCACAATATGATGCAGCACGTAGTAGAAGATGGCCTATGGTTGTTTTGTACAGCCTTTTAAATGTTACAGCAATAAATTCCTTTGTTATAAATTCCACAAAGATTTGACGAGAAGTTTTGGTAAATTTGGCATTTAGCCTTATGTACAACCTCCAGAAGAATGGAAACCGCAATGTCTATATACCCAAGACATAAGGATTCGACTAAAGGAGATTTGTCATTTGGACAAAGATGTCGTGCCAATTCAAAGAACACCGGGAGCAATTGGGGGGTGTGGTGACTGTGGCTCTGTGGACTCTTTGGGAAAAGAATCGAGAAATGAAATATTTTTGTTCAATATGTAAAAAGTATCTTTGTTTGGAACATGTAAATTTGCAATGACTGTAACAATATTCCGGCTTAATTTTATTATGTTTTTGCTATCTTTTATATTTTTTTATGATAAATCTTAGTGAAATATTGATTTATTTTTGTTTAAGATAGTTCTTGAAGACTGATATGTTATATTCTAATTTTAAATTAATTTTAATTTGTTTAGTGAAAAAAAGAATAAATCAAACTATTACAAAAAATGTGGACTATTTTTTGTGCTACGTAAATAAACAAAGTATGTCAATAATAGTAAATCATGTTAAAAAAACTAATAACAATAGATTATTTTATTGAAATTTAAACAAAATGCATTCAGTGGATAATTTTTATGACAGGTGTACTACTGATACACAAAATTAAACTAGGAATCTACTGAAAGGTTAAGATAATTTTTAAAGTTGTATGCCTATTTGTGATATTGTCCTTATGCTCACGCGAAATCAAAATTTTTTGTGAATTTTTAGAAAATTTATTAATAATTTTCAAAAAAAAAACGACTTTTAAAGCTATTTTTGTAATAATTAAGCAACAATAGTACATTGTTTACCGGGTAGGAAAAGCTTTAACATTCCTGGACGACTGTGAAGATTGCTAAGTCGAGGCGCAAGCCGAGACTTAGCAACACAGAGTCCAGGAATGTGGCTTTTCCTACGAGGTAAACATACTATTTTTCCGCAAATCGTTTAAAATTCGACAGATATTGATTGATTTAAAAAAAAAGCGATAATTTTATTCCCAAATAAATGGTGCTTTGAAATTCCTAATAAAATTACTTGGGTTACTATGGAAACGTATTGAGGTTGAATTGTCAAACTTGACGCTTATAAATTTAATTGCTGGTGTTCTCGAAAGTAAAATGATAAGTGATGATGAAATTTCCATTCCTGGGACTCCTCCAGAGCTGGTTGAGGCAGTGAATACTGCTTCATTAGAATTATTGCCAAAGAAATTAAGAGAAAAGTACGAAAATGCATACAGACGTTTTATGGATTATCGCATGAGTAAAAATACGAGTTCTTTCTCAGAAAATGTTGTAATGGCATACTTCCTAGACCTTTGTTTAAAGATGAAATCTTCAACATTATGGGCCAATTATTCAATGCTGAAGTCAACCTTTGCACTTAAACACAATGTAGATATATCTACATACTCAAAACTTCGTTCTTTATTGAAACGGCAAGCTCAAGGTTATAGGGCAAAGAAATCTAAGATTTTAACGAAGGAAGAAATTGAAAAATTTATCCAGGAAGCTCCAGATAAAGAAAATTTAATGATTAAGGTAAATTACAAGGTTTTAATTTCTATTTATATTATAGCTTTATTTATTTTTTAGGTGGCTGTAATATTTGGTATTTCTGGGGCCTGTAGAATGGATGAGTTAGTCCGAATGACTGTACACGATATAGAAGACTTAGAATCTAAGCTTTTAATCAGCATACCTGATTCGAAAACCAACAAACCAAGATCATTTGTAATTAATCAGATCTACTTGAATGTTTATCGAAAGTATGTTTCATTAAGACCAGAAAATATGAACAGTGACCGATTTTTCTTTAAATATCAAAGCGGAAAGGGTTGTAGACAAGTGGTAGGAATTCATCAATTTAGAAAAATGCCCAAAATAATTGCTACTTATTTGAACTTGGTAAATCCGACAGAATATACTGGTCACTGCTTTCGTCGGTCTTCTGAAACAATATTGGTTGACTCTGGTGCCGACAGAACTAGTTTAAAGAGGCATGGCGGATGGAAGTCATCAAACGTTGCTGAAGGATATATCGAAGAATCGCTTAACAATAAGGTTGAGGTGGCAAATAAAATTTTCACAGTACAAAATATTGAACAAAATGACACTTCCACCCTGCATGTTGTCCAAAATGTTTCTCATAGTTCTAAGAGTGTTCCTCCAATGTTCAATAATTGTACTAACTGTCAAATTACTGTAAATATAACAAATTGATCTTAAAAATGTATTCAGCAATGACTTGATGTTTTCAAAATATAAATGAATTCCTTATAAGCAATGTGTTTTCTATCATTTATGTAGAACACTAACAACTGTACGGAAATATCATTTCCTTACAGTAAGGAAATGACATTTCCTTACAGTAAGGAAGTCCTGACTTTTTCTTCAAGAAATTTTGACAGGAATGTCAAAATTTTCTGGCGATTTGCGGAAAAAATAACTTTACCATCCTTCATTATAAAGGGTTTTCTATGCTTTTTGAGTAAAATTTTGTCACTTTTCCATATAATTTTCCAGTTTTAACCTTTAGTATTTAAAATAAAATAGCGATCTTAAATTGTTTCTATATTATTTATAAGTAAAATATAACGTTTAATCTTTTGATATTTAGTTTATTACAAATTGTTATCACCAAATTTATCAGAAGCAGTTGTTAGATACCTGTATCAAAGAGTGTCACGAAAAGGCTTTTTATTTGCTAATTTTTTTGGTTTATCTAGATACTTTTTAACCTGTTAATCAATAACATACAAATTGTATATAATAGTTGTATATAAGAGGTATGTTTGGCGTATTTAGCGTATATTTAGAGACGCATTTAGCGTTAAAACTCTTTAGAATAATCAATAGTTTAACGGTTGTTTAAAATTTCCTGTAAATTATACTTTTTTTAACAACTTCTGGATTCTCTACGTTATTTAACTGCAGTTCATAACTTACCAAGCCTTAAACTTGAACTTGCCGAGGTCTAAACACATTAACTTCATTTCGCTTAGCTAACAATTGAGCAACTAATTAGAATACTTATAACGCCTATACAAACTCCGCATGCAAAACGCGTTTTTGGTTGTTTTCCAGTTTAAAGGTTACATTTACTTCGTTGGCTGCAGTGTCTAAATTTTGAGTTATGATATCAAAACACGCAATATTCACCTCGGGAATACATGGGCTAAGTATTTGTTAATACGAAAGCAGTTATAGGTCACGTTAAAACCCTTTAAAAGTAAATAATAATGCGTATAATAAATAACACTTTATATACAATTCCAGAGAAGAAATGTCGGGTAGATTCGTGATAGCACTCATAAATTTGTCGAAAAGTGGTTAAATTTATTAAAACATTAATAAGGAAATAGAAGAGAAAATTAAAAAAAAAAACAGAACTATTTCATAAATCCCGGAATTTGTCCATAAGTAAATATTCCCGACTTATTGCCAGAAGTCGTAAACTAAGAATGAGTAGGAGACGTATAAACTGATCTCAAAAATGTATACATGCGACCCCAAGGATTTTTGTATACATTGCTCTCCTTCCGCTCTCGGTACCGGTATTACTCAGGATGAGTTATACAGTGTGTCCGTAAATTATGGAATAAATTCGATATTTCCTAAATGAAAAGCCTTTTTTAAAAAAAATCTAAAACACGCGGATTTTTAAGTTTAATGATTTATATTTTACAATAAAATTAGAAGGTGATATTTATTTAGCTGATTACGTCATCGGCTCTTTTTTAAATGTATCATCCTGTATTTTAGGGTATTTTTAAATTGATAAAAATGGGCTAATTCCAAAAAAGTATAATAGTGGGAGTCTAACGGATATAATTTGAAAGAGATGCGCTTAGACAATTAATTTTTATTGATTTCTAATTCTTGTTTTTAAATCTTCAATATTTTCAGATTTCCTTTTATAAACAACATTCTTCAAATGACACCACATAAAATACTCAATCTACGCGGATCTTAATACAAAGTATTAAGATCCGCGCTGGCCATTCAATATGTCCACGTTTTCCAATTCACCTGTTCGGAAAAATCGTTTGGGCACTTTTGAACATCTACAGCATAATGCGGAGGCGCATCATCCTGTTGAAACCATAAACTTTCATCAAAACCTACAGGATTAATTCTACTAAAGAATAAATTAACGAAAGTGGGTACGAGATACCCCTTAAAAACTGAAAGTAAAATATATGCTGGCCGGTTCAAATTACCTTCGAAAAAGTAGGGTTCGATGAGTCTATTTCTTACAATGCCAGCCCATACGTTTATCTTTTGCGGGTATTGTGTATGATGTTCCTGCATCCAGTTGCGGTTTTCTTTTGTCCAGTATCTACAATTCTGATGGTTTACCACATTTCCTCATCAGAAAAAAAAAATTTTGAACCAAGATAGGGGTTCGCTGGCAGTTATCCATCATTGTTTCGCAAAATTGTATTCTTTTATCTGGATCATCCTCGTTTAATTCCTGTACAAGTGGGTATCTAAAGGGGTGCCGTTTTTCAAGTTTTATTACTTTGCGTACCGTAGTTTTGCAAACATCGAGATCACGACTAACGAACAGAAGTGTGCGTATCTTGTTCAAAAGCAAGGAAAACATCTAACGTTTATCATAATTTACAGAGGGACGACCTGACTTGTGTGCAATTTCAATCCTACCAATTTTTCGTAGTTTCTTTTCAATCTTACGTACTGTTGACTGCTTTATGGAACTTTCTGGATATTTATCATTAAATAAATTACACACTTTCATCTGAATTCGCAATTTGTCTTCATACCCAATCGTCAGGAGTATTTCAATTCTTTGCTTTATACTAAAATTAATTTCTAATTCAAATTAATTCTAGGCAATAATAAGAACAGTCACGAATTAATATAATTATTGTACTACTTAATTGTTGTTGAACGTTACTAAAAATAATTACAAATAAATGATGGTTGCGTTTCGATTTAATCTGAGTCTCTTCCCATTCTCTTACAAGTGTTTTTGGGTCTACCCGTTATCAGAGAGAGTTTCCAAGAAGACTCAAACCAAATCAAAACGCACTGGCTACTAAGGCAATTATAGGAAAATAATTACCAGAGTATGCTAGTAGAGACCTCTAGTGAAGAAATATGTAGTTAAATATCGATAGCAATTAAAGTAAACTGTATACCCAAAATTAATCAAGTCATTCAGAGCGATGCTGAGAATATTATATTTCACTATGCATCAACAATTTACCCATATAAATTACTATCATTTTTGTACTCATTACGTCGAGTAAGGACAACAACAAATAAATGACGGTTGCGATTCGATTTAATCTGAGTCTCTTACCATTCAGTCGGTGCGTTTTGATTTGGTTTGATTTTTTTTTGCAAACTCTCTCTCTCTCTCTCTCTCTCTCTCTCTGATGAGGGGTAGATCCAGAAACACGTGTAAGAGAATGGTATCCAGAAACATATAGATATGGCTAAATAGGTATTTAAAAGACCTTTCTATTTAAAAATTACCCCCTTTCTATTTAAAAATTTTACCAATGACGTCATCACGCTCACATAGATGACGTCAAAAATAAAAATGTATTCTTACGAATAGCTTATTTAAAAATAAAAATCGACGGGTTTCAGGATTTTTCCTTAATGTCTCCGGTTTACGAAATAACGAATTTATTCCTTTCATTTCCACCATACTGTATATACATTCAGTGCTTTTCAGATAAAACTATCCACCTTAAATAACTTTTGAACTTCTAATATTTAGTAAAAGCGCAAAAACACGTCAATTAGTATTCGAAGGGGTATCAACCCTTTATTTTTTAAATTACTTCACACTTTTCTATTTTATATTTGGATTCTAATTTTTGCACTGATTTCAAAAATATACAATACATTTGGCTGGAAGTGATTAGTTTATGAGATAGACAATTTCTCTTTTAACAAGATAATATCTTTCTCACCTTAATTGACTGTACAAAATGAGTTGTAGCATAATTTAAACTTTTTAAATATTTAACCGTACTATTTGTAGTACCTTCAAAAACCAAGAAACAAAAAACTTCACTTTTTATTAAAGTTTTACCAAAGGATTTCGATATTATTTGGACATTCTTTTTAATCAGTAAATAGGTAGCTTATAACAATTTGTTATAAATTGTAACAAACTTTCCACTTTGCAAGAAAGTATCGAATTTGTAGGTTTATACTAAATAATAAACACACCACAATAGACATGCAAATCATAAGCATTAGATTGAACTGATGCAGAAATTTAGAGCAACAGGGTCAGTTTGCAATATAAAAAATAACTAACAGGGACTTGTAAATAATGAAGCAATCTAAGTAGCCGTTTTAGAGCAAGTTAACTTAAAGGTTGAGCAATCACAGTCGACAATAGCCGAGCAATCGGTGTTTCGTCTTCTACAGCCTTCCAAGTCCTTCATAAATTTAAGTTTCACCCATACAAAATTAAATTGGTACAAGAGTTAAATCAAGAAGATTTAGATCGTCGTCTCTAATTTTGCGAATTAATCATACAATGCATCATTATCAATTCACAATTGTTAAACAATATTTGCTTTTTGGATGAATGCTCATTTTTATTAGATGGTTTCTTAAACAGACATAATTGCTGATGCTGATCTGAGAGTGATCCACATATTGTGCGTGAATTTCACACTCAGAATCCTTCAAGGTTAAACGTATTGTGTGGTATCCTATATCACTGGAAACTTAAATTGTGCATCCTATCTTGAGTTACTTGGGCAAGTGGTTCATCATATTACAACAATGATAGAAAATCATAATAACCTTTCCATAGATTTGGTTGTATTTCAGCATGATGCTCCACACTTTGCTCTACCTGTGCGACAATTTTTAAACGAAACTTTTCCCGCTCGTTGAATAGATAGAAGAGGACAGATGATGGATTGGTCACCTAGGTCACCAGATTTAATACCCCTGGACTTCTTTTTATAGTGGTATTTAAAAACAAAAATGTATGCTACTCAACCAGAATCTCTAGATGATTTACGATAAATAATAGGGGATGAATGTCGACAATTGAATGCAGACGTGTTAAGCAATGTCAGAGACGAATTTCAAGATATATTGTACTATTATATGGAAGTGAATGGCAGTTATTTTAAACATTTATTACAAATATTTTTGGTAGTAAAATTTTCAGTCTAAATGTTTGTAATAAAATTATTAAACAAATAATTTTTTTTCAATCCTGTGTTCTTGATTTTGAATTTATTTTTCTCATAAACTAATCACTTTAAGCATCATGTGCTATATATTTCTAAAATCAGTACAAAGAGGAGAATCCAAATATCAAATAAAAAAGGTAGAAGTAATTTATAAATAATAAATAATTGACGGATGCTACAGTTGGTGACAGAGTGCCTTTCCAAGCAAGCTTAAATTAGACCTAATGTCTCCCCCTTCAAATATTAATTAAGGTGTTTTTGTACTTTTTCTAAAAATTATAAGTTTAAAAGTTATTTAAGGTTTTTGATAGTTTTATCTGAAGAGCACTCTATATGTAATGTCTATGAACTGCTCTCCAAGCGACGGTTTATTTTTCAGTTGCAACTCCGTTCAGTCATGTCAGTTTTACTTGAATGCAGAACTGAGAAGTATTTTTTACAATATTCCTCTATTTAAGCTAGATTTTTTTTCAAAATTGATTTATACTGGTAAATCTTTCTCTGGGTTTTTTGACCTAAATCATATTTTTCTTGTCTCCTTATTCGTGAGAGTCCTTTTCTAGATAAAATGATCGATCATAGGGAAGAATATACTTAGAAGTATAATTCCAACCAATATCTGGTACCAGCAACCGCACTAGCTTACTGCCTTAATGCGCTTAATGCCTGTTTTACTTCGGTTTTTAGCCTCAATTGACGTTGTCTGACCATATTTTTCTCGGTCGTCCCAATGATCTTCTTCCATTTGGCGATTTGTCTCTTGCTATTCGTACTATTCTATTGTTTGTCATTCTTTCGATGTGTTGATTCCATTCCACTTTTCTTCTTTTGATCCACGCGTTTATTTCCTCTATACCACATCTCGCTCGTATTTCCTCACTTCTTACTCTGTCTCTTAGAGTTTGGTTTGTTATTTTTCGTAAGACTTTCATTTCTGTTGTTTCCAGCAGTCTTTGTGTTTTCGCCGTATCTGCTCTTGTTTCCGCTGTGTACGTCATTATCGGTCTTATTGTTGATTTATATATCCTGGTTTTCATTTCCGTTGTGAGGTATTTGTTTCTCCAGATTGTGTTGTTGAGACATCCTGCTACTCTGTTTGCCATGTTCACTTGTTTTTGTACTTCTTCTTCCACTTATCCGTAGCTTGACAGTTTTATTCCCAAGTATTCAGTTTCCATCACTTGTTCTATTATTTTGTTACTTACTACTAGTTTACATCGTCTCGGTTCCGCTGATATTACTATCCCTTTAGTTTTTCCTCTTGTATTCCCATGTTGTATATGAGCGCCGTATCTTCGAATTCTTTAATTAATCTTTGTAGGTCATAATCATTTTCAGCTGTTATTATGGCGTCGTCGGCGTAGCATATTATCCTTATTTCCTTTTCTCCCATTCTATATCCTCTTCTTTTTTAACTTTCCTTATGATTTCATCCATTATTAGATTAAATATTAATGGGCTCAGCGAATCTCCTTGTCTAATGCCAGTTTCATATGTGATAGGTTGCGGTAGTTTTTTTTGACATCTTACCATAGCTATGTTATCTTTATATATATTCTCAATGGTTTTTACTAAATCCAGTGATATTCCCTTTTCTTATAATAAATGTATCGCGTCCCGAATTCTCACTCTGTCAAACGCTTTCTTCAAATCTATCAGACATGTATGCAACGACTTTTCTTTTATTTGTCTTATTATAAAAACTGCATCCGTGCATGATCTTCCTGTCCGAAATACTTACTTTTCCTCTTGCATAGATATTCCTTCGTTTATTTTTGTCGCTATTATTCTTGTTGTCAATTGTTTGAAGAACATCACCATGATCGGTCTCTTCCATTCATCTGGTATTCTGTTCGTGGTGATTATTTTATTAATAAGAAGTTGCAGTTGTTGTACAAGGTAATCACCTCCATATTTTAAGAAATCATTTGGTATTTGATCTTTTCCTGGTGACTTTTTGTTTTTTAATTTGTTTATTCCTTCTTTCACATCGTTTTGGGAGATTTCGGTCTTTTCCTCAGTTATTATATTTGGCGTTTCTGTTAAAGGTTCTTTGTTTTGTTTTTTAAACATTTCTGTCAGGAAGGCCACCCATGTATAATACTCTTGTATGTGTTATATTTCAACTACTTCTTTGTTCAAAATTATTGAAATTATTTTTAGTGAAATTTATTCTTTGGAAATCCCTCTTTAATATTATTTTGATGTAATTTTATCGTAAAATGATTAAAACAAAATTAATAGACCCAAAAAAAATTTTATGTATTTTTTTAACAACATTTATTTTCCATTTTACACTAAAAAGTAATAGGAATAAAGTTGTAGACAATTTAATTTGCTACAAAGAATGAGATACGAGATGAGAAATTACAATATACAGCGCGAAAATCCTTTGCACCCCTTATTCCAACAAATTAAACACATTTGTATTGAATATTATTCTTTTAAAAAACCCTCTATAATATTGCTCTGATGTCATTTTTTTATAAAATTACCACAAAATAAGTTATAAGGCTCAAAAGAAAATTTGTTCCAAATTTGTTTAGTGTTTTTTGTTTTCAATATATTTATTTTTATTTTATGATAAAAAGTAATAGTAATAAAGTTGTAGACAATTTTTTTGATACAAATAACATTTTATAGATATAATTTTCGTTGGTAATTTATGAGATACGGCGCAAAAACTCTTTGCATAACATTTTCCATGATGGCGGCCGCGGGATAAGGGTTGCGACCCCCAAAAATTGAACTTGAGCTTATAGTTACTTTTTTAACATTACGTCAACAAAAAAATTGCGTCCTCTAAAAGATGCACGCTAAGCCCTAAAAAATATAGTATTTCAATAGACTAATACCAGCTGTGCAAAATCCATCAGTTAAAAATGTACGGCATTGTTTTTTCATTTTTGTGCTTTCAAATAACTAATAACAGGCACAGTATTTAAAATATAACGTAACATACACCATATAAAATATGTTCAATTTTAAAATTATGTTTTTCAAATTTCTTTTTTCAAATTTTTAATTTGTACCATTTATTATATCCGGCTATGAATTAGTTTCATAGTTTTTAGTTATATTTTGTCAAAAAAGTTATTACCGTACAAGAAATAATTATCTTACCGAAAAAACAACAATTCTATTCCCAAGTACAGATAACTGTTAATAAACATTTGCAAGACTCATAACTTTTAGACGGCATATTTGGCAAAAATTCTTTTACACATCTATTGATCATTTTTCAATGACCGCAACGAATGGGGGTTAAAATCAAATGTTTTGCCCTAGATTTCTCACCCCTGCACGATCCGATGTGTACGGCACTGCAAAAAAGTAATCTAAATAACGATACGAAACTATGTGTATGGATGCCGTACTGTATCAAATTATGTAAAATGGGTTTAAAATTTTCCGAAAATCAAAGATTGTCCCTGCTACTGGTACCAATATTTTTGTACGACATTAGGTCTTATGTCATTATTTTTCTACACCTACCTAAGTTATAAATGTCGTACAAAAATGTTTGAAAAAAATAGGCCCACCCTCCCTTGAGTGGCAAATTTACTTTACCTGTGTGGCCACCTGTAACGATAAAAATTGTTTTTTGTTTCTAAAATTGTTATTACATATTGTAGTATTAATTTATGTGATTCACAAACTGCATTGAAAGTGTCAAAAAAATCAAATCATAATCTTTTTTCAAAATCTACAACAAAAAAGAAAGGAGAGTACTAATAGAAATAACTAAAATATTTCTAGACCAAATCAAATAAAAGTCAACGAAAAGATGAAAAATAAAGTGTCTGAATTAACTAGCAATGACAAAAAATCTGAAATGCTTTGGAATAAAATCAAAGAAATCATCACTAACACTTGTAGCCAGTACCGTAAGGGAGACAATTAACAGCCGAAAAAAAAAATGGTTCATATACTGGGACTTATGGAAAAACGCTGGAAAATAAAACATAAACAAGAAGAATATAGGTACTTGCAAAAAATAATACTGCTCAGATCAAAGCTGCTAAAGTAGAATCGATGAAAAAGAATGTGGCAAAACATAACATATTTAACATGCGCAAGAAAGTTAAAGGAATAAGTGAAATACACAAAAAATACTTCTGATGACTTTAGTCAATCAACACAAGAAATTATTTTAGATAAAGAAAAAATAAAAGAAAACAGGACAAAATATTTACAAGATAACAGACGGCAGGATGTAATGAAGGTAACGTCTCTCCCACACTAGAAATCATCAGATGTGAAATAATACTTGAACTTCAAATTATCAGATACAGGAAAGTATCTTATCCAGATAATCTACCAGTTGATATACTGAACATATTTATAACATATAACATAACAATCACTAAAAAACAGATGAGCCGAGGAACTCTGCTGGTTACTGATTAATTAGCCATATATCCAATATGTTTAAAGCATTTTTAAGAATAATACGAGTATATTATAGTTGAAACAGGAGTAAATGCTAAATATAAATAAATATAAAAGATTGAGGCGGCTTACAGTTTGGTTTCAGAAACACGCGAAGCTCTATTTAGTATAAAACTACTCCTGAAGAAATGCAGAGATCAAACAAAGGATTTATTTGCTTGTTTCATAGATTATAAAAAAGTTATTAATCGAGTCCAGCATTATACTGATGGAAATATTATGATGAGAAAGCCAAGAGGCAGAAATATCCATATCAGTGAATAGTGGTACGCTGTATCAAAATCAAACCTAAACCGTCTATTTTATTTTGATAGAAAAGTTGAAAAAAAACATATCAGAATTATAAAGAATTTATACTGGAGTCAAAATACACGCATACGAGTAGGATATTCTACAACCGACGATATTGAAAGTTGTATATTATCATCTCTGCTGTTAAACCTATCTGATCACATATTTAAGACAGTAGTAGAAGATCTAAAGCAGCCTGATAGAAGATCTAAGACAACTTCTTAAGGAAAATAAGGACATAAGCCTACAATGAAGATAGTGTTTTAAACAATTGTTAAATACTGACGAGTATACAGCAACATACGAACAGAAATAGTAGCACTTAACAGAACCCGAATAGCGTTACCAGCGCTTAAGAAAGTAAAGGCAACACTACCGGCACTAAGAAATATCAAAGAAAGGGGGAACAACTTCATGTACAAATACATTACCTTCTTCTTCTTCTGGTTCCTATCTGTTTCGGATGTTGGAAATCATATTGGCAATCATAATCTTGCTCGCTGCGGCTCGAAACAGCTCCGTTGAGGTTTTCCTAAACCATGTTCTTAAATTACGCAGCCATGGTATTCTCCTTCTACCGGGTCCTCGCTTACCTTTGACTTTACCTTGCAATATAGACTGTAGCAGGGAGTAACGGTGCTGATTTCTCATAAATTGTCCCAGATATTGCAATTTTATGCGTTTGATCGTAAACACAATCTCTGGTTCCTTCTTCATTTTTCCTAGAACTTCCTTGTTCGTGATCCTTGCTGTCCATGGTATTCTCAGCATTCTTCTATAAAGCCACATCTCAAATGCTTCAAGTTTTTTAATAGTGGTATCTGTAAGCGTCCATGCCTCCGCCCCGTACAACAACACAGAGAAAACATAGCATCTCAAATGGCTCATTTTTGTATCAAGGGATATGTTGTGACTTTTGAAGATGGCGCTCATTTTGTTAAAGGCCGTTCTTGTCTTTCCTAAGCGGCACTTTATTTCCTGTAAATTGCTCCACTGTTCGTTAATAATAGTTTTCAGGTAACAATACTGTTTTACTCGCTCTATCTGCGTTCCATTAATGTATAGATGAGCCCCGTTTATATTCTCCTTGCTGATAATCATTTGTTTCGTTTTGTGGGTATTAATGTTTAGTCCGTACTGTTGACTGTACTCGTTTATTCTGTACATTAGCCTCTGAAGTCCCTCTAAACTATCTGCTATCACCATGGTGTCGTCGGCATATCTAACATTGTTTACTCTTTCACCATTTAGAAGGATGCCTTCGTCTATTCCGTAAAGAGCCTCGTTAAAATTTTCTCTGAGTACATATTAAATATCAACGGCGATAGGATACATCCCTGTCTAACTCCACGTAGTATTTTTATGTGATCTGTTTCTTCTCCGTTAATTTTCATGTATGCGGTCTGATTCCAGTAGAGTTCTGAAATTATTCTGAGGTCTTTGTCATCCAGGTCTGCCTCTTTTAAAATGTTTATCATCTTTTGATGTTGAACTCTGTCAAATGCCTTTTCATAGTCGATCAAGCACGCGTATACGTCGCAGTTAACGTCCCTGCATCTTTGAATCAGTACCTGTACTCCGAAAAGTGCCTCTCTGGTACCCACTGCGTTAATGAAGCCGAACTGTCTGTCCGATATTTGTTTCTCGCACTTCTTATAAATTCTTCCATGGATGACTCTAAGAAACAGTTTTAACATATGGCTCATTACGCTGATTGTTCGATATTCTTCGCACTTTTTAGCCCCCTGTTTTTTAGGTATCGCTATGAATTCTGATTCTAGCAATTTATCAGGGATGATTCCTGTATTATATATTTTATTGAAGACAGCCGTGATCCAAATTATTCCTTCTTCCTCCAAGAGTTTTAAAAATTCAGCTTCGATATTATCAGGCCCTACATCTTTCCTGCTTTTTATCCGTTTTATTGCTTCTTCTACCTCGGATTTAAGTATGTCCGGGCCCGTTATCCTCTTTGAAAATTGATGCCTATAATCCGTTCTTTGATCTTGAAAAAGTGCCTCCAAATATATTCTCCATTTGTCTTTCATCTCTTGGGTGTCAATGATTAATTTTCCATTGGTGTCTATGAGTTTAATTTGTGTTCGCTTTTTAAAAGTACCCGTTATTTCTTTGACCTTTTTGTGTACATTAAAATTGTTATGCTTGGCTTGTAGTCTTTCTATTTCTGTACATTTCTCTTCTTCTTCTTCTAGTTCCATGACCGCTATCGATCGTTGGATATCATGTTGGCTACCATATTCGCTATCGTGACTTTATTGACAGCAGCTCTAAATAACGATGTAGTTGATTTTCCATACCATTGCCTTAGATTTTTCAGCCATGATGTTCTTCTTCTACCAGGACCACGATTACTTTGGATCTTTCCCTGAATGATCAGATGTAAAAGATCATATTTTTCAGGGTGTCTCATAATATGACCAAAGTATTCCAGCTTGCGTTTCTTTATTATATTGACCAGTTGTGTTGTTTGGTTCAGCCGTCTAAGGACCTCCTCATTTCTAACTCTGTCGACCCAGCTTATTTTCAGTAGTCGTCTGTATACCCACATCTCAAAGGATGTCAAGCGTTTAAGCATAGCCTCAGTTAGAGTCCATTTCTCTACAGCTTCTTTTTCTTTAGCTTCTCTTATTTTTCTTCTGATATAAGCCTGCATTTTTTTATACTCATCTTTATTTCCTTTAATTAACCTTTTGCGTTCCATTAAGTGAAGGATTTCTGGAGTCATCCAAGATTTCTTCTTTGTTACTTTGTTTGGTTTTAGCAGATCTTGTTTAGTTTTCTTAATTATCTCTTCGAATTGATTGATTTCTCGTTGGATGTTATTTTCTTCTTTTACTTGTTTAACTTGGTTGTTAATATATTCCCCCAAGTGCTTTTTAACTTCCGGATGTTGCAGGGCTGTCATGTCGTAGTTAGGTCTAGATTTTTTCTTTATTGTCTTTACATCACCTTATAAATGAAATATTAAAAAAAAATAAAGAAATGCCAATATATTGGCGTGAAAGCCACATAGTACCTGTCCATAAAAAAGGGATAAACTATATGTAAGAATCATAGAAGAATATCAATATTTGATACAACCTACAAAGTTATGTCGCTTATTCTACTGAAAAGATTAATTCCATACTCAGAAGAAATAGTACGTGATTACCAGTGTGGCTTCCAACCGGAAAGGTCTACAATAGACGAAATCTATATCTTGCGCCAATTTTTAGAAAAGAGTTGGGAATACAACAAAGATGTACATCAAATTTTTATAGATGATAAACAAGCGCATGACTCTGTAAACAGGAAAGTACCCAGAAAGCTGATAGGATTAGCCCAGATGTGTGTGCAGGATTCATGTGCACGTATAAGAATTGGTAGCAGTTAATGAGATGAGTTTCAAATAGTAACAGGTCTAAGACAAGGTGATCCACTTTCTACTTTGGTATTCAACTTCGCTTTAGAACATGCAGCTAGGGAAACACATCCATAATTTAACAAATGACTTGAGGCTTAAAATGAATGGCCAAGGAGCGAAGGTACTGTTAGCTTTTGCTGATGATGATGTCTGAGCGGGACCAGAAAAGTCTTAAAGGCAACGAAGATAAGACCAAGTATATGGTAGTTACCAAAAATCCATGACTAAGAATAAGACAAAACATTTCAATAAATAACTACAATTTTTAACTACAAATACAATAATAACAGCAAAAAATAGTTCTAAAAAAGTTTAAGCAGCTAAAATCAAGGCAGGAAACAAAGCATTATATTCTTTAGTGACGTCACTTTAACCAAAATTGCTCTCAAAGACAGCTAACACAATTCGTCCCATAATAACGTATGGAAGTTAGACGTGGACAATGAACAAGTATGCAACAATAAAATTATTAGTTTTAGAACGGAAAATCCTTCGGACAATCAAATAACTAATACATAAATATCAGCAAGAGAAAAAAAAAAAAGATGTATGAGGCGTAAATAGACCTTGGAAAGTATTAGTACCAAAATGATAAGGGTAATTAAAAATATTTTTAACAGCAATATAAACTATGTCATTAGTCAAAACAGAACACCAGAACCATTTACTACAAACAAGGGTCTGAGACAAGGATGAGGATTAAGTCCAACATCATTTATAATATACATGGATGAGATAATTAAGGAATGTAACGTAAAGGCGAAAAAAATGCAAGTGAGTTAAAGTAATTTAAAAAGAATAGTTATTTTAGAAGGAGCATTCGCCGATGACGTCATCATATTAGTCGAATATGAGAAACACATACAAAGAATTATAGAACTATCGAACAAAGTATTAAAAAAATATTTAATGGCAATTATTAATAATAAAACAAAAGTTATGGTGCTAGGAGAAATTGAAGAAGAAGAAAAGATAAATATAAAAATAGAAGACACATATATAGAACAAGCACGAAACTTTCAATACTTAGGAAAAGAATTAGAAGACAATGAAATACAGGAAATAGATATTAAAAATATAATTCAAAAAACGATGAACCTATAAACTATGCCATGAACAATAAATGCGTAAATACAACTAAAATTACAAGAAAAACCAAAACTAATATATCTAATTCAGTATATAGGTCTGTATTAATATTAAGGTGTGTATAGATGAAAAATTACATGACCAAATGACAACTCTCAAGTAGTGGAAATCATTCTTAGTAGTCCCAAAGAAATCGGAGGCTTGAAACAACAAAATGAACATAGTAAACTGTCTGATAAAACCAATATATTGCTAAAAGAAAGAAGGAAAATAAAAGTAAGTAGCAAGATACAGAGAATACAATACACAGAACTTTATAAGATAATAAGGAAAAGTATTAAGGAAGACGTAAGAAAATACAATGAACAACTAGTAGAAAATGCAATCGAAAATAGAAAAAACTACAAGAAAACAGAAAAGCATTAATCATTGGGAATAAGCAAATCTTCTTCTTCTTCCTTCTAGTATGTAGGCTTTAAAGCCTGTTTCTTGTTCAATATTAGCCTCCCCTAAATTGTCGCGCCATCATTTTCTTGGTCTGTCAATACTTTTTCGTCTATTTGGTGACTTATCTCGTACTATTCTATCCTCTGCCATTCTACTAATATGTTCGTTCCACGCCTGATTTCGTTTTGTCACTCATCCATTTATGTCTTCTATATTGCATGCTCTTCTTATGTTTTCGCTCCTCTCCCTATCCAATAGACGTTTCCCTGATATTCGTCGGAGTATTTTCATCTCTGTTGTTTCTAGCAGTCGTCTCGTTTTAGATGTGTCATGTCTTGTCTCCGCCATGTATGTTAATATAGGTCTAATTGCTGCTTTGTAGATTCTTGTTTTTGTGTCTAGTCTTAGGTGTTTGTTCTTCCAGATTGTGTCATTAAGAGAACCCGCCGCTTTACTTGCTTTTAAGCTTTGTTATCGTACTTCTTCTTCAACATCTCCGTAACTAGTTATATCTATTCCCAGATATCTAAACCTTGCTCCCTGCTTTATTATTTTCCCATAAATTTCGCTTTTACACCGTAGTGGATATTTAAACGTTATACATTTGGTTTTGTCTGCTGATATTATCATATTATATTTACGTTGTTGAAGATATGTGTTAATCTTTGGAGCTCGTCTTCTGTCTCGGCGATTAATGCGGCGTCGTCTGCATAACATAATATTTGGATTTCTTTGTTCTCCATTCTGTAGCCATGACCTTTACGTACTGCTAGTATTATTTCGTCTACTATTATATTAAAGAGAAGTGGGCTCAACGAGTCACCCTGTCTGACTTCGCTTTGTACTGGTATACCCTGTGTTAGTTTTCGATTTCCATCTTTGCCAGTATTCGATTTTGGAGGTAGATGTTTTCGATGGTTTGTATAATATTGATTGGTATGTTTCTTTTATACAGTAGGTGTAAGACGTCTTCGACATGGATGCAATCGAAAGCCTTTGTCAGGTCTATAAAGCATAGATATGCTGGTTTATTGTACTCGATGGCCTTTTCTGTGATTTGTCTTAGTACAAATACGGCGTTTACTCAGGATCTTCCGGATCTGAATCCTTGTTGTTTATCTGATAAAGTTATTAGTTTATTGATTTTATTGGTTAGGACTTTTGTGGTAAGCTTAAGTGCGGTTTTCAGTAGATTTATACCTCTATAATTGTTGGGGTATTCTTTATCTCCTTTTTTGAACATTGGTATCATTATTCTGTTTCTCCATGCGTCTGGTATCTTGCAGTGCAATATCAGTTTTTGTATAAGTTTTGCCATCTCTAGGGTTATACTTTCCCCTCCGTATTTTAGAAGCTCGTTGGTTATTCCTTCTGGTCCTGGCGACTTTCTATTTTTGAGCGAATTTACGGCTATTTCTACTTCCTGAAAACTGATTTTTATTTCGTGTCTTAATTCAGGTACGTTATTGTGTTGATTATTATTTTCCTTTGCTTTAAACGGTTTCGTCAGGTATATTTCCCATTCGTTTGCTGAAACGTTATTGTATTTCTTCAATTCTGCCATTTCTTTCCATTGGTTTCTTATAAATCTCCATATTTGTTTTTTGTGTACCGTAGATCCTTTTTGTAAACTGTTCCCAGTGTTCATTGTTTGTTCTTCTGAATAAGCAAATCGTTTCTCTAATAAATGAAAACACCAGAATTACCGACAGAAATCAACTCGTGACTAAATTCTACGTCGACCTATACAAAGCCCCTAAAACACTCAAAGAAGCAATCAGTAACCATGATGTACCAGAAGTCATTCCGGAAGAAGTAAAATCTACAATTACAAAAATGAAAAGGGGTAAAGCAGCTGGAATAGATGGCATAACAGTGGAACTGCTCTTTACTGCAACTCTTGAAAATTTATTCAGCAAAATAAACTGGCAGAACAAAGTTATTGATGGAAAATACCTGAGCCATTTAAGATTTGCAGACAACATCGTTCTGATTGTTCATATTCCTGCAGAATTACAAGAACTTATAAGCGACCTACATGCAGCTAGCAATAATGTTGGCCTAAAAATGAACTTGACAAAAACAAAACCCCTATATAACGAGCTAGTGGATGTCCAAGATGTAATAATAAACAACACTGCACGTAAGACAGTAGACGAGTATGTATACCTGGAGCAATTATTACATAAATCTGGCTTCCTACTTCCAAAAATTTAAAGAAGAATGAAACTAGCTAGGGGGATCTTTTGATAGAAATGTAGCTATATTCAAATCGAAGATGCCAATCCAATAGAAGAAAAAATCATTTGATCAGTGTATACTATTAATCATGTTATACGGCTGCGAAACTTAAAAACTAAAGAAAGAGGTAATATCGAAACTCAAAGTCAATCAAACGTCAATAGAGCGATGCATGAAAGTTATAATAAAGACAGACCGAAAAGGAATAGCGATGTAGAAATTAACGGATGTAATCCACAGAATTAAATATGGCATAAGGCGGCTAGAAACTAAATAAAATAATTTCATCGGAAATTAGAAAATATGTAAGAAGATATAATACTAATGTAATTACCCAAACAGTAGAAGAGAACAACTCTTTAAAGATAATGAAAAGAAAACTCACACAAAGTAAAAAAGAAATATAAAAGCTAAGAGATAAAGATGGAAAGGCAACAACAGATAAACAAAACATTCTGAAAATAACCAGAGAGTTTTATAGAGACCTCTATACCTGCCAAAGACCACAAGACAATTTCCCGACACGAGTAAAGACTCTCATAAATTAGGGATCGGAAATACTTTTACCCATTATTGTGTCAGAAGTAAGAGAAGCTTTAAAGGAAATGAAGAACCATCGATCGCCTGGTGATGATGGACTCGTTATTGAAGCAATAAAAGCAGAAGGAGAAATTTTATTAAAATCAGTAAGCGAACTGTTTAATAAATGCTTACATACCCGTACGATTCTAAAAGACTGGAACAATGCAGTGATAGTCTTGTTACACAAAAAAGGCGATATTACTAAATTGGAAAATTATAGACCCATCAGCCTCTTGACACATATGTACAAACTCTTTATGAAAATCTTAACAAAGAGAATAACACCTAAACTTGATTTCTATCAGCCCAAAGAACAGGCAGGATATGGCACAAATTACCATTTGCATACCATAAAGACCTTAATAGAAAAGTGCATCGAGTACAACATACCACTGGTTCTTGCATTTGTCGATTACGAGAAGGCTTTTGATTCTGTAGAGTTTGAAACAATACTGGAAACCCTAAATCAAAGCCGAATAGGTTACAGGTACACGACACTAATCAAAAATATCTACGAGAATGCTACGTCAAGCATACGACTACACGAACAAACAGAAAAATTTAGCTTAGGTCGAGGAGTTAGACAAGGAGACAATATTTCACCAAAATTGTTCACGGCACTCTAGTTAATACTTAATGGCAAGATATGGGCATCAATATAAATGGAGAAAGATTAAATTATTTAAGGTTTGCAGATGATGTTGTATTAATCGCAGATAACTTACAGGATACAGTTTCTATGATACATTCGCTTAAAAGTCTGTCTGAAAGAGCAGGATTAAAAATAAACTTTGAAAAAACTAAACTTATGACAAATCTCGTAATGAGCGGAAATATAACTATTGACAATAATACCATACAACAAACAGACACTTACAAATATCTAGGACACAAAATCAAAATAAGCGGAGACAATCAAACATATGAAATACAGAGGCGAATAGGCCTGACATGGGCAGCATTTGGCAAATTAAGCCATATTCTAATAATTTCAATTCCCATGTGTCTCAAGCGAAAGATTTATAACCAATGTATTTTGCCTGTACAAACTTATGGATCAGAGACTTTAACACTCACGCAAAAATCTGCGAATAAACTCAGAGTTACACAACGAGCCATGGAACGTGCAATGTTAAACGTGAGCCTTCAAGACCACATAACAAACCAAAAAATCAGGCAAAGATCAGGAGTTCAAGACGTCATCGAAAGAACCACGACGCTTAATTGGAACTGGGTATGGCACCTAGCGAGAGCACAAGATGGACAGTGGAGAAGACGTATTATGGAAGGGAGGCCCAGAAACTCTACAAGAAACCGAGGACGACCACCGACTAGATGGACCGATGATATAAAACGTTTAGCGGGAAACTGGCTACAAGCAGCCTAGTGTAGAGAATACTGGAAAGAACTAAGAGAGGCCCATGTCCAGCAGTGGACGCGATTGGCTGATTAATGATGATGGCATAAGGAAACACGCCGGTACAGCATGACACAGAAAAGCGACTTTTAGACAATCGTGAGCAGAAATTAAGAATGGCTATGTAAGCGAGACTGCATCATAATCAGTAGAATATACTGAGAATGATATATATATATATATATATATATATATATATATATATATATATATATATATATATATATATATATATATATATATATATATATATATATATATATATATACTCGTCCGTCAACGAATTACTGAAACATATTAAATAATAATGAATAATTCCTTTTTCTGTAGATTATTTTGTTTCTTCAAAATAATAACTGAAGACTATCATTGTCTTTATTGAAAATAACAAATGATTTCCTTTATCCACTCTACTATGCAAAAACTAGGTAAATAATTTCAATTTTTTAAAATCATCATCAACCTTCACTTACACCTCGTTTTCCTCCTCATATTCAACTTCTTCAAACTCATCATTCTGCCGTTGCTTTTCAACCAACTGATAGTAAATTTTTGCCTGCCACGTCGCGTCACTCGGTAGAATAACATCCGTAAAATCCTCGATGTCATCGATAAGGTTGTCCGAGAACATTTGCTCCATGAGTCGAGGCAATACCGCGAAGACGTTGCCATCCCCGAGGGAACTGAGGTTTACCCAAAGGGTATGGTCTGTAGTTTCTCCCATGTTAGATGGCTATCGGCAGAATCTGAAAAACCAATCACTATCAGCCATAAATCATAAATAAATTGGTGTATGTGGATTAGGATCTTGTACGAGGATTAGTTTAAATATCTAACATTCTAAATATGTGTGACTTAAATAAGACAATATAAAACTAACATGTAATATACATTATATCTTATCACATATTAAATATACCACCTATTAAAGAAATGAGAATCAGATTAACAATAAATAATAATTTTATAATCTTGCCTGCCCCAACTACAGGAGTAGAAAAATGGGAAGCATTGTAATTATTAACAATGGATCAAAGTAAGAGATTTGTTTATCTTGCTTTTTATTACCTTGTTCTTCTTTTTGTTTAATATATTGTTAAAATTCCTAATTTTCAAATTTTTATGTAAAATATTTAATTCTTAATTTTAATTATCTCGGAATTATTTAAAATATTGAATTATTAGGACATTTTATTTCTATTTAGAAAATTAAGTCTTCTTCTTAGAGTGCCGTTTTTGCATCATCGATCTGCAATCAATCTGCATTGATACCAATCACGTAGATTCTTTAACCATGAGTTCTACCTTCGGAGTTATATCTTCTTCTTTGAATCTTTCTCTGTATTATGAGTTTGAAATAAAAATTTCATATTTTGGTACCATCATCACGTGGCCTAGGTATTCTAGTTTTCTGATTTGTATAGTGGTGATTAGTTCTGTTTCTTTACAAATCCTCTCCAGTACTTCTTTATTTGTAATTCTATCAATCCATGATATTTGTAATACTTTGCGGTATAACCAGAGTTCGAAAGTCTCGATTCTTTTTAAATTACATTTTTTTAATGTCTCTAACGTAGTCTGATCTCCAAGTTTCAGGAGCGCCTAAAAGGAGGACTTCGCAGATCGTGCCGTGACGTCAATAATCAGTTTCTAAGCTTAACGTGATGTCACCACACAGGCACACACACACGTGGTTTTTGGTATACCAATACCGTATAACCTAAGAAATTATTTTTTGACGATCAATTCATTGGTATTTTAACTGCAGATTTCTTTCTTCAAAAATAAAAGAAAATTGGAGTGTCTTGTCTTGAGTGTAATAAGGTGTTTCAGACCCAATCAAGTCTTAATCGGCACAATAGAAACTTGCATAAAAAGTATGCAAATTATATAGAATATGAAAGTTCTAAACGACATTGCTGCAAGGAATGTAACATATTTTTTATCTGCCAGATAAATACTTAATCGGAGGTGAAGAAACTTTCCTTATTATAGCGACGATCTTATTATATTTACTTTATTTATTTACTTTATCTTTACTGTAAATTTACAATACAACAATATTGATGACGTCACTCAATATTCCCATCTGTCAAGTGTGACGTCACGGCACAATCTGCGAAGTCCTCCTTTTAGGCGCTCCTCAAATTTCGATTTTTGCGCGTTAGGAGTGGCTTCATTCGTATAAATGCTGATCTGGCAATCTCTATTCGCCTATTTATTTCTGTAGTATAATCATTGGTTTCATTGATCAAAGTTCCCAAGTACTGATATCTTTCTATTTGTTCTATCATGTTACCATTGATTGTCAATAGGTGATGTATATTTTGTGGCCTTTTTGTAATTAGCATATACTTTGTTTGTTAGCCTTTAGATCTTCTATACTCGTTGCTATGATCACAGTGTCGTCTGCATATCGTAAGTTGTTAATTAATTTTCTGTTAACGGTAACTCCCGCTTTGATATTATTGAGCGTGTCTTGGAAAATTTCTTTAGAATATAAGTTAAATTTGCGCATCAGGTGTGTCCATCAAATTGAACTATGGCACTTTGGTGCCAATATAATGTTTGAACTATATTTATGATTTTACTGTCAATGCGCTTGTTCATAAGTATTGATATTAGTTTTTCATGTCTTACTTTATCGAAAGCTTTATCGTAGTCAACAAAGCACAAGTTTAGATCAACGTTTACATCCAGATATCAATGAATTAATATGTGGATGGCAAATAGTCCTTCTCGAGTACCCATTCCTTTTCGGAACCAGAACTGCGTCTCGCTAATATCCTCCTCCAGCCTTTCATATATTCTGTTATGTACTACTTTCAGCAGTACTTTCAAAGTATGACTTATGAGGGTCAGTGTTCGATAATCAGAGCACTCTATTGCTGCTTGTTTTTTAGGAATGGTTACCACTCTTGTGGTATTATTCCCGTATCGTACACCGTATTGAATAAATCTGCCAATACTTCCAAGTTATCCTCTACCACTAGTTTTAACAGTTCTACTGGTATTTCATCTAATCCAGCTGCCTTATTGTCTTTAGAGTTTTTGATGGCATATTTGATTTCGTGTATTGTGATCTTCTGTCTCTCTAAAGGATTTAATTATTGTATTTTCTGAATTTCATCTCTTTCATCTTATAAAAGTTCTCTAACGCACTCCTTCCATCCCATCGTTTAAATTTCTCTGGCAAATCTATTAGTAGTACTCCTTTTTTGTCTTTTATATATCCTTTCTGTCTATTTCGACCCATTCCAGTCACTTCTTTTATTTTTTTGTGCAAATATCTCAAATCATATTTTGTTTCTAGTTTTTCCATCTCTTTACACTGTTTCATTAAATAGATTTCCTTAGCTGTTTTGCTTTTTTTCCTTAATTATTCTTTGTATTTCTTTATACTTCTGTAGATCTTTTCCTTTATATTTCCCTCTTTCTTTCATCTGGTAAAGTCATCCACTGTTTTCTAGCCTCTGACCTATGTTGTATCAAACTTTCTTGAGCTGGTTTCAGTAAAGTGTTTTTTATATTTTACCACTTTTTATGTACATCTATATTTTGTTTGCTGTCAGTTAGTGTTTTTTGCATATTAACATTCACATTATTTTTTAATTCGTTTTTTATTTCTACGTCAGCGACTAAAGTCAGGATTGTGGTCTAAGTTAACATCTGCTCCAGAATAAGTTTTAACTGAGGTTATAGAGATTTTATTGCTATTTACGAGTATATAAAATTATATAAAGTCTATCTAGTTTCTGACAATCTGGTTTTCATATGAAGGAGACGTCCATGTATATAGTCTTCTCTTAGGAAGTTGAAAATTAAATAAGAAAATAAATTGAAGGTATTTGGTTAGAATTCAGTTTAAAACAAGAAAATATTTGTAATGGTAAAAGTGCGGGTTAATAAAATAAATGATTTCAAGAACGATTTCACAGAATACTTGTACATTGAGTATAAATAGCAGTTTTTCGGGATTTTCCGAAAATTAAATTTTATTTACAGGCTTTTGTAAATACAAAATAGTTAGGAAAGATTAAAAGTAATTTACATAAATTGTTTAGAGGAAGAATATAGAAAGTTGTTTTCAATGGTTGATATAGGTCGTCAATTAGTCGGTATGACGTAGAAATTTTGTTGCCATGCGGGACGGGCTAATATGTTGAGTGTATATAGAGGTTCTGCCGAAAGAACTTCAGAAGAGTGAAAGAGATACATCTTGAAAAGGAGTTTTTTGATTGGCGAAGGGAGAGACTTAAGAAAATGGTGAGAAATACGGCAGGTTTGTTGATGGAAGAAAGAAAAAATAGGGGGAGTCGATTATAAGATTTTGAAAAGAAAGGTTGTTTGTGTTTTTTGATAAAATTATTAACTAAATCACGAAAGTAGAAATCCTAAGATTTCTATTGACGAAACCAGAATCCAGATGTTTGTTTTAATCTGTGCCTTCATTTTACAACATATTTTCTCAACTAAGCAAAAATCATTGGCAAACTGGTTTCTTGTACTCATAAAGAGTATATCGAAATAAAGGAAAGACATCTTTACATATTTAGCGACGTCTGTTTTGTCTTAAATCATCAGTGTATACTACCAATCCAGATTTTTTCTTTAATCTGTACCTTCTAAGAATTGCAAGACAAAACAGACGTTGCTAAAGATGTAAATATGTGTTTTTTTTATTTCGATATACTCTTTATGAGTACGAAAAACTAATTCTCCAAGGATTTTTTAGTTGAGTTAGGCTCAGTTGAGGAGATATGTTGTGAAATGCATTGTTAGATTCCCATTGCTTTTTTTACATCTTTAGCAATGTTTTTTTTTGGTTGCACTTCTAAGAAGGCACAGGGTAAAGCAAAAAATCTTGGTTTTGGTTTGGTCAATAGACATCTTCGGATTTCTACTTTCGTGATTTATTATCATATGTCGCTACTGTTGCTTCCTTTTTGGCAGAAAAGATTGTTTTTACGTTTAGAGCTCCTGTAAATAGTCGCTCTGATGATGCCTTTTAGCATAAACTACGTATAAGCGAATATATAGTGGCACAATATGTGAAATCAAATCTTAACTGTCTTTCTTTTATTAACTAAAATTAAATATTGATTTTCTGTAGGTTTTTTTTATAAGTAGTGTAGTAGTGTAAGAAGCCATGAAGTTATTGATTTTGCAGCAAAGCAGTACAAAAGCAGAGAGCTTCCAAACAATTAGTTTTTATTCAATCCTAGTTATCTGAGATGAGGCTAGGGAGATCTCATTGAGAGGCTACCAGATTTTAGTAAATACGCATGGTAATACGCAAAGTAATACGCATGGCATAAACCACAACTACACGTTCAATATACCATGCGCTGGAATAAGTGTTACCCCCCTATTAACTTATTTATTTTTAACACGTAAAGAAAACGGTCGGATAGGTCGATTTTTAAAATTAACATAGTATATTATAGCATACATATTTCGAACTTTACGCAATCCCTCTTCAGGTGACAGTTATAACTTTGATTTTTTTTAATAGAAAAGTACATGTCATACCTCATTTTAAAGCTTTTGAAACACAAATTTCAAAAATGTATAATGCTTTAGTTCGAAAATTTACAGAATCTACAGAATTTACAGAAATTATATTTATAGAAATTATTTAGATCTGGTCAAAAAAACTTACCTAATGATCTTCTTCCATTTCTTCTTCGTAATAAGTAGTACTTATTAATAAATTTAGTTTTGTTTCTATTTTAAAAGAAATTTGTTTATTGTGAATTTTAAAAATGGTATAACCTCGTAATGTACAAGAAAAATGCGAAATGATCACAATTTATGGCGAGGCTCGCCGGAATTTTTTGACTGGTAGTGTTCAAAATAAGCAACAAACAAGAAGAAAACGTCTATCCCAAGAGAAAGAGGTTTTTGTGTTAAGTGAGTTTGTCGTTAATCCGTCTGTTGCTCTATTAAAATTGTTGCTCACGTTTGTGAAGTAGATCAGAAAACAGTTTTAAAGATTCTGAAGAGAAATAAGTTTCATCCTTACAAAATAAAAATGGTTCATGAATTAACAGAGGATGGCCCAGATAGTAACTTAATGGATGAAAGAAGAAAACAGAAAAACAAAAAGAACCAGAAGTATAAAGAGATACAAAAAGAAATTCGTCTAAAAATACGTACAGCTAAAGAAAACTGGTACGGGGAAAAATGCGAAGAAATCGAGCAACTACAAAATAAACACGACAGCTTTAATGCACATCGGAAGATCAAAGAGTTGACGAGGAGACAAAGTAACAGACACAACATATTAGTAGACGAGAGTGGAAACATTATTATGGACACAGAAGAAAAATTAAGAGTCTGGAAACAGTACATAGAACAACTGTTTAAAGATCAAAGAGACAATGTAGATAACGAATACACAAACAGTGACACAGGACCAGAAATAACAAGAGATGAAGTGGAATACACGATTAAAGAAATGAGGTCGGAGAAGGCTACAGGCCCAGATGAACTACCAATAGAAATAATTAAACTCATCAAAGGCAACAACTTAATAAAGATCGTGGAACTATTTAACAGCATTTACAAATCTGGTATTATACCTAATGAATGCCTAGTCAACAATAATAGCCATACCCAAAAAGTCTAATGCGAGACAATGCTCGGAACATCGCACCATCAGTCTCATGTGTCATATATTAAAGGTCTTCTTAAAAATCATTCATCGGAAAATATATAAAAAAGTGGCTCTATAAAAATAGAGCTATAAAAAGTTGACATCGGACCCTCTCAATTTGGCTTTAGAGACGGACTAGGAACTAGAGAGGCACTGTTTGCTTTTAATGTTCTAACACAACGATGCTTAGACGTAAATCAGGACATATTTGTGTGTTTCCTAGACTATAACAAAGCATTTGATACAGTAAAACATAGGCCACTGATGCAAATACCGGAAAATAAAAATATTGATACAAGGGACATGCGAGTGATAAGGAATCTATACTACAAACAAGAAGCTACAGTACGAATTAACAGCTCGATATCAGATAGAATACAGATCAAAAGAGGTGTTCGGCAGGGCTGTGTGTTGTCTCCAACCTTGTTCAATGTCTACGCGGAAGAAGTTATTAAAAAAGCTCTTATGAACGAAAAAGCCGGAGTAAAGATCAACGGTCACCCCAGTTGCAATATCCGATATGCTGATGATACCGCGCTCATAGCAGAAAATATTGAAGACCTACAGAGATTACTAAACAAAGTGGTAGAAGCAAGTGAAGAATTTGGTCTGTCACTGAATCCAAAGAAGACCAAATTCATGATAATTACAAAGAAACGTATCAATAATATCAACTTACATGTAGGACAGAATCTCATTGAACGAGTACAAAATTACAATTACCTCGGAACAAATATTAACGAGTCAAACGAATACACCAGAGAAATAAGAATAAGAATAGAGAAAGCCCGCAGTGCCTTTAACAACATAAAACAAATGTTGTGTAACCGAAACCTAAGCCTAAAGCTGAAAATACGAATGCTTAAATGTTATGTTTTCTCGGTCCTGTTATATGGGGTGGAGGCGTGGACACTAAATAAGCAATGTATAGGTAAGCTGGAGGCATTTGAGATGTGGGCGTACCGAAGAATGTTAAAAATCTCCTGGAAGGATAAGATAACTAACCAAGTTGTATTAGACAGGATGAACAAACAAAAGGAGGTCGTATTGAGTGTTAAAATGAGGAAACTACAATAACTGGGACATATTACACGTGGGAATAAATATCAACTGTTACAACTAATTATGCAAGGAAAGATTGAAGGTAGGCGCAGCATAGGTAGGAGAAGAATGTCATGGTTGAGAAACCTCAGGGAGTGGTTTGCTTGCACTTCCATACAATTGTTCCGAGCGGTAGCCTCCAGGGTCAAAATTGCCATGATGATAGCCAACCTTCGTAGCGGAGATGGCACGTGAAGAAGAGAAGAAGAAGGCCCAGATAGGGTTCTGTGATGTAGCTCGAAAGAGTTCTTTTAAATCAATACACCGTTTTGTAAAGGATTTTTTAATTAATATTTTTAAGCAAAGAATGTTTTTAAACTGGAAATAATAATAAAAAAAAGATCGAGAGTACGTTCCATAAAGACGAGTGGTACTGGAGAGCCTAAACAAAAATGGAAAAGCTGACAAGGAGACGTAGTAATGACAAGAAATAAAAAGTATTCATATAATTTATGTAAGTCTTAAAATTTCTAACCAGCATGCCTCTTTTTTATGCCAAACATATTATTTTTCTCAGTAATCATAAAACACTTCTAAATTTCCCGAAAAAGATTCTTTATTGAGACATTTTATTTAGTCTCATTTTCAAATTTTTACCATTGTCGTCTTTAAACGTTTAAATTTATTGAGTCATAAACTTCTATTCTGAAATTATCAAATAATCCTTGTACAACTAAATCTTTTGAAGCAATCACGCAATGTCTACAAAAATGTTGCAGGCAGTTGATAGAGCGATATTAATCAAAAATAATATTTTAGACCTGTTTCCAGACTGGGTTAAAGTTTATTAGAACTTTTTAGGTCGGTAAATATTTAGGGAAGTGCGAAATTTTAATATTATAATCGATATAAGCGTTTTAGAAGTGTTCTTTAAACAAACTATTAGATATGAGATAAATGAAACATGAAGGAAGTTTGGCAAGAAAAAACAATTACACAAATGTTTAAATCTACCTCTTCATTCTGCAATAATGCAATTTGTTTTAGAGTACAACTAAAGTACATATAGTTGTTTATTATGAATACAATTTTGGAGATACACATGCTGTCCTGCACTCTGGTTTCGATCAAGTCTGGTGTGAGGACTGCTCTCTAAATTAAAACTGATGTTAAAACTAATATTCAACATTTCCAACCCGAAGGGGAACATGTCCTTAAGTATATCTACTGTTAATACCCCAGAAACAGATATGTACATCAGAATCGTATTGTTACATTTCAATTTTCTTTAATTCAAAACCCTTGACGATTCTGTACTCATAAGCATCTGTCTAGTGTCTTTTTATGGCTCTGAATACGTCTAGTGCGCCGTACTTACAGAATCTTCTATATTGTTAATTAGCTCTGTGTGTGAGAAATCCTCTTCTTCTTATAGTGCCGTGCACCTATAGTGCTTTGACGAATTATCTTGAGGCTTGAGCGGCATGCAAAAGATCGGCAGTGTTATTTATGCCTGTCCAGTTCTTTCTGCTCCGTAGCCACGACATTTGTTAGCGACCTACTCTTCTCTTCCCTTCAATCTTTCCCTGGATGATTAGTTGAGGGATTGCGTATTTTTTTCCTCTCACAATACGGCCGAGGTATCCAATTTTTCGTACCTTGATCAAATTGAGTAGTTCTCTCTCAGTATTTGCCTTTCTTCAGACTTCTTCGTTTTTCACCCTATCTTTCCATGGTATGCGGAACATTCTTCGTAACGTCCACATTTCGAAGGCCTTCAACTTATTAATAGAAGGTACTCTTAATGTCCATGTTTCCATGCCGTATAACAATATGGACCATACATAGCATTTAACCGTCCTGTAGCGGAGATTAAAGGAAAGATTGCGGTTACATAGTAGCGGTTTAAATTTGATAAAAGCTTGCCTTGCTTGTTCGGCACGGCCTTTTATTTCTTGTTGAGGATCTCATTGGTCATTTATCATCATTCCCAGGTATTTAAACATTTTGACTTAATCGATTGGTCGATCGATCGATCTACTGGCAGTTGTATTCTTAAAACTGCGTTTTTTCTTATTGTCATGCATTTAGTTTTTCCAGCATTTATCTTCAAGCCATATATTTTTCCTACGGTGTTTATTTTATTTAATATCAACTGCATATCATGTTCGTTGTCTGTTATTATCGAGGTGTCGTCGGCGTAAAGAATGATATTTATCGGAAACCCGTTTACCTTTATTCCTCACTCAGAGCCTTCCAGTGCCTCTGCAAAAATGGTCACCAGATAGAGATTGAAGAGCATAGGAGATAAAATAAACCCCTGTCACGCCCCCCTTAAAATCAAATTCTTCTGTGTTGGTTGATTTGTTCAGTCTCACTCGTGCTTTTTGATTCCAATAGAGGTTCTGGATAACTCCTATATCTTTCTCGACAATGTTAGTGTTGTGTAGCATTTTTATCATTGCGTCATGTTTTACGGTGTCAAACGCTTTTTCATAATCAAGAAATGTTATGACTATATCCTTTCGTTGATCCATACAGTTTTGTACAAGCGTATTCAAGCAGAAAGCTGCTTCACGTGTACCCAGTCCGCTTTTGAAACCAAATTATGTCTCACCGCTTAGATTTTCCAGCTTTCTGAACATTCTTGTGTGGATAATGCGAAGAAACACCTTAAGCAAATGGTTCATTAAACTTATCAGTCTGTGGTCTTTGCATTTTGTCGCTGTTTGGGATTTAGGGATCATTATAAAGGTAGAATAAAGCCAATCCGTTGGAATGTAGCCGGTGTTATAAATGGCATTGAAAATTGTTAACAGCATGTCGATGTTACCGTTTTGCAACAGTTTTATGGCTTCCGTAGTAATTTTTTCCGGTCCAGGGGCCTTGCCCAGTTTTGCTACTTTTATAGCGTACTCCACCTCGGCGCGAATAATGGGAGGGCCGGAAAAATTGAGTAATATATAATAATAAAATCCTGAGTAATCCACTTTTAAAAAAATCTCAGAACTTAAGAAATATTGAAGCAAAGCTTCTATACTGGCTTTTGTCTCTATAGTAAAATGCTAAGGCGAGCGTTATATAACTAGCGCCACAAGATGGTGTCATCACGGGTAGCGGTGACGATACGTCACGATAAAATAGAAGTTCTTCACATCGATTCACTATTCTCGATCAATTCGTTTATAGTCATCATATTTATTCTAAGCTGATTTTAAATAAAAACTGATTAAAAAGTAACTAATAAAATATAGACATTAAATGAAAAATTAAAAATTTAAACAATATTTGTCAATAAAAGATTTCATATGCAACCATTGTCAAAATTTTAGAAAAAAGTTAGAAATATAAATAACAATAATGAATCATGTGTTTACATTTTTAACATACTTATCATTTTAAAATAATTTCATATAAATACAATTAATATTTTTAAACATATTTTGTTTATATAATCATTAAATTTACTATCAAATGATATTTATTTATAACTTAAAATTTAATGTTTCGTTTGAGTTCGACAGGTCTGTCAAAAGTAACCAACGTATGCTTTGTTAATGCGTCAACAGGTGATGTTAGGAGCAAGCATAATAATTCATTGAATTATTTGAATATAATATAATTTGTTTAAAAGATAAATAATAAATAAATATTCAATTTCTGTATTCAATTTTAAAAGTATTAATAAGTTTTAAAAATATAGCAAACATAGTATAAAGCTTCGCACTAGTCTACTGTACCGCCTACTGTAACATCTTTTTCCATAAAAAAGGCCATAAAAGCAGTTGTTAATTCCGGTCATCTCCTAGTTAGTAGTCATGATTGGCAATGTTGAAATACAGTTTTATGATGAGACCCGTTTTTTGTGCGGCAACTTTATTATTTATTTTTTGTCAATCTATCTAAATTCCAGTCAATCGCCAGATCGCCACTCCAGAACGTGAAGTGGCGATTTTCATCGACAAAGAGAAATATAAAATACATAATAGAAAAAGACAAAATATAAAGACGTTAACCAACCCAACGTCAAATAGCGTTTTTACCCACAATAGTTGTGATTTATGATTTCTCGCAAAACTGTCATATAGCCAGAGCTTCCACTTCAATTGTTTGTCGCTAAATTAACACGGTTCAAAGGAATTTGCAAGCTGATTGAATAAACTCTCAGTTTATTGATACTTTATTAACTAACAACCCTCACGCGTCCTCAGACACCCGAGAAAAATATAATTTCCTTATTAACTGTATTAATAAAGCTTCTAAATAATCTATTTGCCAATATAAATTATTTAAATGTAAACATACTCCCTCTCCGTGGTGGGATTCGGAATGTGATCAATCCATTAGGGAAAGAAAGAAATCATTAATAAACTAATTCAAAGTAAGTAACCAAGTAAGTTTAAAATTAAGTACTCAAACGCCTCTAAGTAACTCATGGGTAGACGACTTTTTTGATAAAATAGCTCCACCTTACGTTAATAACCAGGTAGATATAATGACATCTGAAACGCTCCATCTGATCAGAATCATTTTCTCTTAACACCTTTTTCAAGAGCTGAATTAGAGTTTGCCCTTGATAATCGCGTTAGTACCTCACCAGGATATGATGCAGTCAAATATCCTATGAGACAAAATTTGCTAGACAACACAAAAGAATTTCTTTTAAATATATTTAACCAGATAATTATTGAGGGTAACGGAATAATCGATTTTAAGCATATTATAGTCGTCCCTCTTTCCAAACCGGGAAAAAACCTTAAATTAGCTGAAGCTTACCTACCTATATCATTATTATCATGAATATTGAAGACTTCTTGAACGGATGATTAAAATTAGGTTAGATTCGTGGTTAAGAAATCAAAGTTGCTTACCCGCTAACCAACATGGCTTTAAGAAAGGTTATGGAACTTTAGATACCTTAACAACTCTTGTTGTAGACATTCAGAACAGTTTTTCTAGGAACAGTTATATACCTGCTTTATTTTTAGACATCTAAGGTTCTTACGACTCGGTATCCCTTACAATTTTTCAAGAAAAAATGTTTAAATTTTTTCATATTCCAGCACAGTTTGCTTCTAACGTTGTGAACCTGTACACAAATAGGATAATTTATTTAAAAGGAAATCATACTCTTATAGGACCTAGACTTAATAACAAAGGATGACCTCAGGACTCCGTTTTGAGTCCTATTTTGTTTAACATTTACACAGCAGATCTACATAACATCACTATTACTAATATTGCATTTAATATTATACAATATGCTGACGATTTCTGTATGTATACAGAACACAAAAGATTCTTGAATTATCTTGCAGTAAATCACAAGTGTGTTTATTTACCATACATGACTTTTATAATGCCAGTACAATCAATTTAGCTGGGCACCAACACAATTAAATATCTGGGAATTATACTCGACCAGAAATTGACCTGGAAGTTACATATTGATGACATGTTGAACAGATGCAATATAGAATTCAACGTTCTTAATTCAATTAATAAAACCTGGTGGGGATCGGATATTGAATTAAGTTTATTATTTTACAAAGCTCACATACGATCTATTTTGGATTACGAAAGTGTTTTGTATGAATTAACAAGTACTGTACTACTTAACAAAATCAACGTTTTACAGAACTCAGCCTTACGAATATGTTTAGGAGTCATGAGATCCACTCCAGTACAAGCTTTATATTTTAAAGACTTGGAACCCCCTTTAAATATAATACGAAGTTTTTTGTCCAAGAAATAATTAATGTCAGTATACTCACTGAACTCATCTCTATATGAAAAAATAGTGACTTTGAATTGCCATGACCTGTCAAATATTGGCAAAAAAGAAATCTCACTTACTTTGCGAAGCGTATAATCAAAATATAGCACTTTTAAAAAATACAGATAGAATGAAATACATATTCAATAACTACTCTTCTTTCTTTTTACGTACAGAAATTACTGTACCAAAATATAGTAAAAACATATATTTAAATAAAAATATTGTTCAATTTTTTCACATGCGAAAAATCATGTCATTTTTTCGCTGTATTTTTAACTATCCTTATATCACAATTTTACAATCATTATCTTAGTCCAACCCTTGAATCCTCCCTACTCCAATTTTAACCCCCTCCCTTAAGAAATACAGACAGTTTCAAGATAGCAAAGAAGAAAGACACTCTCTTGATGCTCGGCTATAGCTAAGGACAGACCATTCTCTCTCTCTTCGCTTATCAAGAAGAACAGCATCTATCTTGGCTGTTTTTCTATCGCTAATTATCTCTCTCTCGTTTTAGGTACGCGAGAAATACCGACACTACTGTTTTTAAATCGTGTACAGACAAAGTGTGCTCTATCTCGCAAAGTGTAGTACCGCGAAACACGTGTTTAGAAAAACCACGAGTGTGCCCGGACATATTCCGCATAAGGGGAAAAACCGCGAGAGCGTGGAGCAGAAAAACCGCGAGTGTGGAGCAGGAATATTGGTAAGACTTTGTATAAACATAATTTGCTATTGTCTGTATACCTTTTACTACATATCCTAATTTTATTTAAACCAGCCCTATATAATACAGTCCACATACACTGAAATTATACTAATAATTTCCCACATATGTACACCCTTTTTGTACAAATATTGTTCTATGTATCTATAACGAGCAATTACAAAGAGGCAATAGCTCTATATACAGATGAAACCGGATGCGTTTTTTTATACCATCGTTGTATATGGGAAAGAAATTTAAAACTTTAAACAAAATATTTAATAATGGGGACAGTTATTGTCTAGAAAAATCTTATAATTAAAAAATATGTTTATATGATTATTGAGAGGAATACCATTCAGGTACTTATTGCTAAAAATATATATACAGAAACTGTTCTATTTCTCATCATTTGAAATTTGTATTGCCCTATCGCATATTTTACAGTTTTTATTGATTTTGATCTATGTAGTTTGTGTTTAAAGTCATAAAATCGTTTAAAAAGTGATAAATTATTGCTGTGCTGTCATAGCATACAGTACATGATGCCGATTATATGTTTATTTTAAGCAAGTTCTACACGATATACTTACTTGTCGATATTCGGTAATATATAGTTACAATAATATATTTTTTTTGTATCAGTTGTTACATAATAAATTCAACAAAGAACTAGAACGAAACTAATACTGGGAAAAGTATTGAGAAAAAAACGCAATATATACAAGATGTGATATTTAATTTCGCTCGATATACTTCCCTTGGAGATCACAATCACATTCCATACGAATTTTTCATTCGTATATAATCAAGGCGGAGATAACGGCAAAGAGAATGATAAATAATGTACAAATATTAGTATACTAAGATAAAAACTGCCTCTTAAGTTTTTTTTAAATAACTAAAGACCCAATAATCGTATCTCCGAGAATGCCAGTCTATAGTTTATCTTCGTATGAACATTTTTTATGTTGTTCTGAAGCTATTTTCTTGTGGCATTTTAAATTAATTGCTATTTAACTGGGAATAAGCCACAATTAAAGATAAAAATAATAATAATTATTGACGTTTCAATTTCCACTTCGGAAATCGTTCTCAAATTACAAACAGTAAATTCTCAAAAAAGAATTTATATTTATATGACCTATATTCCCCTCATTAAAAATTGTCAAAATTAATAACAAAGTAAGTGCTGAAAAAATCATTGAGTTTGGTGTGCCTCAAGATAGTGTTTTAGGTCCCTGTCTGTTTTCTCTTTCTCTCTCTCTCTCTCTCTCTCTCTATATATATATATATATATATATATATATATATATATATATATATATATATGTATATATATATATATAAATATATATATATATATATATATAAATATATATATATATATATATATATATATATATAATATATATATATATATATATATATATATATATATATATATATATATATATATATAAATCATCTAGCAGCAATGAAAATACATGGAAAGATTATTTGTTTTGCTGACGATACTGTCATACTTTACACTACTGATTCTTGGAATAAACTATAGCAGAAACGAAAACTATAATAGTTAATACTGATAAATCTTATTTCATACCATTTTCAATATACAAAAATAATTTCCCCGTCTTCTTGGAACTAAATCTATAATCCGTTCACAAATTGTTAAGAGCACGAAATGTGCCTCAAAGTCATAAAACGGTCGTAAAATTTGTATCATCATAGGCGTTCCTGAGGTATTCATTAAAATTAATGCGTTTTACATTTAATTTCCTTTCCAAAATGTTTATCAATATTAATATTGTTTTAATGCTAATATATTTAGAAAAAAAAACAATTAAAACTTTCACAGCTATTGTTGGTTATTATATTATATTAATAAAAATAAGAATTTAACCATTAACAATTTTGTAAATAAGAGTACCTTATCTCTTTAGATATTTTAATACTAATCTTCGCGTTTAATCACTTTACCAGAAAACCTGGAATTCATATTCAAAGGTACTATTCGTTGCAAGATAATTAGGATGGTATTCTCCAGATTTTTAATAATATAATGGGTATAAAGATGCCGGCTTTGGCCACGTACCTTGTCTGTTCAGTTTAAATTCGAAACTTAACTTGAAAGGGTGAAGTTATTACGAACGAAAACAATTTTTTTGTTTAGTACGTTTTTGATCGCATGTAATTTACGGCTCGTCGGTGTTTCCGCGTCTACGGCAGTAATTAGCGTCTCGAATATTTCTTTTGCGAATTATATGCAGTGCGTGAGTGATTTTTTATTCCATATACCTACGAACATATACGTACCTTTCGCTCGTGCTCGTTTTGTTGATTGTTTGTAATGGCTTCATCATCAATATCATTAAGTTTTACACCGGTACTGTTGCGTACAATCAGTAAGTCTGTCTATTCACCAAGAAAGAAGACTATTGTCCTGAATGTTCACGATGCTCTGGTTTCTCAGAATCCCACACGTTCGCAATATAGTCGAAAGTTGTGCCAACATGACTGGCGTAGGGGAGTTAACTATATAAAGGTTCCTATCAGAAAGAAAAAAACACGGTATAGCTAACCCAAACACAAACGAACACTTAAAATAATGAATAATAAAAAATAAAATATATGAATAAAAAATATGAATAATAAAAAAAAAGAAATACCAAACGTATACAAAATTTACAAGAAGTTAAAGACGACCCGGATTTGCCTCATATCGGACGAACTAAATTGTGGCAAGTTATAAAAGAATTAAATTTCCGGTGGGAGAAATCAGACCGAAAATCACTTTTAATTGACCGGGAGGAGATAATATGTTGGAGAAGAAATTATCTAAGCTCCATACGAAAATTCTGGGCTGAAGGAAGGCCAATCTTCTACCAGGATGAAACGTGGGTAAACTCAGGTCATATTCTAAAAAAAATTTGGTCAAATAAAAATATATTAAGCTCCAGGCAAACCTTTATGGAAGGTTGGTCTACTGGTATCTTCCCACCTTCTGGTAAAGGCAGTATATTAATAATTTCTCACATTGGCAGTGAAAAAGGATTTGTTAAGCATGGTTTGTTGGAATTTCAGTACAAAAGCACAAAAGACTATCACCAGGAGATGACAGCTGATGTTTTCGAAGAGTATTTTGAGCAAATGATCGAACACGTACCACCAAATTTAATTATAGTATTAGATAACGCACCTTATCATTCACGACTAGTAGAAAGACTTCCAACGACTGCGTGGAAGAAACATGATATTCTTGACTGGCTGCGGAATAAGCATCTGCCTTACGAAGATGGAATGGTAAAAGCAGAACTTTTAAAAATTTCCCGGCAATACAAATCTAAGTTCAAGAAATACATAGTTGACAAAATGGCGGAAAGGCGAAACATCACAGTCCTTAGACTTCCACCCTACCACTGCGAAATAAATCCAATTATTAACCCTCAAGACGACTCGGATTCCGAAGTTGATCCTATTTATTTTGAATTTGAATAGATTTATAATCCTAATTATATAAGGTAAGTAATAGTAGTTGTAATCGTAAGATATTAAAGGAGAAAGGCGCAAAATGTCGCCTGTCAAAATGTTCAATGTGTTTTAAATGTATCCATGTTTTTTCAAATCCTGAGAAAACTAAAAAGTATTTTTGAAAAATATAAAGGCAGAATGAAATATTTATTAGAATAATTGTTCCTATTCGTCGCCCTGGTCGTCATTGTCAGATCCTTTTCGTTGCTTTGGTCGCTACACCCACGTATCTTGTGGATGTAGCTTTCTAGTTTTTTGGATGTTTTTCCAGTTCCTTTTTTATTTTGTTCCATCTCCATTCTTCTTGGTTTACTAACACCTTTTTGTAACCAATTTTGACGTCTTTGCCTTTCTCTTTTTCGTTTTTTTTGCAAAATTTCTTTCTCTTCTCTAGTCAAGTCATCATTGATGAATACTTTCTCTCCTACGACGTTTTTTAGTTTATATTTTTTACGACGTATCTATAAGCTTTAATATTCTAAAGATGGTACTGTAGAAGAAATATTTGAATAGTATAAATGAGTGAAATCCCTGAGCACAACCTATGGTTCATCAAGGAAAGTTTTGTTTTGTTTATTTGCTAACAACCATTTGTTTGTATAAAATATTTAACTTAGAATTATTTTTTATTCCTATTATATTGTAACATTGGTTTATATTGTGTAATGGCATAATAAACATTATTCTTATTATTATTATTATTATATTGATGAAATAAAGCTCGATCATTTTCCAACTGCAAGAAAGTCGTTGAAGAAGTTGGGGAAAGTATTTAAAGGCAAAACACTAAAATTTGTTGATTCAACTGGGTTTGAAAATTTAATTGCCGATTTTAGAAAAATGTCACTTTATATGGAGATTTTGCAATACCTTCCAAATGAATGTAGTAGATATACAAAACAGCATCACTCTCAAAACGAAATTTAAGAAATGCGAAAGGTCTCAAAGTGTACAAAGTTTAAAAGCAAACATTAAAAGCTCTAATCTAACTAAAAAAGTCAAGTATAACCTCAAAAATCGCATTAGATTTATGTCATACTTAATTTTGTAACTATTTGTAAAAATAAATATGGTTAAAAATTCAAAAATTAGTTTTATCTAAAAAATTGTGTTTATTAGATAAAATATGTCCCTCACCAATATATTCATAATATTTGTGGCACTTGTATAAAGAAAGGTTGCCGACCCGTGATTTACTAAGTACCATTAAATTTAAAGTGTCTATAATCTAACATTAGTCGCAAACAATATCCTAAGACTATTATATCATAACTATTGCTAAAATTTCCATAATTTTCAACAAGGTAGAACGATGTCTTGTCATTCAATATCACATGTATAACAACATCCTAATATATGCAATCCAACCACACAAGGGCAGAAAATCAAGGTTTCTGATAGAGCATGAACTCTCCTTGGGAATTTATATATAAATAATGCAAATCAAACGGAACGAATAGTACGAATATCTATATAAGTATCTGATGAATAAAAAATTGATGGGTAGACTGGTATTTTTAGGATTATTTTTTTATTTTAAGTACTTATTGAAACGAAACCTTCCTTCGTTTTATTTTCTACGAATATTGATTTAATAAATATATACTTTTTAAGTATATATACTTAATAAGAGGTTTTTTAAATATAGCATATACGTTTACGCAATATGTTTTTTAAACTTGGGTTAGCAAAAAATGAACAAAAACCTTCATAAAATTTGGATAAATTAATAGAATACATAAATTGTGACAGAATTAAACAAAAAAGTGGCTTATTGTATACTCTTATTTTCTTCTGTATCTTGAGCGTCAAATTTTCTGTTGTTTATTGATTATAAAACATTAATATATTTTGTTAATTTCATTTAAAAAAACATCTGTATTTTTTCTTTACAGGCTAAGAATTTGAAATCTTTCCACTGTTAATATATTGGTTTCCATAAATAATATCGGTCTATTTTGTTTTAAAGAGGGAAATTTTTATAGAATATTTTTAGTCTTTAACCCTTTTGCTCATGATATTTTTTCGCGGCCTAAAAATTTGAAATTTTGAATATTGGTTATTTGAATTTATTTAAGATTTATGGAGTTTGTTCCATGTCAAAAAGTTTTTCCAATTTTGAAAAATACCATGTCTACACATGAAGATACTGTGAGATAACGGGGTAAGGGTACTATGGGTTAGAGAAAAATTAAATACTGAGAACAATGATAATATTTATTCAATGCACATTTTATATAATTTATATACTGTGGTACTCCATAAATCAATTGTTAATATTGGTCCAAGATAAATAAACTTTGCATTTAAGGCAAGATAGACGAGTTTTTCCCTTACATCCAGGTTTTTCGCAATCCAAAGCATTTTTCCATTTATCAACAGTAGGTAAAAGTCCTACATTGTTCAATTTTACCACCTTCACTGGTTGTACATCAATGTTATTTCTTTTAGGTGTTTTTCGGTTCAGGCCTTATCGAAAGTGGTCGTCCTCTTTTTTATTGACTGTTTTTTCTATAGCTAAAAGATCTTTAGCAACTTTCTTTCTGCACGAAAGTTGAAGAGGTCCCTCTAAAAACGTTGCAACTGACAATTTTTCATAAAGTGATGTTTTAATGTAAAATGGTTACTTATGCAGTTTAATATACAGTGGTGCTATCCTTTAGTCGCTAGTTGAATTAAACTATTATAATTTTTAGTACTGAAATTTGAGGTCAGTCTAAAAAGGTTACATATGTAAGAAACATGGCAGAAACAACGTCTATTTCTCCAATGTGTAGTGTTTTAAAAAAGGCAAATAAGGGTAAAAAACGAAAAATACACTATGACCAATGGCAGCAGGTAAAGAATAAAAGGTTAAAAGATAGTGGAAAAAGTTATATGGGCCACAAAAATATTGTAAAAGCCGAAAAACAGTGTCCAAATGAGGTGAGTCTAAAAACGTTACATGTGTATACTCTAACCTTAAATGTTTTTCCTGCGTTTTTGTTGTGTATTACAGCACGTCTATTTTAGGATTCAACTTGTTCGTTAACTTGCAACTATGATGGTTGTTCCGTGCTTAACCAGAATTTGGAAGTAAAAGTTGATATATTTAATCGTTTTTACCAGTATTCTTATAATGAGCAGCAGCGATTCCTTGCAGAGTGTATGGAGTTAAGAGAACCTAAACGAAGGATTGTGCCTGAAGATATATCCAAACGCCAATGTACTATCAAGTATTCACTTCCAGTAAATATTATTGCTTCACAACGGCAGCAGGTATGTCAAAAACAAATTATATCTGTTTTGAATTTAACTCGGCGGAGATTGCAGCTTCTTGCAAGTAAAGTTAAGCAAGGTCTCAGCATCGACGATGGTCGTGGTAAACATAACAATAGACCACGAAGTATTCCTGATGCAGATCAAGAGCTTGTCATTACGCATATTTCTTCTTTTCCTTGCCAAGAAAACCATTATTCGAGAAACTCAAATAAAAAGAAATGTCTTGCTCCAGACCTATCCATAACTAGAATGTACCAATTATTTAGAAATAAGTATCCTACCACAAGGGTGAAATTACACTTGTATAGGTCAATTTTTCACGACAAATTTAACTTAAGATTTGGTGTTCCCAGATCTGATACATGTAAAGTTTGTGACAAATTTTATATACAAATGGTTGCAAGCCAGAATAATGAAGAGTTAAAGCAGCTACAATTTCAGTCAGAACTGCACCACAGAAAAGCAGAAAAGGCTTATAAAACGTTGGTAGAAGATACACAGGCAGCTATTGAAAATGAAAATTTGGTTGTTCTCTGCGTTGATTTGCAACAGGTCCTTTTTACTCCTAATCTAAGCCATTCAGATGTCTATTACTTGAGACAATATTCTAATTATAACTTTTGTATTCATAATATGGGGAAGAATAGAGCAACAATGTGTGTTTGGCATGAAAGTGTAGGAAAACGGGGATCAGGGGAAATTTCCTCCGCACTATTTCGCTACATTTAAAATAATTTTGAAATCCTGGGTCTACATCAGGAGAGAAAATTTATAGTATGGTCTGATAGGTGTGTAGGACAGAACAATAATTGGCGGATGGCAGCTTTGTATCATTACCTAGTTTCATTGCGCTATTTCACAGAGGTCAATCAGAAATTTCTAGTCACAGGACACAGTTTTTTTCCATGTGACCGCGATTTCGCCATTATTGAAAAGTTTAAGAAAACTGCAACCCTTCATGATCCTCAAGATGTTGTAAATATGATTAGGAATATAAGAGAATCGAATCCATTTGATATTTTGGAAATGGAAGGACAATTTTTGGATATGTCGTCGATTGAACTGCAGATCTATAAACATCCCGATATCAAAATTACTGAAGCAAGATGGATCCAGTTTACTTACGACGAACCAACTGCCATTCGTATAAGAACATGCCACAATCCAATGCAGAACTGGATGGTTTATAATATAATAAAGAAACCCAAAGGAAAGAGATCCCAAACTGCCTCATTACCTGTGTACAACATAGTTGACCCTATCGATCTGCCAATCCTTTATCCTAATAAACTACCTATTAATGCCTCAAAAATGGCTGATCTTTTAAAGCTTATAGATTACTTACCTCCATATAAAAGAACTTTTTATCAATCGTTAGATAGTGCAGATCCAAATGTTATGTAGGATAAACACTTAAAAATTGAAAATAAAATAAAATCATACATTTTTTGTATTGTTTATATTAATAAACTATTTGTTTAATATTACATTTTACCGTGCATTTATTTTTCCTGTAATACTCCTTTAATCTAAACTGCGTTTTGTTGTAAAACGTTTCAAGTACATAATTAATATTAGTTAGATTGAATGTAAAAACGTTACATATGGGCATGTGTAACGTTTTTAGATTGAAAAAATTTAATTCTGTCTAATAGTATTAAAGTACATTTTAAAAATAAAAAAAAATTATAGCAATCTTTAACAATAATGTGTAAGCATCATATAAACATATTTTTATTGTAACAGGGAAAGTTTCTATTGTTTTCTTCACTTCCTGTAAAAAAGTGATTTTGCTGTTTGCAACCTTTTTAGAGGGAGGTATTCAGTTGTTTTGTTCCATCGTTTAGACTTATCTATTGTCCCAATTCCTATATTATAATTTAATGCCATTATTACAGGTTTGTTATCAAACCACTTTGTCCTAATTACCTCCCCATCATTGCTGATTATTTGTTATGAAGTACCACGTCCATGGTTTTTCATTATTTTATCAGCAGAGAAGCTAGGGTTATTGTATCTATTTTGTCGTGCCGTGAGCGAAAGGGTTAACATTTAATCCTCTAGCTAGTATAAATGCTAGTCTTACAATTGAAGAATGGAATTTTCAAATGAGATATTTAGTAAAAACGTTAAGAAAGGATTAATTTTGTTTGTTGATTTATACAAAAAATGTGTATATAACAAAACGGAAAACTTAATCTAGAAGTATAATCATGTTATAAAGAAACGAAACGAAGAAAATTCTTCTTTTTTTTAATAGGAAGGTGCTAAGTGTCTACCTACTTTTCTTTAGTAACGGGATGGAATATATTATTATTTTGCATATTAGTGTTTTTACTCTAGTGAAATAAAACAACGCATAGGAAAAGCGAGATCAGCGTTCATAATGATGAAGTCTCTTTTCAGAAGTCATGATTTACCACTTGCTACAAAAATCTCTCTCATTGCGTATTTTCTACCTTATTATACGGAGTAGAGGCCTGGACAATTTCCGAAGATTCCTTAAGAAAACTCGAGGCATTCGAGATGTGGTGTTACAGACGTATCTTAAGAATTTCATGGGTGGATCGTGTGACTAACGTTGAGGTCCTACGTAGAATAGGCAAGGAATGCGAGATTATTAACACCATCAAAGAGCGCAAACTAGAATATCTTGGCCATGTTATGAGGAATGAACAGAGATACGGCTTGTTGCAACTCATTCTTCAGGGCAAGGTATTTGGAAAGAGAGGACCAGGGAGAAGAAGAATATCTTGGCTTCAAAACCTGAGAAAGTGGTTTAATACATCGACAACCGGACTATTCAGAATAGTAGCAAGCAAAGTTAGGATAGCCATGATGATCGCCAACATCCGGAACGGATAGGCACCGTAAGAAGAAGAAGATATTAGTGTTTTCAGCAGGGTCTTTTTGTGCAGTTTCAACTACTTTTAGTAAATTTTTGTAGGACTATTGGTGCTGAGGATTGTTGAGGTATGGTCATCCTCACAGGTATTGGTGCTAATTGATCATTGATTGAAGGCTCTGTTTGATTGCTGATACTTTGTTTTCGGGTTCCATTATCACAAATTTAATTTTTTTTAATAAAAAGGAAAAGACAGTTAAGATTTGATTTTACGTATAGTGCGTCTAATTTCGGCCTAATAGGCCTCGTCAGAACTGCAATTTAGAGTTTCTCTGAATGTGAAAATAAATCTCTTCTGTCTATTAGATTCCTCAGGTCTCTAATAATATCTTATCAAACGTCTGTTTTGCTTTGCAATTCTTAGAAGGCACAGATTAAAGTAAAAATCTGAATTTGGTTTCAAAAATTAGTTTACGGATTTTAATATCAGATGTCGCTATTTGCGTCCATTCGAAGCCATGTTAAAGTTGCTTCCTAATACAGAAGAGATTTATTTTTACGTTCAGAGCGACTATGAATTGCCGTTCTGTAGAGGCCTATTAGGCCGAAATACGTATTACGTATAAGCGGATACATAGACGCATTATACTTGATATCAAATCTTAACTCTCTTTTCCTTTTTATTCCGATTACTCTGTACGAGTACTAGAAACCAATTCGCTAAGGATTTTTGCCTAGTTGAGGAGATATGTCGTGGAATGCAAATTTTAGATTCCCTATGTCTCTAATAACATCTTTATCAACGTCTGTTTTGCCTTGCAATTCTTAGAAAGCACAGATTAAAGCAAAAATCTGAATTTGGTTTCAAAAATTAGTTTTGTTATTTTTTAAAATATTAGTTGCATGTCATGATTCAAAAACTAAAAATGAATGGGTATGATGTTTATAGTATTCTCTTTTCCAATACGTATCTTAACTGATTTGCTTGTCGTTTAGTGGTGTCTAACATTTTCTCAGCAGCCTCTTTAATTTACCAAAAACCAAATGTCGATGACATTAAAAGGTGGAGTGTATCTTGCGGAAGTAATAACGTTCATAGTTTTTTTTTTCATTTTCCCATTAGGGCAAAATTCTTGTCACAACCTTGGCCGCTTTACCAAACATCTTTGTTCTATATAACCTTATACGCCATTAGAAAGCAAAAAATCAACACAAACACAATACATTTATTTTTATTTTGACCATCACAGTTGTCGCTCCAAATAATGATGTCCTTCTTGTTAATAAAGCCACTATTAAAGAAATGTAGCAGGCACGACGCAATTTCGTTTGCGTCACGTCCCGCGAATCCTTCGTGCCACAGGAACATGGAGGCATTATTTGTATCCCCTACATGTATTCCAAAGTTGAAACAGGAAATCTGTGATAGGTAGAATGTATCCGAGTGAATTGACGTTGGCACTAAAATAACTTGTTCCAGATCCATGGATAAGCCCTATAAGCAGCAAACCTTGTCACCATGTTGTTGTGAATCTATTGTATCTTGCTTGAGTAGTTCTCTTACCTTTTCGGCTTTCTTTTGGTGAAGTTCCAGCTCAAATTTTGACTGATGGTTACTACCTTTGTTTTTACGGATTTCACAGCACAATCTATCACAGGCGTAATATATATCCATTCGAGGTTATCGAAAAGACAAATTTGGAAATTGTCATTTGAAAACAGATCTATAGAATTTATTTACATAAAAAGTTACTTTAGTATCTGAATATCGCTCTTGATAAGCTCTGAACAGTCTATTAATATTCAAGTCCGGGCGTAGATATTCTTTACTGTACGTTGCCATCGTATAATGACCAACATTGCAGGGTATTGAATAAATGTGCTCTTTTATAGCATAGCGATTATCTTCAGAATATAGCAAGTTTTTGTGAGATGTCCTATTATCTTAGAAAGAAGTTTCGCTAAGTTTCTTTTTACTTACAAAAACTTCTAGGTTTTTCCTTGTTACAGCAAAGGAATTCATGAATGTATTCTTACTTAATTGAGCAAAGGTTCCATCTTCATTGAGTAGGATGTAACTTTCTGTTGTTTGACGTCTACTATCTTCCAGAATCTCATAGGTACCATGTCGGCGCCTCCTAACCCAGAGGAGCTGTATAAGACCTATCAGATAAGACACTTCAGTTTTCGTATTCTCTCGGTGAAACTTTTTCAACAAGGATTTTTTCAGTGATTACTGATTGTTGTAAAATTAAATTTGCACTTACAAGTCCACTAAAAATTAAAAATATATAAAGTTAGACAGAGTGCAACATAATATGTTATGTTACAAACCTCCTGTGTTCGCAACGGTTTTATGCTATATCTTTACGTTTTCCAGTTTTATATGCTTTGTCAGCCTCCCTAAGTTGTGTTGTTCCTTGCTAAAGCTGCCAGTATTATGACTTCTTCGGGATTTCACTTTTCTAATTGCAACAAACTGTATCCTTTAATTATAAAAAAGTTCTTTGTACAGCACCAGGCAAGGCTCATACCTCTGGAGCCATTTTACAGTCCCTATACAAAGTTTTGAAAAACTTTGAAAAACAGATGTACCATTTATCACATATCATCCATCGGACAAATATTAGAAAAAACGACGGAGTATGTCATAGACTATTTAAGGCAGCGTACGATACTGTTGACAGACGACTATTATATTCGGCTATCATCGAATTTGGAATACCAGAAGGATTGGTAGATTTAATTAAAATGACAGTGGGGAAAGCAATAATGTAATAAAAAAACTTCGAGGTTCAACACGAAATTATATAAACGGTGGAAGAGTTCTGCTACTTAGTGTCATTTATTGACTGCGAAAACAACACGTCTAAAGAATATGCGTGGCTAACCGCTGTTATTTTGGCCTAGGTCCTCAACTAAGCGAGAAATATGTCAAGAGGAACAAAGTTCAAACTTTATAAAACAATAATACGCTCAGTGCTTGTTCACTTACGGATCGAAAACATGGGCAATGACGACCCGAGATGATTATGAATGTTTTAAAGAAAAGTATTAAGTACTATATATGTCGGAGTTAACGAACAAGGTCTGTGAAGAAGGTGATATAATTTATAACTCGATAGTCTTTTTGGTGATGCAAATTTCGTAGAAGTTATTAAAATACACTGCCTAAGAAGGGTGGGTCGTGTTATGCGGATGGATGAAAGTGATCCTTCTAAAACAACCATCCTAAATAGGCCGGTCAGAAGAAAAAGCAGAGAGCGACATAAACTTTCTTAAAATAGAGACTCTCTTCGGGAAAGGAAACATCGTAAGATACATAAAAGCCAATAGATTAAGATGGGCAGGCCACGTGGTACGGAGTGATGACGACAGACTGATTAGCAATGTGTTTTGGGAAAGACCAGATGGTAAAAGATCGACAGGAAGGCCTAGAAAAAGGTGAAAAGACGCTGTCAGGGAAGACCTGGAGAAGATGGAAGTAAGGCCATGGGAAATAATAGCACAGGATCGGAATCAATGGAAGGCAATAGTAAACGCGGCAAAAACTCACGAAGAGTTGTAAAAGCCAATGATGATGATGATGACATAAACTCAGATATCTGGACTGATGAGTCACGTTTTGAAAATCTTTCTGCGAGTAATACACAGCAGAATTTACACGCTTTACACGCTGTTAGAGAACAGAATTACCAATACTCAATTTGGGTTTAGGAGTGGCTTGGGTACAAGAGAGGCCTTGTTTAGTATACAGGTGCTAGTACAGAGATGCAGAGATATAAATCAAAATGTGTATATTTGTGCAATCGATTTTGAAAAAGCTTTTGACAAAGTCCGACATAACAAAATGCTAGAAATATTGAAAACAGCTGGATTGGACGATAAAGATCTACGAATAATTACACATCTGTACTGGTATCAAGTGGCAAGAATAAAGGTTGAACAAGAACTGTCGGATGAAATAAATATAAAAAGAGGAGTGAGACAAGGCTGTATACTGTCGCCTTTACTTTTTAACTTATATTCGGAGGAAATATTTAAGGAAGCCTTAATGGAGACAACCGAAGGTATTATTGTGAATGGAGTAACCGTCAACAATATTAGATATGCCGACGATACCTTAGTCCTTGCCAATTGCGGAGAAGACCTTCAAAATCTAATGAACAAAATAAAACAGATCAGTATGAATTAAAACTCAACGTTAAGAAAACTGAATATATGATAGTTAGCAAACAAAATTATATACATGATGACGGTATAAAAGTCGGAGATGCCACACTGGACAGAGTAGAGAAACTCGTGTATCTCGGCAGTAATATCAATGAGAGCTGGGATCCAACCGCATAAATTAAAAGCCGAATAGAACAAGCCCGAGCTGCCTTTGTAAAAATGAGAAACGTACTTTGCAGTCACGATCTTAGCATTGACCTTAGAGTTCGTATGATATCTTGCTACATCTTTCCTGTCCTGCTGTATGGAGTAGAAGCGTGGACCCTAACTGAGGCTATGCTTAAACGCTTGACAGCCTTTGAGATGTGGGTATACAGACGACTACTGAAAAAAAGCTGGGTCGACAGAGTTAGAAATGAGGAGGTCCTTGGACGGCTGAACCAAACAACACAACTGGTCAATATAATAAAGAAACGCAAGCTGGAATACTTCGGTCATATTATGAGACACCCTGAAAAATATGATCTTTTACATCTGATCATTCAGGGAAAGATCCAAGGTAATCGTGGTCCTGGTAGAAGAAGAACATCATGGCTGAAAAATCTAAGGCAATGGTATGGAAAATCAACTACATCGTTATTTAGAGCTGCTGTCAATAAAGTCACGATAGCGAATATGGTAGTCAACATGATATCCAACGATCGATAACGGTCATGGAACTAGAAGAAGATTTGGACGACATGCAGGACGATTTAAAGGAGATTGTAGTAGGGAGATATACAGTGGTGTTAAAAAGTCCTGCATTACCTTACCAAATACATGAAAATAGAAGTTTAAGGCATTTACCCTAAACATTTTTTAACTATTTACTATCTACATCAAAAAAGCACTTAAACACAAAATTATAAAATAGAAACACAGCAAAAATTTTGATTCGTAAAAAAAATGTAATTCGGAAAATTCTTATTCAATATTACAAAAATTAGGCTATTTACATCAAAACGATATTGTACATCACATTAAAGTAATTTAAACTAATTTTAATATTTAATTGGTAATCCCTTGTTTTTTATAACTATTTCACATCTTTTAGGCATGACATTTATTAATTTTTGCAGTTCCTCCATGGAAATTCAGTGATGCCAAGCGTGGATTAGAGATTCGATTATTTTCGTTTTATTTGTGGATTTGCTTTTGAAATGATATTTGATATCCTTTGCCACAAATTCTTGATGGGATTGAGGTCCGGGGATTGCGCTAGCCAGTCCATCCTATCAATTTCATTACTCCCCATCCAAGCTTAACCAATTTTGCTCTATGGCAAGGAGCATTATCGTTCTGAAAAATAAATTTTTCTTCGCCAAACAGTCCACTACGTAGCATCTTATTCTGTAGTACCTCAATGTATTTGATAGCATTTATCATCCCAGAGACAACGTGTAGGCGACCAACTCCTCGAGCAGACATGCAACCCCATATCATAACTAAGGTTAGATATTTAATTGTGGGAAGAACACATTTTGGAGAAAATTCTTCACCGGGAAATCTTCTGACGTAAACATTTCCAGCATGATTATTAATATTGAAAGTAGATTAATCACTAAACAGTACACTCTGCCACTGCTCCGCTGTCCAGATTAGATGTTCCTTGACCCATTTCAAACGGTCAATCCCAGCGTCATCCCGAACAGAAGTTTCCTTTGGCCGGCCAATACGCGGTCTGTCGACGATTTTTCTTTGTTTAGTATACTTCTTAATGACTATAATTATTGTAGATTGATTATAGTTTACTGCAGATGTTATTTCGCGACTAGATTTGTCGTTTTTATGGTGAAAAATAATTTCAAAATGCTTTTCGTCCAATAATTTAGTTTGTTTGATCTGGGATAACATTTTGACTTTTTTATCAAAAATCAAAGAACCAATCAAATGTGTTGGGGTAACTACAGCGTGTATATATTCAAAATATGTGGCAAATTTGTCACTAAGATTTAATTTAATAGTACTTTAACGACTTAATCAGATTATTTTAATCTTTTCTGTAGAATTTTGAGCTAGTGAATAAAAATAACAATAGTCAGTATAACGATAATGCTAATTACAAGCACAAACTTAAAACCAATTAGCGAAAATATACAAAAAACTTGTGATAAACCTCAAAAACTATAAGGCGCTTAGGTGATGCAGGACTTTTTAACACCACTGTAGAAGACACTTGACAACGAGGATGGAAGAATGTTTTAATGCAAGCCAGAGCTCAACGAAGGGCTTTAGTACCAAGTGATGATGATTTAAGTAAAAAAATCTATTTGAGATTTTTCGTTCTACCAATAACTCACTACACAAAGGAAACAACTATTAAACGAAGGAAATATGTGTGTTTCCCGATTTTCTAACTAATGCTTTTTGTTTCAACTTTCCACTCACTTTAATTTAAATGTTATATGCCTCTCGTATATGTAAATAATGTATAATTGAATTAATTCGTGTATTAAATATAACACAAAAGATGGCATAAAAGCTTTGAAAGTTGTGTGGCTAAAAGATTAATGACCTTTTAAAAGGATATAAATAGCTCAATAATAGCGATCGCGTAGGAAATATTAGTTCTACTCAAATAACTCACCTAAACAATGTATAGCTAATTTTTTAGTTAACTCTATTGCAGATATTCATACAAAAAATAGTTTTATAGGTAATTATAGATAATATATGTAATTATAAGCTTTCAAAAATTTAAATTATTTTAGAAAAATAAGTTTGTATATTATCATAGATACATATTGTACAATAGTTTAAAAATACTTCTTTATATTTACTATTAATTTACATAATATACTTTATATACTTTTTTGGTTATAAAAGCAGAAAAAGCATATAATTAAAACCAAAAAAAATAACCCCCTCTGTGGCTCAGTGGTAAGAGCGCCTACCTTTGAACCTAAAGGTCGTGAGTTCGAATCTCACCTGGGTGGAGATATTTTCGTTTTTTAAAAATTAATAAATGAAAATAATTTATATCCTTGTACGATCGGTACTCGCCGGAGGGACCGCAGACGTTCGGATACAATTAGCGTCTCTTAGCAAAGACAATGACGTCGACTTTGCTAAGTATCAAGACAATTACTCTACACACACATACTACACTCTACACTAGGTACCTGACTGTAAAAATTCACTGTACCATGCCAATGACCATTAGTTGTCGACGCATTAAACTCAATAAAAAAAACCAAAAAAAAACTATTCATGAAATTTCCAGACCTAAACAAATCAAAAATGTCTAGGAAACACAAAGATTTTCTCTTATATATTGTTATGGATCAGTTTATTGATCAGAAATAGAATAAAGAGTTTTTTATTATTTTAATATACCTCGGGCACATAAGTTAAAATACAACCCTGTAGTTATTTGTAATAGTTAGAATAAGAGAAAACATTGTTCCGTGACGGGACCCTAACGAGTTTTTCCGTGAAAGACTGAGTGAATAGTGAAAGGACAATGGAACTCATATAATTATAGATTTAGGAATAAACTTGTAATTGTATTTTGCGGTGGGCATTTTTCGAAAGTAAATAAGAATTAGATTTAGATAAGAGATAACAAGAATTTGAAAACTTATTTCTGTTGAAAAAGGCAAAATTGTTAATGGTTTCTGAAAAGTAATTTGAGTGAAAGTAGTTTATTTGTTTTAAATATCATGTTGGAAATTTTCTAAATCGAAAATAAGTGGGAAAGATGAATGCTTATGATTGGTTAAAAAAGAATGGTGGGAATGAGAGAGTTGAGAAGGTTGTCTGGGAGAGATTGAAAGATTATTATGTTACCGACAGACCAGAAGAGAAGATGTGTTTTCGTGTAGTCAATCTGAGTACCAGTGTTTTCGTTTGTTAGTGAAAAAGGTGGAAGCTGAGAGCAGATCAAAATCGAGAAGATTAATACCTCTTTTGAGTCTGCATAGTCCACGAGATATAATTGAGAAAGAAAGGAGAATTTGTGAATAAATAGTACCGGTCAAAAGAGGCTTGGGCTTGTGTTTTCGGAGGAGTAGTTTGCTGGTATGCGGTTTGGATCGATGCTGAGAACGGGAAAGATTTGATGGTAGCCGGACATAATCAATCAAGGAAGGAACTGTGGTTTGATCGAGAGGAGACATCATTGGTGTAAAAATAAAGGTCAGTCAAATAATTTGAATGAAAGAAAATTTTAAGATATTCTAAAGATAAAATCAAATATAAGCATACGAACTAAGATTCTAAGCTTCAAACAGTTATTTTTTTTTTGTGAATAAATTATATTTTTATATGGTCATTTTTTTTAGTAGATATTATTATAAAACAGATCAATAGATAGTTTGTAATTAAAATTAAATTTAGAGTATAGGAGTTTGTTGAAAAAGATAATTGCCCACAAAAGTTATTTATTAATATTCATCGTATTGCTTATTGAAAATAAATAATAATTTGTGTGCATATTTATGTTGGTTTAACGTTAGTTCCGTTTCCTGTTCTATCACGATTATGAGCAACTAGGAGATACTGAACCCACTAGAAGAGATATATAAAGTAAACTGATTAAAGTAATAATTTTTAATAAAAAGGCACCCTGAGAATTTTTAATAGTAACTGAATTATATGACTCTGCATAAATTAGTGAATTAATTAATTAAATAATTGGATTAATTAAATTAGTGTTAATTAATAATAAAACATCATAAAGCAGATCACAACAATATATACATCTATTATGTACATAAATTATGACTGGATTTAAAAAATGACATACCGTTATAATGCCTAATTAGTCAACAATGATGAAATAATCAAACAAAAAAGTTTACTAATTTAATGGAAATTTTAAACATAAGATTCAATATAAAACGTAAAAATCTAACAACAAATATTTTCAATAACACAGGCTTGCAATAAAATGTTTTTTGAATGTTGTTTAATATTTTATAACTGTCTTTTATATAATTTTCAGCGCTAATTTTAAAAATGCAAACCATTTTTGTCTACCATGTCAGGTTTTTTCACAAAGTAGGGAGTATGTTTGAGTATAATAACAAAATGTAAGCAATTTTTCACCTTCTAACGTTATAAAATTTAGTTTACTTATTAATCATGTTCCAAACTAAATTTCCAGTACACTTACATTTCTCTTTAAGTATATAAGTCATCATCATCATCATCATTTGGCTCTACAACTCTATGTGAGTCTTGGCCGCGTATACTATTTCCCTCAATTTACAAATCTCCGTCTTGGGCAACCAACTGACCTTCTGCCGTCGGGCCTTTTCCAGAATGTGACGTTCAGGAGTCCTTCGTCACTCGATCTTAGCACGTCGCCCGTCCATCTTATTAGGTTTGCTTTAATGTAGTGTACTATGTTTTCGTCTCCATATACTGTCTGTAGATCATCAATCTGTCTTCTTCTCCATTCTTCTATTGTCTTTTTTCTGGAAGGCCCATAGAAGGCAAGACCCTCCGCAGTATTTTTCTTCCAGTACCAGTAATTTTGTCATTTCCCGCTGGTTCAGAGTATTGTGGGACAATTTATTGTCTTATATACCCTTATTTTTGCTTTTATTGAGAGTATTTTTGATTTAAGTACGGTCATTAATGAGTAATATGAGTTGGTCGTGTTGCCCTTCATTGTTTTTAGGTCCTTATAAAACTGTCTAGACTGACCGGTTCTATGTTCCTCCTTCAGTTGCTGTATTCATGCTTCTAGGTATTTCTTTTTTCTTTTCAAAAGTCTTCTCGTTTGAGTCCTTACTCTGTTGTAGTCTTCCCTGTTCTAATCTATAGGATGTGTTAGTAACTGTAGCCTCTTGATTGCTTTTAAATATATAAGTCCTTATAATATTGATTTCGCTTTTTGTTTAAGTTTCTTTTACTGCCTTTTGGGCTGTGGACTCGTTGAGGATCGTTTTTTTTTCAGCATTCAGCAGTAGTTTGCTATCATAGTCATATTCATTCTTCCTTGGTATCTTTTTTTATTTCTTTGATGTCTAGGTAAAATCACCAAGGTTTGCCGGTAAGTAGTCAAGATGTGAGTTGAGAAAATAAAGTTTACTGCTTATGTAACCTAACACTTATCGATTATGTCTGCGACGATTGTCTTGTAGTTTGGATCTCTTTTGTTAAATACGAAACCTGTAACAACTCATTTAAAAGATCTTTGTGCCGTATTTTCATTTGTTTCACACTGATGTTTCACACTGTTTCACAATGATAAATCCCAACTTTGTCCATAAAGTTGAGATCTATCATTAGTTTTCTAATGTCTGATTCGACAAAGATTTCTTCCTTTGCAGTGGATAAACCAGGAAACTGTCCACAAAGATATTGGAAACACTCCCCTTCTTTAGTTAATGCATTGATAAATTTTTTTATCAGCCCCAACTTAATATAAAGTGGTGAAAGTAACACCTTTAGGGTCCACAAGGCTTTTTCTCTTAACATTTTTAACCTCTACTTGTAAGCTTTCTCTCAAGGGCTAAGCATTTTTATGTAGTGTTGCTTTCTGTCTCTTCTGTTCCATTTACAGAGAAAGCAGGGAAACTTTGTATAGCCACTTTGTTGCACAAGCAGCATTGAAATCACTTTCCAGAAACCACATAGTGTTCATTTGTAGACTGAATAGCAGAGTTTGCTTGAAACCAGTTCAAGGTTTTTGTAACACTCAAGTGAACCGAGTTCCCAACTGATATAGAAGCATACCTATTGCCATTGCATAGAAGTACTACTTTGAGGCTTCTTTTTAAAGAATCAATAAAAAGTCTTCACTCATTGAAAGCATATTTTAGTTTAAAATGTGGCATGAGTTGAGAAACATAACTGCAAAACACCAGATCATCATCTTGAGAGAAGATATATACAAATGCTTTTTTTTACATCGATACAAAGAAAATGATGTACCCGAAGCCAACATAGGTATGTTTATTGAAATAATTGAAACCTCGTACGTAACAAGAACAAAAATAGCAGTCATCACTATGATTTTTGGGCTCCCTTTTGAGATTTCGTTTTGAAGCCATATGATTGATTCTTATGCAAGAAGATATTGTCTAGTATGAACATTATGTATTATTTATGTAACATTATGTGGCCTTGCATTACCCTGCATGCAACAAAAATCAAGACCTACGGCAGTGGCAAATGGAAGCACAACAGGTTCTAAGATACGATCAATATATTAGTATTGATTTAAAGTGAATTAAACAAAACGGGTACAAAAAACGAATAGAGCTCAATGATAAAAAATTATTCCAGCCCACATCATAACTTGTAGATCACTAAATGAACGAACACCCTGTACATGCCTGAGTCTCTCGTGTTAACCAGATCCTCTATAAACTCTTATTATTTTTAAATCAGAGTATAGAAAAAACTACCTTTATCTGTGAATAATACAGAACTCTATTAATGTAATCCCCAATTCATATGTTCATGTTATTGTGCTCACACATTTTGCTCATTGTGCTGGTCACATACAGTAATGTTGTCGGTATTTTCTAAAAACTCCACGGAGTTAACGTGCAGTTATCTGCACATTTCGACGAGGTAATCCTACCACATACCGATTCTGTCGAGTAGTCGTTACCGGAGCAGACCGGCACCGACAAAATTTTCAATTTCTAATTTAACTGAGCTGCCACCGTGCATTGGAGAGCACGTAAAGCCGTCAGTCCTGGCTACGAAAGTAGTCGTTAAGTCATGTTAGGTGCACTTGCGCGACCTGAAAGCCCTAACACTAGACATTAGCCAGAAGGTTACACGAACTTTACTTTTTACCGGAGCAGAGCACTTTGAAGACCTCCATTTCTTTCTGCGATGCCACCAAATTGTTTATATTGATGTCACAATCTTGAAATCACTCTGTCAAAGTAACGTGCAACACCAGCTTGTGAAAGACTAGCCTTAATTATATTCACAGCACTTACCATTTGAACATGTTTTAAATCGTTACGTTTAATAATTTTGTTTTAGTAAAATTTTTAAGTAAGTGCAGACTATCTTCAAAATTTTAAGACTTTTTTTCAATTTGAAGCAATTAATCATACGAAATTGGGGCGCTGTTACTTTTAACTTAATAGGGTCCTGTAGGGGGTTGACCCCAAAACCCCCCTGGGTGCGCCACTGCAATCAGTGTTTAAGAAAACACCAAGTTTCCAGTTTTTTCCAATGATATAGCATAGCTGGATGGGCAACTTCTTTTTCCAAACCCAGCTCAGCCTAAACTTTGTAGATCTCTACATTAAAATTGTATAAAGATAGTTGCTGTTTTTCGGTAAAACTAGAGTCATCATTAACTTGTCTTTACATAAGCCAAATAACAACAAAATAACATCATTATCATGGCTCTACAGCTTTCCGTAGGCTTAAATTAGGTGCAGTTAATATTGGCTATGAGCACCTGTTCGGGGTTGTATAGTAACTTTCAGTTACTTCCACTCGAAGTCAAAATTTGACAAATGTAGTAAAACATTGATAACTAAATTTACTAGACATATTAGGGTTCAGTAAACAGATTACGGTATAATTGGTTTTATATTTGATCATTTGTTGCACGATTCCAAGTCAATATAATTATTTGAAGTGTGACTTCTGACTTTAATTTTAACAGGAAATATCTTGCTGAATCGTAAAAAGTGGTCTTTAATACCACATTATTGATTAGCCATATTTTTGTTTTTTTTTTGGTTAATATAACAAATAACTTTATTAAAAACCACAAGAAATATGACAGTATATATTATGTTTTAAACCACAAAAAACGGATAATTTTTTTCTGATAAAAGTTAAAATTGTATTTCCTTTATAAATAAATATCAAAACTAAAAGATAACAACTGAAATAATACCCAATTTATTACTTTGTATCCTTCAATACAATCCTTTGTTTACGACGAATATTTTTATACAGAGTGGACCAAACGTCTGGAAGTTAGTGTTGCCCAAAATTGGCCTTAGTCTTGCAGTCTTGGTCTTGTTCTTGCGTTTTCGCAGGACCAAGACCAAGATCAAGGACGGCCTAATTTTAGCAAGACAAAGACCAAGACTGATTATGCAAGATTTGAGCAAGAACAAGACTAAGCCTGCGAGACTCTTGCGTCTTGCAGTTAGGACTGAGTGTCGTTTTAGGGAGTATAGTAGTTCAAGAATATGCTTAGAGACTATGAGACGCAAAAAAATATATAACAAAAATTTGGAAAAATTGACTTATGCGCATTACGAATAATACACCTTTATGATTTTATAACATATCAAGGAGCATCTGCTGAATTGGATAAAATAGAATCACTTATATTTGAGTTGGCGGCTCTGTGGTTACGGTTATCTCAAAAAGAATAACCGCACCTAATTTTCAGCTGTACTATGACAAAAACTTTAGTAATTATAATGTATTGCAATATTTAAGAGTTGATCGGTTTCAGAAGTCATTATTTTTATCAGATAGCGAAATTAAGAAGAAAGGTAGGGGATCATGTCAAGAATTAATTAGTGCAAATGGAGAGGTCATTATGACAAAATTGTTTAACAATAAACCCGTTATTAAAAGCAACAATACATACATGGGAGGCGTAGATAAGTTAGATTACCTTATAACGCTATACAGAATTAGTATTCTAAATGTAACAACGTACCCAAGCTGTGACATAAATTCAGACCACAATCCTGTAGTTGCAACTGTCAGAATAAAACTTAAAAGAGTAGGCAAGGCTAAGCCCAGTCAGAGAGTAGCATGGAGTAGTGCTGGCCAGGGACAAAAACATATGTATAAAGACATGGTAGACACGCAGTTAGAGTCTAAGACATTAGCTCCCACTAAAGAGAAGACAACAAAAGAAAACATTGAAGACATATGGGGAAAAATTAAAAATACTGTCCTGGAGGCAGCAAACCAAAATATACAGAAAGAAAACCGTAAATAAAGAAAACCATGGATGACAAACGAAATATTACAAATTATGGAGAGGAGACGGATGGTAAAAAACAAAAACCTAACAAGATACAAAGAGCTTAACAGGGAAATTGAGAGAAAGGTAAATGTAGCTAAGGAAGAGTGGATGAAAGAAAAATGTAAAGAGGTAGAAGATCTGCGAAGGAAGCATAAAGATAGAGAATTACACAGAAAGGTGAAAGAAGTCGCTGGGATATGGAAACACAAACATTTATCTATTGTAACAAACACGAAAAACCAAATGGAATTAGACTCTGAAAAACAGAAGGAAATATGGGAACAATATCTTAAAGATTTGTTTGGTGATCGGAGAGCAGAAGGGCCCCCACAAATAGATACCGATGAATAACTAAGTATTTTAACCAAAGAAGTTATGCGGGCAATAAAACACGCAAAGAACAACAAAGCACCCGGCAAAGATCTAACAACAGCCGAACATTTTAAACACCTGAGTGATGATGCTGTCGGGAAATTAACCTACCTCTTTAACATTATATATGAACAGGGCACTCTACCGCATGACTGGCTAACATCCACGTAGCTCTTCCTAAAAAACAAAAAGCAAGGAAATGTGAAGACCATCGAACTGTATCCCTAATGAGTCATGCTGCTAAGATTTTTATGCGAGTAATTTATAACCGCATTCAGAATAAGTGTGAAGAATACCTGAGTCGTTCTCAATATGGTTTTAGGAAAGGTACAAGCACCAGAGAAGCAATAATGGGATTGACACTAATGGCAGAAAGGTATCTCGAGGTTCAAAAACAGTTGTATGTGTGCTTTGTCGATTATAGAAAGGCCTTCGACCGCATTAGACACGAAAAATTGATTGAGGTGCTAAAAGAAGTAGGGCTGGACGGAAACGACATATCTATAATAAGCAATACATACTGGAACCACACAGGATGTGTTCGAACAGACAACGTAAATACCAATTATGTAAACATAGAACGAGGAGTGCGTCAAGGGTGCATTCTGTCCCCTCTTCTATTTAATGTCTATGCCGAAAATATCATCAGAGCTTCTCTTAAAGATCGCCCTGAAGGTGCCAGAGTCAATGGAATCATCATTAACAATGTAAGATATGCCGATGACACCGTAGTATTAGCAGAAACAGAAGACCAACTAAAAATATTAATGAACATACTATCAGAAGAAAGTCACAGACTAGGTTTGGATATTAATCTTTCCAAAACCAAAATCATGGTATTCCACAAGAACCCCCATGAACAAATTACACCCAACATACAAATCAATGGTATCACCCTTCAGAGCTCTTAAAGCTTCATATACCTGGGCAGAGAGCTAAACTAGACCACTCAAAAGAAATTAGAAGACGTATTGAAATAGCAAGATCTGGCTTCATGAACATGCGTAAAATGCTCTGTAACCCCAAGCTATCAATCACAATAAGGTTAAGAACACTAAAGTGAATTCATTCGAAATGTGGATGTACCGCCGTATGCTAAGAATAAACTGGACCAGCAAAACTACAAATGAAGAGGTACTGGAAATAATGAACACACGACCTCATCTGGTTAATACAATCAAAATTAGAAAGACGTTATATCTAGGACACATAATGCGCCATAAGGAATTTAAGCAGCTCCAGGTAATATTAGAAGGCAAAATCGAGGGTAAAAGGGGTATAGGAAGAAAGAAGAAATCCTGGCTCCGAAACATCAGAGATTGGACTCACACAACAGGAAATGACTTAATCCATCAAGCCCAGAATAGAGAGAAATTTGCCATATTGATCGCTAACCTCAATAGAAGGCACTTATGAGGAGGAGGAGAATTAGTATTAGAACAAGGAAATGGAAGTTAAAAATGTTTGCCCATGCAATTGATTATATTTATGTGCTAACGCTTGGTTAGAGTATAAAAAACGTCTACTGCTTTAGAGGTTGAGAAGAAGAGGATTCTCTACATTTCAGAAAATATATTGGAGACAAAAAGAGTCCGATTGCCTACGATTCCGGAACGACAGTCAGGGCCATTAACTTTGAAAATCCACAAGTGTACCTTGGTTGAAACGCACCCTGTCAAAGAAGTACGATGAGATGGACGTCATTATTGGCCACTCTTCTTCGTCTACTAGTGCCTATCCTCTATGGATGTTGGCTACCACAATGGCATATCGTATTTTATTAGCAGCTGTTCTAAATAGGTCTGTGGTGGTCATACCTGTCCACTGTGTCAAATTCTTAAGCCAGGATATTCGGCGGCGTCCTGGTCCTCTATTTCCTTCTATTTTCCCTTCTAATATCAATAGTAGAAATCTGTATTATTTTTCATTTCTCACTATATGTCCGAAGTATGCTAACTTTCTGTCTTTAATGGATTTCAAGAATTCAGGTTCTTTTTGTAAGCGTTGCATTACTGCGTCGTTAGTTATATGATATACATATGATATTTTGAGCATGCGACGATAGCACCACATCTTGAAAGACTGCAACCGTCTGCAAGACGCATCAGTGAGTGTCCATGCTTCTGCTCCATACATAGAACAGAAAACACACAACAGTTAAGGATTTTGAGTCGGAGATATCTGAGAGGTTAATCTCGTGTGAGTGACCCTAGCTGTCTGTGATATTCCATCCTAGATATGTTATTTTTTCTGTTCTATCCAATACCTTATTGTCTGCCATAAACTTTGCATCTGTATCTTGGTTTTTGCTTAAGATCATAATTTTCGTCTTCTTATTATTAAGTTTCATTCCATATTTTCTACCGATATTAACTACTTGATCTATCAGTCTTTGTTATCCTTCAGCACTACCCGCAACAAGGACAGTGTCGTCTGGATATCTTAGATTATTTATTACTTCACCGTTAACAATCACGCCATCAGTCGTTTCTCCCAAAGCTTCTCGAAGTAGATGTTCAGAGTACGCATTAAATAGCAAAGGCGAGAGTATGCAACCTTGTCGTACTCCTCTTTGTATTGGGACTTCATCGGATAATTGATTGTCTACTTGAATCTTAGCTACTTGTTTTCCATAGAGATTGGCTATTATTCTTATATCTTTGTCATCGATGTTTGCGATTCGCAAAGTTTTAATAAGCCTCTCATGCTGTACTTTGTCAAATGTCTTTTCGAAGTCAATGAAACAGGCAAAGATATCTGTATTAACATCTCTTGCTCGTTGTATGAATACTTGTATGCTAAAAAGTGCTTCTCTTGTGACAAGACCGCTGCGAAATCCAAATTGTACATCAGCAATAGCCTACTCCAATTTCTTGTATATGCGAACATGGATGATGTTTAACATTGGATGTCTAATATTGATGATAATCTAATGCATCTAGATGTAAATTGACTGGTTATAAGGACAAATCACGAATGACATGGGACAAATGTAATGTTCTTCTCTGTATAAGTAAAGAAAAAAATTGTTTTGTAAGATACCATACATTACTTATTGAATAAAATACTTTAGTTTTTAATTTTTTGCCAGTATTAAAAAAAAATATTTAATATTTTCACTCAATTGGCTCACAATATTCTTAAATGAGGACATTGAGAGATTTAGCTTAAAGAAATTTAATTCGTGAACAAAACCACTTTTTCTCTTAAAAATAATTATTGCGTAATCTAAGCAGCGTGCTTTGAAGCAAACCAGTATAACACAGTTCTTCAAAGTACATCAATGTACCTCTAAACTTTTGTCATCGTTATAGAATAGCAGTTAATTAATAATAATTGATAAACACTTAATAATTCGAAGTTTTATTTATTTTCTCTCATAAATTTTGAACTATTTGATATTTTAAACCCTCAATAATTCGTCAACAATAATCAATATTTTAAGATTCCCTCGAGTTTCGAGTTAACAAGAGTTGACTGTTACTAATTACTATTTAACTGGGAATAAGTCACAGTTAAAGATAAAAATACGTTTATTGACGTTTCAATTTCCACTTCGGAAATCGTTCTCAAAATACAAATAGTAAATTATTTATAAGCTTTAAAAGTAAATTATTTATAATTTACTGTTTGTATTTTGAGAACGATTTCCGAAGTGGAAATTGAAACGTCAATAAACGTCTTTTTATCCGAAGTGGAAATTGAAACGTCAATAAACATATTTTTATTTTTAATTGTGGCATATTCCCAGTTAAATAGCAATTAATTTAAAATGCCACAAGAAAATAGCTTCAGAACAATATTGACTGTTATCGTTTAATTTTTTTAAAGAGTTTAGAAAATAAACGTTTTATTCATAAAGCCACAATTATTTGAAAAAAAAACTATTTAAACATGGTGACTTAACGTGGTGTTACACCTTGGTAAATGCAAATGCTATAATGTTCTATTTTTTATTGGTATTTCAGTAAGTATAGAGGTTCTTCAACATACATTCTAAAACTGATCAAACCCATCACTTCGTATTTTGGGAACATTCATTATTTTGCAGTTTTCTGTATATTCCACTCAGAAATTTGTACATGCTATGTTCTTATTTCTTATAAATGTTCTACTAATACTTAAGCAAATCCAGCTTTTCAGCTCTGTCCATAGATTCAATACAAAATTTTATCACTTCTGGTGAAGCTATGTGAATATATTCTTTGGTGGGTTTTTTCCATCTTTTCAAACCACTTTTTTCCACTTAACCTCAAAAGGTTAGACATAAAAAATTATGTGCTCTAGTGATTCTAATTTGTTTACTTATGTTAAAAATTGAGAATATTTCTTCGCGTAATTTCTACCTAACTTAGTTTCAGAAATTTGTTGTTTGTCCTTATTTAAGCTAAAGTTGTAATAATAGAAATTGCTGGAATTTAAATGTTATGTTCTACATTAATTATTAATATATTTGTATAAAAGAGAGGCAGTGATAAATTTATACTGTGAATATTCACCATACAGCATGTTTTTATATAGTGGCAATATTTCCTCTCAAATACATCTGAAATGTCAATTACATTGTAGATTTACTATTCTGGGATAGATACGTTTTTCCTTAGTTTTATCTTAATACCGTGTATCAAAAATTAATATTTTAAGGAAACTAATATAATAAATTTCATTAAATCGAAAACTATTTTTACCGTTATGGATACATTGATACGAAACCGCAAATGTTTTGATAAATTTAGTTAGCAGTATATTTTCACAGACATGTTATCCTCATAATCAATATTTGCGGTATCCCTATCATGTATATATACAACTAAAAATGGATATCTCAAAATATTGCCTCAGTGAACATGGTCTTATTCAATTTAAATTCGGTCATACTGTTGACCCTTGTTGGTAGCACCCTCGTAACATCTCGTAAGGGTAAGTCTTTTTTGTTTATTATACCATTAATATTTACCATTAATTTCGATTACATAGTTTAGAGTTTATTTTCATTGCTTTACTATTTAATAATTCGTAATATTTGTGTCTCAATATTGTTATCAACATTTAATTGTTTCAATTTTTTATCATATTGTCATCAAATTATCGTCACAAAAGTCTTACATGCTATTTTATGTCACTTTCCGTCTCCTTCATTTCATTAATTTCGTTCTAAGTTTACTTCACAAATCTCCATTATATTTCTTCATTGTTCTCTAATATAGATCCTACGTTCGTAAAACTATGACTTTTACTAACCATTTCCCATCCATCTACCATCTTATTTGTAGTAGTAATTTTACTTTGGATTGAAAATTACAGATACCCTTCTTTTGTTCTACCAAGTTTTTAACCTTTTTTTTAATAACTTATTTCCACTATTTCAATTTTTTTCAATGTCCATTCAATATTTCATACTAACACAACTTCAGTGGTATACATAAATACCAAGTGATGTCACTTGTTCTCTGATATCTGATATAAGACTGTTGAAAATAATATTAAGGACTAAGTACTAAGTTTTTTGTTTAAATCCTACTTTTACATGAAATTATTCCATTTTTCTCAACATTACTTCTTCCAACACTTTTTTTATTAACCTCATATTTATTACAATCTATATGCACAATCTCAACCTAAATATTTAGGTAGATAATAGACAATAAGCAACAGGACTGACAATTAAAGTACTATGACATGCAGGGAGGCATCCAGTAATGTACCCCTTTTTAAAATTTAGTCTTTAATATTGATTATCTTTGACACATATTTATATATAATACATATACATTTAGGATTAATCAATTAACTCTAAAGGAACTTTTCGTTTTAACCTTCGAACTGTATGTGATTTATTCACTAAACTTTTTGCGAACACATTCGGGTGCACTTTAAGTTTCTTTGTATGTTTTTTCGAGCACTTTTTGTTATCATTGCTTTATTGTTTATGAACCATGGAACTCCTAGTATTGTTCTTAATATTTTGGATTGAAATTTTTGTATTATTTCAATTTTGGAATGTGGCGGTTCCTCATTGTTCTAGTCCATAAGTTCAAATTAGTTTCAGGATCGATTTGTAGATCAATATTTTAATTTTAGTTGATAGTTTATATTTTCTGCCTAATATCCAATACATGTTCCTCAAGTTATGACCCAGTTGTTTTCGCTTAGTAATTATATGCTTTCTTCAGTTTAATCTTCTGTCCAATTACATAACTCGACATTTGACTTCATCCTCTTGTGGGATTCCTTTACCGTTTAAGTATATATTCAGACATGTTTCCCTACCCATGGTAAATGTTAGGTGTAGTGATTTATTCTCATTTGATTTAACTCATACATATTGTCATCCATTGTTGTGTTTTATTTAAAAAGATATTTTGTAAAATTTCTAAGGCTATTTTGTAGCATTTTCAATTTCATTGATTCTTTAAAGTATATTGAAATCCCCTCGTATATAAAATATATTGAAATCTCCTTATATATGTTTAAAAAATAAAACGAAGAATTTTTTCAGTATTTGTTAATTCGTATCTTTCAAGTTAAAATACGCAAAAGTGTTTTCAATAATTGTATTTGCATTGCTAGATGTTAAAATAAACCATTTTAGAGTTGTTTATTATTTTAAGTTTTTCGGAAATTTGTTTTAATGTTTTATTCGAAGGCGCATTATAATTTTTATACGTTGTAGAAGTGGAATCTTTTACGTTTTAATTTCGTTGTGTTTTCTTATGTCAGCTTTTGTTTTGTTTTCAATTTATATGAACGAATTCTTAATTTCGTAATTCATACTTGGGTCGTCGTAGTGTTAGGTATGGATCTTAATTCATGCTTGGGTCCCCGAGCAGTTCGTTAGGCTCAGGTATGGATCCGAATTCATCGTTGAATTTGTGGTTTTCTGTTTTTGGCTCCTTTTGTGGAAATAAGTAGCAGTAGTGGTGGATTTTTATCTATTATGAAGTGACCGGCATTAATTTGCCAAAATTGGTGAAGTTTTCGCTCGATGTTAATGTCATTTTAGAAAGAGTGGCCACTGTTTCGTTTTTTTGGAGATTTTAAGATGTTTGAAAAGTCTAGTTTCTGTTGAAAAGTTGAACAAGTTTAGTTCCTGTTTTTTTTAGAGTTCCCGTTTTTCCAAGTGTACTAGTTCCAGCCCCCAATGGATAAAGCTCTTCGCTGATGATGTCCGGATATATACTCCAGAGATGTAACAAGTTTTTTTTTTTTCGTTAAGTTTAAATATGTGAATCCAGGTACCTGTTATTGTTTGTTTAATTTCAAAGTAAAGACAGATATTCTTTTAGAACAATAATTGCTTTCGTTAAAATTTAGAAATTGTAACATTTAAAAATTGTAATGCGGTAACATTTTTAAGTTGTATGTAGTATCTCCAACTCCTGGAGTTTGTAACCGGATGACACACGTAAGTTTTTTGTATTCTTGTATTTCTTCATGTTGTAACTGTTTGTAGTGACACAAAAATAAATGTTAAATTTTGTTTTCTTAACATTTTATTTATTTTTTTTAACTAACCCGTTTTTGATTTTTATTTGAAAAAGATATTTTTTCGATGTTTTATAATTATTTCCCTAGTTACAACTAGTGGTTGTAATAGGTATAATTAGGCACCTCAAGTGGCGCCTTATATTAAACTCCTTGAGGTGTTTCCTGTTTATTTTTATTTTGTTTATCCCAAGAGATTATTGACCCCTTTATTTCATTTTTTGTAGTTGCCCCAATCCAACCCCCTTATCTTTTACTTATCCACGAGCCCAGCTCTCCTACCAAACCCCGAGTGCCGTTCTCACAAGTAGCGATTATTTTGCTTGCCTTATCTGCACCCCCAATAACTTCTTCCTTCAATTTTCTACCCCCTGTATTAATGAACCCTTTGGTAGGCAAAATATTTTCGTTACAATTTTGTGATTTTTGTTAGATGATAGTATTGAGTATCATCCGTAAAAGTGACTATGGTAACATTTGTATCTGCGGTAGGTTAGCAGTGAATATAAATTATAATATGGGTCCTAGGACGCTTTTATGGGCACAGCGAGAATTTGTTGTATGCTTTTGTATTCGTTCTTATACTTTACTTGGAAATTTCTGTTGGTGATGTAGGACTTTAAAATTATATAGAAATTTTTTGGAAAATTCTGGTTTAGGTTACATAAGAGATCTTTATGCCAGACCTTATGAAATAACTGGCTAATGTCCAGAAATACCGCTGAGCAGTACCTATTATTTTTAAAGTCTTCATTGATTCCCCTTACAATTCTATGTACCTGTTGTATTGTTAAATGTTCTGTTATGAACCCAAATTGGTGTGATGGTATTATATTTTTATTTTCTAGTATAGGCATTAGCCTAGTGTCTTCTTCTTCTTTTTTTTGATGTAGACATGACTGTCTGCTTTTTAATGTGACTCCAGTGTTTTCATCTCTGCTGTGTCTAACATCCATTTTGTCTTCTCTGTGTCAGGCCATGTTTCTGCCGCGTATGTCATTATTAGTCTATGACTGTTTTGTAAATTCTGTAGCTGGATAATGTGATACCTACATATTTAAACTCCGTCACTTGTTCTATTATCTGACCTTCAGGCTCCAATTTATATCATAGTAAATTTGCTGTTGTAACCACGTATTTTGTCTTTTTTTTCACATGTTTTTTCTGACGGCTATATTAAATTGGTGCAGCATACGTTGTAAATCGTCTTCACTTTGAGAGATTAGTATTGCATCATCTGCATAGCAGATTATTTTAAGTTGTTTTTTTCCCATTTGGTATTCTTTTTTAGTTCTTACTTTTTTTTATTATTTAATCCATAATCAGGTTGCACAATAGAGGACTCAGGGAATCTCCCTGTCTTATACCATTGTCAGCTTCAATAAGGTTGGTTAGCTCTTTTTACACTTTTACTTTTATTGTGTTGGTTTGGTAAATATTTTCGATCGTTTTGATTATTCCTAGAGGTATCTCTCTTGGGTACAATAAGTGTATAACGTCCTTTAATTTGACCCTTTAATAATGCCTTCTTAAGGTCCACGAAAAATAGATATGTCGGTTTGTTGTATTTAAATGATTTCTCTTGCAGTTGCCTTATTATAAATAGAGCGTCGGTGCATGATCTTTTCGACCTGAAACCTTGTTGTTCTTCTGCTAGTGCTATAATTTCATTCAGTTTATTTATTATCATTTTGGTCGTTAATTTTAGTGTTGTGTCTAATGAATTAATTCCTCTGTAATTTTCGGGGTCCGATGGATTTCCTTTTTTAAAGAGAGGCATTAGGATGCTTGACCTCCATTCTTGAGGAATTCTGTTTTGTTCTATTATTTTTACTTCAAAAAATGTAAGTCAAAACAGCTGTTGTCGTCGCTGTATGTATGTGGTAACCATGTTTTCTATTTTAAATATTTGATGTGAATTATACATATGTATAAGGGTTAGACCCAAGATGTGTGGCCTAGAGAGCCCGATCTTTGTTTTTTAATATGTTGTTTGTCCACAATTTTCCTTCTATGAAGTATTTATTGCCTAATTGACGATAGCTCTGATGATGACATTTATTATGTCGAAAGTATACTCAGCTTAATTAATAAATTATTTTACACACTATCAATTTTATTGAAAACATACAAAACCTGCTTACCAGTTAGACCTATTTAGAAGTGTGTACAAGTCTTACAGTCTTTTTCAATCCTCTCTTTCTTCCCAAAATTTATTTCTTCGTTTGTCGTCACCTCTGGTATTAGTGATTCATTAACGTCACCTTTAGCAAATAGGGATCGAAATTAGTCTACCCCTGTGTCCTTCTGAATGTGTTTCATTTTTATTTGTTCGTTCATCTCTTTTCTTTTTAGTCTGATCATTCACCATATTTCTTTTTGTGTTTCGTAGAAGTCGTGTTCCATCTGTTTTGAGAAGCTCTGCTAGTGTTCCCTTTTTATTTGTCCAACTAAAGTACATTGTAGACGATATTGCTACCCAACAACTCGGTGATGGTACGGTCATGTACAGAGAATGTCTGAAGAACGTTTCCCAAAACAAGTTTTAATGTAGACCCTTTACGGTAGAAAAAAAGAAGAAGACCCCGTCTTAGTTGGAGAAAAGGTATCAATCGAGAAATGAAATACAGAGACATAGAAGAAGACTTATGGATGAATCGAGAGGAGTGGCAACTGGGTATCGGAAGACGTAGGAGAACATTTTAAACCGATCTTTATATATACTAAAGTATTCGTTTCATTTCTGATTCGTTTATACTGGTTATATGCCTGCTCTATTTATTGGGTTCTGTATTGTAAAAGACTTTTTTTCTTTTCTTCACATTTTGTCTTTACTTCCTTTTTAAACCATGGTGTTTTCTTTTTTGATATAAGTGTTTACTTATATCAAAACTTTGATACTTTCCTTTGTTACTTTCCTTTCTCTAAGTGATTGTGTTGCTGCGTTAATTATGTTATTTCTAAGTTTTTCCCAGCTTTCCTCGATGTTATCGTGATCTAATATTTCATTTCTAGCGATCTTCTCTGATATTATTTTTCTGAATAAGTATTCCGTGGATTCCGTATTTAGTCCTTCGACTTTGGTTTTTGTTTATGTTGGTGCCGCTCTCTTGGGTGTGAAGTATTTCAGGATGATTCTTATTGTACATAATACTACTCTATGGGTGCTACCTACATCTGCTTACGTCTATTGTTTTTGATGGATATATATCTCTGTTCGTTATAACATAATCTATCATAGATCTTTGTTTACGGGTGTTTTTTGTGTGACTGTATCTTTGGCATGTAGTACATTGTATTAACTCTATAGTTTTGGAGCTTCGACATCAATTTTTGCGTTGAGTAAATATTTCATCTTATAAATTTTTTTACTATTTTCTTGAATTTTTTGTCGTATATTCGTTACTTGTAGAATGATATGTCCTTCGCTCCCTATTTCTTTTTTATTTCTTGTAGATATATTCACTATGGCATGAACATAACGAATCACTACTCTAAAGGGTTTCTTGATTTTTGCGATATTTATGATATTCGGTTTTTTATATATGGATAGATAGGAATATAGATAAGTAAAAAATATTGACCAAACTCGTAACGTGAATACAAAGGAAATTATATAAAAATTACGTGTTTCTGACTAGTCAGTCCTAATTGGCATTAGTATGGTGCAGCCAAGCTAGAAAAGGAGAAAATATCTTGGAAAATATTACTACAGGAGCAATTTGTGGCAATAATGTCAGAAAACCCTGCATTTTGGAGCTACAACTAACACAGCCACGGAGGAAGCTACAACCACCTGAGAAAATGAATGCCAGAATGTTTTAAAAATAAAAAATGATGTTAATTAAAGCGAGCACTAGTATAAACATAGATAAGGAAAAATTTTTGCCAAAACTCGTAACGTGAATACAAAGGACTTACCTACCTGCAACATACTGATGATGACTGAGGACCAACTAGTCAAAAGTGCGTATTTACCCATTTTTATTTTGCCAATAACTTTTCCTCATATATGTTTATACTAGTACTCGGATTAATTAACATATTTTTTATGTTTAAAACATTCTGGCGTTCCTTTACATTAAAAAGATATATATTTAGTTTTTCCTTGAATTTTTTTCTTAAGTTTAGTTCTTTTTGACAACCAAAATTTGTTTTAGATCTATTTTTTATATACCACTCTTTATATACTGTACTCTTTTAAACATTTTTGGACTTCATTCGCTCTCCACAAGGTTTCATTTTCTTCAAATTTCTTTCCTGAGGTTATTCGTAGTACTTCGATTGTAATATTTCCAAGCCATATATGTTTTGACAAAAGTTAATGACAAATATTTAAATAAATATAAATGTATTTAAGTTTTCACTAATGCAATGCAACTAATGCGGCACTACCCCCGCTTACATTGTTCTGTCACTAGAAAGAAAAAACTTTGGGATACTGTTTATTGTCCAGAATACAGTTAATATGGCAATAACTTAAACTTATTTTTTATCCTTTCGACACAAAATTATTTTAAATATTTTATATTTTTTAGTGCCAAACTGGGAAGAGGTTTTCCGTAATTACGAGTCACCAGTTATTCCTCTTAGACATTGGGGAAATAAAAGCTACTGGATAGGCACCAGCTTTCAGGTATTTCAGTGTTTTTAACTATATTATATTGTTAACTATATAATATAGATTTCAGTTGTTAGTTGAATATTGTTCATATTTCATATTTCTTTTACTCATGTAAAGTTTTTCTTGGAACACCAACAAACGACAGATTTGATTTGGCGACTGAATTAATTTCATCATCAAAAATACTACATCTGCCACTTTGGCGGTGTTGCAAGAAATAGTTTACATGACTTAATACTGTATACGAATAAGAAATAACTTCTCTGAGAATTATCTAGCAGTCTAGCAGTAGGATCGACCTATGGATGAGGAGTGCGGCAAAAGATGGAGGCTTGGGTCTCAGTGTTACTCCTCCATAGATCCCTACGAAAAAAACAAGTACACTTAAAAAGCCGGAATATAGAAAAATTTAAAAGTTTTGCTATACCAACAATTTACACATCGAAATTATTGGCCCGAACATGGCTGCAAAATAGATACAAAAACCGGACCTTACAAAGTAATCGGAATATTTATTTTATATAGTTTTAGCAATAAAACAAACAAGGCAGATACGAATGGCCCTCTTACAAATAAATATATTGTACCGCGGCACTTTTCTGATGTAAAAGTGGTTTAGGTTAAATTAGCTGAAACTTTATTTACAAATATGGGAACAGAAAGTGCATTATTTTACGTTCTATATATCAGCTATTTTTTCTAGTTAATTTTTAAGTTTATTTTAATTAAAATAATTGCTTTTAATATTCTTTTTAGGCTACTTGGTTTGAAGCACTATCCTTTTGCAATCAAATGCACATGCAGCTACTTACCATCAACTCTAATGAAGAAAATGAAGTAATCTACAGATATATAAGAGAAGCCAGTAAGTATTTTGTCAAATGTACCCATATGCAAGCTTAAAGTGAATATGTAATAAAAAGTAATGAGAATGTTGTACCTTAGATGATGAAGCATTTAATTTGTTAAATTGTAAAATGGTATTTTGTTTTGATTTTATCGATAGTTTGGAAAAATTAGAGGAAAGTTTATTACCGGCAATTTGTCATTTTTATCAAAAATTATGTAATAAATATATTCTTCTTGTTCTTCCTTTTTATAAGTAATTATATATGATCTCTTGCTATTTTGACGATACGTGCCCCTTTCATTCTGCTTATGTGACTATTTATATACGTTTATACGCTGTATTTTCATTTTCTTCTTAAGTCTTCACTTCTGTTTCGATCTCGTGTCTGTTTCGCCATATAGTATTATTAAGGCACCCTGTCAGTCTATTTACTTTTTGCATTTGGTCTCTTACTTCTTTTTCCAGGTCTGCGTAACTTGATAGTATAATTCCAAGGTGTTTTATTTCCATTACTTGTTTCTATCTGGTTATTTCTTTGCTAATAAATGTTTTAGGGTTCTGAGATGAGATTTTCATATTAAATTCTTTTGCTCTTATGTTAAATCTCTAGGCCAGTATTTGCAGACGATCTTGATCTTGGGCTTCCAATATTGCGTCGTCTGCGTAACAGAGTATTTTTACTTCTTTGTTCCTCATTCTGTATTTTTTTCCTTTGTTAACGCTTTTGGTGATTTCATACATGATTAAATTGAAGAACATAGGGCACAATGAGTCCCTCTGTCTTCTTCCGCTGCCCATTTCTGTAGGTTCTGTAAGTTGTTCATATATTCTGATTTCCATTTTGTTGTTTTGATAGATGTTTTCACTAGTTTTAATAATATTTAGGGGAACTTCTCTATTATAGGAACGATGGATTACATCTTTAGGTCTTACTCTGTCAAATACTTTCCTTTCACAGACCATAAAAATTCTGTTCCATTTCTTTAGAAAATCATTGCCAGTGATCATTTTTTATTTGTCTTACAAGTGCATCTGTTTCGTTTCATTGTTTCGTAATTATGGTATGCCTCTTGTGTTTTGGTTGACATGTATTTCAGGTAAGCTTTGTTCTTTTCTTTATACGTTTCCTTAACTTCTGTACAAAACCATAAAGTTGTTCGCCTTGGGAATGATTTATTTTTATTTATATTTCTTTCACCAAGAATTTCCTTGGCCGAAGTTAAGATATTAGACTTTATTTTTGCTCTTCTTTCTTTGATTCCATCACTTTTTGTGATATATGTGTTTCTGCTTATTCTTCGATTATTCTTTTTTGGGATAGGCATCTTGTGGAGTCATTCTGTAAGCTTTCGACTTTATCTTTGTGGTGTATTTTATTGTTTTGTTATCACATCTTCTTCTTCTTCTTCGTCTAGCCATTCACGTCCACATCTGAACATAAGCCCCTTCAAGTCTTCCTTTCCATTGGTTTTTATTGTACGCTACTTGTAGCCAATTTTTCCCGGCAGTCCTTTTCAGATCATCTGTCCATCTCATAGGAGGTCTGCCTCTGGGTCTTTTGTGTTGGTATGGTCTCCAGGTTAAAATTGATCTGTGCCATTTGTTTAGATCGCTCCTAGCTACATGTCCAGCGTATTCCCATTTCAGCTTTAATGCTTTTTGCACCACATCGGTGACTTTGGTTTTCTGTCTTATCCATGTGTTTGTTTTCTTGTCCTTAAGTGATATACCTAGCAGTGCTCTTTCCATCGCGTGTTGAGTGACTCTAAGTATATTCATATTCTTTTTTGTGATTGTCCATGTTTGTGCCGCATAAGTTAATATCGGAATAATGCATGCATCAAAAACTTTAGATCTAAGATGTAATTGAATTTGTTGATTTCCGAGTATATAGTTCAGTTTACCGAATGCTGCCCAAGCTAACTTTCTTCTTCTTTTTATTTCTTCAGTCTGAATTTCCCTATTTAGGATTATTTTTTGTCCCAAGTATATATATTCTTCAACTTTTTCTATAACTTTATCGTTTATTATTGTCACGGTGTCTTCGGAGTGCATGACTTTTGTTTTGTTTAAATTCATTTTCAGTTATATTTTAGAAGATTCGGTATGAAGTTCTACAAGCATGATTTGCATTTCTTGTAGGTCAGTAGCTATCAGGATTATGTCATCTGCAAATCGTAGATTACTGAGGTAGCGGCCATTGATGTTTATTCCCTTATATTTCCAATTTAGGTTTTTAAAAACGTCCTCCAAAACTAAGGTGAACAGTTTGGGTGATAAAGTATCTCCCTGTTTGACTCCCCTGTTTAATGGTACAGGGTTTGTGTGTTCATTTTCATTTAGGTAGTATGTAGCTGTAGCTTGGTTCATAGTTTCTTTTATTAAGTTATCTGCTATCTATTCTACAGTTTTGCATTGCGTTTATTACGGCCGTGTGTTCTATGGTATCGAAAGCTTTTTCGTAGTCTACAAATGCAAGGAAAACTGGAAACTTGTATTCGTTACATTTTTCTATTAATATTTTTGTGGTTAACAGGTGATCGGAAGTTGAATAGCCTTTTCTAAAACCTGCCTGTTCATATGGTTGGTATTCGTCTAATTTCCTTGTTAGTCGAGTAGTTATGACTTTGGTGAGTATTTTAAACAGGTGTGACAGTAGGCTGATGGGTCTGTAGTTTTCCAATTTTCGACTATCACTTTTCTTGTGCAATAAGATTACTTTAGAGTTGTTCCAGCTCTTAGGGACTTTGCCCTGATGTAAACAACTGTCCACAAGCTTAGTTACAATTGCAATTAGTTCCTTACCTCCTTCTAATATCATATCTGTGGTAATACTATCTTCTCCTGCAGCTTTATTTCTTCTTCATGTTTTCCAATGCTGTAGTTACCTCTGAAATTGTTACTTTTGGCATTATTTCTGATCCAACATTTTTTATTAATTTCCGTGCTGGTCTCATCTCATCATCTTGATCATCGTGATCTGTAAAGTTCTGTGTAAAATTCTTCTATTCGTGTCAGTATGTTTTCTCTACTTGTGATTTCATTTTCGTCTTTTTCTATTAATGATATCATCTGACGTCGTCCTAGTGTCGGTCTGAGACATTTCATACTCTTATTTTTTTCAATAGTTGTTGTTATTAATTTTTCGTTTTCTTTTCTTTTTTGTTGTCTGATTCCTTTTCTAATCTGCCTATTAAGTTCTCTATATTCGTCGGTTCCCCTTTTGTTAGATTTATTTAAGATCTTCCTTCTTTCTATTTGTTGTAATATTTCTTTGTCTAATTCATTGTTGTTGTTTTTGGTTTTTTCAGTTGCAGAAGGCAACTCACTGTTTCAGTAATAAGGTTATTCAAATCATCAATATCATTGGAGTTTATCTGCTGCATGCTAACTTGATTTAATGCATGCACTATCTTTTTATTAAATTCACTATTTTTGATTTCTTCAGATGTCCATTTGTATCTTTTTTCATGTATTCTTTTTCTTTCTAGTTTTTTGTTAATTACTAGTTTTGTTCTTATTAGTGTATGATCGCTTCCTAGGTCAAACTGATTTAATATTGATACGTCTTCTACTAGGTTTCTATTCTTCGTTAAGATATAATCTATTTCATTCTTTGTTATCACATATATTGTTATATATTATATATTATGTTACATATATCGTTTCCTATTTCTGCTGATATTAGTGCTCTCACATTCAAGATTTGAGATGGGTATAACTCTTTATTCGAATATATTCGAATAACTCTGTTCAGAATATAATATATCATAGATCTTTGTCTTCTAGTGTTTTCAAAAGGATATTTGTATTGTCCTTTCTGAGGGAAAAAAGTATTATTAATATGTATTTCGTTTATGATACACAGGTCCGCCAGAAGATCTCCGTTTTCATTTCTGATATTTTCATTACATCGTTCTTTTATACTTGGATCGCCCATATTGATTATATATTCATCATTTGGGGTCTCTTTTATTACAGTCTGACGGTGTTCATAGAAGTTTTCATAGTAAATGAACTCATCCATGCAGCCTGTGAAGTAGGTCTGAATATTAACTGCCAATGATGATGATGATGATTAGTGACTACATGTTCGCTAATCGAGGAATATGCCGCTGATTATCTTGGCATAGTGTGTAGTCGTCTGGGGGTCATAGTGCGACTGTGTTTAGGAAGCAATTCCTTAATCTTAGATTAGACTGTTCCTGTAGTGGTGATATATGTACTGGCTATCTCTTATCGAACTCTTGTTTGAACATTTCGATATAATTTGCGGTCTTTTATTCTGCTTTGGGAGGAACAAAGTCCGTGGATGTATACAGGCACGAAAGAAGTGCAGGCTTTATGCACCTTATAATTATACTTGCATGTACAGATGTGCTACACACCGGGCGTATTTTCCTACAGATTAGCATAGGTATTGTGGTGTTGTTTTGAAAACTAGGGTATGTACCCCATCGACTGCATATGAATTTTCTGAGAAGGTTATTCCTGTACGCAACTTTTTTTTCGTTTTTTTTGAACGATGTTTACATGTAAGTGTTCTATCCAGTACCAATCCAGGATATTTTGAACTGGGTGTACATTTCAGATCCATTCCACTCCACGATTCTTTTAGCTGACGATTTGCGGCCTTGTTTCTAAGGTGAAAGGCGCTGGTGGACAGTGCCGCTTTTAGGTTAGCATCTACTCTACAGAAGGTCTTGTCTTAATCATCTAATGCCAGATCGTCTGCATAAGAAGTATTTTGAGTAGGCAGGGTTGGGCTGATCGAAGGTATAAATACTAAATAGTATAAAAACGTTTACAATAAATGATATAAAAAAGCGCCATATTTTTGACAAATGTAAATTTGTAAGCAAATAAATTCTCAAAATATGAGAAACTGAAAAAATAAATTTACCAATTCGACATTTTTTTTCTGCAGTTGCTATTAATTAATGAATATTTAATTTAAAGTGTTAAAACTTTATTGTTTCTGTAGTCGAGAGGCTTGCCTGTTTAGTAGATCATCAGCACATAGGAGAGTTTTCACCGGGTTTGAACTTCACGTTAGATGTCATTAATTACAAAGTTAAGGACGGTTTGACCTAGGAATTAGACTTCTAAGACACCATTAAATATTTTCATTAAACATTTGACGTTTTCATAATTTCCGTTTATTATAATTTTATACACAAGTTGACCTCAAACATGATCAATACTAAACGATTAAACATTGTCTGTGATATGTTTGATAGTTTTCTGTAATATGATAGATAGTCTTTGGCACGTTATCAACGGCAACCCAAACTGTATCATGATGTTTATTGAAGTCGTCGTTAGGTATGTAATTGTGCATTAAATAAAACAGATCTATAGCACTATACTACTATAGTATATAAGATCTACTTCACTATTTAATTTTTTAAACACAGTTCAAAGTTTTCTGGGTTTTTTAGTGATTGTCACCACAAGTGGCAGAAGATTTTTTTGATTCGAAGAACATTGTAAAATAATAGTAACTTTTTGAGTTCATTTAAATCCCCCTATTCAGTTCTCTACTTCTGGAGAGAGTGTAGGCGTCATCGTGATGTGGTGTATTGTCCGTTACCAAAGATCTCTGTCTCTGGTCATTTCTTTTAACTCATGCATAGGTCTTTTGCATATTCCGTTAATTTTGTCGATGCATCTTGTTGGGGATCTTCCTCGTGATCTTCAGCATCTACTATTCCTTAGATTATAAGTCTTTTCATGTTTTCTGAGTCTGCTCTCATACTATGTCCAAAGTATTTTTATTGTTGAAGATGGATTTTGTTAAAAAGCTGTTTGTTGATTTTTCTTCTTCTTATTGCGCCGTTTCCTTTGAAAGGTTGGCAATCCAAATCACAATTGTAGCTTTGGAAACTGATGCACGAAAGATTTCTGTGGATGAGCGGTCGAGCTCAGGTCTTTCAGCCACGAGTTTTCGAGTCTTTAAACTGGTCTTTTGCCCTGCACTTTACCTTTCAATATGATTTAGAGTAATTCACATCTTTCACTTCTCAGCACATGACCCAAGTATTGTATTTTTCTCTTTTTGATTATACTGAGTAATTCTTTTTGTTTACTCATTCACCGAAGACCCTCATCATTGGTAACTTTTTTTATCAATGGAATTCTCAGCATCCGACTGTATATATACATTTTAAAGCATTTTTTTCTATTTTAGAGTCCATTGTCCGACTTTATGTCACAGCCATACAGCAAAACAAAGAAAACGTAATATCTGGTCATTTAAATTCTGAGCTCTAGACTAAGATCTGATCTTGTTTTCATGTTCATGAGTGTTTTCCTCGCTTGTTCGTTTCCTGCTAGGATTTCTTTTTTTTAGCATCCTGGCGGTTGATATTTGCTCTTAAATATTTTATGGATCTTACCTGTTCTATTATTTGTCCCTTGGCATGCAAATGTACGTTTGTTGGTACCTTTGAAAATACTAGAATTCTAGTTTTGAAAACATTTAGAGGTAAACCTAACCTTTCGATAAAACGAACTAAAGCATTCATTATATTTTGTAGTACTTGTGCCTTGCTTGCTATTAGGACAGTATAATCAGCGTACCTGATGTTGTCTATGCTGGCTCCGTTGATCTTGATTCCACCTTGAATCTTGTCCAATACTTTTCTAAATATATATTCCGAATACACATTAAATAATTCAGGTGATAAGACGCAACCTTGTCGCACTCCTCGTCGAATTCGTATATCTTCAGATGTTGTGTGCTCTATTTCAATTGTTGCAGTTTGGTGCCAATATAGTTCTAGGAGATAATTCCTATAGGAGATGATTCGTAAGTCTTTTTTGTCAATCTTGTTGATTTTTAGCTCATTTAAAATTGAAATATTGGTTCTGTGGTCGGTCCACGGAATTCGTAGCATTCTTCTCCAACAGAACATTTTAGTGGCGTCTATCTTTCTTCTTTCCGATTGTCGTAGGGTAACTGACAAATGTCAGTTATGACCACACAATTGTTGGTCGATTTTTGTGTAAGTGCAAGAAAAATAATTTTTATTGACATGTTTAGTATTAGAGCTAGCGTCGTTCTTATTTTTGTTGTGAATGTGAATTGCCATAATTTAAGGAATTTAATTCTGTTGCTAATTGATACGTGTTTAAGTTTTACTCCAGTCGTCAGAGACGAAAATGCAACTGAACTTCTAAAAATCAATTACTATTAAACTGGGAATAAGCCACAATTAAAGATAAAATTACGTTTATTGACGTTTCAATTTCCACTTCGGAAATCGTTCTCAAAATACAAACAGTAAATTAAACAAATTTTGTTTTTTGTTACATAGTGAAAAATTCTTCTAATAATTTAATTTTATCTGACTCATTTATATTGACTATTCAGACATACATTATGCATTTTAAAGTAGACGACTTTAAAATGATATTGCCGATATTGTTGAGTTGCGCTCCTGGGACGACTTTACTTATAAGATAATTTATTCGATTACATGAAATCAACTTTAACTCTAGAATATCCGTCAGAAAAAAAAATCATAGCATGTAATTCGTCTTTAAAAAAAAATACATGACATGATGACAGTTAAATTCTCCTGTTAGTGATTCCATAGTAAATTATGAGGGAAAAACCAGGAAAAAAACCTCATAATACTATCCCGACATTGTAAGTATTTGTTCGTGAATTTAGTTTACCTTCAACAAACATCAAAATTCTGATTTTATACGTTACGTTATTTAAAAAACATAAATGATGTATCCTTTATATGTTACTGACTTACTAATACTGGTATTTTCTTATTAATAACTTCCTCTTTCAATATTGGTAACCAGATCCTACTACATTCTGCCAAGGAATTTTTAACAAAAGATCCAAGAAAGTCTTTGGAAAACAAAATATATAGAACTTTATTCAAGTTTAAAGATGTTTTAACAAGTTATCAGAGAGGATTAATTACACCTAATTACAGTAAGACTCCTCATTTTTATGGAGTACCGAACATTCATAAAACGAATATACCACTTAGACCCATTTGTAGTACCATGGATTCTCCTTGTAGTGAACTATCAAAATTTTTATTAAATATTTTAAAACCATTTACAAATAAAAATGACACATTCATAAAAAATACACAACATTTTTTAAATAAATTATCAAATATTGAATTTAATTCAAAGCTTACTTTGGTAAGTTTTGACATAACTAGTTTATTTACAAATGTGCCATTAAATAAGACTTTAAGTATAGTCAAGACAAAATTAGAGAGTGATGATTCATTGGCAACTAGAACAAGACTAAACATATCGGCTATAATGGAGTTATTAACATTATGTACTGATAATACATATTTTCAACTAAATAATGAATTCTATAAACAAAATTTTGGTCTAGCAATGGGCTCAGTTTATCTCCATTCTTAGCCGATATATTTATGGAAGATTTTAAAACAAATAGCATTTCTAAACAAAATTTCAAACCCACAGTATGGTGGAGGTATGTAGATGATGTATTCTCAATATGGCCTCATGGATCAGAGTTGTTGGAGACATTCCTAAACGATATGAGACTCAGGTGTATGGAAAACTAACACACACCAATAAATATTTAACTTTCAAATCAAATCACAATATTAATGTAAAAAAGGAAATAATTAAATCCTTATACGATAGAGCCAAAATTACTTGTTCTAACGAAAATTCGTTCTTGGAGGAGAAACATTTGTTAACATCTGTTTTATTAAAAAATGATTATCCTTTATCGTTTATAAATAAGGAATTTTCAACAATCGATCGAATAGAACACAACAACTTAGAACGAGATCCTACAGCATACACAAGGAATAATATGAGGAAAATAACAATACCGTACATAAAAGGACTATCAGAAAAACTTAAAAGGATAGGAAATAAATTCAACATTTCAACAACATTCAAAACAACAAACACGTTGAGATCTATTTTGTCCAAAACCAAACCTAACAATGAACAAGAAAGGACAAAGAATTGCATTTATAAAATACCTTGTGAATGCGATCAGTTTTATTTAGGTGAATCATCAAGGCCATTAAATGTTAGAATAAGTAAACATCAATCTTATATTAAAAATAGAGAATTTGATAGATCTCAAATCTGTAAACACGCATGGGATAATGAACATAGGGTTCAATATAATAATTCAAATGTAGTCCTAAAAGAAACGGATGGTAAAAAAAGAAAAATCAAAGAAGCGGCTCTAATTATGCTAAATGAGGCCAATTATGTCGCAAGTTCCTCGGCAGAATGTAGTAGGATCTGGTTACCAATATTAAAAGAGGAAGTTATTAATAAGAAAATACCAGTATTAGTAAGTCAGTAACATATAGAGGATACATCATTTATGTTTTTTAACCAACGTAACATATAAAATCAGAATTTTAATTTTTGTTGAAGGTAAACTAAATTCACGAACAAATACTTACAATGTCGGGATAGTATTGTGAGGTTTTTTTTCCTGGTTTTCCCTCATAATTTACTATGGAATCACTAACAGGGGAATTTCACTGTCATCATGTCATGTGTTTGTCTTTTTAAAGACGAATTACATGCTATGATTTTTTCTGACGGATATTTTCAAGTTAAAGTTGATTTCATGTAATCGAATGAACTATATTATAAGTAAAGTCGTCCCAGGAGCGCAACTCAACAATATTGGCAATATCATTTTAAAGTCGTCTACTTTAAAATGCATAATGTATGTCTGAATTGTCAATATAAATGAGTCAGATAAAATTAAATTATTAGAAGAATTTTTCACTATGTAACAAAAAACAAAATTTGTTTAATTTACTGTTTGTATTTTGAGAACGATTTCCGAAGTGGAAATTGAAATGTCAATAAACGTATTTTTATCTTTAATTGTGGCTTATTCCCAGTTTAATAGTAATTAATTTAAAATGCCACAAGAAAATAGCTTCAGAACAATATTCTAAAAATCATACGAACAAGCTGAATTTTGCCGAGAATGTCAATTTTAGGATGAAAAAAAAAAAGATGCATAGAAGTTTAGCACTTTTACTTTTGAGCTTTCTCCTAGAACCTCCCTCGTAGAAAAGGAAAAACGGTAAAAAATCGAAAAAAAATGTAGCTTAGATAATTTTAAACAAAAATAATTATGAGCACTTTTTGTGTAGAATGAACCGTTCTCTCAAAAACAATACTTGAAGCGATCGGCAATTTTGACTGTCAGTTACGTGCGCGAAATCAATGTTCAATAAAATTTGTATTAGCTCGACGGTAAAAACTCAATATCTTTTGATCCGAATATCCTATCGAGAAAAATAAAAATGCGTTTTGAAGATAAAGAGAGCAGCTTTTGTATGCAATTTTTGTATTCTGCTCCAAATAAACTGGGTTTTTAAAAAGGCGTTATATAAATTTTTAAGTTTCATTTTGCGCGATTTTTACCAATTTTTATGATTCTCGTAAGATCAATACAATTTATCTCTTTTATTAACCGGCCACTGTGGAGTTTCAATAACTAGAGCCTAATGTTTAAAACTTGTAATATGAAATTTTAGTTTTTAGTTTTGGCAACAAATATATTACAAACGATCTAAAACATTTAAAACTGCTCTTTTTTAATTACACTAGTACGTTTTTTAAAACTATCCGTCTTCTGCTACAAATTACCTTCAAAAAAATCTTCTTCGAGGCATTTCGGGTGACATGCGTTCGTTTGTAATGTAAAAGTTTAAATTCAGCGTTTTTAGGTATATTTCAAATGCCTCATATTTGTTTCAACAACAAAAAATATAAATTTCATGTTATAGGGTTTGAAGATTGGTTTCTAAAAATCTAAATTTTACTATGACCATCCAACTAAAGTAATAAATTTTATTGATCTCACGAAAATTGTAAAAACTGGCAAAAATCGGGTAACGTTTATTTATTGAACAGATTTAGGTATAGAAACTGGACACTTGCCTCAGAATACAAAAATTGTAAAAGAAATCTGCACTCTTCATCTTTGAAACGCATTTTGATTTTTGTCGATCGGACACTCTGATCAAAAGATATCGAATTTTTACCGTCGACTTGATACACGTTTTATTTAACATTGATTTCGCGCGCGTAACTGACATTCAAAATCGCCGGTCGCTTAAGCGTTGTTTTTGAGAGAACGGTTCATTTTACGGAAAAAGTGTTAGGTAACTAATATTTTTGTTAAGAATTTTCTCGCCAACATTTTTTATTAGAAATGTTTTTTTCTACGGCGTACAGGTACTTGTTAAATCGATTTTTTTATTTTTTACCCCTATGCGAGGGGGTTTTAAAGGAAAGCCCAAGGGTAAAAGTATAAACTTTTTTGCATCTTTTTTGGAGTCCCAAAATTGATATTCTTAGCAAAATTAGCTTGATCATGTGATTTTTAGGGGTCAAATCTCTGACAACTGGACTCTTTGTAATAAAATCCATATTCCTACATTACAGCTGAGTGATTTTTAAACAAAAATTTTTATGTTTCAGGCAAAGGTTTTGAATATTGGACATCTGGTACAAGATTAATAGACGGAAATAAGTGGGTATGGTTTCCATATGGAGATTTAATAGATTACACAAAATGGTCAAGCGGTCAACCTAGCGATCCAAATGGAGAAAAATGTTTACAAGTGTGGAAAGTTGATGAAAATTGGAAGCTACAATGGAATGACAGACCATGCGACGTTCGTTTTCATTTCATTTGCGAAAGATACGACTCTCAAAATGAGGGAAGACTGCCGTCAAGGTTGTAATATTCTTTAAAATAATAAAGATTATTATTATCAATAAATTTTACTATTTATTTCAAGTTTTCTAACTGAAAATGCCAATACCACTTCTCCTATTTGCCACCGTAATAGCCCATTTCAATATTTTTTTTTACTATTATTACAAGTTTTTTTTTTGGTATTATGTTAAAGTGGCTTTGGTAATGGGTACAATAATATAAAAGTACTTCTATTGGGTGTTAAGATATGAGCACTCATATACTCATTAACTGATAAAAAATGGAGTAATAATCGTTAAAACAATTGAAAACATAAGTTAGAATTATTTAACAATTTAACATTAAAAATACAGGGTGATTGATTAGTGTGAGGAAGCTCAGTAGATCTGTTACAGTAAAAATTACAAAAAAAGTTATTAACAGAAATTGTAGGCAGCTTCAAACTTCACATTTTTAAATTAGTTACAATCTTACAGGGTGTTCCATAAGATGGTGGCAGATCAAACGTATATTTTTTTAAATAGAGCACCCTGTATTTTATTTTAAATTTAAAATCTACTTCACTTTCACATCACAACAATGTAAAGTTTTATTATGTTATACTGGATATTTAAAAAGTTATAACCAATATTGCCTGAAAATCGTATCAAGTTTAACTCCCTGTATAATTAAAAAGGAGTATCGGAACATTGATCTATTGCAACCATAGTTTTTTAATAATTGTTAAAAGTTATAAAACATATTCATTTTTATAATATTCGTTAAATCAAATACAGAGTAAGTCAAAATGCAAGTACATTATTTTCTTGGTAATTTTAAATAGAACGCCCTGTATTTTATATCACTATCGAAAAGTACTAATATCGTACTTTTTTATAAAGTACTCCCTATACCTAAAATTATCAGTTTTCTAGATATTTTTATTTTTCCATCAAAGTATTAATTTGGTAGATATTTTAACATTTAACAATAAATATAGTAAGTTGACCATAATTGTTTTGTCAGAGAAACTGACAGTTTGACATTAGTGTTTATTAATTCAGTAACGAAATAAAGACAAATAAAAGAAAACTTCAAATAAAATACATAGAAACAACACATACAAAAATAAAAAACATCAGTAATTTTAACTTTTTTTACTCAAGTAAGGTGTTCAAAATGACCTCCCAAAACATCTATGCATACTTGAAAGCGGTCATTGAAAGAGTTTCTTACATCACTAAGCATTTGTAACGAAATATTTGGAAATACAATTCGGATTCAACTTTTCATATCATCCCTTGTTGTTGGAATCATAAATTGGTCATTTTATTGAATTCTGGTGACCTTGGGGGCCACCTTACCGGTCCATCTCTTCCGATCCATCTTTCACCAAACTGATCATTAAGTTTACCACGTACTAATTTTTTTACATTTTTTCACGTATAGTAAGTGGAACCTCGTCTAACAATATCGATAACTGATTTACGACAAAATCTAAATAAATCTCATCATTTAAGTTATCTTCAAAAAAATGTGGTTCTACTACATGGTTTCCGACGATATCTCCCCACACATTTAGAGCATCTTGTTTGACTATGTGTTACTATGTGGTATGGATTACTTGTTGAATAGTATGAAAGTTATGCCTATTAACAGAACCGTTTCGATGGACTGTAGCTTCATCTCCAAATAGGACATAATCAAGAAAATCTCTCCGCTCATTAATTTTTTCTAAGGCCTATTCACAAAATACTATTTGTTTCTGAAAATCATCATTATTTAATTCTTGATAATTTTGAATGTGATAAGGGTGCACTTTGTTTTTAGATAGAATGTTTTGAACAGAGTAGTAACTAAGTTCTTGTTCATTGAAAATACTCCTTATACTTGTGTGTGGGTTTTCTGTAACTACCATCAACACACTCATTTCGTTTTCCTGTTTTTCATAATTCACTGAACCAGTGCGGTTAAATCCATCTTTCAATTTTTCAAATGTATCGGTTGCCGCCTATCTGGAAACCGTTCTTGATCAATTCTGGCTGATAGTAATGAATTTTTATTGCATTCCCCCAACATCCAGATCCTGTCTACTATTCTACCATTCATCAGTAGTAAAATTCATTATTGCTCATTTAAATTTAATTAATTACTGAATTACCAAATAATAATTGTTGCTAATTTACAGTGTACTCCAATACTAAATTAATAAATAATAATGTCAAACTGTCAGTTTCTGACAAAACAATCATGGCCAACTCACAATAATTATTGGTAAACGTTAAAATATCTACCAATGGATACTTAAAGGGAAAAATAAAAATATCTAGAAAAATGATAACTTTAGGTATAGGGAGTACTTTATAATATTTGAAGTACGATATTATTACATTTCGATAGTTATATAAAATAAAGGGTGTTCTATTTAAAATTACCAAGAAAATAATGTACTTGCATTTTGACTTACCCTGTATTTGAATTAACGGATATGTTGAAAACGAATAGGTTTTATAATTTTTAACAATTATTAAAAAACTATGGTTGCAATAGATCAATGTTCCTATACTGCTTTTTAATTATACAGGGAGTTAAACTTTTCAGGTAATATTGATTACAACTTTTTAAATACCCGGTATCTTCTTCTTGTAGTGCCTATCCGTTTCGGATGTTGGCGACCATCATGGCAATCTGCACTTTGCAAGATTTGTGGTTGTTGTGTTGAACCACGTTCGTAGATTTTTCAGTCAGGAAATCCTTCGCCTTCCTGGTCCCCGTTTTCCTTCTACTTTTCCCTGAAAGATTAGTTGCAGCAGTCCATATCTTTCGCTGTTTCTCATGATGTGACCGAGGTATTCGATTTTGGCTGTTTTTATTGTGGTTAACAGCTCTTTTTCTTTTTTCATTCTCAACAGAACACCATCATTAGTAACGTGGTCGGTATACGATATCTCCAGGATGCGACGATAAAGCCACATTTCAAAAGTCTCAATTTTCTTGCAAGTGGCGTCTGTGAGAGTCCATGACTCAACTTCGTACAACAGTATAGGAAAGATGTAAGATCGTAGTACTTACTAAGAACTTAGCCATTTTTTGAAATGCAGATCTTGCTTTCTCTATTCTACATTTGATTTCTATGGAATGGTCCCAATTTTCATTGACGTTCGTACCAAGGTATGTTTTTACTCTTTCTATTTGTTGACCGTTTACACTGATTTGTCCAAATTGCTGTTTCCTTCTTAGAGATCATCATGCATTTTGTTTTCTTAGTGTTTAGTGAAAGTCCGTATCTCTGACTGACCTCTGTGATTCTGTTCATTAACTCCTGGAGGGTTTCACAGCTGTCAGTTAATAATACCGTGTCGTCCGCGTATCTAATGTTATTGATTGATTCTCCGTTGATTCGAATTCCATCTTCAACGTCACCCACTACTTCTTGAAAGACTTCCTCAGAGTATATGTTAAACAGCAGTGGTGATAGTATATATACATCCCTGACGGACGCCACGTTTGATTTTGATATCGTCGGATTCTCCTGCCTCTGTCTGGATAGATGATGTTTAATTCCAGTACAGATTGCTGACAATTCTTAAATCACAGGTGTTTATTCCAATATTGGTTAATATCTCCATCAGCTTGTCGTGCTTTACTGTACGCTTTATAGTAGTCAATGAAGCACGCATAAATGTCGCAGTTCACAGATTTATTATATTATACCTAGTATAATATAATAAATCTTTACATTGTTGTGATGTGGAAGTAAAGCAGATTTCAAATTTAAAATAAAATACAGGGTGTTTCGTTTAAAAAATCATAAATTTGGTCTGTCACCATCTTATGGAACACCCTGTAAGATTGTAACTAATTTTAAAAATGTGGAGTTTAAAGCTGCCTACAATTTTTGTCAATAACCTTTTTTTGTAATTTTTACTATAACAGATCTACTGAGCTTCCTCACACTAATCAATCAACCTGTATTAACAAAAACACTCTCCTTCTTCTGGTTGTATTAGTCATTAGGCCACCGCTTGTCCTATCTTAAGGCTGCAGTCGTAATTTTAATATTGAAATGTTTTCCTATTCACTTATGTAACATATTGGTTCCATTTCTGTCGTTCGGTCTTCCTCATCGTACAATAATCTGTAATTTGGTTACTTATTTAGTATTATAGTTCTTAATATCTTCCCAGTAGTTGATCTCAACCTCAAACGTGATATCCTTAGTTCTCCAGTTGACATCGCTAAGACATGATTGCTACTTTCCTAATATCATTTTTACGGTTTCCGTAGCTCGGTATTTCTTCTTCTTCTTCCTATTTATAAGCAACTCTGCTTGTTCATTGACAGATTAATACCTCTATGGAAAGTTTTCACTTCATCTTTGCGCAGTCGTCCGATAGCCGATTGGTGACTTGGTGCCCATGTCTTGCTATTTTGACGACACGGGTCTCCTCCATTCTGCTTATGTAATTATTCCATTCTTTTTTTGTGTCCATTCATTTATACACTGTACGATACATTTTCTTCTAATGTCTTCATTTCTATTTTGATCTGTCAGCGTATTTCCTGTAATTCTTCTCAGTACTCTCATCTCTGCCGTTTCCAATAGCCTTTGCGTTGTGGCTGTGTCAGGTCTTATTTCTGAGGCATGTTATTATTAGTCTTACACTAACAACAGATTAAAATAACTTCTTATTAAACAATATTTTTTACAAAAAATTTCCGTATTGAAAATCGGAACATTAAAACAAATTAAAAATGTAATTTTCTGCAGGACCAGATGATATTCTACCAGTATTCATAAAAAACTTACATTCGGAGCCAAATTAATTCTGTTAGATTTATTTAATACCTGCTTCTTAAAGCATGAATTCCCAGATCTTTGGTCTCAAGCAATAATCATTCCCATTGTTAAGCCTAACAAACCAAAAGACAATCCTACCTCTTACCGACCCATCTCTCTTACAAGTTGCATGTGTAAGATCTTAGAAAAAATTTTAAACCTCCGTCTTATATGGTACTTAGAAAATAATAACTTTCTTAGTCCCTTCCAAAGTGGTTTTCGAAGAGGCAGGTCCACATTAGATAATCACGTTACATTACAGACTTCAATTAATGAAGCTTTTGCAAATAACCAAAAACTAATAGCAATATTTTTCGATATAACCCAAGCATACGATAGAGCATGGAGACACTGTATTCTACAAACATTGACAGATACTGGCATTCAAGGTAACATACTTGCATTTAAAAATTTTTTTTTAATCGCTCGATTCAAGTTAGAATAAATGGTGTTACAAGCTCATCCAAGATACTAGACAATGGAATTCCTCAAGGTTCGATTCTTAGTCCAACTTTATTCTTAATCGCATTAAAGCTAGTCTTTACGCAGATGACATTGTTATTTATACTAAATCAAATAATGTAATGACAGCAACTAATATTATACAGAGTTTCCTAAATCGGCTTAGTAATTGGACGATTAAAACGGGATTTGTTTTTTCTACTAAAAAAACACGATACATTATTTTTAATAAAAATAAAACCCACCTCACAACTAGTCTTAAATTAAATAATTTACCTTTAGAACAGTCAAAAGAAATAAACTTTCTAGGTCTAACTTTTAAGAGAACTTTAAATTGGAATTCATACATAAATAATCTACAGTTTTCCTGTCAAAAGAGATTAAATATACTCAAAATATTATCCAACAAAATTTGGTGTGCTGATCATAAAATATTAATTAGGCTTTACAAATCGCTCATTAGAACTAAAATCGACTATGGTTGTATATGTTACGATGCTGCATGTAAAACCACTCTAAAAAAAACTAAACAGTATTCAAACTACAGCTTTGAGATTAGCACTGGGAGCTTTTAAAACTAGTCCAGTTAGTAGTATGCAAGTTCTAACTGAAGAACCTCCCTTACATATAAGACGACAGCAACTATCCTTGAACTACATTGCAAAGATATCATCCCAGAAACAGCATCCTGTTTTTTTCCATATCTGCAACCCTGGCCTTCCTCCTAACAATAAGACTAAAAACTCTACATCCCTCATAGAAAGAATAAAGCTTACAACTTTTGATAGGAATCATTTCAATGCAACACTACATATAAATGCAAACTATCCCCATGAACAAGCCATCCATTAACTATTGATGTAACACTTACCAAGTATTCCAAATCAACTACAAATTCCACAATAATTAAATCTCTATTCATGGAAATTCTAGACCACTATCCTAATTATTTGCAAATCTTTACCGATATCTCTAAAACTCCCAATGGTCACGCTGCTGCCTACTACTGTAAAGAAAATTCTTATAGCATATCGATACCAACCAACTGCAGTATACTAACAGTGAGCTACAGCTATTTTGGAAGCCCTAATCTTCTTCGAAAAGAGTAGAACGATGAAGTGCATTATCGTAACAGACTCATTAAATGCATTACTGAAACTGAAGCAAATATATACCAACAACCCTATTATACAGAGTATAAAAAAACATACTAGAAAAATTTCCATCATTAGGAAAGGAAGCGGCTTTTATTTGGGTACCATCACATACAGGTATTTACGGAAATGAAAAAGCAGATCAACTGGCTAACAAAAGTCGAATGAACTCAAACCATACTGCACAATTGAAGACATATCCGTACACCGATTTAAAAAACCTGGTTAAAATCCATTGTATTAATACTTGGCAAAATTATTGGGAAAAATTAGATACTAAACTAAATGTAATTTGCCCAAAAATAACTGATGTCCTGGAGACTCCTTTAAACAGAAGAAACCAAGTCATTATTAATCGTCTAAGAATTGGCCATACTGCTTTAACACACAAATACCTAATAACAAAAGAACCACTACCTATCTGCTCCAGCTGCTCTAACCCACTGACTGTCAAACATATCCTGCTTAATTGTCCTCAACTCATGGAAAAAAGAAGATCCCACGGATTCACAGATGATGATCTCAAGACAGTTCTCACCAATCAAAATTTCAACAGTGTTAAGTTATTTAAAAGACATTAGTTTATTCAATTGTATTTAATGTAATATTTCATGTATTTGTTACAGCCACTAATAACCCTGCGCGGTTGAAGTGGTTTTGTGTTTAAATAAAAAAAATGTAATTTTTTTTAACGGGGATTTAAAAGATTTGACCTCTATCTATTAAAATTTTAAATAACTTACCAATTTTTCATTAGATACTGGAATGGAGATATTAAGTGTTGAAAGTTTTCAAACGGTCGTCCCGGCATGGCATCGCGGCAAACTTGTACCATCATCGTTAATAAACATTTCCGAGTAGTAAAATCACATTTATTTTGTGTCCGTACGTATATTACTCGAATGTTGGTCTGACATTAAAAATTAGACGTTAGTAACAAAAATGTAGTCTCTTTTATGGCTACCATGTTATAGTGAATTAACAAAATTTATTGATGCAGGTAAATTAATGCAAATGAGTTCGAAAATAGTGGATATTTGTTTGGAAAGAGTTATTATAGCAGTTTAAAATTAATTTGATATTCCTTGTTATTACTGTAATAAATTATATAATATTGTATTTAAGTTAACGTAGTAATTACCTTATATTTGTATACAATTTTGTAATTAATCACTGCGAACTAAGACAGTTAAGAACAATAAGTCAAAATTACGTTTATCCTATATCAAGCTAAATTTAAGAACAATTCAAGTGATCCATGCAGGTAAATACGAAATAATGAATGCACAGTTAATACTAAATATTGCAAAGAAATTTAACGTTAATTAAAAATTACAGTTTTATAATAAGATCTATAAAACAAAACTAATTTATAATTTGTTAAGGATATTAACGTTCTTTATATAGCTTTTAAAATTGCAATTAGGTCCTAAAACTTATGATATATTGGCAGGTATTGAGTGTTTGTGTCTTTCGTTGATGTAATTATTACAATCTACCATAATATATGCTACAAATATACCACAGTTATAATATTCACATAAAGGGCCAGTTGATTTAGGGATATAATAACCATAAGTTATTCTGCTGTTCCCTATACGCAAACGAGCTAATTTAACGTATATCTGGCGGCCAATGTTTATTTGGAATAAACACCTGTGATTTAAGAATTGTCAGCAATCTGTACTTGAATCAAACATCATCTATCCGGACAGAGGCAGGAAAATCCGACGATATCAAAATCAAACGTGGCGTCCGTCAGGGATGTATACTATCACCACTGTTGTTTAACATATACTCTGAGGAAATCTTTCAAGAAGCAGTGGGTGATGTTGAAGCCGGAATTCGAATCAACGGAAAATGTATTAATAACATTAGATACGCGGACGATACGGTAGTATTCGCTGACAATTCTGAAACCCTCCAGGAGTTAATGAACAGAATCACAGAGGTCAGTCAGAGATACGGACTTTACCTAAACACTAAGAAAACAAAATGCATGATGATCTCTAAGAAGGAACAGCAATTTGGTCAAATCAGTGTAAACGTTCAACAAATAGAAAGAGTAAAAACATACACCTACCTTGGTACGAACGTCAATGAAAATTGGGACCATTCCATAGAAATCAAATATAGAATAGAGAAAGCAAGATTTGCATTTCAAAAAATTGCTAAGTTATTTAAATGTCATGATTTATTAATGCCCATAAAAATCAAATTACCGCGATGTTACATCTTTCCTATACTGTTGTATGGAGTTGAGTCATGGACTCTCACAGACGCCACCTGCAAGAAAATTGAGGCTTTTGAAATGTGGCTTTATCGTCGCATCCTGAAGATATCGTATACCGACCACGTTACTAATGAGAGTGTTCTCGAAGGCGAAGGATTGCCTGGCTGAAAAATCTACGAACGTGGTTCAACACAACAACCACAAATCTTTTTAGAGCAGCAGTGTGCAAAGTGCAGATTGCCATGATGGTCGCCAACATCCGAAACGGATAGGCACTACAAGAAGAAGAATGTTTATTTCACAACATGAATTTATTGTATGCTTAATAGTGTAAAGAAATGATTGTGACTGGTGCCATTCCATTGCCTACACACTTAATAATTTTTGTTTAACGAAACACTTGAAATCGGATACCTGCACTGTCTTCATTAATACCGAAGACGCACTTTGCATTGCTTTACATGCATGATGATCAGCTTTTTCGTTGATTTGCAAATCAGTATTAAATGGAATCACTTGATGGAAACAAACTTGATGTTTTGCTTCGTTTAGAAGGTGTAACTGTTGTTGAATTAGATTACCTATGACCTATGGAATTATTTGTATATAGCTGTTTGTATGTAATTAACTTAGGGAATCAGTAATTATCACAGCTTTGGAGATATGCTCAGTTGAGAGGCGAGAATGATTTTGAAAGAAAAAAATGTGAGGATCTGCTGTTTTGACGGGAAGGAGAAAAGATCCAATCGACAAGTGTGTGTTTGGTTTTAAATTTTATAAAAAATATAGAAAAAGTATAGATTTTGTGAAAATAGTAGTGTCAGTAACAACAAGTCAGTTACTTCAGCAACACTTTTAATTGATGGAGGCGGAAATCTAGAATTCCTCAAACGACATGGGGCTGGAAATCAAGCACGGTTGCCGAAGGATATATAGAGGATTCAATAAGAAATAAGAACGATAATGCTCAAAAAATTTTAAACCCTCATGATTCGCCAACATCGGGAATGATTGCTGAAAGTTGTTCTCGACCATCAGTATCATCAACAATTACCAATGCGTATCAAGAGTCGGGAACATTTTTGCACAGTTTCAATTTTGAAAATGCCTTATTAACTAATTGTACTTTTAATATTACCATAAATAAAAATGATGTTTAATTGTTGTTAATGACATTTGTATTGTTACTTTGTGACATGTTTCATATTGTTGCCATGACATTTTTCCCCTAGCCGTAAAGAAATGAGAAAAAAACTGCTGCCGGCGGAGACATCAAACTTTGAGAGGATCAAGTTAGATAAGTAATGTCATCATTATTTGACGTTTGAAGAAAATAAATATTGATTGTCAGTAATTCACAAAGTTCTATTTTATTTACTATTTAGTTAGTTTACTATTAATATTGGCTATGAGTATGTGTGCTTGGTTGTATAGTAATTTCCAGCCACTTTTAGTCTGTCAAAAAGTAACTAACTTCACAAAAAAATAATTACTAAATTCACTAGACAGTTCGGACTGGGAATAGCGCACCGAGTATATCAAATCTAAATAACAGTGTTTGTGCAAAATTGCTACCAGTATGTGAAGTCACATACAGGGTGCATAATGAAAATGGAATCAACAGTTATGTTTTAAACAACGTAAAGACTGAAAACATCAGGGGAATATTCAATATAATCATATATACAAGTACCACGAATAAATCAAACCTTCATCCAATTTTTTTTTGTTGAGTAGATACATGGACGAGAAAGTTTTTTTGTAGTTTGAGAGAATGGATGAAAGATATATTGGCGGGGATAATGAAATTAATGAATACTACAGTTTGATTTTTTTTTTAATTATTCCTTGTTTATAGATATTTAAAGAAAAAATTGTAGATAAAAGGGATTGTAGATTGCGGGGATGTTGATATGATCCGGAAATGTATATAAAGAAAAATTAATAGAGAAAAAAAGAAGACACAAAAATTTTGTAAAATCATGTTATATATATATATATATATATATATATATATATATATATATATATATATATATATGTAATATAAATTATTTTTTTTTCAACCAAACATTATTATTTTATTTAATGATTTTAAAACTCTTCTACTTTTGTAATCTATTTAACTTACCTTTTGCTATTGACGTATTCGAAGAAAATTATAAAAATAGATTAGATTCGCGCTTTGAGGCCGGTGAATCGCAACTAAAAAGGTGTTAGTGGAAAGTTGGTGGAACTCTACAAGTTTCCGATTTTCGTGAGTTGCTCTGTCAGCTCCAGCACCTGTTAGACACACCTCCGTCACCTCTGCCTTGGATTGTGTCGCTTTTTGTCACGCATAGCGTTTAAATCAGATCACAGGGATATCGAATGTAGTCGGGATGTATTAAAATTTATGAAAAACTTAAGTAAAATTCCAATTATAATCAAAGAAAATAATGTTAGATGTACAAAAATATATTAATATAATAAAAAAAAAATTAATTTTAGCCAACAGCTGAAATCCAAATAATTTTAAAAATTTATATTTATATTGATTTTTTCTTTTGTGTCATATCAAAATTATTTTAAATTGGCGATTACCATGGGAAATGCTCGCGGTTTTCTGTTTCCATAAAAAAAGTAATCTTGCGTTGCGTATTTCGTTCCATCTCAAATGTTTCTCAAACATAAGGCTTGCTCTCTTTCTATACTTCTTCGAACTTCTATTTCTCTTCGCATTTCTATTTTTCCCTGTAGAATCAGCTGCAGCATTCCATATCTATCTCCTTCCAATAGATGCTCAAAATAAGATATTTTCATGCATTTGACAGTATTTAGTAAATCTTCGTTTTTGTTGCCAGATTATGAAGAAACACACAAGAAGTTAAAAAAATATTCACATAACTAAAGGCAAAAAACCGGCACCGGGACCAGATGGGGTCACAAAAAAAGGCACTAAAAAATCTTCCCAGGAAAGCGACCTATAAATTACCCAAATCATAAATGCGAGTCTCATACTGAGAAAATTTTCTAATAAATGAAAAGTTGTATATACAATTGATAATGCTTTGAAAAGAAGGGGAAACCGCAACCGCACAAGATTGTAGAGAGGGTAATACTTGCTAAGTTAAAAGAAGAATCTGAAACAATAGGTACGATACCAGAAGCTCAATTTGGTTTCAGTACTGAACTCTCTAGTGACCTACAAAACAAGTTAACCAAATACATCACATAGAGATTCAACCAAAAAAAAATGCACTGCTATTGCATTTAAACATCAGTAAGGCATTTGACAGCGTATGGCACAAAGCCCTTATCCACAAAACAAGCCAACTTGGATACAGCAAACCAATGACATGCCTTCCCATCTACCTAGCCCATGGAAAATTCAGGTTTACATAGGACACGTCCTGTCTGAGGATGGAATGATTAAGGCTGACGTACTGCAGGGCCTAGTACTGTCTGACTTTCTGTATACCATCTACACCATAGACATACCAACTACCCCGCGAACAATGATCAGTCTATATGCCGATGACACATCAAGAGCAGCAAGATGTCTACAACATGCATTAAATAAGTTGGAAGGTTGGTGCATTCATTCCAAAAAAGATTCGAAAATCAAGTAAGAATATTAAACACACATATAGAATGGAGCAACTAGCTAAAATACTGAGGAGCTTTAATCGAAAAAAGAATGGCATATACACCACATGTCAACATCGCTATCATCAAGAGCAAGATTAAGATGCAAGAAGCTAAAACTTTCAATTGGAAATAAAGAGCAAGTTAAGCAAGAGCAAGAGCATAGAACCTGAAGACTGGCAAGAGTATTTTAAAGAACTTTTGGTAGAGAATAGAGTCGAATTTCAAGAACATAGAAATCAAAACCAAGATAGTATTTGAATAGTCGACTCGCCAATAAGATTAACAACAGAGGAAATTAAAAATGTATATAAACAGTTGAAAAGGAACAAATCATCCGGACCAGGGGATGTACCCAGAAAATTGTTTAAGTACAAAAGGAACAAATTGTACGACTGTCTTTGACAACTATTTCAACAATGCATAAACACAAGCAAAATCCCTACGGAATGGAAGATATCATACCGAAGTACTATACATAAAAAGGGTGATAAAAATGATTGTGAAAATTACCGAAGAATAGCTGTAACAGGATCTATGAGTAGAATAAATGGAAAGGTTTTAAAGAACCGAATCTAGAGAGAATACTTAGATTATGAAGCAGAAGAACAAGCAAGATTCATGTGGTCGATCCACTATTGACCACATTTTCTCCTTAACCTAGATAATAGAAAAAAGTTCGCACGAAATCAAGAGATCCATATGTTATTCGTCAAACTACGGAAAGCCTGCGACAGTGTTCCACTGAAGAAGCTGTGACAATCAATGGAAAGTACAAGTATTAATATATAATTAATAAAAGCCGTCAAAATGCTATACAACTAACCAATCACAAAAATAAAAACAGAGACAAAAATAACAACAGTATTTATGACATCAAAAGGATTAAAGCTAGGATGTTGTCTGTCCCCCACTTTATTTAAAATTTACCACGAAAATGCTTTAAAAATATGGAAACAAAAATGCAGGACAATGGGGATACCGTTCACCAACACTATGATATATACGCTCAAATTTGCAGACGATCAAGTAATAATGGCTCAAGGTTATGACGATTTTAACTATATGGCACGAAAATTCTGAAGATTCTGAAGGGTCTCGAAGTAAATAAAAAGAAAACCGAATACCTGTGTATTGGAAAAAGATCTCATATTAAACGATAACACCACGATAAAGCACTGCTGTGACTACAAATATCTAGGTATCACTATTTCACAAGATGGAACATTAGACAGAGCCGTAAGAGAGAGAAGTACGATAGGGAGAAAAGCCATCACAATGTTACACAGCATTTTATGGAACCAATCTATCAGCAAAGAAAATTAAAAGAGGATATATGAGACTATAGTAAAGTATTACTTTATATGGCTGGCCACTGAAAGAAAGAACGCTGGTAACGCTGAAAGCAACGGAGATGGATTTTTGGAGAAGAGCCGCAGGAAGATCTAGAAGAAAAAGGAGTACCAACGAACGCATTAGAGAAATAATAATTAAATGAACAATCACATGTGACTTAATATCAAAACAACTTATCGAGTTTGGACACGATAGACCGAGAAAAAGTTGGAGCGAAGGAAGAGATAAAGAACTGAGAGAGAGGAACATAGAAGAAGACCTATGATACCTCGATGACCTACGATTGCGACCTACGATGACCTCGATAAAATAAATCAAAAAGCATATGGAATTTTCAACGAATAAACCGTTCGAATGAAAGTGCAAGAAACTAAACGAACTACGAGGAAAACAGACCAACAAGGCACAGAAGATCCAGACGCCAATTAGTAGGGTATCAACCCGAAGAGTGAAGAAAGGAATATTAAAATCTAGACACAATTTAAACCAGAACACAACGGGTTGGCATGGCACTGGACCTGGCAAGTGAAGTAGTTTGATAAGTTTAGTTCATAAAATAGGATAGGTTGCTTTGGAGGAAAAAACAAAATCAAAAACACATACATGAGGTATGTGAGAGCACTAAAAACCTGAAAATGCATGCCTTACCCTCTAGGTTAACTGCCACTACATAACAGAATTTAACTTACTGTTTGTGAGTTTAAGGTTATCGAAAAGAGAAAAAAAAATTTCCGCAACTTAGATGGAGCAACTACGATTCCTGAGCATTGAGGCCGTGCATCGTTAAGTACGGGCTTGATGCCTAGACCCTCCAAATGGTCGGCTGGCGAGATAGGTTTGCCGTGATGTTTGCCGTTTTCTATCACGTGTAAGTTCAGATTTGAATATTTCTTAATATGTATACGGTAACGATTCTTTCAGCACAATAGAAATATCTTGACAAAAAAGAACATAAAACTTATCAAGTCTCTTTGTAAATATGACAAATTCTTATACAAAAATTATATACCAAGATTATCGTTATATCCAAGGGCGCTATTTTACATTGTTTTTAAATTGGTAGCAATTTTGGGCTACCAGTTTCAAGGCTTGAAATATTTCCCCATCATTATGCTCCAGTACCTTATTTTTATTTGTATTAAAAACTAAAAGCTAAAACAACATAAAACAAGCAATAAGCACTGAAACGCAATAAATGACACTAAATAATAACAAATTGAGTGGGCAGCTATAACATTAATTGAGAGTGAGATTAACAAATCAAGTATTTTATTAAGACATTAGTTCCATTCTTCTTCTTCTTTACGTGCCATCTGCGCGACGAAGGTTGGCAATCATCACTGCTATTCTAACTTTTGACACTAAAGCCCGAAAGAGTTCAGTTGAGCTGCATCCAAAACATTCTCTGAGGTTTCTCAGGGGTTTCCGAGGGCAGACGGGTCACTATATTTCCTTTTACATCATACTTTTCATATAAAAATTACAACGACAATGAATGTAAATAAAAAAATATTCGAAACCATGAATTAGCAGTCCGGCTTTTAGGCGTAGTATAGAAGCATAGAGGCCGAGTGACTGTCGGTATAAGTAGTTCCTAGCTAACAGCTTTGCTTAGACGAGTTGGAAGGAGTAAATATAACCCCTTGCCTTCATCATCATCAATCAGTCAATCGCGTCCACTGCTGGACATAGGCCTCCCTCAGTTCTTTCCTGTGTTCTGTACACTGGGCCGCTTGTAGTCAGTTTCCCGCTACACGTTTTATATCATCGGTCCATCTAGTCGGTGGTCGTCCTCGGCTTCTTTTATAGTTTCTGGGCCTCCATTCCATAATACGTCTTGTCCACCGTCCATCTTGTGCTCTGGCTAAGTGCCCTGCCCAGTTCCACTTAAGCGACGTGGTTCTTTCGATGACGTCTTGAACTCCTGATCTTTGCCTAATTTGTTGGTTTGTTATGTGGTCTCGAAGGCTCACGTTCAGCATTGCACGTTCCATGGCTCGTTGTGTAACTCTGAGTTTATTCGCAGATTTTTGCGTAAGTGTTAAAGTCTCTGCTCCATAAGTTTGTACAGGTAAAACACATGGGTTATAAACCTGGGAATTGAAATTTTTAGAATATGGCTTAATTTGCCAAATGCTGCCCAAGTTAGGCCTATTCGCCTGTGTATTTCATGTGTTTGATGGTCTCTGCTTATTTTGATATCGTGTCCCAGATATTTTTAAGTGTCTGTTTGTTGTATGGTATTATCAGAGAACTACGAACACACACACATATATACACTGCGTTCGTAGTTCTCTGGTATTATTGTCAATAGTTATATTTCCACTCATTACGAGATTTGTTATAAGTTTAGTTTTCTCAAAGTTTATCTTTAATCCTGCTCTTTCAGACAGACTTTTAAGCGAATGCATCATAGAAACTGCATCTTGTAAATTATCTGCGATTAATATAACATAATCTGCAAATCTTAGATGATTTAATCTTTCTCCATCTATATTGATGCCCATATCTTGCCATTGAGTGCTCTTAAATAATGACTCTAGAGCTGCCGTGAACAATTTTGGTGAAATATTGTCTCCTTGTCTAACTTCTCGAACTAAGCTGAATTTTTCTGTGTCTTCGTGTAGCCGTATACTTGATGTAGTGTTCTCGTAGATGTTTTTGATTGGTGTTGTGTACCTGTAATGTATGTTGTACTCGATGCAATTTTCTATTAAGATCTTTATGGTACGCAAATGGTCATTTGTGCCATATCCTTTCCTGAAGCCTGCCTGTTCTTTGGGCTGATAGAAATCAAGTTTAGGTGTTAGCCTATTTGTTAAGATTTTCATAAAGAGTTTGTACATATGTGTAAAGAGGCTGATGGGTCTAAAATTTTCTAATTTAGTAATATCGTCTTTATTGTGTAACAAGACTATTACTGCATTGTTCCAGTCTTTTGGAATCGTACGCGCATGTAAGCATTTATTAAACAGTTCGCTTACTGATTTTAATAAAACTTCTCCTTATGCTTTTATTGCCTCAAAAACGAGTCCATCATCACCAGGCGATCGATGGTTCTTCATTTCCTTTAATGCTGCTCTTACTTCTGACACAGTAATGGGTGAAAGTATTTCCGATCCCTCATTTATGAGAGTCTTTACTCGTCTCGGGAAATTGTCTTTTGGTCTTTGGCTGGTATAGAGGTCTTTATAAAACGCTCTGGTTATTTTCAGAATGTTTTGTTTATCTGTTGTTGCCTTTCCGTCTTTATCTCTTAGTTTGTATATTTCTTTTTTTACTTTGTGTGAGTTTTCTCTTCATTATCTTTAAACCTTTGTTCTCTTCTACTGTTTGAGTAATTACATTAATATTATATCTTCTTACATCTTTTCTAATTTCCGCTGAAATTCTTTTATTTAGTTTTTTATATTCTTCTTTGTTTCCCATTTCATTCTCGCTTAGGTTTCGTCGTATTTCCATGAGAGCTTTTGTATTTTTGCTAATCTTTTCACTTTTGGTGTAATTTTTTTTGCAAAATTTAAGTTGTGCATTTCTAACCGAGTCTGTTATTAATTTATTGTGATCGTCGATACTTAGAGGTTTGGGATTATTACTCTGTAAAGGGATTATTACCCCTTGCCTTAGAGGCGAGAAATTACCTCTAAAGGCGGATGAATAAAAAATGATCAATGGCGTGAAGATGCGGAAAGCAACGGCAAACTACCGCATTAAACTATCGACATCCTTAGAACAGTCATGGACAAATTTGTAAGTATCAACCGAGGAGAAACGGGAGTGAAAAAATCGAGCCCTGTAAGATAATAAAAACTAAAAGAGATTGAAGTACATTGCTTTTTTATTGCATTGTCCAACAAGAAGCTAAATGACAACAAAAATATAGCTAAATTTGAAAAAATGTGTTTACGTGTCAATCTCTAGAGTTTCTGTTACAAATATGTAAATGGATCAACGGGATGTTGTGCATTATTTTAAAATGGGATAGTATTGACATAGTTAATTAGAGAAGCACTACTGAAGAGTTTCCAATAATCTTCTGCTTTGCTTCAAAACTATTTTATAAGTAATAATAAAAGCCTTTAACAAATAAAATCTGTCAAAATCTGATTATAAATTAATATGTTAAAAGGATATGTTGACTGTTCTGTTAAAATGTATCAAATTAAGTAGTTTTGCAAATTAAGCGTTAAAATTACAAATATACAATATACAAATATCGAATAGTAGGTTAATTTTATACAATAATTATCGAGTTAACCTTCATAGGTAACCGTTATATTTTGATAAATTACTTTGAAAGCACTCCAAGAATTTAGTGATTAATAAGTTTCTTCTTTTTGTTATCTTTTTGTTATTATATAGTTTCAAAAACATTTCAAAGAAAAATTTAAAGAACTTCGGTATTTACATGTTAACAAGCTAATAGATGAAATAATGCTCTTATAAAATCATATAGAAGAAGAAGTACGACAACAAAGCTTAAAAGCAAGTAAAGCGGCAGGATCTCTTAATAACATAATCTGGAAAAACAGACACCTAAGACAAAACACAAAAACAAGAATCTGTAAAGCAACAATTAGACCTATATTAACATACACGGCGAAAAGACCTGAGACATCTAAAACGAGAACGACTACTAGAATCAACAGAGATGAAAATACTCCGACGAAGATCAGGGAAAAGTCTGTTGGATAGGAAGAGAAACCAAAACATAAGAAGAGCATGCAATGTAGAAGACATAAATGGATGGGCTACATAACGGAAACAGGAGTGGAACGAACACATTAGTAGAGGATAGGATAGTACAAATAGTACGAAATAATTCACCAAATGGACGAATATTGGCAGACCAAAAAAAGATAGTGCGATATTTTAAACCATTTAGGAGGCTAATAATATTTAGGCTTTAAAGCCTACATACTCTCTCTCTCTCTCCCTCTCTCTCTCTTTCTCTCTCTCTCTCCCTCTCTCTCTTTTTCTCTCTCTCTCTCTCTCTCTCTCTCTCTCTCTCTCTCTCTCTCAAAAATACAAAATTGTATTTTCGAATACTGCAAATTACACTGTGGAATATACATACAGTGCTTTTCAGATAAAACTATCCACCTTAAATAACTTTTGAACCTTTTTTGGAATTTTGGATTTTTTGGAAAAACGCAAAAACACTTCAATTAATATCTGAAGGGGAAGGCATAATATCATATTAAAGGTTGCTGGAAAATGCACCCTCTCACATCCTGTATCAACTCATATTTTTTTTAAATTACTTCCCCCTTTTTTATTTTATATTTGGATTCTCCTTTTTGTACTGATATCAGAAATGTATAATACATGATACTTGAAGTGATTAGTTTATGAGAAAAGTAAATACAAAAGCAAGAAAATTGGATTGAAAAAAAATTATTTTTTAACAATTTTATTACACACATTTAGAACAAACATTTCACTACTAAAAATTTTTACAATAATTGTTCAAAATGTCTGCCTTTCACTTCCATACAATAGTACAATCTATTTTGAAATTCTTCTCTGACATTCATTAACACGTCTGCATTTAATTGTCGACATTCATCCTCTATTCTTTGTTGTAAATCATCTAGATATTCTGGTTGAGTAGCATAATTTTTGTTTTCAAATACTCCCATAAGAAGAAATCTAGGGGTGTTCAATCCGGTGACCTAGGTGGCCAATCGATCATCTGTCGTCTTTTACCTATCCAAGGACCGGGAAACGTTTCGTTTAAAAACAGGTAAAGTAAAGTGTGGAGAAGCTCCATCATGTTGAAATACAACCAAATCATCGGAAAGGTTATCATCATTTTCTACTATTGTTCTAACGATCAACCACTTGCCTATATAATTCAAGATACGATGCACCATTTAAGTTTCCAGAGATAAAGAAGGGTCTGATAATGTGATCACGTAGTATACCACACCATACGTTTAACCTTTGAGGATGCTGTGTGTGAAATTCGCGTACAATATGTGGATCACTCTCAGCTTAATATCGGCAATTATATCTGTTCACCAAACCGTTTAATGAGAATGAGCATTCATCCGAGAAACAAATATTGTTTAACAATTGTGGATTGTTAATGATGCATTGTATCATTAATTCGTAACATTCGGGACGACGATCAAAATCTTCTTCATTTAACTCTTGTACTAATTTAATTTTATATGGATAAAACTTAAATTTATGGAGGACTCAGAAAGCTGTAGAAGATGAAACACCGGTTGCTCTGCTTATTCTTGACAGTGACTGTGATTGTTAAGAGTCTAAGTTAACTTGGCCTAAAACAGCTACTTGGATTGCTTTTTTATTTACAAGTTCCTGTCGGTTATGTTTTTTATTGCAAACTGACCCTCTTGCTCTAATTTTTTCTGCATCAGTTCAATCACACACTTATGAGTTGCATGTCTATTGTGGTGTGTTTCATTAAAAATTCTAGCAGCAGCTCTTGCACAATTATTATTTTTGTAGTATAAACCTACAATTTCGATTCTTTCTTGCAAAGTGTACACCATTTCAGCGATCAAATTGCACACGTATCAAAATAAGCTGTTACTTACAAGTTATAACAAATTGTCGCTATTAACCGATTAAAACAAATGTAAAAATGATATCGAAAACCTTTGATAAAACTTGAACAAAAAGTGAATTTTTTTGTTTCTTGGTTTTTGAAGGTACTACAAATAGTACGGTTAAATATTTAAAGAGTTTAAATTATGCTACAACCTATTTTGTTAGAGTCAATTAAGGTGAGTGAGATACTGTCTTGTTAACAGGAAAATTGTCTATCTGATAAACTAATCACTTCAAGCCAAAGGTATTATACATTTTTGAAATCAGAACAAAAAGGAGAATCCAAATATAAAACAAAAAAGGGGGTAGTAATTAAAAAAAAAACGGGGTTGATACAGGGGGTGAGAGGGTGCATTTTCCAGCAACCTTTAATATGATATTATGTCTCCCCCTTCAGATATTAATTGACGTGTTTTTTTTTGGTTTCTCCAAAAAATTAGAGGTTCAAAAGTTATTTAAGATGGAGAGTTTTATCTGAAAAGCACTGTATAGAGATATAACAGATACAACTACATAAAAATGATAATTATAATATGATAGTTTCCAAACTAGTTATCAAATCTAGTGAATATTGTCATTTTTTAATAAAAATTATTGCAAAGAATAAAGTATTGTTAAAATTATTAAAAAGAAAAACAAAAAAGTATAAAAACAAAAAAGTGATGCAAATAACATTAAAATTTAGTACTTGCTCTTAAAGTGACACAAAATTGAATATTCAGTAAAACCTCGATATCACGAACAAATTGAGGGTTTAAAATTATTCAAAAAACTTTTTTTTGAAAATATGTACGTATCCTATATTTAGATTTATATAAAAGATAAAAAACACAAACAAAATTATAATAAATTCTCTTCGGACATTCGTCGTGAAGTGACATTGCTGTTGATATCGATGCGTTTGCTGTCGGTAACCCTGTTTTGAAAAAGGAATCAAGTTTCGTTTCCATTTTCGATGTTTGCTGTTTTTTTTATGATCAACTCTCTAAAATTATGAAAATGCGTAGATTAAATTTGAAGTTTATTATTTGATGAATAATCAATAAATGTTAGTAGATCGTTGAGATGTGATCTTACCTCTTATAACTTCATTTTTGGCAGTGTTGTTTTGTTATCTTCTTCGCCATCATCACTTCTGTCCTCATTTTTTATGTTCACTACTTCTTCTGTTATTTCACTTTCAGCCATAATGGTGTATCGAGGGTCACCTTCATCTACTTTTAGCCACTGTAAAACATCTTCCTCAGCTACATGTTCTCATTTCGACATTATTATGTATTGTCCTACAGAAATCAGTAACTTACAACCCTTCTAAATTTATGTCTGCATCTTGGCCATCAAATAAATCCTTCCAACCATTTTTTAACGTTTGCATTATCTGAATTATCGCTATTGTGTAATACAATCAGTACTTAGTCTAAAAACTTTCTGCGAAATATTCCTTTGGTTGTCAAAATTATTCCCTGGTCCATGGGATGAATAAGCGATGTTGTATTTTTGGCAAAAACATACAGCTAAAGTTGCCATCTTCTGAACGTAAAATATTTTCGGGGGGGGGGTGGGGTATGCAGAAGCGTCGTCTAAAAGCAATAAACATTTCACCTCTTCTGGCGGTATTCCCAATTTCTTCTCTTCAAATTTTCTCATTGAAGGTACAAATTCTTTGAAAAAACCAAGTTTTTAAAATATCTGAGATGAACCATGCCTTTTTAGAGCTATCAAATATTTCATTATATCTTTTAAAACTCTAGGTTTACGAGATTTGCCAACCATTACATGAGTTAATCTATGTGATCCATCGGCATTAGTACAAAGCAGTGCCGAGATCCTATCCTTGCTGGTTTTTCTTCCAGAATATAATTCCTTATATTTGGAGGCTTGTGTGCTTTCAGGCAAAGTACGTCATAACAAACCAGGTTCGTCAGAATTCTAAATCTGAGATTCTAATACCATTTTGTTACTTATATATGTTCTACTAATTTTTGCCTAAAAGGTTATATTTCTTCTTTTGTTGCACTTGAAGCTTCGCCGTAAAGTATTCTATTCATGATTCCGGGTCTTTTGCGCCAGAGCCATCCATCACTTCTCTGAATGGTATGTCCATGTGATTTGCTAATTTAATTGCAGCAGATTTCAATTCGACTAGGACCGGACTCGAACCGGGACCCCACTAGAACGTTGTTGGCCGTACATTTTTAAGATTGCTTCTTCCAGTGAAGCTTCCAGAGCCAATTTCAGTCGTTTTTCAGATTGCTGTTCTCTCCTACATCAGAAATTAATGCCAATTGTTTGTTATATCAAAAACAGCAACAAAAACTTCAGCCACCCTTCTGGTACCCATTCATTCTGTTATATAAGTACTATTAGTTTATGAATTGCTGCAAAAAGTTGATCACCACCTTTTTTATACATTTCCGAACAGATTTCATCGTTGATGCCCATCTGTTAAGAACTGACATTTCATTTTTAACGTTATGCCTCTATTAAGAACTGACTTTTCATCATGTAGAATTTCACCGTTAGTGTCTTTACAAATTTTTAATCGTGGTTTTTGATATGATCAATTTTTTTTTGTTATTTTGTTCTGACTTGGTTTTGTTCAATACTTCAATGGATTTATGTGTTTTAACTAAATAATGATCACTATCTATGTTTGCTCTTCTAAAAGACCTAACATCCAATAAGTTAGAGTAGTGTCTTGCATCGATGATTTATAATCTATTTCCAAGTGAAAGGAAAGTTATTTAGGAGATTTCCAAGTTCCCTTATGTATATCTTTATGGGGAAATCGTGTCCCAGCTATTACCATGTTCTTATACATCGCAAAGTTTATGATTCTGTAACCGTTATCATTAGAGTCTACGTGTAGGCTTCTTGCTGCTTTCAATAAATCCGGAACTAAATTCGTTTCGGGTAGGAAGTCCACTGTAGTAAACATTGCAGTTATTTTGTTTTTCAAGATGCCTGAGCTAATCCACCTTATTTTCTGTAAAGCAAGCATATCTGCTTTGGCATTATTTATTTCTTATATGAGCGGAGCCGTGGCTCCAGACTGATAAAGGCTTCTTACGTTCCACGTGCAAATTTTTAAATCGGATACATCCAGTACTCGTAAAATCAGCAAATTTGAAGCAGATTATGGCTCTGACTTCCATCCACCATCTGATGATGTCTTTTACTAGAGAAAGCTTCAAAGAAGATGGACTTGTGGAACCAGGATCAAGTAGGAGTAAAAATCGTAAAACAAATAAGGCAGATCCAAGTCAGTCAATGATCCAAGTTTAAGTTTTGAAGAAATTCAGAAAAATCATATTTCAATTCTCGTGATAAAATTTTGTCTGAGAAACAACTATTTCATGGAGTTTCTAGCTGTCCAAGAAAATAAAATATTTTACAAAGTTTCTATAACTTATCTGATTTTAATTTACAGACACTGCTTACATTAATATATATATATATATATATATATATATATATATATATATATGTATATACAGTGTAGGTAAAATTTTAAGGTCGGTATGGTAAAATTTAACAGGATATCTAACGCAGATATAAAATCATATTTTTAAAGAATTAGACAAAGATAACAATCATATTTCCCCTTCGTCTCCCTTCCTAAAATCCTTTTAACACTCATTGGCCATTGCCCATTAGTGAGACGATTAGTTCCGATCAGATATTCTCTGGTTCCGATCCTAATATACCTAAAACACTAGAGGTGGGTCTTCTCGTTTTTTTAATTTTTATCGGAACCGTTTTTCGTAAACTGTAACTAGTTGATTGTTTACCAGTATTCAAATTAGCGAGTACACAAACATATTAGCTATTATCGTTTATGTGTATAAGTATTGAAATAAAAGAACCTAACGAAGGATATATTTATTGTAACTTGAAAAATAAATTAAATAATACAAATGGTACTTAAATAGTTACATTTACATTACACATTATTAAATCGCGAATCGTCTAAATTGACATTTAAAAACATAAGTTTTTCCACTTTTCTTGTTAATCGCGTTCTTCTTTTATTTAAAATTATACCAGATGTTAAACATGTGTTCACAAGGAAAAGATTTTGTTACAATACTACAACATTTTATGAATATAGTGGTTAAGTTACGATATACATGGCGATGGTTTTTTCACCACGGTAATGGACAGTTCCAATCTCCGTTCGAAATTGTTTGTGGGTAATATATCATCAGACAATTACATGTCGACTTCTTTTATACCTCTCGATACAGGTGTATGTTTAGATGAGTCATGTCCAATTAATTCATCAAAAATACACCATGGACTTAAGTCATCTTTATCAGTTTCTTTTTCTTGGACTGATTGATTTTCAAGATTTACTAAACTTTTCGTTTCATCCGTTTTCCATAGTTAAAGAACCAGCTTTTAAAAAGTTTGCAGGGTGGATTCCTGGATATAAACCGCCAACAAGAAAAACTTTGTCAGGTTCATTACTTCAGGAATGTTATGTCAAAAGTGAGCAAATTATTAGATCGCAAGTTGTTAAAGAAGTAGAAAATATCTGTATTACTACTGACCTCTGGACATCTGGAGTAACTGAGAGTTACTTCGCATTAACAGGACAATATTTAACACAGGACAATAGTTTTTATGTCAATTTAGACTATTCGCGATTTAATAATAACGTGTAATATAAATGTAAGTCCGATTTACTATTTGTATTGTTTAGTTTAGAACAGAATATTTAAAACAGAATATTTAAAAATTGGAGGAAATACCACAGATCTGAGGCTTAAAAACGCAGTCATAAAAGGCTGCAACCAGTATAAATATCTAGGAAGCATCATATCAGCAGATGGCAGAGTTAAGATAGATGTACAAAACCGAATAACCCAAGGGAAAAAATGCATCCGAATACTGAATTCATTACTGTGGTCTAATAAAATAAAGATGCATACCAAACTTCGCGTATACAGAGCAATTGTAGAACCAATTACCACATATGGTGCCGAATGTTGGACGATGACAAAGAATGAACGAGATAAAGTAGACGTTGTGGAAATGGATTATCTTAGAAGGTCATGTCGAGTATCGAGAATGGAAAGAATCAGGAATGAGGAAATACGAAACCGTACAGGAATTAGAGATACTCTTTCAGATAGAATACAAGGAAGGCAATTACAATGGTATGGTCACGTGATGAGAATGGAGGAGGAGCGGTGGCCAAAGAAAGCCTTAATGTATGTTCCGCCAGAAAGAAGGAAAAGGGGAAGACCACCAAATTCCTGAAGAAGAGAAATTACAAAAACAATGCAATCTAGAGGCTTAGAAGAGGGAGATTGGGGAGATAGGAAAAGATGGAGGCTGAAATGCGGGAAGCGGCAATCGCCGTAGGACCCCCGTTATATGATGATGATGATTGTTTAGTTTATTTTTCAAGTTATAATAAATATATCATTAGGTAGTTTCTTTCACTTCAAAAGATATACACATAAACAATAATAGCCGTTATGTTTGTTTATGTAGCTACTATCTTACTTGAAACTACTTTTAAACAATCATAGTTACTTGTTTATGAAAATTAAAATTTTTAAATGCTTTTTAGCATTCAAAAAAATTTAAATTTTTTTGCAATCCTGAGAAAACTAACAAATATTTTTGAAAAATTTAAATGCAGAATGAAAGATTACATTATTACCGAGGGCCGAAGGTCCCTTAGAATAAACAAAAAGTTTTTTTAATGAGATATTTGAAATTAAAAATCACACTAAATTTTGTTTTTTTTTTTCATCCCTATAACTTATTAAAATAAACATTATAAAAGTTTTCAGGGACTTTCAGCTCTCGGTAATAATGTATTGTTTCATTCTGCGTTTAATTTTTTCAAAAATATTTATTAGTTTTCTCAGGATTCGAAAAAAATGAATGCATTTAAAAAACATTGGCCCGAAATTTTGCACCTACGCTCTTAACGATAAACTAGCACGACCCACCTCTACTTCTCGTTACTCGATCTTTTGACCAGACGACTATCTAGACTAGACGTTGAAAATAAATTAGTGTATGAATATTTTTTAATTTGGCGTTATTGTATGCATGTTTAATTGTTTATTATTTCATATTGGGAAATTATTTTGATGTTTAGATTTTTAGTTCGGAAATCGTACTTAAAATACGAAACATTAATAAATTTTATTTATATAAAACGATTTCCGAAATGGAAATCAAAACGTTATATTACAATTATTGTAAAGAAAACTTGTGGCATATTCCCAATAAAAATAACAGTAACCTGCCATTTAAATCAATTTCGCCCAAATTTGATTATCTTGAGCATTTTATATTCTTGATAGAACATTGTTCAAATGCAAAAAAAGACAAGAGGTCAAATAAAACCAATAAGTTTGGCAACGTTGAATTTCCCCTTTTTTAATATTTCCATTCGGCGATATAAAGGGCGTACCTAATATACCTCTCTCTTTTTAAACAGCTGTTTCTCACTCCATCTCACGTAAGGTCCATACCGACCATAAAATTTTTCCTACACTGTATATATATATATATATATATATATATATATATATATATATATATATATATATATAGGTATATATATATATATATACATATAAATTTATAAAATGTAGTATACAGCATTGTTTGTACTCAGTGTGAAGCTGAGTATATTGGTGAGACTGAAAGAAATCTCTCAAATCGCATTATTTCTCTCAAGAGTGATGATTGCAGAATTAAGAAACCATCTTGTGCATTGGCAGAGCATGTAATAGACAAAGACCATATTATGGATTTTGATAATATTAAAATTTTATGTAATGAAAGTAATAAATTTAAAAGAACTTTTTTGGAAATGGTTTGTATTAGCAAAAGTGATAATAATTTAAACAAAAGGTCAGAAATTCAAAATCTAAGCAAAATTTATAATTATATTATTTCTATGTAATTTATATATGCAGTCAATAAAATACCACCTTTTGAATTTTCCATGTATTTGTTACATTTTTACGGGCATCTATCAATGGTGAATAAATCTTCTTCTTTTTTGTTACTAAACAAAGAAGAATTTTTAAAACAAAATTTTATTTTTGACAATATGTCAAAAATTAAATTTTTAAGTTAGTATTTATGACATTTAGGCTGGTTTGTAGCTATTCAATTTTTGTTTACAAATTCAATTGTTTTTTGTTAACAAACTTTATCAAAATTTTTCAGAGAAACATTTATTAGGATAGGACATTTTTTATTAGTATTTTTGTAATTAATATGTAAGCAGCAGTTTTATATAAAAAACTAATTTTATTTGGTGAGTTAACAAAAAAATTTTTATTTCTAGTTCAACTTTGTAAGATATTTTGTATTTTTTATAAGCTCTTGATAATAATTGTAATCACAATTGAAAGCTCGAGTAAAAAATAGTCAACAAATAGCCCCTTTTATTGACTCCAACCCATCCAAAACAGTTTTATATTTATATATATATATATATATATATATATATATATATATATATATATATATATATATATATATATATTTATATATATATTAATATATATATATATATACATATATATATACAGGGTGGTCCTTAAGTAATTGTACAAAAAGAAACCGTAGATTCTACACTTTAAAATATTACGATTTAAGTCAACTTGCTTGTGTAAAATGTTGATATTAAGAAAGATACAGGGTGTTAAAGTAGAAATTTAAAATTTTATTTTTCGCTGTAACTTTCACGTTTGTGAATATTTATGGACAAAAATTTATAGTTAGATGTTTTTTAGTAGGAGCAATTATAATTTGGTGCATAATTTGATGTAACTAATAGAGGGCGCCACATATGCCACATAAGTGGCATAAATTTGTGCCTAATTTTTTTTCTCTATAAGTAAGCCTTATTTTTAATAAAAAATGTTAAAGACACATTATTTTTACAAAAAAAAGGTATACTTGTTAATAACTCCAACATTCAACCGTTTTGGAGATAATCGTATTGTATAAGTCAGCTGCATAATAATTCTTAGTTGTTATAATTTTGCGGTAAAGCACTGAATGTCTGTGAATTAGTTAGAAATAGTTGTCAATAAATTCCTTTCAAACTATAATCAAATTGTATTTTTAATCGTCTTATTTATTTTATATAATAATTAAATTTACTATCAAATTAATGACCGAATACCAAATTTATATTTCAATAATAACTTAATAAGTCTCACTTTGACGGGTCTGTATTTTGTTAATATGTTAACAGGTGGCGCTACTAGCAAACTTAATTAATTTATTGAATTATTTTAATTTAATATAATTTAAAAAATATAGAAAACATGATATGAAGCTAAGTGCTAGTCTACAGTGTCAGCTATTATACCTACCACGTTTTTTTTTAAACAATTTTGATGCTATTATAGTAGACAACCCCAATGCAATACGGGAAATTTTAATATAGTAGGCTGATGTCACGAATGCTTTTGACAACTAAAAAGAAGTCTTGTTTTGTTTATTCAAAGATTTTTGCAATATCTAGTCTATTTTGATTTCTTAAAGAAAAGCAGAAAATGCCAAGGCATAATAATTTTTCTAATATGGATATGAGAGATATGATTGCTATTTATTGTCAGCAACACTTTAACGGGCGAGCAGCGAAAAGGGAATATTTAAGAAGATACCCAAACAGGCTGCAACCCAATCACCAAACATTTAAACATCTATTTCGAAATTTAGGCGAAAGTGGTTCATTTCGTCCTAAACGTGACAACTTAGGTCGACCAAAAATTATTACGCCTGATCAAGAAGATGAAGTAATGGTTCGCGTTGACGATAATTCTCAAGTAAGTACACGACGTTTATCTTCAGCGTTAGGAATCAGCAAAACTTCAATTTTAAAAATCCTACACCATGAGCATTTTCACCCTTACCATTTTGCACCTGTGCAAAATCTATTACCAGCAGATTTACCTTTAAGATGCAGATTTGCAAATGATATCCGAAACAGGCAAAATCTTGACAACTCTTTCGTCGATAGAATATTATTTACGGACGAAGCTACATTCACACGCCATGGTGTTTTTAATTTAAGGAACAATCATTACTGGGATACTAAAAATCCCCATGTTAAGAGAGAAAGGCATTTCCAACATGAATTTAAAATAAACGTATGGTGTGGAGTCATTGGTAATCATTTTTTAGGACCAATCGAGTTACCTCGTAATTTGAATGGTGAGAAATATTTACACTTTTTACAAAATGAGTTTACTGATTTGTTGGAAGAATTGCCCTTAAACTTAAGGCAAAATATGTGGTTTATGCAAGATGGTGCACCACCACATTATACAAGGGCAGTGAGAACATACTTAAATACCAACTTTCCGGAACGTTGGATTGGTCGTGGTAGTGATTTTCCTTGGCCACCACGTAGCCCAGAATTTAATCCGCTAGATTTTGGTGTATGGGGCGCAATGAAACAACGTGTCTACAAGAATCCCATAAATAGTCGCAATCAACTTTGGGAAGAAATAAATACTGCAGCAGTTTCCATTAAACCGATGATGTTATTTAATATGAGACGATCTTTTATGGAACGGATTGATAAATGTATTGAGGAAAATGGTGGACACATCGAACACTTACTTTGACAAAAAGTAAAATCTTAATTAGTTTAACTATTTCTTAATTTGATTTTAAAAATTAAATATTTATGACTTTAATTTAATATAAAACGTAAAATGTTTGATGTCATATCCAATTATTCTATTATTTTGTTAAATAATATTATTAATTATCCAGTTGATAATTTTATTTTATTTAATATTTCGTTAGCTATTAACTTTATTAAAGGTATTTTATACCAAAATTCAGAAGTATTATTGTTTTTGTCTATTTTTCTTTCGTTGTCTGGAGTAATTGCGGTAAATCAGAATTATGCAGTTGATTTTTAAAATGCGATTATCTCGAAAACTGTTGAGTTTTAAAGTTATTACCAAGTATACCTTTTTTATGTTAAAATAATGTATCTTTAATATTTTTTATCAAAAATATAGATATCTTAAAAAGCACAAAAGTTATTTGCAAATTTAGGCCACATATGTGGCATATGTGGCGCCCTCTAGCAGCTACATCAAAGTGTACATCAAATTATAATTTTTTGTATTCAATAGTACCCAGTTGTAAATTTTTATAAATAGATAATAACAAACATAAAAGTTATAGCGAAAAATAAAATTTTAAATTTCCACTTTAACACCCTGTATCTTTTTTACTATCAACATTTTACTTAAGCAAGTCCACTTAAATCGTAATATTTTAAAGTGCAAAATCTACGGTTTCTTTTTGTACAATTACTTAAGGACCACCCTGTATATATATATATATATATATATATATATATATATATATAAATTATAATATATTATATATATATATATATATATATATATATATATATATATTATTTGTAGTCTCAGCAATTGGTCTGTGGGAAATAAAACTCTATTTGTTATTTCTCAATGTTTCGTCACGATTTTGTGACTTCTTCAGGAGAAAACTGTAAATTTATTATAATTATTATATGTAAACAAAATGAATATTTCAATACTTACAACTATAAGATTAAAAATTAAAATTTTAATAACATACCTATCTACTTAATAAATGACATTTTTGATTTTAATTTATTTGGGAGTTATGGTAACCGCAATATTTTATAGAGTGAATTCCCATTGTACAATTTTTAGCGAATAAGTTTTAATAAACAATTATTGTGACAGTATTATCCATATTATAAGGTGGAAAAGTAGAGGATTGAAAAATAATCAGGAACATGGTAAATTGATCTATAAAATATAATTGATGGTACGTAGTCAGTTAATATAATACTGATATTAAGATCTATCATATATATTGTTTAGTATATTACAGTAGATATTACTTAAATGGTCTTATAATATTGATAGATTCTGGAGTTTTATTAATGTGTACAATTTCAAGGAAAAGTCGATTTTTATAATTATCAACTTGTTCCAAGATTTTTACATTATTAAAGTCAAAGTTGTATGTATGTATGTATCATGTATGTATCATGATGATACTATGCTTGTATGTATGTATGTATGTATCATGATGATACTATTCTAGGTTTGATTTTTTTACTACAACTGTGTATCTGTGGTTAAAATTTTCGGCTGTAATCCTCACCTGTCATAAATATTTGAGCAAGTGTTTTGGAGTGAACATAATTGAGATTTTTTTTCTGATCACTCTGGCTATATTGGAATATTGTAAACATTTTCGTGAATTTACATAAACGTTGCAAAATATTCTCTATATTTATTTTCTTTATGAATATTTATGTTTAGAAATTCTATTAATTCTGATAAATAAATTCTATTCTGACAATGTCTTCTATTTTCCTGATAATTACTTATTGCGTCAACTTTATTCTGCATAAATACACTTAAATGCGCGTACACAAGTACTTTTCTTTAGTGAACATGGCCATGAATCGTTTTTATTTGGTGCTGCTATTGACCCTCGTTGGCAGCGCTCTTCTAAGCGCCACATGTTTGAAAGATGGTAAGTATTCGACATTTATTCATCAGAAAATTAAGTAATATTTTATATATCTTCCTACTGTCGACACCAATACTTCTCTTCGTTTTAAACCGTACTACTTTTGCGACATTGGAGATTATTTCACATTCTTCTATTCATTACTTTCTGTTTTCTGCTTAATGTACAGGCATATAAGCAGTGCTTTGTACTTGATTCTAATTTCTTCTTACCTACAATTTTTAATCTTCTATTCGTGTAGGGCATAGCGGTTGTCCACCAAAGGGCGCAAAATGCTAAAGAAGGAAGCAGGAACAAACACGTGAAGCGAATTCGCCGGGCGGCCTCAATGCATTACTAAAACATCAGATCCCAGGCAACTGAAGGCCGTTCCCTTCTTCTTTGTTGTGGTATGTAATTTAAAGCTTTCTTTGGTCATCTATCATCATTCATTCGCTTCACGTGACCATACCACACTAGTTGTCTCGTTTCAATTCTGTCTACACTGATATACAGTATTTGTCCTCCTTCTAATATCTTCATTCCTGATATGATCTTTTTTGGATACACCACACGCTCTCCTTAGAAAATCCATTTCTACTACTTCTATTCTTTTTCTATCTTTTTTCGTGATCTGCCAAACTTCTACTCCATAAGTCATAATAGGCTCTACCAAGGTTCGATAGATTGTCAATTTTGTTTCTTGTTTAATATCTTTAGACAATAGTAGAGAGTTTAGAATGTTAATTGCTTTTTTTCCCTGCTGCGGTCTGTTTTCGATGTCTCTTTTGATAGTGCCTTTTTTAGATATTATAGATCCGAGATATTTATATTCATTGCATGTTTTTGTGTTTCTAATTTCTAACTCTGGATCTTCTTCGTCATCTCCTATTTTAAGATACTCTGTCTTTGACATATTCATATTGAGGCCCCATTTTTCATATTCTTTCTTTAGTTTTCTAAACATGTAGTCCGTGTCTTCCTCATCATTCGCTACGACTACCTGATCATCTGCGAAAAATAAAGTTGTTTATTTTTTACATTTACCATCGCCTATGTCTATTCCCATTCCGTATACTTGTTTCCTCCACTGCTCTAGCGATGATTGAATATATATTTTAAATAAGGTCGGAGATAGACAACATCCTTGTTTAAGCCCCCTTGTTATTGGAATTGATTCAGATATAGAGTTTCTTTCTTTAAAGACACTTCTTGCAGTTTTTTTATATATTTGCGATAGCATTGACATACTCTCTACTGAGACCTACTTTCGTCAATGTTTGAAACAGTTTTTTCAAAGGTACCGTATCGTATTACTTCTCTAAATCTACAAACAATAGGTGGGTAGATAGATTCCTTGCCTTCCGTTTTTCGATTACCTGCTGCAGAACGAATATACCATCTTCCTGCACGAAATCCATTTATTTTAGAGATTGTTATAAAGGTATTCAAATAATATAAAAATAAAAATAACAATAGTCTAAATCCTAGTTATATAAATGAAAATAATTAGTATTCCTTTAGCTTTAATTAAGAATAGAATACATGAAAATCAATATCGATAATCGATTACTCATGTGATGATTGATCTAAAAATTGTTTATATTAAAAATAAAATAGAACAATAAATTATTAGAGAATCAGATAGATTTTTTAAACAACGAGAGACCTACTCTCATTTGAATGAATGCTACTAAAGTGAAAAAACGTAGCAACAAAGTGTTTAATCGCAATTTTAAACAGACCTGGTAGATGGATAGATATATTCAATAAGGTAGATTTTGGCCTATATCACTGTGACCTTTTTAGATCTATTGTGGTCCTCCAATTCTTACATTCTTTATATTACATTAGATAACATTATCTAAGGAAACAAAAAGCAATGTACTAACTACAGGGGAATAACATCCTGCTAGAAAGAACCAAAACATACACAGAAGAAATCGTTGGAGATTATCAATGTGGATTTAGACCGGGCCGCTCTACAATTGACCAGATATTCACAATAAAACAGATAATGGAAAATTCTGGGAGTTTGATCGTGAGCTTCATCAGATGTTCATAGATTTTAAACAAGCATTTGATAGAGTATGTAGGGACAGACTGTGGACAGCGATGTAGGAACTTGGCTTATCAAAAAAACTAGTCCGGTTGATACGGATATGTATAGAACGGTTACGATGTAAGGTGAGAGTTGGACAACAATACTCGGAGACATTTGAAATAAACAATGGACTAAAACAGGGAGATGCACTTTCACCACAACTCTTCAACTTAGCTCTGGAGCACATAATCAGAAGTGCAAGAATCGAAAAACCGAATACAGTATTTCATCGAGAAGGACCAAACTTACTACTGGCATTTGCAGACGATATAGATCTAATAGGAAACACGCGATTAAGGATGAAGGAGACTTTCGTAAGGCTTGAGAAGGAAGCAGAGAAGATGGGGCTCCAAATCAACGAAAACAAGACGAAATATATGTATATGAGCCGCAATAACCAAAGCAGAGACAGAATCGGTCAGAACATTACCATCGATGACTTTATCTTTGAGCGCGTTAAAGAATTCAAGTATCTTGGAACAACAATAACTGAAGACAATAACGGATCACAAGAAATAAACAACAGGATTCAGGCCGGCAACAGATGTATTTTTGCCCTCCAAAACCTTATAAAATCAAAACAACTAACACGACGTACGAAGATACAGGTCTATAAAACAATCATACGACCCGTTGTGATGTATGGAAGCGAAACGTGGACGATAACAAAGGCAAATGAAGAGAGACTACGTGTTTGGGAAAGAAAAATCCTAAGGAAGATCTTTGGTCCGGTGCTTGATGAAGCATCAGGACAATATAGGATAAGAACTAATAAAGATCTTGAAGAACTTTACCCAGACGCCAACATCATAAAAGAAATAAAGTCCAGAAGACTCCAATGGGCAGGACACCTCAGAAGACATTCTGACGAACGAACAGTAAGACTGGTGTGGGAGGAAGTCCCAACTGGAAGGAGACCACGCGGACGCCCTCGTCTCCGGTGGCGAGATAATATAGCAGGAGACCTAAGCACTATGGGCGTGGAGAATTGTATGGAGGTTGCTCAAGACAGAAAACAGTGGAGGCATGTGTTGAGTCGGCTAAAACCCACGAAGGGTTGTAACGCCACGGAGTAAGTAAGTAAGTAAGATAACATTATTTAGCCTGGCCCTTTTTAAAAAGTGTAGTAGATTCCAGACTGAACTTTCCATGTAGCTCTTTGACAGTGGCTTTTCTTCGCCTAATGTAAGGAACCGCACATTTGTCAGGCTGTCACCCTGACACAAAATGTCCTATGCTGTTTTTTCTTCTATGTTACAGAATCTGTATATATCATCATCTGCCATTCGCATCAGCTTGAACTGCGTATTTAGCTTTAGTTCTGACCCCTCGGAGGGAGCATAGTGGTTATTCTGATGTCGTGTATTGTATATATCTATCTGTCATCATTTCTTTTAACTCGTGCATATCGATCTTCCTCGTGATCTTCCACCTTATACCTTTCCTTGAATAATCTTTCAGTTCAAGTTCCTGTAGCTGCCTGTATACCATGTATCACAAAAAAATTATTTAGAAATCTTTTTTTTTAACATCTTTTATCAACGTCTGTTTGCCTTGCAATTCTTAGAAGGCTCAGATTATAAAGCAGAAATCTGAATTGTGTTTCGAAACTATTTTACGATTGTTTAATTAGATGTCGCTACTGCGTCCGTATTGAAGCAATGTTATTGTTGCTTCTTAAAAGGCAGAAAATGTTGATTTTTCACATTGAGGACTCCTATAAATAGCTCTTCTGACGAGACCTATTAGGTCGAAATACGTATCAAGAGATACATAGGATTTGTTTGCGTGAAATCAAATATAAAAGTTATATAATTAAAACACCTTATCAAGCTACATCACAGAACGTTTTCGGAATTAATATTCCATCATCTTCTTCTTCTTCTTCGCGTGCCATATCAGAATTATCCGACGTTGGTGATCACCATTGCGAAGGCTTCTCGATCTTCTGCAATATGGAATAATTGTCCTACATTTGGTATCTGATATCATTCACGAATTTTTTTTAAACAAGAAACTTGTTTTCTTCCTAGACCTCTACTGCCCCCTATTTTGCCTTTAAGGATAGTTGTAAAATTTTATATCGACTTCCCCTTACTATATGTCCCAGATAAGACATTTTTCGATGTTTAACAGTATTTAGCAGTTCTCTATCTTTGTTGACGCTCCTTAGTAGTTCTTCATTAGTTTTTCTTGCTGCCCAAGGTATCTTCAGCATTCGTCTATGAACCCACATTTCCAATGCTTCAATTTTGTTCATGATCGATACTTTTAGCGTCCACACTTCTGCACTATACAAAAGTACGGACCAAACATAGCACTTAACCATTCTTTGCCTTAGTTCTAAACTGAGATGGTTATTGCAAAGAAATGACTTCATTTTCATAAAAGTAGTTTTAGTCATTGCTATTCTACGTTTTATTTCTATGTCTGGATCTAGTTGGTCCGTTATCACAGTTCCCAAATATGTCATTTTGTGAACTTTCTCAACTTGGACTCTGTTCAATTGAAGCTTTGCATCGGGATGTGGGTTACGACTAAACACTAAAAATTTGGTTTTCTTTGAGTTTATTTTAATGTCCTTTTCCTATCCTACCTCGTGAACACGATCAAGCAGAATTTGAAGACCTTCAATATTATCTGATAGAATTACTGTATCGTCTGCATATCTAATCCCATTAAGTACTTCCCCGTTGATTTGTATTCCATATGGTTGTCTCTCATGTGCCTTTTTAAATAACTGGTCCGAGTAAACATTGAACAATGTTGGAGACAAAATTCAACTTTGTCTGAGCCGTCGTTGTATGGAGATATCATCGTGTAGTTATCTCCAATTTTTGCGATAGCAGTTTGATTCCCGTACAAATTTTTAATGACACGAATATCCTTGTCATCTATTCCGATATTTTTCAGTATTTGCATTAATTTTACATGCTGTACTTTATCGAATGCCTTTTCGAAGTCCACAACACATACAAATACATCTTTTCTTTGGTCACGGCATTTTTGTAATAGAATGTTAAGCGCAAAAAGTGCCTCCCTGGTTCCCATAGTATTTCTGAAACCAAATTGGGTATCTTCAAGATCTTCTTCGGATTTGGATCTGAAACATGTACATTTAGATACACTGATAATTCCATCATCAGTGTATTTGAGCCACTTGAGCAACTAAATACTTGGGTAAAAACGCGTTAAATGTTTTTAATTTAAATTTGTTACATTATTTAATCTTATAAGTATGCTATGATGCTTAAGTTCTGAGGTCCTGAGACAAAATATCTACGAAAACTTGTTGATAGCAACTTTTAATTAAGTATATACCTTTTATAAAGGATTTTAAGATAAATTTTTAACTCTTTCCATGTTTTCGAGTCTGGTCTCATAACATGTCCGAAGTATTTTAGTTGTTGGAGATGGACTTAGCTGAAGATCCGTTTGCTGACATTTAGTTTATTTGAAATTGGATTATTTGTCTGGTGATCGGTTCACGGGATTCATAACATTCTTCTCCAACAGAACATTTCAGGGGTATATATCTTTCTTCTTTTCGCTTGTCTTAGGGTCCAAGATTTAGATCTGTATGTCAGTATTGGGAGTATTAAGCAGTTAATCAACCATATTTTTAGAATTTGTGAGATTTGAAAGTCCTTTCATATTTTGGCGATCTTCCTACGGCGATTTTTGCTAGATCACAGCTACTTTTTACTTTTTCCTGCAGTGACCTTGTATTTGTGATCAATGATCCAAGATATAAGTATGAGCTTACAACCTCAAAACGGTCAATCAGCGTTATGTGTGGATGATTGTTATGTAGTCTATCCACTATCATAATCTTTGTCTTTGATATGTTTAACTGCAGACTACTTATTTGACTTTCGTTTTTAATCAGTCGTTAAGTTTTCAATCTTTGCTAATTAGATCTGCTGTAAATTTTTGGGAATGTTCTATAATGAACTACTGAGTAATTAATCTATCTTTGTGCTGGCAAATTTCCTCCACTATTCCAGAGAATTTTGTGTTTCTTGTAGTAGTTCTTGTTACTACCTGTGAAATATCAAAGGCACCAATGAATGGCATTAATGATCCTCGTCGTAATAAATATGCTCGTATATTTCTCCGATGTTGCGTATCTAAATTCTATTCATTTTTGGTCTAGACGTTGTTGGTATAACCAACAAGACTTACTCTACAGCGTAGGTTGTCTAATACTGATAGTCAATATTGTTTTTAAAATTCTTTGAGCGTCTGGTTAACGTAAACCTACTAATATTAAATACCTTTGTTGTTTATTAATCCAGCATTTTTTGTGAAAAGTCATTCATTTCAAAAGAGCTCGTAAGGTAGCAGCATTGACTAGACATACGAAATGGTTCAAGGTATACCATGGTCTAGGTACAACCGTCTCCCCTACATGGATATTGAGAAGGACTACTGTCATACCTTAGTCACCCATAAATATGTGAAACTCTGTTTCTTTCTGTTATAAAAAGCTGGTTAAAGGAGATTACATCATTCCCTGAGATTACGGAATCATGACATTCATCTCTTTCCAAAACTACACTTTCCCAAAATATTTCCCTTCATGATATGCAGAAAGTGGTATTTTGTTCCTCTTATCTCAGGGTAAGGTATTGCAATTTTTTGTATCTTTATTTCAATATTCAGTTCCATTTTGTCTGAAAGTCTTCTTACGTAAGTCTATCAAGTAGTCTACTAACTTATAACAATAAGCAAGTGTGGATTTTCTGTTAAAAAATTGTCATTTTATATTTTTGATTTAACTCTTATAATAATATTATATAAATTTGTGTCTATTTGTTTAGATTTAACAGCACATACGTATTAACCATTTTATATTTTTTTTCAGTATCACAATGGGAAAATATTTTTAGAACAAGATCCTCAGTTATTCCACTCAAGCATTGGGGAAATAAAAGCTATTTTATTGGCGACGCCTTTCAGGTACTTGAATGTTTTTTAGATAAACATAAATAAGTAATATAAAAGGACCCTTCATGATTGAAATACAAACCTTTTTGAATTCAAGAAATGTGACATATTAGCCAAAATTTTCAAACAGAAAGTACTAGAGATATTAAATGGTTTTAATGAAAACATCCTTATTTTTTCGCATCCAGATCTGCAAACGGAGTAGGAGCGGCTTTTACAATACATAACTATAACGATTCCTACCAGCTCCCTCCCTAAACCTCTATATTCTTCGCTGAATATTTTTCTATTCTCTAGAGATTCTTCTTCTTCTCCATGTGCCATCTCCTCTAAGAAGGTTGGCAACCATCGTGGCAATTTGCACTTTCGATACTGCTGCTCTAAAGAGGTCAAAAGAAGTGCAGTTAAACCAAGCTCCTCTCAAATTGTTTAACCAGGAGATGCGTCTTCTTCCGCGAATCCTTCTACCCTATATTCTTTCTTGCATTATTAATTGCAACAAGTTATAATACTCGCCCCTCATAACATGTCCCAGATATTGCAGTTTCTGACTTTAATTGTATTTAAAACCTCTTTATATTTTCCCATTTTTCTCAATACCACTACATTCGTGAGTCTATTCACCCAACTTATTCTTAATAGCCTTCTTTAGGCCCGTAAGTCGAAGGCTTCTAATCTGTCATAAACATCTTTCTTTAATGTCCAAGCCTCCTAAAATATTACGGAGAACACGTAGCATTATTTTATCTTTAAAGAAATTGAAATGTCCATGCTGCAGAGTACTGTTTTCAGTTTGTTGAAAGAATTTCTTGCCTCTCCTATTATTGCCTTAATCTTTTCTGTGTACTCATTATTTTTGTTAATTATTGTACCCAGATATTTATATTTTTCAACTTTTTTAAATTGTTCTCCATGTATTGTTATGTTTTCTTAGCGCTGTTGGGCTTTTGTAATTACCATAAATTGGGTTTTTTTTTGTTTAGGGACAGTCCGTTTACTTCACTGACTTCTACCACTCTGCCAACCATTTGTTGTAAATCCTCAAGATATTTCTCTAATAAAATAGTGTCGTCGGCAAACCGTACATTATTGATTGGTCGACCATTTACTTTTATTGCAATAGTTAGTTCTTGTAGTGCTTCCTGGATTATTTCCTCTGAATATAAATTAAACAAAGTAGGAGACAGAACAGGAGACAGGACATTAACGTTTGTCAAAACACATGGCATCAAATACACTCTTATCATTAGCGATTCCCTGAGTGTATTAACAGCCCTAAAGCAATTATACCCCAAACATACCATCCTGCGTTTAATTAAGGCGAAACTCTTAACATACCAACAAAATCAAAGATAAGTTCAGTTACTTTGGGTATGTTCACATTGCTAGATAAGTGGAAGTGATAAATCTGATATATCAGAAAAAATGCAAGTTAAAATCCTTTAATAATCATCATACCTACCTGTTTTCATATTAATTTACAGCAATATTTTAAGAACAAAATCATGACAAAATGGCAAATAAATTTGAAAAATTTAAAGCCAGCATTAAAAAGTAACAAAGTATGCTACCATGGAAAGAGACCAAGTGATCATATGGAGATTGTACCAAAGATAACCCATGATTTTATCTTAATGAAGAAACCGCCTCCGATTATATTATATGGGTGATGGCTAGACATACTAACAGACTGTCCTATGTATCAGAACGACAACAACAACAGTTTCCTAATATCATTAAAGAATATTTAAGTGAAAATATCACAACTAAAATTGATATAAGGTTGAATGCTTGAATCAATGAACTTTGATAAAATTAAAGGCAGATATCGAGCACAGTTTTATTAATTAAGTTTTGCCAAAGTACTTTCGCTTCCTGGAGCATCTTCAGGGGCATTTCGTTAATTTTGTATTATCCAACAATCGCAGAATGTCGTAAACATAAGATTAAACATAAAATTGTACATAACACTACACTAAACAAGGATAAACACTTTAAAATTATTTAAAAAATAGTCGAAGCTACATCCTGGTCGGCAACAGGAGAGAGAATCATTCTTACTTTAGTCATTTTTACTTTCAAAGTACCGGCTAAGTTGTGTAATATGATTTGTTACTTTGGCTGCACTACAACATTTTTATCCACGTTGGCAAAATCTTTACAAGAGACGGCAGGATCAAAAATACCGTCCTTCCAGCCGTTGACTGAAAGCAGCTCCTCTGTTAAAGTCTCGTTAGCTTTTTCTGTGTTCTTTTCATTTTTTACGAAACCAGATTTTTTAAACAATGTTTAATCGTTTCGGATATTACTTTTTCCCAACCCTCTTACACATTCGAGAGGCTTAAAGAATGTCTAACTTTATTTCAAGGGAGTTGCAATTTTCCGTCAATATGTTTTTAATATCAACAAACGTTTGTTAAAATGTATAAGATTTTTTTAAAGCCCTGGTCCATAAGCTGGAGAAATAAAGTCATGTTGGCAGGAAAAAAATAAATTTTACATTTTCCATTAGTGGGATAGTGTTGTAGGCCGTAGAGTTGTCAATAAACAAACTAACTTCCCATTTTTATTTTATGAACTTTTTTCTAATTTCATCAGCCATTTCTCGAAAAGATCCCTAGCCATCCAAGCTTTTATATGCTCACATATTCCACTGGTTTTCACTTGACATTCTTAAAAAACGCAGATTAGCCGATTTGCCAATCATCAGTAGAGATTACTGATCCGTCCATATTTGCACCAATTAGAAGAGTGACTCCTTTCATTATTGAAGATATCTCTTTCATCTATACTAAAACAATTTTTAATTGAAGGTGATTACTTGGCAACATCGTACTTAAGTCGTACTTAAGGCGAAGCCCTTAACGATAACTTTTCAACGAAATCGTATTGAAATTCGTGTACGAAATACGTAATCTAATAATCAATCTAATAAATTTATTGTCAAATTTCTCTTTGTATATTGAGCGGCCGTTAAGGGTTTAATACTATATAAAGAATAAACTCGCCTCAAATTTACATTACTAACCTTAAAACTATTTTAAAGTTAATAATAAAGTCTATTTAATAAATATATTCCCAATAACACACTACGCCTATGCACATATGTATATAATCTGGAAGGAATAAACTAAGATATCATATTTCTCCTATTAACATTCTTTCTCACAACATAAATATATATAGACCAGCAAAATATTGATAAGCTTACCGATGTTTCAAACTATTTAATGAACTTGTCTCACTATACACTCGTGAATCGCACCAATTTATATTGTTATGGGGGCAAATTTATCTTACATGGGTTATAAATGTACATATTTACATGGGCGTAACATACACAATAAAAATGACCCCGGTAAGAATTTACTAATGAAATTGTACATGGTTGCCGCTACCGTTTGGTTCAATTTGTAGATTAGTTACCTTTAATTGAAAATTGTCCGACTATATATCCTGAATCGTCTCCTTCTATTTTTTTTTCATTCGTTGAATGAAATTTTGTTGCGTTTTTTGAAGCCGTCTAGCCACCCTATACTCGCCTCACCAAGGTAAGGTAAACCCATACGCTCCACGCCGGCATACACCAATACTTTTGCTTTCAGTTTAGAAGTACGGTTAAAGTGAACAAGACGTCAAAAACCGATCTTTTATTAATGGCAGTGGCGTGTGTTTGTATTAAAGAAAGGTGTCGTATTAAAAGAAAGGTCCAAGATCGCAATGGACAAAGGCTTGGTTACAAAAACGAGCTACGTACTCTCATATCAGTTTACTGGAAGAATTGCAACTGGATTCATCAGATTGGCATAATTACTTGAGAATGGATCAAGATACGTATTTTGAACTATTATCTTTAGTAACTCCTTTGATACAAAAACAGGAAACGCGAATGTGGTAGGCTCTAACGGCACATGAAAGGCTAACTACAACATTAAGATTTTTGGCAACGGGAAGGCGCTATGAGGATTTAAAATTTTCAACAATTATTTCAGCTCAGGCATTATGTCGAATTATTCCTGAAACAGGTGAAGCAATATGTCGTGTATTACAAAAGGAAGTAATGAAGGTAAGTTGACAAGGTAGTACGAGGTGCATCTTGATCTTGAACAAATAGCAGCAACATATACCTCTTCCGAGCTCATACCGAATATTTTTTTATTTACTTTTTTCCATACTTTGCGGAAGCTTCCTCGCATTGTATTGATTTTTCTCACTACACTTTTTTCCTGACGATCACTGTATGCTTTATTTTTAATCTGCCATAAACAGGGATAACTTCTGTATAGCTCTACGAATTCCGTAATAAACTCTCTCGACATGCACCTTATATGACTCATGGTTTTTAATTAAGTGTTTGTTTTCTCATAAAATTATAAAATGCTTAATAATATGCAACATCCAATGAACAGTCGTACAGCACTGATTGAAAATGAAACATGCAGAGACTTGTTGCCCATACACTCTCGTTCTTCTCCGCGCGATGATAATTGCACACGCTAAAAATCAAGACGATCCTGATTTTGAGAGGCTTGGTTGCGCATTCCACATTTTTCGTCATACACACACACTTTTAACTGTACCCCGTGCCATGCACATTCATCCTTCGCGCTTCCTTCTGAGTGAGTGGGCGCCTTTAAACTTGCTTTCCCCATTTCAATAACAAATTGTTGAGCTTTGCTTCTTATAAGGGAACCACTCACGGGAATCTCCTTATCCCTGGCTTGTTCGAACCATTATAAAACACATCTAGGTTTTCTGGCACCCTTAACATTTTTTGTTCTTTACTGCACTCAGTTTCACTCTTGAGATTTCTTCTTTATTCTTCAAGTAGGTATATCCACCTATTTGAAGAAGTAGGTGTGAATTATCATGTGTTGGGGGAAATTCCAAATTCCTTGGAATCTCCGATTTTTTCTTTGTCCTTTTTTTCCTTCTTTAACTGCCGCTATTTTTTTTGACAACTTTCCGCTTATTTTTTGTATGTTCGAAGTTTACCAAGCGATGACATCCTCGCTCAAAAATCTTTGCATCTTAACTGAAGGGGCCCGCCGGGTGGGGGAGAATTTAGGTGCCAGATACGGGTACAATGTACAATGGTCTTGAATGCCTTGAAACAAGTGGAGGCTGAGAACAGGAAAGAATACTACCTCTTTTCGCGGAAATTTCCAGCATGAAATTGACATTTTAGGTTGTAGAAAAGTTCGAATTATCCAAAATATAATTCGAATTATTCACGACTTTTTACCATTGCTTATATAGGAAATGCTAGGTACCAGAATAAGAATTCGAATTAAAGAAGATTTCAAATTAGAGAAGTTCGAATTAAGTAGGTTCCACTGTATTAACTTTTGTTTTTCTTTTATGCTAATGCTAATAACACTTTTTGGTTGAAGCAAATTGTAAATTAAAAAAAAAATAATACAAATAATAAATACATAACTAGATTATTCTCAAAATTCCTTTCTCATTGGTTTTTACTGAAAATAATACAGTTTCTGGTCTACTGCGGAATAAAAAACGATATGAAAATCTCTAGGTTACAGATACTTTCTGAAGAACAAAATAGAACAGAATACAATAGAAAATGGAATATCTTTATTTTTCTTTATTTTTGTGCAAAGTGCATTCAGATTAATTTCATTAAAACTAAAACGTTAAATTTTTGTTTTAGCTCCCTTGGTACGAGGCTCTAAGTTTTTGCAGCCAAATTCATATGCAATTGCTTACCATTACTTGTGATGAAGAAAATGAAATGATTTTCAACTACTTAAAAGAGGCTGGTAAGTGTATTTTAATTTGACCCTTACATCTTCCATTAACATAATTAAATAGCCTAAAGAGGTATTTTTTAACCTGTGGTTAGCAAAAATGTGTTAGGGGGTCCCTATTTTAATCTATCGACATTTGAATCAATAAATAAATGTAAGTCTCGTAATCGTAACCGAGACTGACCGAGATGACCGAGTAAAGTGATTAAAACAAGTGCCGCTATAAAAAAAATTACCTTATTATTTTACTAACCTTTCCCCCTGCCACACCGCCGGTGCACATGCACATTTGCCCGTGACTTAAGCGGAGTTTACATTGGTATAGTTACTTGCACCAGTTACTTGTACAAGTATATCCAGGACAGTTCACATACGCAAGTTGACATGCTAGTAAGTGTTTACACATAAAAATATTATTCATTTACCAGTTCCCGACGAGCACCAGATGCGTAAAGATGAAACCTTTCCATTGCCGGCGCCGTGCTTTGTGCAATAATTCAAAATTAATAATTAAAAATCGCATTAAAAAAATTATGTTGCGTATATCGAGAATTTTAATTGAAGAAGCTGTTAATTTGATTGAAGAAGAAAAATGTCGTCCAAAAAGGATATGGGTTCGAAGGTGGATTGATAGAAGAACTACAAGAGGGGCATCCACTCTTCTTTTAAAAGAACTTCGTATGGAAGATCCTGAAGAATATAAATTATGCCTTCGGTTGACACCGAGTAAATTCAAATACTTGCTAAATATGGTTCTGCCTAGAATTCAAAGAAGTGACACACTTTTAAGAGACGCATTACCAGCGCACGTTAAACTAGAAGTTACCCTCAATTTTTTGGCAACAGGAAATAGCTATAGAACTCTTCAACATTTTTTTAGAGTTCCAAAAACATCAATATCTAAGTTTGTACCAGAAGTTTGCGACGCAATTTATGATGTACTGAGTGAATATATAAAGGTAAGTTAAACATTTTTTTTTCTACAGTAAAACGTCGATTAACAGGACTAATTAAGACCAGAGGGATTCAGGATAACCAATCATGTTCTTATTGTATAGAGAGTAATATTTACTTAATTTTTCAAGTATCTTAGATAGTACTTATACTGATGCTGGTACTTATTATAATTTTTCAAAAATACTTATCCTTATTACTTAAGTATATTTATTTCGTACTTGCAACAGCTCTGGTCGAAATGTTGGAAAGTGATCATTGTCTTTACTCAAAAACCACGGTTTATTAACAAAAATTTACATTAAACATTATTCTAGAAAATGCTGATGGTCTAGAGGTGACGAGGGTAAATCGTACATTGTAGGAGATGAAAAAGGTGATTGCTGTACAGAAGATAGCGTGGGTGGATGCGGACTAGAAGATGGCGGTGTCGGTGGCGGCGGTAGTTGGTATCCAGGAGATTGCGGCGATTGGAACGGTGGTTGAATTGAACTCCAATTGGTGTAACCAGAGGAATGGGAAGATCCAGAAGGACTTGGTACATTCTGTGGATATGGTGATGGAGCAAGAGCCATGCACCTATAACGAGTCAGTGTACTTTGTAATTCATTTTGACATTGCAGAGCCAAGTGTAAAGGAAGCTTCTTTAGAGCGAGGATCATATATCTTCCAAAGGCGTCAAATTCATCTTCCTCATTTCCAGATTGCTGTAAGGCAGTATTAATGTCACGAAGCTCTGAAACAGCGGTTGATAAATCCTGGTATCGTCTTTTTGATCCCGCTTGGAAACTGCGTCCTTTCTCTTTTCGAGAAGTTTCTTTAAGGTTAGAGCTTCGACACTCAGAAACTGCAGATGTTGATGGGGTTTCAGAAATTACAATTGATGTTTCTTCAATAGTACCAGATTCCAATTCTAGGTCGTTCTCTGTATTTTCTACCGTTTGTCCAGCTGGTTGCGTGTTCTGAAGAGAAAGAAAAGTGTAAATAACTATCATAATAAAACATTGTATTCTTATAAAAAAGAGACTGAAACGTTTTCTATTCAGAATTATTATTTTTAGATCCCCCCCACTTTAGACGCTTGGAATCAAATTGAAAGAGGTTTTCAAGAAAGATGGAACTTTCCTAGGTGTTGCGGGGCCATCGATGGTAAGCACATATTAATTCAAGCTCCTCCAAACTGTGGAACAGAGTTTTTTAACTACAAAGGACATAATAGTATTGTCCTCATGGCAGTTGCAGACCACAATTACTGTTTTTCCTACATCGATGTCGGATGTAATGGAATTGTATCCGATGGAGGGGTTTTTCAAAACTGCTCGATATACGAAGCTTTAGAAAAAGGCATACTTCCAGAAGGGACTTGTTTTGTTGGTGACGATGCATTTCCTCTAAAAACGTATTTAACTAAACCATTTAATTCTGTACCATTATCAAAAGAAGAAAAAATTTTCAATTATCGTCTGAGTCGTGCAAGGCGTATAATTGAGAATGCATTTGGTATTCTGGTTAGTAGATTTCGAATATTTGAAAAAAAAATTGCTTGCAAATTGTCAACTGTTGATAAAATAGTGAAAGCTTGTTGTGCGTTACATAATTGGTTACGTAAAACCGATTCAAACACTTATTTTACACCAGGATCGTTTGATGAAGAAAATATAGATACGGGAGAAATAATTCCAGGAAGATGGAGATCTGAAATGACAAATTTAAGAAATCTTGCAAAACCAAAATCCGGTTACAAATCATCTAGACTTGCTAGAGAGTTCAGAGATTATATTAAAAGATACGTTAACAACGAAGGCGCAGTACCATGGCAAGAAGCAAAAATTTACTAATGTGTTAGTGTTATTAATAACTAGTATTATAAATAACTTTAATAATTAATATTAGTTTTATTTAGCGTAGACTTCCTTCGAGTCAACATAGCTTTAAAATGTGGGGACTTCATTTTCGTAAGTAATAACTGTGATAATATTCTATTCTTAAATAAATACATCAAAGAGCTCGAATACACTGCTTGCCATTTTTGTAAGCAGATATTTAAAAAAGACCTATGGTGTATATTCTTAATAAACAAATATAGTTTACTAGGATAGGATAGGAAACATGCTACATTTTAATAAAATTTGGTATTGTTTCAAGATAAACGGGTCATCCTGTATATTGCGGTATAATAAAAATTAGAACACGTAGGTATTTAGCTTCCGAAAATTATTCTCAGAATTATTGTTAATTACTAAATAATATTATGAAACGTTTCATCCGAAAAGCAATTCAAATATGTGATTATACCTACCTACACCTACATACTAAATAATTTATCTAAATTTATGTACCTAGCTAGTTTATTAAAATTAAACTTACCATGTTGCTTTGAGTCAATCTTTTTCCTTTTGTTTCCTTCATGAATGCATTCATGATGTGGAACCATTTTAAAGTTGGGGCGTAGACGTCGTCAGTTCCCATACCCGATTTAACTGATCTTTCTATTTTCTGTAGTTCTTGGCTGTAAGTATTCCGCAAACTTTTTATTTTTTGCCTAGCTTCGGCAACAGTAAATCCCTCAATGCCCATGTTTTGAACTAATTGTTCTAAAGCTGCCGATCTCATTTGATTATTTCTGTAACTTTGTTTGGTAACGTTCCAGAGACATTCGTATTCCCGATAAAGTTCGACAAATTTAACAGTTTCTCCCTCGGACCATTTCATTATTGCACTTTTAACAGTAAAATTAAAAAACAATAGCGAAATATAAAACCGCGACACTGCTCTCACAACGTTATATGCCAGGACACTTGCACACCCGTCTACACTCGACTAGTTACCAAACCACTTGCCATGCTACTTGCGTTGAGGCGAAAATGTGGTGGAAGGGGAAGGACAGTAGGCAAGTAAATAGATGGGCTAGCTATTTACTTACCTGTCCTCGCTACTGGTACAAGCACTTGTACAAGTACTTACCCGGTAGGTTGACATTGGGCTAGTTGTTGCCTTACAAGCTACTGGTACAAGCAACTAACCCGTTTACTATACCAATGTAAACTCCGCTTTACACTTGGGCTGATTTTTTATTCGTGTGTTAAAATTTAGTTACGCGTATTCGCATTTTTTTGTTCTGTATTGCTTTACGGGTACTACTACTACATTCTGGATATTGAAAGAGGAAGTTATAAACCCTTAAGCGGGCAGAGAAACAAATAGAACTCTAGAAATAAATTACAACGCATATATCTTATACATTTATTTAAAAACACAAGAAAACAACATGTTTTTTTTTGTTTAAATAAACACAAAAAAACTTACGAGTTGCATCTCACAAGATACAATGCTCATTAAATCATTTCTTATAATAGAGTGTGAAACAATTTCTAGACTTTTTTTCTGACACCAGACATAAACGAGTTTTACATCTTTCGCAATAAACTGTAGTTTATCCATCTGTACACAATTTACATCTACCTTTATCTACTAAACTTGGAAAGTGACCTATGTTGTCAAATCGAACGTCATCTGAGGAGCTACTGGATATTGAATTTCTTTCTTTGGTTGTTGCTCTGCACTTGAACAGTCTTTTTCCCAATGCTTCCATATCTCGACGATATAGCAACCAAGCATTGTTCACTGCTATATCTATGATTTGGCTGAATATGCAAAGATACCACCTTCTCGATTTAAATGGTGTTTTATATAGTGATATCAGCATATCAGATAGATCAACACCAACCATATGTTTATTATGTTGCTTCACTACTTGAGGACACTGCACATCAACTTTTTGTTTTTGTTCCTTACTGTATCGTTTCTCTTGAATTACGGGGCTGTGGGAAATGTATAAGCTAGCTAAAGTGACACATTTAGTATCAACCCACTTGACTACTGCTATATCGTTTGTGTTGTCAACTTTGTAATCGAAAGTTCCTCTGTCTTTTTGAGGAGCGCTTTGTCTGTTTCAAGCGTACAATTTCGTAGTCGGTTACTGCGAATAGTGCCAAGACTCGACAACTATTTCTTTTGCTTTAGATATTCTATGAGCTCCAAAGAGCAGAAAAAGTTTTCAAAATAAACCACAGATTCGTTCGGATTTGCAATTGTTCTACATAAATATATAACTACTTCAGCCTTTAGCTCCAACGATTCTTCATAACTTGAAAATGGTATATTGTTGAAAGTGCTCGAACCTGTATACATTAAAAAGTCGTAAACAATACCTCACACTCCTGCCCGAACAAACATTTTCAGTCACCATTTTTTAGGCTTTTTGGGCATATATTGACGTAAGTTATCTACTTCACTTCCCTTATACGCTATCAATATGTCACCAACAGAAAACAGTGTCTTTTGTTTCAAACACAAACATTTTTGCCGTACTTTTTCTAGTATGGGCCGAATTTTGAACAATCTGTCGCCGTTTGCATCCATGTTATTATCTATAAAATGTATGAATCGTCTAAGCTTTTTGAATCCCTTAACTGGCATTACTTCAGCGATTGTTTTATGTTGAGTTTCAAAACTCTATTAGCATCTCCATGCCCACAAAAGCTTTTAGTTCCAATGGAGTCGTGTTGATAGATACCCCTAATGATAATGCGGAGTATACATTAGTTTCATTTGATATATAGGCAAACAAATCGTCATCAAAAAATCGCTGAAAATATGTTAAAGGTGTATACTCGTCATCGGGTGCATAGAAATATGGTTCTGTTGGAATTTTAATGTGTTGAAAATTAGTTTGCTCCCACGTGTACTGTTTAGATCTTTTTTTCGCAGTTTTGGATCGTGGAGGTAGCGGCTGGTCGTCTTCCGATTCTGTATCACTGAACGATGCAACTGAAAGCTTATTTGATTTAGAGGAAGGATCTTCATAGTCTGGATCAAAATCATCAGCATTATCACCATCAATATCTTCTTCGTCTCAAGACTCTCCTATATCAGATATGTACAGATCATCAGGAAGATGATAACCTTCTTACGTGAACCGTAGAAAGAAGTGCTTGTAATCTGGAAATTATACCAAAAGACAATAATTAATTCACATTTATGGTTCAGAGTATATAAACAATTATTTATCCGCATTCCGACACATTTTATCATAATTTGATTCACCTAGGTACACTTTTTAAATATCATATGGTTGAACAAAATAAAGTTTGCTCTTATGAAAAAATAAAATTAAACGATCAATGTATACTACGAGATACATACAAAAAAACAGGTGATATTTCACCATTTGAAAATAAAAATATCGCTTCAAAATAAATTCTTTATATTCACATTACTATGTACTAACATAAGTTGAAATAATAAAACACAAATTTATAATAAAAACAAAAATATGATTATTTTTCACTTAATTCATCGATAGACTATGCTTCCGCCATTTCACTAACAACACTGACTCGATTTTACTTGAATACAAACTGGTTTCTCTCGCGCTACCTGCTTTTATTCGTAAAGAGTGAATGTATCTTCCAGTACGCATTGCCCTCTATGTGCTTAGCCGCACATATTTTCCATTATAAATTTTATATACTATTGTATCTCTGGGTATACAATGGCCGTTTAAGGATTAATAAAAAAAAATACCAGTATTAGTAAGTCATTAACATATAGAGGATACATCATTTATGTTTTTTAAATAACAAACATATAAAATCAGAATTTGGTGTTTATTGAAGGTAAACTAAATGCACGACCAAATACTTACCATGTCGGGATAGTATTATGAGGTTTTTTCCTGGTTTTTCCCTAATAATTTACTATGGAATCAATAACAGGAGAATTTTACTGTCATCATGACATGTGTTTGTCTTTTTAAAGACGAATTACATGCTATGATTTTTTCTGACGGATATTCTTAAGTTGATTTCAAATAATCTAATGAACTATCTTATCAGTAAAGTCGTCCCAGAAGTGCAACTCAACAATATTGGCAATATCATTTTAAACTCGTCTACTTTAAAATGCATAATGTATGTCTGAATTGTCAATATAAATGAGTCAGATAAAATTAAATTATTAGAAGATTTTTTTCACTTCTTCTTCTTCTTCGTCTAGCCATTCACGTCCACATCTGAACATAAGCCTCTTCAAGTCTTCCTTTCCATTGTTTTTTATTGTACGCTACTTGTAGCCAATTTTTCCCAGCAGTCCTTTTCAGATCATCTGTCCATTTCATAGGACTTCTGCCTCTGGGTCTTTTATGTTGGTATGGTCTCCAGGTTAAAATTGATCTGTGCCATTTGTTTATATCGCTCCTAGCTACATGTCCAGCGTATTCCCATTTCAACTTTAATGATTTTTGCACCACATCGGTGACTTTGGTACATCTGTCTTATCCATGTGTTTGTTTTCTTTTCCTTAAGTGTTGAGTGACTCTAAGTATATTCATATTCTTTTTTGTGATTGTCCATGTTTGTGCCGCATAAGTTAATATCGGAATAATGCATGCATCAAAAACTTTAGATCTAAGATGTAATTGAATTTGTTGATTTCTGAGTATATAGTTCAGTTTACCGAATGCTGCCCAAGCTAACTTTCTTCTTCTTTTTATTTCTTCAGTTTGAATTTCCCTATTTAGGATTATTTTTATTTTTATTTGATTTATTTTTTCACTAAGTAACAAAAAAACAAAATGTGTTTAATTTACTAATGTTTGTATTTTGAGAACGATTTCCAAAGTGGAAATTAAAACGTCAATAAACGTATTTTAACCTTTAATTGTGGCTTATTCCCAGTTAAATAGTAATTAATTTAAAATGCCACAAGAAAATAGCTTCAGAACGATATTAAGGGAATATGAACTCATAACATTATAATAGTTTAGTGATAATATTGCTATGAAATTTTAACTAAGAAGTAGTTTTGTAGTAAGGTAACTACAAAGTTTAGGAAATATTTATTAAAAATTTTATTAATAAAATGTATCAAAATACCTGGAATATGAAGACAACTTTCTCTATTTACGCTGAAACTGGCTATTTATTATTATTAATTGTGTAACTACTTTAAGCTAATTTACCGGTGACCCTTTTCTGTAGGGTATTAAAATCTGATCTCCGGAGTGAACTAGTATATGCCCTATTTTGTAGATAATAGAATTAAAACGTTTAATTTATCATTAAGTTATTGCTAATGGCTTATTTTGATATTTCAGGTAAAGGTTTTGAATATTGGACATCAGGTACGAGAGCAATTGACCAAAACAAATGGATATGGGTTCCTTACGGTAAAGCAGTAGACTACACAAAATGGTCCGCTGGCCAACCTAGTGATCCAGCTGGAGAAAAATGTTTACAAGTTTGGAATATTGGAGGAAAATTAGAATGGAACGATAGACCTTGCTGGGTACCTTTCTATTTTATTTGTGAAAGGTATAATTATCAAAATGTAGACTCAGATAAACCATGTAAAGCATAAGGTGTGAGAGAGTCGGGATTGTAATGATTTAGAAAACATTAAACACAATTATTAACTAATACATTGTATTATTTAATCGTAATTAGTTAACTTCAAATCCTTTAATATCCAATTTCGGGCAGTACAATTTCCTGCCCAGTTTCAAATTTTTCAACATCACGTTCTCTATTTATAACTGTAAATATAGAATAAACGATATTGGGTGCTTTTCGCCCATCCATTTTCTCATGCCATACTACGCAGTAGATATTTAACCCAAATTCATTATAGCTAGGAGAAAATGTTTCGTTGTAACATACGAATATTCTGAAATAAAACGGGTGTGGCAGTCCAGTGGGACTGCCGGTAGAAGTTATACTTCTATACACGTGTTCGCCGTTACAAATTTATATGGGAGTCAATCTGCACAATCATTACATATGTAATGCTATAGGTAAGAGCAGAAAGAGAAAAAGAATTGGTTAAATAGGTATATAGTGAATCGTTTGCTGTATATAAACATTTGACCTGTAACGGGAGTATAGTAAATGAAGGATTGTATCAATATTTTAATGAAAATATATATTTTTATTTTCATACATGTATAAAAGGAGTTAAATGCAAAAATTTTTTTTACACATACTCTACAGTAAAATTCATTGTTCATTATGTTATTAATATAAAAGTTACAATACAATAAATACACTGTAACATAATTTAATATAATAATACAATATAAATTAAAATGCAATATTCATAAGTATTTAAAACTGCCAATATACATAACTAACTTTACGAAGATAAAAATAAAAAACCAACAACTCGGATTATGTTTTCGGAATATGTAAATTTTCATTTTATTTTAAAATTTAGCATTTTTGCGTATATTACATATGGTTAATAAGATTAACCTGGGGTTTTTAAATATTCCAAAAATAAAAAAGGAAATTCATGTTGGGATTCGAACTGGCAAACACCAGTGTATGAACCAAACACGTAAAAGATTTGCCAATTAGACATGACACTAACGGATGTCAAAATTGACAGTTCTCGGTCAAACAGTGATTATTTTGAAATACAAAAGCCTAAAATAATTATAACGTTTAATAAATAATACAAAACATATCACATAAATAATAATATTAAAACATATTACATATATATATATATATATTATATATATATATATATATATATACATATATAATATTAAATATATATACAAAAGGGACATTTTTATTCTCGAGTGAGGAAGAGAGAGAACATATATCTTCTGTCTCTCTCTTACTCATTATCTTACATATGTAATGGTTTCACAGATTCACTCTTATTCATCCAACCCGCCGACCATGCGTATAGAAGTATAACTTCAATAATTATTTTAGGGTCGTTAAGGAAATCAATAATTTTCAAAGTCAACAACAGTGCTCATCTTGGTATTGAGAAAACTAAGGCAAGAGCACGGACTTTCTATTATTTGCCAGATTTGAGTTTTGATGTTGAACGTGAACATATTTTGTTGAAAAGTGTAAAATATGCTTAAAATCAATATAAGTATACCTCAGAGAGAACCTCCATTGAGCATGATTAATCAGATATTCCTTACTATAAAATAGGTGCAGATATTTTAAATTTTGGGGGTTCTAATTATCTATAGTATCATTATAATCATTATATAATAGTATCATTATTTTAGTGATTTTTTTCGGCATTGACTGTGATTTTCAAGTCCAGATTTATTAGAAAATGAAAGAACTATAAAATATTTAACTAAAGGACACACTTATATGTCAGTGGATGGGGTCTGTGGAAATATTGAAAGAAATGGAAATAGATAATGTTGAAAACGTGTATGATTTTAAAGATTTGAAAGATGTTATCAAATCCTGAAGAAAATCGTTAGAAGTTTTAGAGGTCGAAAAATTATACAAATGGGAGAAAAAAACAAGAGCCACTAAAAAAAACGATGATGCCTTGAAAAATTTTCAGATAAATCCAGTTGTAGAAGTGAAATTTAAAAAAGGATCAAAAACACTATATTTCGAAACAATCTTTGATGCCGAACTTAATTTTTGCAAAAAATGTATGCGAATTACAGAGAGGAATTCCAGAAGAGAAGAAAAAATATGCCGATAAGTCGAAGATATTTTTGGGAAAATATGTTTGTAAATAATGATTTATTAGATTTAATAACTTCTTTTAAACATTAAGTACTAAGAACGATAATAAGATTTTTTTGAAAATAATTTTTTTTAATATATATATTGTAGTTTTGTGCTGTTTTCTTTAAATATGAATTTAACCTCTAGTAAAATGTAAAACACATTTCTCGGACGTACTAGATGTAAGAGTATGTAGAGGTGCTAATATAGACTCTGACCACTACTTGTAAGAACAAAACTCAGGGCTCGGATATCAAACGATAAGAAAGCCAGAGCACAAAATCTACGAAATATAATACAGATGTGCTAAAATCTAAAGACGTTGGCGATAACTACTGGAAAATTTTAAACGAAAAGATGACAAGAATCGACGAAAATTTAAGTATACAAGAACACTGGACCAAATGCAAGGAAGCTATCCATACAGCGGCTAAATGCTTTTTAAATCCTAACCAGGCTAAAATAAGCGAAGATTGGATTGACGAAGAATGTAGATCCACTAATCAACAAAAAAGAAAGAGCCATACGAAAACGATCTAAACGAGGTTTTTAACGACCACAATAGAAAAGACTCGCGAAAATTCTACCAGAAGATAAACAGCTGCAGAAAAGAATTCAAACCCATAATAACAGCATGTAAAGACAGAGATGGTTCCATAATTAGTGACAAAGAAGATATAAGTACTAAATAGGTGGGGGAATCATTTTGAAGAACTGTTTAGCGCCAGTCGTGAAGAAGATCAAATAGAAATTACTTTGCCTGAAATGTACGAAAACTCTCAAGAGCCGTCCCCAGCGAAGAAGAAATTAGAAAAGCATTTCAAAACTAAAAAATAACAAAGCCCCTGATTTGGACAATCTTCCTGCCGAACTCTTAAAAAATGGTAGTGACACCCTTTTTAAACACATGCATTAATTAGTAACCGAAATTTGGCAACGGAAAGAAACGCCTGCAGACTGGAAATTAGGTGTAATGCATCCTTTCCACAAAAAGGGAGATACGATGGAGTGTTATAATTATAGAGGCATCACCCTACTTAAGGTGGCATATAAAGTATTGTTCAACGTATTGTACAGATGATTGATCCCTATGCTGAACAAATAGTTGGGAACTACCAGTGCGGTTTCCGACCCAATAAATCAGCAACTAATAAAGAAAGAATAATAAAGAATACAAAGAACAATAAATACAAAGAACAATAAAGAAAGACCATAATTATACCTCTTCATAAGAAAGGTTCAACAAATAATTGTAACAACTACAGGCTATTAGCTCTAATATCACACGCCAGTAAGGTGATCCTCTACATACTGCAACGGCGTCTAGAAAACTTCATAAGTTGGCAAATAGCATCTAACATTATCTTTGATAATGTTAGATGGGACAAACTATGGAACATATTGACGACAATGGGTGTACCTAAACACTTGACTCACCTTATTAGCAAACTGTATCAAGATAACCTGGCATATATTCGAATGGACGGATATCTGTCTGACAAATGCACTTTGGAGAAGGGAGTACGCCAAGGATGCGTTTTATCTCCCTTATTATTTAACATCTATTCGGAGTTCATAATGCGCAGAGTTTTGGATGGTTGGGAGGGAGGAGTAAACCTAGGTGGTGTTAAGATATCTAACTTGCGTTTCGCAGACGACACTACACTTCTAGCCTCTACTCCAGAAGAAATTACTAAATTATTAAAAAAACTCGAGGTAGAAAGTGCTAAATTTGAACTCATGGTTAACTACAACAAAACCAAAATCATGGTTATTGATCGCCAACAACAGTTTCCTGAATCCCAAACTATTGCGGGATGCGAGGTAGTCTCATCTATGATATATCTTGGAGCTCTAGTTAACAACACAGGCAGTTGTGAATCCGAAATTAGAAGACGCATTCAACTAGCAAGAGCAGCAATGAGTGAACTAAACGGGGTCTGGCGTGATCGTCACATTACTATGACAAACAAAAAGAGACTCGTTTCAACTCTGGTCTTTTTCATATTTTACTATGCATGCGAGACATGGACAGTCAAAGAATCAGATCGACGACGTATAGACGCCTTTGAAATGTGGACATGGAGACGCCTGCTTCGAATTCCATGGACGGCTCGCCGTACAAATATCTCGGTTCTGCATGAAATTAAACCGGATCAGCGTCTCTCCAGTAGCGTTTACTCTAGAATTTTAAAGTTCTTTGGCCATATCCATCGAAGTGATCACAAAATGAAGCGGTTGGTGGTCCAAGGAAGGCCTCAGACTCAACGCCAACGCGGAAGATCTCCACAGCGATGGGCGGACGTTACTAAAAAGCTTCTCAATAAACAGTATACTGAGGCAATACATATAACTGATGACCGCGACCAGTGGAGAAATATTATCAATCAAACTGTCCGAGCTGCTGAAGCCCAATTATGAACCACAACACATCTACTAAGATGTTAATGACTGTGATGATGATGAAATCAATAACGGATCAAATATTCACAGTCAGGCAGATTCTTGAAAAAACGCTTGAGTTTGGAGTCGACACACACCACATATTCGTGGATTTCAAAGCCGTATACGACTCAAGGAACAGACAAAAACTTCTACAGGCTATGGTGGAATTTTAAATGCCGCATTATCTTGTTCAACTAACGGAACTTACACTCACAGGAGTAGAGAGTGTAGTCAGAATCTAAAACGACTTTTCAAGACTCTTCCATTGTAAAAATGGACTGAAACAGGGAGATGGACTGTCATGTCTCTTATTTAACCTTGCACTAGAAAAAGTAATTCGAGAGGGCCATATTAATACGAATAGATTATCTTTTAATAAATCTGTACAAGTGGTCGGATATGCAGATGACATAGACATTATTGTTAGGTCCACAGAATCTCTGATCGAAGCATTTCGATCATTAAGGGCGTCTGCACTGGGAATGGGATTAAAAATAAACGCACAGAAAACCAAGTATATGTATTGTGCTCGATTAGGCAACCAGATATCTAGACTATTAATTGATCATCTGGAACTGGAAGGTGTAGACACCTTTGTCTACCTGGGCTGGCTGCTGACCAAAGACAACAATGTCAGCGAAGAAATTAAAACAAGAATAGTGCTTGCCAATAAGTGCTATTATGGATTGAGGAAACAATGGCCCCAAAACTACCCAGAAAAATTAAAGTTACTATATATAAAACACTAATAAAGCCAGTGTTAACATACGGGTCAGAAACGTGGTCACTTACACAGAACGACCAAGAGTTGCGAGAAAAATTCTAAGGAAAATATCTTGGAGAAATCCAAGAACAGGGTTTGTGGCGTGGACGCTACATTGTAAAATGTATTAAACTAGCACGCCTTCGATGGATAGGACATGTAATTAGGCGAGATGAAGATGCAACGATCAGAAAAAATTTCAACCAAATAAGACCAGAAGATGATCTAAAATCCATCCGAGTTAAAGCATGGAGAAAAGTTGCCAGAGACAGGGGCGAATGGAAGATTGTTCTGAAAAAGCCATTGGCCTATAACGAGCAGTAATGCCCCTGATGATGATGAAAATATAAAACACAATATCTGTTTTCACCTTTGTTAATCTACAAATTTGTAAAGGCGGCAACTTTTTTGAACAAGTTTTGAACGTACTTACAGTTAAGTTAATTACATTTTTATAGAAACGTATACTTTTGCAGAAAATGTGTTTTTTCATTATTTGTTTAAGAATTATAATAATTTTATAAATAAGTAAGTATAGATGGTTTTATTACTTTATTTATTATTCTTGTAACAAACGTAATGCATTTCAGTTGTTAGGTTACATCGTTGCTAGTGGCATCTCAACAGGCACACTGTTCTTGGCCTTCTTATTAAAAGTTAAAATAAATGAAAAAAAGAGTAAGAGAATAAGAAAAAGAAAGGTAAATGGCATATGCTTACTTGTGACAGGAGGTATCAAAGACAGTATCACGTAGGTATCATCTGCGATATCAAAATTTGTAAAAACATCAAGATTGAGATGGTTGACACGTTTATAAAGAATTAAAGAAGAAAAAATAGTAGTAGAAGTAGAAAAGGACCTTAAAGCGAAAGGTAGATATCCAAAATAAAATACGCAATATAATATAATAAAAATAAATTTATTAACATAATAAGATTAAACAAACTTTAGCAAAATAACATGATAAAATATTCGATATATATAAAATTAATCTCTTAATGGTCAATAATATATTATCGTTTGTCAGAATGTAACAAATTATATACAGATATGCTAACATTCTGAACGTATTAATTTAAAAATAACGTGTACAATAAAATATAATCTTTTTGGGATGAAACAAAAATACCTTTCAAATATTAGAAAATAAATAATTTATTAACATTTTAGCTTTAGTATCCTTTCAGTGTATTTGTTAGAAGGTGATTTGTTAATAAATATTACCAAAATGCTGAAATATTATCACTTAAAACACTGGTATTAGTAATATTTCAATTGAGTTTATACAAAGATCCATATATATATATATATATATATATATATATATATATATATATATATATATAATAGTAAGGGATACTAAGGGGTAATGGAGCACTAAACTGAAAATCATACGCATTTAGAATTTAGGGTTCTGGGAAAACCAGATATAAGAAATGGACATGATAGTGCCTAACGTGAGTATGTGGCATCACAATAAAAAAATGTAGATAATAGAGACATATTTGAAATCAATTAACTAATTGCATCAAATCTGTAGTGCTTTTGTATTAGCTCTACAAATTCATGAGTGAAATTAAAAATCATGTAAAATTGACCATTTTTATAGCAATTTAGGACGTTGAAACAATAAATGGTTATTACTTTAAGATATAAGTATACGTTATGGTAATATATCTTAAAGTTTCTGAGGTTACCCTAGATCTGAGAAGCATTTGCCTGAACAATTATCAAATGCCCTTATACAATAAAAAAGTGAATTTTTGGCAGTTTCTATGAAAAATTTCAAACACACTTTTCTTGAAAACATGACCTGTAGCAATAAACTATGTACAGATTCGAGATCAGCTCATCCCATTTCCTATAGGACACCTATTAAACTTACCAACTTCATAAAAAAAAATGTAGGCCTGTGTTATCATAAATTTATAAATTGTGTACTATTGTAGGAATAATTCAAATAACAACTTTTTAAAGTGAAAGGAGTTTTGAAAAGTATAATGAATCAACACGGCCTGACAACATTTCCAATAGTGTCTATTGAAAAGAAAATGATAAAAAAATCATAATTTCAATGAAGAGATCATAAATAATTTTGATAGTGTCAAAAATAGTAGAGCCAATTTTATCTACAAATGATAATAATACTGTGTAATATTAATTTTCTTTTTTTTAATTATTTTTTACACCAAATGTAAAGTCACTGCTATGTGCTTTCGTGAAAAAGACCATGAGTGTTTTACATGAAAGGACAAAACAACATGGGTGGCCACTGTTATGAACTTCTACGAAGGTCATGGTTGCATCAAGATCTATTTCAGAACCTATCGCAGAATTGAGTAGGCTCCAGAGATGTTGGTAGAGTAATCACCTATGAGGATGTATGACAACAGATTAAAATGCAAGTTTTAAGACAATGAACAGGACAGGGTACTAAAAGAGACACCGTAAAAAGATCGTAGAATTAAGTAGGCAGATATTTTTGGCGTAATTTTCTTTTAAAAATAATAAAATAAAGAAAATTTCTTTATACAAGCTAAAAAATTATCAGACACACGCAGTCCAAACAATCAAATGGTAGATAAAGGCTATATATGAGATATAAAAATATATAAATTGGAGATAAAAGTATTTTGGAGAATAGAAATAAATAAAAAACGACCCAGAGACATACAAAAATACAAAAATATGCAAAAAAAGGATAAACTAAGATCTCATCTCAGATCAAACCTAAATGAAAATAATGACAAAATGTTGTCACTTCTACAATGTTTATAGAACAAACAAAAAAGAAAATTATATTTATAACATTTAAGACCTTTGATTTGCATTAATATTTTGTTACTATCGATTCCTTCTGACCTAACTCTATTCTAAATCACAGTACCACCAACAAAACACAAAAATTAATGAGACGTGATTTTTCTTTAATATATATGTAAGTATGGTATTTAAATAAGATCACAGGGAAAGAGAACAAAAAATAATTAATTTAATCGAATGTGGTAATACTAATAACAATTACTTTTCTACACGTCTGAAAGAAAAAGCAGTGTTCGATATTTTATACGTTTTAAGATGTGTTAATTCATGTACGTGTTTAGGTATTTAAACATATAACACTAGTTTTAAATATTATGTACCTGCATATTAATTGGAAATATAGCTACCTACAAAAATATACATTCTCCATAGTATTATTAAAAAAAATGCAGGATTAATTTAGTATGAAAACAAACTTTAATAATAAATATTTTAAATATATAATATATTCTGATTTCTATTTTTATAATCTTCTAACATACGTTTGCTTTTTTACTCTTTTATGTGAGATTTATTCCCTATACTCTAATTTGTTAGAATAATAAACTCATTTAAAACTAGTCTAATTTTCAAAAAATATTTTTGATATCATCCAATATCACTAAATTTTAATATATATTCTAGATTCTTCCAGATCAGCTGGGTAGCTCCAAACTTAGAAATAGGTCCTTTTTGCTGAAATACTCTTTAAATCGTATAGCTGCATACCTGAAACAAACATAAAATTGTATAAATGTACAAGTTCCCGTTGATTTATGGCTTTAATTGTGACTAAACATTTCATTTCCGTCAGTCTTGCTTTTACAACATTTACAACATTAAGAATATACGGCACTAAATCCCGGTTGTAAATTATTCTTTAGTTATCAGTCTACTGTCCTTCTTTTTCCATATAACAACCTTCCCAATGTGAACATTACACCAAAATATCAACGAGAAGTATGTTTTAGTTTGTCAATGAATTTTCTCGTTATATTATAGATATATTGTCTATCTTTCAGTTTCCACATTTTCATCTTAAATAACGACAACTTTCTTTTCACCATTTTTTTCTATAGAAGAAATACCCCCAATTATTGTAAAAGTTCTTTCTCTTACAATTAAAAAGATTTTGTCATAAGAAAGCAGTTTCTTAAACATTTTCAAACTCTCTTGATATTCTGTTGATCTTTAATTAACTTAGGATTTTAGTTAAAAAAAAAAACAATAAAGAACAAAACTATACAATAAATATAACAACGAGTGAATCTACTACCATAAAGAGTTCAGTAGAAATTCTAGAGGAAACTACTTAGGAAAAACCTTCATTGAAAAAGCGAAGACATTATCTTAGTGACTTTGTTGAACAAGAATCATTTTACAGAGATCAGGAATATAAAGTGGTAGTAAACAAATTATTTCAAAAGAAAAAAAAATTAATCAAAATGTTGCAACAACATAGAAGGCAATAAACTTGAAAGTAAGTTAACAAATCTAGTGTATTTTGTGGTCCATAAATAGATTTATATACATAATTTTTCCACTAAAATGGAACTTCCATCCACAAGTAAAATTTTTATCCTTTAAATTTATTTTTCATTATTAAACAAGAAGAGGTAGGTACACTTTCAAATGAAACATTTATTTTTACAAAATTACTTTAATTTGAAAATACTCGTTAATTACTTTGCTTAATGATTTATCTTCCATATTTTTTACAAAATATCGCAGTTTTATTAAAACTTATTTAAAATTGAGTAATTTTAGTAGGGCTTTTCGAAAAATCCAATCTAACTTTAGAGTTCTTGTCATATTGTGACGTCACTTGCGCAGAAGGTGTTTGCTTCAACGATTCGGTACAGGGCGTGTCTATAAGTTTTAATGGTCTAAGGTTGATAGTACACAACGTTGGGATTAAAACCAACAAGTACCACAAATATTATGAAAATTCATGCCATAATAAAACAGTTTCTGATTAAAACAGTTTCAGATAGTTATTAAAATTATAAGAATTGAGCTATAAAGCGTAATTAAATGACTATTAGTTTAAGATTTCATTAGTAAAACAAATAAGTAGAATAATAGAAAAATCAAATAAATTACCTATATACCTGTAATAAAATATTTTTATTAAAATACCTACCCCATGTAATCAAAGCTAATTGAGGAATGTTCCGCCTGCACCAATGACCAAACACCCCAAAAGATATGTGTTACTAACGAAGACTTGTTTATTTGAACGTACATTTTTTCAATTTCTTTACTAGATGGTTCTTGTCCATTATATTCCTTCAGATATACCTTTATCCATTTTGTTTGAAAGTCTTTGTTCGGATATAAGGAGTAATCAATTTCATCTATACCTAAAAATATTTAAATTGTGATTTTAATATATATGTATATGTTTGTAAACTTTTACTTTTCTTATCAAAATGTTACTCTATTTTAGTAGAATTTAGTAGAATAGATTTCCCAATTAAATATTGACCAGGGTCGATAATTTTTGAAACCAAAAAAAAATTATATTAGAATGAAACGTATTGGAAAAGAAGAGAATATACTAAAATTTTAAGAAAAAATAAATTACACTCCATCCGATGTCAGGAAGTGTGGGGTGGGGGGTTTAAGGGTAAAAATCGGTTTATCGCGATTTTCAGCGAAACTACAGGTGCTATGGAAAAAAGTTAAATAGCAAAGTTGTAGGTAACAAGAAGATCTACAACTTTTGTATTTACACTTTTTTCACATACCCTCAAAATTTTTGTGGAGAATTCAATTTCAATTTTTGATTTTTTATTTTTATCTTAAAAAAAATTTTTCCTTTGCGCAATTTGATGAAAACTTGCCTTAGTATGTATCAAATACACTGTAATTTTTTGGAATTAAAAAATTTATTTTGTTACCTGATATTGATTTATTATCGAAAAAACACCCTAATTTTCAGTCGAAAATTCACTCGTCAAAATATCAGCTTTTTTAAAAAAGTCGGTGGGCTTTTTGTTCGTTGAAATCTCTACTTTTCGATAGTGTAAAAGAATGTACATCACTATGGGAAATGTTCACAAAAAACGCAAAAAACGAAGAAAACTCGAATCGAACAATTTTTTTTTCAGTGAAACAATTTTACAGTGAAAAAAGTGTAAATACAAAAGCTGTAGATCTTTTTATTACCTACAACTTTGCTATTTAACTTTTTTCCATAGCACTTGTAGTTTCGCCGAAAATCGCGATAAACCGATTTTTAACCTTAAGCCACCCCCTCCCCACTTCCCGACCTCGGATGGAGTGTAATTTATTTTTTCTTCCAATTTTAGCATATTCTTTTATTTTTCCAATAGGTTTCATTCCACTATATTTTTTTTTACTTTTTACCTTTTTAAAGGCTTCGACACTGGTCTAATATGTTTACTTTATCGAATACAAAAAGGAAGAAACATATTTTCTAGAGGCTTTAATAAATACAAAAGCATTGTGACTTTTTCTATTTAATATCTACTCACAATATGTTAAGAGTAGTTTTAAATAACCATAAAAAAAATGCATTTTTTTATTTATTTATTTAATGTCGTCCGCACCACTGAAGTTATAAACGACAACAATGGAAAATAGATAATAAAACAAAGAAAGGTTATTATATTAATTACATACTAACATAAACAAAATTACGTATTACAGTGAACAATGTGGACTCAATATAAAAGTTAAGAAGACAAAGCTTATAATAATTAGCAAGAAAAGGATAACAGAAGGTCAACTCTACGTCAACCAATTCCCTGTAGAAACAGTGACGCTCTACATTTACCTCACCACCATAATAAATGAAGAATGGACCAACAACCAATAGATTAGGATAAGAGCACGGAAAGGCTAAATCCACCTTCAATCGGATAACGGCCTTCTGTAAGAGTCACAACTTCTCTCTTGATACAAAAGTAAAAATGCTGCGATGCAACGTCTTCTCTGTCCTTTTTATGGTGTTGAATCGTGGACCATGAACGAAGATATATGCAGAAAACTAAAAGCATTTGAGATGTGGCTATATCAGAGAATGCTTAAGATTCCGTGGACTGACCGAGTCACAAATGAGGAGGTCCTCAGAAGAATAAGAACCGAGAGGAACTCACCACCATCAAATCTCAAATGTTACAATTCTTCGGACATATTATGCGAAATGAACCCAGATATACTCTCCTTCAAGCCATCCTGCAAGGTAAAATTTTTAGAAAACGAGGACCAGGAAGAAGAAGAACATCCTGGTTAAAGAACCTCAGAATCTGGTTCAATACAACATATGTGCAGCTGTTCCGCACTACTGCAGTTAAGATAAAGATTGCCATGATGATCGCCAACATTGGTAACGGATAGGCACATCAAGAAGAAGAACTAACATGTAAGAAGATTGATATAATATGTAATTTGTGATACAAACTAGATTCTAATTTAAATATATTTTATGCCTATAACGGTTAAAAACTTTATAATGTTGTTTAGATGATTATAAGCTCGCCTCTGTCGATGAGAAGGTTGAGTTTACTTCTCGTTTCCTGGAAAATTTAACATTCGGTTAAAATATGTGTTACTGTACTGTTGGTTTGACACTGGTTGCAGTATGGGGGTTGTCTCTTGTGATTTGGTAAAGGTGTGTATGGCGTGTGTGACCAAGTCGGAGTTGAGTAAAGATGACTTGTTTTTTCTAGGATTTTTTTTAAGCACAATTTAAGATCACTTAACACTATTTTACTTAGTTGAAATTGACCATCACTTGTCGCTGCTTCGTGAGCTCGACGGTCCACAACCTCGTTACTTATTTTCCTTTGCAACATTTTGAAGTTCTTTGTAAATGTCTTTATGAATAGGGTTGCTGGAGTATATGTTTTGGATGTCACAAAAGGCGTTCATTGAGTCAGTTATGGTTGTGTAATTTCTTTGGTCCGTTTTGTTAATGAATTTTAGAGCTTCAAGTATTGCGTATAGTTCTGCATTGGATATAGTCCATTTGTTATGCAACTTAAATTTAGTAATATGAGGATTAGAGAAAATTGCTGCCCCCACTCCCTCCGTTATTTGTGATGCATCTGTGTAGATATGTCGGTAGTCGCTAAATATATCCATAATATCTTTGAAGTGATTTATTAATATGGCTGGTGGGGATTTACGTTTATTAAATTTTGATAGATCTGTGATCACTGGTGGTTTATTTACAGTCCATGGAGGAGGAGTGTTTTCGGAAGGGTGGTATATTGTCGGGAATATTATGCTATATTTATGAAGTAATCGGTTAGTTCGTTCATAGAAAGGCGGATTGCATTGAGGGTGAGATGAGAAGTAGTGGCTGAAACGATTGTTATGAACGTTATGGGAGGCTAGGTTATCTGGAGAGAATAGAACTTTACAAGCAAACGACAAACTTAAAAAATCTCTTCTAAATTCTAGAGGGGTTTGCCCTGACTTACTGCATATACTTAATATGGGGCTAACAAGATAATTCTAGATCACCAATTCAAGTTCTATAAAAAACATGGGACAATTGAGCAAGTGCATAGAGTAGTTAAACAAATCGATAAGGACCTGAATGGTAAAAGAGTGCGGTGTTTCTTAATGTATCTTAGGCATTCGACAAGTTATGACACGAAAGGTTGCTAAGCAAACTAAAGAAACCATTGTCCCATCCACACTCTGAGCTATTAAAATCATATCTGACAAACAGATACTTCAAAATGAAACATGAGAATCAGACAACAGACCTACATGCAATAAACTGTTCCTCGAAGCAGAGTACTTGGACCAATCATTTTACTTATGTAGACTGCAGATGTGCATACAACACGAATAATTACCGTTGCATCATTTACTGATGTTTTTAGCACCACACGCCGACATATCATCAACTTTTACGAATCTACAAACTATTGGTCTTACTAAGGTCTAAAACTGGCTTAAAAGATGGCGTATTACAGAATATGAATTTAAATCTACTCATGTGACGTTTACCGTTCGAAGAAAAACGTATCCACTTGTACTTAATAACTACCAATAACCACAATGCGATAGTGTCAAATACCTCAGCATGCATCTGGTTCGACGTTCATTATGGAGAGAAAACATATTCGCCAAGTTCAAGCAACTTGGAAGTTGAACAGCTTACTGGCCGAAGTAAAACCATCTTAAAACTTGTGTGGACCTACGGCATCCAGCTACAGAGTACTATTAGTGACACCAACTTACCAATTTTACAAAAATTAAAAAATATAGTACAGCGAGCTATCTTTAAAGCCCTCTACTACCTCTCCAACGAAATTACCGAACGTTACATTCCATTAGAATCCGAAAAGGATACTATTCATCGGTTTAGTGATACTTACTGTGAAAGAGTGTCAGTACATACAAACCGGTTACCACCAAACTAAACGTACCAGATGTCAATGAAATTCTAAGGCTAAAACGTCTATGGCCATTCAACCATAAATACATTTATATTCTAAGACATAAAAAGCATAGACAATTGTAAACTTAAGTTTAGTTACATTTTAAAGAAGATCACTTACTGCAGTGACACTCTGCATGCCATCAATCCTCTTTATAGAAAAACGCTTATTACCCTTGGCAGATTGCAGATCTCTCTAGGAGTTACATAAAAAACTACTATGCAATTTATCTGCAGCAAAAATATTAATTAAGGCTTCGAAGACAAATTCTAAGATACTATATTTCATAACTTTATGTGTAGTTTCAGAATTCAGAATAAATAAGAACATCCTTAGAAAGAAAAAAACTTTATAGACCAGCTGTAAATAAGATCAAGAGCATTGCACTTATGCACAAAATAGTGTAAAAGAGCAGTCTGTAGTGAAATATATGTTTTTTAAGATGCAGGAAATTTTCTTTTTTCATATGCTTTGAAATTTTTGAATTTCAAGATTATTGCCATTCATCGAAACTTAATTTCAAATAAAAATTCTTTGTTGTGCATTTACTTCACTGTAAGATAGTTCATATTTTTTATTTATTTTCTTACATTTAGTAATTTGCTCAAAATGTTCTTTCGTTCGATTGATATATTTATATCATTTCTGTATGTGCTGGAAATTCCAAATTTTTCCCAAATAACAAGTGTAAGTACCTCGAATGTCGAATGTCAATATAACTTGAGTCATTATTATTCAGGTTCATAGATAAAGTGTTCTTTCGTAATTTATATCTAAAGCTATCTATCTATTGGACCAAGAATGAAATAAATATAAATAATACTATCCTTTCTTCCAACGCATAAAATATATATTAACTGTTTCGGTAACATTCACACCTTTGAACCGACAAATCCAAACATTGACTTTATGATACAGAAAACGTCAATACCTACACTTGGTACATATACTGAATACGTTTTAATCTCTTGACTAGTTTAGATAACATTTGACCTCTAAGTGGACCCCTTTTGATTATAGTTTTTAATTTTATTTATCAAGAATCCTATAATTGTTTATTAAGATGGAAATTTTTTAATATACACTGATGTGCAAATATATACCTAAAAGTCTAGGAAGTATCTCGGTATTTTTGAAAACATTTACATCAATTTTGATAATATTAAAATTTTAGTGGTAGACATTATATAAAACGTCTGAATCATGTGAGTTAGTTAAGAGGATCGTTTGGCTTCGTAGTTTCTCCTAAATATATATCTATCTATCTTTGTGGCTCTCGGATAGTCTTCTGCTGTTGAGCCTCTCACCTCGAGAGGCTTTACTTTTACACCTTTTATTGTAACTTATGTTCCCTTTCTGGACTTTTTTGAACCTAGCTGATCTTCATGATTTTTTTACCACTTCTCAATAGGTCGTTTTTAGCTTTGGACCTATAGCAGGATCCATTTTTAAAGATTCATGAAGATAAGGTAATTCCCTGCGTTGCTTGTTTTATTTCTGTTTTATTTTTGTTTTAGGAGAAGCTAGGGAATGAATGATCAGTCCCGGCAGAGGCCCGAATGCCCTGGAGAGAAATGAAAACTAAAATAGCTACAGTGTCGTAAGTATATAAATAATAGACCCACTAACGACAAGGGTAATGCCACAGTTCTCATGGATAGAGATCAATACATATCTCTCAGCCAGTCCTTGTTGGACGATAGTCGTTATTATCGACTCCTTCCCTCCAACCCTTGCTCTTTAGTTTACTCTAAATGCGTAATAAGTTTATTACGCATTTGAAGAATATTAAGGTCATAAACCAAACCATAGCTAAATCTCTACATAACTATGATGGTTATGCACCGAGATTTTACTGTTTACCTAAAATAAATAAACCAACTCTTAGTATGAGACCTATGTTTCTTCTATCTATTCAACAAATGTACACATTGCTAAATTTCTAACTGATATTTTATCAAAATCCTATGATTATAACAATTCTTATAATATTGTTAATTGTTTTCCATTTCGTGCATTTATTAATAATTTCAAACTACCACTTAATTATACTTTGGTGAGCTTTGATGTAGTATACTCTATTCGCTTAGCTAGGGCATATTTTGACAGACTCATTGTAGGAAACCTACAACACAACAATTCCTACTTCTCAGTATTAATAGCTCAAGTATACTACTATTGCAGACTTCTTTCTTTGAAAAAAGAAGAATTATTCTAAATAGTGGAAGTGATAAACCAATCAAATTTTGGGTAGTATATATTTAAAAAATATATTTTAGTTGTTATAATTTAACTTAACTATTTATTATATGGTGCAGATAAATAAATATTGATTATCGGTAATTCGCAAAGTTCTATTTTATTTACTATTTAGTTTGTTTACTATTAATATCGGCTATGAGTACGTGTGTCTGGTTTTATAGTAATTTCCAGCTACTTTCAGTCTGTCAAAAAGTAACTTACTTCGCAAAAAATAATTACTAAATTCTCTAGACAGTTCGTAGTGGGAATAGCGAGCCGAGTATATCACTTTTCACTAACCTTTCTTTTTCTAGTATTCTCACTTCCTTAAGGAGTCATTGGAACACCATCCAACCAAACTCCCCTGTATCCTGGGACGTGTTTGCAGAGTTTTTGCAATTGGTGTTTGACACTAATTTTTTGGTTTTTAATGATAAGTATTACTTACAAATTTTTGAGACACCAATGGGTTCATCCATATCTCCCATCCTTGTTAACTTTGTCCTTAATGACTTGGTATCTGACTGTTTGGGTCTTATAGATTTCCAGATCCCTTTTGTTAAACGGTATGTTGATGACATTTTGTTAGCCTTACCCCCTGACAAAGTAGAGTCTACCTTATCGATCTTTAATTGTTTTGATCCTCACTTACAGTTCACTTATAAACTTGAGGATCCCTCTAACAATAATATTCCTTTTTTAGACGTGCGTGTCTTTAGAAATAGTGACAATACACTAACTACAAGTTGGTACAGGAAACCTATGGCTAGTAATAGGTTTCTTAACTATCATCCGTTCAAATACAAAATAAATCTTATAAAAGCACTCGGCTGTAGGCTACATAGGTTAACAAATCCTGATAACAAAAGGGATTCTCTTTTGTTACTCAGAAGTATACTATCTGACAATTCGTACCCTACTTCTCGCATCAATAAATACCTTTTTTCAACAAGTTTGGGGTCTTCTATTGATGATTTACCTGATGGTGATCAACTAAGGATGATTTCTAATAATATTATGAACAACAGTACTCTACTTTCTCCTAACATTGCAACTTTCACCACCCATTACTCTTCACTACCCTATTTCCCATATGTTACTGAAAAGCTTATTAAATTGCACAAACAGAACAATATCCCGGTTAAGATTGCTGTCAATAATGCTAAGCCTGTCAGGAACTTGTTTTCTAAAACTAAAACACCTCTTTCCTTTTTGGAACAAGTGAATGTAGTCTATCACATACCCTGTTCTGAATGTGATGCATGTTATATTGGTCAAACAGGCCGTTCCCTTAAAGGACGCCTGACTTCACATCGTAGTGACATTAAACTGTCTAAATATACCTGTGCCCTTGCACAACATGCAATCAACACCAAACATGCTGTGAATTTTGATAATGTTAGTATTCTCTGTAGAGAACGTAACCTTAATAAGAGACAGTTTATGGAGATGTGTGGTGATTTTGAAACAACCTAATGATTTGAACCAGATTTTTTCAGACATTTGGGCACTTTTGCCACTTACCACCAACCTTTTCTACGGTGGTCAATGTTTTTACTGCTTTTTGTTTTCTTCCTTACAGAAGGAATTTCGTTAAAAAATATATTCCAAAGGTCATATTCATCCTCTTTTGATTTGGTGGTTGTTCTTTGAACTCTCATTTGGTTTGGTTTCATTCTCTGTATTTCATATCATATATCTTAATTTATATAATATTAAATTAAATTTAAATCTTAATTTATAATCGTCACTAAAATCAAAACTCTGACCGTTGTTTTATATTAAGGTTTTTCCACATAACAATTCATATCAACTATTCTATGCTAACATTCCTATCATTGCTTTTTAAACCCTTGGTATTTTATTAACCTTTATATTGGCATCTACAAAACTTGTCCTTCAATCTCACCAGCTGATTGTCAGTTCTGACATTCGAGCTTTCAAATACTTTATTTCGCATGTTATGGTCGTAACAGTCAAGAACCCTGAGCCGTGCCCATGGAGCAAAAAGATAAAAGAGGGAATGTAAAGGTAGTGGGGACAACAATATTGTTAGACAGGAAGTCCTATCTTGAGAGGCCACTTTAAACAAGGAAAGACAGTCTCTTTCCTTGTTTAAGAAGTCAAATTTAGTTTGGTTATGTTATTGTTTGTCCCAACTGTCACATGAAATTTTATTTATATTGAAGTTTTTTACCAATTATGTCACTTTTTAGACTATTATCGTTAATATTTAATTAAAACTTTCTTGTCTGAAAAATATTTTACAGGTATTGTTAACAAGTGTTGGAAAATTTAAATTTAGCGCCTTTGCATTTCCGGATATGTCCGCCATCAGAGGCCACTTTTTTGGTCTCCTTTTCATAACGATTAGATTCCCTCTTTTATCTTTTTGCTCGATGGCCGTGCCGTTGTTAACATTTCAAAATTGACAAGTACATTTTTTGATAGATTTTATAATTAATCAATGTTGTCAAAAGTTAAATTAAAAAAAATAATATAAAATTACGTAAATTTGGAATCTTACGGCGTTCTGTGTTTCTTTGTTTTTTGCTGATGTATTTATTGGATTAATTTTTTATGTTTGCCTTGTTTTGGAGTTTCCTCACATTAATACCATTTTAACGCTACAAATCTTTTAAAGGTAAGATCATTTACTTAATTATTTCTCATATTAGATATATCGCTAATAATACCCTTTTAGATGAACTGACGATGCTCATTAAATAGTGGGCGAAACGTCTTCATTAAATGTAGCACAACTCTTGTCTTTTTTTATCTCCAAATTGACACCGAAAACATCCCATTTACTTACGAGTGCACTTTATATATATATATATATATATATATATATATATATATATATATATATATATATATATATATATATATATATTATATATTATATATTATATATATATATATATATATATATATATATTATTGGAAGCTGCAATCGGACAAATACAAACTAGGTCCTAGATAGTCCTTATCCAAGACATATAATTTTTACGAACTATAATAAAGCGTTTGTTACAGTTTATATTTTACTTTTTTTGAGCTATGGTTATACAGAAAGATCCTGAAGATACCGTGGACAGACAAAGTCACCAATGAAGAAGTACTACGGAGGATGAACATAACCGCGAATTTGGTCAACATCGTGAAGGGCCGTAAGCTGCAGTATTTGGGACATATAATGAGAAATAAATGCAGATATGTGCTACTAGAATGCATTTTGCAAGGTAAAATTAAAGGAAAAAGGGCCCCAGGACGAAGAAGAATATCCTGGCTTGCTAACCTGAGAGACCTCAATACAGCTATTCCGTATAGCAACCATCAAAGTCATCATAGCCAGAATGATCGCCAACGTTCGGAACGAACAGGCACACTAAAAAAAAAAGAAGTTTGTCATAGTAATGTAGCATTTTTCTATTACATGGTATATGGTTTTGATACATGTCGTTCGTATATCCGAAAGAGATTGAATATATGAATTGCACTCAAGAATCTTCGAACGAGCATAAACAAAATTTAGAACATAATCTAATCTAACACCATATTAAGTTTTGTTTACAGTTGCTAGATGCCTCTGTCAGAAGCTTCCAAGCGGAATTTAATCGCCCGCTAGGTGGAAATAGATGATCTCATGATTAAGATTCAAGGTTAGAAGAGTTCTTGCAACAGCAGGAATAATTGCTATTCTAAAATATCAATTTATAATGGAAATTTCTGTTTGCAATATGAAAATTAATATAATATTAATATAATGTATATGTACGGTTAAATTTATGGTTTGGCTAGTAATAAATACAGCTTGTATGTAACAACTTTGTATTTTTGCTTTTTCTGAAAATAATATTTTCTCTTGGACCACCTATAAATAAATTCTAACAGATTTGCTGAACGAACAGATAAGGTGAGTGATTGTTTCTTGTCCTTTTTCTATAAATTTCTATTTTTCTTTCTAGGAAGCAGATATATTCTTCTTTCCACTGATCTAGGCACTATTGCAGCAAGACCCACAGCGCAAACAAGGTATATCTGGTTCCCAATCCTTCGAGGGCCCATTTGTAGTTCGCTCAACTTTAATACTTCACCAATTAAGGTTCAGCTATTCAGGTAGGAAAATTCGAAATGAAATGAAATGATAACACTAGCAAAAGAACAACAAGGTTTTAGGTCAGGAAGATCGTGTACCGAAGATATATTTATAATGAGGCTAGTGCAAGAGAAATCATTAGAATACAACAAACCGGCATATCTATGTTTCGTAGACCTTAAGAAGGCATTTGAACGGGTTTTAAAGGAGGTTATCCACTTATTGTACGCAAGAGAGATACAATGGGATAAGACAGTGAGATTCCTTGAGTCCTCTATTTTTCAACCTAATTATGGATGAAATAATAAAAAAGTAAGAACTAAAAAAGGATACTAAATGGGAGAAAAACAATTTAATATAATCTGCTATGCAGACGACGCAATACTATTTTTTCAAAGTGAAAATTATTTACAACGTATGCTGCACCAATTTAATATAATCGCCAGAAAATTTAACATGTGGTAATTTCCTCAAAAAAAGACAAATGCATGGTTATATCAGCAAATTTACTAAGATGTAAATTAGAGCTGGAAGGTCAGATAATAGAACAAGTGACGGAGTTTATATATCTAGGTATCATATTATCTAGCTACGGAAAGCTCGAAACTGAAGTGGAAGATCAAGTGAATATAGCAAAAAGAGCCGCAGGTTGCCTGAATGAAACAATATGGAGAAATAAAAATTCCGGAAAAGAAATGAAAAGCAGAATTTACAAAATGGTCATTAGAACAATGACATATGCGGCATAAACACGATCTGCCACATAGAGGACAAAAAGAATGTTAGAAACAGCAGAGATGAAAACACTTACAAAAATGGATGGTAAAACAGTATGGGACAGAGCAAGAAGTGCAGATATACGACATAGATGTAAGGTGGAGAGCATCGAGAACCGGGTAAGAAATAGAAGAGTAGAATGTAGGAAGTAGGAAGACCACGAAAACGATGGAAGGACAACTTACTGGAGGCATATTGAAAAACAGACGGATTCTTGTCTTCATAAACAGAAGAAGAAGAAAAAGAACTTATCTGGATTTGGCTTTGAATATTGCGAAATTGGCTATGGTAATCGTACATCTTATACAGTGAACTTACCTACAAATTCTGCAAAATGGTTCGCTATATCGACTGACTGGTAGTTTAAAGCTGCATATTCGTAATCTATAAACGTAACTTTATTTTTTTCTTTGTTGTAAATGACATTACCCAATAAAAGGTCATTATGGGCAAACACTATAGGACTGTCTAAATTTTCTATAACTTCTTTTAGTTCATACATTTCTTCTTCTATTTTCGATTTGGGAATTACATTTTTTACATACCTAAAAAATTTTAGAATGAAATGAGTCATTTAAAAATGTAGGTTAACTATAAAGATAATGATTATTTAACAAAATAAAAAGTAATTTATTTATAATCTTTGAGTTTTGTCCACTTGTTTCATGTACCAAATCCTGATTTTTGTTCTATTGCTATAGGACAGAGCATGTCCATTGGAAGAAAAAACGTCCACAAATTAAGAAATGAACAGGGGCAAATCTTTGAGGATAGAGTTCAAATTATGAACACGATAGAGAATTTTTATAGACAACTATACAAAGAACAGCAATGTAACCGGAGTGGATCATTACCAAAAATAATGAATCAGGGATCTGAAATTTTACCGGACGTAACACCCAATGAAGTTCGAAAGTCAGTGCAAGAAATGAAAAACAATAAATCCCCCAGAGGTGATGAAATAGTTGCAGATGCCTTGAAAGTGGCTGGAAAAAGATTATGGCAGGTCCTTGCCAAACAATTCATAGATGTTTGCAGGAAGCAATAACATTAACCCAGTGGTATAACGCAGAAATTATCATACTTCATAACAAAGGGGATGCTACCGACCTCAGGAATTACAGGCCCATAAGCCTACTTTCACATATTTATAAACTATTTACAAAAATAATTACGAAACGACTAGAAAATAAATTGGAATTTTATCAGCCCATAGAACAGGCGGGTTTTAGAAAAGGCTATGGAACAAACGATCACCTACTGGTAATAAAAAATCTTATCGAAAATTACACTGAATATAATGAACCACTAGCTTAAATATTTGTTGACTATGAAAAGGCATTCGACACCGTAAATCAACAAAAAAATTTTGAAAGCCTTGACAGAATGCCGAATTGACTATCGGTATATAAATATAATTAAACACACATATACCAAAACGCAACAGCCAGTGTTAGAATGGGTGATCGTCAAACCCAGAAATTCCCGATACAACGTGGAGTACGCCAGGGGGACACCATATCGCCGAAACTGTTCACTACGCTTTTGGAATATATATGTAAAAGGTCAAAACTGACCGACAAGGGCATAAACATAAACGGAGAAAAGCTTAGCCATCTAAGGTTTTCAGATGATATTGTACTAATAGCTGATAAGATAGATAAGGCCAAAGAACCTTTAAATCAGCTCTACCTTTCCTAGCTTGAAGGAGGATTGAAAATAAATATATCTAAAACCCAGATGATGACAAATCTTGTAGTCAGCGAAGGAACAAGATCCATAGACCAGGTAATGGCCTATAAATACCTAGGTCATGAGATCCGCATAGGAAAAGATAATTAAACCGTTGAGCTTCTCCGTCGTATAAGACTGACTTGGGCAGCCTTCGGCAAGCTGAACCATATTTTCAAATCGTCTGATATACCAATATGCCTTAAAAGTAAAACCTTTAATCAGTGTGTTTTGCCAGTGTTGACTTACGGTGCGGAAACGGTGACCATGACAAGAAGACCAGTTCAAAAGATCCGTGTATGTCAAAGGGCGATGGAGCGTGCTATGAGCGTTGTTCTCGTTTCACTACGAGACAAGATCGCCAGCTAGAACAAAGAACAGGAGTGCCTGATGCAGTAGAGAGAGTAGCAACACTGAAATGGAACTGGGCAGGTCACGTGGCTCGAATGACAGATAATAGATGGACAAAGCAGATACTGGAATGGAGACCAAGAGATGATGCCTACCGAAGCAGAGGTCGTCCACCAACACGTTGGACTGACGATCTAAAACATTGTCATAGGAATTGGATGCAAGAGGCACAAGATCGAAATAGATGGAAAATTATGAGGGAGATATATGTCCAGCAGTGGATAAGCGAATATTAAATGATGATGATGATGATGATAATAACCTCAGGAATCTAAGGTTAAGCTATGGCCCATTCGTTACCAAACACCCTGTATATATATATATATATATATATATATATATATATATATATATATATATACTTTTTTAAATTATGCTTACCTTTTATGTTTCTCAGGATCCGAAAATGTGTCTGGTATTAAATCTAAAAATTGCCTAATCTTATCCCAAAGAAATGTTTTTGAAGGTCCATTGTTGGGATTTACCTTATGTAGAAGTGCCAGCTGTTTAGCTACTAATGTGTATATTGTCGGTTCTCTAACAGATTCACTAGTTAACGTACAACCAGGAAGGTATCTATAAGCCAGACCATTTTTGAATGTTGCGTAGAGATTTGGTGCTAATCCTGCCTTGTGAAGGAGAATAATGTTTCTGGAATTAAAAATAAAATAATGAAAAAAATGTTTGGTAATGTTGATTGGTAGATTAAAGTAGATTTTTCTCAACTGTAACCAATTTTAGAATTATTGCTTTGTGGATATTATTTTATGAAAGTGTGAACGGGACGTTACTGGCAGGTGACACTGATTGTATTATTTGGAGGAAGATTTTGAGTCCATCTGAAGGTGATCTAGAAGATCACCTTCTAGATCATAATCATTCTTTTAGTAAGGAATATCAAATTCTTCACATCCAAAATAAAGGCCTTAAGCCATCTTTATTAGAATCTATGGAAATTAACAAATTAAAAAATACAGACCTTTTACCCCTTTTACATTAAGCTCACTTCCGCGCAGTGAGCAGGGAATTGAGCAGCGCTGCAAGTAAGTAATCGTTGTATATATTTTTTAGTTCTTTTATCTCGTTCTTTGAGTAATGATGACGTGATTTTCTCATTCCAGCTAGTGGGTATGTTTCCTATGCTTAATATTTTGTTTGTGAAGATATGCAAAACTTCTAGTAACTTTTCCATATTTTTAATCAATTCGACTCTCTCCAGCTCTCTCTTCGATAATACCATCTCTCCTTTGTGATTTATTATTCTTCATTTCTCTACGTGCTTTTTCTCTTTCTAGGTTTCTATTCTCTGGTTATAACTCAGAGCTTTTATTTTTTATTTTAATTTTCAATTTTTAAACAATCTCTTGTGTTAGAGGTTGTTTTTCTTAATAAAGATCTAAGTAAAACTGTTTTGATATTGCTGTAATATCATTTATCTCGTTTGTTTTCTCTCCATGGATGTTTGTAATGGAATTTATTTGTATTAATTCCAGTTTTGGTCGGAGACACTTCATATTTTTGTTTTGTTGAATTATTCTTTCTAGTTGTTCTTCTTCTTTTTCCCTTTTATCTTCTTGTTGTAGTTTTGTTTATCTCCAAATATTCTATTGTCAGTCTCTTGTTTTATTGAACAAGTGTTCTTTTCTTCCATTAATATAATTTGACATATTATATACAGAAAATAGGGAATATCTAGAGTAAATTTCGACATAGCTATCCCTTATATCTAATTATTTATTAACACCATAAAGAACAATAACAAGCATATTACAATGAATTTAGTTTTCTACTATTAATAACCACTATTGTCAGGTAAAAGTAAAAAACATCAATGGTTGCATTTAACTTGTTGTATACTTTTCAGATAAAAATTATTAAAAATATTTATAACTGCCCGTTATCATATCGTACCATTAGATAATAGATAAATAAACCTATTCAAGCGAAAAAATGTTTACAATGAGCTGACGTCACTACCTGATGTAATGACGGTTCTTGTAAAAAAATTGCATCAACTTTTGATACCCAATTAAATTTTATAGGAGCCTATTTTCTTACAACAACCAACAATCGCTTGCGAAATAGTTGTACTCCGATGTGACAGGTGTTTGTGAAAGAACTATTTACAGTTTTTAAATGAGAAAACATGGAAATGTTAATGGGCACATAGAAAAAAAAACAATGAAGTTAATGACTTCGATACAAATATCCTTTGAAGAAAAATTCATTCGTTTTTAATGATTAAATCCTTAAATATGTAATTGTAGAGACCTAAATTGCTGTCCTTGAAAAGCAGTTTTTAGTATTTTATTTAATTAAAATTTATTATTGTGCTTACCTTGTTTCCGCTTTCCTATCTATGATCAGATCTGTCTTGTTTCCATATATCCTGACGAGGACTATTTCTTCATCATCTGCTTCTTCGGGCTTGCATCCTACCAGCTTATTGGTTATCCCATCTGTCAACAGCTACATATTCATCTTTTATTCTTAAACAATTAACCGTAAATATTTTCTATCTTCGTTCTATCTAATGCACTAACGATTTATGAGTGAATATTAAGAGTGAAATATGATAACTCCATATCAGTAACGAATGATATTAGTAATTTTATTATTATATTGGGGAATTCCATATAAAATATATATGAAGAGGTAACATGCAAACAGCCTTAAGTCACACAAAAATCAAAGTTGTGTTAGATGTACCAATGCATTGTTCTGTTGTAGCCAAACTAGTTTATTCTATCTGATTGATGCAAAAAAAATTATTTCCGATGGTAGCAGCATGTTAAAAATTACCTTTACACGCAAAAAAACTTTACTGTACTGGTTCATGCAAACTAGTTTATTTCCAACCAACCAATAGAAGCTCAGCAACTGCCACTCAGCTGACCCAGTGTCTTGCAAATTTGAGATTGTGTAAGGATTTTAAGAGAAAAACACTCATAATTTTAATTAAACAGGAATACCATGATCTTTACAGTGGTACAGGCAAGATAAAAGCACTAGGAGAAGATTGGCCACCACTTGATACTAAAAAGTGAATATTATAAGGACATCCAATCATTAAATGAACTGAAGAGAACTGAAATATGCTACCGGACACAAGAAGAAATTAAACACCTCCGAAAAGAGGGAAAAGAAAAGTCTACAAAAAGATTGTATTGGTAAGAGGCTTGAAAAACTACAGATATGAAGGAGAAGAATATTTTGTATCTTTAAGAAAGAAAGGGAAAAATAATGGTAAACAAGTAAGACTGGAAGAACTATCACTTCATCATGTGTTAACTAAAGAAAAGACCAAAGATGTTGACAAACTTTTGAAAAAAATGTTTGAAGAGGACTGGTCTACTTTTGATCCACGCCTTGGTTGGGACAAGAGTTTGATTTTTGATGAACCCACTACAGGAAGTAATGCGTGACGGTTTTTCGCCCCTCCTGAAAAATTACTCATTTGTGACTTAAGCTTGTTTGTATTTTACCTCCTCATATATTTACTTTTTGGGTCATATACTTGTATGTTAAAATATAGCTGCAAATTATTTGTATAATACCTTTTTACTTTTAATTTATTGAAAAAGAACTCAATTCTCAGTTACAAAAAATATCAGTCTAGCTGTTATAAAATTAATTTAAAGTACATTTTACAAACGTTTGAATATGACGCTATACATATTGACTTGACCAAAGCTCCGATGATGTCCGAAAACACTAGAATTATATTTACCTCCTGTTTTCAAGACTTTTACAAAAATAAACCTCCAGATTATTAAAATTAATTGTTTATTTGCTGTTTCTATTTTCATATGTTAATCCGTTCTCAAAATAGAATTTTTTAATTAACAAACCGTCTTAACTAATTCTGACGTTATTATTCGTTATTTTGATCCTTTTTTTAATAACACGTATTGACGGAAATAACTGCTTGAGATAACATTTAATCTCATTCAAAAGTTGGAAAATTATATAAGGGGAAACAGATGTACATTTGAATAAGAAGACGATATTGAAACTGTGAATATGTAGAAACTTTCTCATCTTTGATAGAGATGATTAAACAAGAACCAGAAATCCGCTGTTCCGCTCCAAAAATACACGGTTAAGTTCGAAAATCAAGATCTACAAAACTATTATCAGACCAATAGTATTTTATGGATGCGAGACATGGGTGATGATAGAAAATAAAAAAAGAAAGCTTTCAAGAATGATATTTGGCCTTATAAACGAAAACGGATTATAATGATCCAGGTACAAGCAGAAACTCTACCAACTTTTCAAAGAGGCGCCGATCTCAGAATTCGTTAAACTTCCCAGACTTTGATGGTATGGTCATGTAGTGAGAATAGAGACTGAAAGGTTGCCGATGGTTATAACATCAAATCTACTAACATGTAAATTGGAGCTGTAGGCTCAGATAATAGAACAAGTGATGGAGTTTAAATATCTAGGCATCATTATATCTGGCGACGAAAAGCTCGAAACAGAAGTGAAAGATCAAGAGAATAAAGTAAACCGAGACGCAGAATGTCTAAATAAAACAACATCGAGAAATATTGTTCTGAAGCTAGTTTCAATTTCCGAAGTGAAAATTGTCAATAAAGGTACTTTGACCTTTAATTGTGGCTTATATATATATATATATATATATATATATATATATATATATATATATTATTGTGGTATTCAAAATCTTAGTGCGCCAAGCAATTAATTAGCTAATTAATTAATTAATTAAAATTATTTAAATGATATGATTACGATTCTATCACACTTTTTAATTCTCTTATCTCAGTGTTATATTCGTGCTTCAATATATATGCTTTATATATTATATATTTACATGTGAAAGGTAAGGTCCAATGAATACCGGAATAATAAAAAACATATATGATATAACATTATATATTGAAATCAACATAATGAAATAAAATTCACACTCAAATGTTTTCTATAAACAATATCTCATATAATGATTCTTAAAATTTTGTTCTATGTACGTGAACCTTCAAAATTAATGGTACAAACAATATTAGTTAAAATCTCAAAATCCCAATTATTATTCTAAAATCTCCGAATCAAATATTTTATATATTTTCTAAAGTAATTGTAAAAATTGTGTTATCAATAAAAGAAAAAACTGCAGAAAAACAAAACTATCTCTCTATGATGATGAGTGGTCCAAATCCTTGTTCCTTGTAGCCTACACTATCTATTCTTAGCAGCTCCCTAGGTAATCAGCAATCTTACAACAAATTGTTGCAAGTTTATCGTCCTTAATGATCTCCTTCAAATGCACGAATCGTTCAAATTATGCTAGCCTCTTCTCCTCTCGATAAACTGAATCTCTCGTTGGCCTGAGTGAAAAATGACTCTTGGAATATCTTCTCTTTACGATAAACTGAATCTCTCGTTGGCCCGAACAGTGACTCTTGGAATATAAGTAGAAAAATAACACTTACAATCTTTTACTGGATCAGCTTCTGTCAGATACACTAACTAGACGAAAACTCACAAACTTTCACTGCTACTGCTTCCTACCTAAACTACCCGAGAACAACGGCCGTTCGCCTTGCACCCTTGGAAACCAACTGACTATCTTTTTTTTTCTTCAAAAACTAACTAAAGTCTCATTCTCAAACCATCCATTCCACCTTTTTCAATCTCATCCAATCAAAAACGCGTCATACATCTCCCATTTCTTCATTTCGATAACACAAACAAATTTTTACCTACAATTATAAAATTTCCGAACATTATTTACAAACTAATCTTTTTCTACCAATTCTTATGAACTAACAAAAACATATCTTTCTAAAATCTATTCTATTGTCCTAATTACTGCATAAATTTATTTGGAAAACCCGCTTCCATTGTCTAAGATTTCACTTAAGGTCCTCACGTCACTCAAATATCTTTTAATAAAGAAAATAATTTATGCATATCTTACGTTTTGTTCAATATAGGTAATCCAAAGATAAAGGACTTTCAGTCTTCGAAATGTTTGTAGTTTATTATACGACTTATCTGAATTATTTTATTTTTTTTTGAACTTTGAAATATTTTAAGCAAACCAATATTTTTCTCGATTTAACACATCATAATAATATAAAAATAAACGTCATCAGACCAATATTGATATACGCAGCAGAAACACGACCCAACACAGAAAGAACAAACATAATGCATAAAAGATGTAAAAAAAGAGGAAGATCGAAGACTAAGTAAGCAAGAGAGAGTAAATGAAACGATCTATAAGCTGAATGGCAACAAATAGAGTAGTAAATATGGATAGAGATGGTTCTCCAATAAGAATCCGATCAGTGAGAAGAACACAAAAACGATGGAATGACAACTTACTGGAGGCACGTTGCCTACATGAGTCTACAAGAAAAGAAGAAGAAGGCAACATTAAAACTTATATAAGTTATGTTTGCATCAGTTACAGGAATCCAAAAAAAAACTAAAAATTTTTATGTACTAAAATTTTTAGGGCAGTGCTTTTTGCAAAATTCATTGGTAAGTTCAATAATTTTAGATAATTTCCAAGAAGTCACAGAGATCAGGCGTTATCAATGTAATTTATAGGAAAGACAACCTATCGTAGCTAATATGTCCTCTGAAAACAATATACATTTTTCAATATTTTAACAAACTATTAACAAAAATTGTTTATTAAATTACCTATCTTTAGAAATATTGATTATTTTGGTCGTGATGGTTATTTATAATATAAAATGACGTGACTGGCACAAATTAGATTAAGGATCTAATAAATTGCAAGAAAACATCCAGTAATAAATTTTATTAGAAAATATTGTGTATAGATTAAATTAAAATAGCATTTATTTTTAGTTTTAGATTTAAGTTGTCACAAAATGGCTACTAACAATAATAAAGTACAGACTATTGGAACTTGCTATATTAAGAAACTGGGAAGAGAATATAATAGAGATCTAAAAAAAACTGACAGTTGGTACCTGTACGCCCTGATATATAAAAATTAATAATATGTAGTAAGTAGATAAAAGAGATCGAGAAGTTAAAGATTATAATAAATATTAGGACAAAAATGGAAAAAATGCCATGACAATAACACACAAAGGACAGAAACTAGAGGTGGCCTTAACATTTGAATACCTGGGAAGTATATTTTCAAATGATAGCTGATAAGCAGAATAAAAGAAATACAATCTTTTACTTACTATTTAACTGGGAATAAGTCACAATTAAAGATAAAAATACGTTTATTGATGTTTCAATTTCCACTTCGGAAATCGTTCTCAAGATACAAACAGTAAATTAAACAAATTTACTTTAAGTTTTTTGTTACATAGAGTGAAAAATTCTTCTAATTATTTAATTTTATCTGACTCATTTATATTGACAATTCAGACATACATTATGCATTTTAAAGTAGACGACTTTAAAATGATATTGCCAATATTGTTGAGTTGCGCTCCTGGGAAGACTTTACTTATAAGATAGTTCATTATTATTATAAGTTATTTAGGTGAAACATCAAGTCCATTAAATGTTAGAATAAGTGAACATCAATCTTATATTAAAAATAGAGAATTTGACAGATCTTAAATATGTAAACACGCATGGGATAATGAATATAGGATTCAATGGAATAATTCAAATGTAGTCTTAAAAGAAACGGATGGTAAAAAAAGGAAAAACAAAGAAGCGGCTCTAATTATGCTAAATGAGGCCAATTGTGTCGCAAATTCCTCGGCAGAATGTAGTAGGATCTGGTTAACAATATTGAAAGAGGAAGTTATTAATAAGAAAATACCAGTATTAGTAAGTCAGTAACATATAGAGGATAAAAATTTAATTAAAAATCCTTTGTAAAAGGTATATTTTAGGCCCAAACGGGCTAAGTTAAAAAGACAAAACGTTTTCGGAAACCATGTTCCATCATCAGTGTCCTAGAAAATAGTTAACCACTTAATTAAAAAGAAACATAGGTTAAAATTTTGACTAAGGTTAAAGAACAATGTGGTTTAATACTTACTAGGGGTACATGAATGAAGCCACCAAGATTAAATATGTGGGTTAAAAACCCGATTACATATGTTTAATTACATTTAGTTTTAAATTAATGTTGAAATGATATAAGATTACAGAGTTACCGATGGATTTGGTAACATGGCGACATATGACTCCACGTTGAAGTTGCTAGTCCTGAGACGGTATGTCTTCGAGGACTATATGAGTGCAACTGATTGGCAATGACATTTGATGACAATATTGTTAAGTTATGACGGAAATAATCACAGAGCAGTCAATGTAGCTGTATGTTTCTACTTAAGACAAAAGCCAACATTATTTAAAATTGTGAAAATTAAGTACATTAATATAACAGTATCAACCATCAAAGTTTGTAGTTTTTAATTTATGAAATTGAGATGATATAAGGGGGCAAAATTTTTATGGTTGTAGTTAGGCAACCAACTATGCATGTATGTAGTAATGAAATATAGAAAATTTTTAATTATATGGCCCTTTATGTTACTTAAACATTTGGTACCCAGAAAATATAAACTAGACACATGTTGAAGGTTGAATTATAGAAAATATTGATGTTAATGGTTGGATCTAAATATATTTATTTATAATTTGGAGGTGTTCTTGTTTGAATAATATAAAACTGTTTTAGTGAATGTTCACATGTTATTTAACTTTCAACTCAAATATAGAGGTCCTGTATGTCATAAGCAACATTTGGTACCTAGCAAATGTGAAAATTTATTTTGAGTAATAAGTTCATGAACATAAATGTCTGATAAGGTAGTAACAGACTAAAAGGTGTGGAAGTTTTATTGTATTAACTATTGTATGTAATGAACGAAAGATTTTATTTTGATGGTTGGAACATGATTATGTAGTATGTTGAAAGTGTGGTAATCTGCTTATAACTTAAGAAAGGTCCTATCTGTCATAAGGCAACACTAGGCACAAGAGAAATAAAAGAATAAGTTATAAGTTAGGTTTGTTGAAGGTATAAGTTGTCTCAAAGTGTGATGGTGGTATGGTTGGCTTTGTTGATATTAAGTGAAACTAAAAAGTTTTTGCAGTGTCATCTTTGCAGAAGAATAAGTTGTGTGATTGGATATTATTCAAAATGGATATGAGGATCTTAAGGTGTTCGTTCAAATAATGTGTGAAATTAACAAAATTTGAAGGTTGAGATGTGATTATGTATTATGTTTTTCATACAGAACTCGAATTATAACTTAAAAAGGCCCTATCTGTTATAAAGACAACACTAGGTACATGAAAAAATTTTAATGAATAAGTTATAAGTTGAATCTGTCTGCGTTGTGTACTGGACTTAACTTGAAAGATTAATAGATAGCTATGTTTAAATTGAATAAGAAAGAAATTTATGGTTGTTTTGAATGGATGGTGGGATACTGGACCACTGCAGAAAGCTGAGATCACCAGAGGTCCGCTACCAAACCTTACGGAAGATGTGAGAAAATGTAAGAAGGGGACTGAAATGTGTGTCAGAAAGGGTTGCTGCATAGTTTGAGGATTTTTGGGGGGCTAACAAGAAGCTATGGACAGTATAGATAAAGAGGGTTAGACTTGAAGTTTGGTTTAATGAAGAGAAGAGGGAAGAGCTGAAGAGTGTGTTAAGTTGAAGTAAAAGTTTTGGAATGGACTGAACGTTTATTGATAAATGTGAATTTTAGTTGAGAGGTAAATTAGTGGTGAAAAATTATGAGAACAGTTGGCGATGAAGAGGAAGGAAGTCTCGATTAAAGGATACATGACGATTGACACAATTTGGGCTTTTTTGTTTTTCTTTTAAAATTTCAAGATCTTCATATAAATCTAATTTAAGGAAGTTTTTTTTGGGGGATGTTGTGGATAAGTGAAACGTCTTCTGGGATATTGAGGGTATGGTTATGTTCTTTGAGATGTTGGGAGAAGGTGGAAGTATTTTCCCTTTTTATGTGTTCTAGAGAACGTGAGGATAATGATCTGCATGTCCTACCTATGTAGGAAGCATTGCAATCTGAACATTTTAAATCTATATACTCCACTCGATCCATATAATTGATGGGATCTTTGGAATTAGAAATGTGTTGACCCAAATTGAAGGGTACTTTAAATGACACATGGATATTTTCAACCGAACGTTGGATGAGATTTCGAATATCTCCAGAAAGACTTTCTTGATAATATGGGAGTGAAACATTAATTGGGCTTGGTAACAAGGTCTCTGGGGAAAGCAGTCTCCTGCAGGGTCTTAAGGCGTTTTTTACGGATGAGTTTATTGATAATGTTATGGTCATATCCATTGTTGACTGCTATTTGCTTAAGTATGTTTAGTTCTTTTTTGTAATTTAAGTCTGAGAGTGGAATGGTTACTAGGCGATGGATGTAACTATGAAAAGCTGCGTATTTATGCGACATGGGGTGGTTGGATGAGACATTTCTAATTCCAAAGATCCCATCAATTATATGGATCGGAGTGGAGTATATAGATTAAAATGTTCAGATTGCAATGCTTCCTACATAGGTAGGACATGCAGATCATTATCCTCACGTTCTCTAGAACACATAAAAGGGAAAATACTTCCACCTTCTCCCAACATCTCAAAGAACATAACCATACCCTCAATATCCCAGAAGACGTTTCACTTATCCACAACATCCCCAAAAAAACTTCCTTAAATTAGATTTATATGAAGATCTTGAAATTTTAAAAGAAAAACAAAAAAGCCCAAATTGTGTCAATCGTCATGTATCCTTTAATCGAGACTTCCTTCCTCTTCATCGCCAACTGTTCTCATAATTTTTCACCACTAATTTACCTCTCAACTAAAATTCACATTTATCAATAAACTTCAGTCCATTCCAAAACTTTTACTTCAACTTAACACACTCTTCAGCTCTTCCCTCTTCTCTTCATTAAACCAAACTTCAAGTCTAACCCTCTTTATCTATTACTGTCCATGCTTCTTGTTAGCCCCCCAAAAATCTCAAACTATGCAGCAACCCTTTCTGACAAACATTTCAGTCCCCTTCTTACATTTTCTCACATCTTCCGTAAGGTTTGGTAGCGGACCTCTGGTGATCTCAGCTTTCTGCAGTGGTCCAGTATCCCACCATCCATTCAAAACAACCATAAATTTCTTTCTTATTCAATTTAAACATAGCTATCTATTAATCTTTCAAGTTAAGTCCAGTACACAACGCAGACAGATTCAACTTATAACTTATTCATTAAAATTTTTTCATGTACCTAGTGTTGTCTTATAACAGATAGGGCCTTTTTAAGTTATAATTCGAGTTCTGTATGAAAAACATAATACATAATCACATCTCAACCTTCAAATTTTGTTAATTTCACACATTATTTGAACGAACACCTTAAGATCCTCATATCCATTTTGAATATATCCAATCACACAACTTATTCTTCTGCAAAGATGACACTGCAAAACTTTTTAGTTTCACTTAATATCAACAAAGCCAACCATACCACCATCACACTTTGAGACAACTTATACCTTCAACAAACCTAACTTATAACTTATTCTTTTTATTTCTCTTGTGCCTAGTGTTGCCTTATGACAGATAGGACCTTTCTTAAGTTATAAGCAGATTTACCACACTTTCAACATACTACATAATCATGTTCCAACCATCAAAATAAAATCTTTCGTTCATTACATACAATAGTTAATACAATAAAACTTCCACACCTTTTAGTCTGTTACTACCTTATCAGACATTTATGTTCATGAACTTATTACTCAAAATAAATTTTCACATTTGCTAGGTACCAAATGTTGCTTATGACATACAGGACCTCTATATTTGAGTTGAAAGTTAAATAACATGTGAACATTCACTAAAACAGTTTTATTTTATTCAAACAAGAACACCTCCAATTATAAATAAATATATTTAGATCCAACCATTAACATCAATATTTTCTATAATTCAACCTTCAACATGTGTCTAGTTTATATTTTCTGGGTACCAAATGTTTAAGTAACATAAAGGGCCATTATAATTAAAAATTTTTCTATATTTCATTACTACATACATGCATAGTTGGTTGCCTAACTACAACCATAAAAATTTTGCCCCCTTATATCATCTCAATTTCATAAATTAAAAACTACAACTTTGATGGTTGATACTGTTATATTAATGTACTTAATTTTCACAATTTTAAATAATGTTGGCTTTTGTCTTAAGTAGAAACATACAGCTACATTGACTGCTCTGTGATTATTTCCGTCATAACTTAACAATATTGTCATCAAATGTCATTGCCAATCAGTTGCACTCATATAGTCCTCGAAGACATTACCGTCTCAGGACTAGCAACTTCAACGTGGAGTCATATGTCGCCATGTTACCAAATCCATCGGTAACTCTGTAATCTTATATCATTTCAACATTAATTTAAAACTAAATGTAATTAAACATATGTAATCGGGTTTTTACCCACATATTTAATCTTGGTGGCTTCATTCATGTACCCCTAGTAAGTATTAACCACATTGTTCTTTAACCTTAGTCAAAATTTTAACCTATGTTCTTTTTAATTAAGTGGTTAACTATTTTCTAGGACACTGATGATGGAACATGGTTTCCGAAAACGTTTTGTCTTTTTAACTTAGCCCGTTTGGGCCTAAAATATACCTTTTACAAAGGATTTTTAATTAAATTTTTAATACATGGTATACAGCCAACTACAGGAACGTAGATTCCTTGTGGATATAGAGGATACATCATTTATGTTTTTTAAATAACGAAAGATATAAAATCAGAATTTTGGTGTTTATTGAAGGTAAACTAAATGCGCGAACAAATACTTACCATGTCGGCATAGTATTATGAGGTTTTTTTCCACGTTTTTCCCTCATAATTTACTATGGAATCACTAACAGGAGAATTTTACAGTCATGTGTTTGTCTTTTTAAAGACGAATTACATGCTTTGATTTTTTTCGAATGAACGAATGAACGAATGAATCGAATGAACTATCTTATAAGTAAAGTCGTCCCAGGATATTCTCAAGTTAAAGTTGATTTCATGTAATCGAATGAACTATCTTATAAGTAAAGTCGTCCCAGGAGCGCAACTCAACAATATTGGCAATATCATTTTAAAGTCGTCTACTTTAAAATGCATAACGTATGTCTGAATTGTCAATATAAATGAGTCAGATAAAATTAAATTATTAGAAGAATTTTTCACTATGTAACAAAAAACAAAATTTGTTTATTTACTGTTTGTATTTTGAGAACGATTTCCGAAGTGTAAATTGAAACGTCAATAAACGTATTTTTATCTTTAATTGTGGCTTATTTCCAGTTAAATAGTAATTAATTTAAAATGCCACAAGAAAATAGCTTTAGAACAAAATCTTTTACTATATACGAAAAGAAGGAAATAAACAACAAGACTAAATTATTAGCAGATGAAACGATTAACATTAACATTAGGTTATAAGAAAGTGTATGGTAAAAAAACAGAAAATTAAAATAAATGCTATTAAAATGAAAGTATTGAGAATAATAACAAAACAGCAGGAAAGACAGATTAAAAAATGATTAAATATGAAACCAACTAGAGGAAGAATCTCTAATAAGTAAAATAACCAGAACAGAAAACAATGGAAATGATTTTGTCACGCACAGAGGATCAGAAAAGAAATATAGCCAATGTCAATATTAGAAATTAAAAGAGTAAAGAAACGAAAGGGAAGCCGACCAAGACAAAGTTGGCAAGCCCTGTCGCTTCTAATGGGTTATATTTGTCCCAGCGTTAATTTAAAAAAAATCTAGAGGGAAAAGCAATCATCGGAAGTACATGCATATCTGTCCCACTCTAACAATACATCCTTCTGCTCAGTTTACCGTCACAATTTACGTGTGCGAACATTCAGTTGCTTCTCATACTTCACAAGGTTAATTTTTATAATGGATACGTAAGTCAATAAAATACTTTATTACTGGTTTTACAAATAATTTAGTGTAGGTACTAATTTTTATTGAAAAATGTACGTTGGGACATATGAGTCCCACTATAATTTTAATATGAGACGTATTTGTCTCTCTTGAATCATACTCTCAGTATTTTATTACAGAAAAAGAAAATTGGATGAACATGAATTACAATATTTTATGGATAATAATTTATGGAATGAATTGGATGATGAAGAAGAGCCCTTTCAGGATAGTAGTTCAGAATACGTATCATGCTCTGGCAGTTCTGCTAATTTGAATTTGAATAATAAATGTTTTTTTATCAGATAATGATACAAAAAGTGAGACTAATTTCAAAGTTAAAGACCATGAAAAGTTGGCCCAAGAACCACCTGGTAATGAGTTACCCCAAGAACAACCTGATTATATTGCTACAGCTTCAAGTACAATACTAATGTCTCTCAAATTAAGTGTCAGCCACCTTATTAAAATTGTATTCACTGAAAAATCCACCGATCTCTGCCGTTTTGCCTGTGCCACTAATTTTAGTTAATCGTTCTTGTAGTGAAATGGATATGTTTCTAAAAATGTTCCCTAGAAATCTTCTAATGTATATATCACAAAACACAAACCGTTAGGCATATTAAAGGAACAAAATAAACCTAGTGTTTAACCTATCGATCCCGCTAAAATAATGGTAATTGTGGGGAATCTGTTGGTCATGAGTTACATTTGAGTTCAGACCATGCAGCTTTATTGGTCTACAAAAAGATTAATGAGGAATGAAACATTGAAATCGGTGATTTCTAGAGATAGATTTTTGATATTGCTATCGAAGCTCTACTTCAATAATCTAGTTAGACCAACAGGTTCTAGCCAAACTTATTACTTTAACGAGGTTGTGACTTATTTGAAAAAATCTTTTATAAGTGTAAGTTATCAATGTGTTGATGAATCAATGACTAAATTTAAGGACAGATCCGTGATCTTTGCGTATATGACCTGAAAATATATGCTGGGAAAGAAAGGAATATACTGACTGAAATTTTGGGTGAAAAAGTGATTACTAAATTATGTCAATGTATTATAAGTCCAGAAGTATCTATATGCTTTGATTGTTTTTTTAATTTAATGAGCCTAATTCATTAGGCGTAAAAATAGGACGGCTGCGTTGGATGGGACATATACAAAGAATGGAAGAAGGCGAAATACCAAACAAAATATTTAAACAGATGCCAGTAGGAAAAAGAACCAGAGGAAGACCAAAGCTGAGATACTTAGAACAAATAGAAAATGATATAACAACCTTAAAAATAAAAAACTGGAGAAAAAAGCACGAAACAAATCAGAATGGAGAAGAATCCTGGAACAGGTCAAGACCAAAAAAGGGTTGTCGAGCCAGTGATGATGATGATTAATGAAGAATTTACAGTATTCGGCAGTTGGTACCTGTATGAAAAATCAAAAACAGTTACCAGAAATTAGTAAAAGCTGCAATTACGTGACTTACAAATGCATTGCACCAATTCGGGTTTATGAGCTGTCAACTAGAAGGATACTAAAGAAGTGGTTGCAATTAATAATTATCACAGAGCTGAGAATAGTTGAGAATGAAAAATGCAAGATGGTTCAAAAACTAATGTTTCATGTCCACAGTCAGTTTTATTTTACAATCAAAATATAGGCGAAGTAGATCTTGGAGATCAGCTGTGTGGGCTGTACTGTATAGACAGAAAATCTAATAAATGGTGGAAGAAGGTATTTTATAAACTACTGACTGACTGACGTCGGTGGTGAATTCTTGGATACTTTATAAAGAAATATTTCGTAAAAAGTTCCTCTTCTACAATTTACTTCTACAATCACTACAATCTTCTACAATCCTCTTCTAAAATGATCCAAAAATGGTGTGATTTGCGAGCTTTGAAAACTAATATAACTTCTAAAGGATTTTACCAAATGTCATTTTGAAGAGGCAGGATAGAAGTTTTTTCTGTAATGCAATGCTTATACCTATACCCACGTAGACAAAAGTTATGGGACAAAGAAGAAAAATCGCGTGCTTCTTTTTTCTTCGTTTTTGAATATATTTTTCAAAAAAATACATTTTTGAGTTTAAAACGTGCCATTTCGATAAAAAATGTATTTTTGTATATTTTTTTTTGTAGATGTATATCTACAGAACTACATAGAATTCACCTAAATACAACCTAGTGTCCTAGTGCATATAGACTAATTCATCCTTTTCTTAAAAACGCACCCCTTTAAATGGTATTACTCCTCGGTGTTTTCATATTTAGAGGCTCATTAACCATATTAAATAATAAACCCATTTAACGTTATAGTTTCTTTGTTAAGTACATAATCAGTAGCCTATTAGCTATCTATGCTAGCTGTTGATATTCCCAAGATTGAAAGGAGTACGCTATAAAAAGAAGTTACACTTGGTTGCTTATTGAGTTTTCAGGAAATTACCTCAAAATTAGTGACAATACTAATTTAATGTGTTATAGCTTAAAATTTAACACAACATGTAAGTAAAGATAAGACATATAAGATTAAAATGTGAAAAAATTTGTTTATTTTAGTTTAAAAGCAACAAAAAAGATCAATATCTTATTTTTGAATTTGTGTTCTTATGTTTTCTATATCATTAAACGTTTATCACTTTTATTAGATATGTTTTGATTCTTATCTCTTCTTCTTTTTTTCTTTTATAGAATTGCCAACTTTTTTACTCTCTGTGGCAGTTTAAACACTTTTAAATAATATTTAGACAGCGGCGAGGTCTCCAACATAAAACAAGCAGTAGAACAAAGCAAAGAAGAAAGTGAAAACTGAAAACCAAATGGAAGGAAACATAAAGTGAGGATGACTGAAGAAATATTACTTTTAATGAGTGATAGCAAATAAATCATTCAAAACAAAACACTTAAGTAAATAGAAAGAAATAAATCGATTAATAAGAAAATAAAAGATGCTAAAGAGAGATTGTTACGTGAGCTAGGCCAAGAACTATAATATATATATATATATATATATATATATATATATATATATATATATAGATATATATATATATATATATATATAGATATATATATATATATATATATATATATATATTATATATATATATATATATCATTTTTTCATGATATTGGCTACAATTTTTTTTAAAACGTCATTTTATATTACTGTATTTTCCGATTTAGCGGTTATAAAAAACATAAATAATTGTAATTTTTGCATAGAAAAACAAGACATGATATTAACAAGATGATATTCAAGTGAGGTTAAGGTAGAACATTGAAACCATTACCGTAAATTGCTGTATTGTAGGTGAAGGTGAAATGCTCGGGGCCAAAACCTAATAATATTGTAATACATTACTTTTTAGTTTTTTTTTTTTAGATAGATTCCTTGCATAAAAAGTTGTATCATGATCCTTATTATTTATTTCTGTGATATCGCACTAGTAATATTAATGATTAGAATACAGTGGTTGTTTTCCAAGATATAAGGGTACATTTGCCCAAACATTAACAGATTTATATAAAATAGAAATATTTTTGACATCTGCAGATATTTTAACTTTTTATTCAACCAGAAAACTTGATTATTCAATGATTACACATATTAAATTTGCAATAAATTATCTATTTCAGACACGTGTTGATTTCAAAAACAAAACATTACCAGTAATGAAATAAGAGTAGTATACAATGATAATTGTAAATAAATATTATTCCAGTATGTAGAAAAATTACTGTTTGAAGATAATTAAGAAACTCTGGATCCAAAACAAATTAAAGTATCTAATGAATCGGAATATATAGTTAATGAGTATGTCAAAACTTATGAGAAAGAAGTAATTGCTTTATAACTTCACTGTTGCACTTTATCTAATTAATTGTAAATAAGATCAAGCGATAAATAGGGAAAAATCCGCCATTGCTGTTCTCTAGCCCGTATGACAAAGGAATAGGGTGAACAGCTAGCGTATGGGTCTTGATAATAGTATCCATGCCAATTGGGTGCTGTCAATAAATGCCAAGTAATGACAAACTTTACACTAGCAAATTCTACCTACGAAAGGGTGGGTGAAAGCGAATATCCAGCGCCTTAAATCTGGACAATCTTGGCTACGATATGGTAATCCCAATATAAATGTTCCCAATATTAGTGGAATGGGTTGGGGCGGGGGTCACTGAAGCAGCGGTCGCCATGTTGTCGGCAGTCGTTTGGCGTCATCGCGCGTGTTTAAGCTGTTGAGCCGTTTTTCAATTTCGAAATGTTTGTATATGAAAGTGAAACGTGGTGAATCTCAAACACTGATGAGAACGAATTATGAATCTGGAGCGCAAATTATTAAGAATGATATTTGGTCCAATTCATTACAAAGACGAGGCATAGAGACATTAAATGAAATACAAACTAGACAAACTAAAAAGTGACAAATATCGTTAAATTTGAAGTAACAAAGACAAAACTGACTAGGTCATTTATAAAGAACGTCAGATAATTACATTGTAAAAATAATGTGAAGATGAAAGTACCAAGGTAAAAGAGAAGGGAATGCCCTAAAACATATAGATGTATGAGATATATACTAAAAAATGCATCGTGTCTGAAAAATACTAAATAGAATTCAAAATAAACAACTGACTATAAGGGTATCAAAATTATGTAAGATAAAGATAAGGATGACTTAGGACGTTTTTACTTCAGTATTAATAAACTTGGATACTGCATATTGCACTTATAGTAAATAAACATAGTCGTCCCTCAAAGTCAAGGTATAACAACGATTTGAACTTTCACGTTTCACTGTACGTCTTCACAGAGACACAGAGAGCGCGCACGAGAGAGGCAGAGCTTGAGAGAGAAAACGCAAAAGTCAAGTTTATCAAAGAACTTAGTACAGTAATAGTTGATAATATAATTTGAGATTAAACGACTTACCTGTAAGGAAGTTCAATCATAATTATACGAGCACATCAGTCTAGAACACAATGGCAGTGATGCCATTGTGTTCTAGACTGATGGAATAAAGCGAAGTATAATTTGCTATTTTTATTATAAGCTAACCATAATTTTAGTTTAAAATATGTTTATTTTGACATTTCGAGTTCCACTTCGGAAATCGTTCTCAAAATAAAAATAGTACATTAACTGAAATGCCACAAGAAAGTACCTTCAGAACAATAGTTGATAATATAATTATGAGATTGTATATAAAAAAAATGGTCCAATTTGATATTGGTATAACTATTAAATATAGAGGTGGAACCGAATTATTTGAAGAGTTCCAAAATACCAAAAAATTAAAGTAGTGCCTAGTATCTCAACATAGACGTTACTAGTAACCTATCAGACCGAATATATAATTACTCCATAATATATTTGTAATCTACATAATACGATGAAATGTGTTTTTTAATGATACCTAACTTTAAATATTAAGCTTTCAAAACTTACCTTAAATGTTATGCTACTTTCTTCCCAATTGGGTCTAATAACTTTCAAAATTTGCAAGGCCCCATTTTGGATATCATTTTCACATACTTCCACATTTAAATGTGGTACTTCTTGAGTTTTGAAATTCATGTGTACTGTAATATTTAGCTACCTGCAATGAAAAGGACTTATTTAAAAAAAAGGTTTAAAACGTATTTTTAAGTTAAAACAGACAAATATGGTTAGCTACATAAGATATGATACCACGTATGTTTTCAACGGGACATACTTCCTTGAAGACGGCGTTGAGTGGAATTTGTAGCTGAAGTTGTGTAGTTTCGAAAAAAGTACTTGTGCAATCGAAAAGAAGTAATCACAAGAGAAATCTGAAGACTTGTTACTTGGCGAAATTAAAATTCATATAATCGCCTACTGCGCTTTCTTCAAAATCCATACACAGCAGACAGATTGATGAATTAGCCGACAAGGCGAGTCTACAATTTGCATTCCACGACTTGTCGATCCACGACGACAAGAATTATTTGTGAATTAGTTTCGAACTTGAGTAAATAAATAAAGCAGAAAGACATTTAAGATTTAATATCAAAGCAGCGGTCCTGCCATCCGCTTATACATATTTCGGCCTTATTAGTTCTATTACAAGCGACTTATGGACAAGCTCTGGATTGAAAATAAATCTCTTTTGTCATAATAGAATAATTCTTCTTCTTCAACTTGATTTTAATGCTGAATTGCACACAGCTTTCATTTGTGCCAAAATTTCTTTTCATAAATTACAGAACTAAACATTTAAAAAAAAATTACAAAAAAACTTACTGTAAGTACATGCCAAATACTTTGCAAAAATATTACGTGGATAATGTTTATTTAATAACAATGGAAGTTGTCAAAGAGGTTATCAAAAATAATTACATAAGATTATCTCTTAGTTGACGCAATTTCTGATTCTTGCGTACGATATATTATAGCAAATCTTCTAATTGATGTTTTAGAGTAATTCGTCTGCAAGTAAATGCTATGTGATTGCCTGTAAGCAGCTGGATAAATCAAATACTGTTACAACTGTACGGTTCGTAACCGAAATTTGGATAATTTTTTTTTTCCTGAAATTGTACCTTCTTCTTATTCTTCCTTCTTGTATGTAGGCTTTAAAGTCTGTGTCTTCTTCAATATTAGCCTCCTAAATTGTTTAAATTATCGCAACATCTTTTGCTTGGTCTGCCAATACTTCTTCGTCCATTTCCTATCGTCTGATTCTGTCCTCTGCCACTCTAGTAATGTGTTCATTCCACACCTGTTTCCGTTTTGTCACCCATCCATTTATGTCTTCTATATTGCATGCTCTTCTTATGTTTTCGATTCTCTCCTTATCCAACAGACTTTTCCCTGATATTCGTTGGCGTATTTTCATCTTTGTTGTTTCTAGCAGTCGTCTCATTTTAATTGTGTAAGCCTTGTCTCCGCTGTGTATGTTAATAAAGGTCTAATGCTGCTTTATAGATTATTGTTTTTGTGTCTTGTCTTAGGTGTTTGTTCTTCCAGAGTGTGTCATTATGAGATTTTGCCACTTTATTTGATTTTAAGCTTTGTTGTCGTACTTCTTTTGAAATTGTACCAGCTAATAAAATGTCTTACTCATACTGGCATGCGCTATATGTGAAAGCAAGCCATCTTAAACTAATATATGCAAATTTAATTTATGTAACTTGTGTCGTTCATAAGTTAATCAGGGTAGCAGAAGAAATAAGATTCCAATTTTCATATGTAATTTCGTTAATAAATTTTTCTCTTATTCTTCTTCTTAAAGTGCCCTCGCCTCAATGGAGGTTGGCTACTACAATTTTAAACTCTTCTCTATCTTCAGCTGTTCTTATTAGCTGTTTAAAATTTAGCCCTGTCCATTGTCGGATGTTTCTGAACCACGATAGTCTTTTCCTTCCTAGGCCTCTCTTTCCCTCGATTTTTCCTTTCACTATAAGTTGGGCATATTGGTACTTATTATTTATTCTCTTATAGATCTCTTATAGATCCTTTGAAAGTTCAAGTTTATAAGGATAAGTTACCAAATGTTTCAATGTTCCTCAACAAGGCTCAACGCTGTCATTTTTATTTCTAATATAATATATATATATATATATTATATATATATATATATATATATATATATATTGAGATAATATTACATATAGGAAAAACGAAGGTAATCTAAATTGAACTTAAATAGTAATTAAAGAAATAATTTATAAGTTATATACCAGAGAATATTATAAAAAGTATTTATATGAGGGTATTCTTAAGAAATTAGCATAATAATAAGTTTAAAAAGTTTTTTTTTAATAATTATCATATTATAGATATATTTGGATGAGCCATGTGCATAGGCAACCAAATATACACTGTATTATGACATTTGTCAATAAGAGTGAGTGTGAACAGAAAGTAGACATTTAAAATGATAATTACAGATTTAAAATAGTGTTATGTATTAATTTGTTTAATTTAGATATAAGTTTACATTCTGATCTGAAAACCTAAATGTCCATAAAATACTTTATATAAAAGTTAAGAATAATATGGAACTTTCAAATAAGACGTCAATATAAGGAAGTTACTTATTTGCATGGTAGACTATTCGAGAACATTCATGTATCTAGGAAATATAAGGATTCGAATATAATTTCTTTCAAGAATATTCTTAAACATTGAAATGATATAAATACTCGATGGTTTGGAGGATAGAAGTTAGTTAGACATTAGGACAGTTAGTTAGTTCAATCATTAAGAAGTTAGTCAGTCAGTCGGTCAGTACAAGCTGTATACAATGCAAGACAGTAGTCAGTAATCAGTGATTTAGTATGAAAGTGTTAATAGTATTGGAAAGTATATTACACGGAGAATAAATAATATTAGTAAGGGAGTATTAGTTGGAGAATAAAAATTATATTATCTATATGGTGATTGGAGATTAGAAGAAATTAAAATTATAATATTTATATGGTGATTGGAGATTGGAAGAAGAAAAAATAAGATTATAAGAAAGAAGAATAATAAAGAAAGAAGAATATTTTGCCCATTTATAAATGATATTAAGAAGAAAAATATTTTAAATTTGTGAAGCTGATAATTAAAATATTGTGGTGTATTTGGAAAAAGCAAATTCACAAAAACAAGGATAACCGAGGCTGATAACGAAGATATTGAGTGGTGATTAAACCCTTTATTTTGGAAAACAGTTTCATTTAGGCATTCAGTGACAGAAAGGTACCAAATTTTGTTTTGTTGTTCTAAATTTATATTGTCAATATTAGATATATATATATATATATATATATATATTATATATATATATATATATATATATATGTGTGTGTGTGTGTATTTCATAATAATTATAATAAAGATAATTTAAAAAGTACTTACAAACTAATTCTTTGAGAATCTATGTTATTTTAAAATACTCATTTCTCATACACAAACAAAACATCATAGTAATATATATATATATATATATATATATATTATATATATATATATATATATATATATATATGGGGCCTCCTTCCTATGGGGCTCCATTCGGTTATTCTCTTTATCCATCTGCTCTCGCTAGTTCTTCTTACATGTCCATACCACTTTAGTCTTTTTCGTTCTATATATGTTAGTATGTTAGTATGTTTCTATTGATGTTCTTTGCTTTATTTCGTCATTACTTCTCCTATCCATTCTTGTTACTATGCAGTATCTTTGCAGGCATTCCATCTCTGTTGCTACTATCTTACTGCTATGTTTCTTGTGTATAATCCAATTTTCAGCACCATATGTCATATTACTTCGCACTAAATCTGTGTTTTTGCCTTCATATTTAGGTGTCTATCCCACCATACTGAGTTAAGTTGTCGGATTGCTGTTCTTGTTTGTCCTAATCTTTGTGTAATTTCTTCCTCTGGTGTTGCCTTTTTCGTGATTATCAACCCCAAGTATTTGAATTTATCCTTTCCTTTGATTGTTAGGTTGTCATCAATCTGTAGATATTCTATGTCTTCATCAGTTGTAGATAGGTACTCTGTTTTCGTAAGGTTAATATCTACGCCAGCCTTGGTATATTGTTCTTGTACCTTCTTCATTTTATAGCTGAGGTCGTCTTGGTCTTGTGCAATCACTACTTGATTGTCTGCAAAGCTTAACGTATATAGGTATTTCTAATATTTCACCTCACGTAAGGAATGCCACTTACTGAATCTGTAGAGTTGGCTGAGTGATTTAAAAATGAAATAAACAGAGTAAAGGCAAATATTAGTGAAATAAACAAAATGTAGCGATGTATTTCAAAAACATTATGGTTATTTACTGTAATAGACGTGGCAAAAATTTTAAATGGTAGTCTCAATGTGACTACTAATTTAGATCCTGGGTTAACTAGTACCCTGAAGTATGCACAAATAACATTGGTAGATTAAGATAGGTAATTTTGAAAATATAAATACATATCTGACAGAAAACATTATTTTGTGGTAGAGTATAAAAATATTTGTCTATAAATATTTATGTAAATAGAACTAACAGAATAAAATGATATTCGAAAATGTTTTTTAATGCAACTACGGACTGACATCCATTTTTGGTTTGTTATAATTGATGTGTATTTAAAAAATGTGGCATGTTTCAATAAAAATTATGCTGGTAACTGCTGGTAACAGCAGTTACCAGCTGTAGTCAGTTTGAAGAGGTTTACTCTCCGGACACTGGAACTCACTTCAAACATGTTACCTGAAGTCAAATTCAATTTCAAATTCAAATATTTAACATCACATTTTAATAACAACAATATGTACAATCTTTAAGAAGTACATGTAATTTAAAGGGTTTTTACCCTGGTATTTTGGTGGCTCGGGCATTTTAACCTAGCAATTTTAAACCTGATGATGGACTGTTTAGTCCGAAAACGTTTGTTTTTTTTATGTAGCCCTTTTAAGCATTTTTTAAATAAATATACCCATTTACGAAGACTAACCTCTTTTTTTTTAAATTATGCATATATTTTAGTGCATATAATGTCCGATCTCTATTTACACCGCCCTTATATCAGAAAAATTATTTTGTTTTGAAATAAATATCTGCGCACGTTATTTCTTATCGTTTCCTGTATTAAATTCTCTATATAAAAATAAAATGTTTAAACTTCTATAACTTACTTTTATTTTTTTAAATGTGGTACCATTTGTCTTAAAGTAATAAAACCTTGTTCAATTTAAGGTAAAAAATATTTAATCGAATGGGAATGAGCATTAACGAAACTCTACATATATTGCAACTACTATGTATGACAGATTTATCTATTTTATCTATTATATGGCTTATCAAGAAATGTGCTATTAAAATGACAAAAATTTATTAATGCCAAGTCAATAAACGCAAATAACACTGAAAATATAGTAATAGATAACATTGTATTAGTTTGTGTATTTCTATTATTACAGTAATCAAACATAGGATGTTCGGGTACAGTTAACCTACTATAACACAAAATATTATTTCTACAAAGTGAAAATGTTAAACACAAACTCACTTTAAAATAATTTAACGCGCTAATTATTGCGACACAAATTCCACACCATTAGCAATAAACTAAACAAATGCATTAATAAAATTATTGAAGTAAAGTACTAAACTAACTGAATTTATAGGAAACCCCATTTCCAGAAAAATGTAGAATAACAAACGTTAAATTAGATGATATTTGTTTCAGTTTCTTTCACCCAATCATTCCCTGCATTTGCCTCTCTTGCCAATCTTTCACTTTTTGTATTCCTATCTTTTAGATGTACCCATCTATATCGTCTCCGAAAAAATAGCTTAGTAATCTTCTTCTCGACTATGCTTTGATTTTAATGTGTAGCTATGTGCTGCTCTACTATCATCATCCATGTCGTTACAACTCTTCGTGAGTCTTTACCGTGTTTACTATAGTCTTCCATGTTTGTCGGTCCTGTGCCACTATTTTTGATTGTCTCACCCCCACTTTCTCCAGATTCTCTCTGCTGCATATTTTCATCTTTTTCTAAACCATCCTACAGACCTTCTCTCATCTGGTCTTTTCCAAATCACATTGTTTATAAGGTGATTGTTGTTACTGCGTCTCACATGTTAGTCTATTCACTAGATTTTTCTTTCAGAAGAGTTAGTCTAACTCGTTGTTGTCTCTGCGTCTTCATTTGTTTCTCATGCTAACTCTTCAGGGGCCATAGATTATTCAAAATTTTTTACGTTCCTAAAACAGTACGTTATTTGCTTCTGTTTGCGTTAGCGTCCATGTTTTGCTTCCATACGAGACTCGAGTCCTCTGGGGGTCTTCACTAAACAATACGTTTTGTCCATCGGTTGTCATATAATCTGGCGACGTGTCCTGCCCAATTCGTACATCGTATTTTTTTTCCTGGAATTAGATTTCTCAGAGAGATACCCAACATCTGACGCTCCATCACCCTTTTAGTCATGCGAATCCTATTCACTACCTTTTTGGTGAGTGTTTAAGTTTAAAATAAAGTAAGTACAGGTAACACACATTGGTTAAATATTTTCCTTTTGAGGCATACGGGTAGGTCCGATTTAAATACATAGTTTGCTTTACCAAACGCTGCCTAGGCTAATCCTATGCGACGTGGAAGCTCATATATCTGGTTATCTCTGCATAACCGAATTTCATGTTCTACGTACCTATACGATGCATTCTGCACAATATCCATTCCGTTAATAGCAATATATCGATTTAGCACAAGATTAGTCATTATTTGCGTCTTGTTCATATTAGTCTTTAGTCCGACCTCCAAGAAAGCGTGATATAATTTTTTAAACATTAATATTTAACATCCATACGATCGGCTATAAGGACGATGTTATCTGCAAATCTTAAATGACTAAGCTTCTCTTCATTTATGTTAATACCATGCTCGTTCAGATTTACCATCTCACAAGTATGTTCTCAAAGCTTAGTGAATAAATTTAAAGAAACGGTGGGTCCTTGCCATACTCCTCGCTGTATACAGAATTTATTTGTTTCTTGTTTAGATAGTCTTACGCTAGCTGTGGCATGTTGGCAGATATATTTAATTATGTGCCAATGGTTTTTTGTATTCTGCAGATTTCTCTATCAGGTTCTATATCACAAGTAAGTGGTCTGTATCCCGATCTAAATTCAGCTTGTTCTCTAGGCTGACAGAAGTCTAACTTAGCGTCTTGTCTATTTTGTATAAAAGTTTATTTTGTATTTTGTATTAAAAAGAAAAGTTTATATAAGTGTAACAGCAAACTATTAGGATGGTAGTTATTTTAGATCTATTATGTCTCCTTGCTTGTGTAATAAAATAATGACTGCATTATTCCAATGAGAAAGAGTTTTTTCTTGGTATATAAATACGGTGAAAAGCTTAGCCAAAGCCTAGATAATTTTATTTCCACCTAGTTTGATTTTAAAATGTCCTAGGCGAATATTAAGCCGGTTTTAGGGCAAACAGATCAACAATAGATGAACTATTCACGCTGAGACAACTTATAGAAAAGGGATGGGAGTATAACAGACCCATACACAATCTTTTCATAGACTTTCGACAGGTATGATAGCGTAGAAAGAAGCACAAGCCGGATGACCAACGTCTGTATGGAGGGTGGAATATCTAAAGTACGTGTAAATAATAAACTACCTGGCAGCTTTGAAATCAACAGTGGACTCAAACAGGGTGATGCGTTATCTTCACTACTTTTTAACCTTGTATTAGAGAAAGGGATGAGGTCAGCCGAAATAAAAACAGAATTGTTATCGGTTCAAGGTTCCAAGCTGTTACTCGCATATGCAGATGACATAGATCTCGTTGGAGACTCTATCCTATCCACGAAAGACATTTTTCAACACAGACAACAAAGTGGAAAGAGCAACAAGTGAAGTAGGGCTGAAGATTAATGAAGAGAAGACGAAATATATGTGAATGCCTCGATCACTACTCAGTCATCGCCAGATGATTTGTTATGTTTGATTTGTTAAGCTTTTGATTTCGTATTGAGTTATTTCTGGCATTAATTCTGATCCCTGGTTTGTGATTTTGGGTAGGCGCTGATCTTGCCTTCTGTCAGTGCTATCATACATTTCACGATTAAAGGATTCGACAACCTCAAGGGTTTCGGTTATATCTGTAGTAATGTTTTCATCTTTGATTTTTATTTTGTACATATTTTTTTGCCTATCTTGTTGGTACTTCGCTTCAAAATTTTTAACTTTTGTTTTATTGAATTATTTTAGTTACTGTCTTGTATTGTTTTCTCTTGAGTCTCTTCGGATTGACCGGTGTATATGTTTATTTAATTTCTTCATTGTTGTGTAGTTGGAGATGTATTTTTCCGTCAGCTGTCTTCTTTTACTTATTAGCTTTTGATACTTTGGTTTAGTTTCTCTTTATAAATCAGAACGGTTGGGCAGCACTCCCTTTCCATTTCTCTTGGTGCCTTCGTTATGACTTTATCATTTGGTTGATATACATCTTCCATTTCGTTTTGTATATATCTGGTTAGTGTATCTTCATAAAGGTCGTTGTTTTCTGGAGGAATCCATATGTTTTTTCGTGTTTTTAGGACCCTGTTTTTAGGATCGTGTTCTTTCACATTTGACATTCAAGAGGTGAGTTCCTATTGAAAATTTGTTGAGTACTTCGATATCTTTGATTATTTTTTTTTTGGAGAACAGCTGAGTTCCAAGCTGTTCTCCGAGTGTAGAGGTTCTCTCTCACCGGCTCTGGAACTCGATTGAGCCATGTGTTACCTCCAGTCAAATTTAATTTAATACTGAACATCACAGTTATTTTACAACACAATGTACAATCTTTCATAACTAAATGTAATTTAAAGGATTTTTACCCTAGTAATTTGGTGGCTCAGGCATTGTGACCTAGCATTTTTAGATTTTAAAAACCTGATGATGGACTGTGTGGTCCGAAAACGTTTGTTTCATTGATGTGGCCCTTTTAAGGGTTTTTTTAAATAAATATACCCATTTACAAAGACTAACCTCTTTTTTTTTTAATAAAGTATTTCAAAGATATGCATTGTCAAGCTTGTATTGATATTGTACTTGTCCTTTTTTATTCTTACTTATTTTTAATTTAGGTTAAGAGACATAAAAAACGAACTTACAATCAATTTATTTCATCACGGACGACCAGGTTTTCAATTCATTATGCATCCTCAGGCCTCCAGCGCAGCAAAATTAAATGATGCCGATACAAAAAGACATTCTTTGTAAGCTCGAAAAACACATAGACTGGTGTAATATTAAAAAAAACATTTATAAAAAACTTTTGGTAGTTTTGGAGTAAATTAACAGTACTAATGGTATTTTATTTAATTATAAAGAATTGCTTCACATTTATGTTGAACACTAACTGTGTAACACTTTCTAACAATATGTCCAACTTTCTTCGAGCAGCTTACACAAATATTTAAATAAATGCAACGAATTACCCAACTACATAAATTAAAACTGGACAGACGGTAATAACATTATTTTAATTGTTGTTTTTTCTGTGTAATTATAGAAGCATATTATTGACTACAAAACTATTTAACAAAAACATCGGCAACAACAATTAATTAAAATATGGTTAGTGCTGGTAGTGTCAGTTGCTTATTTTTATCGTAAACAATTTATTGCGCCATAACCTCATACTCGCATTAATTAAAAGTAATTCTGTGAAAAAATAATTTCATGGAAATCATATCAAGGAAAAATTTTTACATTTAATACTTTAATACAGATTTATACTATATATAAACATTAAGTAGGGAGACTTCTAAGATATGGCGATTTAACTAATCTACGGGTTCAAACCATGGTACAAAGAATGACAGGTACGATATTGCGCAGGCCACTCCCCCTACTGTCGACGTCATAATGAGAGTTATAATACATTTGTTTATAATTTGAATTTTATCAATGTTTAAACTTTTGACGTCTTTAATAAGCTTGTGGAAGATTTTATAGTGTTTTTGTGAGAGTTAAGTTGATTTGTAGGCATTTTAGTAAAAAATAATTATTATTAAGGATATATTCAACTCTCTATGCGAGTTTTTTGAGTGATCGTGGCTTTGTAGGTATACCTACTTTATATGGGCAACAATTTGGTCTTTTAGAAATTGTAAATTAGGTATGTTTAATTATTATTGAGTCAGTATTTAATACTCAACCATATCTATACCCATCTTGTATTTTTTAGGGGGGTTTTGCTAAAAATTGCTTACAACGTAAACATAAAATGCGTTGTGCAGTATATGGTTGTTTAAGTGATAATCAGACAAAAGGTGCCGATAAATCTGTTAGGTTTTATAGTTTTCCCAAGGACTCGGTAGTGGAAAAACTGTGGGTTATTGCTTGTTACCGTAAAGACAAATTTAATACTAAAACTTCAAGGATTTGTTCCAAACACTTTAAGCCGGAAGACTTTAAAAGAAATTTGCAGCATGAATTGCTGCAGTATAAATCAAAGAAAGGACCCAAACTGAAGGGTGATGCGATTCCTTCTCTTCATCTACCAAAATCAAAAAGCTTATCCATAAATCAACTTAAAAGGCAGGAAAGGTTTTCCAAAAGAGAGTCAAAGAGGATTGTGGAACAGATAATTACACAATCTAGGTGAACATTATTTTATTCTACATCTTTTGGTAGAAACACTTTTAAGTATTATGACATAAAAATAATATCTTAACATTTATTTTTTAGTTCTACAGCTGGAGAATCAGGTGTGGACTCGGTGTGTCAAGGACTCAAAATATATATATATATATATATATATATATTATATATATATATATATATATATATGTAACAATAAAACACTGAAAACTTTGTTTTCAAACTTCCACAAAATTTATTTTAACTATTATCACTACAGCTGTTTCGGCTGATAGCCTTTCTCAAGTGATCTATTTTTGGCATGCGTTTACAATTTATAGTCTCTAATGAAATAGGTTGAGGAGGGGAGAACTGTTTGTCTCAAGTTTGTGGAAGTTTGAAAACAAAGTTTTCAGTGTTTTATTGTTACATAAAATGAATTTCCATCAAGTAACGGTCGAATCCATCAATTATATATATATATATATATATATATATATATATATATATATATATATAGTAGATTAAAAATATAATTTTTGTTTTTAGATTAAATACAGATATGGAATCTGCACAAGATCTTGAACTTCAAAAGTTACGTGTCGAGAACGAAGCCTTACTTCAGCAGGTTAATGAATTAACAGAAATGAAGTCAGGAGTAGATAAGATATTTACCAAAAGACAGCTAAAAAGACTGCAAAGGCCCAAAGTTAGAACAGTATGGACTACTGAGGAAATCTCCCAAGGTATTGCCATACATGCAGCTGGACCAAAAGCATATAAATTATTGCTGAAAAAAGGTTATCCATATCCTGCTGTTTCAACCCTTCGTTCATGGACTAAAAAAGTCAAAATTGTTCCAGGCATAATAAAACCTGTTCTAAAAATTTTAAAAAATTCTCACTTATCCGAATCTGAAAAAATATGTGTTGTTTCCTTCGATGAAATGAAGATTCGAAAAACCTATGCATACGACAAAGCAAATGACCATCTTTTAAAACCTTCCAACTATGTTCAGGTAGCAATGATGAGAGGACTAGTGACATCCTGGAAGCAGCCAATATATTTTGATTTTGACAGAAAAATGGAAAAATCAATTCTGTTTGACATAATTAAGGAAGTAGAAGAGGCAGGATTTCATGTCTGTGCTATTGTTAGTGATTTGGAAGGTGGTAACAGGGGCCTTCATAAAAATCTTGAAATAAATGAAGAAAAGCCGTGGTTTATAGGCCCTACAAATCATAAAATCCATGTTTTATGTGATGTACCACAGCTTATAAAACTTATAAGAAATAATTTTCTTGATAATGGCTTTGTCTTTCGTGGAGCGGAAATTAATAAGAACATTATTTATAAATTACTAAAACTTACTTCTACATCAGATTTAACAATCTCATTTAACGTGAATGAAGAAATGCTAAATGTACGTAAAGAGCAAAGGCAAAAAGTAAAGTTAGCAACAAAGTTATTTTCAAATAACACAGCTCAAGCTATTAATAGGTGTGGAACACTAGGTTACTTTCAGGACGAAAGTTGGATAGAAACTGCTCAGTTTTTTAAATTGGTAAGCTAAATCTAAAAGTTTGTTATGTTTCTGTTCATACATTTTTTTGTTTTTTAGGTAAATGATTGGTTCGATTGCCTTAACGTTAGGGTACCCTATACAGATTCCCGAGAACGAGTACAAGGCTATGGGTTAAATCTAGACGTTCAAAATAAGATTATTGACGAGATGTCAGAAGCTATGAAAGCTTTAAAAGTTAAAGGAAAACGATCATTGTTGCCTTTTCAGAAAGGTATGTTATGTTGCTTTTGAAATATTCTAATTAAAACTATTCTTTGGAGCTAATAATTAATATAAATATTATCGTCTTTTTGGCAAAGTTTAATTCCGTTGTTATTTTTAGGAATAATTCAAACCAACAATTCCTTAAAAAATTTATTTGAGGATATAAAAACTAAATTTAATATAAAATACATCCTTACATACAACTTAAATCAAGATGTACTCGAAAATTTTTTTGGCAATATTAGGAGGGTTGGTGGATTACATGACCATCCCGATGCTGTGGAATTTCGCTACCGGTTAAAAAACTATATTTTAGGGAGAAATGAAGGTTCTTTATCTGAAGCTGGCAATACAGAAGCTGATAAGGTCATTGATGGACCAATTGATAACTTGGGAGAAGTTTTGTTAAGTGAAACATATTTTTTAAATTTATCCTGCGAAGCAGAAAAAGAAGAAGTGGATGCAGACATGGAAGAACTAGACCAACTTCATTATGATGCACTGGAATATGTCAGTGGGTATATATGTAAGAAATTAGATCTGCCTGAAACAACGGATACTACTTACACGTGGATTGATCAAGTATCCGAAGGCGGTCTAAGGAAACCTCCAGAAGAATTGGCAAAAATTATTGAATTAAATATTATTTTTAATAATTTCAATGGATCTGAACATCAATTAAAATCAGGCAAAAATTATATAAAACAACTAATTGACTTATCGGAGAACATTCAATGTGATTATAAAATCAAACATCTTTTCTTCCGGTCTCGAATGTATTTTAGAATTAGAAAATTAAACCTAAAACTTAAAGAAAATATAAGAAATAAAAGAAAATTAATAAAAATTGTAACTTAAAACCTTGTGTTTAATTTTGTGTTTGTTTGTTAAAACTTATAAAGATTACCTTTCTAGGATTAAAAAGCGAAAAACACAAAAAAAACTCCCAAATTTATTTTACAGATTTATTTTTTTTTTCACTGTATTATTATTTTTTTCAATCAAAATAATAAAACACCTATATTTTAATAAATCCGGAATAGTTCAATACAAACTCTATTAATCCATTAAAATGATTTTTTGTTGCCAATTAAAAATTAATTGTATTCTGATTGCTAACGTTCTTACGGGAAATATTTAAAATCTCTCTCATTGTGACGTCATGCGCGAACTCATCTCAATTTCTCTCTCGGGAGTATCATACCTGTTATTCTTTGTACCATGGGTTCAAACCTAGTAGAAAGCTACTGGACGATGTTAGGAATAACTTTAATTACTAATATACTGTCGCAATAAAGATAAGGAAAGCCCAAAATAGGGAAGAGTTTGCAGAGGTTATCGCCAACCTTCGCTAAAAAGACGGCACCCAAAGAAGAAGAAGACAAGACTTTCTTAAAGTCAATAAATCACGAGAAGAACATTTATCTTATATCCCTACATCTTTGAACCATGAGTTGCAAACTGAATAAGCTTTCTCTGGTTCCAAGCTTGTTTCTGAAACCAAACTGTGTTTCTCCTAATTATTATTATTATACAGCAATATTAAAACAATTTTCTACACGTATGGTGATGGTGTGACAAATATTAATAGTACAGTTCTAAAGCTCATTTCTTGTAGCATATTATTATTAACCTTTCGATTTCCTTTTCGGAAATTGTTTACGACATACAAAAATGTTTTGTATTTTGAGAACGATTTCCAAGGATCTAGTAATGGAAATTCTATAGTGATCGGTTAATGAAGGTAATAAATTTCATTGCTCTCATAAGAACCACAAAAGATGGCAAAAATCGCGTAACGTTTATTTATTTAACACCTCTATAAAACTAACTTAATTTGCGGCAAAATACACAAATTGCATACGGAAGTTGCACTGTTAACCTGTAAAACGCGTTTTGATTTTAGTCGATAGCACACTTTGATCAAAAGATATCTAATTTTTACCGTCGTGTTGATACAAATTTTCTTTAAAATTGATTTTGCGCGTGTAAATGACATTCAACATAGTAGGTTGCTTTAAGAGTTGTTTCTGAGAGAACGGTTCATTTTAAGATTAACATTCTCGGCAAAATTTAGCTTGTTTGTATGATATTTAGAGGTACAGAGGCATGACATGAATAGAGTCAATTTAGTCAATTTTTTCTCACATTTTTTAATAACGAAATATAAAATTTGTTAGGAGTTTAGCGAACACTTAAAATAAAATTAAAAACAAGTTACTAAACAGACAAAATTTATAAACTATAAATAACATTTAGATTATCATAGTTTATACTAAATAAAATCTAAAATATATCAAAAAACGTATCCAATTTTTTAGGTTAATGTTAATTGCAATATTTACAAAGCTTTTTCAAAAGTAAATTTTTATTCAAATTCACAATAACCATTAGAAAACAATTGCACAAACCTGTTAATAACAATCTTACTGGAAAGGACACAACCACATAAAACACAACCGACATTTTATACTATTTCGCGACGGTCTTTATCTTACAATACATGTAGAAGTTATTTTTAGGTGTTCCTACTATCAACAGATTGTAAAGTTACATAATATGGTTCAATGTTTTATATTAACACTAACACAGTACAACCTGTGCAGTAAGAAAAGAAGTAAGAAAGTTTAGTATAAATATATTCCGACAAGAGTTCGGAGTGTATATTTTACATGTTTCGTTTTTTCTTGGTTGTTGTATGCGATTCTTCTAGGTATAATTTATTTTTCTATGTGCCTTTTTCTCAGCGTAAATTAGAAACCGCTACTCATGTTTAGTTTTTTATTTTACATTTCAGAAATATATAAATAATATATCTAAAATAAATATAAAAACAGACACAAAAATTGGTAGAAGCAAAGGAGTAGGTAAACTGGGTGGAGGCTCAAAAAAAATAAAAGAGTTACAGGAGGAAGATATGGAAACAATAGGGAAGTTGTAAAATACATGAAAATTAGTAGAAAAGTGAATTTGGTAAGGGGCGGAAGACAACATACTGTGCCATATTGTTGGAACCAAAAACTAGATACTCTAAGTAAAAAATGTATAGAAACAAAAAGCAGGGTACCTACAAAGATGTAATAGTCAAGAAGCAAAAAATTAATACAAAGAAAATAGAAAGGTTCTAAAGATAAAAATAATCAAGACTAAAAAAGAATGCTGGAAATCTCTATGAAAAGCACTAGAAAAAGACACAAGGGAGAACGCCTACAAAATAGTCAAAAAAACAAAAAAGATGGAAATGACCTATAGTTTGAAGAAAAATATAAGATGGGAGGTTGCAATAAACCTGTTGGCTTCTCAGGACAAAGTGAAACTAAAACAATCCACGTTTGAAGAGACACCGATAGATTTAATAATGGAGGAATTTAGAAAGGATAGAGGAATTTAGAAAGGCAGGAGAAGCTTTAGAGTACAAAAATGCACCGAGTCCAGATAGTACACCATAGGTGTTAATAAATCAACGCTTACCAAAATGTCTGATGATAGAACAAATATTGTAAGCCTTGAAACTGGTAGCCCAAAATTTACCATCATTAAAATTAAAAACTGGGGAATAAAGGGGTAGAATGCGAATACATGGAGTTGATTCCAGTTTACTCCTACTAGCCTCTTCTGCTCAAATCCGACTCTCACCTTCACGCTGATGTCCCCTATTAACTGAGCAACCCAGCTGAAGATCCGGTATCCAACCCGGGTGGAAAGTTGGGTCGGGAACTGACGAGAGCGGTTTAGGTTAGGTTAGGCGAGGAGAGCGGGTGAAATGGCCCTCCGAAAAGGGGGTTTGGCGTTGGGTTAACTACCCAACCCGGTAAAACCCCATAGTTACAAAATCAAAAGTCAAAAATGCCGGACGGAAATCTCGACGACGACTTATGCAACGAAATAAGGACCTGAATAATGGAAATAATGATCTTAATGTATTTACCTGGAACGTTCGCACACTTAACGAACCTGGAAGCATCCGCAAACTGTGTGACATATTAGCACAATATAATGCTGATATTACTGTAATACAAGAAGTACGATGGACAGGCCATGGCATAATCCAAAAAGCATACTACAATATATACTATAGTTACCATAGAACCAGACATGAATTTGGGACAGTCTTTATATTCAATAATAAAGTCAAGCACTTGGTTATGGATTTTAAGCTGATAAATCCGCGAATGAGCTGCTTAAGGATCAGGGGCAAGTTTTTTAATATTGGCTTTATTAATGTACATGCCCCAACAGAGGACAAGGAAGACAAAAAAAGACAATTTCTATGATGAATTAGAAAGAACCTATGACAATTGTCCCAGAAATGACATTCAAATAGTAATCGGTGATCTAAATGCAAAAATTGAAAGGGAAGAAATATATCTACCGCACATTGGCAAATATAGTCTCCATAATAATACTAATTCGAATGGACACCGAGTAGTCACCTTCGCAGCCTCAAAGAAGATGATCGTAGGAAGCACATGTTTTTTACACAAAAAAAAACTTATAGGGACTTGGACCTCGCCTGGACCTCGATGGATTAACGAACAACCAAATTGATCATGTGAATGTCCATTCTTTTATTGAGGACGTTAGGGTGTTTCAGTACCGAACATATTTCCACATCGAAAATGCCTTTTTACAAGATTGCGTTCGTTGCCAAGAATAATAACTTCATTAAACTCAGCTTTGTGATTTGTGTTAATAGCATGCTGAGCAAGAGCACAAGTATGCTTGGATAAGTTAATATCACTGCGGTATGTCTTAAGACGCCCTCTCAGTGATATCGAAATTCAGTTCTATTTGCGTGATTTTAACACACCTTAACTTTGTCTGGGTGAACTTTCGCATATAGGTAAGATGAACCAAAACGACAAAAAGTAATTTATTAATTAGAATGATACATAATGCTCATCTTTCCGTTGAAAGTTGAGAAATAACCGTTTTAAGCTAGAATTGACAAATAATCAAAAATATGTTATCGCTATTTCTAGTTATTGGGATTTAACAAAAGCAAATAATTCACAGAAATATTTGTCCATTTAAATATATAAATAATCTATAAATTTTATTAAGCGGAATATAAGCAGATTTTATTTTTAATTATATTATATTTATGATAATGTAATGCATATTAGCGGAATAACAAGTTAAAATTTGTAGTGGATTTCCCCTTTAATGAATGTATTCTTTTAAATATTGTAAAAAAAATTATAAATTTTATTCTAAAAATAAAATGTATTGTGTATTAGCAGTTTATAAAAAGAGTATAAACAAAAACTTTAATAATTTCTGTTATTGCTTTTATTAACATTAAAATTATTTCTTGTTTATGATATACCACCACTCACCATCCAGCCTTATCAAAGTATATTAATACTATAGAAACACATTATTTATAGTACATTTTGTAACAAACAGAAGAAATTGAGAAGAATTACATTTCTCCCAACAAGAGAACTCAATGGAGACCGAAATACAAAATCAGTCCTGTGGAAGTCCCCTGCTAGAAATGAAAGAAGTGGAATAGGGAACGACTGGATATCTTCAACGAACTCATTTGTGTTAAATCTTCACTAGAGGCGAATGTAAATTTCCTCATAGATATTATCATAAAAAAACGAAAATTATGCCAGTAAAATCATTGACTGGCATTTTTACAAGAAAAGTGTATAATATAAACGTAGTAAAAAATATCCATGCGTCTAAGAAAATTAAAAATTAATGGGAAAATCCCAGTAGTTGGCGGTATACCATCGTTTAAAAAAAACATACAGAAGTTAAAATACTTCACATTTGTATTTGTGTTTGGTATGAGGTAACAACTCAGCCAGTTGGTCTGTGTCGTTTTAACTGACAAAAACCACGTGTTCAAACCAAGCAAGGAGACATGTGGGTCCTCAAGTATTAATTTTTATCCAATGTCATCGACCTAGATTCACAGCATAATTTAAATTTGGAATAATGTAAAACCATATATGGATGTTATAGCTACAAATTTAGTGTTAGCTTCAATTACATAAGAAGGCACTGAGGATGATCTGATTAGATCGAAAACGGTATGCTACTGTATAAATGTTGACGACACTTTTCAAAAGTTTTAACTATATGTTTTTTATACCTAAATACAAATGTGAAGAGTTTTAACTTCTGTATGTTATTTTCTAAGAAAATTAATATTAAGGACCTATTGTATTTCAGAGTTTTTTCAATCACTACCTACATTCTGTTCATTCCACATCCTACACAAACACCTGCCTGTTCTCGAGGTTGGTAGAAGCCTAACGTTTTGTCGAGTCTTATTGTAATAACCCTAGTGAATAAGTTATACATATAATTGGATTTGCACTAATTCGTCTAAAGAGTACATATTTTTTGTCGATTAAAATCGTTAATGCACTGTTTTATTCGGAAGACATTGTAGGTTTAAGTTAAAAAGAGTTTTCATTTTTTATTTTGCATTGGTTTCCTCAATTTATTAGACTGGATGAAAATGTTGTCCCTTCCAGGACCTCTAATATTATTCATTTTACTTCTCTGTGGCAGATATATGCAAGGAGTGTGATAGTCTTCGCTGGTGCAATATAGTTCACCGTCGAACTTCTCATCATCATCATCATCATCATCATCAATGGCGCTACAACGCTTCATGAGTCTTTGCTGCGTTTACTATTGCCTTCCATATTTGTCGGTCCTGTGCCAGTAAGTCCCATTGTCGCACTCCCATCTTCTCTAGATCTTCTCTGACTGCGTCTTTCCACCTTTTTCTAGGCCGCCCTACAGACCTTCTTCCATCTGGCCTTTCCCAGAACACATTGTTTATAAGGCGATTGTCGTTACTGCGTATCACATGTCCTTCCCATCTGAGTCTATTGGCCTTTATATATCTGACTAGATTTTCTTTTCCGAATAGAGACTCTAGCTCGTTATTGTATCTGCCCCTCCATTCGTTTGTCACACTGTCTCTGCAAGGGCCATATATAAGTCGAAGAATTTTTCGTTCCTATACTAGCAATTTATTTACTTCTCTTTTTGATATCGTCCATGTTTCGCTTCCATACGCGACTATTGGTCGTATTATGGTCTTATATATCCGGATCTTTACACCTCGTGAAAAAAGTTTCGACTTCATCGAACTTCTCAGCAAACTGTATTGACTTTTCTCTACTATACTCGAATTTTTTTTGATAATACGTTATTTTTCTTTTACCACTTTCGATCTTAGCACTCTCATACTTTTGGTTTCTTCTTGTTCACTTTAATATCATAATACTCAGAAAAATCATATTGATATACACATATAGAATAACACCAAGCATAAAGCAAACAAAGCCAACGACTTTAATTAGATTCAAATTTGTCTTTTCATTATTCGCTAGTTTGCTAAATCACGGGCATTCAAAAATTTGAATCCGTCCTTTCGACTGGTCTGGTATAAGATATAAAAATCAGCGTTGATGAATTCACACTTGTTTCAAGAGTGGTTAAATTTGGAGTTGGTTCCGAAAGTTAAGAAACGCTCAAGAATTGTAATCTTGTCAACCAAAGCAGTACTAGTGTTAGATAATATCTCCAACACGTCCTCATGGCTGCGATGTATATGAAATAAAATTAGTTTTGTTTTTTTCTTAATGTGACAAGCTTAATGGAACCAATGGACCAAGGAGTGATCGAAAACTTAAAAATAGGCAATAAGACGATACACGCATAACCTTCTTTTAGAAGTCATCAATAGGATCAAGTACGTTCTTGCATCTTGATCTGAAAATTATATCTAATTTATATTGGAATCAAACTGCCAAGGTAAGAGTTGACAGCCAGTACACCGAAAACATCAAAATACAGAGAGGAGTCCGCCAGGGTTGCGTGCTGTCCCCACTACTTTTCAATGTCTACAGTGAAGCGGTATTTCAAGAAGCGCTCTCAGACTCAATAGAAGGTATATCTATCAATGGAGAAGTTTTGAATAACTTACGTTTTGCAGACGATACAGTAATAATTACTAATAACAACAATGATTTACGGAACGTAATTCAACGCCTTAATGAACGCTGTCATGAGTACAGACTGAAGATAAATTTAAAGAAAACTAAATGCATGATCATGACTAAATCTGCACATGCAAATATCCAATTGACTATTGAAGATACTGCAATTGAGAGTGTTAATAACTATAAATACTTAGGAACATGGATAACATCAGATGTAGACCAAACCAAAGAAATTAAGACACGTATTGAAATAGCACGTACATCATTTATTAAACTTAAATAGTTTCTTTGTTGTCGGGATATAAGGTTAGAACTACGCCTGAGAATGCTTCGATGTTACGTGTTCTCTACTTTTCTTTATGGTCTGGAAGCTTGGACACTAAAACAAGTTCATCTGAATAAGTTGGCCGCCTTTGAATTTTGGTGTTACAGAAGAATCCTACGAATATCATGGATTCAAAGAATGTCAAACATGGAAGTAACTAGAAGGATAGGAAATGAGGCGGAAATAATATTAACTATTAAAAGACGAAAACTTGATTAAAATTTTTGAATTCCCGTGATTTAGCAGACTAGCGAATAATAAAAAGAGAAATTTGAATCTAATTAAAGTCGTTGGCTTTGTTTGCTTTATGTTTGGTGTTATTCTAAATAGTTTTTTCTAGTTATTCTATATAGTCTTTGGAGTTCAATAGCGGAGACCAACTGAAGGAGACTTGAAGCCACAGAAACATCCTGTTACCGGATCATAGACGGATCATCATGGGAAGAAAGAATAACCAACGCAACCGTCAAAGAAAGGCTCCAGTACACACCACTGAGGGAGGTGGCTGAGAAAAGGACAAGATACTTCTTCCACCAGGCCATAAGAAGACTCCGAAAGACCAGGGACATCCTCGAGAAGAACAGGATCGAGAGGATGTATAGACACTCCCACAAACTGATCGACCACCTGATCAGGTCTAGCCGGATGGTTGCCGAAGAACAGCCAACCAGGGAAGTAGGTACGATGCCACAAAGAGTACCTACAGAAGAAGACGCTAGGATGCAACCAACCGAAGTCCAGGAATCCGAAAGAAAATCATCAACAGCAGGCGGTGCAAGAGCGGGACGTCGAGAAGAAAAAAATGAGATATTAAATTTGTAATGTAGTTTATATACAAATATATATTTCTATATATTTATATAGAAATATGATAATAAACGTTTTTATTTTTATTTTTATTATTACGTAGGATTAACCGGCCAAAACGTCAACCGGTCAGGCCTGTAGTCCTGGTCGGTTAAGAGGAATTATACATTCCTTTTTTATATAAAATATGCATGAAAAACTAATAGAATAATAATATTGTATTGTATAGATAAATAGAAATCTAAACATTAAATAGCTTCATGGAAAGTATAATATTAAAAATCAGCTCATAAATAATTAATGTAATTAAGATGAACGTAACAGAATGTAACCAAAAACCTTGAGATAAAATAAACAAAGATTTATCTATATTTAATTGATTAAAAGACAGAAACCGGACTGTGCACAAACTTAAATCAACAGAAAACTTAACGTACTAAAAGTGAAAAAGACTACTTGAAACTAAAGAAGGGGATCAAATAAAAACCAAAAAAGAGTTTGTTATCGTATACAGATTGAACCAAATTAAAACGGAACATACAATTTAATACATGTCTGTTTGAACTGCATTTAAAATAGTGGAGCAATATAAAACTTGGACAAAAATAAATCCATACCTGGGTATAGACATTATATAAAATATCGTTCAACTATCTGTCTCGCAACAAAGTTGTTTGCGTAAGACGGGTTTGTCTAAGGAGGCAATAATAGTTCAGGAATTGAAGCTCGAAAAAAGTTAAAACCTCGCAATTTTTTCGTCCTGCATGTATCCAGTTGAAATTTTAGCAGAAGGTAGGTAATAGCCCAAGGATCAAAATCTATATCGAACCGAAGTGCGCTGAAGGGTCTTAGGGGTGAAAACTACCCCTAATTGTCAAAAATTATAAAATAACATATTAAACCTGAATATGGGTAAGATTTGGTTTGAATTAATTAAATAATGATTATTTTATACTTTTGAATAGAGATCCATCATATTTCAACCCTTAAAAAGCAACCCTTGTTAGAGATTAATGTAAAAAATTACTAATTCTAAAAAAATGATTTCGCCTTGTATCGATTTGGATAAAAATTTGGATTTAAGCTCAATTCACCCGCTGCTTTATAGTTTATGTCATGTCGACGAACCCTGATTGTTCTTAGGGGTGAAAACTACCCCTAATTGTCAAAAATTATAAAATAACATATTAAACCTGAATATGGGTAAAATTTGGTTTGAATTAATTAAATAATGATAGTTTCGTGCTTTTCAATAAAGTTCCATCATATTTCAACCCTTAAAAAGCGACCCTCATTAGAGATTAATATAAAAAAATTAGTAATGCGAAGAAAATGATTTCACCTTGAAACGACTTGCATAAAAATTTGGAATTAAGCTCAACTCACCCTCTGCTTTATAGTTTATGTCATGCCGATGAACCCTGATTGTTCTTAGGGGTGAAAACTACCCCTAATTTTAAAAAATTGTAAAATAATATTACAAATCCTAAGATTAGTAAAATTTGGTTTGGATTAGTTAAATAATGAGTTTTTTATACTTTAAAATACAAATTCATACATTTTCAACCCTTAAAAATCAATTGTTATGAGTGCTATAGGTGAAAACAATCTTTTGCCAAAATTTTGCAACTTTTCAACTTTTCAAAATCACCCTTTACAACATTGCAGTTTTTATAAACTATTTTATAAGATATAAATTGAAAAAAGTAAAATTAAATACAAAAAAATTTATCAACATAAAAAGGCACCATATATTTTTATACATTTACATAAATAGTTGAAAATATTTACATTTATAGGTAAAACAATTATAATATTAATTTTATTCGTCATCAATTACATCTTCATCGTGATCTATGTCATCATCATCTTTCTCAATTATTGGTGGACTGTTATGCACCCTTCACCTGAGCACCCAGAACAAGTAGAGTTACAGTATAAACCAACTTTTCTGCACCCATATGAAAGGCCACATCCTTTTTTGCATTGGCAAAAAATAATTTTCAAAAATTTATCGGGTGCAGGTTGTTTGTTCATGCGTACGGGTAATAACAAACCATCTTTGGAAAAGCATCCCCAATCTGTTGCTCTGATATTTTCATTGCCAAGCCATAGACATATGAGCAGATGTTTTATTCTGTTGTATGGGATTTCAAAATAAGAACGCTTAAAATTTCGAATGTATAACGCCCCACTAGCTAATATACCGGTTTTGTAGATTATTATGCTCCGAAATGTACTGTACTATACTAATGGAATTTTCCGGAAAAAAATTAACTGGTTTTTTTAACGTATTTCCTTTAATTTTTAACAATAGATGTTTCTTTAAAAACGATTTGTAGAGGTTTTTAATAGCTACAAGGATCTGTGAATTAAATCTTTTTGGAACCCTTGGTTTTTAAATGGGGTGAGTTTAAAGGGCTCGAAAAAGATGGTGCTTGATCGTAAATCGATGCTTTAAACGGCTATATCTCGCCAAATATTCATTGTACAACAAATCTAAATAAAGGATAATTTTAGTCATTAAAAATGCTACAATTTGGTAATTTTTATTTTTTTCATATGTTCAGTATTTTCGGGCATATTTAAAAAAAGAAGGGTAAAAAATATGAAATTGTAAATCGTTTCTCGCTTTAAACTGTACTTTTTCTAAAACTAAGCATTTTAAATGGGTCAAACTTCTTGGACGTATTAACAATACATCTACAAAGGGAATTGCAGAAGGGTGAAGATCGATTTTAATTATGGTTCGGGTGTTGTTTTCCTCGATTTTTTCGTAAAAAATGAGGTATTGACATTATTTTTTTATGATAGGTCTATTTATGCTCTTTAAAAAAGGTTTTGTGAGTTTTCTTCCAAAAATGCATCATTTTCCCGATATTTGACTTTGAATCTTTCAAATTTGGCATTTGAAGAAAACCGCTGAACATTGATATTGTATTTGTAATTGTATTTGTCTTTTTAAAAGCTACAAATTTGTTCTCTACAATTTTTTTGATAAAATGCACCATTTTCAAGTTATTCGCAAAAAATCGATTAAAAACGTGGATTTTTTCGTCTAAAAGTTGTTACTTTCAATCGCGAATAACTTGAAAAATATCATTTTATAAAAAAAATGTATAGCACATTTTTTGTTTAGAATCACTTTTCTAATCGAAACCTGTAGTTAAAACGTAAAAAAAATTTTCACCCCGGAGATGGGGTGGCAACCACCCCCTAGGCTTTGGCGCACTTTGGTTCGATATAGATTTTGATCCTTAGGCTATTACCTACCTCCTGTTAAATTTCAAGTCAATCCACGCCGCACGAAAAAATTGCGAGGTGAAATGCTACATTTCCTGGACTATAACTGGTTTGACAGCATAATAAAATCGTAGATTTATGTGTAGCTTTCAATTTTTATGAGTTCAGAATCCAGCAGCCCGCTGAAATATGGGATTTTTTATAATATAATTATTTGACAATCTTTTGTTGGCCAACCAGCTACAGCAGAATTGAGCCGAAATACATTATATTCCTATGTTCCGAATTTATTTCGTTCAATCTGTATATGCATAAGATATATTGTATAATATTTAAATACAAACTCATGAAGCAATCATGAAAATATTCAATAGACAACGTCTTTGAGCTATTGAAATTACAGAGGAAATTATAAATAAGGGGCAATAAAAAAATACCTAAACCATGAATACACATGGTGCCGGTGATTCCCATAGTGATTGAACCACATGAATGATTATTGCCGTGTATCTATTCAACGTTATGATAAGGTATATCATATTTAGTGGCGGACCAAGACTAAAGCGGGCCCTAGGCAACATTGTAATTCCGGACCTATTTTTAAGTCATGGTAATTCTTTGCGTTCGGTAGTTTAGTTTCAAAGCATATATAGTATGTAGTTTCATTTAATTATCGGAATCCAAGAAAAATCGGAAAAAAAATAATATACATGTACAAAAATTAAATAAACATAGTTTATTAAAACAAACAATAGAACTTAAACAAATAAAACCGGATTGATTTGTTATATTGCCTTTTTTCTCACTTTTAATTCTGCAAAACCTTCAATTAGTTTGTCATAATTAATAAAGTTACCTAATAACTCTTTCTATATAAAGTAATGATAAACTATTTAACTTATTAATTTAATCAGAATTGTATAAATTTGGAAATGTTGCAATAATATTATTTCCCTGAATAAATTACTACATGTTAAATAACATTTTCTTTACTTTTAAAAGTCTTAAATTGTCCTTTTAACTCCTCTATTGAAGAGTCTCTAAGATCGCTTTCATGAACAATTGTTTTAAATTTATTGTTAATACATACTTTCATATCCCTCAGATCTCTATGCGATCAGTAAAGAATCGCATACAGCAACAAAAATATTAGCTGTATGTTGTTTGCCACTGAATCTTATTTTATGTTCTGGAATTTCTTCACAAAATAGTTTTCGTATTTTCTGCCATTTTTTATCATTAAATCTTACTCTCCAATGAATCTTACTCATATATTAAAACTGCTGTATTTAGATATTCGTATTTTTGTTGAAGTCTTGTTTGAGGCATTTATTTTCCCTAAAATCTTTTCCCACATAGTAAGTAACAATACATACTCAAATGTATCAAGTTTTTTATCAAGCTTTTATGTGATTTGGCAGCTTAATTTCTTCATAATTTTACTTTAAAGATTTCAGAGCATCGGAAAGAGCAGACCACCTGGTCTCACAAATAGGTTTAATACTCATGTGTTTGCCCGTACAAAATTTATGTAATGCATTCCACCTTTGTATAGAACTTGAAAAAAATATATGTACAATTCCTGAGCGATATTGAACAAAGTTCAGATTTTAATTTTCCATAAAAATTTCGGCAGTAGCGTTTCCAATTAAATTTAAAAATGATTGGAGCATGGTATGAAATGGACAGGAAACTATAATGTTTTATTCTGGATTTGAGTCCTATATATTTACTTGACATATTTAACGCATTATCATAGCGATGTCCTCGACAGTTGGTGATGGAGTTAATGTGGTCACTGGAGTTTTCATACTCTGACAATATTTTGTGTACATTTTTCCAATCATAATAAGCACGGGAACGGGGACATTACTATTTAACTGGAAATAAGCCACAATTAAAGATAAAAATACGTTTATTGACGTTTCAATTTCCACTTCGGAAATCGTTCTCAAAATTTTTTTTGAGAACGAAAATATTCTAAAATATGTATTTAACAGTTTATTTCTATTTTATAATGTATGTGACACAACGGTTTTCTAATGCCATCTTGTTTGTTGACCAGACAACATCATCGATTAAGAAATGATTCAAATTTAATCCTAATGACTACTACTGCATGTAGAAGAAAACTTAAAAACTTTAATACCTTAATAACAAGTGAAATTATACATTATTACAATAATACTTTGTTAGCAAAAATCGACCGAGAACAAATTTGTGCATTAGATAACAATGTTTTTGATACAAATTATATCTGCCAATAGTTTTTCGAAAGAGAGACGAAGATTCAAAAGTTTTTGATAAAAATGAATATCACAAATAACCGTAATACAGTGCAAATATTGATAGCAATAGAACTAAAAACTATTTTGTTTACATTGTTTTATTGCTAATTTAATTAATAATTTGGCAAATAAATTTTAATACAAATTCTTACCGGTGCTGAAATCAACAATCATTTGTTCAATAAACACATCCACCACATTAATATTTGTTTCGTTAAATAATAAGTAGATATTAAACAAATAACACAAAAACTCAACGTACCTTACTTATTATTTAGTCAAAAAGTGTTAATATTTCTGGCCTCGAATGTTGACAACCAAGTTCATACGTACATACACTTCACAACACACTGGTTGAATGAATTGTAGGTAATGTTGAATTTTCTCGTTCGTATCACTTGTGGTTCTATATAACAGGGGAGATAAGCGTTGGATAGGAATTGGATTAATCAAAAATGTTGATAGTTCGTTGTAGGTGATGATAGGGGGACATGCAGGAACAACTCAATTACAGAGGATAAGAAAAAAATAAGTTGAGTGTAGTTTCATATTCATATTTTTGAACGGTCACATACCTACGTTACAATATTGTTTTAGATTTATCATTATATATGTAACAAATACGTACTGCGCGGCATAAGTTAGGGATATTGCCAATATAAGGGTAATGGTACTTCATTCTGCATCAATTATTTGTAAGTAAACGATTAAAAATTATTAAAATTTTCAAAAAAACATAAAAATATGAGACTTTATAAAGATAACACAGGTTTACAAAAAAAACATTTTAAAAATAAGAGTAATGCTCAAAATAAAGAAAACTACATATTTTGTATGCATAACTTAATGAAATCTTTTCCTTTTTGTCAAAAAACTGCGTTTGGTAGAAATTTTTCTATAAATTTTGTCAGGATTATCACGTTATAGCATCCAATAGTAGTCTGCCAGCATGGATACGCCCCATTTACGTATTTCCATCTGCTTAATGTCTTGGTGGAAAAGTTCCCCTTGCTCGTCGCAGCTCGAAGATTTCGTGGAAATTGGTCTAGATGAGCGAATAAAAAATGTACTTTTAAACTCATACTGCATCCTAGAATACAAAAATTTTGTAGCATTTGTGTGACAATGTTCTCATAGTCGAACTTTTTTATTTCCCAAGAACTTTTCGATAACTTCTTTAAATGAAGTTTACGCTTTCTTTTCGATAAGCGTCATAGAATTTTGAAAGTTTTCGTCTCTGCATAGAAATCTAATATCGGGACCAACAAAAACTCCTTCTTTTTATTTTGCATCGGACAACTTCGGAAATTTTGAACAAATATATTTAAAACATTCTCCGTTTTTGTCAATAAACTGTTTGATTAAACCTAATTTTATATGCAAAGGGGGCAATTAAATTCATTCGCGATCAACTAAGGCATTGTGTTTTATGTTTTTACTTCTTGACGTAAGGTTTTCTCTTATAGGCCATTCTTTTTAGGTCCAATGTTTATCTCATGCTCAGCTGTCCCATTCACAAATGAAGCAAGGATATTTAGTATAACCTGACTGTTGCCCAAGTAGCATACAGAGAACTTTTAGATCTCCACAAAGCAACCAGTTATAGTCTCAGTATTTAATTTTTTCTAATCCAGAAATGAGTGACCGGAACAGAAGCCAGTGTAGTATCATTGTGCAGTAAAATATCTTTTAGACTACTTTTTCTAAAGTCAATAAATAGTCGCCATTCTTCCTTCTCATAAGAAGCAGCTCCTAGCTTAATAACTTAGTCAGAGATATTGTTACAATATACTAAAGAATCTTTTTGAGTAAAATATGGACTTAGGTTCTTTTCTCGATTTCTGTAGAAACTGGTTGATGTATCTAAAGCCAGCAAATTTTTATCGCGAAGTCTAGAGGCTAGAAGTTCTGAAGCATCTTTGGGAAGATTTAAGTCTCTTATTAAATCATTTAATTCCATTTGATTAAATAGTTGTGGTCCTGCTTCTGCTTCAAAAGTAACGTCGGGATCTGTGGACTCAAATGCAGACTGTTCCGAATCAGACGACAAATACATTCTCTAATTGCTTTGGTGGAATAGGTATGGGTACATCAGGGCTATGAGAAACAGGCCTAATGGCAGTAGGTTCGGATATAAAATATTTTTTTTATTCTTACAATTAAATCTCTAAATTGCAGGAGCAAAAGTAGCAATCATTAGAATGGTTTTGTGGCTCACGCCACACAATGGGAACTCCAAAACTCAATTACTATTTTCTTTCTTTTGTCCAACTTCTTAAAGCTTCTTAACTTCTTAAAACTTCACATACAATATGTGGTGCCCAAGATTTGTCTTGTTCTTCTACTTTCACTTCAAAATAGGCATGATACGCATTACGAACAAATAAGATTAGTTATGTCTTTGTTTTGCAAGCACAAAACTGCCACAAATATAAGAAAAGCAGTCTGCATTATTAACATAATGTCTCCTTTTCATAGCTCGAAAAAAGAATATAATAACAAATAAATAGCACTAATTCGAAACACAGCGATAAACCTCCTCGAACTGCTAAAAACAAAAAACTGATTTTGATGCGTTTATTTACGAACTGTATAAAAATGCAAATTATGAAATAAAGTGTTTTAAAAGTTTTGATTGTTTTTTGAATAATTAGAAACAATTGAAAAACATACTTATTTTCGAGTTTAATTTGCATTTAGAAAATCCCACTTTAAAAATCAAGTATTTTCAAGAAAGTCGTCTTTTAAACTGTTTTATCTAAAATGCGTAGTTTTTTCAAATATAAATGAAAAATTCACATTTTTTGCTTAAATGTCATGACATAGTAAAAGTTTCGATAACCACAAAATATTACTCCTTTTCTATTAATCCCCCAGATATTCCAGTCAAAAAATAGCGCCCAGTAATTTTTCCCTTCCCATATCAGTTGTCCCCCTATGAAATTTGCAGTTTAGGTTGTTTATTATAAACAAATTATACTTTACATATTTTTATAGGTTCCCATATTAAGTAATATGCCATTTTTATTAATATTTATTTAAAAAATTACCCTTATAGTTTTTTTATTTATTTTCAACAATAAAAAAATCAATAAACTCTGGCTGTGCATTCACTTATTTCAACATACGTTGATTTTTTCATATATATAGTTAAGCTCAACAGGCCTCAAAGGCCCAAGGCTTCAACGGTTTCTTCCATTTCTTTCTATCTTGTGCTAAGTTTTTTAAATCTTGTACCCGCAGCGACTTCAGATCTTCTTTTGCCGACCCCAGCCATTTTCTTCGGGGCGGCCTCTTTTTCTTTTTGTACCAGCCTCCGTGTTTATTAATTCATTGGGAACTCTTCCTTTCTTCATTATTGCTATATGTCCGAGCCATCTTAAACTTTGAATTTTAGCGAGTCTTGTTATTTTTCTTTGCCCATATATTTGCATTATTTCTTCATTCGTTCTTCTTCGCCAGATGTTCCCCTCTTTTACACCTCCGTATATCCTTCTAAGAATTTTTCGTTCCCATCTATCTAATTTTACTTCCATATCTTTATTTAGTGTCCAGGTCTCGCTAGCATAGAGTACTGTAGGTCGGATGACTGTTGTATATATTCGTTTTTTTGCTGTTCTGGATATTATCTTCGACATCAGTATCTTAGTCAGGCTTCCAGCACTCTTACTACCTTTGGCCATTCTTTTTATGATTTTTTGGTTCTCTTCGTTCCTATTTGTTAGTGTCACTCCCAAGTAATCGAATTGGCTAACAACTTCAAAGTTATATTCTTTACTTGGGCTTTGTATCTTAAAGGACTGTCCTAGATGATTTTCGTTTCCCCTCATTACCATATATTTTGTTTTTTCTTCGTTTATTTCTAAACCATATTTCCTGAGTATTCTCTCTATTCTAGTAAGGATTTCTCTTAATTCTGCAGGTCTTCTTGTTATTAAGGTAACATCATCTGCATATGCTACACATTGATGCCTGTGATGATATATTGTGCCTCTAGTGTAGATATTAGATTCTCGTAAAATCTTCTCTAAGATCAAATTGAAAAAATCTGTTGATAACGGGTCACCTTGTCGCAGACCTCTATTGGTGATAAAACTATTCGAAACCCGTACTTCTAAAGGTCGATTCAGACACATCATTCACGTCTCGTCACAGTCCTGGCGCCGAACCAAACAATCCGTCGTACAAAATATTCTTTAATAGAAATATGGCGCCGGCATTCACATTCATCAGGCGACGAACAGTTTCCCAGCTGTCAAATAATTAATAGTTCTGTGACCAAACAGGACCGGTTAGGTGCCGAGACTGTGACGGGACTGATGTGTCTGAATCGACCTTAACATGACTTTACTTTTAGTATCATGATTTTTTCATAATTACGTTAAATCTAGAGGTAGCTATGGAAAAATAATATTGTCAGTTATTGTCAAATGTGTTTTGTAGTATTGTAAAGCTTTTTGCCGTTTGTGGATTGTACAATGGATCGAGGTAAAGTTATCGATGAGAAAATTTGTTCAATCATTATTCTTTCTTCTTTTTAAGGTGCCTTCTCCATTACTGAAGGTTGGCTATAACTACAGCAAATTGCTCTCTATCTTGAGCTGTTCTTAGTATCGAATGTGTGTCCATATCTGTCCAGTCTCTTACATTCTTCAACCAGGAGCATTTCCTTCTACCTGGACCTCTTCTTCCTTCCATTTTCCCTTTCATTATAAGTCGTAGGAAGTTGTATTTTTCTCCTCTGTAACTACATACTCTGTCCAAGAGATCTTCAGCATCCTTCGAAAAACCCACATCTCAAAGGCTTCTATACGCCTCATAATTGTAATTCCGAGAGTCCATGTTTCCACTCCTTATAACAATATGGAATAAATAAACGTTTTTACAAATTGGTATCGAATATTCAACGATAACGTACAGTTTATTAGGAATTTTTTCACTCGTTGAAATACGGACCTAGCATATTCTATACGAGCACGTATTTCGACCTCGTGGTCAAGATCGTTTGTTACCAGCAACCAAGATACTTTAATCTTTATACTAGTTCTATATGTTTGTTATAGATACAAATATTTATGTCGACATTTTGTGTACATGTAACAGCGATTACTTTTGTTTTATTTGTGTTTATATTTAGTCCCAAACTATCTCCCTCTCTGGTTATGACATTCAAAAGTCGTTGTAAACCCTCAGCACTGTCCGCAATAATGGCGGTGTCGTCTGCTTATCTTAAGTAACGCATTCTCCGTTGAGTTTTATTTCTTCTTCAATATTTTCGAGGGCATTTTTTAAGAAGTTTTCGGAATATATATATATATATATATATATATATATATATATATAAATATAATATAGAAATAAAATAAATAAATATATCAATTAAATAACTTAATTTCTTTACTTAATTTTACTATTACATATGCAACCCATATTGCATTTCATTACACTAAATTCTTTGATTAGAGTTTTAAATTATATATAAAATAATACAAACATTGTAATTGATTCATAGAATCCTTTACAAATCACAGCTCCAAGTATATTGAACCTTGGGCTGTATGGAAATTATAATATCGTTAACCACCTGGCTATTTAACTTGCCACATGATTAACGTCATTACATTATTATGAGTTTGAATGAAAATCTCCGGTTTGTAAATTTGGGCCGGTTAGTGAGGGGAGTTGTGTGTACACTACCAACTTTTTTCACTGTTGTGTCCTTTGCAACCTGGTAGTCATCCAGACTCAGTTATAAAATAAAAAAATTAAATTAACCGCCCAAAATTCTGGGTTGGTATTTACACCTTGTTGATCTGTCAAAAGTAATTTTGACCTCAAGGTTGGCTGTCTTTTTGCGGTTGGTTCGTTCCTGTTTCATCTAACGCCATTTTCACGGCGACATCCATAAGGCTTTGATCGGTAACTTCATATTCACTATTTTGTAGAATTTTATTAATATTACTTATAATGCTACCTAAAGTTAAAATCAAAGTTTAATATCCATTAAATAGTTGGAGGTTATTTATGATTTTCTTGGTTCTTTCTCACTTATTAACATAAATAACATTGAATTTATTTTGGACCACATGGTCAATTGCTGTGCTAATTTTTGTACAAGTTCATATATGTTGTTAGTTGCTTAACTGTTTATACAAGATCAGCGTACTATGTCCATTTACTTAGTTTCATTCACATATTTGTTAATAACATTGACTGCTACATATCTTTTTAAGGTAACAATTAACATCGTTTCCATGATTGTGTGGTTCTCATATTGTAATAATTTTTTAGATGAACTGATGATGCTTTCAAAACTCGAAAGCGAAACGTCTTCAAAATAGATAAAGTAGCCTATCAACTTTGTCTTTTATTTCTCCACCTAGAGACCGATATAAGAACCCACCACTCGTCTGAGTGATCCTTATATATATATTGGATTGACGGTCGTACTCCTTTTTCCGATATATATATATATAATTCTGCTGTCAGACGACTGTCTATTTGGATCGACGACATTTGATCCCAATATAGTTTTTTAATAAGTGCTACAGTGTTATGGTCTATACCATGTTGTGTTAGGGTTTCTATGAGTTCTGTGTGTTTTACTCGATCAAACGCTTTTTCGTAGTCGATAAAACAGATAAACACGTCTTTTCGCTGATCTCGGCATTTTTGTAGTAATATCTGGAGGCCAACTAATTCCTCCCATGTACGAAGCCCCATACGAAATCCAAATTGATTGTCGCTCAGTATTCTTTCGCAATCTCTGTAGGTATAATTTTGAGTAAAATTTTCAGAAAATGGCTCATCAGGCTAATTAATCTGAACTGTGAGCATCTATTTGCTTTATTTTTCTTGGGTATAGGTATAAATGTCGATTTAAGCCAGTCCTCTGGGAATATTCCAGTGGTATATATTTTGTTATAATATTATTTATAAATTAATCATTATTAGATTTTTTAATTCTGGAAAATCCAATTCTAAAATAGCGAATATGTTGCAATTATCACGCTACATTATAGTGAAAAATCGACGAGCAAATTATATGGAGTTAAGCGTTTTATAGAGTGACATTATTGAAAGACACGTTTCTAGATCAACATGTCACCAAAAGGCTCACAAATTAGGATTTGGTACTTACAAAGTAAGTTTTATAGTTAAAAATATTAGTAAAAAATTATTTTTAATAAATTTTAGTTTATTTTAGGCTAAGAAAAAGCCACTTTTAACATTACAACAAAAAAAAATAGACAAGATGGTCAAAAGAGCATAAAGATTGGACTGTACATCTTTAGGTTGATTAATGCAAAGTGTTTCAGTGTTCAAAACGGTCAGTTTTTACCAATTTTTTCAAGTTATTTAAAAAAATTCTAGCAGTGAAATAGGGGCGAGCGCAACTGAAATAAAATCTAGTAGTACTAATTAACACTTCGTACATACTTATTGTATGAATAATGAGCTTCCAAACCTTCGCCGGTGGGGGCCAAAAAGCGAAAAGCCAAAAAGCATTATTTTTAAATTTGGAATATCTGATATTAAATTGCTTATTTTACAACAGATATTGAATAGACTTGGGCCATTGAATAGTCCGACTCACGACGTATCATGGCTTTTGAAATGTGGATATATCGTAAGATGATGAGCATACCCTGGACAGCACATCGCACAGATGTCTCAATATCGACAGAATTTGACTTCAATACTAGGCTTACCACAATAATCAACCAAAATATATTGAGGTACTTTGGACACATTACCAGACGAATGAAAGGCATGGAGAGGTTGGTGGTTGAAGGGAAGGTAGGTTGTAAAAGAACTCGAGGAAGATCGCCCTCCGATGGTCAGACCAAATAAAGTGCGTTACCGATTACTCTCTGTCTGAGGCAGCACACCGCGCCCAGGAGAGAGAAGAATGGATAACAACCATTCGTAAAATACCATAACGTCATCACATCCTTACAAAGGATAAAGGATAGAGGAGGATTGAATGGAATATTTCGTAAAATTTAAATACACTTTTTAATTTTATTGAGGAATGTGTTAAAAAATATATTGTCAGTTGGTATTTAAGTTGCGACAATTTTCAAACTATTTTCTATAGATTAAAAACTTTAATTAGAAGAACATATCCAACATATTTACTTTGGGACTTTTAGTTAACGCAATTTTTTTACGCCAACTTAAATAGTTGCCTACGAATAAAAAAAATCTGTTGGTGTCCCATTTTTCAATATTTTCTTATATTAAACCATCAAAACCGTAATTTACAGGAAATGTAGTTACTATTTAAATTTGTGGGTGGTTCTTATAGGCTTAACAAACTATCATCAAAATACCATTCTAATTTTAATACTAAATGTAACTTTCTGACTAAACGTGTATTTTCATTATCCCAACTACGATTACGTCTTTAGTAAAAAAGTTCTCTGCAAATAAGGTGGGTTCATCAGCAAATGAAATTTGCTTCACAAAATGAGTCTTGATTATTTGTGCTTGTGATAATATATGCACATTCAAATCAAACACAGTACAAGTATGTATCTCGGTTATAAATTTTTGCACTGGTAAAAAGTAAAAAGTGGTTTGCAATAACTGCTGATAAGGGTGAAGTACATAGGTGAGACTTATCAGCAATTTATATTAAAATGCTGTTCTCTCAATTATCAGAAATTTTTTGAATCATATCTGAACATTAGATTTGCACTTAAGTTTCCAAAATTTTCTTATCATACATAAGTATCATATGTAATAAAATTTGGATGGATTTAATTGCTTGCTGCTTACTTATGAATCATAGCGCCTATGAGAGGCACACGAACGGCAGCTATGGAGGCCCTACTGGACCTCCCGTTCTTATGGGTGTTTCTTTGAGAAAGTACTATACGTTAATTGTAAAAATGGGACACTTGGACGATATCGAAAATTCCATGCTTAATGAGTTACTTCAGCAATAAGAAAGATTCAGGGTGTTTTATATATTTTGCCAACTTCTTATTTGGTTCATAACTTTTTAACCACACTGTATACCTATGTTCTTTATATTTGGCACGAAAATATTCCTTAAGGTGTCCAATCGATTAATTTGTTTATAATTATAAGAAATCCCCTCCGGATTAAATAATATTGGTAAAATATTTTGAATCAAAAACAACACCCTGTACATTAGATGGTTTTAAAATGGATAGTGGAAAACTAAGTTGAGAGGTATACTTTGAATTTTCTTTAATTTTTTTCTCTTTGAAAATTATGAATTTGAATTCTGAAATTAGTGAATTGTGAGAGTTACGGGAGAAGAAGAATCTGTGCAGAACTTATAAAATACGTTGGGGAGGCACTATACAGACATATTTATGAACTAAGACAGAACATATGAAGCAAAGAAATAATTCCTGAAAAATGGAAGAATTGAATTATAGTGACAATCCCAAAAAAAGGAATATGCAAAAACTGCCTAGCAATTAATTTACTGAATGTAACGTATAAAGTAATGACTGGTATAATTAGAGACAGACTTACAGAATATATACAGAACAAATTATAGGATATTACCAGTATGATTTTAGAAAAGGAACATCCACGATAGACGCTATACATGCGCTAAAACAAGTGATAAAGAAAACATACGAGTAGGATAGAGTAACACATACACTTTTCCTAAACTTTAAACAGGCATTTAACAAACTAAACAGAAGAAAAATGATCCAAGACTTCTTCTACAGGTTCCTTCTCCTATCGGAGGTTGAAAATCATCATCGCTGTTTTAATTTTATTGGCCGCGGTTCTCAATAATTCTAATGAGCTGCAGCCGAACCACTCTCTCAAATTTCTTAGCCAGGATATTTTGCGTCGTCCTGGGTTTCTCTTCTCTTGTATCTTACTTTGTATAATTAACCTAAGTAATACGTACTTAGAAGCACTATTGAATATTCAGGTTATGGTACAGAGATGCAGAGATGTCAGACATCTAATTTAGATGTGTTTTATTGACTTTGAGAAGGCCTTTGATCGAGTAAAACATACTGAAATGATAGCCATTCTTCTTCAGCAGGTAGATATTGATGATAAAGACCTACGTATTATTAAAAATCTTTACTAGCATCAACATGCAAACATCAGGATTGACCGAGACACTTCTAAAGAGCTTCAAATACGAAGAGGAGTAAGGCAGGGCTGCATTTTATCCTCGCTACTATTTAACATCTATTCTGAGTTCGTTTTCAATAAAGCAGTAGATAATGTTCAATGTGGTATAAAAATGAATGGCGTCAATATTAATAATTTGAGATATGCAGATGACAGAGTGGTAATTGCAAGCAATTACGAAGAACTTCAACATCTAATTAATAGGATTACCACAACGTGTGATGAATATGGCCTTAAGCTAAACAAAGACAAAGGTGATGGTCGTCAGTAAAACGCCAATACAACCGGAAGTGGTAACAGCTTATGGTGAACAACTGGAGAGAACTTACAGTATAACTTACCTTGGTTGCAATCTAAATGAGAACTGGGACATGAGCAAAAAAATTAGAATAAGGATAGAGAAGGCCAGAGCTGCATTCTTTAAGATGAAGAAACTGTTATGTGGAAACAATATTATTTTAAGTCTGAAAATTATATTAGTGAGATGTTATGTGTTCTCTACTCTTTTGTATGGTGTCGAAGGTTGGACTTTGACGGATACACTTCTCAAGAAACTGGAAGCCTTCGAAATCTGGGAGTATCGGAGAATTCTACGAATAAGTTGGGTGGATAGAGTTCGTAACGAAGTTGTTTTGCATCGGATGGGAAAAGTCGTCAAAAGAGATAAAAATCACAAACTTGAATATTTTGGCCATGTTATGCGCCACCCAGAGAGATATAATATATCCCATTTAATAATACAAGGCAAGGTAGACGGAAAAAGAGGGCCAAGTTGAAGAAGAACGTTATGGCTTAGAAACCTGAAAGATTGGTTTAACAGATCCTCTGCATCTCTTATCCGAGCTGCCGTCAACAAAATTAGGTACTATAGCCAATTTAATAGCCAACGCTTGATAATCGAACACGGCACATTAAGAAGAATACGTACTTCTCGCCCCTAATTATATGACCCAGATATTGAATCTTTCAAATTTTAACAGTTTTTATGACTTCACATTTTTTCTTCAATATTTGTAACAGCTCTATATTAGTTAGTTTTTCATTCCACGATATTCTGTGGATTCTCCTGTAGCACCACATCTCAAAGGAGTTTATTTTTTTGATTTCAGACTGTTTTTTTGTCCACGCTTCCATGTCGTATAGTTAAGTAGAAAAAACATATCAACGTAGCATTCTTGTACGAATCTCTAGATGAGGGTTACGGTTGCAAAGTTAGTTCTTCAATTTTATGAACGTGTTTCTTGCCATTTGTATTCTAGATCTGATTTGTTTTGTTTGATCTCCATCTTCGGTTAGCCATGTTCCTAAATATTTATATGTTGTTACTCTTTCGATCGTTGTATTATTGATGATCAGATTATCTACATTTTGTATTTTTTTTTGAGAATATCATTGATTTCGTTTTCTTGAGATTCATTTGCAGTCCGTACGTTTCACATGCATTGTATACATGTTGTATTATGTACTGTAGATCTTCCATGTCACTTGCAAATATGACCATATCGTCCGTATATCTAATATTATTAATGCTATTTCAGTTGACCAAAATACCTTTCACAATATCCAATAAAGCTTCTTGAAATACAACTTCACTGTAAACGTTGAATAAGAGTTGTGAAAGTATGCACCCTTGTCGAACTCCTCTAAGTATACTTACTTCCTCTGTCATTTCTCCTTCGACTCTTATTCTTGCTTTCTACAATAATGATTGATAATAATATTAATAATGAATTAATATGAAGCAAGCATATATGTCCTGATTCATATCCAGACATCGTTGTGTCAGAACATTGACCCTGAATAATGCTTCTCTAGTTCCTAGACCCTTTCTAAAACCCATCTGTGAATCACTTATTTCGTGTTCTAATTTCATGTGGATTCTGTTATGTATGATTTTAAGGAAGGTTTGTGATTTTGTGATTGTGATTTTTGGAATCGTTACAAAAGTTGAGAGAAGCCATTCTTTGGGTATGTGTCCCATCATGTATATGTAGTCAGTAGTGTGTATATCAGTATTATCTTCATCAATTATTTTCAATAGTTCAATTGGTATATTATCGGGTCCTGGAGCTTTTCTACCTTTTGTATATTTTTGGCATAAATAACTTCCTCTTTCATTATGTCTGGTCCTGTGATATCTCTGCTAACTTCTAATTGTTCTACTTTTTGGTCATAAAATAGGTGTTCAACGTATTCTTTTCATCTACGTAAATTGTCTTACGTTTCAGTTATAGTGGTACCATCTGAATTTGTTAATACCCCGATTGGTTTGTTACGATTTCCTGAAATCATTTCTTTAAGATTCTTATGGGTGTTGACAATGCGAGATTCCCCAGCAATAATCGACACCGGAAGAGAAAGAACAAAAATAAAAATAAAAATGGAGTAAGACAAGGAGATGTGCTCTCAACGGTACTATTTATTCTATCACTAGACAAGATAATAAACATCGAAATAATCATGGAAAAAAGGCCCTATAACCTCCTCCTCCTAAGTGCCTTCTCTATTGAGGTTGGCGATCAATATGGCAAATTTCTCTCTGGTCTGGGCTTGATGGATTAAGTCATTTCCTGTTGTGCTGACTCCAATCTCTGATGTTTCAGAGCCAGGATTTCTTCTTTCTTCCTATACCCCTTTTACCCTCGATTTTGCCTTCTAATATTACCTGGAGCTGCTCAAATTCCTTATGGCGCATTATGTGTCCTAGATATGACGTCTTTCTAATTTTGATTGTATTAACCAGATAAGGTCGTGTGTTCATTATTTCCAGTACCTTTTCATTTGTAGTTTTGCTGGTCGAGCTTATTCTTAGCATTCGGCGGTACATCCGCCGAATGCTAAGAATAACCAGGCCCTATAACCAGGAAACTATAAAAGAAGCCTTGGACGACCACCGACTAGAGGGACCGACGTCGTAAAAAGAGTAGCGGGAAACTGGCTACAAGCGGCCCAGTGTAGAGAACAATGGAAACAATTGATGGAGATCTATTACTATGGGAATCTTAAATAAATTTAAAAAAAAACTAGCTACATGACTTGTGATAAAAGTGCTTCTTCGGATAACATCTCTGGTGTAGAATCTAATCACAGCAATTAAGTAAAAGAAGATAAGTTTTGAAGTGTTTGAAGATTTTTGATAATATCCTGATTCTTGATAAGCTGCCTAAGATTTCCCCCATCAATATTGAAGGTCGCTCGAATGGCTGACTCGAAATACAGAGACAGAATGGACAACGTTAGGGTTCTCAACGCTACCTGAATCTCAAAGCAAATAGTAATTATCCTGCCAAATAAAGCCCTAAATACCAACTAATAGAAACATTATGTTAAAAAGCAAATATATATATATATATATATATATATATATATATATATATATATATATATATTATATATATATATATATATATAGATTTGTCCAAAATACATCAACATTTAACTTCAGCTTAATTAAAATGCACATCTTAGGATGCTAGTATTCTATTTCAGCTACCTAGTTTACTAGGTAGTAAACAAACTAGGTTTACTAGTTTACTAGGTAGAATAGGTAGTGGACAAGGGACATTTCCTTTAATGTATATTGTAGAAATATTTTTTCCGATATGATGTTGGAAATTAAACGTTTTTTTCACTGTCAATTATAAAGTGAGAGATTGTGTAAAACGATATGGACAGAGAAACACATTTGACTTAATTAATCTGTGAGTTTGATAAAGTTTAATTCCATGAACGAATCGTAAATATGTGAATAGTAAAATCATGGGTAGATTTTGTTATAAATCTATTCATGTGATCACAATTCGTCTCAAATATACGTATATCTCAAAGTTTATTGGTAAGCTTATGGAATTATTTAAATGATATGAAAATCCACTTATCTTTTTACATACAATTTAATTTGGTAGGCTCAATTTATGATAAGTATCAAAATACTTGTTACCTGTTCCATTGCAGTTATTATTTTTATTATAGTTCAAAAAACTTTACAAATCTACGTTTCTTTCCTTTGGCATTTGTAAAACATATCGCAACCACTCTGCGCCCCGATTTTCTGTGTAGTTTGGGTCTCTTATACATCTCCATTGGCTCCTGGTTTGTTCTTCTGCGTCATTTTTGTTAGTCTCGTTTATACCACCAAAAATTTTTCTCTAGATTTTCTTCTCCCAAATCTAACTTTTTTCTTCTTTCTGATTCATTGTTCAAGTTTCATATGTCCATAATACCATGGTCCCACTATTATTAGGTACATAAGTTTGAATCTTGACTGCCCTGGACATGTTTTATACCTTCAACAACAGTTTAACGATTTAGCAGCTTAGCTACCTTTTAACAACCGCTTATCTATTTCTCTCCTCGCCTCCTTTCTTTGTTATTATTTTTCCCTCTCATTTTTATATACGTGATTTTTTCCTGATATATAGTCAGCCCATATATAGTCAGCTTCTTCTTCAAATTGTGTAAACATTTTTCTAAGTTATATTCTTGAAAATGTTAGAAATATAAAGTCATCTGCGAAACCTATACACTGTTGTCTTTTGTTTAGAATCGTGCGAGTTGTCTAGATCTTGGCTCTTCTAATTATTTTTTCTAGTAGTAGACCAAATAAGCACCCGCGAATCAACTGAGGACATGGTATAGGGCAGCAGCTATGTCATTACTAACTCCAAGGCTGGGGAAGAATGACTTCTTAATACGCTTGGAATCAGATACTTATGGGCGACAATCAGATATTGGTTTAATCGGTTATAAAACTGCGGTGTGTAAGGCAAGGAGAAACCAACACACTAAATATTCTCAAGATATTATAACTATGACAAGTTACGAAAAACAAAAGGCCCCTAATCCGTGGCAGACCTTAGATGGTCAAGGGGTGCTAAGAATTTCCACAACAAATGCTAGGAACCACCCGAAAGTGGAAAACAAAAATTACAAGTTAAAAATTAGAACCTGGAATGCAAAATCTCTCTTTATGCTAGGAAAATCTCATAACATCGTGAAAGAAATGAAAAGAATGGGAGTCAACATTCTCGGAGTCAGTGAAGTTAGATGCCCTGGATCTGGACAGACAAACATCGATAACCATGTGATATACTATGCTGGTAATGACGATCCTTATCATTATAACGAAGTGGCATTTATAGTTGACCATAAAAGCAGTAAATGTATAAAGAACTTTATACCTATATCTGATAGAGCAGCTATGTTGCAAATTAATACCACTCCTCGTAATATTAACTTTATTCAAGTATATGCTCCTACAGCAGAAAAACCAGAAAGAGAAGTACGAGAATTCAACCAAGAGATCAAACAGCTAATGAAGATCACAAAGAAAAATGTTGTAAACATTATTATGGGAGATTTTAATGCCAAAGTAGGTGAAGGGCGGACCGAAGACGTAGTAGGAAACTTTGGTTTGGGCCAAAGAAATGATAGAGGAGAAATACTGGTCCAATTTTGCCAAGAAGAAAATTTAATGATCGCAAACACCTGGTTTAAACAACCCAAAAGAAGATTATATACATGGAAAGCACCTGGCGTTAATCAAAACCGCATAATAAGAAACCAGATTGATTATATATTAATTGACAAACGTTATAGGAATCAGGGGAGCTAAACCATATCCCGGGACAGACATCGGTTCTGACCACAATTCTGTGATTGGTAAAATTTCAATCAAACTAAAGAAAATCAAATGCAGAGATAAGATAAAACCTAGCCTAGAAAAACTTAAAGATTCAATAGTACAGGCAGAAATAGAGAAAACACTCAATGATACACTCAAAGAAAAGTTCAGTGAAGCACCCGCGGAAGCAGAAGAAACAATAGAAAGTATTTCTCACACCTTTAAAACAACAATCACAACTATACAAAGAGAACAACTACAAGACAACGTCATAAAAAAAAGAATACTTGGATGAGAGAAGAAGTCCTAGAATTGATGGACATAAGGAGATCTTACAAAAATCGCAATGAAGAAAAATATAAAGAAACCCAGAGAATCATCCGAAACAAAAGTAGGAAAGCCAAAGAATGAGGATGGGCAGCAAGTGTGAGAAACTGGGAGATTTACTAAAAAAGCACTAAAAAAGACTACTTTAATGCATACAAAAAGATTAAGGAAGTCACAAATATGAAGAAAAAAATCACTACAATAACTTTAGTAGATGATAACAACGAAATAGTATCTAGTCCAGAAAATGTAGGAGATATTTGGGAAACATACATCCAAGATCTGTTTGATGACGAGAGAACAGAACCCCAAATGAATATAGTACAAGAAACAATACTTGATATATTAACATCGGAAGTTACAAAAACAATCAATACGGCAAAGCCACGAAATGCCTCAGGTCCAGATGAAATATACGTAGAGATGATAAAGCTTATCAATGGAGAAAATCTTCAGACGTTAACAATATCATTTAACAAAATATATACCACTGGAATCTTCCAAGAAGACTGGCTTAGATCGACATTTATACCTATACCCAAGAAAAATAAAGCAAATAGATGCTCACAGTTCAGATTAATTAGCCTAATGAGCCATTTTCTGAAAATTTTACTCAAAATTGTACATCAACGAATATACAGAGAATGAGAAAGAAACCTGAGCGACAATCAATTTGGATTTCGTATTCAAATATCGTGGGTTTTTCGAAGGATGCTGAAGATCTCTTGGACAGAGCACGTGACCAACAACGAGGTGCTAAGAAGAATGGGTACTAAGAGAGAACTCCTAAATATTGTAAAAACAGAAAAACGAGTTATCTAGGACATATTTACAGAGGAGAAAAATACAACTTCGTACGACTTATAATGGAAGGGAAAGTGGAAGGAAGAAGAGGTGCAGGAAGAAAAAATGCTCCTGGCTTAAGAATGTAAGAGACTGGACAGGTATGGACACACATTCGATACTAAGAACAACTCAAGATAGAGAGTAATTTGCTGTAGTTATAGCCAACCTTCAGTAATGGAGAAGGCACCTTAAGAAGAAGAAGAAGGTTAAATAAGTCTGTTGACCAGAGGGTCTCCCGGTTTTAATCCTCTATTGACGTTAAACTGACATGATAGACTAGAAAAAAGGTTAGAATAATAATGCAACGATCTTACTTTTCCAGGTTGTTCGTCTCTGCTACTATCTGATTCAATCTGTAGTTGCTTGCCTACTTACAATCATAACTTTTTTCAATATTAAATCCACCCACAATAATACCCAGTTTACATTTTTCCAACAAAGTTTCAGGTTAAATCACTCTAAACTCCAACATATTGATGGTTACTACTGTTATAATCAATCAAATTTTAACATGTTTAATTATACATATTGTTGGCTACTGTTACATTTAGACACATACCTCCTGTTATAGGTAGTGGATTTTGGGAACAGCTATGACCTTGAAAATGACACAAAGAATATAACTAAATATATCTTTTCTTACTCAGACTCTTTAAAGTCTTTTACAATATTTTAGAATCGAAGATATGTAATTATATTATTAAGGTATTGGATTTTGACAAGAGCTATGCATTATGCCTATTTAGTACACAAGTTTATGTGAAATGTTCAAGGTCATAGCTGTCCCCAAAATCCATTACCTCTACATTGTCTGCTTTGTTCAGATTTCCGTCCTAATATGGCATTTTAATCAGTTGCTATCAACCCAACGTAACCTAACCAAATCTCACCTAATCTGCTTACATATAGCTATCAACAAGTCCTCACAGACACTTTGTCTAAGGACTGGCAACCCCAGTGGAGTCCTACTTTACCATGCGGCCAATTCCATTTATAACATAAACATCATAGTTTTTTAATATCAAAGATGTAATTCAAAGTTATTCTAACTACATTTAATGGATTGTTACCCATATATTTAGTGCCTATATTTAGTGGATATGTAAATTTGTTCAAAATGCAACAAAATTTACCTTCAGCATATTTACGACAAAATATAAGCAAATAAAATATTTGCAATTTCATTATCTGAAAAATCTCAAAAGAATGGCTCAAATTAACAAAATTTCTTGCAAATAATTCTTACTAAAAAGAAAAAAATTGATAAAAAATCTGAAGTGAATTCGACTGAATCTGCATACTTTATCTACATAAGATGACATAAGTATACCTGTTGACCCTCGAAACGACATATCAGAAGATTGCAAACAAACGCAACTTCGGTATGTATTAAAACATCTTTATATAATAAATCGGTAATCTTTGTTCTCATATATAGGTCAGGACCATGAACCTTGTAAAAATCTTGAAAAGTAAAAAAGTACTCTTCAAAATTTTGGGAAATTGTATTAGATTAGAATATTAATATGACACATTTCTATTGTGGAATTATCATATAAATGAGTAACATAATATGAGTTATAAACATATAAAAATGATTATTAAATATTTAATTTGTTCTATTTATATCATATCCTCCTGATAGAAAAGAGTAACATTAGGAAATCCAAATAAACAGCTTTCAAAAAATAATACTTTTGTTGCCTTTTCCTCTTATCACAGGGTACAGTGGTGCATTTGATTTGTCATTTTAGCTTTTGCATGCTTACTTTCATAATATATTAAATCAGTGCAACTCCTTGCCTATGCTGATGATATCAACGTTGTTGGAAGAACGGAAAACGCTGTACGAGAGGCGTGTGTAGCATTAAAAGAATCAGCTACAAAAATGGGTTTAATTATAAACACCAACAAAACGAAGTATATAAAAATAAGCAAACAACCACAAATCCTACGACCACTTGTTATATAAATCGACTTCATCGAAGTAGTGAATGCATTTATAGTGAATGAGAGGGCCCCTTAACACGGAAAATAATACCACCGCAGAGATAAACCGCAGAATTTGCACGGCCAAAAGGTGCTACTTTGGGCTCAATCTCCTCCTTAAATCCACAATTATATCGAAAAATACAAAAATAAAACTGTACAAAGCAATAATACGCCCAGTCCTAATATATGGGTCGAAGACCTGAACTCTAACAAAAAGTAATGAAAACATGTTGGGATGTTATTAAGATAGGACTATAACATATGAAGATAGGACGTCTGAGGCGGATAAGGCATGTAATGCGGATGAAACAAAATGACCCTAGAAGCTATAAAACGCTCCTTTATAGACCCATTGGTCAGAGAAGAAGAGGAAGACCCCAAACAAGGTTCCTTGAATATTTGTGAAGTCATGAGAAATATGGGAATACATGCTCGGCGGATGAAGGCGATTGATAGGGACGACTGGAGAGAAATTCTTAAGGAAGCTAGGACCCACGCTAGGGTTGTAAAGCCAGAATGGTGATGATAATGCTTACGTCCAACTTGTTACATTTCAATTTTTCCTTTTACGAATATATACCAATAACTCTGTATCTAGACTATTTTATGGTTCTGACTTCGTCAGAAAGTTATGTGTCTCAGAAATCCAATTTTAATAAAATCTCTCATGGAATTTTAGAACCATTTTGTCATGGAAAAGGCTATAAAAGCAGTTGTACCACTTAATTCAAGTTGGCAATGTTAAAATACAGTTTTGCGATAAGACCCGTATTTTTTGCGGTGATTTTAATTATTTTTGATCAATCCATCTAAATTCGGTATTAAGAAGTATTTTTCTTAACTTCTTATCTTATATACCCTTAAGGTACAGAACATGGAGCGGCGATCTTCTTTGGCGAAGAGTAATATAAAATACATAATAGAAAAAGACCAAATATAAAAACGTGAATCAACCCAACGTGGAACACTGTTTTTCACCCACAATATTTGTGATTTATGATGTGTGGGATAGGGCAAAACTGTCTATTTATAGTCAGCACTTAAACTCTCGTTTTTCGTCGGTAAATTAACATGGTTCAAAGGAATTTGCAAGCTGATGTATAGCACGTACTTACCTCATCAAACCTTCCGACCGATTACGGACAGGTGCGGTGAGTGTCGTGGTAATTTTACCATGAAGTGGTCTAACGAAGTTGTGTTGAAATTTTTATCATTGTATAGATTACCCAACTTGGAAAAATTTTCACCAGCATTGGTTGATTGCCATAAATTATCTTAACAATTTGTGCTTCTTTGTGGTTAATTGCTACTGATAGAACCAAAACCCTTGTGGTTATCGAATCCTTTTATCGCGAGATGTATGAGAGCACCGACGAAAGGCAAGATCAGCCCCTGCCCAAAATCATAAACCAGTGATCAGAATTAATGCCAGAAATAACTCCATACGATTGTAATCGTAAGTACACCTTGAAACTTACGATTGCTCAGTTTGCCTTGATAGGATCACAGGTTAAAGGATAGTTGTCCTACACCGAGACTATGGAGAAGGAGCAGCCCCACGTTTTGGCTAACGTGCCTCTTTCATCTGGAAACAAACTCTTAGGGGCATTGGTTCTGCCAGAAATAGGAAAGAAGTTCGTGTTGGGCGAAGAAGAGGTTAAGCGAAAGCTGAACCTCTCACCCCAGCACTTTTCACTAGTTTATCCCATAGGCAGGGGGAGAGAAATCTTGCCTGAATGCATTATTGTTGATACGGTACTTCGACTAGATGTGAGAGCTAATGAGTTTGCGATTACGCATAAGATTCAATGTCGATTCTGAAAATGCAATACAACGGTAATACCGCCTTAAAACGGTAAAAAGTGGCCAATGAGATTGGACTTGAACTAAACATATACAAGACAAAGTCACAGACAAGAGCAAAAAGAACCAAAAATCAAATTAAAGAAGACGATATTGAACCAGTGAAGAGCTTCACAATAGATATGAAAGCGAGAGAGAGAAGTGACAGCAGACGCGCAAATTGCAAGAGATATGATTCTAGTCACAACTTTAAACATTTATTTTTAAAATATCGGAACCCGTCATTAGCGGCGTGCGGCGTCATTTTTTCAACAAACGTCATATTAAATTAGTATGAAGAAGATAAGAACTTACTAACACCTACGTTTAATAAAACAATCAGATATCATAATTGTTACGTTAAATTGTTCAAATTGACAAAACGTGTTTAGGAGAATGTAACACCCAATAAAAATTAGCGTGAATACTTCACGTGCTTCGAAGATATATAATACTATGCGAAAATATGTAGATGTGGGCGACAATTAAAATGTTTTAGGAAGTATATATTGGTAACATACAATATCGAATTTGTAATCTCTGGTATTTCAATTATGCAACCTCTAATCGAAATGAATATAGGACCGATTTTAATTTAAAAGTTAAAGTCTTGCATAAGATTTTCAATAAATGTCTCTTATTTCATTTTATTTTACTGAAAAAAGATAACACGCAGGACTTAACTTTAATGAAAGGTTTTTTTACTCCTTTATTTACAAAAAATATTAAGTATTAACGTTATCTTCTTAAAAAATTACAACTTTTTGTTATTTCTGGTATTAATATACTAAAATAAAAAATTAATAGCAATATTTACATTTCTAATAACTTAAATAATGATGATAACCCATAAACCATTAGGTAAAATTTTAGTTTAAATAAAAAACCATCTCTCTCGTCGTTACCAAATTATTAAGAATCATGGTTTCCCTTAATACAGTCAATACAGGATCAGAGCAGTAGAGAAAAATTTCTTTACCGGGTCTGATACTGAATAATCACAAACGGTAATTAGGATCGGTAAAAGTAATCCGCCATTTGTTGGCCAACAGCTACGGGTGGAAGAACTGACATGTAGTAGGGCATTTTATTGCCCTAGATCTGAGAAATTGACTCCAAAGGCATAAGAGCTAAATTAGCCAACGACATTGACATGTGGAAAGCCACGGGATGACTACCGCATTAAAGATCCAAAAGATGGAAATGGGCTGGGCATAATGAAATATATCAGGATGGAAGATGGAATAAAGAAATTGGCCGCTGGAGACCATATACTGCAAAAAGGTCAAGAGGTCGACCGCAAATGAGATGGAAAGATGACATTGAGCAAAGTGCAGGTCCAATGTGGAAAATACAAACAGAAGACAGAGACAAATGAAGACAAATGGGAGAAGTCTATATTCAACACATGAATAGATTTTGGGCTATAGATAGATAGGTAGATAGAAGATTATCCCCAGGACACCACAATGGCAGAAAATCCAAAACAAACGGCTCTCAGTCCCGGACACCCCTTAAGTGGGAAGAGAGTGCTAAGAATCCCCCAGCCAGCCAATAACGTCCCAAAAGGTAAACGATCGGTACGTGGAACATTCGAAGCATGTAACAAGCAGGCAAAGCAGCAAATAGTATTCAAGAAATGACTCACCTGAACATACATCTTTTAGGATGCAGTGAAGTTCGCTGACCAAATTGTGGAATAAGAAATATAGATGAACACCATATCTATTATTCTGGAGACAACACAACAAGAAACAGAAATGGCGTAGCGAATAGTAAAAAGGGAAATAGCTAAAGCAGTAATAGGATTTACGCCCACATCAGACAGAGTTGTACTATCGAAAATTAACTCAAGTCCCTCTAATATAAACATCATTCAAGTCTACGCACCGACATCAGAATCCACTGAAGAAGAAATAGAAAATTTCTATCAGACTCTAAAAGATTCTCTAAAACTGTATAAAAAACATGATCATGGGCGATAGTATGTATTGTCCGACAAGCAAAAAAGATGAAAAAGTGAGTCAACCCACGAAAACCCTTATAGAACTAAGGCGACAAATGAAAGGAGATAACACTACAAGCAAAGAAGCGATAAATCAAATAAATAAGACGATCATAAAGGCAATAAGAAAAGACATAAGAAACTACAATGTAGAAAAAACCAAACAGGCAATAGAGCATAAAAAGAACATGAAAGTTTTGAAGAGGAGCGTACAAAAGGGGAAAATAGAAATTAACAAACTGAGAAACAGAACTGGAGAAGAAACAACGAACAGAAATGAAATATCAAGAATAGTCGAAGAGTTCTACACAGAATTATATAGATCAAGAAAAAAAGATAACAATACGGAACCTCCAATTACACTACAAACTGGGGTATTAAACCAAGGATCAGATTTAATGCCCGATATAACAAAATCAGAAATCAAAGAAGCTCTGAAGAAAATGAAAAATAATCGAACCCTGGGTGAAGATGGAATAGTATCAGTAGCACTAAAAATTTGACGAGATGTATTACTTGAAAAAATTAAACAACTTTTCAATATCTGCCTTCACAGCGCCAATATTCCAACAGACTGGAACAACGCTACTATGATTATATTACACAAAGCAGGAGACAAAGCAAATTTAGAGAATTAGCCTCCTCAGCCAAATATATAAGTTGTTTACGCGAATACTAGTTAAGAGAATGGAAAGAAAATTAAAGACTTATCAACCAAGGGAACAGGCAGGATACCAAAAAAGTTACGGAACATATGACCATCTACAAAGTATAAAAACCCTAATAGAGAAAGCAGTGGAATACAATAAACCTCTAGTTCTAATATTTATCGATTTTCGCAAAGACTTTGACACAGTTGAGCTAAGCAAAATATTAGAGGCGCTTAAAGAATTCAGGCTAACGAGAGAGCTAAACGCAAAATAGTCAGGCTTCAGGAGAACGGGGGGTTAGACAAGGAGCCCCAATGTCACCTAAACTTTTTAATACGGTGCTAGAACATGCTTTTAAGAATTTGGATTGGATGACGAAGGGAATAAAAATAGATGGAGAATATCTAAACAACTTACGTTTCGCCGATGATATACTTATAATAGCTGAAGATCTAGGTATGGCAAGAGAGATGGTACAGGAACTCGTTGTAGCTACAGAAAATGTAGGTTTAAATATAAATATCTCGAAAACAAAAATCATGACCAATTTGGTACCCAACCAGAACATTAGTATTGGTGGGAAAGAAATAAAACTCGTAGATAGATATAAATACCTGGGACATGAAACTATGATTGGCAAAGATAACCAGACTCATGAACTGAAGAGAAGAATCGGCCTTGAGTAGGCAGCATTCGGAAAACTGAGAGAAACTTTTAAAAGTGAGCTGCCCACATGCCTAAAGAGAAAGGTATTTGATCAGTGCATCCTCCCAGTCTTGACGTACGGAGCAGAAACACTTACCTTAACAAAAGCAGCAGCTACCAAACTGAGAGTCACGCAGAGAAGAATGAAGCGGTCCATGTTAGGAATAACTCTGCGAGACAGAATAACCAACGAAGACATCAGGAGAAGAACCGGAGTGACTGACATCATCGAGAAGATAGCCAGACTAAAATGGAGATGGGCAGGACACATAGCCAGAATGACAGATGGGCGATGGACAAAGAGATTATTGGAATGGAGGCCAAGGGAAGACAAGAAAAGCGTCGGTCGACCACCTACAAGATGGACTGACGATTTAAGAAGACTCGATAAAAACTGGATAAGAGCGGCGCAAGATAGACGGGATTGGAAATATGAGGAAGAGGCCTATGTTCAGCAGTGGACTCTTGAGGCTGGATGATGATGACAGTTAATTCTACAAGGTATGATTGAGGGTAAGAGAGGCCCTGGACGTAGACGTATATCCTGGCTATCCAATCTTAGGAAGTGGACTGGTCTAACGTCAACTGATTTATTTTGAACTGCTTTGAATATAATAAGATCAGTCGATGTGGTCGCCAACATCTCTAGAATATAGGCACATTTAGAAGAAGATGAGTCCATTAGTTTTACCTTTGGCTGCCGTAAGTGTTTCATAGAATGAACGATATTATGCAAAACAAATTTATCACAGATCTTTAAAATAAAATTTTGTTTATTGAAAATGAAGAAGTTGTCCTACATTTGGAAGAATCGAGACCTCAAGTAAGAGTTATAGCGTTTCAATGAACTCTTATAATCAGTGAGGATACAGAAATTCCTCAAAATTCTGAAAGTATTGTCCTGGCGAGACTGTCAAAAACCTGAAGGTCTACTTTTCGGCGGTGTGGAAAGCGAGAAACTCGTCGGTGAAGGAATGTTGATAGCCATGTGACTTGTTAATGTAGATGAGATGATTTTAGTAAGGGTTACCGAAAAGCCGTTCAAATTGAAGAAAAAAACAACAAATAGTGTTTAAGTGCGAAAAATACAGCTTTAAATTACCCAGTTGACGCTAGTCTCTTGAAACAACAACAAAATCACCAAAAAATATTGATCACCTAACAACCGAAGAATCAGCCAAAATTAATGAATTTACTAATGAGAACTACGACATCTTTGAATCCGAGAAATCTACAGCGCGTACTAGTTTAGTTCAACATAGAATTTATACTGGAGATGCAAGACAAATTTGTCAAATCCCCCGCAGATTAACATTAGCTCTACAAAAATAAGTTGAAAACATAATACCAAGACATGATAAATGCCGATATCGTTGAAGAAGCTTCGGACCCCTGGTATTCACCAGTAGTCTTAGTAACTAAGAAAAATGGATCTACTCGCTTTTTTGTATACTACAGAAGATTAAACCAGTTTATATAAAGAGATAGTTATCTATTACCACGAATAGATGAGACACATAATACTTTATCATGTGCTATATCGTTTTCGACCCCAGATTTAAAAAGTGGCTACTGACAGTACATCCGAATGATCGAGAATCGGCCTGTTTTAACTGGCCGTAGTCTCTACAGCAGGGGTGCTCAAACGGTCGACCGCGATCGACTGGTCGATCGCGAGTGCTTTTTGGGTAGATCTCGAGAAGAAAAAAAAATTTAATAAGTAGGTAGGTAACTAAACTACTGTCAGCAGAGTTAAACGTTTTTATTAATACTGAACTATACAAATACATAGAATGCTTGACTAAGCATCATTGCAATTCAAAGAAGTGGGGACAACAAAATACTGTCCACACAGCATATTTTATATTTACATATATTAACTAATTATTTTATTAATTCAATATTTATTATAATTATTAATCAAATTTGGGATGATATTCTATCAACTACAAAAATGTATTACGTAATAAAATAACACTGCTTGCGGCAAAAGGTGGCTTTATCAAAGGAACGCGCGGCACTTGTCAAAGAAAAGCCGTGTTGTTTCTAGACGAGAGACAGTACAGTCTAGTTTCGGGCGGCGCGTTTGACGGAAACATTCGAGACTTTCGTTCACGCCGATATAAATGTTGCGCCTGCAGGAATTGGAGTTATTCTGAATTGTAACTTGATAGCGATCCTACGTCGATACAAAGTTTATTATTAAATAGTGGAAAATGAGTGCAGTGAAGAAATCTAAAACGTATCATTTTAATAAGGATTGGGAGGAAGAATTTTTCTTTTCTATGGTGAAGGATAAGTGCATTTGTGTTATTTGTCGTGCGTCAGTTGCAATACCTAAGCGTGGTAACTTAGAGAGGCATCATAAAACGGTTCATAAAAACTATGAAAAGGATTTTCCGCCACAGAGTGAATTAAGAAAACGAAAAGTAAGTGATTTGATATCTTGTTTGAAAAAAGAACAATCCATGTTCACAAGACCAGCCAAACAATCAAAAGCTGCTACGATCGCGTCATTTAAAATATCTCATATTTTGGCGAAACACAAGAAACCATTTGAAGATGGATCGGTGGTGAAGGAAGCATTTATTGAAGCGGGTGAGACTTTATTTGGAGATTTTAAAAATAAAACAGAAATCATGTCTGCTATTAGAGAACTTCAGTTATCTCGTCCGACTGTCACAAGGCGTATTGAAGTCATGAGTCAAGACATCGCAGATAAACTAAAACATGATATCATGGAATGTACATACTTTTCTTTACAGTTCGACGAATCCATCGATATGACAGACACTGCCCAGCTGTGTATTTTTATTCGGATGGTATTCAATGACATGTTGGCTAAGGAAGAATTTTTGACAATCATTCCTCTGAAGGGGAAGACCCGTGGCGAAGATATATATGACGTTTTCTTAAATTTTGTAAAAAACTACGAGCTACCAATATATAAATTAATGTGCATTACAACCGATGGAGCACCAGCAATGACTGGAAACAAAAACGGTTTTGTGGCATTGTGTCGAGCTAATGAAGAATTCCCTTCATTTTTTTCATTCCATTGCATTATACATCAACAAGTTTTGTGTTCAAAAGTTTTAAACACGGAGGAAATTATGGGCATTGCAACAAAAATTGTGAATTCCATCCGTGCACGTAGCTTGCAACGGCGGCTCTTTCAGTTGCAGTTGGAAGATAGGGAGTCAGCTGAACACACTGATTTAGTTCTTCACACGGACGTCAGGTGGTTGAGTCGCGGAAAATTCCTAGAAAGGTTTCAAGAATTATTGCCCGAAATAACAGCTTTTCTAGACGAAAGAGGTGATGACACTCAGATTTTGAAAAACGAAAAATGGCTAAATGATTTGGCATTTTTGACTGACATCACAATGCACTTAAACACCGTTAACTTGGAGCTTCAAGGTAAAGGAAAAACTATTATTGAGATGATTAGCGCAGTAAACGCATTCAAAAGTAAATTGCAACTTATGATAGATCAACTGAAAAGAAAGGATCTGAAACATTTTCCGTCTTTGAAAGCAAGGATTCCTCAGTTGAATTATGATACGTATGAGGCTGAATTATCAAATATTTTGGGACAATTCGAAATGCGTTTTTATGATTGCAGTAAATTGGAAAATATAGCATCATTTATGAGTTATCCTTTTTCATGTAAAAACATTGAGGAATTAGCTACTGAAATAGCAAGTCAGTTTAATATGAACTCATGTTCTGTTGAAAATGAGTTGGTGCAGATTATATCAGATATACATCTCAAAGCTACAGTATCTGATACAAATTTCTGGCGTTTTATATCTGAAGATAAATATCCGAATGTAAGGCAAATCGCCCTTCAACTGACGGCATTTTTTGGGTCAACTTACTTGTGCGAGTCTGCATTTTCTGAAATGAAGATAATTAAGTCAAAATATCGCAATCGACTAACTGACGATCATATGACATCATGCTTGCGATTAGCACTCAGTGGTTACGTACCATCTTATGAAAAGTATGCTGAGGACATGCAGTGCCACGCTTCAACATCCAAAGCCACTCCTTAGTTAAGTTTAACACCATATGTAACTCTTTTGTTTTGTAACAACAAATAAACTCGCAATTTTGAATAACTATGAGTTTTTTCATTGATATTGTAGAGAAGAACCTAACTAAACCTAACCCAAACCTTGACTAAAATAATGTACCTATATTGTGCAGAAAGCTAATATCTATATATGCTACGGTACGCCCTACCTAGGTAGGTAGGGTGTATCGTGTATGTACGACAACCCTGCATCACACACACTTGCAGTCTCTCAGAGTCGATCGTAAGTAGTCTAAAAATATTGAGGTAGATCGCCAGCAGTTCAAGTTTGAGCACTCCTGCTCTACAGGTTCCAGGTTCTACCATTTGCTCTTTGTAATGCTCCGGCTACGTTTGAACGTCTAATGGAGATGGTTTTATGAGGACTTACCTGGAGAACATGTCTAACAGAGGCATACTGTTTAGGACATATCGTTTCAGTAGAAGGACTTACAACTGATCCAGAGAAGATTTCAGTTATTAAATATTAATAAACATTAATTCCTTCATTCCTGTTAGCCTACAGAAGTTCCGAATATGAATCAACTGATTATTTTCCATTAATAATGATCACCGGAAGAAGCTTCCTCAAGATCTTATTTTCTGAAGATTGCCTCCCTGCGAAGAAAAACTTCATCCCTGATATACATTGCAAATTTGAAGTTAGAAGTTTAAAGCTTCACCGTGATTAAACCAATGCCACACTCGACATGCATGCTGCAGGTACAACATTCCAAAGAGGTGACACAGTATAGTTATACAATCCCACTCGTGAGAAAGGACTCTGTTCAAAACTTCAACGAAACTGGGAAGGCCCGTACACCGTCCTACAGGAAATAAACAATCTAATCTAATGCATCCAGTCTTCAGCTAGAAGTAAACCAAAGTAGTTCAAATCGAGAGACTAGCTCCATACCATAGGAATGATCCACCCTGTTGTGCTTCAATCGATCTCTGATAGTACAGTTATTTGAGGCGAATAACTATAAAGGAGAAGTGATACAAAATTCTGTAAGATTTATCCCACATAGAAAAAGTTCCTTCACAAAAAAGAAGTAGACCAACAATATATAAAATATATATATAAACAGATACTTTTGACAGCTTAGATCGATATATAAATTAATCACTAGTCACGATTATAGAAAATGAAGTTTTCATTTTAATTATAAATGTAACATAACATTAAAAATGTCCAAGGAACACCTTTATTATTCTTAATAAAAACTTTTTTGTTAATACATAGCATTAGATTTGAAAACTTGTTCTCTACAAATCAAAGTATGCCGTGTAAATTAATCTGTCAATTTCACTGTTTTATTAAGGCAAAGATAACAGAATTCGATTAATTGCTTCAAATTATAAAGATATAGTGCTTCAAAGTTTAAAGATAGTCTGTATTTACTTTAAAATTTTACTAAAACACGATTATTAAACGCAAAGATAATCATGGAGCGTAGGCATTTAACACATGTTCAAATGGTAAGTGCTGTGAATATGATTAATGCTGGTCTTTCACAAGCTGATGTTGCACGTCATGTTGACGCGACTCGTAGCGTGATTTCGCAATTGTGACGCCAATATAATTTGGTAATATCGCTAAAAGACTTAAAAAGCTAAACGTAAAACTACTTCTCGACAAGATCAGTGTGTGGTAGGATTCGCTCGTCGAAATGTGCATATAACTGCACACTGCTGTTCACTGCACGTAAACTCTATGGGCCTTACCAACAAACTTACTGCATGTGACGAAATTTTTAGGAATAGATTACATGAAACTGATCTGCACGCCAGACGCCCATTGAGGGTTCCCATAATACGTCATAGAAGTCGTGGACTCAGATTAAGATAGGCACAAAAACTTGTGTAATGGGGCTTACAAGAATAAAGTTCTGTATTATTTACAGATGAAGCTAGATTTTGTTTATACCCTGATTAAAGAAAAGTGAGAGTTTGGAGATGACCTTATCGAGAAGGGAGACTCAAGCATGTATAGGGTGTTCGTCCATATAGTGGTCTACAAGTTATGATGTGGGCTGGAATGATTTTTAATCATCGAACTGTTCCCGTTTTTGTAGAAGGCACTTTGAATCAATCTCAATATATTGATCGTATCTTTTAATCTGTTTGTCCTTCCATTTTCCACTGCTACAGGTCCTGATTTGCGTTACATGCAGGATAATTCAAAGCCACATACTGAAGCAATAGTATGTGGCTTTATTTTAAAGCCACATACTATGTGGTAAATTTTACCGTGGCCAGAACAATCGCCAGATCATAATCCCATCGAGCATGTATAGGATATGTTACAGATTGCTACTCATCTGCACAATATTTATACTAGACAAGGTCTTCAAGATCTTCTTAAACGAGAACGGATCCTATTGCTTCAAAACTAAATTCATACTGTACCGTTTTTAAATAAAACGAGCGGTTCGAATTTATATAAATATATTTATTTATAACTTTACAGTTCGGTATTCTCTTATCAACTAAACTTAACTCCTAATTTCGTTACATATATATACCAAAGTATTACGTTCGAGAATATTCGGGAGTAGTCCCACCTCTAATTCGTTATTTGACGGATGGAATTTTACAGCGCTCGATATATCGCCGAAACTTCTCGGTGCTTCGAGATGCGACCGTTAGGCGGGCCAAGCTGAATGCATGTTCGTAACACTGCTCCCCTCTTAGATCTGAGCGTCCCGATCAGGAACTCTATCTATAGGCCCAGGATGGCGGAATCTACAGGACTCTTCAGCTCTGCATGAACCCCTCAGAAAGAAATAACAGTCTATTGTCTTTGAAGGACACGATCTATTCGGATTAATGCAACACACAGTAATTCTTACACTGGTTTCTCGGAAGATCACTTCAAGCATGCTTCTGACAATCTTCCAATCCAGATTATCTAGGGCATGGCCTATCTTGGGTAAAGCCAAGTTCTTAATATCGTAATTGCAGACGATTTTCTTTACATTTCCATCAAATCAAGAGGACTTTCCATCAAATGGTGGCAATTTGAATCTCATATGATGTGCCATTTCGTCTCTAGGTGATTCTTCTTTCACTACCGGATCTAAAGCTACCGTATTAATTGGTGGTAGCACTTTCGTGTTAGTTATCATGCTCTCTAACTGTTTGATCTTCTCTTCTACCTTATCGAATGTTTTAGATACTTCTTCAAATTTTTCATTGTTCTGCATACAAACTTCTTTAATTATTTGAGAAGTCTCATCGAATCTTCTAGATACATTTCAAATTTCTCGTGATTTTGTCTAGCTATTTCTTTAATAATTTGAGACGTTTCATCGAATCTTTCATCATTCTTTCGAGAAGATTCTTCAATTTTGTTAGAAGTTTCTTCAATCATTTGCGAAACGTTTTCAAATTTCTTATCATTTTTTTTTTAAGTTTCTTCGCTCATTTGAGACGTTTCATCGAATCTTTTGGAAACAGTCTCGAATTTTCCATCAATTATTTTAGTTAAGACGACTTCTTCTGCTGACTGGAACTGGAATGTCTCTGGGTCGTCTCCATTCTTGTTGAGAACAGTCTTCAGTCGTTCTTGGAGTATCTTCTTGTACCCGCTGCAGTCTTCATCGCGTTCTTCTAGTTGCTCACGCATATGTTTCACTGAAAGTTCGACTAGCATCATCTTTGGTCAGGCACACACGTACTTTTTTTTTAAATGTTCTTTCGTACAAAAGATCACTACCGAAATACGCGGATGTTCCCGATGAACAATACTTTTCAAAAGTTCAAAAGTCTTTTTTTTTTTTAATCACTGCTGCATTTATTTTCAAACCCCACACCTGACACCAACTGTACCGTTTTTAAATAAAACGAGCGGTTCGAATTTATATAAATATATTTATTTATAACTTTACAGTTCGGTCGAACATTGGGCAGTGAAAAGTTCTTTGATTAACAGCCGAATTGACCACAGATATACGGAACTAATAACCAATATATATAAGGAAGCCAAAACAACAATTAAAGTATATGAAGGAACAAAATCATTACAAATAAGTAGAGGCGTGAGACAGGGTGATACAATATCACCGAAACTTTTCAATCAGGCTCTTGAAGATACTTAAAGATTAGAATGGGAAAAAAAGGTATAAAAATATAAAAATTTATGGACAACGCTTGAACCATCTAAGGTACGCTGATGACATCGTATTGATAACCGATAAAAAAGAAGAATTATTTGAAATGATGAAAGAACTGGACGTAGAAGCTGGAAAGATAGGCCTTAATATGAATTACAGCAAGACCAAAACTATAACAAATACAGATGAAGACATCACAATGAGAATCGGACAAGATGAAATAGAACAAGTTAAGGATTATATATATAATATATATATATATATATATATATATATATATATATATATATATATATATATATGTATATATATATATATATATATATATATATATATATATATATATATATATATCTTGGTCAAACTATAAAACTTAACAAAGAGAACCAAACAGCAGAGATCAAGAGACGAGTTAGACTGGCATGGGCGGCATTTGGCAAACTAAGCTACATTTTTAAAAACAAAAGATATCCACAGCATCTTAAGACCAAAGTATATAATCAATGCGTACTCCCTGTTCTTACGTATGGCTCCCAAACGTGGACATGTACAAAAGCAAACATGGACAAAATCATAAAAACCCAAAGAGCAAGGGAAAGACAAATGTTGCACATAAGACTAATGGATAAGAAGAGAAACGAGTGGATAAGAGAGAAAACAAAATTGAGGGATGTTATACAAGAAGTTGCAAAATTGAAATGGAGATTTGCCGGACACAATATAAGACAAAAAGAAGACCGATGGAACAAAATTCTTATAAGTTGGAGACCGTGGGAATATAAACGAAGCAGAGGAAGGCCCCAAATGAGATGGGCAGATGATATCAAGAAGCACGTGGGCTCTAGATGGATGACAGTAGCGACAGACAGAGAAGAATGGAAAAGGATTGGGGAGGCCTATGTCCAAAGATGGACCGAAGAAGGCTAATTAGATAGATAGATAGATAGATAGATAGATAGATAGATAGATAAATAGATAGATTCTCTTATCAACTAAACTTAACTCCTAATTTCGCTACGTATATATACCAAAGTATTATGTTCGAGAATATTCGGGAGTAGTCCCACCTCTAATTCGTTATTTGACGGGTGGAATTTTACAGCGCTCGATATATCGCCGAAACTTCTCGGTGCTTCGAGATGCGACCGTTAGGCGGGCCACGGTGAATGCATGTTCGTAACAATACTTTAATTTTAAGCACGCCAAGGAGCTGTCAAACTGTAATTAATGCTGCTAAAGGAAACATATATTATTAAACACATTTTTTTTAGATTTTTATGTTTTACATTGACTTTTATGTTAAAAATTTACATTAAATTATTGCACTTCTTAACTTTTCTTTGATTATTTCATCATACGTAAATCATAGTACACTAAAATTAAGTTAAATTTATTGCTGACTAATCAGGTATTATAACGATATATCACTCTTTAAAATCGAATCAAAATTAATGTACAATATGAGAAAAACCTCTTTGTTCCTTAGACATTTTTGATGTATGGTATATAATAATATGTAGTTAAATTTAAGTTAAATTCTATAGGAGTGGAGTTTACGCTTTATCTTTACTAGACCAAAAATTTAATCAAGTATGTTCTTATTTAAATTATGATACTCTATTAGGGAAATGTGATAAAGAGCAGACATTTAAATTCTCAACGTTACGGATTATCTATCAATACATTATTGAGAGAACATGCAACGAGACACTTCTTTTAAAGATATGATTATGATTTAAAAATATAAAATATCTGAAACGGTAACGTACTATACTTTTATTAAAAATAAGTAGATGCAGACAAGAGATATGGAATAGATACTTACAATTATAGAGTAGTGTCAAATAGCTCTGGAGATTTTAAGATGGGAACAACGTAATCGCTAAAAATGCTCATAGAGGGTATGACTGCAAAACAAGATTTCAAAGGCACATAATATGTCATTTCGAACAATGACTTCATAAACTAGTGAGAGTTAACACTAAACGAATTCACTTGAATCACAACATATCCTTACTTATTATATGACGACACTTAATGATGAGTATCATATGAAGGTAAACCTTTTTTCTTAACAAGGAATAAATTAAAGGATACTAATGAGATTTCTCATGGTCTTGATAAGGAAGAAGCTATACTCCTCTTGAAAATTATGGATAGAATATTTTTTATCACACAGCTGATAATCCCCAACGTAATGTCATAAACTATGCTTTTTGAAAGAACTGAAAGCTTAGTAAACTCAAATTTACTTCTACAAGTTACTATTTCTTAAATATTCTTTGTCTCAGCAACCCATTGAAACAATCAGAAATGATAAAAGATGATTCAAGTAAAATGGAACCAAATGACACTAAAATGCCTAAATCAGTTGTAACATTTTTAAATTTCGTTCTATCAGAACTTTTAATTCTGGTATTTCTAATTCCATCCTGTATAAGGTTTCAATATACGTCTACAGTGTGTCAATTGTAAAACTTACAATGGGCTATATCTCACGAACAAAAGGTGATATCGAAAAATGCTTGAAACCGTTTCTAGGATAGTAAGGGGAACTAAAATGACATGAAAGAGAACTCACCCCCATCAACTCCCTAGGTCCCACCCACCACAACCAAAATAAGACTATAAAAATGCTATCCAATGGTATAAATAATAATTATACAGGGTAAAACAATAATTATGAAACTTTGGCTTAAATGGAAAAATGTATGTTGTTTTTGTGGATTCTGTGGATGACCCTGTATAATTATTGTTTAATAATTATACAGGGTGTTAATATTAGACGGCTTAGTATGACTTTTTATTTCTAATGCTGTCTCCCAGACTATTATTTTTAAGTGTCCGTCGGAATTTTTTTTATTAAATAAAAACTTAATTTGAAGTTTTTGCAAAACAAATTGAAATCATCTGTTTTCTAAGTTCTGTCAGATTCAATAATTTTTGGTTTATTTAAAAATGATAAATGTAATTAGTTTTCATCATTTGTACGATCGGCACTGCCATTTAGCTGTAGTTGTCACGATTGTTTACAGTATACCTGAACGCGTGGAGATCATTTTCATATTTGCCTCTCAGAACCAGTGTTATTTACGAATAGTTCAAATATTTCATGAAAGACATCCAGAAAAAAATGTAACGTCCGCGATTTAGTTGGAATAATAGTTGGAAAAAAAATTCCTGCTGAACTTCTGAAAAATGCACCAACTCAACACTTTAAGAGTGCACTGAACGCATATGCAAAGCCTCGCCAGACTGATGATATATAATAAATTTAATAATAATATAACATAATAAACTCCTAGTTAGTCCTAAGCCTACGTGATCTGCAGAGCTTTAAAAACAATAAACTAATTAAGTACCGTATTTTTACCAGATAGCCTGAAAGACCTACAAAGAATTAATAACCATATATTTTAACATAATTTATATTGTTTTTATGAATAATATTTATATCAATACAGTTATTTTTATGTGTATGTGATACACTTACGACCTTATTGTCTTTAAGTGATTACAAAATCGAAAAATCTCAACTGACAAATAAATAATACGACTTTATTATTTACAAAGTATTTATGTTTGATAATATATCAAAATATACCAGTAAATATGTTTAAAACTTCCACATCAATCGAATTTATCAGCAAAGATTTCATAAATAACAACTTTAATCTAATTTAAAGGGTTTTTACCTACATATTTAATAGCTTCTCTCGTGTATACCTGCTAACAGCACTGAAGATGGACTTGTTAGTCCGGAAACGTTGTATGATGTAGCCCAAAAGAGTCCTTTTTAAATATATATACCTTTTATAAAGGATTTTTGAAATAAAATTTTTGTGATTTATAGCCGACTACAGGATATTTAATTTCCTTGAGGAGGTTATAAGTATTCAGAACAGTTTAAAAGAGTAAAAACTATTAAAGAACGGTACAACATTATTTCAGAACAGTTTAGAAAAAACTACAAAAGAGTTCATAACAATTCAGAAGAGCTATGAAATTCAGTTCACAGCAGTTCAAAATAGTTCATCACAACTCAAAATAGTTAATACCTACTTAATTAGATCAGAGTCGACCAGGATACTTTATAAGTACTTACGAGGGTGGATTGATATGAAACTAGTCTTTGATAAAAAAAACAAGTTTTTTGGAATTAAATCGATTTATTTCTCAACATTTTAGAGCTACACTATTTTAGCTCGATACACTTAGTAATGTAACGAGTCCGTTACTTAAATACCCACTTACTGTCCTGTCACTGGAATCCTTTAACTTAATTATAAATTAAATTCATTTTGAAATATGCTTAAAATTCAAATAACTTCAGTAAATTTTATGCCTAAAAGTTGGCAGCAAGTTGCGCCCTCTATGTAAAAATTCTACTTCGTTTCTGTCGTAACCTCGTGTGTTCGTTACTTGGTCTTGGAACCGTGAAGTGAGCAGACGTGTTCAGAGGCGGCTGTGGGGGCCATCTTTATGCCATGAGTTTGGTTTAATTTTTTTTATTTTTTTGGAAAATCAGTTGTGTTGGAAGAAGCCTTTTTGTTATTTTGTTGTTTTGGGAAAACACTTTAAGTTTGGACCACAGCCGGTGAGTTTTAAATTATAAATAAATTATATATAAAACATGTCACATCATCCGCCTTGTTGGTGAAATTTAAATCTATTTCTTTAATCCTCTTTCAAAATACATTCTGGTCTATTTAACTATTCCATTTATTTCCTAAATACCTCAACAGATTACAAGTAATAGATTTTTATAATTTTATTTCTTTACAAGTATGAAAACCAACAATTATCTATTATAATTACATACCGTTTAAACCGGCTAATACTTTTTTTTTGATTCTATAATCTATACTAGGCGTTCCTTAAAATTACCTAGTTAATATATCCAAACATTTTCATACAGTCCCAAGGTTATTTTTTTTTAATGTAACAAAAATGGATTGGCTGGAGCGCCAATATAACAAGAATGTGTAGTGTAGCAATAGGGTAAACTCTAAAATGTACCTTGATACACCAACGAACTAATATGTGGACTAACAGAAGATGAAAGGGATTAGATAGAAATAAATTATGCGAAAGAAATAAATAAAGGATAGATATGAATTTTTAAAAAAAATAAAATTAATGCTGGCTAGCGACTATGCAGGAGAATGACCACTTGACAATCAAAGAGGGATTCGGCCAATTTGCATGCCCTACAGAGACCGTAAGATGTAAGAATTAATGACTAGAAACTACCAAGAAATAAACAGAAGAAAGATAAAGTTGCCCTACTGAATGTTTGGGCGCCAGGAAGTTAAATGGTTTCTTCCGAGATATCTTGTATTGCTGAAATATTAAAGGATAGGTACCAAGTGAAATCTTAAATTGTTTTAACCCAACTTTAATAAAGACCTATTTTATGTACAAATTATTTAACCCCTTATATTTAACAATATAACCCAACACCTCTTATGTACAATTAACTAATCTATATTTACAGTAAAACCCTAAATACAATGATAAAACAGTTTCCCCTTTCCCAAATGTACCTATTTATGTGAAATGTTGACTAAGATTATGCAATAGTTATATAAATATAATATAAAATGAAATATATAATAATATAAATGTTACAATGATCGAATAAATGAAATAAAACCTCTCGGGATATGTGTGCACACTATAACCTGATAACGAGAGAGTCCAGGGGAGTTACAATCTCAACCCTTGGTGGACAATAAATGTTTTACTAAATTAAGTTACAATGATTAATATTTTATGAAAAAGTGAAGGTAATTATTATTAATGAAAAGTTAAAGCCTTGAAGAGGAAGTATTAAAAGTTAAAAGGTAAAAGGTATTATTACAAATATTTAAATGGAAAACAAAATAAACAAAACTAGTTCTTCCTGCCGGTTTCTTTCTCCGTGGACCTGGGAGGTGGTCAGGATGAAGAACTAGATGCAGGTGGGTAGAGGTCCCAAAACTGGACTCCAATAAAAGGTACTGAGACTTTTTACTCTTTAAACTAAAACCATAGAATTCTTCCCCTGTGTTTAAATCCCCATAAAATTAAATTAAAAGTGTTTCTTCCCTCCCCGACTTGTCCTGGAATCCGTAACTAGGCTAAAAAAACACAGTTGTGTTACTACAAAGTCCTTTGGTCATACAAGAAAGTAAAGAAAAACCAAAAAATGTCAACACGTTGCTTCAAATTGAAGCAAAAACTATAATGTGTTTCTTTAAAAAAAATAACCTTGGGACTGTATGAAAATGTTTGGATATATTAACTAGGTAATTTTAAGGAACGCCTGGTATAGATTATAGAATCAAAAAAAAAGTATTAGCCGGTTTAAACGGTATGTAATTATAATAGATAATTGTTGGTTTTCATACTTGTAAAGAAATAAAATTATAAAAATCTATTACTTGTAATCTGTTGAGGTATTTAGGAAATAAATGGAATAGTTAAATAGACCAGAATGTATTTTGAAAGAGGATTAAAGAAATAGATTTAAATTTCACCAACAATGGCGGATGATGTGACATGTTTTATATATAATTTATTTATAATTTAAAACTCACCGGCTGTGGTCCAAACTTAAAGTGTTTTCCCAAAACAACAAAATAACAAAAAGGCTTCTTCCAACACAACTGATTTTCCAAAAAAATAAAAAAAATTAAACCAAACTCATGGCATAAAGATGGCCCCCACAGCCGCCTCTGAACACGTCTGCTCACTTCACGGTTCCAAGACCAAGTAACGAACACACGAGGTTACGACGGAAACGAAGTAGAATTTTTACATAGAGGGCGCAACTTGCTGCCAACTTTTAGGCATAAAATTTACTGAAGTTATTTGAATTTTAAGCATATTTCAAAATGAATTTAATTTATAATTAAGTTAAAGGATTCCAGTGACAGGACAGTAAGTGGGTATTTAAGTAACGGACTCGTTACAGTAAGACGATGTTCCATTTTTTTATCCCATCCGAATAGTACTTTTGCTTGAGTTCTTCAAAATAGGCCGAAGTTTCAGCGACGACTTTCGTTGTGAAACGGCGTCCTCCGAGCCATTTTTTAGGTTTGGAAACAGGAAAAAATTTTTCCAAGTAGTCGATGTGGATGATGGACCTTCGCATCCCAGAAAACAGTCGCCATCACTTTGCCGACCGAATGTCCACTCTTTGCCTTCTTCGGTGGCCATTGGCCGCATTTGCGCCACTGTTTCGACGGTTCTTTGGTTTCCGGTATGTAATAATGCAACCAGGTTTCATCAACGGTGATAAATCGGCAAAAAAATACCTCGGATTGCGCCGTATCATCGCCAAAAGCGTATCCGAAGTGGTCACACGTTTTTGTATTTGATCGATTGTCAGCAAACGCGGCACCCATCGCGCTGATAACTTTTTCATGTCCAAATGATGGTGAATGATGTTGTGTACGCGTTCGTAGGAAATGTTTAGGAACTCTATTATCTCGCGGAGCTTAATTCAACGATCTGCCGTAATCATGTCATGGTCTTTGTTGATCATTTCCGGCGTGGTGACTTCGTTTAGCCTCCTGGGATGCTCATCATCAAAAACACTCGTACGACCATGAATAAATTCAGCTTTCAAAAATTTTACTGTTGCTAACGAAGGTGCAACCTCACCATAAACTTCGTCCAGGTCGGCTTTGATTTGTACATTTGTTTTATCCTTTTTGTGAAGGAACTGTAAAAACCAAACTAATTGTTTTTAAAACTTAACATTTTGACAGACGCCATGTCCTGAATGGCAAATGTCAACACCGAAACCAGTTCGGTATCAAGTAGCGCCATCTATTAAAGGCTAGTTTAATATCAATCCATCCTCGTACAATAATAATTTAGAATCGTTCAGAATAGTTTAGAAATGTCCAGAAAAACCCATAATAGTTTGCAAAAGTTCCAAAACGATGTACAACACTGCAAAATAATTCATAACACTTCAAAAAAATTCAGAACAGTTTTCAGCGGTTCACCATAATACAAAATAGCTATATCAGCTTAGAACAAGATCATAACTATGCCGGGAAGTTTAGAATGTGTATCTCACAGGATTTCAGAACAATTTACGTCTATTTAGATTAGCTTAAAACAATGCACAACAGTTTAAAATAGTTTATGGCATGCCATAGTAGTTCAGATCAATTTGTAAAAGAATGAAACAACAGTTTAGCAAGTCAATCAAGCTATCATAATTTTCGCAAGTAGAGGCCTTCTGCGTAAAATATAGGAAAACATACAACAGCTGCTAGCGGGAAACAAAAAGGTATGTGCAACTCCAGGGATGACCAAACCAAGATACACCGACACTACCATCTACAATTATAATCCTATATATATATATATATAATATATATATATATATATATATATATATATATATATATATATATATATATATATATAAGTATATATATTAAAATTAAGATAAGTGCCAAATTGATCAATAAAAACCGAATAATATTTTCCCGTAAAGTTGTATCTACTACCTTGTATAAAATATATACATATTACACTATAATAATCAAGTAATAATAAATTCTTAATAAGCACTTACATGTACATATCCTGTTTTTCTAGCTAGTAATTTAACGGGATTATTGTCCACATATTCTATGTAAGCCATTTACATACCATGGCTTAAATGACTTTTATTATAATGCATTGATGGGAAACGCTAACAAAGTGCAAAAACACAGGCATTAGGTTATAACTGATGACGACTATAGGTTATATTGGAAACGAAAAGCTTACGGTGAAAATCGTTGTTGTCGGCAAGAGTGAAAATCCTAATGCGCATGGTAGTTGCGTGGTTGTGTGTACGGGATGGCATGGCATTTTAACTGTTGAATGAAAGTTGAGCTTTTTATTAAAAGCTTAAACATAATTTAAACTGAGCATCCATATACAAGACTTCCATAACGACATTCAGACTATTTAAAGAATCAACAAAATATTAGCATTATGTAATATATTACTATTTAAAAATAAACGAATCTCTAAATATAATCGAAAAGGCAGAAAATTACCTTCTTGAAATAAAATTACAAGAGTGGCTGCAATGGAAAAATATTGTAATAAGTATACAGTGTAACTCGGCTCAGTCAATATATCGTTCTTATTACTTTTAGTTACTAGCTAATAAGCTTTATGATTTTATATTCTCCACGAATCCATAATGCTTCTCCTACCTTTACTCTATTCATAGAGTAAATATTGCATTGTCTCGGTGTTCGTTGTTGTGGGTTGGCTTTCTTTGTTTTGTTTTCTAGTCCTGTTATAGGTTTTGTACCTATTTAGGACGTGGTTTGTTTTTGTTTGGTTGGTTTTCTGGCTGTGTAGGTTCCACTGGTGGTAGATTTCGTGGACTTGTCAGCGAAGGAACGTCCTGGACAATCAGAGGTTAAAGAATTATTGAGTTAACGGTCTTTTTCAGAATTTTATTTCCTAAAAAATATGATTATGATTATGTGAATTTATATGTATAAAATTTGATAAATAATAGATGTATTGAATCGCGGTTCGCGCGAGGGCAGCTGTGGCGGTATGTTCTGTAATAGACAGGTATCATTGTGTAATGGGATCGGGAAACCACAGAAAACCGATCTCTCCCTGTCTAGGCAAGCTCGAAGGGAGCATTTACTGGTTAATGCGACAATAACAGAGGGGAGTTGCCTTCAAAGATGTCAATGTATTCATCAGGGAGATCGTTGCTGGCAAGGGCCAGTAATATTGTGGGTAGGAAAGGGAGTTTGGGTTTAGGTTTTCTTTTGAATACATTGCCGATGGATGAGCAGGTAGTTCTCAGTATGTTTTGGGCTCTGAAATTTTGGCCACGGATGGTTTTGATTGTGTAACTCCTGCTCAGAGAGGATAGCCTCTCATTGATAGGCTGGATATTTGACAGGTGATATGTTTTGTATGTATGTAATGAGTGTACGTGGGTGTGTCCTTCCAAACTTTCTACAAAGAACATTGAACAGACCGACTCTGCTCCTAGCCTGTTACAGGGTATGTCCAAATCAGTCCTCCAATTTAGTGTTTCATAGAGTAAATGGACAAATATCAATGTGTCCATTGATCGAACTAGATTCTTATTTACGTCCATTTCTTTGGTACGTCTAATATTTTGTATTTCAGAGCGACTTCCTGCGGAATCGGGTCATTTTCTTTTTACTAAATCTACGTTATTTAAAGTTACACTTATTTCATCTTCATTGTCACTAAGGACAAAATCGGTGGATATCTATTACTACGATTTTTCACTCAATCATTATCTACTGTAGTTATACTATTAAACGAATCTTTAGAATTTGTTTCTTGTAAGAAGTCATTATTATTATTTATAATAAATAAATATATATTATTATATATATTGAAATGATTTCAATATGTCAAAGAGGATATAACTTAAAGGGATTTTTATATGAGTTTGTTGTTCATGAATTTCATGAAGCCATCACAATGTGGGGTCGACTCTGAAATAAAAGGGAGAAAAGATTAGTAAATTGCTAAATAAATTAATTTTGACTTACCTGGTATAGTGTTAATAATTTCTGAATAGTATAGTTGCCTAGTGTATAGGTGAATCGTCTAAACCTTAAAAGGAATAAAAAAAAAGAATTCTTAAAAAATTATTTAAACATAGAAATTTTAAAAATAAACGTCAGAAAAATAAACTGTCAAAAGTCTGTGGGAACTAAATTAATAGGGGTTTTGTTAAATAAATTACAATGATGTGGAGATGAAAAGAATAAATTATATTAGTATTGTTAAGTTTTATATCTGAATTTTTTTTTATAAATTCCCAAATTAGATGTGATTAAAGTGCTTATGAGAAATTAATGTGGTTTGACAAATATGTCAAAACAGGACAGTTTTATGGTTGAATAAAATAGAAGACGGAATGAAAAAAGAAAGGGGGTTGCTGTTAGCAACGAATAATTTTGGTGGTTGGTGCTAGCTATGGCGGTGAACAAGGAAGAATAGGTTGTTGGAGGCGACGAAAATTTTGGAGGAAGAGCCCTAAAAAGGTGGAATAGTCCGGGAGTGCTTTAAAATCGTTTAATTATAATTTAGTTTTTCCACATTTTCAAATAGAGATATCCAGAATTTGTTCCAGAGAGTAAGAGAAATTTTGACTTATAAATTATAATTGGAGTGCAGAAATGTCATTTAGATTGAAAAAGTAAAAATTCATGAATTAACTAATTGCGATAGGCCTTAAAAATTGAAATATTAATGATCATTAAAATAAAAATATAATAGTACGTACCTTTAACTTCCGAAGAGAGGATAGATATTCCAGTATCACCGATTATTTTGCGAGTAGTTAGTTTTCTTTAAAAAAAAAAAATCAGAACTGTTTGAAAGTGAGTTTGGATAATAATTTTGGGGATCATTTGAAATTTTGATTATATTTTAATGCTAGTTATAAGTCAGCGGCATAAAGTGTTCAGTTTTCTTTTCTTTATATTTCATTTAAACACTTTATAAAGTTGCAATAGTCATTTAGATTTAAGGTAATTGTAGAGAGTTTCCACATTTTGTAATCAAATTCTATTTTCACGACACATTAAGGTTTACACGATTCCTATTTTTGTAAATTTTTAAAGGCAACCCAAGTTGCAGACGAATTTTATTGTTTATATTAAATTTGTTCAATATTAATAAATAACGTGCTTCATTTGGGTTAATTTATCAAAAATATAAAGTAAATTTTGGTTTAATTTCTTTTTGAACTCTACCAGGAGACTACAGAGTTGACGTCACACAGTGACAGATTGCTTAGAACAAATAATTGAGCTAGCCGAGGTATAGTATATTAACAACGAACTACATACTTTTAAAATTCACTTCAATTCAATTAAAATTATATTTATTAACAATAAAACATAAAAATAATAAAAACAAAACTATTACAATTGGCGCTAACAACGTGGAGCCTCTGGGAAAACAGAAATAAGGGTGTAATTTTTAAGCAGATTTATTAATAATACACAGATTAAAATAAAAACAAATTGGTGTGATTAGAGTTGTAGAGATTCTGGGGTAGTTAAAGTTAAATTTGAGAATAAATAGAGATTAGGATAAAATGGCAGACCGAATGACTTTAAGAAATGGAAAAGAAATCGTACCGAAAGAGAGTGAAGGAGAACAGGTGTTAGAACAGGAACAGGGTATACAGGTAGATGAAGAAAGCAGAGGAGGATCAGGAGAATTTGTAGTACAATATTTAGAGCAAGGCAGACAAGAAGCAGGACAAGGTGATAGAGAGGGAAGTCTAACAGATAGTTTGAGAGAGGAGTTGGATGAGACAGTGAGAGATAGACGTGATGAAAGTGTGGATGAATGTAGAGTGCAGGAGGAGAGACGTAGGGAAGGAGATGTTGGAGAGTCAGGGATGACACAGATGGATATGAGGCAAATAATGCGGATGTTACAACAGATGGATCATAATATTAGGGGAGATATGCACAAAATGGATAGTAATATTAACAATATTAGGGGGGATATGAACAAAATGGAAAATAATATTAAAGGAGAACTTAGGGAAGAGTTAATTAAAATGAGGGAAGAAATCAAAGAAGAAGTGAAGATAGTCAGGGAAGAGATGCTACAAATTACCCAAGGTTTAGAAGAGAAAGTAGAACAGGTCAGAGGAGAAAGTGAGAATTTTAAGAGGAATTTACAGGAGGAGATATCCAGAGAAAAGGCCATAATTAGAGCGGAAATAGGACAGGAAATTGGGAGCAGATTTGTAGAGTTGGGAACAGCCATTAAAGAGAATTTACCAATGGAAATAAACAAAGAAGTTAATAAGCAGAATAAAGAGATTGTTAGGGAGGTAGAAAGTGTTAAAAGGCAAACTCAGGATTATGAGAAAAAAATTACCATTATAAAAAATAATATAAAGAAGGGATTGCAGAATTTGGAACTGGAAATGGGTATGCATGCAAATCAGGCGGAAAAGGGAGATAGAGTATTACAGGGACAAGTTGAGGAATTGAGAGAGAAATTTAAAAATGCAAGTGAGGAGATTCAGCGTTTGGAATCAAATCTAGGACAAACAAGAGTAGTGAGTACTGTGGTGCCGAGTTATAATGATGGGGGAATAAAGTTTGATGGAAACCTGAATCACTTACATCCTAGAATATTTGTAGATATCATCAAAAATAAGGTAAAGAATGTAAGGGATCCAATAGAAATGAAATTGAATATTCGAAACATATTAGTGGGCATGCCATTATTATGGTTTTGCAAGAATGAAAATCTGTGTGGAAAATTACTTTTGCCATTTGAAGGACCTTATGTCATTAGTACTGAACATGGGGTAAACAGTTATGAACTAAGACATCCAGAAACTAATAAAATTAGAGGGATATTTAATATAGAGGGAATTTATAAGTATTATGAATAAACATACAAGGGTAGGCAATATTATGACACGAATTTTATATTATTAGATATAAGTTTTGTAAATAGAAGGATAATTAATACATAAGCATATCTTGAGATAAATTTGATAATAACATGACTCAAATAATTTATTGGGAACAGATGTACAGAATAATGATGAATTTATATATAAAAAAAAAGAGGTTGATTTATTTTCAAGTAAATTTATAGGAGTTACAAGTATAAATAAATGAGCAAAGTACTATGGACAAATCGATATTTTGTAGAAATTGGGAAATAGGGAATATTATAATGATAAATAGTATATGTGAAAATATGTGGGAAATAAGATGAAAAATAGAATTATAGGAAATATTGAAATATGAAATATAGAGAGTTATATGTAGAGATGATGAAATGGATATTATATGCGGATACAAAAAGAATAAATAATAATGCGGCAATGAATAAAGATACTGAAATAGTATATGCGGAAATAAATGAATAAAGATATAAAATAAAGAGGGGAACAATTATAAGAATTTCTACGAAATTAGTACGAGAAATAAATAGTACAGGAAAAGAAGTAATGAAATTGGGAAAGTACTTGGAAATTTGATTCTGAAGTTGATATAATTAGTGAAAGATTTGTAGATTTTGTTTGGAGAAGTCTGTATTTTTCATAGAGTAAATTATTAAAAAAAAAAATATTCAAGAGATATGCTTATTAATAAAAGTCAGTTTATTGTTATGTTAATATTAATAAAATGTTTAAGTTTATCGGTAAGAATTTAGATTTAGTAAGTGCTGATAGTTAGCACTGAACAAAATCCAAATTGGGGGGAAGTTGAAATGATTTCAATATGTCAAAGAGGATATAACTTAAAGGGATTTTTATATGAGTTTGTTGTTCATGAATTTCATGAAGCCATCACAATGTGGGGTCGACTCTGAAATAAAAGGGAGAAAAGATTAGTAAATTGCTAAATAAATTAATTTTGACTTACCTGGTATAGTGTTAATAATTTCTGAATAGTATAGTTGCCTAGTGTATAGGTGAATCGTCTAAACCTTAAAAGGAATAAAAAAGAAGAATTCTTAAAAAATTATTTAAACATAGAAATTTTAAAAATAAACGTCAGAAAAATAAACTGTCAAAAGTCTGTGGGAACTAAATTAATAGGGGTTTTGTTAAATAAATTACAATGATGTGGAGATGAAAAGAATAAATTATATTAGTATTGTTAAGTTTTATATCTGAATTTTTTTTTATAAATTCCCAAATTAGATGTGATTAAAGTGCTTATGAGAAATTAATGTGGTTTGACAAATATGTCAAAACAGGACAGTTTTATGGTTGAATAAAATAGAAGACGGAATGAAAAAAGAAAGGGGGTTGCTGTTAGCAACGAATAATTTTGGTGGTTGGTGCTAGCTATGGCGGTGAACAAGGAAGAATAGGTTGTTGGAGGCGACGAAAATTTTGGAGGAAGAGCCCTAAAAAGGTGGAATAGTCCGGGAGTGCTTTAAAATCGTTTAATTATAATTTAGTTTTTCCACATTTTCAAATAGAGATATCCAGAATTTGTTCCAGAGAGTAAGAGAAATTTTGACTTATAAATTATAATTGGAGTGCAGAAATGTCATTTAGATTGAAAAAGTAAAAATTCATGAATTAACTAATTGCGATAGGCCTTAAAAATTGAAATATTAATGATCATTAAAATAAAAATATAATAGTACGTACCTTTAACTTCCGAAGAGAGGATAGATATTCCAGTATCACCGATTATTTTGCGAGTAGTTAGTTTTCTTTAAAAAAAAAAAATCAGAACTGTTTGAAAGTGAGTTTGGATAATAATTTTGGGGATCATTTGAAATTTTGATTATATTTTAATGCTAGTTATAAGTCAGCGGCATAAAGTGTTCAGTTTTCTTTTCTTTATATTTCATTTAAACACTTTATAAAGTTGCAATAGTCATTTAGATTTAAGGTAATTGTAGAGAGTTTCCACATTTTGTAATCAAATTCTATTTTCACGACACATTAAGGTTTACACGATTCCTATTTTTGTAAATTTTTAAAGGCAACCCAAGTTGCAGACGAATTTTATTGTTTATATTAAATTTGTTCAATATTAATAAATAACGTGCTTCATTTGGGTTAATTTATCAAAAATATAAAGTAAATTTTGGTTTAATTTCTTTTTGAACTCTACCAGGAGACTACAGAGTTGACGTCACACAGTGACAGATTGCTTAGAACAAATAATTGAGCTAGCCGAGGTATAGTATATTAACAACGAACTACATACTTTTAAAATTCACTTCAATTCAATTAAAATTATATTTATTAACAATAAAACATAAAAATAATAAAAACAAAACTATTACAATATTTATTTTATTGTCAACTTTGGTCAGATGGACGTGATTTTTCTATTGGTGTATTTAAACGAACTGTAACCGTATTATTTAACGTATTTACATTTTCTGAAGGTACTATTTCTAATTTATTCTTATTTAAGTTTATTACGTCTATATCATTTAATTCATTGTCTTCATTTCTTATCTATAATATTCTCTCAAATATTATAGTCTATAAATTCATTGGATTCGTTTATTTCATTTGAGGTACATCCTTCTTTGGGTCGTTATTTATCATTTTATGCTGTTATTTAATGTTATTTGTCCGTCACGTTTATACATAAATGTAATTATTTGACCACACTAATTTAAACACTTTATTTCGGCAGTTTATCCTATTATATCAATAGTCTTTAAAAGGTCTTTATAATATTTGCAGTTAAGTTTATATACAAAAAGGGTGTACATATGTGAAATTATTAGTACAATTTTAGTGTATGTGGACTGTATTACATAGTGCTGGTTCAAATAAATTAGGATATATAGTAAAAGGTTATACAGACAATAGCAAATTAAGTTTATATACAAAGTCTTACCAATTATCCGGGCACCGGTTTTTGAACACGTGTTTCGCAGTACTAACACTGAACGGTATTTTTCGCATAACTAAAAGCGGGAGAGAGATAGTTAGTTAGCGACAATAGAGAGTGTCTCTTAAGCGATAGATAACAGCCAAGAGGGCGACTGTTGTTCACGATAAGCAAAGGGTAAGAGAGAGAGAGAGAGAGAGAGAGAGAGAGAGAGAGAGAGAGAGAGAGAGAGAGAGAGAGAGAGAGTGGTCTGGTCTGCCTAGCGAGACTCAGGCGACTGTCCTCAGGCGACTTTCCTCAAGAAATAATTAAAATCTAGAGAAACTTAAGTCTAGAGAAACTCTATACATATTTGGCTGAAAGCGCCACTATTGGTTAAAGGGTAACCTTGCTTTCTTTATTAACCTAAGGTATTCGCCATTAGGCGTGGATACGCCTGTTTGAGCAAGAGAATCCTTGCCTGGGAGCAAATTGATTAATTTTGCCAGAAGCCAAAGGAGTGGGGGAGTCTCTTGATTCTTGATTACTACCACATCACCTACCTTTAAAAGATCAGTAGCGATGTTCCACTTAATCCTACTTTGTCGTAGTAGCATATTAGATACAAGCAGTGGAAGCGTCAGGCATCTGAGAAATGGAATTTTATATATTGATTGGAATGTATCCAATAATGATTTCCAATCCGAGCTCAATAGGTCATCCAGTATATCACTGTCCCAGTCTAAAGGCAATGACAAGAGATTTAAAAAAAAATTGTGTGCTTTATTGTGTGTATTGTGTGTATAAAAAATTGTGTGTATATAATTGTGTGCAAAGAGTGTGCTTTAAAAGATAAGAGTTTTCCTAAGGAGTTATGCATTCGAGAAACATATGCACATAACTTTCTTTTTGTTCAGGGAAGCGCCTCTTCACAAAGAGGCAACTTAAAAGAGAAATCGTCTTGATAAGGTGACCTGTTAATACCTAGGACCTTAGAGAAGCTATTAACAAAATCAAGATTAACTTTTAAAGTGGAGACCATATTATATTCATTTGAATAGGCACGAGAAGTTAAAGCACTGTACTGAAATCCTCTCGTGAATTTGTCTATAGTTTATTATTACTACATCTATGGAATTTCCTATTCGCATAAGAATAATTAATTCTATTTCGTACGTTAAACACTAGATGGGGCATGTTTAAAATACATACATATAATACGTCTTAGAATACCAAATGCATTGGCAGATGTACAAGTATGCGAGTCACCAAAAAAGAAAGAAGAAGTACGACTTAGAATGTAGTAAGTTGTTTCTTTTAGAATCACTATTGGCTATTACATCATTCCAGGCTTAGTGCCTAACTACACCTACTCAGAAAGATGTTTAATTTCAATATCATACTTATACTTACATTATTTTGCTATGATGTTTAAATAGAATTAGACAACATTAATCTATAATACATTATTGGTGCTAATAGTCCTCCTGGCCAATCATCTTCACCTCTCTATTATATGTAAAATTTTATATTTGTACATATTTGGAATACCTTGTTTAATATGAAATACTGATACAATGAGTCAATAGAACTCAAATGTAAATGCAAATAAACAACTTAATGCACTAGATAACAAATCCTAACAATATGTTCGTAATTATAAATATATCTAATTCAATTATTCAAGAATGGATTTTTTCAAATCAGTAATGCATTCTAATTAAAATAAGTAGTATGCAAAAAATATTGTATTACAGTGTAAACCAACACATTTTATTAAAAACGAATATTTTGTAGATTGTATATTACAGATTTTAAAGACGTCATTTGACCTCACAAACCTTTCTACACTACCATGCGATCAAATGCGAAGGTTCAAAAAAGGCTAATAGTTTGCGAATAATTACCCTGCAGTTCTTGGTAATATAGGATATTTCTTCTACTTTTAGGCAGAATCTGAATTTTACTACTTGTCCATTTGCAAAGATGATATCACAAAACAACTGTGATTACTATGAGTTAAGTATTCTAAGGATTTAAAAGTACTTTTGGGTAGTGGACAGAACGGTGTTATAACCTTTTTGCTTTCGTTTGGTCTGAAATATTTCCCAGTAGGCTTCACTTCTTTTCCCATTTTCGGACATTTTCCATAATGTGGCTTTTCAGGATACTGTAGAATGGTAGAGGTTTAATAAAAGAGTACTAGCTGCTTCTTTAGCAAGAAGATTAGCAATCTCATTACCAGCAATTTCTTTACAACCTGTTGCCTATAACAAAGTTACTTTGTTGTGCTTTGTCAGTTGTTTAAGGAACTATTTGCAGTTCTAAGTTGTTATGGACAACTTTAAAGTATATCGAGTACAGGTTGTCTGCCAGAGGCAAGAAACATGTGAGCCAAATTGTGGAGGAATGTTTAGCATTACCTGTAAGGCTACGGTGGGACATGATCTCAATTTACCCGTAATTCCTATGTAAGAGAGTATTTGCACATTTTTCAACTCTATTATTGGCTTGCTGCATTGCTTTATTTCTCAAACTGATCGCTGACGCCAACTCATGTCGCTTGTGTTCCAGAAAGGTCCAACCCAATAATAAAATACATACTTTACAAAAACTTTACCGGACTTTTACCTCCCTCCAAAAACATGGTCAATCTTCGACATCGAGACATCGAAATTGCGCAAACTCCCCTCACAAACGAAATAGAAGAATTTCTACCGAATGTAACTTTGCTCGAATTGACAAGTTTGTCTATCTTTTCCTATTGCTGTAGCGTTAATAAATTTTAATGAGATGTTATTTCGATGAGATAAGACTTGTTAAGATCTTTAACAATATAAGTCATTAGATTTCTATACTTGAGGTATTACTCATGTTGTAACTAGATGATTGACACCTTCTTCTAAATGTGCCTATTTTCTAAAGATATTGGCGACCACATTGACCAATCTTATTCTATTCACAGCAGGTCGAAATACATCAGTTAACGTTAGACCAGTCCATTTCCTAAGATTGGCCAGCCAGGATATACGTCTACGTCCAGGGCCTCGCTTGCCCTCAATCTTGCCTTGTAGAGTCAACTGTACAAGTCGGTATTTATCATTACGCATGATTTTGCCGAAATAAACCAATATTCTTTTATTTTATGGTGTTAATAATTGCTTTGTCTTTTCTTAGCCTCTGGAGAATAGTTATGTTATTTGTGTGGTGTTTATATGAGACCCTCAACATACGTCAGTAGCACCACATTTCAAATGCCTCCAATCGTTTTATCTCATCTTCTGTAAGGCTCCAGCTTTCTACTACACTAAAGACGTAAAATCTAAGAATTCTTATGGATACTTAAAGATAAGTTGCAAAGAATCTTCCAAAGGCTGTTGAAAGAGCTTCTGGCATTTTCAATACGAGTTTTTATTTCGTAGCTGTGATCCCAAGTATCTTTAATATTGCAGCATTTTATTATTTTGAAATATAGGTTAGGATAAATCTCATTTTAAATATCTTTTCTGGTGATGTAGCCGAATACCACATCCCTGTTGTAAGAGGGTTGGAAAATAGCATCCTCTTTAGAAGACTTATAAAGCTAAAGTCTATTATTTTTTAGGATTCTGCGAAGTTAGCAACACTACTGGTCAAGGTTTAACGGATTTGATATTAAATTTTTTAAAGGAATCTAAGATTAATACTGCCGATAAGCGAGGCCAGGGTTATGACTATGGTGCCAATATGAAAGGCAAACACAATGACTTACAAAAAAAAATCTTAGTTACTAATCCCAGAGCCCTTTTTTGTCTCTTGTGCCTTAAGCCTTACACAGCCTTAATTTAGTCGTGAACGATGCAGCAAAAAGCTCGCATGAAGTTACCAATTTTTTCAGTATTATTGAGGAACTATGTGTCTTTTTTTCGGCATCAACATATCGATGGAATATTATTTTAAAAGAAGTGCCTAGGTTATTGCTAAAACCGCTCTCTGATACTCGGTGGGAGAGTAGAATTGATGCCGTAAAGACTCTTGGTATAAATTGGAAAAAGTTTATATTGCACTGTTCGACCTTTATAATGATACATCTAGAGATAATGCCATAAGGAATATTGCAAGTTCCCTGATAAATATAGTATAAAAACTACTATGAACCAATCCAGGCTTACAAATTTAGCTATAAGTATCGAGGAACATGTTTGTTATAATTTAGATGTGACTGACCTAGTTACGGAATTTGCATTTAAAAAGGCAAGAAAGTCGATTTTAGTATTTAGACGTGTATACCTAACTATATAGTGTTGTATTTCTTTTTTTTTCGTTATTTTACTTTATTTTTCGTAAAGTAACTATGTAGATTTTTGTATTTTGGTTACACCAAATTATATTTACGTACATAATATTTTGTATATCTAAGCTCGTATTTTTGATATAGTTATGTACCTATTCGTTGACTTAGTAAATATATTTTTATGATTTAAATGTTCAAAATTGTGGTTTTATTAATTTTCCCTAATTTGCGATGTTTTCTCATATACATTTTCCAAAACGGCGATGAGGCGGCAAAGGTTCTTGCACCCGGGCGGCAAAACCCTCTAGACTCGGCCCTGATTGGTAGCGCATGCTAATCTTTTTTGTTACTTTTAAAGAATTGAAAATTTTATATAAATTGATACTTACCCTTAATGTTGTAGCCATATTTAAAATACTTTGTACAAAAAACTTTTTGAACTTGCATTTATATTGTAAACTAAAACTTAAAATTATTTTCACTATTGCTGAATCAATTATACAGAGTTCCAGAAATATGGAAATCTTTCTGCTTGATATGAATGATAATAAAATTTTAGGAAATATCTAGTAAGTAGGTCTAACATACATATAATTTGGAATGATTCAACATACGTACGCGTAATAAAGTTATAACATAATGGCTGAAACGTAACGAGCTGAGCGGAATCTTTTCTGATAGAAAAATATCAGTATTGAACATTTATCACCGTTTTTAAGGTACACTGTAATTGTTCATCGGATCAATCTGATCTGATCACAATTCCGTAGTAGGAAAATTAAAAATTAAACATGAAAAGATTAGAAATTGAAAATTAAAAGAAAATCCATTAAGAAAATCGATATAAACAGCTTAAAACAACCTAATGTTAAACTAAAAGTCACAGAAAAATTAAATGATGTAATAGCGGATATCACGGCAAGATCTAATCAACCGGTCAGTATAGAAGACAGTTGGAATTGTATTAAAAAAGCTATCGTAACCACCACCAAGTCTCTGATCTATTCCCAAAAGTACAAAAAGAATAATTGGATGACGGATGAAATATTATCAATGATGGACGACCGCAGATCATTTAAAAACAAAGACCGAACCAAACATCAGCAGATTATCCGACAAATGCGAAAAGAGTGTCGCAAAGCTAAAGAACAGTGACTGCTAGACATGTGTACAGAAATGGAGGAATTAAAAGAAAAACATGACCACTTTAACATACATAAACTCGTTAAAAAAGTGACAGATCATACAAAACCTTGTAGTTTTAACAGTATTGTGAAGGACAATAAATTAATTACTGATCCCAAGGATCTACTTCAACATTGGTGAAACTACACACATCAACTATACTCAGACAACACTAGAAGAAACTCTGAAAGTGAAAATTAAAGTGAACCTTCCCCCAAAATATTGAAGTCAGAAGTTGTAAGGGCAATCAAACAGAGCAAATGGGGAAAAGCACCAGGCCCAGACGACATATACATAGAGGTTTTAATAATGTTGAGTGAAGACAATATAGACGCCTTGGTAGATCTTTTTAATGACATTTATGGGCCCGGTCAAATAACACAAGATTGGTTTCAATCAACCTGTATACCAAACCCAAAAAAGCGAAACGCTAATAGTTACGACCAATTCCGAATGAGCAGCTTATTAAGCCAGGTACTAAAACTCTTCTTAAAGATAATTTACACAAGAATATATAACAGATGTGAAAGAGACATTAGCCCCATACAGTTCGGTTTCAGACAAGGATTTGGCAAGAGAAGCACTTTATAGCTTAACTGTCCTACTTCAGAAATGCAGCGATCAGCAAGAAGATGTCTTCCTATGCCTTATAGATTAATAGAAACCGTTCGACTGTGTTAATCATTCAGAATTAGTAAGATTGCTCCAGGAACGTTCGATAGATGAGAATGACCTTAAAATCATAAACAGCCTTTATATGAATCAAGTGGCATCTGTGAGAGTAAGACTGGAATCTATATCATATTTCTCAATTGAAAAAGGTATACGACAAAATTGTGTTCTGCCACTCCTCCTTTTTAATCTTTACTTTGAAACGATTTTCGATAGAGCCTTAAGTGACACTGCAGATGAAATCGAAACCAACGAACGAACGATTAGTAATCTTCGCTATGCTGATGATAGTCGTAATAGCTGATAACCAAGAAGCGCTACACCGACTAATAGATAGAATAAACACTGAAGGAGAACGACTGGGCTTTTTTTTTACTTAATTAGATGGCTTTGGTAAAGACCAATTAGTCAGAACGACTGGGCTTAAAGATTAATATAGACAAGACGAAGGTAATAGTGGTTAGTAGAACACGAAATATGCAATTAAATATAAGAGTAAACAATAAGTACATCCAAACGATCCCCAAGTTCAGATATCTCGGTAGTTGGATAACTGAAGATCTAGATTCAGACATAGAGATACGTAGCAGGATTGAGCAAGCCAGAACACCATTTACTAATATGAAAACCTTGCTAAGCAACAGCAGCCTTAACTGAACACTGCGATATCGCTTTGTAAAATGTTACATTTACTCCATACTGCTATATGGTGTAGAAACCTGGGCCATAAAGATCAATGTGATGAACCCATTGGAGGCCTTTGAAATGTGGATATTTAGAAGACTACTTAAAATTCCCTGGACAGATTACACAACAAGTGTCGAAGTATTAAATCGAATGGGCAGAGAACGAGAATTGCTGCCAATAATAAAAAGAAGAAACACTACTTATCTGGGTCATATATTTCGAAATTCCAAGTATCAGTTCTTAAAGCTTATTATGGAAGGGAAGATAGAAGGAAAACAGGGCATCGGAAAAAAGAAATACTCATAGCTTAAAAACATAAGGGATTCAACAAACCTCGATGCCCATGCGCTCTTTGGAGTCACACAAGATCGAGAGGAGTATGCCAAAATTGTCGCCAACATCCACTAATTGGATAGGGCACCATAAGAAGTAATTGTTCAATCGCGTTCGCTCATGCCGTCGTTCTGTTCAATTATACTACTTTTAACTGTACTACATTTATAGCCAATAATTTCGCTATTGCTTTGTCAATCTTGACTAAACTATTAAGATTTACAATGATTTGAATCAAACTTATCTATTATCTTCCTAAGCTTGTAGCGCCTCCTTCAAAAAAAAGATCCTAAATATTTTTCCTTTGCTCTTCTTCTAGTTCCATGACCGTTGTCGATCATTGGATATCATGTTGGCTACCATATTCGATATCGTGACTTTATTGACAGCAGCTCTAAATAACGATGTACTTGATTTTCCATACCATTGCCTTAGATTTTTCAGCGATGATGTTCTTCTTCTACCAACACCACGATTACCTTGGATCTTTCCCTGAATGATCAGATGTAAAAGATCATATTTTTCAGGGTGTCTCATAATGTGACCGAAGTATTCCAGCTTGCTTTTCTTTATTATATTGTGACCAGTTGTGTTGTTTGGTTCAGCCGTCTAAGGACCTCCTCATTTCTAACTCTGTCGACCCAGCTCTTTGCTCTTTGCTACAGTTGTTAATAATTAATTTAACCCGAAGTAGAAATGAATAATCCATGCTGATCAAATGAAGTCAACAGTCAAAAACTGATAAGCGATTTTTATAACAGGGACAACAAATATAACTCCGCCTGCAGTTTTGTTGGGTGGATCGATTAGTTCGATACAGCTGTTGTCGATTTTAAGGCCGAATAAAGAAGATGGGACTACAAGCAAGTTAGAATCTTACTGATAAAACTTTAAACCCATAAAGCTCGTAGAAATAGGATTATGCCTCAGGACAGGAATTATTTCAGTACGTCCAACGCAAGAAATAAGACAACGCAATTAACGAAAGCAAGAAATATACTTCCGATCGGTAGTATTGTGAAAAACCGGACTATTGTTGAATACTTCTTCGTTTTCTTCCCCTTTATACTTTATACCGTCACTCCATCTTTTGCACGGTCATCAGATACTTCTTCGGCCGATCGGGGACTTATCTCTTGCTATTTTGACGACAAGGGGCTCCTCTATTCTGCGTATGTGGTTATTTAATTCTTTTTTCCTTCCTTTTTTTACGTGGATATTTTTATCTTTTGTGTCCATTCATTTATACACTGTACGTTACATTTTCTTCTGTCTTCACTTCTCTTTCGATCTCTCAGCGTGTTTCCTGTAATTCTTCTCAGTACTCTGATCTCTGCCATTTCGAGTAGCCTTTATGTTGTGGCTGTGTCGGGTCTTGTTTCTGAAGCATATGTCATTATTGGTCTTACACTGGCTTTATAAATTCTTGACTTCATCTCAGTGTTAATGTGTCTGTTCCGCCATACCGCCTCAGTGTTATTAAGGAATGCTGTCAGTATATTTGCTTTTTGTACTTGATCTCTCACTTCTTTGTCCAGGTATATACTTTCAGGTATCAATACCTTTTTTTTTTTGTAAGTAATTGTTTTTGTGTAGAGTAATTGTCTTGATACTTAGCAAAGTCGACGTCATTGTCTTTGCTAAGAGACGCTAATTGTATCCGAACGTCTGCGGTCCCTCCGGTGTGTACCGATCACACAAGGATAGAAATTATTTTCATCTATTAATTTTTTTTTTTAATAAACGAAAATTTCCACCCAGGTGGGATTCGAACTCACGACCTTTAGGTTTAAAGGCAGGCGCTCTTACCACTGAGCCACAGAGGGGGTAGGTATCCATACTTAGACAGTGTAATTCACAGGTATTTTATTTCCATTACTTTTTTGATAATGATGCTATCAACTTCTAATTTACATCTGGTTGGTCTTTTGCTGATTACTATTAATGGGCTATCAATATTGCGTCGTCTGCGTAACAGAGTATTTTTGTTTCTTTGTTTCCCATTCTGTATCCCCTTCCTTTGTTACTGCTTTTGATGATTTCATCCATGATCAAATTGAAAAGCATGGAGCATATACAGAAGTTGGAATACATATTTGAGTCTTACTCTGTCAAACGCTTTCTTTAGGTCAATCAGGCACAGAAATGCTGGTCTATTATATTCTAGTAATTTCTCAGTGATTTGCTTTATAACATATTGCATCTGTACACGATATTCCACTACGAAAACCCTGTTGTTCATCTGCTAAACTTATCCTCTGATTTATTAGCACTTGTAAACTTTTAGTTAAAAGTTTTAACGTAGTACTTAAGAAGTTTATACCCATTGTAATTTTCTGGCTGTTTTTCATCTTCTTTTTTAATAGTAAAATTAGTTCGCTTGTCGGCTCCGATAAAATTCATCCAGAATTTTTACTCCACTGTAGCAAATATGCTAGGAAATGGCTGGCTGATTTCTATACAGATATTCTAAAATCAGCAGAAATCCCCCATTCACTAAAAAAGGCCTCCATTATATCCATATTAAAACTAGGAAAGGCAAATAATCAGCCCCAAAACTACCGACAGATTGCTTTGCTGAGCTGTATCTATACACTGTTGGAACGCTTAATCTACAACAGAATTAGTAGAAACATATTTGAATAGATACCTGTTGAGCAAGCAGGGTTCAGACTTAATCGCAGCTGCACAGATCAGATCCTATCCTTAACAACAAATATTGAAGCAAGTTTTCAAAGAAAGCAAAAAACATCCGTTGCTTTCATTGACGTATCAGCTGCATACGATACTGTCTGGAGACAAGGACTAATCTGCAAACTAATCCGTGATATCCCGTGTCAAAAGGTAACTAAACTCATTAATAACATGCTCACCGACAGACCTTTTCAAGTCACAATGGGCCAGTGTCCAAATAAAGCTCAGCAATGACTCCTACGGGATCTGTTTTGGTACCCTTACTGTTGAATTTATACATCGCGGACCTACCTGGGACAACTTAGCAGAAATTTGGCTACGCTGAAGATTGGGCCATTGCAGCAAGACATAATAATATGGATATCACTGAAACAATACTAGCGGATGACCTTACCATTATGGGAAAATACTTTCGCAAAAGGAGGCTATGGCACAATGCAACGAAATCCGAAGTATGTTGTTTCCATATGAATAATGCCCAAGCCAACAAAAAACTCTCCGTCTACTTCGAAAACAGACTGCTCACTCATAACTCAACACCAAAATATCAGGGAGTGACTGTGTACATGGGGGTCCTCAGCCTCCGTACTCAAATCATCCGCTCTCGGATTTATATACTCGGTGGCTGAATATGCTTCCCCGGTATGGCTCAATAGTAAAAACACGAAGATTATTGACACCCAATTAAACCAGACAGTGCAAATGATCTCAGGTACAATTAGACCTACACCAAACTATTGGCTTCCCATTCTGAGCCCCATTCCACCGCCGAAACTGCGAAAAAGTCATTCTCTTCTCAGAGGATATCGAAAAAGCAATCCACCAGAAGGCTAACCATCAACTACCCATCCACCATGATATGCTTGATATCAAAATAAACAGACTGCGCTCCAGATATCCTCCATTGCTAAGAACCAACTCCTAACATCAGGACATTTCAACCTGACCAACGCTTGGAGACGACAATGGGAGAGCGACTCACCACAGGAAGCACACCAAATGGCCTGTATCGACCAGAAACCGCCAGGCTTTGAACTGACCCGCAATACATGGACAACGCTAAACATGAATAATAACAAGCAGAGATAGATGTGCTGACAGCTTATATAGATGGGGAAACACCCTTACTCCTGTGTGTGACTGTGGTGCGCAACGACAAGCCTGTGCCCGTCCATCACATTGTTGAAGAATGTCCCCGAAGGCGATTCCCGGGAAATTTCGATGAGTTCCTCAATGCGACCGAAAATGTTTTACATTATATTAATAATGCATTAGATGTTAGTTAATTGGCAGTTATTGATTGATTTTTTAATTATGTGTCCTTATTGTATGCCATATGATAAATAAAATAGCTCATTCTCCATTCTTCCAGTATTTTATTGTGTTTTATAATTTTATTAATTAATGTTGCTAATTGTTCTGTAATTGCTGCTCCACAATATTTCAGTAATTCGTTTGGTATCCCTTCTTTACCTGTTGCTTTTCTGTTCTTCAGGGTTTTAAGTATTTTCCGAACGTCCTGTACATTTATTGTAAGTTCTCCATTTGTGGTAATTTCTGATGTTTCCGGTTCTACCGTCGTTTGTTCTTCCTTTACATAGAACTTTTTAAGTAATCAATCCACGTATCCTTTCCTATGTGTTTTGGTTCTATTAGTTCCTTTACCTCCGTTCTTTGACCTCTTATGAAGCGCCATATTTCCCTTTACAGACAGTAAAAACCATGTTCTACTTCTTGCAAAAAGCGTGCCCAGTGATCATTTTTTATTTTTTTTTTTACAAATGTATGTGTTTCTTTCCTTATTTTCTTTATGGTATGCCTCTTGTGTTTTAATTGACATGTATTTCAAGTAAGCTTTTTTTCTTTTCTTTACATTTTTCCTTCACTTCTGTACAAAACCATGGAGTTCTTGACTTTGGGAACGATTTATGTTTATTTATATTTTTTCATCAAGAACTTCCTTGGTCGAGGCTAAGATATTGGACTTAATTTTTGTCCAGCTTTTTTCGACTCCATGTGTTTCTGCTTTTTTTCGGTTATTCGTTTTTGTAATAGGTTGAAATGCATACTAACGCAACAAAATATCAGAATTACCAAAAGCTGAACTCATATTGGAGAAATATATGTGAAGGATCACCATCTTATGCCGAATATAAAAAGCAATGGAATCGTTTTTATATCAAAACTACATATTTAAGTACCATGAGTCTAGCTATAAACACAAATTGTTGAGATGCTGTTTTTTTATGCTTACGAAAACAAGTTAACAGCCGACATTTCGTGCAGTCGTCATCAAGACACAAATTGCTATAATGATCACCAATATTTGAAACGAGTAGACACTACGAGAAGATATCTATAAAGCAAATAGGGTGTTAAGAGCATTATTAAATCATATAAATACGTAGAGAACAAAATATAGAACTAAGAACTCATTACGCAACAATAAAATAATGCTTAGTTTCTTATTTATTAACATTTTAGACATAAATCTTGTTTATTAATATGAAAAAAAATTAAACTGTTTACAAGTATTTTATTTTTCACTAATATTTACTTAAAAATTTGTAACTTTCTCTCTGGCCCCTACCCCAGTACTTTTGGGAATGTGGAAACGTAGCAATAAAGAAAAAACGCAAATGATAAATATTTTATTAAGATTCTTCAGAAAGAATGCAAGTATGACGACTAATAGATATGTCTGAACAGTTAGCTGCTACTATTGGTATATTTGTCATTTTATTACAAAATTTTTGAGTCAGTCACACTGAGCAAGTTAACGGCTAGGAAACAAAACTAGATTATATATAACAGACAAATATACTATAACTTGCTCAACATTTAGATATTAACATTTAAGTCTCCGAAGAAAGATCCTATGATGGAAGTAATTTTCAGAATTGTTAAAATTGCGTGAAAATATATCTACCTAATTTTTTTTTAATAAATCATAGAATACTAAATGTATATTTACTTAATATTAAAAAATTTAATTTTGTCTATAAATAAGATTCCACATTAGAATTTGTTTAGGTATTCTTTCCTTTATCATTCATGGCCACACCAATTTAGTTGTTTAGTTTAAATGACATATATTGTATATTTTACTAGCATTAATACACATTCTCTCATTCCTAAACTCTTATGTCGAACTTTCTACAGGTCTTCTCCACGTCAACAGTCTTAAACTAGTTTTCATCTTTTTCTTTTAGTAGGAACCGAGAAGCTAAATATATTCATTACTATTCCTTCAAGGACACTATTATTTCTATTCTACATATTATTTTTATACTTTTCCTGGTTCTATACCTTATCTTTTAAGTTTTATTTTGTATCTATTATGAGATTTTATTTTTATTTCTTTCTAATAGTTCACGTAATATCTCCGCTTAGTTGCTTTGGTTATTATTGACCTATTTTTGAAGATGCTGATCTTAATTGTGAAGGCCCACCAGTACACAGAATAATTCCTTTCCATCTTCTGTCTGCGTGCAGTCAGCAAGTTTTATTTGGTATATTTTATCAGATTTTCTTTTTATCTCTTTCTAATAGTTCACGTAACACTTTGGCTTAGGCGTTTTGTTTATTATAGACCCATTCTCGAAGATGCTGGTCTTTTCGGCCCTGTTGATATTACTAATTTTGTGTATGTTCAATCATTTTAATATGCGATAGGTGCAATCAACAAGATTATATTAACCGGAATAAGAGGTTAGTGATTAAAAGAACACATTTATCATGTTGATCTGCAACTTTTCCTGTGATATTTCACGTTTTATCAAATACCTCTGTGAGAATAAACAAAAAAAGGTAAAATAATCTCTTTATTGGCATTTCAGATAACAGGAATTGTTTCCTTTACTGCTACCATCTGGCAGCCGAAACTTATAAAGAATTTATTTTTAATTGTTTAGTTCCCAATAAATATTGACATTAATACGTTAGATTAGGCAATGTTTTGTATGTTATTCTGTGTAATGTGTGTTATGTATTTACCCAATTTCTTTTCACGATTTTTATTGTTTAATAAAATTTGAAAGGGTGATGTGACTATTTTTACTGATTATTCACTCTGAAAATTCGTAACATACCAGTTGAAAAGTATCCTTTCACTATTGATGTACACAATCGTGAACATAAATTTAAAACTCAAAACAAATGAGGGGACATCCATTTATTAATCAAAATCTATTGCTCAATCTCGTACACTTCTTTCAACCTAATTTGAAACCACTAGCTCCATCTATGAACAATCTATTCAAATAGTCAGTATCATCTACAGGCGAAGTGGGTACCTCTAATTTTTTAATTTGCAAATTGTTGTTAAGTTTTTTTATGCTCTATATCTTCCTAAATGGTTATGAAATATTTTCTGATATAAGCTCATCGTTTTATGGTACTGTGTATTGTATAGTTGTACCTACTAAAAGATAGTTTGCAGTTATTTTTGTATACACCATAGTACTAAATTAGTATCTATATTCAGGGGAGTATTTTGGGTTTGAATCAGATCTCTCAATTTGTCCGTTATCAAACAAATGATCAAAATATTGTTGAAGAAGCAGAAAATGTGGAAAGCAGCATTGAAGACACAATCGCGCACACAAGATGTCAATAAGGAAGAAAATGAGTTTCTAGAAGATGAGATATAGGTGTAACGGTAGTAGCTAATGGTGACAAAATTGATGAAACCGACAAAATTGATGAAAGCAACTTTTCGTATAATAAGAACTTAATAATGAAATTCAATGGTTAAACACAAATTGTTCGACCATCAATGCAAAATCGGATATCTCGAGATGAACTACAGAAATTACGTAGACTACTAGATATTTTTCAAGATATATCGTGACAAATTAATACAATGAGATTATCGAAAAAACCAAATACATATGTTAAACAGTGTAATGATTTCAATTTTGTTCACACAAATGATCCTCATAAGTTTACACATCATAATGGAAGATCGGAATGGGAGGTTGAACCAGATATCCTAAAATATATTAAGATGGGACGTCCGAGGTGGATAGGACAAGTAATGATGATGGAACAAAATAACCCAGCTAGGAAAATGCGCATTGATAGACCCATTAGTCAGAGAAAAACAGGAAGAACCAAAACACTGTTCCTTGATCTTCTTCTTGTAGTGCCTATCCGTTTCGAATGTTGGCGACCATAATGGCAATCTGTATTTTTTAAACTGCGGCTCTGAAAAGATTTGTGGTTGTTGTGTTGAACCACATACGAAGATTTTTCAGCCAGGAAATACGCCTTCCTGATCCACGTTTTCCTTCTACTTTTTCTTGAAGTAATAATTGCAGCAACCAATATCTTTCGGTATTCCTCATGGTATTCAATTTTGGCTTTTTTTATTGTGTTTAACAACTCTTTTCCTTTTTCCATTCTTAATAAAACGTCTTGGTTAGTAACGGGGTCGGTATAGGATATCTTCAGGATTCTACAATAAAGACACATTTCGAAAGCCTCAATTTTCTTATAGGTAGCGTATGTGAGAGTCCACGACTCAACTCCGTACAACAGTATAGGAAAGATATAACATCGTAGTAACCTGATTTTTATGGGCATTGATAAATCATGACATTTGAATAGCTTAGTCATTTTTTTTTCTTGTTCCTTGATAATATTCCTTAATGAAAAATAGGAATATGGGAATATGTGCTTGGCGGAGGAAGGCGATGGATATGGATGACTGAAGAGAGAAATTCGTGAGGAGAATAGGACCTACGCAGGGTTGTTAAGCTAGAATACTGATGAATAGGAGGTCTGAGATTGTCTAGAATGTATTTATATCGGTGTGGTCTTACACGTATGAGCCATTTTTGTAGCAGTAGGCCTAATCGCATATTTCAGAATCTTAGCGACAGAAATTTTACTGGTTTATTTTACAGACTTCATCAACCAATATTTTTAAATGTGCCGAGCATTACGTAAGAAGTTTTGTGTCGACGAAATGATATGTTGAGATTCACGTTTACTGTTCCGAATTGCAAAAGACATTATTTCTCTAAAATGGTTGCCAATCTTCAATGAAGATGCTACCATAAGAACATGTGTCCAGTGTGCAAAGTAGAATGATAGCCGATTTTACCAAATATCAAGTAAAAAAAATCTTAAATCCAAACACCTTACACACAATTATACCTATTTTCATCATTGCATAATATAAAAGATTGTCAGACTACAACAGCTTTCTTCTTAGAGCAAACGGATTTTCCAAGAAACCCAGGCATTACACGGTGATCGTTAAAAACGATGACTTTATTCTGATCTAATGATTTGACAATAGAATAATCAATTTACGCGTGACATGAAGAAAAGCGAAAGAAAAAATTGACAGACTTTATTCTGATCTAATGCTTTGACAATAGTATGATCAATTTACGCATAACATGAGAAGAAAAGCGGACGAAAAAATTGACACAGTTGGGAGTTTTTGAAATCACTCTACCTACATCCAAAATTTAGAACACTTTAGTATCGATGCTCACATTAGTTTACTAATTATCAAAATGATACTCAGACAAGTCATTTATATTCCACAGAATCATTTATGCAGTTAATCAGGTTACAAGTAGTAGAAGGTTTTAATAGTGGCGTCGAAATGCTTATCTTTATCTTGGTTTCAAAATTTGACTATTGAAAAACCATTATATATTTACACTGATTAAATATGTTTATACTTTCTATATAAATGATTACACGCTTATTTAGGTAGGTCTTACATATTTTATACACCACTACTGTAAACCAAGATAAAGAAATGTATGCATCATAGTCCAGTGCGTTAAACTTCAAACTCCAAAAATCAGACTTTGCTGAATATTTTTAAAGAAAGATATTTCTTTGGAGACTATTATGAGATTAGCAAACTTCTAAACTTTTTTAAATATGTAAAAAACAATGATGATATGTGTACTGTTTGTATTACACCAGTTTCCAGAATACCACAAAATGCGATTAAACGTAATTTAGGTTAACACAAATCTAATATAATAGTGAAAGCATCAATATAATAGGAACTACTTTATTATTTGTTATAAGAATTTATAAACAATCTTTTCATTTCATTTTGTAAAGTATCTGAAATTAAACTGTGAATGCGATACGAACAATACAAATTTACTATTAACATCGTTTGCCTAGTAACAGTTTCCATATTCCTTATTCGATTTTTCACCCAGACAGCTGCCCCTGATAACACAGTCAGCCCCAAACATTCTTCTTGTAATATAACTTAAAATCATATTGTACTCTGTTCCACTTGTCTTCAGCAGTTTTCCTAAAATTGGCCGTTATTTATGTACTTATACCAAGAACTTGAACAATAAGAGTTCTACGAAATAGTAAGCGACACCTTGTTTTATCCATTTTAGTCCTGTTAAATTAGCTATAATTTAAATCAGTAACAAAATTTTGTGTATATTCTAATCCTTTTAATGTTCCAAATGTGTTTTTCTTGTTGGATAATAAATTTTGGTGACAAAAAGGTTATCAATTGCTACAATAATAACGTTAATAATTTAGTTTTTTTTTTTAAGTATTCTTGTTATAAAAAAAAACAAAATCAAAAGTGTAATGACACAAGTTCGATGTTATAGGATATCACTTTAAGCGAATATATATTTTCCCCGAAAAAAAGAATAATTTCGTTTAACGGTTAGAACCAGCTAACTATTCTTAGTATGTACCTTCCCCATATTCAAGTTGTTCTTATTTTCTTGTCAGAGTCCATATTTCGAATGCATAGGTTATCTCAGTTATAATAAATGTTAGGAATATGTTTATTGTTAGGAATATTTATAAGTAAAATCTTGCAAAAGAAAAGGGAGGGAACAGGTAACGCTCATTTAATACCTGGCGTAGGGTTACCAGGTCTATTGATTTTTCAGTAGATCTAATGATTTCAACTTCAATGTACTGGTCTACTGAAACACTATATAAATCTACTACAAAATCTGTAATGATAAAATCATGTTCAAAAAGTGATCATTATATCAGTGGTTAATTATAAATTTTGGAAAAAATCCATTTATTGGCTCTTAATGTCTTCACGTTACCGCTTCGTTAAGTAAATACCTCTTCTAAGTCTTATAATGTCCAGTTAGTACATCGATTGTTTACATATATGCTATAACTTGGCAAATCTTTGTGAGAATTATGCCTTCCCTATTTACAGTAACTTCTTAATAACTTTCTCTTAATAACTTGTAATAAAGTAAGACTGAAGAGTATCTTGGTGATCGCAATGTGCATTAGTCTTTTAATATATTTACTTACAATTTTTGTAGTCCTTGCCATTACAAATATTTGGTCGGTGAAAGGCCTCTCGTTTTGAATCGCGACACATATGACATATAAAATAAGTTTAAGTCAAATTTGGTTTTCGTACTGGGATCTCGTACTCTAATGGCTCTCCTTTTTGTCTAAAAATTTGTAATCCTGCTACTTTACTCTACTTGAAGTTCATCAGACAGCTTTAGGTCGAAAACAAAAGAAATGTCTACGCTACAGTGGGAAATATAGGTATAGGTATGAATCCCGCATTTTTGTCTTCGACCCATCACTATGCGATGAGCGCTAATATGATAAATGTGTATAAATGTGATACAATTTGAAGATTGTTTTGGTGAGCACAGCTCCCTGCATAGTCTTTTAATGTAATTGTGATTAATCTTGTATGATTGAGTACTATAATTTTAGCAGTCTAATTACGAAAGCATGCGCCAATCTTTCCGTGCTTTGTACAGTTTATTTCTGAGTATGAAGTCATACGCTTCTCTGAAATCTCCAAAGAGGATATTTAAGTATGTATCTTGTTCATAGAATTTTTTTAGTACTCGCCATTACAAATACTTGGCCTGTAGTGAACTTCCCGTTTGTCAGTGCTGCCATAGTGGCCATTCCCTTATGCTATCGAGTTGAACACACATATTCCATACAAATTCAAGTTTAAGTCAAATTTGGTTTTAACAGCATAATAAATGTTCAGAATCATTTAATTTAACAAGTTATTTTATGAGAAATTCGCTGCTACCAAGGAGTATAAAATGTGAATAGACTAACTTGAATGGATGTATGAGAAATATAAAGTTAAAAGATATAAATCAATTTTTAGAAGACCACACACTGGTCTCACACATGTGAAAGGCTTATGGTGAATATCAGACAGTTGAAGATAAATTTTGGTAGAGCGACTATTTTAACATTTATTGAAAGATCCCGATTTGAATCAGTCGATGCAACAAAACTGTTGTATACATTCATCAATGAAAAATTTTCATTTGCTATTAAGCTCTGCAAGACTCCCACGAATAAGATACCAATAACGTTGGCCATGAATTATCACTATTGGATTCTAATTGTTTAACGTTAGAGAAGCATTAAAGTGTACCAAATACATAAGAGATCGCATAGTTGCAAAAGTAATATGTATTTTAATATTTTACAAACTTTCATTGTATGTTGATAATTACAAACCCTGATCTCAGAATAAATTCGTATTTAACTTCTTCTGTTAATACTTAACTTTCATCCGTATATGCGGTTTGTCGTTTACAGAAATAGTGCTTACTTCTAAATCGTGGTTCGTTTTGAATAACAAGAGTAGATTTATTATTTGATTACACGACTTCATGTATATCAATATCCCATTTTCAGTTCTCTTGTAAATAAAGATTGATAGATGGTAGATATAGCAACAACTTCACAAATAGTAAAGCGCACTGAATTTTCCCCAGACCAAAGGTCCCTCTACCTCTCCTACAACTATAGTACCAATATAATAACTATAAGTACATTCTTATAGCTTGTAAGAGTTGATTAAGTACATTAAAACTGACTAGTAGCAGCGAAGTGGTCCATCCAGGGACGGGGCTATGATTGCTGTCTTTAGGATCTAAACCTGATTCAGTCTTAAGCGGACTGTCCATATGTTTACTATTTATGGCTCGTCTAGAGCATGATACAACTACAATTGAACGTAAGAAAGGTTCCTGTTTCAGTTGAATGAGTGGTCTCCTGTTCTTGTCCCGAAGAGCAGCAGCGAATATTCAGATCCTTTGCGAGATCTAGATAGTGGCAAAATTCCTAGAAGCTCCGTCCTCACCTGTTCAATGCATACATTAAAAAAAATTACTGACAACTGCTGAACTTGTATATGATTGCTTTATTTATTACTTTAACTAATAAGAAAAAAGCCTGTCAGAAGATGAGGAAACAGTTGGTTTGTGAATCGAAGATATCAATATTGGTTGGATTTATAAACTAAAAAAGAGTTCCTAATTGAGCTAAAGAGAAACAAATTTACTAAGTCGAGTACTGTTCATGTTCATCTACCGCGCAAAGATTGAGACATTTGATTAACAATGTATTATGATATAAAGAGACGAGGCATTAAAACCATAATCCGATATTTTCATCAGATATTTGATTAATTCACAAATGGAATACATGTTTCGACAAAAAAGATCAAATTTCATTTTTGGACAAAACCGAACAATTTTAGAAATACAAATTCACCGATTTAAAAATTCTATGAGCTTGCTAGAGTACATGTCACTGCCGGGGAACACTGAAATCATAAGCGTTCATAGATTACTTGGACTGAATTTATCAATGTTTTCGATGATTTAAATACATACGACCACAACAATACCAGGAAGACCCATAAAAGCCAATCGAAAAACGACTACAATGATAACAAGAAAGTGTAGAAGATTACCTCTATACAAACTAACTTAGATGACTAGACCACAGCACACCTGAACGTCAACTATAACAAATTAATTTATGGAAGACAAGAAAATATTTTTTTACACTCTCAGAGCTTAAGGAACGGGCATATGAATATGAAAATGTATTAGAAAAAAAGAGCTGTCGATGACCAAATCACAATTATGGAAATTATATTAAAAAACTTCAGTATCATTCCATAATAGAAATAAACATTGTGATTCACTCGTTTAGGTGCTATAATAACTTTAGTCAGAGTTAAAGCTATAACCTACTGACGCAAAGCGTCACGCCTGACATCTTGCTTGTGACAATTACTACAGGTTAAAGCTTGCGCGCGATAACGTGATCTTACCGCAATAGTGGGCGCAGCACGTTTTAACCTTTAGTAATTATTGTCGTACGCGACACTTTGCATCTGTGGGTTAGACCTTAATTGATATTCTAGTTTACTGTTTTCCAATATTTCTTTCTGGTAATAACTCTACATCCCAAATTGGACCTCGGTTCTCATGTAATCTCTGTCTCCAACATTGATGGTTACCCGTCATTCACTTCCTAGTTCCGAAGCCGATCAGATTTTAGGCCTCCGTCACTTCACTCTTCCATCTTTTTCGTGGCCTGCCTTTTGGTCTTTTACCGCACGTCTTATCGTATAGACAATATATCATCATACATCCTCACTACTTGATCAACTTATCGAGATATGGAAGTCTAGCAAATTCTGATATAGATGATATACATATGGCAAACAGTTAGTAAACTTCGCGATTGCGTGAGATTTAAATATATATCTATAAATAAATTTACAGAACCCAGCCAGCAAATCAGCGATTTGTGATATCTCAAGCTAACCAGAAATACAATTAAACCAGAGAAATTAGCAAAAAAGCCTTTTTCGTGATACTCTTTAAATCAGGTATCTAAAAACTGCTTTCGATAAATGTGGTGATAACAATATGTAAAAAACAAAATATACAAAAGATTAAATGTAATTTTTTAGCTACAAACAATATACATTTATACAATGTAAGATCGCTATTTGATTTTATATATAAAAGGTCAAGATCAGTAAATTATATGGAAAACTGGCAAAATTTTCTTGAACAAGCATAGGAAATCCTTTAAAATGATAAGTTATTTTGTTAATTTATTGCTCAATTATTGCAAAAATAGCTTCAAAAGTAATTTTTTTGAAAATTATTAATAACTTTATTAAAAATGTACAAAAAATTTTAATTTTTCATAAAAATGGGAACAATATCACAATTATTCAGTTATAAAATTTTAAAGAAGTTTCACGTAATAGTTATTGCAAAATTGAAATTGTTTTTCCAAGGAAGATTTTATTTAATGTTATTTATTATGCGTAAACAATTGGGCGTAAACAAATATATGTTATACAAGTTACCGTGATTTCATAACCTGTTCTGCTAATTTTGAACACTACATATTTATTTTAAATTGTTTAAACAGATTACTGTTACACTAAACAATTCGCGAATTAAATAATTGAATCTATGCAACGAGGTACACTAAATTAAAAAAAAAAAAACATTAATTTTCGTTTATTAGAAATAAGAGATATTCCGACTTTTATAAATTTGAATTATGAATTCAGTTTTTGAAATAGTAAAATCGAGAAATAAAAAAGAATTAACTTGGGTTCTAAGGGACGTACGACATTGTATGTTTTTTTTTTCATGTAAAAATGTCAACAATTCAAATAAAAAAAAAACCTATTTGTTGATGCCTCCGAGTTATTTTAAATGTTTATAAGTCTAAAATCGCAGTAATTTTGTACAACATATTTAACAATACTTAACATAAAATTTTTACTCGTCATTTAATTTGATAATAAGCCTATTCCTTTAATTTGGGTTTTTCATAATTCATGTAAACCTAATAGTTTACGCATAACGTAGATAAAAACCTTCAGTCATAAACAATTTCAATTTCGCAATACCTATTATGTGAAACTTTTATAACTGAATAATAAATTGTAATATTGTCCTTATTTTCACACAAAATTGTGAAGTTTTTTGTGCCAAGTTATTAATAATTTTCAAAAAAAATCTACTTTTGAAGATATTTTTGCAATAATTAGACAACATATTAACAAAAATTTAACTTTACTTTCAATTTTCTATGCTTTTCAGTAAAATTGTGTCACTCTTCCATATAATTTACCGGTTTTCACATTTATTATTTAAAATCAACTAGCGATCTTACATTGGTTATATATTGTTATCACACAATTTATCAAAAGCAGTTTAGGACAATTGTAACAAAGAGTGTCTTGAAAAAATTTTTCTAATTCGAGTCCAAATTTATAAACACTATTATACAATTGGGTACAATAATTATCAATTCCCAATTGCCAATTATAAAATTGTTGTTATATATAACAATGTGTCTTTCACATTGTTATGGACCAAAATTTGAAATAACTGTTATTCAGCAAGTTAATTAGAGAAAAAGTTACAATCAACGAAGGTTGACAATGGTGGAACTGCAAACCGTGCGAGAGTATGAAGGTTAACAGACTTTTGCCAGATTACGTTTGGTATTAAATATGCCAGTAGTCTAAATAAAAAAGTTGTAGTATAAAGCGTAAAGTGTCACACAAAACATATAAAAGCGTTAAATGGCATTAAGTTACATTTTCCGATTGTTGTTTCGCAGAACAGAGTACAAGCTGTAGGCCACGAACACAAGAAAGCAGCATCAAAATTTCAAAATGAAAACAAAAATTGATAAAACAGAGATATAATGGAATGTACAAATTATTTATTTTCAACATAATTTTGCTGTTCCCTTCTTACAACAGAACCAATCTACATTATAATATAATACTCTACAACAATGGGACAGAATGTCTGCCTCTTTCGATGGACTGTATCCATCGAAAACCGGCAGACACTTGCCCAACAAGCTTCGTGCTGAGATGATGATTCATGACTAAAATAAAAAGGAAATACTACAGGGTTGACTTGAAAAGAGAAAACTTACTAACCTTGTAACACAAAACAGCCAATTCATTGTTTACTTGAATAGTGATAAACTCTTAGACTACTTAGTAAATTACCTATTTTAGATAGCATGGTATTTATATGATGACTTTACTTGTAATTTGCAAGCGTTTTCCAATATCTGGAACACCAGGTTAAAGTATTTTGTGTGTTACAGGATATATCAGACATAGTATTCTCATTCTTGTTAACCCTGTATAACATTCTTATCTGCTAAAGTCAAAAAGCATCACCGTCTATTAAATAGAAGTTTCGTCAGTGTTGAAAACGGGGATGTTTTTTGCCAAAGCAGTGACTACACTTTAGGCTAACACGTACAACTATGGACATCAAAAAAACCATCAATACACTTAAGTTGTCATATTTACAACAATGCTGATATAACAAAACCGTTTTATATTATTTTTGGAAGGTAATGGAACATAGATTATTTTGAAATCATAGTTTTGAACGAAAAAACGATAAGCAAAACTGATGACGATGGGAACAAATAAAAATTGACTATTAAAAAATGTACATAGGGTTTACGAATGTTATTTAGACAGTACATTGTTAGGTAAATAAATTAAGAGGAAATTATTTAGAAATGACGGTTTTGCGATGTAATGTCCCATTTACCAATGTTTTTTTATTAAAAAAAGATGATGCATTGAAAAAAATACCACAGTTTTACTGGCTTAAAACTTGCTATTCAAAAAAATTGTCAAAAATAACATTCCCGAACCATTTGTTTTATAAGAGACCAAGCCTTCATAAGGCCATGAATAATGATATATCGAGTATAACACACTAATGATAAAACAAATGTACAGTATTTTTGTGAAATTAAAAATAAATTGTGCTACTTTTTTAACTTTATTCAAATACTTCCTAGGCTCAATAGAGTCTAGCTTTTATATTAAAAGAAAAACGGTAACCTAAAATCTACTAACTATACAATTAATTTAATAATAGTGGTGACCCGCCATGAAAATGAAATAGAGGCTTCTAAGTATGTTTAAAATTATTTACAATGATAGCACAAGTATTGTAACGTACGAGGCAAAATAAATCAAATAATTTGTTTTCCCTCTTCCCTTGTATATTATAGTAACTAAGACCTTTATTTTGCCTAGGAAGAAAATTCGTTTTAATACAAAAACCTGTCAAGAAAACTCGACCGGTTCAATGAATATGGAAATAAGGAATTATTAGTCGTGTGTGTGAACACAGCAGCGATGAAGAGGCCCAGTCTTTTTTACTAAAATTATTAATTTGTTTTGCCCCGTACGCGAAAAATACGGGCCCCATCATAACTAAATTATTTACATTGCCCGCCTCAGTCACTTTCATCGCCTGCTACCATTTATACAGTTTTTATTTTTACATGTAGACATTAAAAACAAAATGATCGGGGCGAGATGCGCAACTTTTGGTACGCTGTGTTTAGGAGATGAAAATTTAGGGGAGCTGGGCGCTTAAGCTCTAGTATAGAGGTAAATGGCGACGATGAGACCATAAAGACCTAATACTTCAGCGAAAATGAGGATCAAGATCATTCCTACGAAGAGTCTTGGCTGTTGTGCGGTACCTCTTACACCAGCGTCACCTACGATACCAATAGCGAACCCTGCCGCCAATCCAGAAAATCCTACTGAAAGACCAGCACCCAAATGGACAAAACCACTGAAAAAAAAAAATAAAAATTATAAAATCATTTCAAATCTTAAATAAAAAATCAAAAATATAATAATCTTTTAGCTTTTATTTTTAGGAATATAATGTAGTATCAAATTAAGCTTAATATGGTTTTATGTTAATGCATTAACCCCCTCCCCCAATTAAAATTTGATACAAAAGTGTCATTTAATATTATTGTCATTAATCATAGAAGTCTTAGTTTTAAGATTAGATATATAACGTATTATATCATATATGTTATGTTTCCTGTTGCTCCCACTGTATTTTAAATTAATGTAATTGTATATATTATGTTAATTTTAATATTTATTTAGGAAATATTTTATTTCTTTATTTTTGCAATTGAGGCGTTCAGAATCATAGTGGATTAAGTCCACTTTTTAAGAAAATTAAGTTAGCGGTGTATCTGTTTTACAAATAAAAAATCTTTTTGGTGCTATAACCTACCAAGTCCAAAGTTACCGAAATAATAAACAGATGGCGTTAGTTTACTGTCTTTGAAACAATGTGTCATATTATTTCGGGACAGAATGAATCAAGTCCAGTTGACTAGTCAGATTGTGCTCAGTGTATTTATCGTGATCGTTTATGATTAAAAATGAATTCAAATTACCACATTAGTAATTTATCTCCATCATCATCTGATAATTATATACAGAATCGAATTTGATACAGAATCGAATTTGATACAGAATCGAAATTACCAAATGTGATCAACTGTCCTTAAAAATAGTTACAGCAACTGAACCTGAAACATCCAATTCACTTATTGTTGAGCAAAATGTTCACCTAGCAAAAGCAAAACAACCTCAAGATGTACTAAAATTGTACAGTGATGAAGCATCAGATGAACAGTATGTTGCTACTTTTAACCTTCAAAAAGCACTGCCATACCCGAAATTGTCTACATCCATTGCACATTACAAAAGAAATATGTATGTCTATATCCTAGGAATTCATTCCTTCAACAAAAACAACGGTTTTATGTATGTGTGTGACAAAACAGGTGGTGGTAAAGGATCTCAGAAAATATCTTCAATATTGACCATGCATCTGAGAAAATATGCCAAAAATTATAACCACGTAAATTCAGATTCATATACAGGACAAAACATAAATTTTAAAGTGGTTGTCACGTTACTAAATCTTGTTCAAGATGCTTACATAAACATAACGATAGATCACAAGTTTCTTATATCTTGCCACTCCTTTTTGCCAAACGACCGACATTTTGGGGTTATTCAAAAGGCTGCCGGAAAATCTTCTCACATCTTTGAGCCAAACGACTGGATTGATGTAATACAAACTTGTACTTAACAGTGTCTTTTGAAGTAGCTACCATAAAAAAGAGCGACATTGTGTCAACAAATAATATAGGAGATGTGCTTGTAAATAGAAAAAAATATAGTGATGGAGCACCTGTGAAGTGGTTAGAAATGAAATGGATGATGTACGAGAGAGATCCTTGGGTATTGAAGTAAAAACATGTCTCAAAATTCATTGGTAATCAAAGTCAAATGTACTCCACACCTAGACTCGTGACAGAAGCAAAGAAAAAGGACATGTTGTCTCTCCTCTCATGTCTGCCATCAGTCACACACTATCATTTTAAAAATCTCTGCATCAACAACAACACAGGAACCCGATCACGAATCTAGCAACAGGGTGAAGAAGACGACGTAGACGATCATAAACTGGTCTATGATGATTAAAACTAATGACACTTACGCTGTGAGAGTATTATTGAACATTGTTGTAATAAGTTTTTTGTTTGTTATTATTTTTTGTAAATAAAATTCCAGTTTTGTCATAGATCGCTTTTTAATCCATTTTATCCACCAAATATTTCAGAGTAATAATAATGGATCAAGTCAAATGTTTTTCAAGAGTCTCCAATTATTTACAGAAAGGTTATTTTTTTAAATATTATACATAGTTTAATTATTTAAACTACATATTACATATCAGGTTTTCGCTTAGATTCGGTTCGTTGGTGTATTATGTAATAGTGGAGAGTTTATTAACTTTAAGTCTAAATATCTCTGACTTATGTATTATGGACATAATCCACTATGGTTCTGAACACCTCAATTATTAAAAGGAACTGAGTGTTCTGTTAATTATTGCATGTACAATTATTACTAGACTTACACTCAACTGCATTAAAAATGTACGCTTCTTGAAATTTTAACAAATTTTGATCTTAAATCATATCTATCTTTTACCTTGGACCATGGCTTCCATTCTCTGGCATTACACGAATTAACGTTCGAATATATTATTGGGGAATGTAACTGAGAATTACTATAACCGCCAAAAGGAGTTCGTGTTTGTTGGTATCTGGTCTTTCGCGACTTTTACACCTCTATCTGGATAAAGTAATCCAGAGATGGAAACTCCAAGGAAATAGGACAAGAGGGAGGCCCGATAAAAGTACAGGAAAATCTTAAAACCATGAACAGGCAGAGACGAAGGAAAGTATCCGGCAGAACAGAATGGAAGAACTTTCGAAGCAGGACAAGACTTTTATCCGGAAAGCATGATAAACCATTGAATTTCTTTATTCCAACTTCAATTAGGTATTATATTATACATATTATGTATAAACTGCTGTCAGTGCTACCATTAGTGATCCTCCTCCATGACTAACACGAGAGCTAAAAGTGTACTCCACAAATATTTCACCCGCTAGCCATCAACCGCGCTTTCTGTCAACTGGGCAATGCCCTCAAACCGATGATTAACCTGTACACAAAGTTTTGACACTGTATATTATTTCTATGAAGATGATGACGAGTAAATGCAGACCACCAGCCGATATGCAAACCTTTAACACAACTTCGTTTAGCCGGCGACGTACCATCCACTTATATTTGTGACCCGAACTTCGCGAATATTTTCGTCTGCGCTGATGTGGATTTCTTAGGTAGTTAAACCAATATTGATAATTTCCTTCCTCTTCCATAAGAGCTAAGTTTAGCACGGTCTTCGTTAATAAAAACCATTTTGAAAACGAATAAAAATGTTCTCAAACTTAAGTTATGACAATAAGATAACTGTCAAACATTAGATTCGGTAATTACAGGCAATTAGTCATAAGACCTTTATACCATACCTTGTTTTTTCCCATAACCGTTTAGTGATTGGTAGTTTTAGGATTTCTTCTGGTTCAATTCTCAGTTGTTGTCAGTTCTCTACAGTCAGATAATAAATTATAATATTATGTTCTGAGTAAAGTTCATCATTTTCCTTATTCGTCTCTTTTCAATTATGGTTTTGTTACTGCCTTTCAATTACTTTTGTTTCTATGCAAACCTGGTGAGACGACGGACAATAATATTCCTACTTCCAGGTATTTTTTATCACTAATACTCCGTAAACAAACATCAAGTCGGTCTTACGAAAGATAATCTGTCCAATATGTAGGTACTCCAATTCATTGCGTGTGTTGCTAAGGTATAACGTTATTCATTCAACCTCATATAAACAGAACGAACTAGGTATATATAAAACTTTCATAATGCTGTAGACAAATAAATTAATACAGTCATAATAAAGAGAGTTGAATCTTTATATCACAAACAGATAATTTAACAATTACTTTATTAAACAATCGAAATTATCAAACTGCGTAAGTGAATTCATTATAGGCAACAATTTTTATAGTAACAATTCCAAAATCATATTTGCATAAATCTTTATTACATTGCTTAAATTTTATGTGAATGCAAATAATACGATCGCTGTAAAAATTTATATGCTTTTCTGAACATTAAAGTTTAAGTGGAATATATTTGAATGAATAATCTATATTTAACTAGCAGGTATTAAAACAAAGTAAAAAATTAAAATACCAATTTTAAAATAGTAAAAGTATGTTCATATATTTTCTCAACGTATAAAAAATATTGTTGGGTATAATAGGCTTCCTATTCATAAAGATCACAAATTCACACTCCTTAACGTGTCGTCTTCTTTCAAATGTTATCTGGTTTGAAATCGCATGATTGTTTGTATTTTGTTTCTGCTGCTATAAACAGTTGGTTAGAAGAATAATTAAGCCACTATCTCAGATTGCTGAGCCATGACATTAATATTTCTCGAACACGTTTCTTTGTGTAAAGTCTTTTCCTAATTACTTGAAAATATTTGCATTTTGATCGTGAATTTTTATAAAGTAACTGCGATTATTATTTGGTTTCATGATGAAGATAAGAAAGTTGGTCTTATCCAAGTTAATTATTTAAGCTATAATGTTAGTTTGTCTAGGAATTTTATTAATTCAACAGATACATATGAATATTTAACAATTGGATTAAATTAAAATTTTGAATTGAGTTTCTTATCCTGGAATTTTAAGGATTTCGGATTTCCCATCCTTTTTTTGTAGAGGCCACAAACATTGAAATTGGAGATTTCTCGAACTGTGATATAATTTAGTTACTAATATATTTCGATTTAGAACATATACAAATGCAATTAGTTCCTTATCATATACTGAGAATAATGCATAACATTTTAAGGAAGAGTAAGCTTTTACTTGAAACAATCTCAGTGGGGAGAAACGTTTATGCTTATTTGAAAGTGATGATCCAGAGCTTCATAGTGTTCCAATGAGAATACGGCAAGTGATTTGGAAGATAAATATAATTTGACAGAAGTGTCGTAAAATGTAACAATTTTGTGGGTTTAGAAGCTTGAAATCCGAGAAAGTTTGTGTAAAATATATAAATGTTATGTATTTATTATCGATCCAGTTTTGGACTGCTTTGGAATACAGTAATTTTAATATTATCATTTCTTTTTGTATAGGTATAGTTTTTGATTTTGTGAGAATCGGACACACATTATTCGGCACCAAAAAAGGATGCACTTAACTCAGTTATCTAGGCCGCATTAGGGCAGGTACAGTAGGAACATTCAGGTGGTAGCTGTTTTGTTATGAGATGCTGGTGAGTTAACGCTGTATGTCCAATTCTTAAATACCTGCTGTTTTATGGAATTTACAGTTTAGTGTCAATCCTATCTTTAACATTTTTAAGTTTAACCTTATTAAAATTTCACATTTGTTGCCAATTTTTACACGGCGCTGTTTAATATTTAAAGGGATATCAGTGAATGGAAATGTTATCATCACATCAGTTTGCTCGTCAGTACCAGCTTTCTTTGCCAATTTATCCACTTTCGATTTTCTGCGTTTTGTAAGTGAAAGCTTTATTTATTGTAAGATTGCATTTGCTGGATATATTTGCCTTAAGCTCTGAATAGCAGATAAAGAGTCGGTAATATGAAGAAAGTTTGAGCTTTCATGACTCTTACATATTTCTAACGCCTTTAAAACGGCGATTGCTTCTCCCGTAAAAATGATGCAGAACTGAGTGATCCGAATTGCATATTCAGTATTTCTGAATATAATGGCCTATTTTAGTTCTTGATGCATCAGTAAAAATCTTGTTATAGACAGTGTATTCTGATATCAGTTCTTGACATAGTTTGTTAATCATTTGCGGTACTCTTTGGATAGGTCGTGAGGGATTTATCAATAGTGGCAGTATTATTAGTCAATGGAGGTATAGCTCGTTGTGTAGGATAATGTGTCAGCTGCTCCAGGTCAAAACCATATCTCCTTAAACGTTCTTTAAGGGGTGGATATTTTAATTTTTTTGGCAATGAGTAGGTGGATGTGTTTTGTAAAGAAGTGGGTAGTTTATGTTATTAAGGTTGGAAGACAATCTGGCAACATAATTTAAAGAAATGTGTTGTCTTCATATTGATAGGGGGGAGGGGGGTTTGTCTAGGATAACCTGAAAACTTGAAACGAGACTTAATTCGGTAAACACCCAGAACAAGTATTAAACATGTGCTTTGTATAACGTTTAGTTTTTTTTTTTAATATGATTACTCGCAGTTGTGTAGCGTATTGTACCATAATCTAGTTTACTTTGGATTAATGGTAGGTATATATACAGCAATTTTATAGTATCTGCTCTCCAGGATAGGTTAGATAGGATGCCAAAACTTATTTACGACAAGCCTATTAATATGTTCTGCCCATGTTAACTGATTGTCCAGTCTTAGGTTAAAAAAGTCGATGCTCTCTTTCTGATTGCCTTTGCAATCAGTTTGTGTGTTGCTGAACATGATCAAACCAGATTTATCACTTGAAAAAGTAAAACCAGTTTTTCGGGACCAGTTTTCTAGTTTATGTAGGAATTATTTCAGAATTTTTTAGGCTAGTGTAATATGACAGCTACTAGTATATACAACTACAGTATTGTGGGAATTAATGTGCACAGAGATCGAAATTCAGTTTTCATAAGTTGGCACACCTGCTGTGCCTATTCTGTCAACTGTTTTGTCAAAAAAAACATAACCCCAAAACCTTATTAGTATATTGTTCAAATCACGTGCTTTGTGTTTTATATCATTATTATATTTTGTTGTATCTCAGGTTATGTGCAAGTTAGTGTTATTTTCATTGATTTAACTGTGCAAATTTTTTAATGTGGATATCACGCCGAGGAAAAGAGAAAGGATCATAAGACTTGGTGAGCATACACCAATTACTCAGATGGACATTGCAAAGGAGTGTTGTGTAAGTTTGGGTGCAGTAAACAAAATAAACAAAAAATGAGACAGGGTCGGTTAAAGTGCAGCGGAAAGGAAAATGTGGAAGTAAACGGAAGACTACTCCTCGAAATGAAGCCTTTCTTTTGCGCGATAGCAAACTTCATCCCAGGAAAACAAGTTATGACCTACAGCAAGATTTAGAAAAGGCATGAATAAAACTCGCGACTCAAGGGTACGCAGACGTCTCTTAAAGGAGGGAGAAGAGCTGTGAGACCGCAGAAGAAACAACTTCTGACAGCGATTATCGTGAAAAAATGACTAAATTGGACAAAAAAATACGCTCATTGGAGTATAGAAGATTGTGTTATTATAAGTGTTATTTTCTGATGAGACCCACTTCCTAGTGCAGGGCCAGCGATCAAAATTCGTAAGAAAGGCAACCAATGAGTCACTTTCAGTTAGCCATATTAACCAAACAGTTAAACATCCCGCCAAAAAAATGTTCTGGGGCTGTTTTCATACTCAGGAACTGGAACTCTTCTTCCTATTCCTATTGAAGCTATGATGAACAGTGGAAAATACAAAGCCATGCTAGGGCAACGCTTAGCTATAGAGCTTGACAAAGTACAGGTCGAAGGGACCGCAATTTTTCCACAATATTCAGCTCCGTGCCATGTATCGAAGGTTATGATGAAATACTTCAAGATAATAATATTACCCTTCTTGATTGGCCTGTAAATTCACCTGACCTTAATCTTACTGAAAATTTGTGGGAAATATGTAGAGCTAAACTGCAAAAAATTTGACTGTACGACAAAAACAAAAATGGTGGAAGCAGTGATTAAGGTGTGGTTTAGAGATAAAGCAATCACAAACAATTGCAAAAACCTTGTGGATTCCATGCCTAGAAGATTCCAGGAAGTCATAAAAGTAAAAGGGGGACATAATAAATACTAATTAATGTAAAAATCTCATGTAACTGTACCTAAATTTACCTTTGGCCTAAATAAATCATATTTAAAAATCAATTATGTTTGTTCACATTAATTCGCACAATACTGTAAGTCATCTGCATATAAACTTGATTTCAAAGTTAACTTTAACTCTTATGCGATATTATCAATTGCTATTAAGAATAGAGTAGGGAAATGAAACAATTTTTTATCAGTATTTAATTCCAATTTTGTCATACAACATATGTACGTAAGAATCTTATAGCGTTTTCTTTATAAATATAATATATCGTCATACAGGAAACGAGAAATTCTATTTACAGGTTTCTTATCGCTTTGGGAATTCACGAAAATCAATCAACGGAACGCTATTTACGGGCACTCGTAAATAATGAAGAATCCAAAAACACCCGATTATGTATTCAAACCCTAACGACCCAGAAGTCGTTGCGTTTGGCGATTTAGGGTACTTAGTGATTAATAATGAAGACGCGGAAATATTGAACAAAGTAGCACAAACATTAACTAGTGATATAAAAAGTAAGTAACTCATTACAATGTTTCCCATTATAAAAATTATTTTTTATATAAGAACAGGATTGTTGGATTCTTAATAAAGGATGCACATTGGATTGAAAATACAGGAGAAATAAAGATGCTACAAAAACCTATACAAAGAAAGTAGTGTTTTCATTAAAATAAGAATGAGAAGCGTAGGAAACTTATTAACACAAAAAAGGACTGTTACGGGGATGTTCGAGGTCTTACTCTAACGCATGATGCATAATGGAATGCTTCATAGGTAAAGAAAAAGATGTCAACATTTCCGAATGAGGTACAGGACAACAGGACGACAGAGATAAATAGAAAAAGGAAAAGGATTAGTGATGAAGGCAGTGACAAAAAACTGTAGTTGTATTCTTGAATTAATTACAATAAAATTATATTAAAAAAAACTGTAGAATATGGTTTTTAATTCACATCTACATAAACCGTATTCCTAATCTACTAGTAGATCTATACGGCAATTGGGAGACTTTCAACATGTAAAAAGAATAACATTGTATATATAGTAACTGATTTGATAAAGAGGACACATCTAAAAATATAATCGATAATCTCCTTATCAGATAACAAACAAGAGAATCAAAGTAATATTGGCATATTTGAGCTCATATATATAAATATTTTTACTTGTTATTAGGGTCCTATTGTCGATATAGATTTAGATAATATTAAATATCATCAAATAACTAAATACCATACACACATGTACCAAGCAAACAATGTAATCATAGATTAGGTAGGAACTAGTTATGGCTGTTATTTCACTTGTTTAGTAAATAGGCACTTAAACAGACATTTGCTTTGTCTGCTGTTAATTTTCTCCAATTCACATGTCCCCCCTCCTTTTAGAAACCATAAGTTGGTCGTCCAGAAAGTAAAGAACATTTGGTATCAAAAATTAAAAATACAAAATTTAGTTACAGTTCACAGTACCTTTCTACCTCAGAAAGTTATTTCAATGTAGTTGCCTTGAGCATTTCAATGTAGTTGCCTTCATGTTTGAGCTCTCTGACGTTTTCAAACTCATTTTTACCCAAGAATTCCTTCAGTTTCACAGATAATATCGAAAGGTGTGCGATCGGGGCTGTGGAGATGGTGCTTCAAAACTTCCCGTTATTGACGTTGAAGTTCTTGTCAGTGCATGGGCCGAGCATTGCCATGAATCAGAAACACCTTCGTCGATAACATGCCACACCGTTTATTCTCGATTGCACGTTTTAGTCTTTGAACGGTTTCGCAATAGGCTTCGTAATTTATTGTTATGCTCCTAGTCATAAACTCATAATTCTACGTAAATCAAACGCTTAATGTCACAAAAAACAGATGCCATTAGTTTTTCTTTTTTGGTCACTCCGTTCTTCATCATCCTGATTCCATGGATGAACATAATGCTACATTTGCTCAATGAAGATTCGTTTATTACATTCTCACCATAAACAGGATTTATTTGCCTATAGATTTCAATAGGGCGAACATTTTGCTCATTCAAAAACCGAATCACACTGCTTACTTCACATTTGGAGGGATTTTCAATGGGCGCCATTCCAAAATATTATAGAACAGAGACGTGTAACCACACAATAACGAGACTTAGCTCACAGCTCACACTGATGGGACAGACAGAGGTAACTGGAGCGGTGGCGCGCATAAAGTCGTGACAGTGTGAGATTGGCTTCGTTCGTAATCATAATCGTTCTTTACTTTTTGGACGACCGTAGTATTTTGAAATAGTCCAGTCATTAAAATGATTAGTCAAATTTATTTAAATCAAATTAAGAAAAAAAATAAAAGAATTAAGGTGAAAAGAGGGAGAAAACGAGACACCAAGAAATTGAAAGCAGAGTTTAAACATGTGTAAAAATGACTATTCTGACTAGCAGTGGAAAAGGAAGGGAAATATTAATAAATTCTGGGCTGCATATGATTGTTATTGTTGTGATGAATTAGATTTAGGCCATTGTCTAGAAGGAACATTAGTTGAAGAGATTAACATATAGTGATAGATCTTTCTGGAACTGGAAAATCTTTAGAGCTTACGTAATATAATTGCTCTATGGTCAGCGACTAACATCACACGAAACAAGCCTATTAGTACGCCATCTATAACGTGGAATTATTGGAATAAGATTAGTGTGCAACAGTTCGGCTTCAGAAATGGAACGGTTACTGGAAAAGGACAATAAAATTAAAACTATAATCCAAACATTTTAATAAAACCAGAGTGCCATAGTGCATATTGATGGACTAGTCAGAAGAAATGAATATATGTAGGAGAATTGGATAGGGATGCGTCTTAACGCTGCTTTTGTTTAACTTATTCGATCGACTCAACAAGCGAAGAAGTACTGGAGAGGGTTGGCAAAGAAACACAACTAATCACCACTAGACAAACCAGAAAAATGGAACACCTAGGGCACGTGATGAGGAGACCAAAATATGAAATTTTAGGACTCACAATACAGGAAAAGATTCAAGGAAGATCTGTTGGCTAAAGACAGAATTCTTCGTTAAAGAATCTACGTGATTGGTATCAATGCAGATAAATGTTTATAGCAGCAAGTTCAAAAATAAAAATAAGCCATTATGATTGCCAACCTCCGTAGGGAGACGGTACTCTAAGAAGAACGAGCTGTGATCATTGCAATCAGCATATAATATCTAATGGAAACAGCATCTAATAGAAAGCTAAGTATAAATAGTGCTGAGATTGGAATTAAGATAAACGCTAAAAAATGAAATATAAGCTTATTACAAATGACCACAAAATATGGAACAAATATTGACAATAAAGAGTGACGTCATAGAACTTCTTCTTCTTAAGGTGCCGTGCATTTCTGCGTAGGCGTCCACCGTACATCGTCTTGTCAGGTGAGATGTTAAATATTCTGGTTTAAATAATTCTGTTTTTAGCAGCATTGCGAAGCATTTCATAGCTGTGGATTCCTGTCCATTGTCGAATATTGCGCAGCCATGACATTTTTTTACGTCCGAGACCTCTCCTACCCTCTATCTTCCCTTCGAGTATCAGTTGCTGAAAAGTGTATCGTTCTCCTCGTATAATGTGCCCCAAGTATGCAGTCTTCTTACTTTTCACATAATTAAAAAGTTCCCTATCCTGTAAGCCCGCTCTTCTGAGTACTTCCTCATTTCTGACCCTGTCCGTCCATGATATTCTGAGCATTCGACGCAGGCACCACATTTCAAACACTTCAAGTTTGTTAATGGAACTGGCCTTTAACGTCCATGCTTCCATTCCGTACAGGAGAATAGGCCACACGTAACACTTAAGCATCTTGTATCGGAGGTTGAAGTCCAATTTGCGATCAGTCAGAAACTTACGAAGCCTCAAAGAAGCGTCATAGAACAAGTAGAACAATATCAGTACTTGGGAACGGATCAATTAAATAGATGATCATACCTCAGAAAGAAATAGACCGCAAGATCAGCATTTATACGAATGAAGCCGCTTCTAAAGTGCAGAATACGCATCTCTCAATTTGGAAGTAAGAATACGCATCATTAGATGCTATATATTTTCAAATTTATTATACGAAGCTGAGACACGGACATTGAAAAAATGTAACTTAAATTGAATCGAGGATTTCTGATTATACTAAATAGAATATTAAAAATATATTAAAGACGTGCTAACGAGTACTGGAAAATAAACAGAACTAATCACATTACAAACAGCAAAAATAGTCATTATGATTGCAAAACTCCGTAGAAAGACAGCACAAGAAGTCGTTATCTGTATACCTAGGATTTCGTAACCATTAGAACGATGGTAACTATTTTAATCCATGTTATCTTGTCTACCACTGATATAGACAACTCCATCTATGTTTTGTTGTTCCACTGTAGTATATTGTTAAGCAAAACTTTTCCTCAAACTTCAGTTCATAAACTTTCTTTTCTAACGTTTCTACAATCGTTCACACCTAACCGTAAAACTCATCACAAAGCACAAATAACAACTTGAATACTAGATTTCGTATATATTTTATTTATGGGAGTATATATTTTAAAAGTTGTAGAAGATAGATCTTGATTCTCGTGATTTTTGTGTCACAAGTTTGACTTAAATTGCATACCAGGTACCTTATTTTCACCACTCCTTTTCTGTTTTTTGTTAATGTCTTATGATGTTTTTACTGATAATAATATAATCTATAAGCGAATAAAAAGTATCCACGATAAAAAAATAATTACCTGTACAATGAATAAGTAGAGCTGTCTTGGATGTTACCAGAGATCAGTACAGCTATGACCAGACCGTAGATGGCAATGATACCCGCCATGACAACTGGGATAATACATTTCATGATAAGTTCCGGCCTCATGACGGACATAGCGGCAATACCGGTTCCTGACTTGGCCGTACCATAGGCGGCGCCCAGCGCTAAAACATAAGATTCACATTAACTCCAATATTATGAACAACAAAAAGTATCCAAACTTAAGTTTAATTATTTAACTATTATTATTATAATTATTTAACTACATGTACTATATGAAGTATAAATAAAAAGAATTACGCCTCTTTCAATACAGATTTTATTTAAACGTTTCCTACAAAGTACGTTTGTAGAGATAAAAATCTTCATAATGTTCATCCATATCTAACTCACCTATGTGTCTGTCATGTCTCCATTAACTATTCGCGATTGAAAACAAAGTATCTGACCTCTGACGGAATAAATTTAAACTATTAAAAGTTGTATAAACAAACCAGACAGCTGTATTTCAATAGAATTATTAATTTTTTAGTAAATTTCAGCATTATGACTACGTTAAAGTATTTTAAATCATATCGATATTGTTCTGTTCCTCAATGCAATTCAAGATCGACAAAAGATATTTCCCTATTTCTCTTTCCTAAACTGGAAAACTTAAGAAAAAATGGTCTGGTGCTTTAAAGATCGGAAAGAAAGTAACAACTAATATGTAAGTTTGCAGTCTACGTTTTCTTAGCAGTGACTTAATTTTACCAGGTTAGTAATTAAATAATAACATATTTTGATTTATTGATAATATCCCAAAACACATGTTTATAAATCAAACAAATACTTTGATTCTAATGTCAGATATCTTGCAGATGTAACAATAAAGAGAAGAAGGCTGAAGAAAAATGTTATGTGATCCCAAAATTGACCTCAAAGTTCTGTCATTACAAAAATCAATAACTATACATTTGACTTACGTTGTTTCATTGTACCATGTGTTTGTTTATACCATTTATATCGGCCATGACTGCAATCGACGTGCCCTCTACATTCAGTTTCAATCGCGAATACTACCTCCTATATGACATTTCATGGTATGACGTATAAATCATCACATTATCGCGGGGCATACGAATAAATGTATTATTTCAATGAAAATTACGATTTCTTTTATTTAAGAACTGTTGTCTTTAATAATGAACACCAATTTCCCTTTATTTTGATAGTATAGCAAAATAAAGGGAAATATTTAACTCTTTACCACATTTCCAAAGAACACTTTCGCCCTTTATAAAATTATTCCATCTGACGCATCTCAAGCTCTCTAAAGAAAATAAAATCTTATAATTAGACATTAGGTCAAGAACTATACTGTAGAATTAATTTATTTTTGTTAAATCGACAGCGTACAAACATATATTTTATGGTTTTAATTGGCAACACTCTGGCCATTATATTGTATTGTTTACATATTTCCCCGAACGATGAATCAGTTATCTCAGTCTACACACCGTACACAATAGATAATCTTGAATGCGTCGTAGGATTGTTTTGAAAACAGTTATCAAATTGTTGATTAACAAAAGTGGAATGTACATCAAATATTCGATTGGTGCCCCTAACGGTAATTATTCGTCTTTATATAAATAATGGTGCTGCAAATATTTGTTTATAATCGCTTGTATTAGGATAAGATGTACACAAACTTTCCAGAAAAACCACAAATTTTTAATACACTACTTAAACTTATTATATCGAAAGAAGAATATTAGGACAATGTAGTATGTAATTGAAAAATTACAAATTGCGGTTAAGAACCTCTACCCCGCACAAAGATAAAGGCAAAGAGAATGCTGATTATCTATAAGGAATATAGTGCCAAAGAATTAATAATTTACGGAATAATTTTAAATGATGTAAATATTACCGGGAACTAAGCTATAATAGATTAATTCCATTATAAAGCACAGGGAAAACACAACTTCTGATATAAGATAATTTAAATAAAAAGAAAAGTATTACAGCCTAACATATTTCTTTGTCGACAAAACAAACTTCTCTCTTACCACTGCTCTGTATCTATTTCTTTCTCGGCAAACATAGTCTAGCCCTGTACTGTATCTCCCTTAGTTATATTTGCTTTACCGACAAAAAATTCAGGTTTCACTAAATGTCTTTTTAATGTTTTTTACCTCATAAATCTCTCAAATTTTATTAGAGCCTAAGAAAAGTGATTATTTATGTAATATTATGGCGCTGACCCGTGGCTACAAAACAAACAATTTGAACCTAACCTTTCACACCTGCATATAAAAATCAGACTGTTTGTATATATATATATATATTATATATATATATATATATATATATATATATTATATATATATATATATATATATATATATATATATATATATATATATATATATATATATATATATCCGGTTTTTTTAGGCGTTACGCCTGTCCGGTAGGGATCTATGGAGGAGTATCACCAAGCCGCAAGCCCTTATCTCTTGCCGTACTGCTCCACCATAGGCCGATCAGATCCCAGCATATCCTAGTCTAAGCCGCAGATTCATCTAGAATTTTAAACTGCTGCGTTAGACTTTTTGTTTTCTGTACACCGAGCTTGGGCTCGATCCCACATCCACTAAACCATTCGACAGTGAAGCGAATGAGAGGCAGCCGCACAGCCCGCTGAGCTATCTGACGAGCTATCTGTTTGTATATATTATTTACACAATATCTGAACAGCCAAACGCTAGGGCTCAGTTAAAATTCTTTTTATGGTTATGAAGAAATCATTTAAACCACACACACCTGCATTTTTTATCGTTCTATTCTCACCAAAAGCACGTATTCAGTGGGACAATCACATCTTGCGCTCTCATATATTCTCTAATCCTTAGTGGGACAAACTAATAACGCGCTCTCTACATATACTCTCTCGTACTAAGGACAATATCGCGACGCTCTCACATAGGTATCACACATTATCTCGTCGTTAGTGGGAAAATCACATCTCGAGTATAAGAATTGTTTCGCACTCTCAGAATAGCATATTTTCTATTTCCTAAGTCAGAACTATACCTTGCTTCGACAAAGATCCATTATAAATCGGAGTCTTTATAATCAACCACTTACAAGTTTGGTTCTTGTCTTGTTCATCCAAAAAAGTACATCCATAACAGAAACATTTTCGTATTGAATTCACATATATAACATGAAGGTTAATAGTCTTAACGTTCTATTTTTTTGACCTTACGCTATTTTGTTTCTCAATAAAAACATCAAGAACCATCTGCTACCTCAATAATACCCGTAATCCAATTAAATGCTATTACTACCGAATTATTAACTAATCGGATAAAAATGGCATTAACAGATTAATAAACGGCGCCCCTTTATTGTATTATTATTATATACTACAAAGAGCGGATGATTTATGAAGTAAGCTCTCCGCCTAGTGTATTTAAATGTCTCTTGAACTGAAAGATTCCTCTAATAATTTCTGTTCTGTTTATTTGTAACCAAAATAACCCATCGAGATTAATTTTAGAAACGGCAGATATTTAAAACTAAATTTTGTCTATGACGTCAGACTAATAGTTCTTGGTTTCTATTAATTACCTATATCCTGATCAATTTTAACTGGGGACTGGTCGAAAACACTAGCCAAACTAAAAGTGAGATAAATATGTTTTTATAATTCAATGTGTTTTTTTATAATTAGAATCAAAATGACACAATTATATTAGTAAATAAAACTACATATATAGTTAAGTTAAAGAAGCAGAAACATGAATGTTTTTGAAAGAATTTTTTTCGAAAAAAAAACCTTTCTGTAAGAATTGGTATCAACAGAAGTCTTATAACGTTATTTCTGCATCCTGACGTCAAAAGAGACTCAAGCTGACACAAACTCACACAGAGAACGGCCATCAAAAGTCTCTTACTTGTATGATTATTGTTCTGTTCTAGGAGGTTGTTGAATTTATTTCTATATACTATATGTATGCTATATGTTGTTTAAGTCAGAATTGGATATTTTTGAATCTATCAGAATTTGAAAGAAGTATCAGGTTTTGACATCAATAAAAAAAATGTAAACAAAAGACGATATTACGAACTAGCCACTTCCGGTTGAAAACTGGGGTAAATGACATGTTCGTGAAGAGTTACTGTTTACGTTCGTGCCTCACAGTTGTGGCGTGAAGTTATAAACAAAGATCGAATAATTATGAGACAGACCAAACATATCTAACACTTTTCGTGATTATACATTGTTTATTGAGATAATATACACCTTAATAAAAAACATTTCCGGTTATTTAAGTAATTTTTAAATCGACCATGGTATGTAGAGAAAAAGGTTCAACCACAAGTTATACAATATTATAAAGAATAGCAAATTCCAGATAATACCAGATCACCTAGTATATATAGTGGAACTATGGTGGGACGCCGGCCAATAGAAAGACCAAGGAAGAGGTGGATGTACGAGATGTGAACAGATGCTAAAGAGATATTGAGAATTGATAACTGGAGGAGAGTAGCCAAGAAAAGGGATACTTGGATGGGGAGTGGATGCTCGAATTGGGGTGTATATTTGATCGAGCGTCTTACAATTATTTCGTTAAAAACTATAGTACGGTAGGTAATTTTGCTACCCATATAACACTTTGTTTTTATACACAATATAATTAAGTAAAAACTAATTAATTTAAATAATAACTGTAAGCGTTGCTTTAAGTGAATAGTATTTATTTTAAATAATACCTTGTGATATAATCTTTCTCTAGTAGCTCATTATTATTTTGTACACATAGAATTCATTTGAATACATTAAATATATAATTTGTTAACCACTGACTACTTCTGTATTTCGTATATTTATGACATTCGTTCTGTGATTGAAGTTACTTACAGTATTAATATAAGGGTACTAAAATATTGTAATGTAAGGGCTGTAACGTCAAGGCGTAATATTAAATGGTATATAGATACGTTTAAAATATCCAAAAAACTGAAACAATAATAAAGATTAGAACTAAATGCCCAGAATCCATTGACAAGAAAATATTTAAAGTCGGGATATGACAGAACGTGGAGTAGCGTTCTTCATCGACGAATAGAAATAGAAAACACATACTAGAAAAAGACAATGTAAATATGGGACCCAACGCAACGTGGAATACCATTTTCCACTTCAACGTCGATTGTCGGTAAATCAGAACAGTTCAAAGGACGGTCAGAAGCTGAAGCACCGAAGGTACTTACCCTTCCAAGCCTTCCGACATAACTAGGGACAGGTACAGTCAGTGTCGTGGTAATTATAATATGGAGTGGTCTAACGAAGTTGTGTTGTTTTCCCCCACAATATTTGTGGTTTAGGATCTCTGGGATAAGACAAAACTCTATATTTACGGCTCACGCGTACTGTCTAGTCATTTGTCGGTAAATCAGCACAGTTAAAAGGACGGTCAGAAGCTGATGCACCGCAGGTATTTACCCATCCAACCCTTCCGGCGCAACTAGGGACAGGTACGGTCAGTGCTGTGGTAATTTTACTATGGAGTTGTGTTGCAATTTTTATCATTGTATAAATAAGCCAACTTAATAAAATTTTTACAGTAAACAAAACTAAACTAAACCCTCGATCTCGAGGTGACACGCTCCATTGGGGTAGTTATCAATAAGTAAATATTAATTAATTTCACACTGACGTGGGGTGACGACCGTGGCCTCTTTTCTTTTCACTATTATCTATTTCTCTTTGTCTACATAAACAAGCGAAGATTCTGTGAGATTTCAGCTTAAAGAGGAAATAATGAGATTACACAAATACACGGCCAAAAGGATATACGAGGAAAATCGTTAGGTATCGTAGTTCGAGGTATTCATTGAGGATAACAACCAAAATAACCGACTTGAGCCCATCAATAAAGCAGGGTGTTGTGAGTGGCTGATTGACATCTAGTCTAAGCCATTAAAAAAACTCTGGGGAATGATGTACCAAAAATATATTTCTGTTGCATTCCTCTCTAGGCATTACAAGATAAATACTATTGTCAAATGGGGAAATTAAAAACGCTATAAATAGAAAAAGGAATGTAATAAAAAAAGATTATTTTATTCTAAATGTATAACATCTTATATTTTCGCAAACAGCGTGAAGCTATAACAACACGTATTTGTGTTAAACAGAGCCCTACATTTAAAAGACTGAGGATTTTTGTTTATCAATTTTTGAGATTTTGTTATCTCTCTTAAACACGTTCCCAGAATTTCTACTTCTCCTCTATCTTACACGTACATTTTGGAAATACAATTGAAAAGCTATTTATTACCGAATATGAATTGCTCAAAATTACAATATACCTAATTTAGAACGAATATTACGCAAATAATCAGCAATTTATCCCGAACGTGTGTAACGGTAATGACTTTATTATTTGTGATAACATAGGTAACACAATTGTGAAAAAAATTTTTAGTAAAAATAAATATTTTTAAAAATAAAAATTAATGGGAAAATCCCAGTAGTTGGCTGTATACCATCGTTTAAAAAAACTTATACAGAAGTTAACACACTTCACATTTGTATTTAGGTATAAAAAATATATAGTTAAAACTTTTAAAAAGTGTCGTCAAAGTTTATACAGTAGCATAACGTGACGTTTTCGATCTAATCAGATGATCTTCAGTGCCTTCTTATGTAATTGAAGCTAACACTAAATTTGTAGCTGTGATATCCATATATGGTTTTACATTACTCCAAATTTAAATTATACTGTGACTAGGTTGATGACATTGGATAAAAATTAATACTTGAGGAGCTACATGTCTCCTTGCTCGGTTTGAACGCGTGGTTCTTGTCAGTTAAAATGTGGTTCATTTGGTCTGTGTCGTGGTCTCAAAATTTCGATTTTGAGTTTTGGCAACAACCATGGGGCATTTGAGATTTGCCTAAAAACGCTGAATTTAAACGAATCCTGAAGAAGTGAGGCATATCAGAACTTTTAAATTTAGAGGTGGTAGTGTCATTGAACAAATACACAAAATAATAAAGCTTGAAATGAGGAAGAGTGGTGTTCCGGAATTATTTGCCCAGAAAATGGGGACAAACTAGGAAAATAACCCTCTTTAATAAAACTATGTACATATCTTCTAAGTGCATGTTTGGAAAAATTCGCTACATTTAGAGGATTTATTGTATCCTACTACCATTATTTCTACATTGTAGGTCGTTCTAAGAATGCATTTGCGTGCTCGTGGGAATAGTGAATTTTGGTCTGCTTCGGTGGAGTGCAGAAAGCACTGGAAGTAAAATTTAACACTTTCTTTGAAGTGATTGCTTTCCACTGCTCAAATCCATTTAAGTATAAAAAAATATAGGTATTGTCAATAATTAGAAGACAATGCAACGTTACATATTTTATATTTGTCACAATTTTGCGTTTACTATAATTGATTTTTCTTAAAAGTGACTACTGATAATGTTTATCTTAATTATTTTATGTTATGCTTTATTAGTTAGTAAGTTATTGAAACTATTTAACTCTCTGGAATATTATTTCTTGATTCTTTGACCTATAAATTTCGACTTGTAAACTGAAATGCTTTGTCCTCTGAATATTGAATAACTTCATGGGTAATGGCAAGCAGCCAACTCGTATAAGATGAAATTTTACATTTTTCCAAGCAAGAAACTAACATTAGACACACCCTAAAAAAACAAATGTATGACTAATACGAAGATTGATTTGTTAGAAAAACAAAAATAAATACGATCGTTTTAACTCGTTCACAAAGGCTTTGAAACATATTGAACGAAATTCATAAGAAACGTGAGAAATATACTGATGGGCAGTGAATTAAAAACATCAATATGTGGGAGCTGTAAAAGAATTTCGAATGGAACCCAAGGGTTCAAATTGTTTTTTTACTGTAAAGTGGAAGAGATTGTTAGAACTTAATCAATATACGGAAGACATGTATGATTCGATTAAAAAGAGCATGGAACGACAATGTTAGTGCAATATATAACGTTTCTTCCAACACGCAACTTTTGTACTGCCCAGAAAACGTCAGGAAACTACTTGTACCGTTTTTTATGCACATGTTCACCATTCGTATCATCCAAGAGAATAATATTCTGTATGCAGATGCCCGATTACTAAAATGATTGTAATTAAACCATAACTTAACACAATTTTTGTTGGAACCTTTGGCAGAAGTATCATCTTTTTGTTGAAACGTATTTTGTTTATTGTGCAGTAGCGAGACAGGTTTTGTAACGGTGTTTAGTTGTTTGAACAAACCTGTGTCCTGAGAAAAAGAATTGGCCACATTAATCAATAATAAAAAATGAAACAAACAATAATATTAACCTAAATCAACAGTCTCTTAATCTCTTACCAACTTTCAGTATAAACCTCTCAATTTGACTCAGTTCCCTTCAGGTGACTGTTCATCTAGATGAGTCTTTTAAAGACGCCCTAATTATGACGACAATTCACATTTGTTTTAGGAACTTTTTGAATCTCTCTATTTATACTGATAACAAGAATAATTGATGCGTATGGAGAATTTAATTAAATAGGTTTCTTAACAAGTTCTTCACTTTTGTCTACATCTCTCTTTCTCTGCTTCTTAACAACTGACTGACTCCCAGCAAAGAGTTTCCAGTAGCTCGTTATGTCCGATTCCCAAGTTTCACAATGTTGTAGTTTCTCAAAGCTGACCAAATCTTTCTTAAGGTTTTGTAAACTACCAGAAGGGCAATTAAACCCTAAAAATATGACATTAGCAAAAACAAACAACATTTAAATCAAGAATATTAATTTCGGGAATAGTTTCAGAAGCCACCAGCGACTAATGTTTGGGATTTTTCTTTTTGTATAATATAGGAATTTTAGATCAATCTGGCAACAGTGTGTAGTTGCAACCTGTAAGACTAATGGACTCGCCCGAGTGGCAATGTACAAGGGGAGTAAGGTTGCAAATGAGAGCGATTGTTATAATGGCGGAAATAACATAGCATTGTAAATTTGTTTGGTTAATAAAAAGTTGGAAATATCAGTTGGGATATTAATTATGGCAAAGAAAACCTACGTTAAGAAAAGAGTTTTTAGCGCAATCAACTAATAGAAACGTTTGGAAGAGTTGCTGCAAAATCTCTCAAAACAACTACTGCGAACCAATTAAGGTTATTTCAACAGAATATCAAATACCCGAAGAATGTTGAAGAAATGGACATTTAGATGTAATTTAGACATTTTTACTCTCTGTTTCTATGTGTTCTGTGTTATATTTTTACTACTCTGGTTTCGAGTACCAGAAACTAAATTCACTAAGAATTTTTACCGTGATGAACGGCATGTGGAATGCATATTATAAATTCCCTTGGCGACCAATTCATCAATATATCTGCTTTGCAAGTTGTAGAAAGCACAGTGGTCAAAATTTGAATTTAGTTTCACCAAGTAGGAAATCTTAGGATTTCTAATGTTGTTAAATTCATATTTATTTCAAATGTCATTTATGGACAATTCTCACATCTATTTAAATGAATTTAGGAATCCCTTAGTAGTGATCGTGTAACGATATCGTGGGCAATGTAAAATAATCCCTTATTAAGTCGTTACTTCGTGAAAGATGAAAGTAGAAGACGAACACTTATATCGTGTCAGAATCATTTAATTCACCAACCAACGATTACAACAGAATGGCCTTATACTTATTACCACCACAAGAGTATTCTTGGAATATCTTCAAGAACATTTTGGAGACTCGTTATTTCCCTTAACACGGACTTTCCTTACTCTTCTCATTCACCTGATCGAACAACTGTTGATGCTTATTATGAGATACAGTGAAACAAGCGGAAAACCCACCGACAAATAGATGCTACATTCTTCGTTTCACCATGTCGCTGCATTATCAATCATTAAGAGTGCTGCTGAAACCGCAGTGACAAGTACATTGAACATATTTTTATCGCAGAAAACTTTATCCCGTCATTATTTAATTTTTCATGTTTACTAACATTCCAGTTTTCAGTCTCATTTGTTTTGACGCATACCTTATATTTTACTACATTAGCTGACCATAAAATGTCCCGATGCTTTTATGACTAAAAAATATGATAGAAATAGAGGAACCAGTGAGTACAAGTGCGTGGTAACGTAACGCAGTCATTGCTACACTTAAATAGCACACTAGACACAACTAAACAAACCGCCGAATTTTTGCAACACAAACCCATCAATCATCAGCGAACCGTCGATCTCAAATAGAATATAAAAATTTAAAAACAGAATTCGATTCTGACTACGCGAAAAAAACCCAGTGTAGAGACTAGACATGTTTGATAGACTATTGGTCGGCTTCCAAGTCGGTATTGAATCAAGGATACGATTTTTTATGAAATACTCAAAACAGTGTTTTCCTAGGTAATTCCTATATTTGAAAACATGATAGTAAAAACATTTTCAAAATCGTACCGTAATACTTGGAATTAGATTTATTGAATTTGTTTTGTTTTAATTAGCAACTTCGGTTTTTCGGTTTAGAGAGACACGGGTGATCTATTTTTGAATGCTTTATTTTATAATAGAGTTCGAATACCGAGGTTAAAGGTAGGTGTAAATAATATTTGTTTGGTACTAAACAGTCATGTCTACCAAACGTAGTTAAGATTATAATAGATATTTGATACGATAGTTATTGTCGACATTACTTTGATTGAAATGATCTCTCGCTATGTGCTTACATTGTTAAAACTTTCAACTCAGTGACGTCACCGCGCTAGACACAGGCGTCACAATAATAATAACTGAGAGGGTATTCACAATTAAAAATTATTAAAATAAGTGGATAATAATAAATGATATGTGAAACATAATAAGCATGTAGGTCAACTTGTGTTACAGTGCTGATATGTTCCTAACTACAAATTATGTATGGGCGATTTCCTATTACAATTAAAAGCAACTAATTATAAAAAGTGGTTCTACTCCTGAAAAGAATTTTGTTTCACTAACCATACCTAATACTACATTCGACTATCCCTAAAAAATATCACCACAAACAATTTCGTGTTCCACGTAGATTTATTACTATTTTTACCAGACTGAAAATAACATGCATGTTATCTTGTAACTTATCTTTTGAATAAATGGTGTACCAACCGATAAATGTGAACATTAAGGTGAAAAAGGAGATCTTGGAACACTTTTTTAATATCCAATACATATAGAACAATCTTATTCAATAAATTTCTAAAATTAAATATTTTTATTAATTAATTCTTCTTTGTTTTATGTTTATATTATCATGCATCAGAAAATCCATGTGAGCTTTCGTTGATTGATAATAGAAAATAGCAAAATTACTATCGAATATTGCAGTATATAGCAAAGTAATGAACGAATTAGGTAGGACTTATTCATCAATGTGACTTGCTGTATATAATGTCTTAAAAACAGTTTAGAATTACTTATATCAGGTTAGTTTGCATTTCTTGTTTGACCCTTGCATTTTTGTCTTTTGACATTCATTATAAAACATCCAAATACTAGAATAATCAAGCCTAAAAGAGTGAGATATTTCAAATACGTGAATATGCTGCAGTATAGACTGTATTTGTATAAGTATAGGTAAAGCCTAGAAAATCGAAAGAATATTGTAAACAAAGCGAACTGAATACAAAGGAATATAATGTAAGGTTCAAATCAAAAATTTAATGAAGATATGAGAATGCTATAAAAAGTTATAAAATGGACACAGTTGAGATCAATATTAATTTGCTTTAGGAAAAAAAAAGAGTTTTTAGGGCCCTCAAAAGAGGCTAAAATTCGCTACGAACTTAGTGTTTATTCGTATCAAAAAATCTAGGGGACACCTATATTATGTTTTAAAACAATGTTAGCTGCACATACAAAAATAAATTTATGTTTTTAATCTTTTTGTTGTTTTGTCGATGATTATACTCACTTGGGCGGTAATGCTGATATGAACGGCTATAAAAAAATTAACAAAATTTCATAATGCGTTTTTGTCTATAATATAGAAAGTAATATTTCTTTATATGTATAACCTTATTTTCAATGTCTATATGGATTTTTATTTCGTTTTGAAATTGTCAATAATGAAGAGACATCATTTAAATCGCGAATCGTAGTGGCGTGCTATTGGGATGATTTAAGCTGGCAGAAGTCAAAGAGACGTTGCTGAGGTCCTCCACACGAACAGAAGTGTCATTAATCGTTTGTGGTTAAGGTGTCGAGAAACTAGTGATGTTGCTGAACATCATACAGGCCGTACAATGATAACCAACCAGATTGAAGCCCGTTTTATTAGATTGCAGGCTTTCCGAGATACCGCAGTGTAACTGCATCGCAATTACAGATGAAGCTGCAAGAGACCCATCAAGTGTTTGTAATTGGCTAAACCATTACAACCAGACTGCATGAAGTAGGGTTATATGCTAAAAGACCTGTGAGAGTTCCTGTGTTATCCAGAGAAAATCGCACTCATCGACTTCAATGGGCACAAGAACACGCAAATTGGGATAGATGTTAGTGGGCCTCTACTTCGTTCACAGATGAGTCCCGATTTGGATTTGCACCAGATACAAGACGGACAAGAATTTGGAGACGATCTGGCAATGCTGAATGATTGGCCACCGTGCAGGAAGTTCATAGACAGCAAGGGGGTAGTATAATAGTATTAAATGGCATCACTCTTGGTGGAAGAACCAATCTCTTTTCGAGCTGGTGATTCGAACATTCGTCGAAGATAATGATATGGAGGTTTTATCATGGCCTGCACAATTTCCAGATTTAAATCCAATAGAGCATGTATGGGACATATTGGGAAGACGCATTTTACAACAAAATATTATGTTCAATACAAGGCAGTAACTGTTTGAGGGCTTTCAATGGAGTGGAACAGAATACCGCAGCAAGACATTGACCATATGATCATGAGTTTGTCTTACAGATGTAGGACAATAATCAACAACTGTGGAGGTCATACACTATACTAACTTAACCTAAAGACTACTTTGTTGGGAGTTATTATTATTGTTATTATTTAATTATTTTTTTAATTTTTAATTTTTTGACTTATGGGAGTTTTAGGGATATAGAACAACCAGTCAACCAGTATATATATATATATATATATATATATATATATATATATATATATATATATATATATATATATATATATATATATGTGTATTTTATCGACTTCGAAAAGGCATTTGACCGGGTAAACCGTGACAAACTTATAGGTGTCTTGCAACAGGTGAGAATTGATTACCGAGATCTCCGTATTGTCAAATATTTGTATTGGCATCAATGTGCAAACATACGAGCTGGACACAACACGACGCAAGCAGTGGAAATACGACGTGGAGTGAGGCAAGGATGTATTTTATCGCCTCTAGTTTTTAATATCTACTCCGAATTTATTTTCAAAGAAGCCTTAGTTGAAGATACAGGCATTAAAATCAACGGAATTAATGTCAACAATGTCAGATATGCAGACGACACGGTACTTATTGCCTCCAATGAAGAAGACCTGCAACGACTTATATACAGGGTAACCGAAGCATGTGATGCACATGGGCTAAAACTTAATACCTACTTCTAAGACAAAATTTATGGTTGTCAGCAAAACGGAGTTACAACATACGCATCAGAGCGTATGGAATAGAGTTAGAAAGAGTCCACAATATTACCTACTTGGGTGCAAACGTTAACGATAACTGGGATATAAATAAAGAAATAAGAATAAGCATTGAAAAAGCCAGAGCCGCCTTCTATAAATTAAAGAAAATTCTAATTAATAGAGATATTATGTTAAACCTTAAAATCAGATTAATACGCTGCTACATATTCTCCACATTGCTGTATGGTATGGAAAGCTGGACCCCTACAGACATTAATGAAAAAATTAGAGGCCTTTGATATGTGGATTTATCGACGAGTATTGCGGATAAGTTGGGTTGATCCAATAAGAAATGAAATAGTTTTACATCGAATGAAAAAGAGCACAGAAATAACAAAAACGATAAAAATTCGAAAGTTAAATTTCGGTCATGTAATGAGACATCCAGAGAGGTATAACCTTCTACACCTCATAATACAGGGTAAGATCGCCGGAAGGAGAGGACCAGGCCGACGAAGAACATCCTGGCTCCGAAATCTCCGAGAATGGTATCAAGAAACCACCGCTAATTTATTTAGAGTCGCCGTAAATAAAGTAATTATTGCCAATATGATCGCCAACGTTCGATAATCGGACAGGGTACTGAAAGAAGAAGAAGAAGATGGGAGTTTTCTTAATTTTCTTAAGAGCTATTGCGATAATTTGAACAAAAAATGTTTCCCTGAGGATGATCTTGTGATCGAAAGTACTTGGGCAAGATTTAATTAAATACTGTGTTCGATATTTGCCTTGTGTACCATCAAAGTTTAAAAAATGTTTATTTTACATTCGGGACACTTGTTTATACTGAACTTTTTATTAAAAATATTTGAAATAAATTATTTAAAATCCTTATGTAATCTTGCATTTTGGTTTTGTCCCCTAGATTATTTTGATGTATGTATATTTTGAATTACTCCCAGCATAGACCGTTCCATTCGTCTCTGTGCCACTTTCAGTTTCGAAGCCGTGGTCTTGGTTAAAGTCATAGTTTCCGCCCCATAGGCCCGGTAATACGCATTGGTCAAACACTTTTCTTTTGAGGCTGATTGGTATGTTGGTCCTAAGTGTGTCTCGCAGTTTTGGAACGGTCTATGCTGGGAGTGACGTTGAGGGACCGAATAAGAAACGAAGATCTGCGAAGAAGGATGAGTATTACTGATGTTGTGGAACGCATAGCGGAACTAAAATGGAACTGGGCAGGCCATGTAGCAAGAATGCACGATTCACGATGGACGAGCAAAATTACAAATTTTGCTTTGGTCAAGAGCAGACAAACGCAGTAGAGGAAGACCACCTACACGTTGGGCCGACGACATCAGGCGTATCACTAAAAATTGGCAACAAAGAGCACAAAATCGTGAGGAATGGAGGAGTTTAAGGGAGGCCTATGTCCAGCAGTGGACGTGATAAATAGAGGCTGGATGATGATGATGATGATGATATTTTGAATTAGAAGTCATTGTGGATGTCAATTATTGTCATTGTTTAAACAAAAATATTAACTATGTATATACATAAAATTAAAACGATACAAAAATATAAAATCTCTAATCAAAACATATGAGTAGTTTCATGAATGTCGGAAACAAAAAAATATCATTTTATCGTTAAAAAAAAACAACTGCACGGTCGTAAATTGATTGCATCCAGTAAAAATTCCGATTTTATATAGCACTTTTCGCAATTTAGTATATTTCCATTGTGAAATTAGAACATATGAATCAAACATGACCGACTAGCTCTATTAAAAATCTATATTTTAGTCCTTTCTTGGCGCCCACAATATTTCCGAATTGGAGAAAATAGCCAACAGTAGAATTCGCTTTTAATGTACTTTCAATGAAGTTTTACTACAAAAATAGTTTTATGAAAACCATTATTGTTGTAGTGTAGTAGTGTACACTTTTGTAAAGCAATAATTAGCCCAATGCAAAAAACTATAGTAAAGATGACAAATCTAATAAATGTTTAAACACTGCTATTGAAAGACAAACCGATAAATGAAGTTGAAAGAATAAGCGATATACTAAAGGAATCTTCGGAAAATAAATCGTTTGCTCATAGACAGTAACGCAAGGCGCGCACACATCGCATTGGGACCGTCGATAAAAGTTCGATCGAACAAATTCCTTTGGTAGCGCGAAGAAACAATGTAAGCGTGCATACGCATCGATCGCCAAACGGCACGGCATCGATGCCGCGTCACGTTCGATCAATGCATACCAATGCCACTGCATAGACGGCTGCCGTGATCGTTGCTGTTCTTTCAAGGCGAACGGTACCAAATGAAAGCACGCACGCACACACATCGATCTTTGTCGACCGACCAGAGGACTTTTTGATATGCCGTACAGATTTTTAGTAGATCGATTTTTCCGTTTTTCCCTCTTTAACTGCTGCCAATAATATAAAGAAGAAAAACTGCTCATATGGGTCATATATTTCGAAATTCCAAGTACCAGTTCTTACAGCTTATTATGGAAAAGAAGACAGAAGGAAAATGGGGTATCGGAAGAAAGAAATACTCATAGTTTAAAAACATAAGGGATTGGACAAACCTCGATGCCCATGCACTCTTTAGAGCCTCACAAGATCGAGAGGAGTTTGCCAGAATTGTCGCCAACATCCACTAATTGGATAGGGCACCATCAGAAGAAGCTTTTCTCAAGTGCTTTATTTTTGGTATCTGTTTACACTTTATAGTCTTTAACGAAATAGGTTGAGGAGTTTGTCTCAAGTTGGTCATTCAGGATTATATCTGTATTTTTTAATTTGTTAACATCCATATATTCTAATAAAAATAGCGCATGGCCTTTTTGGATGTGAAGAATTTGAAATAATTTGTCGTTAAAAGAATGATTATGACCTAGTAGGTGAAGTGCGTATGTAGAATATGATTTTCTATTATTGAAAGCCCTTTTATGTTCTGATATACGTTTGTTAAAAGTTCTACCAGTTTGACCGAGGTAAGTTTTGGAGAGTCGACACATTTAAGTTTGTATATACCACTGTGTACGTGCTTTTTTTACGTGCTGTGTCAACACAACATTGTAGAGCACATTGGTGATAGAAGTGTTTTGGTCAGAATTAAAATTAAATGTTACTTTGCCTATAGTACATTCTACATTTTGGCGATTTTTCGACTCAGTGAGGCACATAAGCGTTAAATTTGGAAATCTAAAACTTAGAAATGGAGTGCAATACCTACAGAAAAAAATATATCCTGTACATGTATATAACAAAGGAACAAAATTAAGTGCCTTGCTTTATTGAGTAATTGTCCGACGAATGTAAGAAATAATCTACGAGAATTGGACACCTCGGAAGCTTGATAAAACTCTCGGCGTCGGCTGTTATATTCCCTAACCTTGACCCGATATCAAATCCGTCTTCATATAACTCAGAACTTAATATTTGTGTCACATATTATCTTTCCATGATAAAATAATTGCCTTGTGGTCTCTTTTAAGTTAAAATTTTCTTAAAGAAAAATTTTGTTTTCGATTTAACATAATACTACTTGTTGACATTTTCATAAATCAGCATTTTGTAAAAAATACTTTTTCGAGAAATACTTTGATACAGTTATGTAACAACTGCTTTTGATAAATTTAGTGATAACAACATATGTAATAAACAAAATATGCAAAAGATTCAAGTCATCATATATTTACTCTAGGTAGGTTTAAATTAAAAACTGGATGAAAAATAACTAACAAACTATAGACATTAAATGAGAAGTAAAGAATATCTGTCACTATTATAAAAGACTCGATTCGTAACAAGTTATTTCATAAATTGCATTCAATTAATAACAATATTAAATCATCTGTTTTAATTTCTATAAATTTTCTTTTAAAAATAATTCCATATAAATATAATTATTATTTTTAAACCTATTCAGTTTATATAATTGATAATTTACTATCAAATGATATTTATTTATATTTTATTATTAATATATGGTCTGAATTTGACAGGTTTGTCATAAGTAAACAACGTAGGTGTGCTTTGTTAATGCGTTAACAGGTGACGTTAGGAGAAAATAATATTTTTATTGAATTTGTTTAAAATATAAAAAAATGAATAAAATATATAAAATATAACTTGTTACTTTTAAACGTCTGATTTAGTTAATATAATGATTAAATTTGCTATCAAACGATATGTTATATACAGTGGGTGATCAAATTATTATGACCAGTCACAAAAGTTAAGTTTTTCAAATTTGTTTAAAAATTTTATAATAAAATCATATGCTGTTATACGATTAAGGTCTTCTTCTTCTTGTTCTTTTTTGGGCTATGTACGATTAAGGTATGCCAATACATTTTGTCACAATAACCTTATTTTTTGACGTTTACAGCTCTAGAACTGTCATTTGTGTCAAATTACGTGATAACAAACACATTGTGGTGAATTTGCGCTTGGAGTTTACAACTGAATTTGTATGTTTTTGTATTTTTTTGAAAGATTAGTATCGTTTTATCTTTGTAGTATGTTTAATTAATGTATTAGTGGTGATTGTGAGTGAAAAAAAACTATCAGTTTTAATTTTAAAGACATTTTCAAAACATTTCGATTTTTGAGAAGAAAATCATAATGGATAAGGCTAAAGACGTCCCTGTGTCTAAAATGGTGAGATAAAGACACTTTTATTGAATATAAAGCTTTCCCAACGTCAGATAGCTCAACAATGCCAAGTAGCGCAAGCAACAATGAGCAATATCAAGAAAAAAATTGATATCAACAAACCCCTGACTCACCAGCATGTCCAAAAATGTGGTCGAAAGCGTGTCACTACACCCAGAGACGAAAGAAAAATGAGGGATATCTTCGTAAACAATAGAAAGAAGCCAAGAAGAATCCTCACGGGCCTTATTCGTGAAGCTGGGATGCCAGTTTCTGACATGACAGTCCGCAGAAGGCTTGCTGAGCAAGGTTTCAAATCATGTCGCTCTGCCAAAAAACCAAAGTTGACCATCGCAATGATGAAAAAGAGACTGGAATGGGTCAAAGAACACCAAAATTGGACAATTGAGGATAGGAATAAGGTAAATTGCGTCACTACTAAAGTTTAAATCCCTATAACCACTGTTTTTATCCTAAAAAAAATATCTTAGTAGTTTTTTTTTATTCACAGGTTTGTTTCTCCGATGAGTCTACAATGGAGATACTCATGGATAAATTGGCCTTCGTCCGAAGGCGAGTGGGTGAAAAATATCACGATTGCATAGTGGAGCAAGTGAAGCTTCCTCTAAAGATCATGGTATGGTCTGTGATCAGCAGTAAGGGCAGGGACATTGTAATGGATGAATCACACGTTGAGTCTGGAAGAAGCTCATGCCACAAAACAAAGACTTGTTGGGCGAATCGAAGGATTTAACCTTTATGCACGATTCAGCACCTTGACATAAGGCAAAAACGGTAACATCGTATCTGGAAAAAAAGAAAATTAAAGTACTGAAGTGGCCAGGTAATTCCCCAGACCTCAATCCGATCGAAAATCTATGGGAGCTTATGAAGAGGGGGATTGCCTAGGAAACTGTCACCAATAAGCAGCAGTTAAGTGAGAGACTCATTACCACCTGGCACAGAAACGATAAAATAAAAGAAGACTGCCTGAGAAACATTCAATATTAAAAAAAATTGTTAAGGTCAAAGAAAAAAATATTTAAAAATTTTGTAAACGTATTTATGATCTATTTTTATATTATATTCACATCATTAGACGCTTATATGCAGTTTTATTCCTTATGAAACCGCAAAATACAAAGTTTTTTGAAGTGACTGTAAATACAACGTTGAATTTTTGCAATTATCAGTTCGACAATTGCAGTAAAGTGCGATAAAAAGGATTATTAGTAAAACATTTTCATATTTTGTACAGTCACAGCGAAATAATTCATTTGTGTACGTAACGAGGGGGCGGCCGTTAGGTACACAAAATGTCAAAACTGACCATAATTTTTTTATTTTTATTTTGGAAATGTTTTCTAATTTTTTATACAGGAAATGTAAAAAAGATCTTGCTAAGGGTCTTACTAAAGCATGAAAAGAAGGTTGAAAAAGATACAGCTACAAAAACTGTTGCTGAATAGAAAGTTGATTGAAAATATTATGAAATTGTAAAAAGCAATTTTGTCGATTAATATGAAGCTTCGCGCTAGTCTATAGCACCGCCTACTGAACCCTTTTTTACTTATAAACAATATATAAACAATTTAAGATCGTTATTTCATTTTAAATACTAAAGGTGAAAACCAGGAAATTGTATAGAAAAAGTAACACAATTTTGCTGAAAAAAACATAGAGTCCTTTAAAATCGGGGTTTGTAAAGCTATTTTGTTAATTTGTTGTCTAATGATTGCATAAATAGCTTCAAAAGTCGATTTTTTGAAAATTATTAATAACTTTTCTAAAAATGCCCAAAAAACTTTAATTTCACGTGATAATAGGGACAATAAGACATGTCTGTATTCAGCTATAAAAAGTTTCTCTTAACAGTTATTGCAAAATTGAAATTGTTTATCTCAGAAACCTTTTTTGTACAACGTTATTAAGCGTAAACTAAAATTCACCAAATTGGAGAAAAATGCTATTGTAACAAATTTAAAATCATTTAACTATTAAAAAATTATGTTAGATATTGTAAAATAGGTTTACAGAAGTAATATTTTAAAGCTTATAAACATTTAAAATTTATCAGAGCATCAACATATAGGAAGTTCACATCGAGCTAAAGTGAGTGGATTCTGAATGATTTTCACACATTTTTGTCATGTGAATCAATAAAAAATAATTTCACACAAAAAAATTATAGTCGTTTGAATAGGTAAGGGTGGCCGCACACAGAAAGAGCAAAACTGTTTTAGTCAAAAACGTTTTTGACTAAACGAATTTGATGCTGATGTTTCCATATAAATAAAAATGAGCTGACGCACACTGATTAGTCGTCTTAAAGCATGTTTAGGCTCATTTAGTTTCAGTCAGTCTGTTTGATGTTAATTACCTGATCGTCATTTTGTCTTGAAACATTTCAATGTACGCAGGCGCAACGTGTTTTTGGAATTCCCTTCTTGAAACCGCTCGAATAGTTCAACAAGGAGCACATGTGGAAACAGCGATATTTTGTTTTTTCGTCTTGTAGGAGGAACCACTGCCAGAAAAACTAGTGCAATTTCGTCCGTTATCTGTCGACATTCATTAATTCAAACTTGCTTGCAGTAATGGTTTTGGGCAAACATTTTGTTTTCTCTTGAAAACAAAGGTTTCTATGTGGAATTTAAAAAGAACGTTTTCAGTTTCAATCAGAAAACGTTTTTGACTTAAACAGTTTTGCTCTTTCTAGTGTGCGGCCACCCATAAAGCTCCGGTACACATATGCGAGCCGAGCGGTTGATGCCATAACGTGTTCGCGAACCACCACTATTCTCGTTCCATTTTGTTCGGCAGACACACACTGCTCGCGAAACTGTTCGTTCGTTGCTCGTCGCGAACCAACTTGTGGCGGTTTATTCCACGACATTCAACGGAAAGCTCGTCGTTCAGTTTGGTCGGCAGCATACTAATTACGGCAGCGAACATTTTCTATTGTCTCAATCTACTCGAAATTGTTATAGAATGACGATGTTGCCTTCCTAGAAAGACGTGAAATAATCAGTAATAAACGGCCTTATTTGTACCTGTTTTTTTTATGTTACCAACCAAGCACATGATGTGTGCGTTTGATTTACATTCTTGAACGTGACTTATATATGTAGTGTACGCGGAAACTTTTGTGAGGTTGTAAACAAAATCTCCCACTTGTTTTTTTTTTTGGAGTCGGTTGAAGTTTTTGAAATTTTTTATATGATTCTAGCCTATACTAGGCTCTCTTACATTTATATTGTCGATTCTCTATATATATATATTATATAGATGAGAACCAGCCACCACAATAACATCCGTACCCACATTATAAATTCCAAATTACCTACTTTCGCACCTGTCGTGTTCGTTTGCATGGTTTCGCTTTCCAGGGCTCGCGGCGATGTTCCGAGAATCCGTTTCGATTGTCGATATATTTTCACCCGAGCTGTACGACGTACCGTTCGGTTTATACCGTTTGGCTACGCTTTTCTAGTTCGCGCCTCTAACAGTTCAATGTGCGTCCCCCTGCACGATGTTGCTTTTCACATAAACCACTTACTTTTCTGTATTACCAGTTTATTATTAAACGAATTGTTGTTATAACTACCAATTCCTCCAATATTTAAGTTACCTTCTTGCTTTCATCACCTTTTTCTACTTATACTCATTAGGCAAAAAAGGTAAAGTATCAGATCATATCAAAATAAGTGGAAGGAAATGTCCCGCCATTGATGAGTGCGTATTTCCGATTATGATTATTTGTTATGTAGTTGATAACTAGTTTTAAGTGTTCGGACACCTTCTTTTGTGTCTGCTGTTCGACCTTGGCCTGGGTCATTAATGTAAGTATTGTATATCTAGTTCATGTAACTATCATTTTTTTTACCCGCGACTTGGCGCATCAGGTTGGGCATAGCCGGCCCACCCTAAGAACCCGACCCCACTGTCACTGACTAGCCTAATATCTACTTTCAATGTCATATTTTTCATCCCTAAAATTTGATAGTAACATTTTAGATTCGGACTGAAACAGTTTACATTATTTTCTTTTTGGTTCAAAATTTTCTATTTTATTTCATACCATATCAATTTCAAAACCGCCGCCAGCCGTTTCACAAAACTCATCCTTATCAAGAAGAACAGTTTTGAGCCCACATTTAACAGATAACGGACGACGACCCTGGAATCCCACATTGATTTACACTTTCCCAACATTCTTTATCTCGTCTTCATAAACTTAGCTTTATCATTTGTTACTACTTATTCTTGACTGGTAGGTAACTCGCTTAATAACACAAACGATCTCATTAACGAAACCCGTTTTCCGGCACTCTGATTGGAGTTTACTGTTATTCACGCTGTACCTAAAATGTTTTTGACTGCTCTTTTGAGTTTCTGCGCGACGACACAGCAACTCGAAGTACCTAGTGTGTATTTTCTCAGTAATAATCTTGATAAAATCTAAGGAATTCACATATTGATGACATACAAAATATAACTAACCTGTGGGGAATATTATCAGAAAAACTTATTCACTTATAACTATGTACATTCTCATGCTAATTAGTTACTTAGTCATTGCTGTTATAATCAAACGCCATTTGGTTCATTCTTTTTTTTCTTTCCCAAAACGTTGCCAGCGTTTTTGTGGTTGTCTCACTGATCGCCTGTCTATCTGGGGATTGATCTGTTTCGCTTTTTTCATCCTTTGGTCCCTCATCATTTTGTCAATATGGTCGTCGTTTAGCTCATATTCTCAAACTGGCGCGCGTTATTTTTTTTTTTTTGTATATTCATAGCTCTATAAGTGTACTTCCCTATACTCTTGGGAACTTTCATTTTTGTAGTTTCCGGTGTTCACTATGTTCTAAACTGAGTTGGGTGCATATATTATTCAGAGATCCCACGGGTTCTGTTCTCGACCAAGTGTGAAATAGGAAACGTTAACAAGGAACACATCCTAGCGTTTCTGAACAATAGGGAGAATGCGAGGTGAATATGGACAACAAATAAGAAAGACATGAACTTTCAAATAAGTTCACGTGAGAACTGGTGTTGTTATTTGAGACCAAAGCCGAACGAATACAATCATTGAATTGAAACATACTCACTGACCTAGCCCAGCACAGTATAAGACAATTATACTTAACAGTTGAAAAACACAACGCTAATTGCACCAAGACGCCCACAAAGCATCAATCCCTGGAACAACTGAATGGCAATTGACCAATAAGTGAACATATGGCTACTACACTACTGGTTGGTGTGTTGTCCTCTGAATGTACACAGGCGATCACAATTATATCCTTTTTTCTATTTCCTCAATTTTTTCCCACTTGAATGACATTCATATCATCATTATTTGCCCTCAGAGTATGCCTACTCAACCTGAAACATTTCTGTTTATTGATGTTTAATAAGCACCTTCTTATTCTTCCATCCTCATTTGTATTATACTTCAACTTCTGGTTTAAACTTTTTTTAAGACAACAAATGTTTACTGGTTTCTATGTAGTTGATAGGCCTCTTTGCTACTGTAACTTATTATTGGCATATGGCATATTCGCCATATTGTAGCTCGAAGATATTATGACTTGTCAACCTGCTATGCTGAACTGTTAACATGTTAAAAACATACCAATATTTTGCACACGTTATGTGAAAACAAACATATGTATGGGAAAACTTACTCTATGTTTTACCCCAGGAAAATATTACGCGCAAGCGATCCTCAGGATGAAGACGAATTTCCTGGCTACCAGACCGTTTGCAGTGATTTGCTCTGTAACATCTAACATGAGCTATTCTGCCAGCACCGGTAAATACAATTTAAGTAGAATCTGTTCGCTTTTTTTACTATTGTAAAAATTTTATAGATTGTATCACTTTTTCCCAACTGTTAGTATAAAAAAGACAAAAATGTTTTCGGACATATTAAAATAAATATTCCATACAACCAAAATTTCTTGCATTATAAATCAGTGAAACTAATTCATTAAGCAATCTGGTTTAGGCTCCCGCGTCTGGGGACGCTATACTCCTCACTCACCAATTTCCCAGAAATCAGTAAAGTTTTAGGAAAACAACTTATTTTGTACCTGAAGATTATTTTGAAGTGGTTCGGGTTTCTTCCAATTTTGATGGTGCGAGCTAATACTGAGTAACCTTTTCAGATTTGTTTATTTTAGGTCTTGCCCGATGCTAGCTTTTGGGCAAACGCAGTAAAATTGATGTGTGAAAAAATATACACATTGTTTCTTTCCAAAAACGACTTGTGAGTGAGTAGCTGGAGAATCAACTTTGCGATAATTCAACACATTACAAGCATATTAAAACTTGAAGTATTTAGATTGTTCATTTTTGTCAAATACCAACACATCATTTATACTTCACCAATGCATCCTATTATTTAAACTAGATCAACTATTATCAATATGGAATCTCAGTGCTTGAGAATAACTGAACTCTAATTGTCACCCAATACAATTATTGGCACCCGGCAGCTTCTTCCAACCAGAGATGTCACCACATTAATCTGTCTAAAACTTATACACATAATTAATTATAATTTATTAAAATATTAACTCAAAACAACAACCCAAACACACAAAATTCTAATTCTTTTTACAAGTAATCTCGCAATAGAACCCCGCTGTTTGCTTGAGGTGTTGACCATTCAACGCGGATATCGAAATACTTAACAATATGATGTTTAGTATCATTACATGAAGCGAAAAAACTAAACCAAAAAAATGTTTATGTAACCAATTCCAAATAGAATATATTTATAACACAACGAACCACTAGTAAACCTCTACCCCGTCCAATTTTTTTCCTTTGAATCACCAAATGAGCGGCGTTCTAGAAATACTTAAGGTGAACTTTAATAGGGGACAACGCTATTTGCTATGATGTGTTTGTCCTTATTCTAGTTCATAACATATGCTTGGAGTGATTTGACCATGTTCCTAAAGAGACCATGGTAACTTGGACTTACATTTAATATACCAGTTATTACCTAATATCATAACCAAGATTAACCAGACACTACCTGTTTTTGTTTGCAGTCTGCTTGTTTTTCTTCCCTGTTACTGTAAGTTTGTTTTCCATAGAGTAGAGTCGATGATCAATAATCCAGCCTGTTCTACCATATTGTTTGACGTTCTTGGCTGTGTTTTACTGGGGTTTTATTGTGTGACAACTGGGCATAGGACATGTTGCCAAGATATCAGATATGCAAAGAATCAAAACTGGTGTTACAGACACAGTTTAAACGGCCGCTTACCCCTGCTGTGAAATTGACTTGCCTATATCCTATGGACAATCCATTCTCTACAACACAGTTGTTCATTCTTGCTGTTTGTCGTCCCTTATATATCTTCCCACAGTTCTCTTTTACAGCCTCATAAACCTCATTCTACACCACACTTTTGCTAACTCAACGTTCTCATAACACTGTTTTGGACATACATCACATCTTCACAACATAAGTTAAACTAACCGCCCTGTACGTTCACGGTTATTACTAACCGACAACATATCTAACATAGCAACAAATAAAAACTTTACCTAGAGTTTTTTCACGACTCTTCAACATTAACATATATGTTGCTACAGGGAAATTGTCACCAATCATGATGTGTTCACATTCTTAATTCACACTAATAGACGAAGAGTACACAGAATAGCCGATGGTCTGGTCATACGTATTGATCCCCCTCCATCTTGCTCACAACCATTAATTATGTTTTATTTAGAACCCTTCATTTGCATTATATTTACTTGTGGTCAAGTGATTAAATTACTCTTAGACACAGTGGACCATATCTTTTTGGGTCTGATGGCGGTTTAACAATATCCACCTACATAATCACATATCTATCATGCTCACAACTCATGAAGGATAAAATTGCCAATGTCTTTAATACTCTGGATGAGGGAGAAATTCTTCAGAGCACACTGAAAACTTGCTATTAATCACGTTGTCTTCAATGACTCATGTGCAGTGTCTGGTGCTTTCCCATGGATCTATCATCTAAGCCTTCTATCTCCAGGCAAAGCATGACATAGTGGTCTGTTCACGTATCATCTTACTACTACCCCAACCACACCTAAAACTTTGCACAATGCAGATCAAGGTCTCTTAATCGGCAACGGTTCTTGTTTATTACCTCCAATAGATCCACAGCCCTCGCTAATGGAGCCTAGCTTATCTTCTAAGGCCGCGCGAGCCATTGGGTTTTTCTATAAACAACCCTACCATTAACCCCACAACCGTAATCGTTGCTTTTTCCCGACAAATTCACAATTCTACCTACCACAACCCCCACGCCTGAATGTCGACACACAACAATTTACGTTTCTAACCCCATCACCCCTATTTATTCCGACCAACTACCAGAGTGCCCCCCAAGCTCACTCTACCCCCACAACATAAAGACTTTTTTTTTTTTTCTTTTGTTTTGATACTTATAATTGAATCCAACAATACATATCACCTATCCAAGCAGATTGCATTTTCTCAACAAGAGCAATTCTTTAAACCCCCGCACGATATTCCCAGACACTCCTCCCAGCTATACTTAGATTCCAAATGTTTTCTAAGAGACACCCACCTAGTTCTACCTATATAAATAGAGCACATTTAACACTTGTTTTCTTGCTAAAAAGTTATACGTTATTTTTTTTCGCACCCTGTGTCACCTCTCTGTTTACTCAATTCCATTTGTACCTTTTCCAATATCAATACTCTCTCACAAGCCATAACTGCTATACATGGAATAAAAATATTTTATACCAAAACAAATCTAAACTCATATTTGAACAGGTTGTTGTGACGATTTTTTCTCTGCTCACCTGTTCCCGTTTTGATGGGCCTATGGATTTCCTGCACTATGATTGGAACCAATCAGAAAAAGTAAACAAGTACACTCATTTACGGGACGGCTGAAGCATTCCAACAAATTAACACAGAGGTATATACGAGTACACTATATAAAAACTGAATATACTGGTTGATATTTCACTGAATCATGATACATATTTAAAGAGGTTATGGTATTAACCATTTGTGGCACTCCACATATCGTAACTCAAACAAAATATGTAGTTGTCATGTTAACTATGGCCTAAGTGGCCACATGAACCAAACCACATGAGTCAACAACCAACACACACTTCCCAGGCTCTGTATACCCAACATATGCGCTTCACTACGTATCATATATAATGAAATTGACCGCCTACAGGAAGCCGCTTTTTGAGTTGTTTAACATGTCAAATTTAAACATAGCCCGTTATGAACTCTTATATCACGCCTTCATGAACCAGACTTTACTTCTATTACCCGTGGCACCTCGATTCTATCCGTCTCTCTATTAAACCTGTCTACTCTGTTAACCGGTCAGGGTGCCATACAAGAAGGTTTATTGACAACATAAGTATCCAATTTCATCATCTCAATTCATTTTGTTTGCACCAATAATTCTCACCTAAGACAGACGATTCTCTGTTGGATCACTGCACCTGCCCTTCCGAACAGAGCGGTTGATGCGGGCGGGAAGAGCGTGACAATCACAACTCAGTATGTACTCTTTTCTTGCTTGCGAATTCAAACATCATTGCTACAGGAAAAAAAACCAATGACTCATTCGGTCATTGAAACCATTCACCGGAAGATACAGACACCAGAATTTATTTCCACAAACCTAGTTATGAGCGCGGAACTATTCTTTGCTCAAAATACTGGAAAAGCATAAGACAATTTAACAACACGCAGTCGACCAATGCTTTGTGGGATGCTTGTGGGCTGTTGTTTCGGCAGCATGTACCGTCTGCAAGAGCTGAGCTATGGAATAAATTATCAGCCTGAATAAACTTACGATGCAATACTCCCTTAAGGACGGCTATGGGCTGAATTCAACTGTTTTGTTTTCGGTTGCCTAAAGATGACATACACGAATGGTTCCTTTGTGCTAAGGCTCGCAAACCGCTATCGATGTGACAGCCCTCGAGTAGACCATCGTTGACCTGGCCATCATGAGGCGCGCCGACCAACTGAGTCAGGCCGCTCCCCGCGACCTTTGCTGGTGGCCACTGTTGATGATGCTATTGCAATACCTCCCAAAGCTTTACGTAACGCTAAGACGCTGTTTGTAACATCGCCTCCAGCCAATTTCAAAGTGGGCATCTCGGCACGCCGCCGCAACTCAGGTCCCCCGTTATTTGATGCTTATGGTACGTCGATATTACCGAAAGCTTCGGCCGCTGTTTACACTGTAGTAGTAACCATCCACACAACAACCACTATTTACAGAATCATTTTAAATCAGATTAGTTCGGACGTGTACTAACCTAAATCCCTCATTCTATTGTACTAATCTTAAACCTACAAACTAAAAATTGAGTTTTTACTATGACTTTTTTTTACTTGTCTCTGTTAACCGTCTTTTCGTTATATCCGTTCATACCCTTGGCTCCGGTGACCTGCCGGATCATCGAGGGTTCACTGGTATATCCATAGGGTTAACCTCCATATTTAGTTCATACATTAACTAAGGTTTTTATAGCCTTATATCTTTCTTGGCAACACAATCTTCTATTTTCCCGATTTGAACTTGCTGGCATGTAAGAGTTCACTCTATTTCAACCTTCTCGTCAACATTGGAGTATCTATATATCTAGGCCCAGAATAAAAGCAAAGTGCCAATTAAATGTGAGAACCTCAAAAAGGTATGACTACATTATAACATTAGACAGGATTATATGCCTCTATTCTAACCCTATGCCAAACACGCTTTTTTATGATTGTAACAATTGACAATTGATTACATTTCGCATTTGTGTATCCCCTCTTCGCTTTACAATCATTTCACAGTTTTCACAATCCACGTGTGATGTCACTGGCACAATGTTTTTGGGTGGAGGGTCCACTAAGGCTTATATACCTTCACAAACCAAATAGGCAGTGTTACTATTCTTGTTATATAAATTCAGGACATGATTTGGCTAATGTATCTGATACTACACGCTCTGTGCGATTAGAGCTGGCACAATCTCATTATATCAGTAATGCTTCGTGACTGTGACTTTAATCTTACTTTCTAATCTACCAAAATACTATATTTCTATCATGAGATTAGATTCTACACCCCCACGGCCATACCTCTATGCTTTGTCACCCTCAGTGATGCTTGCTACTGACCTAGTGATGAGACTTACACCTCCCAATAGTCTTATTGAAGCTAGGCGTTTTGTTTAATGGTCAACTGTTGCCTGGTTTGCTGTGCACTTATCTTCCTCGCCCAATCCTCATCCACACAGTTCCCTCCATCTTGGTCTGGTTCTTACCTCAATTCCTATTTCTCTGGTAACACTACATTACGGATCCTATCTGGGTGGTTAAATTTTTCATTTGCTCTTGACACTTGTACTAGACCTCATCTATTTTTATTAAGGAGCTAGTGGATGGGGTACCCATTTACTTTTCGAGTTATTTGTCTACTTCAAAAATTATTATAGCCTTTTCTAAATACCATTATCCCAAGCGTCTGCCCATTATTTTTCTTATACCACCTTCTTTTGAACGATGAGCAGAATCCTTTTCTGTGAGTTTTGGAGGATGTTCCATGTTTCTGTCCCCATATGTCAAGCACTGGTAGGAGGATCGTATAGGGATGTTAAGTGTGGGTCCGTACATTCTATCGATGTAGTGTCTTGTTATTGGCTCATAAATTTCTGTTTTTGCGGTGTTTGTTTCGCCCAAAATCCCCTTTGTTCACTGCAGCAGTTTCTTTTGTTATTACTTTTTACCTATGTGTCAATTATCGCTCTTAGTTCTCATGGGCACACAGATAGGTAAACTTATTTACTACATTAAAATTCTGGTCTATGCTGAAGTGTATGTCTCGGTTTTTTCTAGCTCTAATCCTGATTGGAACCACTATTGGAACTGATGCCCAACATTTAGGGGATTTTCCATCATTTATTTTAATACCCATTTTTTGTGCGGCCGGTTTCGGCGATGTCATTACATATAAACATGTCATACATATACTTTCATGCAAGACGCCGGAGGCTTTCATTCGTTGAAATTACGATTACTTTGGTTTAATACGAAAGTCTGTTGCTTAAAGACTTTTGTGTCCCCCAACACACGCCACAACTCTTTTAACCGTGGAAACAAGGGAGGCGTGTAATATATATAACTGACAGAGGTTATATTCTATAAATGTTCGCCTACCAATGCACTACGTTTATTCGGCGCCAACGCCAACACCACGAACAACTAATAGTTGTGAAAGTGCACACAAATATAATGTCTTTGTTTAATATAAAACCGCCATCCTTTCTCCCCGCCAGAATTGACACGCCCATCGCGTGACCATACAAGATTAAAGCTTAACTATTTCTTTTAATTCAAATCCCTTTTCCAATATCCAGTAGATGCACATGCCCATAACGATGACAGATAGTTAGATAAGAAAATCTTATCTATACCATGCATAGCTGGGCGGGCTAAACTTCACATGTGTTCCAGGTGTACTCTATTACATCTATGTGATCTCTTTAGATTCAAAATGTTTGAATTGCCTACATTTTTTAAAACTCATGGCCGTGTGTCCTTTAAATATACTAATAATATTAAAACACTATTATGAAGCCTATTGTTCAAAACTACCCTGAAGACACAAGCCCCAACCGGTGTTTTCAAAGACACGAAGTATCTATGGAAAAAATTCAAACACACACAAAAACATCAGTGAGAACTTTATTGTTTTCTCCTGATTGTAAAACTCAAAACTTTAGGTTTTAAGTCTTATCTTCTCTACTTTAGTATTATTGACACCGTATTATGTTGCCATATTTGTAGTTTCATTTTTGTACATGTATACTTAGTTGTACGCACTCGAGGCATTTTATTCTATTGTAGAAAACATTCCACGTAGTTGTAGCAAATGACAGGTCATTCTAGGTTGTGTTCATGTAAAGTACCCTTGACAGCTTCACATGTTTTTTGTTACACCCACCTGTAACGGTTCATTGCTTTGCTTCGATGTTTACTCCACTATTTAAAATTCCATCTTCTTGCTCAACGTTTAGTCATCTCTGATAAGTATCTCACATTTTCAAACTGAAACATTTACCATTGCGAAATAAATTAATAACAACTGGTTGGGAAATGCAAAATAATTAAACACAACAATTATGGGTGTTCAATGGTGTTGTTGGTCTTTTAATGAGTACAATACAAGCTATCTAATTCATCTGCGATACTAAACCACATTTTGATTTGTTATCGTACAAACAACATCCTATTTAACTACTTTGACCCTCTTGGACAGCAATTCAAACTGTTGACATTTTGGTGGGAAAAAATGTGGAGTAATTAGTTTGACATAATAGTACTTGGTCAATAACAAAAAACTTATTAACTTGGTGCCTCGACAATATAGGGATTAGGTGATCTAACCGTCTTTTTGAAAAAATAGTAAGAAATCTAAAACAATATTAAAGTTATGTGGCCATTGGCACATACACCACTAATACACAAACATTAAATTTCAAAGACAAGTCGGGGTGGGTCTGACACTGGCATGTGTCTTGTTTTAAGGGGGATCCATGTATCTGAGTATAAAACTGTTAACTACCAAATTAATTTTGAGGAAGCTCTGCCTATAATAGCTTTTATTTAAGTAACGTATATCCCTTTCGTAGCCTCTTTTAATTGTCCAAATAAAGAGTACTTCCACAAGCATCTTGGCATGATGACTTATCTTACTACGCCCAGATGGTTTCACTTTGCTTGACCCTCAAAGATTTACTTTGTCTTATTAAACTATCTTTTAGCTTCCTAACACTAAGATAGTAACCATTTTCGATTTTAAAATCAATGATGTAATGTTTCACTTAACAGCTATATAACCAATTCAGAGACCACCTTCTAGATGCGCTTAAATCAATAGTCTAGCGGCCCGAAAAGACCACAGCACAATTTCTACTTTACAACTGCCCCTGATAGTCTGACCAGCAGCTCTCCATGAACTCCAATGAAGGGGTCCCTAGACAGGGGTGATGTGGTCATCCAGCCACTTTTTTTACCGTTCTTAGAGGTAATGTACTGGCCTGCACGCTGGTAAACTGTGCGCACAACACACACTAAGGAACTTACAGCGAACCCCACTGACCAAAATATGGCTTTTCACGCACTGCCCACCAGCTAGAAGGGGTCACTATGCACGCTATGAACTTTTCAGGGTGGATGTTGCAGGAATTCGACGCCTCTCGTTGGTGGGATTCAAGTGAAGGCCAGAGATCTCATGCAGTCAAAATAGTTGCTAATTTGGTGTGATGTCACACTACGTCACAGCGTGACGTGGCGGATATTGTTAACAATCAGATTTTCGAGAACTAAAGAAGTTCCGTAAACATATTTTTTATTTTCGCGATAAGTTCCCAAAGGAAATACTATGGCCGAAACGTACAATCCCCGGAACGAGCATCTGTTAATTTTACTAGCAAGATGCATTTGTTTCGTATTCTTACATACAACGGACGGTACATATTTACATTTGATTACTTTACTGTAGTTTTGACATTTCACCTTCTGCATCTTTAACAAGACATACTTACCTGTTTCATATATGCCTCACACTTGCCGAAAAGTCATTACGAATAGCCCATCCCAAAATTGATCTAGCAACAACAAATTTTTATCGCAAAACCTCCCACTACACAGCCAGTACCGATTTAGCCTGCTTAAATCTGATACTATCTTTGTAACATTACAATTAGTTGAGGACCCTGATTTACAGATTATCTACAGTATATCGTCGTAAAACTTAGCATCATTAATCTTTTGGTTATAGATCTTATATATACCAGTACCAAGTCTGTAGAGCCATTACGAACCGCTTCATAATTAATATAGCATATTATCTACTTAGAGACGCAGTCATTATAAACCATGTTTTCCTAGATCGCTCTTAAGTCTTTTGTTTGTTTTTCACGCTCCAATCCGTCTATGTGGTAGTCTGTTTCTTGGATGGATGGTTATGTTGTTTTGGGGCAGCGGCCGATTATTCGTTCCCCGGGTGAGTTTTTGATGCTTTGGTCTGATGGATTTCTTCATTGGTGGGTTAGACGGGTATGTGTGTGTGGAGACAGGTGAACACAAGTAAAGAAGAGGCGTGACATATTGAATGGTAAATGGTTCTTTCTGATTTTGATTATTTTTCATGTCTATATTTATCGTGAAACTCAATTGAGGGCAGCTGTGACTGTTATCATATTGGCCCAGTCATATCTTGTGCTTGGATATGCGCCCAGGTCGGAAGTCAGCTCTTTAGCAGGACAGTAACGCTTAACACATGACGTTTTCTCAAGGATTTTAGAGTAGTTGGCCGAGATATTTAAGACAGCATGACACGGGGAGTTTTGGGAGGCGGACCTGTTGGGCGCGACTTAGTTGTATAGGGTGGTAATAGAGGCCTCTGGTCCGAAACGACGTTCTCCTGCTTGAGATTCTTAATAGAAGCTATACCCTAATATCAGAGGGTTCTACGTTACTATTAGCTTTAGCAAAAAAATTCTTTTTCCCCACACGCAGGATGTGTGCTAACGGTTTTTACTACAACAATAAATCGGAGGTTTCATCCGTGTTATACCGATGACGATTCAATATCTGGACTCTTTTACTTGCCCTTTCCAGGGTT